>CM061042.1:119965897-121263087 GCA_030762985.1 Adelphocoris suturalis
TGTATACTCATAGAATGCCAGAAGATATCTATAATCTATATTATAATCTCAAGCCCTAGAGGTCATGTGTCCCCTTACACACACAAGTGGGTCAATTTTTGGGATGCGGTTTGTTTTACTATCTGACGATTCGTCTGCTACGCTTTATATTCAAGTATTTACACAGATCCACCTCAATACCATCATACCTGGATCTTATTTTCGTTCGGTTCATCCACTAGGCGGGACAAAATCTACTACCTACTTTAAATCAAATTTTTGCAAGAAACTAAACCGTTCAATGAATCCCCACGCGTTGCAGCCCCCCCCCCCCCCCCAACTTTTAATCATTCCTTTCTAATTTATCTGTAATGTATTTGTTACTGTTTGATAATTCCCTCTCATTGTTTTTTTGCTCTCCATTTCTCCGAATTGTATTACTGTATTTTTGTCAATGGTTACGGATTTTATTTTTATTTTGTCAATTTTACGGTTTTTTCTGTATTCAGAGCTAGGCGGGAACTTATTCTTATTCTGAATAAACGGTTTTATTATTATTAAGATGGCATTGTCTTATGAAAATCGACAATGGTCAATTTCATATATTTTTTTTTTATTTTCTTCCATCAGGTAAAAGATCTCGAAAAGCTTTTCAAAAATGTGCAATATGAAGGTTACCTACTGGGTGATAAGAAGTGACAAAACAGTGGTTGTAGTGAAATCTGAATGACGTAATAGAGGAACTATTTTACCCCTGCGTCCTCTTGGGAGGGGGACCTCAGCTCCGTCCACCTATTACATCAATTCATTGTCTTTCTATCGGTTTTTAATCGGGAATCAAATTCAAATTCGGAAGTTTTCATGGGCCTATGAATCGGATTCTTAGATCAAACACGAGGGATTCCAATACGAAAATTGCCCATTGGAATGGTTTTAGCGAATTTTCTTAGAAAATAAAGCTATTGCAATGGCTCCAAAAATTTTAAAATAAAAATTTTCAAACATTTTCTTCATCGAAATCTGTTTTGAGGCATTCTGAAATGATTCCTGGATTTTAACGCTTTTTTATATGTATATGTATGTGTCATTCCAGACGATAACTCTCGATAGAATTAAGATAAAAACTTCGTTCTTTCGCCAAAAAATCAAGCATTTCAAAAGAAAGGATGAGTTCGTTGGACAACACTTTTTGAGCACATTAAATTGGTCAAATTTCAAAAAATGTACTTAAAAATCACTAAAAAAGGCAAAGAACCGCTAAAAATTACCAAATCTCTATTTTTTAGTAGAATGCTACTCGAAACACATTAATCGAACATGAAATAGGACATTTAAAAATTTAAGCACAAAATTGTACTGAAAAATGTACTTAAATTTCATTAAAAAAGCTAAAATCGATAGGAACACTTGAAAAAATTGTAAAAATCCACAAAATCGTTTGTTCATTGGAATATTACTGACAAAAAGTTAGTTTGCTATAAAATGTATAATAAATTTTTATTTGTCCCCAAGTGCTCAAATTTCAAAGAATTTAACATAAATGTAACACGACCATTTATGAAAATTCGCTCATACGATCATGCTGCATGACTGGAACTTTTGGTTATTATTTCCAATAATAAGCCTATGTGATCGTATAGCAAAAAATTTTCATGACCCCCCCTAAACTTTGTCCTTTACGTTTAACGTGCGTAGAATCCAAATTTGAATGTCGTCCGCCGTTCGCCGTCCGCCGTCCGGGCCATAAAAGGCCTAAGAGTTGACTTTAAAAACCTGTTCTTTCGCACATAGACTCCATTTGGGGTCTAGTTGGTCCTAACGTTTAACCATCAAGATCGCTTTACTCGCATAGATGCTATGGGCCAAAAACGTACGAAAAAGTGTCTTTTAGGACGTGTTAGACGCACGCCTGGCACGCTTGGCAGGGGGTCACGGTGGGTGGTGAGGGGGGTGAGCGGGGGGTGGAGTGAGAGGAGGCGCCGCGACACCATGAGGTGGGTACAGCGTTCCTTCGAGGTATGAATATATGTTTTTTCCTTGGTCATATTTGTGTGTTAATTTACCAATGCTTTTCCTACGCATATTTAATAACATATCTCTCGACTTTTCGTACGTACTTAGACAATGATATTATTAAGGCAATAACTATTTGAATAGATAGGAGCTCAAATCGAGAAATATAAACATGTCGTATATACATTTATAGAAGTATAGGTTGTGGCAACTCTAAATAGGACACGCCGAGGAGTCTGGACGGGCCTTATGACGTACGCAAGGCAACTAAAACTACGATCATACTCAATTGAAAAAATAATAAACCTTTGTGAAATAATTTGCAGCGTTTTTTGTATATTTCAAGTTGTATAGAAATTGGAAATTTGTGAGTGAAAAGAAAATGTTAGCTATTAATTTTATGAAAAAAAAAAAAAGTATTCTAAATAATTCTCTTCTATTCAAAAAGAGATTTTGGATTTTAGGCTATTTTTTGCAATTTTATAGATTTTTTAAAACAAAATTTAATGAAGTTCAAGTTTTTAGCATAATTTCGTACATAAATTTTTGAATGTTCTATTTCATAGATGATAAACTTGATTTAACCAATCTTATGCTAAAAAATATCAATTTAACAAATAAATTCTTAGCCATTTTCAGTGATTTTGTCAGCACATTTTTTGAAATTTGACCAATTAGATGATATCAATATACAGTATAGGTAACACTTTTATGTGTTGGAAAGATGACTTGGTAATAAATTGTTTTGTTTATCAAATATATTAAAAAGCGTAAAATTGTGAGTCCGCGCTGTTGGAGAACCCTTTGTGAGGCGAATGCTCGAGTTATACTATAATAGGTACTGTATAAAGGGTTTAATAATATATACCGGATCTGTAGAAGGGCTTCTAATACATAAATAATAACTTTGTGTAATTATTTGCAGCGTTTTTTCCTCTGACCCTATTAATGTTTGTACACCTAATAGGTACCTAATTAGTTAGGTGACCTACTGGATTTCATTCAGATTAGGTTTCAGATGATTTAGATTGCATTTTCCTGGTAGGCGGATTCCTACAGTACGTCTCTAAAACTTGAAACGTCGCTTTTTTTCGATGTTTTCGAAGGAATTTGTAGACAGTGCTCTTTAGAAGGAGAGAAATTATCTTCTGGTTGAGATAATGTGGTCAGAATTCCTACCCAGGCGGGTACACCTGCGGACAGGGGGTGTGGCAGCAAAGCCGAGGACCCTTCCAGACAGTCCCATCACCAACTCCATCCCCATGTCCCGCCGTCCGCCCGCCCGCCGTCGCGTCGCCCCTCCCCCGGGCCTCCAGGACGATCCGAGACTGTACCCCGACAAAAAAAAGCGGGAACCTCCGCAGGAAACGGGTCCGCCAGTCAGCCGCGGTCGAGTTCTCCGTGCGGGCCCCCAGCTGCTAGAGGTCCCCCCCCGCGGCCATGGCGTATTGTCCTGGAGCCATCTCTCAACGGTATTCTGTCCTGCTTGGATCTCCCATATGAAGGACCACCTCTGAACTCTTCGACCCCGTCCAACAACACCAACTCTTCAACACCGTCCAACAACTGACTCCACCAGAAATAAAGTAGACGATCCCCACCTTTTATACAAACCCCCTCAACATCCAATCTTTAAATCACAACTTTAAAAATCATTAAAACGTCCAAACCCACCCAAAATACCTCAAATTTATCTCCGGCAAATCAACTATACCTATCCGACCGTATATTCAGATCCTGTCAAACAGATCTCGATGATGGCACCACATCCTATTCTCCACGTATCAAAACACTGTGGATACGTAAGTGTCCTTTAAAAACTATACTTAATGTATGAATTACGTCCTAATGTAGTACCTAATAAAATGACATTTAAAAATTAATCTCCTAAAATCATTCTCGCAATCCGACAAAAGCGAAGGTTTCTCTTTAAGAAATTATAAAAACAAACAATAGAATCTCACTATTATTTACCAAGCCATCTCAAGCGCTGCTTCAACCGTGTAGACGTGAGATATGGTAGTTCTGCGCTTTTTTAAATGACTGATAAACTTGATTAGTTAACTATACATATCACTTAGATTAGGAACTATTATAGCGACAATAAATAACCCGCCTAACTGTGCGTAGTTGAAACGGGTCTGTAATATCAAAACGCGATCTGTTATTGCGATCTCTTCCGCATCTCTTCAATCGCAAGATGTGCAACAAGATGTATAATTACTGCCGAAAAATTTACGATCAGGTAAGTGATACGACCGTACTAAGTAGGTATTTAGGAATATTTGACGTTGTCTGTAGAACAACGGGGGTTGGCTTGAAACTTGCTAGTAGATAAGGATCCATTATCTTTTAGCACACAGTGGAATATCTTCCGTTCGGTGTTCATAAGTGGCATGTATCTATACATGAGCGCTCTAATCTAATCTTACTCTCTCGCAGTACGTCTAAAAATTTCAGTTCGTCGATCAATAAAGGGCTGCTGAATATTGGTACTTACTATTCCCGAGCCAAATAGTTACGGAAGTGTTATCACCTCAAAAGGCAGAATCAAATTTTATCTTCCTGAATCAAATTTCCATTGCAGTTTTACCAAAAATTGGCAGATTCCATCTCATGCAGTTTCTGTTTATCTACGTGTTACCAGTAAATCCTTGACACAAACATGTTTCTTCCTCGAAGTGCATCCTACTTTCATGACATTTTCCGGGACTTAGAGCGCTCGGGGTCTAGTTAGGTGGTCATGACCTCAATCTTTCGGATCTCTAGATCAATGATTGCACAAGAAGTAGAAGAAGTAAATTACTTAGCTCTTTGCAAGATGGATATATCAATAATTTTCAGTGGATTATGCTAAAATTTGAACATAAGCTAATCCTCACAACTTCGGTTGTTAGTAGGTACAATCAACCTATTGAGAAATGGATGGTATTTGTCGGAATTATTGATTTTCAAACTCAAGTATCGGATTCAGGACCCTCAAAAATCTTTGGTAACACCCAAATGAAAATGGGGTAATATCGCCACCTTAATCACATTTGTCTATCACAGCCCGGGTTTGCACTCAGGAACTTCATATTTTGAAGCAAATGATAAAAAAAAATATCCTGTATTGAATTACAAGTTTTTGACATTTCATGTCTTTGCTATGGCACATAAACTAAAAAAACGTCACGGAAAATTGCTCACGAAAACATTTTGATGATTTCCGCTTACAACCGAGTGGTTGCTAGGGAAATGGTACTTCGTCGTTTTTCATCCCACAAAATTCGTTGACCATTCGTTCGAAAGCTCTCGATTTATCCAACCATACTATGTTAACTACTGCGAAGTGCGTGGCCAACAACCTGAGTTATGAGCAAGGTTATTTGAAAATAATTGTGTACACTCAGGTGATCATTCTCAATAATTGATATTGTGAACATGATTGCCACCGCTTGTTAATTTCTGATGATTTCATTGAGCTGGTGTTTCGATGATTTGATTCATAGAAGGTGATCCAAATATTGCGAGAACGGGTTTGATTTGTGAAGCGGTGGTTAAATCATTTTAATAGGTAATTTCTATGCTTTACACTCTAGGAAGCTGTAATTTCGTATGTAGCCTCTTTGGGATATTATTATTACTTGACGATGCCCAGGGTCCGGATCAGATGAGTGGCTCTTAAAGCTAATTTCTATATATGCTTTACACTCTAGGAAGTTGTAATTTCGTATGTAGCCTCTTTAGGACATTTACGTGACGATGCCCAGGGTCCGGATCAGCTGAGTGGCTCCTAGACCTTGCATACGAGTCTGCAACACATACTTGTCTGCAACTAAAGACATAAAATGTCCCAATGTGTTGCAGACTCGTATGCAAGCGTTTACTAAGAATCCAGGGTTTCTTATTTTTTGCTGGTTGTGTAGCAAATTTATATTAGTAACAACAATTTACGAGACCCTTGTAAATGGTGGTATTACCGGTAATACAGGTAATACCGCCATATTAAAACAAGGGGGAAATGAACAGTCTCATCAGAACATCGGAATAACGATTTATTGAATTTCAAAAACTCTTCCTGGGTAGCTTCTCGCCATATTGGGAACTTAGTTGACAAGAAAAGAATTCACTAAAGGTGATCAACAATCTCGTTGAAAAAATAAATATTACATAGCATTCCAGCTTTTGAAGTTTTAAATTTTTGCTCCTCTTCCGGTCGCAGCGAAATTCATAAGACTAACGTCCATTGTCAAAATCAAAACGGGAGCATGGAGTGGAATCTTACAACGATTATGTTAATATAGGAAGGCAGTTAGGTAGATACTGTACAATTATTCAGTTGATAGGTAGGTAAATATCTAACCAATCAAGATTAGGTAAACATTGAGGTGTATTCTACGGCTTGTGTGAGGTATTCTACGTCGTCATGCTCAACAATTTACATAAACGTATGAAAAACTTATACTTACCACGAAAATTCGACAACAGTAAAACTAGAACGCCAAGCTTCAAAAACTGTGAACTCGCTTATCTTTGATAAAAACAAATTAATGAACGCAAACCAACTTTTCCAACATTACTGCTAATCTAAAGATGACGATATTTAGCTACAAGATTTGTCACTCAGGAGGTTAAAAATATGTATGGGGTGGCGGTATTCCCCAACTTGGCGGTATTACCCTACTCTTCACTACTAGATAAGCAGGAATAAGATGGGAGGAAAAAAAAACGCGTTTCGTCATTAAGAATTTATTTCCTTTTTGCTCGGTTTCCACGCTTGAGAGTGAAAATGGAATTACCTATTCCTAAAACAACACTCGCCTTCTCTCTCCACCTTTGCACTCCCTTCTGATTAGGTATTTCCGACCCATTAAGTGACACCTATTTAAAAAGCTTTCACCTACCTACCTTGCATCTTTCAATGACATGTTTCCTTTCAGTTTCGGTTTGGATTAACGGGATGTTTGGTTGATTAGAGGTGAACAATTATTATTTCATAGTACCTAATTAAGGAAAAAAACTGATAAATATTATCATCATCATCATGATAAACTATTATCATGGTGAACTTGAATTAATAGGTACTTAGACTAAACCCTTCGAGAATAAATTTTTCAAAGTAATACATCACGATAAATGTTTGTATCTAGTCCTTTCAACAACTGGATGCGCTGAAATTGAAGAACTTAAAATTATAGTAGTATTGGTACTGCGTACCATGCCAAAATAATCGTGCAAGTGGATATAAAACAAAGCAACGAATTTCTTGAAATAAATCAATGAATATGGAAACCATTGAAGGAACAATGAAGGCGAACTTGAAGGACGGCTTGTTGAGTGGCTGTGACTCATGAAACACCTAATCGATAATGTATCATCATTGTTCAATGAGGAAAGTCTAAGAAGCACGAAATATCGCTTGCTGACTAGTAGTGATTCAGCACGTACGTGTAGTACCTAGCTAGCGCTCATTTCATCGAGTCGTGGGGTGTGGGAGCCATTATTTGAGAATTCATCTGGGTCAGCTGACTCGTAAGCTCTAATGATGCCTTTTCCAGCTCTATTGTTGAGTCACGAGTTCCGAGAGTAAAAGTGTAACAGAACCCTAACTGCAAACGTCAAATTTTTGGTTTATTATTTTCAATAATGAAACTTTGTAATCGATCAAGAAAAAAAATTTAACACCTCAAAATTGTTTGGTTTACGTTTCAGGATGCGTAGAATCAAAAAATCGAAAGAAAAAAATCCTTCCGTCCGCCGTCCGCGGCTTTTCTCCGAAAATACTAGACCATGAAGCTTGTGTTAAATATATATATTCAACACAAATTTTAGAAAAAACAAAAGTTACACCACAAACTATTTTTTATATTTCGGCTTTAGTTGCCTTTTTCAAAATATGAAGAACTAGAATAATTTTTTGTGGGAATTTCGACGTTGATTATGCAGAGATGTTTGTCATGGAGAAGTCCAAAACATTAGAATGTGCCTTTTCAGATTGGTGAAGCATTCTTTTATTTTCTCCTGGCTTCATCTTCTTACAACTTTTATGCCAAAACAAATCGTCAAATGTTGCATCATGCGTGGCGGCATGGCGGCTCACAGGCAGATCTTACGTTCAATCCTCCAGGATTAACATCAGGCGTTAGCCAGATAACCAACTTCTCCATGGCAAACATCTCCGCATAATATCAACGTCGAAATTCCCACAAAAAATTATTCTAGTTCTTCATATTTTGAAAAAGGCAACTAAAGCCGAAATATAAAAAATAGTTTGTGATGGTGTAACTTTTTGTTTTTTCTAAAATTTGTGTTAATTATACATGCTCTTGTAGAGCCACTTCATTGAATTGAATTATATATATATATATTTATATATATGTGTGTGTGTGTGTTTGGGGGGGGGGGGTATGAAATCCTACGTGAACGGTCAATTTGACTTGCCGACAAGGTTATTGTATGACACACTTGAAAGAACAGTGGCGCCTGGTGGGACTTGGTGGAAAGAAAATCCGCAATTGAAGAATTGATTAGACTTCATTAAATCAGCTGTAAGCGGGGAGCCAGCGAAGCAGGGGACCACAGGAGCCGGGGACACACCTCTCTGACGTCGGTGAGACGCGCGCTCGCGTACGTGCGCCATGGCTGGCGCTCCGTGTGCCGTTCCAGTGAAATCTGGCCGTGCAAGGACGGGTCAAGGGCCGACGCAACCATGTGACTCACTTGCTGGT
The DNA here is from genome assembly GCA_030762985.1 of Adelphocoris suturalis. NCBI lineage: Eukaryota > Metazoa > Arthropoda > Insecta > Hemiptera > Miridae > Adelphocoris > Adelphocoris suturalis. The sequence goes on from CM061042.1 coordinate 119,974,600, forward strand.
CCCTGTCAGCTTCCCTCCGAGAAGACTCGACAAGAGTTTCGGTCTTCCTCAAAATGTCCGACTGTTACAACATGTTTTCTATAGCTAGGATTTATCATTTTCAATACTTCAAAAAAACTTAGTCGTCTAATCCATATTTGTCGTGGAATTATCAGGATTGGGGCCGAACAAATGATTCCTCCTCTTTCGCCAAGCTTTCGATAACTTTATTATCTTCTTCAGGGCCTACAATATACAATATAGCAGCTACCCTTAGAAAAACGGCGAACTCATAAAAGGTAATAAATGAAGGCATAAACGCAAAAATACTCCAGCAAGAATACTATAGGTAAATCAGCTAACTTACTCAGAGGTGAACTACAGTGTGAATATCACACCATTCAGCGACCAACTGATCAGTAAATACATCACCGGTTACAAACAGGTACTAAAATAGAACAGGTACACAAATCAACAACTTCATATCAAGGGATGCTGATACTAATAACGGAACAAACATAACAACAACCAACCAACACTCACCAACTCAATGAAGAAACTAAAACCAGTCTATTGCAGATTTAAAAAGAAGAAGAAAATAACATCTGGCAGTCACAAAATTATAGTAATAATTTGATTTCTTTGCACAGCCTCTAATCCATATTGAGTAGGGTTGCCATGATTGCCACGGTTGAAACCAGGAGAATGATGGGAATGAGGGGCCTGGGGGCTATGGAATACTTATAAATTTTTGAAATTTTGGTAGCATTCTATTTTTAGACTAATTTGTGACCCGTCCTTGGAAAATTGGCCGGTTTTTCTCCCATTTTAAAATATGACTCGTTCTCCGTTTTATTAGCGCCAAAGGTATTTTCATTGCGATTGAACTTTTCAATAGCCTCTGACATAAAGGACTGCAGGTGATTGGCATAACAATTAGTAGAGTAGGACTAAGAGATAGTTTTCAAAAACCCGGCTCAATTATTAGTGGAATAAACTTAGAAATTTAATATTTAGTTCAGTATCTTTCGTATTTTTACAGAGGATTCAGACCTATTGACATTGATATAAGTTTTACTTCAGAGGTTCGTACCAAATTTTCGCCCAACAGAAAAAATGTCACGGTATTCAGTGATAGTTTACGTACAAGCTTACAACCAATCGTTGCTAGGGAGAATATTACTTCCTGATTTTCTCCCACTAAAATCGTTCAACAGTCTATTTATTACAAATTACTCCACATTTCAATGGGTTTTTTTCGCGAGGCCCGAAGGGCCGAGTTTTTCTTTCAATTTTTCTTTGTTTAAATTTACTAAATAATTTTTTTTAATCGCATTTTGATGATAGGTTTTACTTCAGAGGTTCGAACCAAATTTTCGTCCAACAGAAAAAATGTCACGATATTCAGTGATAGTTTACGCTAGTGAGAATATTACTTCCTGATTTCCCCTCCCACTTAAATCGTTCAACAGTCTATTTATTACAAATTACTCCACATTTCAATGAGTTTTTTTTTAACGCCAGGGAATGGGTGATGAAATGACGCCAGTACAACCTAGTAGATGTTTTGAGAAGATAGATCAGCTGTTTTGTGTATGTTAAAATCATTAATTAATACGAGACCCTCTCGAACGATCAGGTTTGTCCCCCACCACGGCAACTTCTTGGAACCGTTTCCTACAAGAAGAACTGAGTTCTTCAATTCCGTTCAATGTGGTTCAGCTCCTGAGTCACAAATGAAAAGTCACATTTACTTTTCTAAACTGTTATGTGATCGTGTTATGAAACCACGAAACTATACACTTCATTCTGATCTACATATCCAACTAATCTGCATTTTTACTAAGGGATTGACTACTTGATGTTATGTATTTTTGAGATGCGAGCTTGCGAGCATCCAGACCACCAAACTATACACTTCATTCTGACCTACATGTCCACTAAACAGGTTGAACGGAATTGAAGAACTCACAGTTCTTCTTGTAGGGAACGGTTCCAAGTAGTCGCCGGGGTGGGGGACAACCTTGATCGTTCTAGAGAGTCTCGTTTAATTAATCAATTTAAAAAATCAATCTTACCGGATGTCGAAATTGAGCTATTGCCATTCCTGGATTCTTGAGATCCTGCTGAATACGCTGGTATTTTCAAAACATTCTACCTATATTAGTTTTAAATACGATTTTTCAAAATCTGGTCTCCTGGAAACCTCATTTTGAGAAAAACGCGTTCATAGGTTGAGCAACATTCAAAAGTGAATTGTGGCCGTTCAACTGTAATTGTAAATGCATTTATTGTGCATAGGACATAAGTCCCACCTCGCGCACAACCAATCAAATATTGAGAACAATATACTTTCAAAAATAAAAAATAAAATAAAATAAACACAAAATAGTAAAAAAAGACAATACCTATCATCAAAATACGATTTAAAAAATTACTTAGTAAATTTAAACAAAGAAAAATTGAAAGAAAAAAAACGTTGTAAATAGAGACTATCTGTAAGGGAAGATGGGGAAAGGGGTAAAGATACCAAAATCAGAGATGAAAATGAAAGAGAAGATTTTGGAAGGAGAGGAAGCAAGTACTGGCGATATCAACTTGATTTTTCCTTTATCTTTTCTTCTATTCAAATCATACTTTATTGTATTTAATTCAACTTAGAACCAAGAACATTAGCTGTAGACTTATTTTAGGTACACCAAGCAACCAAGTTTTCACTGCCCCCAATATGCCGGCTCTAGGACGGACAAGAACTAGCGTCCGATTAAGAACATTAACTGAATCTGGGACGGCTTCGAGTCAATGAGGGGTCTCGTCTCGTCGAGCTGCCAGGAAATTAGGCCATCGCGATTTGTCTATTGCCGCATTGGTCAGATCGCTACTTCATTCTTTTCCACGCTGTTATAGAACTCAACGTTCTGATTTATCTTCTTGGTATCAACTAGGTAGATACACGTTTACGAAATTTTGTGCCTTATATTGGTTTATTATTTTTAATATTGAGCCATTGCAATGAACCAAGAAAAAATTTGAATCCTCCTCAAATTTGTAGGTTTACCAACGTATCAAGTAAATTCTGATAAATCAAAATAAAACTAAAAAATGCTGCCAATTCGGGTGTGGTACTTAGCTTCCTAATATCCGTAACTTGAATTATTGAAATGTTTTTATTTATCTTGTGATTTCATTGCTGTTTCTATGGCGGGGGGAATAAGTTAAGATGGAGTATTAAATGGAAGTGTAGAAGATAATTTGATGTTATTAAAAAAAACTCATTGAAAAAAGTTAACTTAAATATGTTTTTAGATGTAATAATGTGAGATCATACAAAATTATAGTGATAACTGTTTATGTAGACGTGCACACAGAATGTTACTTTGTTATTACAAAATTTTGAAACACAAACCATAAATGTACTTCTCGGAGGAGCCAAGTCGAATATCAATAGTCAATTGTCGCTCTATTAGTCTGGTGCATACCTACCTATTGACCCTGAAGCCTGGCTGATACAAGCTTGGCTCAGTAGTTCATTAACACAATCATACCCTTCCACCACGATAATTTTAGAGCGAACAGAAGGAATTCCATTCATGAGGGGCGATAAGATCGCCATTTCCGCGATACCCTCCAAATTTGAACAAAATCGGTCAATTGGGCAGTGAGAATATAATTTGTGATAGATATTACCTTTGCGCATGCGCGAAAGCCACCAGTGTGTGTGGAGAGTAACGAAGTTTATTGAGGACATTCTAAAGCATTAACCGTTCAATCCCAAAAAATGTTTTAAAATTGGATGAAAACTGTGAAGGTCCGGATTGTTATAAAGATTTTATGATTTTATATACATTTTTTTAATACTTAATACAATTTTACGCAGCAGCTACTAACGATATGATCGTGATGAAAGTTATATGGGGTAATAAAATCGTTATTTCCCAACTACCCTCCGAAGTTGAGCAAAGAGGTAATAGGTCATGGGAACACTAAGCTTGATCGATTTTACGTTTGCGCATGCGAACAACTATCGATGTGTGACTGATAGAATTGATAAAATCACCCACAGCCAAACCCACACGTTCCCTACATTATCACTATCTATCGTAGTATAATATGTTAAATTGTACTGAAATTGGATCACTTTTATTAGAAAGAAATTGTTAAAAACCAATTTTATGACAAAAAACTCATACTAAATAAAATTTTGCAATTCATTTTAGATTTTTTTGCAGTTTTTATAGATTTTAAAAATCAATATTAATGAAATTCAAGTACGTTTTTCAGCATAGTTTTGAGTAAAATTTTTTAAATGTCCTATTTAATCGTTGACAATTTAGTTTTGACTAAAACTCTGCTAAAAATATAAATTTTACGATTTTTGGCCGTTTTTAGGCATTTTTAGTGATTTTTAGTACATTTTTCAAAATTTGACCAATTTAATATGCTCAAAAATTGTTGGCCAACGAACTCATCCTTTCGTTTGGAATGCTTGATTTTTTGGTGAAAGAGCGGATTTGTAATCTCAATCTTAAGTTAGGTTATCGTCTGGAATGACACATACATATAATCATATAAAATATATATGTATGAAAAAGCGCAAACTTCAGGAATCGTTTCAGATTGCCTCAAAACGGATTTCAATGAAGAAAAATTTTTCAAAAATTTTGATTTTAAAATTTTCCGAGCCATTGCAATAGCTTCATTTTCTACGAAAATTCGCTAATTAACTGAATAGGATCACCTTTATGTAAACAATTTTTCAGACAACCACGCTCATGGTTGTTCACGCTCTGCCCAATGGTTAACATAATGCGGTTAGGTAAATCGAGAGCTTTCCAAAGACTGGCGAATGATTTTTGTACGATATAAACGCCTAAGATACAGTTCCGTTGCAACGATTTGGTTGTAAGCGATAATTATCAAAAAATCAAAAGTAACACTATTCGGTTCTATGTGCCTAAGTAAATACATAAAATGTCAAAACTCTTGACGCACACATTTCGCGGCTGAACACGCTAACCAACATGCAAGAATTAACATTACTATGTTGGATTCTATTTTGAACAAATAATTTTGACTAACAATGTTCAAAACAATAATTTTCATTTCAATAATTCTAACATTTTCAATGATTTCAATAAACTCTTGTAATAAAGCAATTATCTTTACCCACGGCTTCATTTTGTCGTTTTCTCGAAGTGATTTCTAACTTGCAAACTAATAACAACAAAACAAGCGGCATTGTTTACTACATCCATTAATAGCATTAATAAATATAAAAGGCGACATAAATACCAAGAATATGTACGAAAGAAATACGTGATGAATTGAGAGCTTTCCAACGAATGGAGAACGATTTCTGTCCATTGAAAACTTAAGAAGTTTCATTTCCCCAGAAACGGCTTGGTTGTACGTGAAAATCATTAGAAAACAACTGTACCTAACGCTTTTTTATAACGCAACGCTTTTCGAGTCCATGTGCCAAAGTAAAGGCATGAAATGTCAAATAGTTAGCGAGGTTCCTATTTGGGACACCCAGTATATGCAAAATGCGAAAACCAGAGAGTTTGTGTGAGTGGTCGGAAGGGAGGGATATCTGCCCCCACCACAGACGAATCCTGGATTCGTCCCTGGAAAACGAGCAAAAGCTACTATTCAGGCCACTTGTTATCTAGAAACCTAGATTACACCTCTTACATGTACGTACCTTCGATTCAAGAAAACACTTGTGGAGTGGTTATCGCAGCCCTTATTCAACGTTCTTTGTAGAAGCTTTATTTGTCTCTCTTTCGATAGAGACAAAAATAATACTAATCCTGAAGAAGAATCCTGAGGAGATGCCGCGCAAATCCATCCAAGGCCGCAGGTGCTTTGTAGAAAATATATTTGCGGAAGGGAATCTCTCGCGGTTAGTCTTAGTGATCGGTCAGTGCGCGTCACGAGCTAGCCAATAACGTATTCACGGCCACCACAGCTTGAGCCATCAAGGACTTGATACAACTGATACGTTCTCAGTCCTCTAAACAACAAACATGGTGCGTTAACTTCTGTTCATACATCCCACTGAAAGACCGTGCAAGCTTCGGAAAAATGCAGATATCCTGCAAGATTCAAGTCAACACTCAACTCCTAAATAATAGCCTCTAAGAAAGAAAAACGTCTACCAAGTTGGGTGGGCAGTTTATCTTCCTCATACATTGGAACATGTGCGTATAGAATTAATTGAAGTACAAAGTACAAGTCGAAATGATTGATAAGTCGACTTTATAAGAAATTAATGTTTGCGACTGCTCACAGACTACTATTAATCCAACGGCAATGAAATTTATAGAGGAACTTCTAGGAGCAAAACCGCACAATCCTTGAAAATGATCCAATGATGAAAATCGGTCCATTAGTCTTGGAGTTTTATCTATGTCGATCAATTTTAGTTTTGTGCATGCGCTTTAGTTATTACTCCACCAATCGCGGTAAAACACACAGGAAATTTTCATAGAGCATATATCTATCTCCTGCCTCAAATTTGAACGAAATCGGACTAATAGGTAATAAGAAATCGACGTTATAATTAATTACCGTTTGCGTATGCGCACAGGCTACTATTTATGGGGCGGCAATGAAAGTTATAAGAGACCGTCTAGAAGCTATCCCGCACAATCCCTGAAATTTTCATCAAAATCGGTCCATTAGACTCGGAGTTTTGCCAGTGTCAATCAATATTAGTTTCGCGCATGTGCAATGGTTATTATTCTACCAATTGCGATATAATTTATAGGGCATTTTTCTATAACATTTACCCACCGAGTTTGAACGAAATCGGTCCGAACGAAATTCACAAACGCACAGGCTACTATTGATTCGACGGCATTACAAATTATAGGGGATCGTCTAAGAACTGACCCACACAATCCTTGAAAATTTTATTGGAATCGAACTGAAACTTGGGATAGTTCGGGCCTGACAAGGATTTACCACAGACAGACAGACACAGAATCAAACTTAATCAGCAAGCTCTGAAATCCAAAAAGCAGTTTTCGATTTTATTCACGAACACAAAGCTTCCCTAACTTCGGTAGTGAGGAAGCAAAACGTCTGCCAAGAGTGGGCAGTATAGCTTCCTCACGTATTGTAACATGGGCGTATAGGATTATTTGAAGAACAAAGTACGAGTCGAAATGATTGATAAGTCAAAGTTGTAAAAAATTAACGTTTACGCATGCGCACAGACTACGATTTATCCAACGGCAATGAAATTTATGGGGGAACGTATAGGAGCTAAACCGCACAACCCTTGAACATTTCATAAACATCGGTCCATTAGTCTCGGAGTTTTGTCTGTGTCGATCAATTTTAGTTTTGCGCATGCGCTATAGTTATTACCCCACAGATTGCGATATAATTCATGGGGAATATTAACACATAACCAATCAACTACCGTGTTTGAACGAAATGGGTCCAGCAGGGGATGAGGAATCAATATTATGAAAAATTCACGTTTGCGCATGCGCACAGACTACTTTTGATTCGAAGGTTTTGAAAATTGTGGGGGATCGTCTAGAAGCTACCCCGCACAATCTCCAAAATTTCATCGGAATCGAGCTGAAACTTGGTAATAGTTTTTGGCCTGACAAGGATTTACCACAGGCAGACAGACATGAATCCAAAATTGATCAGCAAGCTCTGAAATCCAAAAAGCAATGGAAATTTTGATTTGGGAGGGCAACAATTTTTTTGACCAATCAGGAACATCTGGCTTCCCTACCCTCGGTAGTGAGGAAGCAGAATTGCACACTATTATTTTATTATTCCTGTATTAGATAGACCTTCTGCTTAGATTACAGAGTCTTTACTCGAGTATTCAGGGATCACACGTACATATACATTTATAACCAATAAGACTGAATAACATCGAGACAAAACAGCAAATTTTCAGCCTACTCCTGCATGCGTCGCTTTGCATTTCACAGTCGTGTTGATTTTTTCTTTTCCTTAGGTGACGAGGATCCAGGACCAACTAGGGTCCGTATGTGATTTTTATTCGATTACCTTTCTACTGTACTCTGAAAACTGAACAAAACCAAACTTAGAAAAGAGCATAAAAAATAAATTCAAAATTTGTCAAGTTGAGTACGAAATTCGCTTATAATAGAAATTGCAAAATCTGCTGGAGTTACCATTCGATTCCACCGAAACCCTTAGGTTCATAGAAGGTCACTTTTCAAGGAAACTTGGGATTTCGTTGAAGAAAGCGGCGTTTTTTATCATTACATCATGCTGTCCCCTAGTTGGCAAGTAAAAGTAAAATTTACAATGAATTCGGAAAAATTAGCTGAAGTACAGGTATAGAGTTTCCCGTCATCAGCAAGTAGAATTGAAGTATAATTTTCGAGCTTAAGTAAAAGCGATAAAATTGTTTTCAATTCTTTAAACTCGCAAAATTCCTTTGTTCAAGCTCGATTTCACGCCATTTAAAAATCATTTGAATTACATTGAGCCTATAGGAAATCTTCTTTTTCTTTCCAATGATAACCATCAGTAAGTTTCTAAGATCAAAAATTGGTGTTCCAGCCAATTTTGGATGAGAAACCTTGACTTACGAGAAAAAAAAAATTAATTAATTAATTTAAAAAAATATTAATAAAATTCCAGACTCCCTCCTTCCAAGGATTAACCGAATAGTGGTCAATCGGTTAGCCACTGGCCATACCCGTCTCACTCAAAGACACCTGCTACATCCAGTAGCTCGTTATGTTGTGTGTGGGAGATGTAGGGGTGATTTGTCCATCCGCCACTTTTTGGAGGATTGTCCAGCCCTCATGGACCTTAGAGTCCATCATTCACCCCCTCAGTGGGTGGATGTTCTGTCAGGACCAGACAAGGTCCAGTCTCTATTGGTGTACCTGAACACCATTGAGCTTACAACGAACTGTGATATTCTGATCTGTGATATATTTATTTATTTTTGTACATCTAGTCATACCTGTAATGTCCACAATTTTGATGCGATTTTCTTCAAATTTTTAGGGATCGTGCGGGTATAGCTCTACATGGTCCCCTATCAGTTCCGTCATGATCGAATCAACGGTAGCCTCTGCGCAGGCGCAAACAAAATTTTCTTGTTTCGGTCATAACTCAGGCAATTGTGAACGGATTTCGGTCAGATTTTCAGGGTTTCCTTATTAATTTCATTTATTATATGTACCATTCAGCTTCCGATTTCCCACCTTATTAATTCCCTGATGCCAGAACCGGTCGTTTCTAGTTTTCTGGAATTTAATGGTGACGTACTGTGAAGGTCACGAGGAAGCTCATGTGCCATTTCCTTGGCAGTGTATTATTATTATTATTTCTCCCCCTCCGATCTGCCAGTGGAGTCCGTGATGGCAATCCGTTCAGTGACGGGCGGTTAGCATGGCTCCCCTTAGAATCGTGTCTGTTGCAGTGTCCTTTTGAAACCCCTCCTTTTTTTATTGCCGCTAATGACCCTTCCGGTTGAGACGCGGCTTAAATTCTAATAAATAGATAATAATTCCACAAAATAGCAAGAAGAAACTTTCGATCGGAAATGATCTAAATAATCTATATTCGGATATTTGGCTTCTTTCGGGCCTTTTCCTTGTTTAAGGCTTACTGACTTAATTACAGTTCAGCTTTTGGTGTACATTTCAGTTAAACATTTGTTGTTTACCACAAAATCAATATCACAGAAAGATTCTCCAGGGACCAAACACTGTAAGTTAGGCGGCTTCTTCCTTTATATATTTATTCACAACTAGTTTAGCCTACAAGAGGTCTCTTCAGGTGAAATAGGGTAGGACATGATCCATACAACGCTGTATTTTGTCAAATTTTTTAAGATTTAATTCAGTCAGCTAGAGTACGTCTATATGGGCCTGAGAAAGGTCAATCTTGGGGAGATTCATGAAATCCTGCATGGCAGTTAATTTCCCTATAATGTATAGGTATTTTTACAAAATTGTAAGTGATTTGTGTGGGTTATGGTTTTTAAAAAAATCCAGTCATGCAGCATGACCCCATGAGCGAATTTTTGAAGAAATCTTCGACATTTCAGTCGCCATTGATCGTGTTGAGAAATTTTAGTTTATGATTTTGATAGACAAACATGGAATCAAATTATTAACACATGCACAGAGTAAACTCATCAGTTGTGATTACATTTTTTTTTTAAAGCACTTACTACCTACGTTTTAAACAGCATGGTTCTAAAACTGGTTATACAGGGATACTTCCATAAAAGTAGTTCAATCTGAATTTGGACAATGTTTCAAGCAAATATTATCGATTTTTACAACTAGTGAACGGCATTATTTCGATTTTTGACTGATTTTTCAACTTCAAAATTTTTGAAAACTTGATACATATTCTTATAGGAAATTTTACGCTGATTCCGAATATACCACATGTTAGTATGCTGAAAAAATTATTTCGCACAACAAATCGCAAAAAACAGGCTATTTTGAAATTTTTGACTACATTTTTGAAAATTTCAACCCGAAGATGTAATCCGATCATGCTGGCCAACGAACTTGAACTTTCGTTTTGTGTCCTTAACATTTTAAAATTTGTTTGAAGTTTCTAGCACAATTCTACGGACAGTTATCGTCTGGAATGACACATACATACATATCGCACCCTGGGAGTGATACTGGTATAAGTCCAAAAATGGCAGTTTTGAGTTATATATACTACTGTGTACATTTTGACGAGCTCTACATGCGGCTAGTATCGGTTTAATCATAGGACAAAAAGTGACCGGTAGAGAGCAGGATAAACCAGTATGATTCTGTTCAAAGTCTCCATCTAGCATCGGGGAAAGGTCGGTCTATGTCGGTTCATCCCGACATAAATCACTATCGATGTGACAAACCAGGTACCATTTATCCTTTATTTTTACAGCAATACTGGTCTATTTCAAGAAGTACCGCTATTGTACCAAGGAATATCAAGTTTCTTTGTGTTTTTCACTGTTGTACAGGTACATATTTTGCAATGCACCACTATTCGCCCAAAAGATTAGTAGTCGTACTGAGGCAACCTGGTGATTAACTCGCGATGTACCAATATTGTACGAAGGAAAAAAATCAAGGTTTGTTGTGTTTTATCGTGTTAGTGGTACATCATAAGATTTTTATAATTATAATTATGTTAATCAAAAACAGAAAGGTGGAGAAGCTAATTAGAAGTAGGGCAGTATAGGTAGATGGTATATGCATGACACAGACCAAAAAGAACCGAGAAAATATGAATGGTGTGTCTGTAGTACGCCAACAAAGTCATAAAAAATCTTTAAATGCGATTTCCCAGAATTCATGTTTTTGGACTTATACCAGTATCACTCCCAAGGTGCGAGTTATCGTCTGGAATGATATATACATACATACATACATACATAAAAAAATGCGTTAAACTTCAGAATATGATTCAGAATAGCCTGAAACGGATTTCTGCATAAAATTTTTTCAAAAATTCACATTCTACAAATTTTGAGGCGAGAGTAATAGCTTAATTTTCTTCAAAAATTCGCTAAAAAGATGATAGAGTGAAATTATGGGAGAAAATGGTCATGTCCTAAGCTATCTCACCTAAAGAGGCCTCTTATATGTAGGCGAAACTAGTTGTGGATTTATAAACTGTACAGGAAGAAGCTGCCAAACTTCCACCCTCATACCAGTAATCCTGTGAGAAATTATGGCTACCAACACAAATACCTATATACTGTACGTAAAGTATTTTTGATCAGTGGAAGTGCAAAAATTGAAGGGTGTATGTGTTAAAAGTCGGAATCCCGAAAACCATTGAAATGAGAAAAGTTACCTTTTTTTGTTATTTACATGCTGGTCCCTTGACCCCATAGTCCCCTTTGACGTGTTTTCTGTTCAAATTCCTCTCTCTTTTTTTTTTGGGTTGAAAATCCGGGCTCTCTCACCAAGGCCGGGCCATGTTTCGAATGCGAATTCATTTATATAGTTTGATAATTTATTGATTTTGGTTTATATTAATTTCATTTTGGACATTAAATTAAGTTACTTGGTTACTACAATTTTATCCCAAAAGTCCCATATGTTATTTTTTGAACCCCAAATGTTTAATTAGTATATTCATTTACTTCAAGAAAAATACTCGTAGACGAAAACATCACATGAAAAATAATTGAGTTTTATCTCAGATAAACTCAAAACTTGACAAACAGAAAAACAAAGAAGAAATAAGTTGGTACGAAAGTAAACAAGAAAAAGGAACGAAACAAGAAAACTGCCTTCCCAACAGTTCCAAGACAGGCCCCTCGGGTGATGTACCCAGTGCCCCCACCGTCTGTACGGGCCTGTTGGGAATTCAAATCCTCAGGAGCAACTTGGAAAAAAGCCAGTTTCGGTGGACGGTCTTTGTATTCCTCAAGGATGAATTCCAAGAGTGACTGACGTAAAAACGCTGCAAATTATTACACAAAGGTTTATTACTTCTGTATTAGATAGCCCTTCTACGCAGATCACTGGTCTATAATTATTATTGAGCCCCATACAAATCTAGTAAATGACCAAAACGGAGTATCGTGCCTCCCAAAAGGGTTCACACTTTTACGGCTCAGGACCCCACAATTTTACTGTTTATAGTTGGCGAATGTTGAACATTTTTCTAAAAATGTCAAAACAACAAAACAAAAAACTTAGTAATATGGCAGGTTGAAAAGGAAAGAAATTGAAAAGGAAAAGAAATAAAAATATTTTTTTCTTGGTCGATTACAAAGGTTTATTATTGAAAATAAGAAACCAAAAATGTTGACAATTGAAGTGAGGAAGCGAAAGTATGCCGAGTTAGGTGGTAGGTAGTATAGTTTCTTATTCATTCGATGAAACACTCGGAGCATCGAAGCTAGTATTCGAAACCGTGGGAATTCGAATACTAGATTATTCATTATTCAAATCCCCATTCAAATCTCAGCCTCTAGTTTTTTGCTGGGTCTGAATAAGGTGGAGGATGATGCTCTAGGACGGTTTGGTTGGTACTGACGCATAGACGAGTTCAAAAATAATAATAAACAAAATCTAAAGCAAACAGAGCTTTTAGTGAACGCACTTTCTGTGTTTGTTTGAAGTAGATTAGCTCAACTATAATCCAGGTGGATTCTGAGCGTATAGCGGCTTAGAGGATTTTCGTTTTACTAACTGCCGAGTGATGAAATAAAACGGATCGTGACATCAGTTGTTCATTGCGTCCGTTGTGTGTTTTGTATAACAAAATTATCTGCCGTATTTACCTGGCAACGTAGATATAGTATATACTTTTATTAAATATACAATGTATATAAATATTTGTTGTTATTGTAGCTCCACTAGATGTGCTAAAGCGCTACGATTGGTCGCATTCGACGCAGAAGATTTTCTTCTAAACGATCCTTGTATTAGAATTTTTCCTTTACCTCAAGATTATCAAAATCGGAAGAAAAAACTCCCAATAAACAAGAATAACCGGAACTGGAAAACACAAAAAACCGGAAAACCACCTACAGAACTAGCCAAAGATCCTTTGCCAGATCATTTGCCAAAAATCGATTTTGAAATCGGACCAGACGTTCTCGACTTATGGAGCGACCAAGGGAAATAGGACCAAGGGGTATATATATATATATATATATATATATATATATATATATATATATATATATATATATATATATATATATATATATATATATATATATATATATATACTCCACAGATCTGAATGTGCATAAACAACATTTACCTTTTTTCGTTTTTCTGGGGTGTTGGGGGTTTAAGACGAAAATGTAAACATTTTAAGTAAAATATATTTCTGATAAAAATTGCGAAATGTCCAAATAAATGGACATCGGGACTCTGTCCGCCCCCCCCCCCCCCCCCCCCTTCCCCCGCCGTAATGTAGTCATATCACAATTATTCTGCATCTACGTTCACAGAGTGGAAAGTTTTTTTACCCTTCTTCCCGTTCTGTTTTCCTCATACGAATTTTGGCTTCGCTCTTAAATACATTTACTGGTAGAAAGAAGTTCCGGCCCTCATTCCCTTCAGCCTGACAGTCTGGATCACCTGCTTCTTGTTCTTCATCACAGGGTCATGGCCACTTCCTGTTCTTCATCACAGGGTTGAAAGTTGTTGTAGTAATCTTGATTTGTCTGAAGTTCACCAGTCATAATCTCTAGTTATGTCGTCTCCAACAGACTTCCTCCAGTAGCCACCACTTTCTGTATTTCTAGATCATCGAAATTGAGATCCTCATCAACATCTACACCCCCAAAGCTCTACTGAACCAAAATGGCATCAACGATGTCCTACCAGCGAAATTTGGCAGTTGTCAACAAACTCTGAAAAATAAAAATCGGTGAAATTAATTTAGATTATCATTGAAATGATGCTTTTGACTTATGGAAATTAGGTTCAGTATGATTGTTTCCTGATTGAGTCCCGAGAATGTCCAATCAAATGGACAAATGTCCTTTTAAATGGACGACCCAGGAAGGGCACTAAGTCCTAATGTACATTTAAATGGACAGCTGTGGATAGGATAGAATCCGACTGTGCATCTAGATGGACACTAAAAAACTAAGTTGTTGAACAGTTTTCACTAAAATTTTCAAATCCTTATAGAGTGTTGTCACCAGGAGACACTAGACAATAAAATTCAATGAAAATTTATCCAAAATTGGATGATTAAACTACCAAAATTTGCCGAGAAATTAGCGCTTTGTTTTCTTCTCCATTCTGAGGCTTGACGCACTGATAAGGGAAAGTGAAGATATGAATATAGGTGTTGCCACAATTCTATGACAACAGAATGAACACATATGAAATTATGAATGAAATTATTATATCATATTGAATTCAAAATCATGGTCTTTGGGGAAAGGAGAGCAACTCAAAGATGTGTCCGTTTAAACCATCGGTCTGTAGTGGTCTAATAATATATTTATTATTAAACAATGAACCCGTTTTGCTTTATACTGATCTTTTTTGGGTGGCTTTGTAACAAAGCATCGCAGCGACTTGCGGTCTCATTAGATTTATATGTATTAGGGTAAAAGCACCATTTGTTGACACTATTAGGGGACATCTCTCTTAGATTCTGTGTTTTACCCACGGGTTCAAGATAATGGAACTTCCAAGTAGGTGTTCATAATTGAGAGTTCGTTGAGAATAGTTTGCATGTATTCAAATTCTCCAAATAACATTGTTGATTATCAAAAAGCACTTTTGGAAATTCATCTGTTTTGAACCATATGTTGGCACGCATGCCTTCAGATATTCTAAATGTTGACATTTTCAGTTCCTAATGTTGACACTTATATTAAATATTATTCCTTCTTTCACCTGAAAGGATTGATTCTTAAGTAATTATTCTAATTAAGGAATTATTCCTTCATAGTGGAAAAAGGACAAAAACGCTTGTGAACACGTAGAAATATATTCTCAGAAAATATCTTAAAATTAATTAGGTATAGTAGGCCACCATTAGAAAATGGAGCGATGCAATAAAGTACGGGTAATGATGGGTTGCTTAGAAATATTATCTCTCTATATTCGCCTTGCTGATTAAAATCCAAACGTCAACTTTACAATGAAATTAAAAGTTTCTCCTGATATTCACACAGGTGTCATCATTAGGGCACAAACACGTTTTATGGAACCTAATGTTGACACCAAACAATACCATATTTTTCTGTTGAAATTTTAGGGTTTTCATGATTACGCCTTCTTCCTCATATTATTAATAGATCATCTGAATTGATATCGTAATTTTTACTCATATACTTGACCCAAAACATCCAAATTTATAGACTCACCTCACTAAGCTGCTGAGCTGTGACAATGTCACTGGAGTGACAGGTTATGGTTGTCATCAATATCACATCACCCAGACGATTTTTTACGTTCTACATAGCTAGCAGAATCGGTCAACCTTAACAATTACTTTCTTATCTTTCGAATGACGTTGATTTTGATAATCTACAGTGTCCCATTTTCTTATTTCTTGGATTTGAAACTGAAGTGTCAACATTTGGATAAGTGTCAACATATGGTGCTTTTACCCTATTTGTATTTTATTTCATTTATTATTATTATATTTTTTTTTAAGATTTAAGAAATCAAAACAATGCCTCACACTCGGATTCAGAAACTGCCAAAATCGGTCTAATTTAACGATATCTCAGAAATCTGATGAGATAGATAAAACGGGCTTCGTAATTGTGTTCAATACACTCAAAAACTCCTCGATTTGATGGTGATTGAGATCTCCGTCACAAAAATTTACTTACTTTTTTTTTTTTTTTGGTAAACCTGCGCCTATCCTTAAAAGTAATTCATGGCGTTGACGCTGTCGTCATGTAATTTTTACTGCCCATTGTTTGTTCGGCATTATCCGGAGTTTTCGCGATTAAAACCACTAATTGGGGAATGACGTTATTAAATTATTTGACAGACGGTGATTCGTTATAACTCTGTCACTATACGGAATTACACCTTAAGCAAAAAATCCAGTGCAGATTGGGATACGCTTTCGAATCTATCCCCCGTTCCCCGGGATGTAGGAACAGTGAGTAGAAGTGCTAGCTGTGGGAATCTTGATACCTGTATACTTTTCATTACTCCAATCAACGGGCTTCAGCACTTCCTTGAGTTTTCCCCTCATTCGTGGGTCAAGGACGGAAGCTGGAGAATTGAGGCTTGTGAGTCACTTAGCTGGGCAGGACGTTATGACACCGAAATACTCAATCACTATCACTCTCTTACATGGTATATTAACAGTAAGTGGTCTGTTCAAAGTGTTTTACTTAGTCTTAAGTAGGAGAAGTACAACAATTTTAATTTCAAATTCCATTATTTCTGTTCCTTTGTTTCTCGTAGTTTTTATACATTATACACCTCCTATTACATTGGGCTCGATTTTCACCGAAATAACTTCGAAATACCAGAAAAACAAAGTCACAAGAAAAAAAACTAGTCATTTTAAGAGATGAAATTGATAAGAAACCATTCCCAGACAAACCTGCACATTCTCAGAAAATTTCTTCAAAACCCATTGAAAATTCTAGACATGCTTGTTACAAGGATTTCACAATCGCGCATGCACTGCCGCTACTATACTAATACATATGACCAGTGGCCAATGGGGCATAAGCCCCTACAAAATGAATAATAGTTCAATCAGAAATTATTTGTTAGTTATGTCAAATGCGCCCTCCTCCTATCGCACTCTAACCACCCCTTCCCTCCACTCACCCCACCCCTACCTACCCCCCTTCCATATCGCAACTTGCCATTGTGTAATAACCAAAATTTTCAGACCACCCCGTGACCGTCCTCAGACCACCGCCACCAAATCGTCCTCTACTCGAATCGCGAATCGTAGCCCTTTTGAAGGGCCGGAAGAGCCAATTGGAGCACAACTGTCCTTTTCTTTCTGCTGTCGAAAGAGTTTTGGGCTTTTGTTTTACCATAAATCGACAAGGAACCAACACTGACATTAAGCTCTGAAATGCAAAATTCAAGTGAAATTTTGATTTCAGAGTACAAACATTTTGACATGTATATGTCGATAGGGCTCGGATTCATTCTAAAATCTGAGTGGCGAAAAGAAATCTACGTATTTTTGAATACTTTCCGGGGTACTAAAGTCTTGAAATTGTCAATGAAGGCTCCATTTGGAAGGCTTGGGCCACTATTAAGGGTAGTTTAGAGGAGGGTGAAATAGGAAAAAAATTTATAACTTCGTTGCTCTTCGACCAATCGACTTGAAATTCGAACCACAGCTTCCTTAGGATGGTCTCATACGAATTTTAGAATAAGCCCTCTCCAGAGCAACTGATTGCCCTGAACATATAACATTTAGGCGTTTCAACCGATCGACTTCGAATTTGAACCATAGTTTCCTTAGGATAGTCTCATACAAGTAAAGTGTACGGTGCTCGTCACATCAGCTGAGTACCCTCTACAGATAACTTTGTTGCAGTTTGACATATCGACTTGAAATTCGATCCATAGCTTCCTTATATGATGATGGAATGGGAGACATCTGCGCTATTGAGACAATAGTAATGGTGAAAGAAAATAATTTCACTTTTGCTCCGGCACAGTGCTACAATTGACCTGAAAGTGATGAAGTTCTTGTTACCTACCTACTAGGTACCACTACCTTTTTGGAATCCAACCCGAACTATTTCTGGAGATTCCCTCAAAATTTGGTGAATATTATGGGAACTGTCCACGATCCTCAGAACCTGTACACGCATTCATGCACACAGGAAGCCAAAATTATTTAGAAATCGCCAAAACACAAAAGTTCAAGTCAATAACGCTATAATAGTGACGCTACTAGTGCGATGATTCGCTACCATTGTTAACATCTAGACTTATTCTACAATTATTATTATCATTATTTTTACATTTAGATTATATCTTAATCTTCAAAAAGTTGTCGAGTTGAAAATGAATTACTGTTTTGATGGTTTTTCTACATGATATCATCCACATGCGATCTTTCGTTTCAAAATAAAAGAGCTAATTTTGGAGTTGATGACCCACCTGATGTCGAAAATCCCTGTGGTAGGTAATTACCAGAGAGGGAAACATTATAATCGTGGATATCTCTGTTCGATAATTAGCGAAGAACCACATTAACGATTTGTTCGCAAAAAGGTAGGTAGGTAGGTGTCCATTGGTCTGAAAACGTAGCGTTTACTATTGCTTCCGAGTCTACGTATAGGCAGCGAAAGAATTGTTTTCACTATCGGGAGAAAAAAAAAATGTAATATGTTTCCTCTTTAATAATTTTGATCATAATTATCAAGTTCCTATTATTATAAACAGTCTCCAGTTAGTACATATGAAAATAGTGTACAAGTGCAATGTGTCCAGCAAGGATTGTATAACGTGCAATGAGGACCTAAAATTTTTCCTGCTCCACTACTAAGCCCTGAAGATGCTATAAAAATATAGCGAAACGTCGGCGTAGAAGAGTTTTTGAATTATTGACCAACCCTCGCTAACCCTCAACTTCATTATTATACAAGTGGTCGAGAAAACTAACATAATTTTAAGTAGAGACTGAAAAATATATGTTTTCTGATGATTTCCGATTACGACCGAGTAGGGAAACGGGAAAATGGTACTTCGTCGTTGGTATGGGGTTGGGGGGGATGGTACTTCGTCATTTTTCATCCCACAAAATTCGTTGACCATTCTTTCGAAAGCTCTCGATTTATCCAACAATATTATGTTAACTACTGCAAAGTGCGTGGCCAACAAGCTGAGTTATGAACATGGTTATTTGAATAATTTCGTATGTAGCCTCTTTAAGACATTTACTTGACGATGCCCAGGGTCCGGATCAGATGAGTGGCTCTTAAAGCTAATTTCTATGCTTTACACTCTAGGAAGCTGAAATTTCGTATGTAGCCTCTTTAGGACATTTACTTGACCATGCCCAGGGTCCGGATCAGATGAGTGGCTCTTAATTTCTATGCTTTACACTCTAGGAAGCTGATATTTCGTATGTAGCCTTTTTAGGACATTTACTTGACGACGCCCAGGGTCCGGATCAGATGAGTGGCTCTTAAAGCTAATTTCTATGCTTCACACTCTAGGAAGCTGATATTTCGTATGCAGCCTCTTTAAGACATTTACTTGACGATGCCCAGGGTCCAGATCAAATGAGTGGCTCTTAGATCTTGCATATGAGTCTGTAACAGGTACGAGTCAGCAACTAAAGACATAAAATGTCCCAATGTGTTGCAGACTCGTATACAAGCGTTTCTTTGAAATTAAACTTGACGATTTTACACGTATCACGCTAATAAAAAAAGTGTAGCTAGTTTAAATACGAACAATTTTAGCCTAAATACGATTATTTGGGATGGGCCATTCGTAAACTATTGGGGTCAAAAGGGTCCTATGCCCTTTTATACACCCCTTCCCCCTCCTTCCACGACCATTCACGGCGCACTGTATTTCGACAAATGTGTTTCAGGTGGAAAAAGTCAAAATAAAATTTTTCGAAAAAACCGTCTTCAGCATCCAGGGAGGTAGGAAAAGGTCTCAAATTGATTATATTTACTTTAAATAACCCTCTCTGGGTAAACTCTGTGCCCACACTTGAACGCACCAAGTTAAAAAGTTCCAGTCATGCAGCACGATCGTATGAGCGAATGTTTCTATGCAAAGCAAGTAAACGGACGACTTCCGAGTCTTCGACAAATGTTATTTTCAATTGCGCAGTATTTCATGACGTACTCGTTTGCTGTTATCTGTTAGAGTATTTGAAGTGCGTGTTGAGTAACCCCTAAGGTGATTTGTTTCTCGACAGAGCGTCGAGGCGGTTCTCATTGATTTCGAATAACGAGTTAGCTCGACAATAGAAAAACCAGAAACGGCGGCTGGCACCAAAGTCACGTGCGTTTACACCAACAGTAGATTAACCTAATAGATTCATTCTCAGAATTTAATTACCTTCTCTATTAGACAAGGTCAAGAACGATGGAATGCTTTCCATGATGTAAGAATATGTATTCTTCTTAGTATACCCTCCTATTTTTAACCACAACCAAAATTTCCTCTCATATTTTACATTTTAGATGGTTCCGAACAACTTTCTTTTTGTGTCTATCTGTCTGTGTGTCCACTTATCCTTATAACAAACTTAATTTCTACAGTTTTTTTTATCATTTTGATAAAAATTTCAGGGAAGGTGCGGGTTGGGCTATAAACAGTCCCATATCGGTTTCATTGTTCATAATTCAATACCTACCTACTTCACTCTGCACATCATGCGCAAACGTAAATGTCATCAAGTAAAATTTTTGCAAAGCCTAATCGTCCTATCTCGCACAAATTTTGAGGATGATCGGGAGACGATTTAATTGTACGAATCCCACAGTAATTCTACAGGATTGTAATATTATAGCCTTTGCTTTAACCAAGGACCCTATAAATGTCCATGAACGATTTCAGCACAATGAGTCCAGTAGTTTTTACTTGATTGAGTAACACAAACATAGACACCATTAGATTTTTATATAGGTACCTAATAGATTAATTGATTATATCAAAAATGAGAAAAATTGTATATTTTTATTTTTTCAAACTGTTTTACGTCTCATACTTTCCTTACATTTTAATTACCTATTTTAAATACTGTAGGTGCAATAAAAGTTTTAATTACCTACCCACTTCATATAAGAATCAGAATACAGTCTGTAATGTATTCGATAAACTAAAATTTGACCTTTCTGGTTACCAAAATAATTTATGCAAGGGGATGGGTGTTTTGGTTGGAATTCGCTAAAATAGGATTATTAATTTTAGTTGTTGATTTATTTACTAATTAAACAATAATAAAATGTACAACAACCATGGAAAACTACAAAAGACAATTCATTCATTTTTTTGCTCGGCTATGAACAGTTTTTTGGGTCTACTGGACAATTTTATAAATGGCACTTAGGATGTTTTGCATATGGCGGTCTTCATTTATTTATAATAAACTTTGCTTATCATTTTTCAGAAAAGTTGGTGGTCAAAGCTGTTGGCTCTAGTCGTGATCGTCTGCTACTTCGTTGCCGTGGTGATGATCCATGACCAACCTTATCTCTGGCTCACCCTCACATTCGCTGTCATCCTTTGCCTGACGACACTCGCCTGTTCCAGGGATGATCCCATAATCGCGTTTCGGAGGGGCGGTTCCACACCACGAGCGTCCATTGTGAGTTATCATTATATAGTTATAATTATAATTATAGTTATAATTATATAGAGTTATAATACATAATTATAATTATATAATTATATAGAGTTATACATAACATACAATTAATATGTACTATTAACATATAATTAGTATTTTAATAGTTATACGCAATTCTGTATGCTTCTCGAGTTAATAATCTCCACCTTCCTATCAACTAATTTCATAATTTATACAACAACAAGTTACAGGTGAACAAGTTAACAACTGCAGGTACCTGTAATGCGCGATTTAAACTAGAACAAGTGTTTCACCAAAACAAAGTGTACAAGTGTAGAAAAGTTACACTTGTAGAAACTAAGTTTACAAGTGTAGCAGAAAAGAAAAATGGCGTGTGGAGACCAGCGAAATGAACAACGTCAAGTGGGATGCCGAAATTGAAGTTTTGTCAGCGAATCATAATATAAAAACTGTGTTAAGTACACGATAGGATGTTTATCGAAAATGACAAGGTGTAATGAGAAAGTCTGTGAAGAAAGTGTGTATTTGATTTCAACTTATTCTGATGGCTGGCATAATCGGATTTTCCTCCTTCATTCAGCGGAAATGATTAATCAGTTCATCAAGTCTTAATGCTGCTGGGTTAGGAATGTCATCTGTAACTTCTTCACTTCACTTTGTTCTTCAATGATGGGGAGATCCTCAATACCCGGTCAGGAAAAATTGCACAGGGTCACGCACCATTTGAATCTTTCAAGGGTCTCGGAAGACATCCGAAATCTCTCAAACTCAAAAATATCCACGAAATGAGCGTTTATTCGAGGTCGAAAAAATCGTTGACGTCTTCTACGCCGAATGCTTCTAGTCTGTATTCTTTAGCTGAAGATGATTCCCACATATTAAGTAAACGCCGAAAGATTGTTAACTCACAATGCTGGAAAATAACAAGTTTACAGGTGATTGGACTTAGGTTAAAAAATCGGCCATTTTT
Source organism: Adelphocoris suturalis (assembly GCA_030762985.1). Classification (NCBI taxonomy): domain Eukaryota; kingdom Metazoa; phylum Arthropoda; class Insecta; order Hemiptera; family Miridae; genus Adelphocoris; species Adelphocoris suturalis. The sequence goes on from CM061042.1 coordinate 119,997,302, forward strand.
TACTACTGTAAAACAGTGACCTGTTCATAATGATGGGGAAACACTTGTAACTTGTCCGAATTCGCCTGTACACTTGTTAATTTTCACAGTGCGTTACAAGTCTACACTATACCTATATGAAACGCTTGCACACTCATTTTTCACAACTTGTACATAAAATTGGCTTGTGATTTGTCACTTGTTACTTTATTAAAATAGGTAGGCCCCAGGTGGAATAACGTAGAGAGATACGCTCTGGTTCCATATGAAATGCCCCCAGTCCACTTGGGACCCTATTAAAATTTTCTGAAAAATCTTAAAAACTGAAAAAACTTGTTTTTGTAGCAGAATATTATCCAGAATAAGTTTTTTGTCATAAAATTTTATACTTAGTCAAAAATGTCTGTTCCACAAATCCGGAAATTCGTTCATAAGTTGCCTGTACTGTATCAGGTAGTTTACAATTTACCGTTTTTCAAGTAAGATCAACAAATTTGTATTTCGTGCTCTTTATCAGATATGAGCTTTTGAAGCCTTTTGCTGGTGAAATTTATCAACTTTAACTTTTTTCCCTAGAGCAATTCAAAATGTTTTCTATTTAGAATAGAAAGTTGGAATGCTAAGGAACACTGTTCATTTCTTCCATAATTTTAAAATGAAATAGCAAGAATGCAACTGTGTTGTTATTTTGTTCTAAAAACCTCTCGTGAAATATTCTTTACGCAGTCTGAGGAGAGAGAACACCCGTTGGAAATATGGGTCACAGACGTTCCACCAACGTACAGCTTCGTCATGGCCAACGCTACCCCTCCACCTTCCTACGGCTCTGCCATTTTCAAATTCCCAGGTACGTTCACAACAACGGAAAAACAAAATGTGGAGCGAGGTTTCTCATTACATTCCTCACAGGTGTTCAATTCATTTGGTGTTATTTTTGTAGTTCTGTCTAAAACGTGTCCAAAATTTAGCAAAATCCTTGAAAAAACGCTTCATTATTACACAATGGTTTATTAATACTGTATTAGATAGTCATACTACGCAGATCACTGGTTTAATTTTAAATAATAAACCCCGATCGTAGCATATATTTATAATCGAAACTCGAGGCTTCGCGCCCTCTAATGGGTTCACTGCATAACAGCACCAGGATACCACAATCTTAGCTTTTTAGTAAAGTTAAGGAATAAAACGATCTATAACTATGTCATCTTTCCACTAAGTAGAAGGGTTGCATACACTGTATATTGATTTGAAACTGCATGTGTTTTATTGCATATGAAATAATTAACTTCGATTAATGTAGGTTGGTTAGAGAAGAAAGGCATCTAATGTGTCTGCATAGTTGTAGACGCCTATTGAAGTGAAATTAATTAAATTAAGTAACACACATAAACTTTCCTTACCAGTTGATGATGCAGTGTCGTAAATTGGCATTGCAGCGAAATGCCACCCGCTTGCTGCAAGCCCAATACTATCTGGCGGTCATTGATGAAACTTAGTTTCTCCAAAAAATCATGGGGTCGCTGCTCCATTATAGCTTGTAGTGAGAGAACGGAGAATCATACGGTTTTCTGGATGGTTTCATGCGATTTGTTGAAAAAAAAAAATATATATATATACCTATATATTTATATATAAATGACTACAAAATAACATTACTATTACCCTAAATGTTTTTGAGATCTCGATTTTTCAATATTTCAGCCCTTAATTAGTACCCTTTAGGGTTGATCAAATTGGTGCCGATGTTACTGGCTACCTTCCCAGCCGATGTATGATTTTCCAGCAAAATTTCATGAACTTTGGTCGAGCAGTTTTGGAGAAAAGCTCTGGACGATGGACAGATGGATTTTTTATTCGATTTTTTGTTCATCTTGAAACGTAAACCAACAAATTTTTAACGGGTTAAACTTTTTTTCTTGGTCGATTACAAAGGTTCATTCATTATTGAAAATGAGAAACCAAAACTAGCTATTTTTAAATGAGTTTTTTGTAGAGAACCTCTCCGGATAAAATCAGTAGGAGGATCATTCATTAATGCTCGAACTAAGGAGCATCTCATCTGTACGTTTTAACGGTTGCTAAATAGAAATGCTCAATAACCATCAAAAATGTAAGAACGATTAAAGTCAGCGTTCATTTCAGGTGAATATCATGTAAATGAGCTAAATGTAATATTTTTTAACATTTTTATAGAGGAACACAACTAAGATTAATAAGAAAATTTGATTTATTAATAATTATCCTCAAAGTGGAAGCAGAGAGTTTTAAAGAATTTTACGTTTGCGCAAGATCAGAGGCTCTCTCCGTAAACAATACAGTTCATAGGAGATCAATTGGGCCCCAACCGCAGAATTTGAACCGTATTATCCGTCCGTTTGAACCGTTTTGACCGTATTATTGTCAAAAGAAGTTTACGTACCTTACGTTTAATACCTGAAAATTAGTAAAGCAGAAAAATTATTTACGACAAGTTTGAGAGAGTACACAGAAACGAATGAGTTTATTTTCCAGAACATTCCACAACATGTGGTAATACGTTTCATAACAACAACAAACTAATAGAGGTAGGCTAATGAACTTAATGTTTGACTTCATTACCCCCCCTCAAACATAAAACCCTTAGAGCCTTCTTCATCCAACTCGCCATAGAGAAATGCTGTTTGTACGTCGAACTGGGCGAGCTCATATTTTTCGGTAGCAACAACGCTCAGTAATGCTCGAACATTATCAAAACGAGCCACTGGGCTGAACGTTTGATCGAAATCTGTTCCTTTTACTTGAGTGTATTCTCTCGCCACCAAGCGAGCTTCATACTTGTCGATATCTCCATTGGGTTTTCTTTTAATTTTTAAAACCCATCGATTTGAAATCACCTTTTTATTCCTTGGAAGGGTAACCAACGTCCACGTATTATGTTCTGCTAACGAATCCAACTCTTTTTGCATAGCTGCTTTCCACAGATCTTTGTTCTCTGATCTGAGAGCTTCTGCAACAGTCAATTCATTTTCGGCCACTAACACGTAGTTATCACATAAAAAGGACGGCATTTTCTTTTCTCGAGTGCTTCTCCGCTGAACAACACTCTCTCCTGTGCCAATTTCGATCGATTCTGAAGCCGAGCTCGAAGGTTGTAGTTCATTGTTCAAATACATTCCTCCCGAACGTGACGCTTCTTGAACTTTACCACCTAAAATATCGAAAGAAAACCCCGGTTTTTCATTTTCTTCGTTTTTAGGTATTTCATCCGTCATTACTGATATTCCAGTTCTTTTGGTGACATCTGAAACCTCTCTATCATGACCACTCCCAGCAATCACCAACTTGGAGATAGGCTGCTCCGTATCAAATATTACATCCCGAGAAAGGATAATCTTGTTATCTACCTTATCCCACAATCGATAACCATTGTGATCACCATTATATCCTACAAATATACTGGCCTTGCTCTTCTTGTCCATTTTTCTCCTGTTAGCCTTAGGAATATGTCTATAACATTTGCTTCCGAAAATCCGGAAATAATCAAACTTAGGTGATTGACACTTAGTCCAAAGTTCAATAGGCGACTGCGATCCCTGACCAGTTGGTCCAGTTCGATTCAAAACAAAAGCAGCAGTATTCACTGCCTCTGCCCAAAGCTTTATCGGTAAATCTTTCGAGTGAATCATCGATCGTGCTGCCTCCACCAGAGTTCTATTTTCACGTTCTGAAGCTCCATTTTGCTGTGGTGTATAAGGGACTGTTTGACGAAGTGTTATTCCATGCTCGCGAAGCACTGCATTCATCCCTTCATTGATAAACTCACCTCCCCCATCACAGAACAACTCTTGAATTGGGTGACCCAAGGTTTTTGCTTCATTGACAAACGTTTCAAAATTTCGTGTTACCTCTGACTTCTGTTTCAAGAAAAATACTCGTCTAAATTTTGAAAAATCGTCTTTCAAGCACAAGAAGTACCGAGCTCCTCCTATAGACTCATCTTGAAAAGGACCACAAACGTCACCATGAATCCATTGGCCGCACACCGAAGGTCGATTTTCTCTCTTATGGAATGGATCACGATGATGCTTTCCATAAACACATCCTTCGCAAAGCTCTTCTTCCACGGGTAACTCTATTCCAATACGCTGCAAAACACCTTTCACATGACGCTTATTTTGGTGACAAAGCCGCTCATGCCACAGCTGTAGAGTTTCCTCTGATGATGCCAGTTGAATTTCTGCCGATTTCCCAGGAATGCAGACCTTCATATTTAAAACATACAAGCCTTGATGAATCATTTTCCCGGTTAAACAAGTTTTGCCTCCTTTGGTGAATTTACAAGTTTTTTCGTTGGCATAAAACTCAAAACCCTTATTTACTGCTCGGCTTATAGAGAATAAATGTCGACAAATGCCTGGAACATACCATACATTCGTCAAATGGTTCTGTTCCCATCGACCATTCACATTCATATCGACAACGACCATTCCTTGTCCGAACGCTTTCAGATAATCACGATTGCCTACTTGTACCAGCTTGGGCACGTCAAAAGGTTTAAATGAGACGAAATAATTCTTATCGCTAGTATAATGTTCAGTGGCACCAGTATCCGCGACCCATGCTCTAGGATCTCGGTCATGATTTTCTATAACATAAGCTTGCCCTGGACCATTAGAATCATTCCTATCACTTTTCTCTTTGTTGGGACAATTTCTTGCAAAGTGTCCTACCTGATGACATTTGAAACACCCAGAACTTTTCGAGTACATTCTTTTCTTGACATTATTCTTACTCATAAGTGCACAATCGTTCTTATTCTCTATGCCACCCCTATCAGGAAGTCGCATCTCTATTAACCTCAACCTTTCTGTTAAATTGTTCAAGGTCCTTTCTGCAATTGGAACACTCTCCCAAACACTTTTGAATTCAAAATACTCTGCTGGAAGTGTGGACAAAATCCGCCCCATCAGAATCAAATCGTGTAATTCTGACTTGACTAACTTTTTGAGTTCTACATTGAGTGCGTTGAAGTCTCGTTGCAGACGGGCAACGTGGTTGACAATAGTCTCACCACCTAATTTTTCACAAGAAAAGAAAGCTTCGAGTAAACGATCTACTCTTTGACTCGAACTCTGTTCATAAGCCGATACTAATTTTTCCCAAATGTATTTAGATGTTTCACACGAGGATGTCAGCTCTTCATTCGTGTCGTTTAAAGAGCTTAATAAGATCAATTGTGCCAGGGAATCATTAGTATCAAAGATATCTTTGTTTTTATCTTCCGCATCCAGGACAAGAGTACCTGTGACTACATCCAGGACTTTGTGATGCTTCAAAACCAGCGTGACTTGCCTCTTCCACCTAGTCCAGTTCCCTTGGCCCTCTAGCTTCTCGATCTGAGTCTTGAAACTTCCAGAGTTTGCAGCCATATTTTCAGAACCTAATACTTACGAAATTTTGAATTCAACTACGATTATTTCGTATTGTATTTATCAGTATTAATCTGGGCCCATAACCTAGTAAAGCAGAAAAATTATTTACGACAAGTTTGAGAGAGTACACAGAAACGAATGAGTTTATTTTCCAGAACATTCCACAACATGTGGTAATACGTTTCATAACAACAACAAACTAATAGAGGTAGGCTAATGAACTTAATGTTTGACTTCATTAAAAATTTCATCGAAATCGGACGAAAACGCTGATGTTTGGATTGGTACAACGATTTCCACATTTTTGCATGCGCAGAGGCCACGCTTAATTCGCGAACAATTGAAATCATAGAGGCCATCTGGGAAAAACTGTAGATGTTTCGATTGTTATAAGGGTTTTCACATCTGCGCCTGCGCAGAGTCCACCTTTAATCCACGAACGTTGAAATACATTGGGACCATGTAGGGGACAACCCGCAAAATCCCTGAAAATTTCGTCGAAATCGAAAGAAAAGTGAAGATGCAATGATAGTTACAAGAATACATTTGATCTTGCTCAAAGTCAAAATGGGAACATTGAACCGGCGCATAGTGGGCCAGAAACCGATTCAAGGTGGAAAAAATTATTATTATGAGCTATTCTTGTAGGAAATTTTGCGCAGATTCCGCTTAGGTATACCAAATGTCCCTATGGCGTCTTCGTATAAAAGCGTCTTCGACCCAAAAAATCGATTTTCGTAAATTTTCTCACTTTTGACATAGTTATGTCTTTGATTTGGCACATAAAAAAAAAAAAAAATAAAAATAAAAAAAATAAAAACTCGGCGCTCCGCGCCTCGCCAGGGGGCAAGCCCCCTGGACCCCCGGTTACCTCTATTTACACACTTCGGACAAAATTATTGAAACACAGAATGTGTTTGCGTTGTCGCGCAACCAAGTGACAACCAATCAAGCGTCATTGTTTACTATTCATTTACTATTCATGCTCATAACTCAGGTAGATGGCCACGCACTTCACAGTAGTTAACATAATATGGTTGGATAAATCAGGAGCTTTCCAACGAATGGTGAACGATTTCTGTGCGATTAAAATTGCGGAAGTTCCATTTCCCTACCAACGGCTCGGTCGTACGTGAAAATCATAAGAAAATTTACAAGCGGTTGCAATCATGTTGACAATATCAATTATTGAGAATGATCATCTGTGTGTAAACAATTGATTCAAATAACCATGCTCATAACTCAGGTTGATGGCCACGCACTTCGCCGTAGTTAACATAATATGGTTGGATAAATCAGGAGCTTTCCAACGAATGGTGAACGATTTCTGTGCGATTAAAATTGCGGAAGTTCCATTTCCCTACCAACGGCTCGGTTGTACGTGAAAATCATAAGAAAATTTACAAGCGGTTGCAATCATGTTGACAATATCAATTATTGAGAATGATCATCTGTGTGTAAACAATTGATTCAAATAACCATGCTCATAACTCAGGTTGATGGCCACGCACTTCGCCGTAGTTAACATAATATGGTTGGATAAATCAGGAGCTTTCCAACGAATGGTGAACGATTTCTGTGCGATTAAAATTGCGGAAGTTCCATTTCCCTACCAACGGCTCGGTTGTACGTGAAAATCATCACCGTCACACATTTCGTTACATCCCGCGTTCCATTTTCGGCTAGTTAGCCCATGGCTAAAACACATTCTGTGTCGCAAATTGTTGACGAAAATTGTCCCAGTTAATTTCTGATGATTTCCGCTTACAACCGAGTCGTTGCTAGGGAAATGGTACTTCGTCGTTTCTCATCCCACAAAATTCGTTGACCATTCGTTCGAAAGCTCTTGATTTATCCAAACATATTATGTTAACTACTGCGAAGTGCGTGGCCAACAAGCTGAGTTATGAGCATGGTTATATGAATAATTGTTTACACACAGGTGATCATTCTCAATAATTGATATTGTGAACATGATTGCAACCGCTTGTTAATTTCTGATGATTTCATTGAGTTGGTGTTTCGATGATTTGATTCATAGCAGGTGATCCGAATATTGCGAGAACGGTTTGATTCGTGAAGCGGTGGTTAAATAATTTTAACAGGTAATTTCTATACTTTACACTCTAGGAAGCTGTAATTTCGTATGTAGCCTCTTTAGGACATTTACTTGACGATGCCCAGGGTCCGGATCAGATGAGTGGCTCTTAGAGCTTGCATACGAGTCTGCAACTAAAGACATAAAATGCCCCAATGTGTTGCAGACTCTTATGCAAGCGTTTCTGATGATTATCGAATACAACTTTATCGTTTAGCATGGAACACTTTATCGTTTATTTCGGGCCTTGGGTTAACTGCCCGAAATTTGGTAAAAGAACTGGAGATTTAATAAGAATTTCAGCATTTTGGCCTTTGGCTGACTTGGCTGAAATGACCTACATTTTTTTTTTTTTTTTTTTTTTTTTTTTTTTTTTTTTTTTTTTTTTTTTTTTTTTTGCGTAAGAAAAGCTGTAGAAAATGGAACTGTGCATCGAATGAGACCGCCAGCTCTCTAACTTTTCGCTAGATTTTTGGCAATTTCCCAACGTTTTTGAGACATACCCACTTTCATGGACATCCTTGACAAGTGGGTGGTAAGTCACCAAAATTTTTAAAAATAGCTAAAAATTGAGGAAAAGAGTTAGAGTTGGCGATGGTCTCGATCTATGCAAAATTCTTTCTTCTACAAACTTTATTCCATACGAAAGAAAATTTCATTTCTAAAGGTCAAAAAATGAGAAAAATCTGATGGGTTTTAAAAATAAATATAAGTGGTAATCTAAAGGTTTTGTTTTATTTTTAAAATCCATCAGATTTTGTGAGATGGCTTACCACAGAAGGTCGACAGAAAATTAGAACCTCTTGAAACTCATACGGTGGATACAGCTTTCGTACAATACGTAACCACAAGAGACATTTTATGTCTTTGCGCCCCCTTTCCCCTTCCTATAAAACCCCGTATTGTATTCTAGAGCCACTCAGCTGATCTGGGATCGGTCAGTTGTGTTCAGAAGTCCCTCAAGGGGCTACATACCAAATCTCAGAATCGTGGGATCATTAGGGAATCTCCGCGTAACGCTCTCCGCTTGACGCTCCCCCGCGTGACGCTCCCCCGCGTGACGCTTTTTCATTTATGTGCCATAGTAAAGACATAAAAATAATGTCAAATTGTCCAAAATAGATTTTTGGGTCGAAGAAGCTACTATGGGTAGGTACACTTTCATTGCAAAATATTGGATGTAGTTAATCGAATGTTTGATCAAAAATAAGATTTCCAACAGGGCACAAGAATATTTGATACAGTAAGGAGGAAAATATTTGCTACAAGACTTTGCACTTGGGTGAATATTTACCTACACTTATTCCTTGTGCAATTATAAATATGACACGGTTGGGTAAAGTGGGTCTGTAATCTTTCCACACCTTGAAACAAAAGTCGTTCACGCAACGGCGCAGTTTCAATACAAATTTCAAGTAGGTTCTTATGGAATTCTTGAAATAGTGCGTAAAATTACTGCCTGAGTCATATCGCAATTTAAATCGAAAATTATAATTTTGTACGGATTCTAATAATAGATAATAATAGATAATTGTCCATAACCCCTTTGGAGGCGCTCGCTCTCTTATTTTTTTTCGAGAATGTTTTTGCATCTTGAACAGAAAATATTTAATTCCTTTTTCCGTAACAAAATAAGTGGTCACAATAGATTTTGGGACTATTGAACCCGAAGTTCAAGGTCTTCAAAATTACTAATTTAAGATATAATTAATAAATTAATATGAGAATGAGATGTAGAATCTATCTTGCCGATTTACCTGACAAGTTCAGGAATTGTTAAAGTAAGATACCTATTCGGAAATTCTCTTTGAGTTTGATCGTAGTCAGGGTGTTAAAAGCGTGTGCGCATGCGCAAAAATTAATTTCTTGAAGATATTATTTTTCACGTTCTAATAGCCAGAATTCTCTAGAAATTAGATGATCGTTGGAGGACGTGGTTGTTTAGGCCTACATCAATGCTCCTTATTAGAATATGTAAATGTGAGGTAAATAAAGAGAAAAAACCTATTGGAAGAGCTATAATGAATTAAGCATGCACGATTGCCAAATCCGTATTCAGAACGACCATGACATTTTTCGGCCGATTTCGATGATACTGTCGGGTTAACTTATACATTTATTAGTCGTCGGAAAAGTAATCCCATACAGAGGACAATGACTTAATTTATTTATTTTTTATATTATCATGTTTATTGTTTGACTTTTTCCAATGTTTTCACAAATTATAATACAATGTGTGATAAAGCCCACCCTTAGAAAACACTTTTAGCGTATTTTCTAGAAAATTAAACTATGGCATTGGCTTCTAGGATTTAAAAAATACAATTTGTAAATATAGCTTCTTCCTATCATACAAGTGCCTGTTCCTTAAATAGAAAACTACATAGTTCCGACGAAACTCTCGACCTACATAGGTAACATAACCTCCTTTTTTGAAATCGGAAACTAGATTAACGTGTAAATGAAATATTTATCTGCTACTTAACGAGGTAGCAAGCCTAAGGATGAGATTCCTGCATCCTGTTACGCGAACTAATTTTGAAGGCCTATCATGTTAGTAATTAGGCTTGATAAATATTATTTGTTAAAATCTTCTCGTACCCTATTTTGAGTAAATTATATTGTAAGTATCAAATCCCCTCTAGCACGATTTGTATTTTATTATTTCATTATTTGAATGATAGAACTATCAGTAATGATAAGATAATGCACGTCACTGGAATGTGTTGCCGCTCTAATATCCATAAGACTGGTTTATTGCTTACTACTATCTTTGGAAAAAATTTGTTTGTCAATCATTTGAATGTTAAAAAGTCCCATACACGAAAACCCTTTCATGTTTTAGGAAAAACCCTAATACTAATTCAATTGAACAGAAATCACTTTAATTTTCTCAAAAGGTGATGACTGAGATTTTCACTTCATCACGAAACTTCGCTTCACTTCAGCTGGACGAAACCAACGATAATGTAGAGCGCAGCACGTAACCAAGGACCTAACCGATTTGCTCTTCTTTTGTTGCCTACAGGGGACTCGTGACGGACACAATTTTTGTTTGTTTGTGTGTTTCTTCAATATAATAATTTATTTATTAATGATATAATTCTCATTTTTGACCAGTATTGGTAAGATTGATGATGAGGGGAATGAATTGTAGGCCGGAAAGAGGTATCAACAAATGGAAAGTCATGTCAACCACCATATGTTCCATTGTATTGAGACAGACACAGAAAAAAGATGAAAAACACTATCATAGCATAGTTGCATAAATTTCTTTGATGTGTTAAGATTACATAACCTTTCATTGACCCTTTGGGTGCAAATACAATCTTCCCAGGGTTTCTCCAATAATTTTTTGTTAAAATAAATGAATAAATAAATGAACAAGATAAAATATGAAATGAATCATTCACTTTTTTGCTCGGCTATGAACAGTTTTTTGGGTATGCTGGACAATTTCATAAATGACACTTAGGATGTTTTGCATATGGCGGTCTTCAATTAAACTATTGCACTGATTCAACATCGCGTTTGCAGAAACGGTATTGATTACCTACCATCCCTTTTACCTGACCTGCACTAACTTTTTCTATCGCCTATTACAGCTGTAGCGGCTGCAGCAGAAAAACTGGAAAAGTCGGAGGGGCTGACCAACACCAACAGCACGCCGATGCTGCGGAGGGTCCTGGACCCCAACAGGTTCAGATCCGTGTCTCGCCAGGTGTCCGAGATCGGGCGATTGTCTCGTCAGGTCTCGGAAAGCGGGATCGGCCGCCTGTCGCGCCAGTCGTCCCTCAACGCCTCAGAAATGGACGAAGCCACCGAAGACTGGGAGTCTGGGATCGTCATCATCGTCCCTCCGAGGCTCAGGAGAACGATATCTCAGGTAACCTACCTACCTATACCTATCAACGACCTTTCAAATAAGTACCATTAGCAATTATAGCAAACAAACACTTTGGTGCTCCTGAGTTTCTATAAACCTATGTAATACGGCCAAATCGATACTTCGATCAGCCTAACAAAATTCAACTGGGCTTTAGAGGAAACTATAATATAATTTTTCATGTTTTTGTTATACAACAAAGAATTCTTCAGCCTTTTGTTTTTAGGTCGTTCCTCAGTCATAAATTCTTTTCAGTCTGTATGCTAGGCTAGAAACTGAACAGAATAGATCAAGGAGAAAGACTAGCGTAGGCAAGATTAGCTAAATTTCCAAATTTTCGTAAAACCCGTAGTTTAGAAGATAATCTATAGTTCTAGGGGACTTTGATGCTCTAAAACTTCCGTGCGCAGGCAAATTCCGTAGAGCACTTGTACAGTTAAATTTCTATGATTACTCATACCAACGACCAACCCACTTCGTTCTCCGTACTACCAGAAAAGAAAAAATAATTTTACAGGAAAAAACCGAAACAGCAGGAGTTGTTGTTGTGTTGTGTTCAAGTATCTACTTTTTGCCCATAGACATACGAAGAAGAATGTAAAGTACCATTGTTAAGGCTGTTTTGTGGAGAAATCATTGTTGTTGTTGTGGTACCCATATTTCCCCACAGACGAGGTTAGGGTATATAGGGGGAGGTTACCTTTAGGTAGCTACCTTTAGGTAGCTATCTGCAGGGACAAAGTTGATTGATAAACGCCCTATCAAATTTGTTCGATAAGTTGAAGTAAACTATTAATAGGTATCCATCTGAGGTTTGCCTGGAAGTTATCCCTGTAATCGAAAAACGGGCCCTTAGTCTGGTTAAATTGAAGCAGTTGGAGCAACTTTGAAGCAATCTGAAAAATGCACATTATTACACAAAGGTTTACTATTTCTGCATTAGATAGTCACTGAACTCTTATCTATAACCACAAAACGAAGTCTACTATACATTATCCAAACAATAATTGCACGCCTACCAAGGATAAATTAATTAAATCACTTACACTTTACAGTCTTCTTGCATTAACAAGAGCTAATATCCAAAAACAACTATATCACTCGGCTCAGAATATATAATAATCATGACATCAGAATCTAAGTATATCGACATTGACGTAGACACCTACCAACTGAAAATCAATGAGATTAAATATATCATTTAGACTTTAGAGAGAGCGTACGGATGAACGTACAGTAATCCGAGTGGTTTCAGTCTATTCTTTGGGATGATCTGTAAATGAGATTACTTGCATCTCCGGCCGATCTATGATTTTTTAACCAAATTTCTTAAAGTTCGGTATATATATATATATATTGAATTCGATTTTAGAATTCAAATTTTTGGAACTTTCGAATTTTTGAAGGGGTTCGGCTGCGACAACGCACAGAAACAATACACATCAAGGCCAATTTTATCTAACGAAAAATGAACTTCTAAAACTGGTTAGAGTTGAGGCTGATTTGGTTGAAAACCGCACTTTTCCATCAATGACCCCCCCCCCCCCCCCCCCCAACCATCTGCTGTAAATATAGAAATTCCGATGATGTAGTGCAGAATCTTGAGAAACTAAAAATAACCGCAAAAATCTATTGAGAAGGAACCTGTTCCTGTCGTTCTTCAACATTAATGCCTCTTCTCTAACCACGAAAAACAGTTGAGAATCACGGTCTGGGCAATCTATCTTGAATAAAATGTTACGGGGTTTTGCGAGTGTCAATCAATTTTAGTTTTGCGCATGCGCGATAGTTAGTTTTTAACCAATTGCGATATAATTCGTAGGCCATCTTCTGGAACATTAGACCCAACTATCCCCCGAGTTTGAACGAAATCTGACCAATAGATGACGAGAAATCGACGTCATAGGAAATTCAAGGTTGCGCATGCGCACAGGCATTGATCCGACGGTAATGGAAATTGTAAGGGAGTTTCTTGGAGCTAATCAGAACATTCCCGGAAATTTTCGCAAAAATCGGACTAAGACTTGCTATAGATTTGGGCGTGTTTAGGATTTACCACAGACATACAGGCAGGCATCAGGTGGACAGACAGACAGACACGGAACCCAAATTGATCAACAAGTTCTGAAACGCAAAAAGTATGTGTTCAAGCGATGAGTACAGTAGGTTCGGAGGGAAACCTCACGTTTCCCGGAACAGACCGGTAAGAACCGCATTGATTTATTTCTACTGAAGTGGAGATTTGATTCATTCACACTCAGGTAATCTATAATCCTGCACTCTACCGAGATAGATATAAAAGGAGATTCCCAGGAACAGATTTTGCCTGAGGTTACAATAATCTAATGATATGGTCCTTCTTAAAAGATCAACATCAAATAACTATAGAAATACGCTAAAAATAATTACACATAGGTTATTTAGGTTCTGTATTACGTCACTATTTGCCGAAACTTTGAAAAATTATAAAAGTCAAACCTCTCATTGTAGAAAAGTGAGGAGGTGTCCAAATTCTCAGAACTAAATCTACTTTAATTTAAAAATAGTAATCCCAACATTTTTAGACCAATGAGTGCTCTTTATTATTGTAATTACAGAGTTCATGATGCAAGGATGGTTTCTTTCGATTCTTCGGAATGAAGTCAATCAATACACATGAAAGCAAAAATGAAAAAATTCTACCTACTGCTTATTGCAAAAGTTTTCAAGTCCCTGATTTTAGCAAATTTTTGTAGAACTGCAATGGCATTTCTGAAACGAATTCTAGAGTTTAACGCTTCTTCATACATATACCTAATGTGTGTCATTCCAGACGATAACTCTCCTTAGGATTGAGATAAAAATTCCGTTCTTGCGTCAAAAAATCAAGCTTTCCGGACGAAAGGATGAGTTCGATGGCCAACACTTTTTGAGGACATTAAATTGGTCAAATTTCAAAACAAATACTTATACTCAAAAATCACTAAAAATGGCTAAAAATTGTCAAATTTATATTTTTTAGCAGAATTTTAGCCAAAAAGTTGATCAACAACGAAATTGAACATTATAAAATTTACGCACAAAATTATGCAGAAAATTGTACTGAAATTTCATTAATATTTGCTGAAAAATCTATTTAAAAAACTCCCAAAAAGAGCTAAAATTTCCGAATCTTCTTTGAATTGCAGAATATTATTTTTAAAGAGTTTTGCTGCCATAAAATTAGTAGTTAACTATCATGGTAACTATGTTATATGCACTCAAAATTCTCGCATTTCAAAACAGTTTAACAAATTTCAAAACAATGTAATCTAAAACAATATGTTTTATCCCATAATATAATAGATACGATTATTTATGAAAATTCGCTCATACGATCATGCTGCATGATGGGAACTTTTTAGATATTCAACCTGATGCCGGGCACCTCAGCCAAATGTTAATATTTTGTGCTTCATGAATTTCATCAGGTCGTGTTCCTGTCATAAAGCTTGAAAAAAAAAAAAAATAATAATAATATTAAAAAATAAAATAAATAAAATAATGATAAAAACCTTGAAACCCGAGGAAATCCACTTGGCAGTATATTGATGGGATTTAGAGCTTATAATTGCGTTAAGAACTTCCATTGATTAGATTATCTCGAAAAATGTATAGTTATAGAGAGCTAATCGAAAAACAGTATTTTTAGTACTTGTTCGTGTTTAAACGCTTAACAATTCGTGTTTTTAATTAGTTAATCCTAAATCATTCACTTCATTCCACCAATGAAAGATATGAAGGATTAAAATTACCTACCTATTGGATTTGGACCAGAAAGCCCTAGATTACGCTCATAACATTTCTTCTTCTGTTACAGAACAGTGATGCTTTCTTGCCTTCAAGGGCGATTGATGAGGTGAGCGACCCAGCTCGAAAGCAAGATTCTTCGGAGACTCAGCCTGCTGAACCAGCAGCCCGTCTGGAAGTGCAGCCAGACAGAGAAATATCTTCGGCGGTATTCAGCTGTAGCACAGACGGCACCAAGAGAACTGTGATAGTAGTGAATGTGACGGAGTATTCAGACAGGACAGAAGTCAATGAGGACGCTCAAAGTGTGAAAAGTGACAATGCAACAGCGGCGAACGAGGTCAGGATCGATGTTGATAGCGAATCTGATCCTGTCACACTGCCAGAAGATCGATCGGAAAACTCGTGACAAGCTAAATGAAAAAAGCAATAGTAATTAGTATATCATAAGCTCGTGAAAGGCCGTAAAGTATATTGTATAATATAAATTGTGCCTAAATGGTGAAAGTTGTTAGTAATATCGAGTTAGTATAATCACCATAAATTGAAGGGGTACATTAACCCAGACTGCCGCTTACGCTAACCAGGTTTCATGACGTTCATTTGATCACCTGCAAGTTACTCCCCTAACGTTAATGCACAAAACAACTGTTGCCAGAATTTATGTTATGATATACCAAGGTACCTTATCACGTAAAGGAGTAGGTACCTACCTATTTTAAAATACTAATAACAGACAAACCTTCCTTTTTATGGAAATTAGATTTTTCCAACTTACACTAATATTAAGTTCAAATACGGGTACCTTGCCAATTTATGTACTGTTCATGTGGCACAACATAGGTTCCAACTCTATACCTACTCTTTCACATTTCTTAATTTGACCTTTTTCCTTAACTTTTATACGATTTTATGCAAGGTTCAACGGGATGTTTCGGCATTCAAGCAACTGACTAAGGAAAAAATTGCCTCAATGGGACCTAGAATTAATCTTCTTCGTATGAATAAAATCATGGAGTATTTTGCGTGGTTAACTAAATGCTTTTGATTGGATAATGTATAAAATTCACGTAAACTAGGGCACATTAAGACATTGTATTGATTACAAATAGTACTCCGGTTTATGATTTGATATAAATTATTGCTATTAATCTACTACAACTTGCGGTGGCTAGAGTAATTATAAATTCGCATAATGTAACCCAGGCAGTATCAATGTGGGTATAGTCCATTGTACAGTCAATTAACCAGATACGGAAACAATTAGTGCCTAAGTAGATATGAAAGGAATTCATATACATTGGAAACAAGTATGCGAGGGGTATAAATATTATCAGTCAATAATAATGTTTATCAAAGAAACTAATAAATACACGTACATCAAGTGTACATAGCTGCAAAGTATTTCAAACATTTCGTTTCGACATGCCACAGGCCGTCTGTCTAGTTGGCAAAAACACAAAATTGGCACAAATAACAATAAAGTGCAAATTTTTCCGTTATGAGGTGATCACAGCAGTTGTTCTAATGATTTCAAACAATTACTTTTTTTTTAGCATGGAACATGGAATATAAATAATAACGTAAATGCCAAAATAAATAACATGGAATATGAATAATAATTAGATATTCTTGTGGATAAGATAATTCTCATCTATAAAGCAAAGCATAAACTTCATATACATGCAGCCCGAATCAGTCTCTCCGTTTAAAATCTTCAATAATTAGTCGATATCGAGGGTTGTATCTCCTAAAAACCTATGCGATACTCTGCTAGAACCGGGCAGATTGCTAAAGATGTACGTTGTCTTCCGGAACAAAATGATTGCACAATACGCAATATTGTACCTACTGCCTATCCGCTCTCCTAAGTGTGGCGTTCAGTTCAAACAGCTCACCTCTCTATTGCAGGAATGATTAATTTTAGCATACAAAAGTTGGTGTTGCGATTCTTTTGATTGATCTCTAACTTTTTGAGCGAAAACACTCTGCGACTTCTCAGAAGTTCAATCTTAAGTTTTTTGAAGGAACCAAAATCAGCACCCTCAACATATCTGCTCAAGAATCTCCCACAAGCTCACGCCTTCTACTATATCACAATTACTTTTAGCTATTTAATTGGCCAGGAAATTAGTTAGACTAAATGCAGATTGATTTAGTACCCTGCTCATGCAACCCAGTTGTGATCGCAGAGTGTGCTGATAAACGTATGAGAGATTTAATTCATTACAAATACAATAGTTAGGCTTTGTCTGCGGTAACTTCAGCATCTTTTTCACGAAGTATCAAACTAAATATTCTAATTGCTCAAATTCCTGCCAGCCCCATACCTATGAAGCGTAGCATAGTGCGAACAACCGAATCGAAGACTTCATTTTTTCTACCTATTGGTTTATTCCTTCCAAGCAGACACGACCAAGTTACATTTTTAAGGCATACTAGACCCAATTTATCCTTAAAATGTTTCGAGAAGGACATTGAGGACGTTTGCAACGTTTCTTTATTGGGACAGCTCAAATTATAACAAGACTTTACAAACATTAGTAGAGATATTTCAATTTTGAATTTAATTTTCGTCTCCCTGAAGAAGCCACAGTTCCTGGGGAGAAACGTTGGGGATAATAAGAAACCAATTTAAGGTCAGAAATGCCTTTTTTGTAAAATCTTGGACTCGTGTAAATATTTCATATGTGGGAAAGAGCAGACTATTCGAAGGGAAACAACCGAAAGAGCCATCCAGTTTACAGTTACGTCCGTTTCAGACTTGTGGTACCTATTCAATGACAAGGAAGCGGTCCATTCACCCTCGTTATCTACAAATCACAGAACTAATCACGGATAGGAGCATAGAAATGTCAAGCTTTGTCGTCGCAGAATTTCGAGAGGAAATGTGGAATACTCGTTCTTTATCTGCGGTGGAAGGTCTATTGACCACCACAATTTGAAGAACTAATTTCACATAAGTTTTTTTTTTTTTACGTGCCCATCCTCCTTTTCTAGAAATCAACACACCTGAAGTGAAATTAATTTGTAGCATATTATCCTTTGCATTACTTCATGTGTTCAATATTTTTTAATAATAATTGAATGGGTGTCCGGAAGAACTTCACGATTTTCTCGAAATCCAGTTTTTGTGGGAAATGAACCAAAGACATGTGGAGTAAAAGTCCTATGGTTTGCAGTTGTAAATAAGGCCTATAGATGACAGGAAAATCGCATTTACATTTGAAAGAAATTAAAGTGGATGAAGGACCCATGTTGTTATCAGTTCGTTATCAAATGTGATGAGGTGATTTCTCATTTTCCCAATGGAAGAAGGTGTAGTATATCTTTATACAGAAAATAGAAATTCGATTTGCTTTTTTCTTTTATATTTGGTTTTTTACAACTTTGAACTTTTTACTCTCTTGGTTTCGTTAATTCTAACTGACAACTCTTAACAACACTTGCAAACTAAATTTGGGTCTAATATTAATATGTTGCCATGTGACGTATAATAGTGTTGAGTTATTGAAATGTTAGCAGGTACTTTAATGATTTTTATGCCAGATGCTTGTTATAAAATCATTATAAAAAGTTGTTAAATAAACAAATTATAAAATCGTGGGTTCGCGATAAAAGGTCATTAGCAATATCCTAGTTTTTTAGCGCTCCTGCAAAATTGAGATATTGCGACATTGGCCACCCTGGCACCCATTCAATATATATATATATATATATTCCATTAGGTTTAAAATAAGAAATAACTTGAGCCCAATAAACATACACCGCGAATTCATATTTCTAGAAATAATCCATGGTAGAATTCTGGTGCTATTTAAACAAAATTGAAGTCTAATAAATTTTTCTAATGTAAGAGTTTTAAGTTAGAAAATAAGAACTAATATCTAATGAGCAAAAAATATATATATATTATAAGTATAAATATATAGTTATAAGTATACATGATATACATTGTCAAATTTGAAAATAATTTATGGTGTTTATCGAACAAACTATGTATAGAATCATCATTTTTACTACTCTCTTTCATGAACTCAAAAAGATTTCTATGGGTGAACCAATTTTGATATTTTGTAAATAAATTGAGGTATTTGTACACATATAATTTTAAAGTTATTCGATAAGTAGTACAAAATAATGTCGAAATTCCAAGTATTTCGAGATTTTGGTTTTTTGTATAGGTAATTATTGCGAACTTAAATATTTACCTGTTTTTATTTCATCCTAATTTTCTTCAATATTTTTCATCAATAATTATTGTACTATCCCCTTGCCATACCTAATTACCAGGCTAATACCACACTTTATATCATCTGACATTTTTTAGTGTTGATGTTAGTCAATGTGTAGCCAGTTTCGGGGCATAGGTACCTACCATTTTTTAATTACTTTCAACAATACTGAGAGACATACTTATTATGAAACGAGCTTTAATATAAATGTATTCGACCGATATATTGTTTTTTTATACTTTAATAGCCATAACGTGTTTAGTATTAACCTGTGATTATAACAATTTTATCGTCTCTATAATATTCGTATTTTATGATAGATCGCGGGAAGTTCTAATATTTCATTTCCTCCCTATTTTTGTATGTTTTAATCTTGCAGTAAATGTTACAATATTGTACTGTAATGATAACAATACGGTTATTTATATTTTAATCTACTGTCTTTTAAGTTAAGAACTGAACGTTTGAAACAAAATCTTAAGTTTACTATTAAGATTGAGTTAATAGCGGGCCATAATTTTAGTATGTACTTTCATTTTTCATAGGTGTGTGCGTGCAAAATATTGAGGTTTTTGGATCCAACATTGAAGTACAATGAAATAAGTCAATTTTTCAAATATGATCTCAATTCTGACTGCTCTGGATGTTGTTGAGTTTATTGTAATACAAAAAATCATTAGAAGACAGTGGTTCATGTTCAGTTACCGATGAAAAAGTCAAAAAGTCTGTGTAAATGGAATATGAACATTAAAATGAATTATAATAAACAAGATTTTTATTTCTAACTGGCCATCCTAAAAATGAACAATTCATTCAACATAGCATAGTTCCATAGACAGTAGAAGGATGCTGACCAATCGTGTTGCTTTATTTGATTCTGTCCAAACGAACAACAACCTGGAGCAGGGTTGCCAAGTGTCCGGTTTTGGAGGACAGTCCGGTATTTTATCAAGGTGTCCGAGCGAAAATTGCTCTGAATGTCCGGTTTCCATTGAAACTGGGCAGCCAAAATAGGAGAAGGTGTCAACCCTGTAGAGATAGAGCGAGGAAATTGATCGTCTGTGTTGTTTTTTTTGTAGAAGAAGGTTAGAAGGGGAATCGAAGGGATATTTATAAGAGTAACTCGTTCCTCCAGAATGTGTGTTTTAATGTTAATGGGTGTGTGTTTGTGATGATGAATGTTTAGATTAGGATAGGATCACTTTGATGCCATTTAGGTTTAAGAAATCAACTGTGATAGTAGGATTAGGAATCATCGTAGATTAGGCTGTGTGGATTGAATGTGGAACCGAGTGTGAGTTGGGGACCCTACTCCTCGGGGGGGGGGGGGGGGGGGGGGGGGGGGGGGGGGGGGGGGGCAAACTGGTAGGTTAATGAAATTGATAAAGTTATTTAGTTTTGAATTTTATTAGTTTTGCTTTTCTTTATTTCAAAAGGGCTGTGGGCCTTCCTGGACTTACAGGAACACCCTAAGAAAGCGGGATACCCTATAGGACGGGCACCAGGAAGGGTGGGCTCGAGAAGGCCTGGTTTTGGTTTTCCCCAACTCCACCGGCTAGTATGAATGTTGCCGCGATGTTGTATGAATGTAATTTATTGATTGAATGAGCATACATAGAAATAGGGAAACCGAGTGTGATTAAGGCTGTGATATTGGATTTAAGATAGTTCTATCCGAATCAAGTAGGAGGGGAGGAATATCAAAGTACTCGCCCTGCCTCAAATGCACACCATGAGAATGGACTAAAAACATGATTACCAATAATGGGAAGAACAAAAGTTATAAGATGAGATGGCTCAGTACCTAGGTATCATGAACTCCTGTCCCTACATAAGTTACTGCATCCCACGTGCACCTCCACGTGGTCCATCCCGAGCACACTCATTGAGTGTGGCTGACGCCAGATTGGACAGGAGGGCCTGCTGTATCATCATGAAAGAGTGAGGAGCAAAACCCACTACTGCCGCAAAGGATATGAAGAATTATTGGAACTGCATAGATTGTTTTGGGTCTGAATGGCCCCGATACAATCTACCCACTTTGATACAGCAGGTTTTCATTGAAAGAGCGCAAAATGACTGGTTATTTGGGTTTTTAACCAGGCTCCTTCTCAAGTAGGACGTTATGTCGACTATTCGTAAACCTGGAGATGATTGCGATTGTAATAACACTTCTCCCCCCCCCCCCCTCCACGCCATGCCAAAACTGAGACTACGTTTTTTTTTTTTTTTTAAATCCAGCTACAATGTGTCTACCGAATTAAAACGAAATCACAATGCTGACCAAACCGTTCAAAAGAGATTCAGGCAGTTCTATAGGAATTCAGGCAGTTGAGATTGACAATCTTCAGGATTTTTTTTTTTTTTTTTTTAATTTAAGTTTCATGGATTTTCATATTCATTTTTCATAACGTTCCATGTTTCAGCTGATGGTATGATATTTAGATAGCATTTTTCAATAATCAAAACACACAATTTATAAAACTCAGCGCTAAAAAAAAAAATTCCCGAAAATCAAATTTGGTCAAGTTGAAGTGGAGAATCATGATTTTAATGCAAAACAAAAGTGGTTTCTCTGAAAAACTCTTTCAAAAATCATATATCTCGAATATTATTGAGGATTGAGGTAGAAAATGACGGTTTTTTACTACATTTTTGAACTAGTTCAACTCGAAATTCCTTAAACTTATCTGAATCTACCCATCATAGACAGCAAGATATATTTATTGGAGTGTATGATGTTTTAGCCATCCAGAATTTTTTGAAGGTTGTGTATGATTACCATATGTGTCATATCAAACCTTGGGTTCTGATGAAAAATTGAATAAGTGCGAATGAAAATGGAGGGAACGTGTAAGTGCCTCCATCCGAGATAACAGTTGTCAGTTGAGATAGAACCTTCATACACTCCACTATTTAATTCCAGATATTTAATCAGTATTTTTAGTCTGCTGATCGTAGTGTCCGGTTTTTAGCCCCTTTTCATTTGGCCACTCTGACCTGGAGTGCGAAGAATGAGTTGGAAAAAGTTTCCTTCCAATCGGACAAAGGTACGAACGAAATGGTCCCCTATAATTTTCAATGCAGTCGAATCAACAGTAACTTCTGCGCATACGCAAACGTGAGTTTCTCATAACGTAGATTTCTCATCAATCGTTAGTCCGATTTCGTTCAAACTCGGTAGGGAGTCGGGAGAAAAAATGTCCTATTAATTGTATTGCGATTGGTGGAGTAATAACTATCACGCATGCGCGAAACTAATAGGTGTGTTCCAACCACCGCGAGTTCATGAACTTTTCGGAACTGGTTCGGCGCCGAACCGTATGCGCACGTGAATCGTGTTCCAACCGTTTTCAGTTCAGGAACTCAACACTCGCTACGGTGTTCCCACCGCATCGGGTTCATGAGCTGAGTTCAGTGAGTTCATGAACTTTTCAGACCTGCTCCGGGATAGGGTTGAGAACTCGAACTGAAGGAAACCTTTCGTAACCTTCCAAAAATCTCATTTCACTGCGAACCTTCACGCTAAATGCCTTTTCATTAGCCTGCTTGATGCTTGTTGTATTATCGTTTTTCACATCTCTTTTTCAATTTGCTCCATCGAATAATTATTACCACCGTCAGTTTTCTTTTATCAGCTGTCTACACATAGATAGAAAACATTTGTTTAAGGGTACCTAGTTGGTAATTGGCACTGCCGATTCGGCAGGCAAAGTCAAACTACTAGATGTTTTTCTTGGCGCACTTGGCTCACCCTACCCTACTTGAA
The DNA here is from genome assembly GCA_030762985.1 of Adelphocoris suturalis. NCBI lineage: Eukaryota > Metazoa > Arthropoda > Insecta > Hemiptera > Miridae > Adelphocoris > Adelphocoris suturalis. Next base: position 120,020,451 of record CM061042.1, read on the forward strand.
AAAACGTCGTGTTTAGCACTTTTTTTTTATTGCCTTTTCTCAATAATCGCCAGAGCCGGTCCGAGCCATTTTCGTTACCCATGCGGAAGGGCTGCTTGCGCCCCCCCCCCCCCCCCCCCCCCCATTATATTGGAAGCCAAAAAAAGGCAAACTTTTTACGATTCGTATTTTTAAGAGATAGAAATGAAATCCAAAAATACAAGCGACTTATTATGTTTAGTGCATCACATGAGACCGAGACGAGACCGCCGCCTGAAAAAACGAGACGAGACCGATTTCGAGTTTCGAACAAGAGTTTCGGATCTCGAAAAAGATTCCTTCGCCATTTGCTAATTATGTATGAACATTTCCAGTAAATATTTCGATTGTTAGGTAAATGATCTTGAGGTCACATGTTTCTAAGAGTTGAGCAGATAGTGAATGACACATTGTGACAGAAGAGTGGCCAAATAAAATGAGCTTGCGGTTTTTTACAGTAGTGAGGGTAAAGGAAAGTACCAGTCAACATATAGAGAAATAAATTCAATTCCTTCAATAATTACCACAAAAAACAAACCAATTTATTCAATACTATAATAAATTGATAAATTAGTTCAATACATTTAAAAATGTATTTTTCTTTTAAAATTGAATCGGTGCCCAAGCTAGTTAGCCGAGGGCGCCCCTTCCTGACCGGCGCCCCAAGCGGCCGCTTGGTTCGCATGCGCCTAGGACCGGCTCTGATAATAGCTCGAGGGATTTTGATGAAAATCTCAACAGTTACTCTTCTTCTGGATAAGAATGATATCCCATACCCTTCATACCTAGGAAAATAGTCTGAGGGGGCAATTAGCAAATAAACTTCAAAAAAGTTGAAAATGCCGTTTGTTTTTTTCCCACCTTTTTGGCCTTTTCTTCAAAATGCTCAAAGGATTTCGATGGCGAGGTGTTCACGTTACTAATGACGACGCTAGCGCTAGTTAGTGCATTGACTGTCATGTGAACTACAGTGTTCCCACCGACGGGTTCTTGAACCTAAAAGTTTCATGAACTCATGGAACCCGTCTGAGTTCATGAACTCACGAGTTCATGAACTCAGAGGGGTGGTTGGAACACACCTATTATGTACCTATGTTAGTTTTTCTGCCTCGGTAAGCTGCATTGCAAAATTCACTCAAGGTCACGGCCAACAACCTGGAAAGCTCATTGTTAAGTTTATCTGGGGGTGAGTTCGAGACGGACAGAGGAGTTGGAGATAGAAGCGAGTCGGGTATCGTGAGGGCAGACCGTTCTAATTGGAATGGGGTCAACACGCCGCTATCAGAGCATCGTAAACCACCCTCGCTCCTCTCACCTCAAAGGATACATCACTTTACTGCCGGCTATCAGCTCAAGCGAATTTCAAGTTCCTCTTCTAGCTGCGGCAATTACCGTCCTAATAATTTTATACCTACTCTCACGATTAAATGGAAAAGTGGTAAAAACTTCTACACATTACATACCTATTACCAGCTGATGATTTTATTGAAATCTTCAGAAACATAGACCTACTGTACATACCTGTACAAACCTGCAAATGGCATTATACCTATTTAAAAGGGGAGTGAACTACAAAAAGAATCCGCATAAAGATAAATAAAAAAAGTTGGGTGTGGCACATAGCTTCCTCGTTTACCTTTCATCTTCTCCAAACTACCATCCAAATATAAGCGAACTCGAACAACTAGTGAGTGAAAAGATGGAACATAATGGAATTTACGTTTGCGCATGCGCAGAATGAAAAATTGATTTGGCAACAATAAAACTGATAGGGGACCATCTACAACCTAACCCGCGCATTCTCTGACCATTTCATCGAAATCGGATGAAAACTGTGGAAATTAAGGTCGTTACAAGTATTTCACGCATGCGCAATAGCTATTGATGACACAATCATGTCATTAAATATTAAATAAAATTAAATAAATAAATAAATAGAATTTATAAATAAATTATATATAAATAAAGATAATATAAAATAAATGAATATAATTAAATAAATAACAAAAAATTAAACAATATTCAATAATAAATAATATTAATAAATAAAAGTGTAAATAATTGAAATAAATGTAAAATTGACTAGACCGTTGAGAAGCGTATTGAATGAAGCAATTTTCATGAGATTTGCCAGTTTCCAGAATTTATTTTGGAATTGTAGTAAAGTCTTCAAAATTTTCTAAAATTCTTTCAAAATCGTCTATGTTTGAGCTGATGTGAAGGTCTTTGGATGGTACTTTTTATGAACCCAAGAACATTATTCTTATAGGAAATTTAACTCTGAATTAAATGAGGTGAGGTGGAGAAATTGGAGTTTAAAAGGAAAAAACACGGTTTTCCTGGAAAAACCTTTCACAAATCATATCTCGAGTAGGGATTGAGATACAAATATGCTGCTGACGGCATTTTACTACATTTTTGATGCAGATTAACCGAAAAAATTGTTCGGCACTTATCCGGTTCCACACTGTATAATCGGGATTCATCACCAACATATCTCAAGAGCTTAGTCACGTATTATTATTATGTGTTTATTTGTATAATCTTTCGACATTATACAAGTAGTAATGCAGGATATAATAATAGGAGTGTTCGCTGCACAGGAAAATATCTATTATATAAACAAGAATATTGATTCTTTCTCCCAATATGCTGGTCAAAACTCCCGTCGGATTTTATTTTTATTTATTTTTTTTAAGATGTTATTGAGTTCCTGAGCTGGTTTTAGGCTTGGGTAATATCTTCCACCCCCCACCCTCCTGATCAGCTGAGTGAGTTCTAGAGCTAATTTATTTCCAATTGAACCTGCAATACTCAAATTTGAAATGGAGCTATTAGGGGACTGCAGGGTTACAATATGGATGGAGGACCCCTGATCAGCTGGGTGTGGTCTGAGGCTAATTTCTTTCCTATTAAACTTACGATGATGAATTTTGAAATGGAGCCATTACAGGACTGCTGGGTTACAATGACATCGAACGGAGGACCCCTGATCAGCTGGTTGTGTGCTCTGAGGCTAATTTCTTCCCTACTGAACGTGCGATACAGAAATTTTAAATAGAGCCAATAAGGGACTGCTGGGTTACAATGGCATCGTACAAAGGACACCGTTATCAATCGAGTGAGCTCTGAAGCTAATTTACCTACGATGCGGACATTTTTGTTTTAATTGCGGACATTTATGGTAGCAGAGAGGCTGAGGCGAGTGAGGGAAAGGTTGCTGCTCTCCCGAGCAATAGAAACATCCGATCATTGCGGTATGTCCACGTCACAAAACGGAAATAGTTCATTTTCCTCCTTCTCCTAGAGCAGAAATATTGTTTATTTTTGTATTGCATTTATTTTTCATTTAAGTAATAATTAAATGCACAACCCCCCCCCAATGTGAAAATTTGCTAACATGGTCATGTTGCGTGACTGGGGTTTTGCTAAAGTAAGTATTTTCCTTACTATTCTCATGTATTTTTTCTTCCTTCTTCTTTCTCAATTGAACAAAACCATTCCCAAGTCAATATGACGATCCGTTTTTAAAATACGGAGTTTTTTCCGTTTTTTGGCCATTCAGCCCCATTGTGTGACGTACCACCCACCTACGCGATGCATATAAAAACCTAAAACATAAAGTTCATATCATTTACCTGCACTTTATGCACATTCCATTCTACCACAATAGATTTGAGCTTTGCCTCCCAAAACTTTTGAAACAGAAGATATTCGAATCAAATCGTTAACGGAAGGGGGTTGCGGCTGAAGATGAACATAAAGGGAGATCAATGCTTTACATAGTTAGGCCGCGAGAATTTGTATATACATGAGGAGCAGAGATGAGGCCCTAGCACGCTAACCCGCTCTAATGTTAGGTGTGGCAGGTCCGGTTCATTAACATCGATGGAATTGTTAGTCCAACAAAGTTGCAGTCATATTCTAGCGAATCCGATCGTCCAGCAGATCGTCTACCCCTACAGCAGCGAACACCTTCCATCTTACCATATGACCTATGAAAATCGCAAATTTAAATTGTAAAATAATTCACAGTACATGCTTGAACACAAAAGGTGCTACAATACCTTCTCAATAACTTGCGTTAAACTATTTACTATGGTTATCATTTACGTACCTTTCAGAAGAATGCGTCGTCACTAGCAAGTCAAGTACCGGCGCTTTCGAAGCAAAGACATCATCAATAGGATGTCAAAACATTAAAGGATTCCTCTGAAATGTACGCCGGAAATGGCCTCGGCTTTTACAAGGAACAGGCTATGGAGATCATGCATCATGATTTTTCTGCGACGTGGGCCAAATATAAAGTATCGCGAATCAATCCCGAGTATGGACAACGTCTATTAAGAGCTTTATGCGAATATAATTCTCTGCATATGTAAAATGTTAAAATGCCATTATTTTTATTTTCTATTCAATTTAGATATATATTTTATGTTAAAATTTATATAATGAATCATTAAAAACTCACACACAAGCGTACACATAGATACACGCACATACTGGACGCATACTCACAGGCATTTATTAAGAGCTTCATGCAAATATATTCATTATTTTGTTCAATAAAATGTTGTTATTTTTGTTTTTCTAATTATATTTGATCACAAAATAGGTCAGAACTATGAAACTAGATGAAGATTCTATAGTATAATGACACATAAATAATATTTTTTTCTGAATTTTGGCGATTATAGCGTACTAGCCGCTCCGGCTCGCTACGCTCGCCTCCACGTCCAGCCAGGTGGCAAGCCCCCCGGACCCCCCATTAAGTTGCTCGCTTCGCTCGCAACGTGTGGCATGTAGGGAATATTGCTCGCTTCGCTCGCAAAGTGTGGCATGTAGGGAATTTTACTCGCTTTGCTCGCAAACGGTAGATCCCTAAGGGTAGGTTTAACTTCTGTAGGTGATGCTGCTCGCTACGCTCGCTTGAGGAAGTTATACTGCCCACCCAACTTGGCAGACGTTTTTTTCTGTTGGGGAATTCTTACTAACAAATTAAATCTTATAAAACTACGTGGAACCACGAAAAGTTTATTAGGGGATGTTGCTCGCTTCGCTCGCAAGGTATACCTGTATATGTGTAGGACAAAGTCCGTATTTATTCTGTAGGAGATGCTGCTCGCTTCGCTCGCTTGAAGAAGTTATACTGCCCACCCAACTTGGCAGACGTTTTTTTCAGTTGGGAATTCTTACAAACAAATTAAATCTTATAAAACTACGTGGAACCACGAAAAGTTTATTCGGGGATGTTGCTCGCTTCGCTCGCAAGGTATACCTGTATATGTGTAGGACAAAGTCCGTATTTATTATTTGAAATGGCTCTCGCTTCGCTCGCAAGGTATTGCGTAGAAGTGCAAATGGGAACCCCCCTGTGAGGGTCCCTTCAGGTAAGCAACGTTGTGTAACGGCGGCCCGTGGTCGATTAATTTCTGATGTTAAACGCTTCTTCTCGCTTCCGCTCGCGATTTGACCGACTTAACGTCACTTTTTTCGATATCCGATTTCGGATTCAGATTCGGCGGACCCAAAGCTGTATTTCGCCCGCGAAAACCGTTCCGAAAAACGTACCTTTATGGGGTATATTTTAATCGGAAAAAACCAAGTTTTTCGGCGGACTTTTCGAGAAAACGGGTCCGTACTCTCGCATTTTTTTGACGCATTTCCCGATACTTTTTTCGCGATCCGATCGCGCCGTCGTCTTCCTCGTAGGAAAACCTACGAAACCCGTATTTTTCCGGAATTGTCAACGGCCGTTTAGAGGGGTAGGGGTAGCGGGGAAGTCCAAAAAGCGCACATTAACCGGAACTTCGACCCCCCTCCCGCCCTACGGCCCATGGTTCGGCTGGGATTAGACAATTTTAAATTCGCTCGTTCCACCTTTCGGAAAATCTCAAGAAGATCCCCCACTCGTACACTCCCCCCACTCAGCCGTTTGGCCGTGCATAGACACGACAGACAGACAAACAAACAGACAAACAGACAGACGGAGTTTCATTCTTATTAATAACTAGCCGCTCCGGCTCGCTACGCTCGCCTCCACGTCCAGCCGGGGGGCAAGCCCCCGGACCCCCCATTAAATTGCTCGCTTCGCTCGCAAAGTGTGGCGTGTTGGGAATATTGCTCGCTTCGCTCGCAAAGTGTGGCATGTAGGGAATATTGCTCGCTTCGCTCGCAAAGTGTGGCATGTAGGGAATATTGCTCGCTTCGCTCGCAAAGTGTGGCTGTATACATGCGATGTATTACAATTGAAACGTGTAGGGGATGTTGCTCGCAAACGGTAGATCTCTAAGGGTAGTTTTAACTTCTGTAGGGGATGTTGATCGCTTCGCTCGCTTGAGGAAGTTATACTGCCCACCCAACTTGGCAGACGTTTTTTTCTGTTGGAAATTCTTAAAAACAAATTAAATCTTATAAAACTACGTGGAACCACGAAAATTTTATTAGGGGATGTTGCTCGCTTCGCTCGCAAGGTATACCTGTATATCCTTGAGGAAGTTATACTGCCCACCCAACATGTAGGGAATGATGCTCGCTTCGCTCGCAAACGGTAGATCCCTAAGGGTAGGTTTAACTTCTGTAGGGGATGCTGCTCGCTTCGCTCGCTTGAGGAAGTTATACTGCCCACCCAACTTGGCAGACGTTTTTTTCTGTTGGAAATTCTTACAAACAAATTAAATCTTATAAAACTACGTGGAACCACGAAAAGTTTATTAGGAGATGATGCTCGCTTCGCTCGCAAGGTATTGCTGCATAGGTGTTGGGAAATACTTGTATGAAATTCCGTTGAAATGAGTCAAGTGCGTAGTGAGTCCCCTGGGGGTCATCGCGTCCCTTTCAGGTAAGCAACGTTGTGTAACGGCGGCCCGTGGTCGATTAATTTCTGATGTTAAACGTTTCGCCCCCTTCCCCTCGCATTTCGACCAACTTCACGTCACTTTTTTCGATATCCGATTTCGGATTCAGATTCGGCGGGATCAAACCTTTATTTCGCCCGCGAAAACCGTTCCGAAAAACGTACCTACCTTTATGGGGTATATTTTAATTTAAGAAAACCAAGTTTTTCGTCGGAATTTTCGAGAAAACGGGTCCGTACTCTCGCATTTTTTTTACGCATTTCCCGATACTTTTTTCGCGATCCGATCGCGCCGTCGTCTTCCTCGTAGGAAAACCTACGAAACCGGTATTTTTCCGGAATTTTCAACGGCCGTTTAGAGGGGTAGGGGAAGCGGGGAAGTCCAAAAAGCGCACATTAATTATTACTTCGACCCCCCTCCCGCCCTACGGCCCATGGTTCGGGTGGGATTAAACAATTTCAAATTCGCTCGTTCCACCTTTCGGAAAATCTCAAGAAGATCCCCCCACTCGTACACTCCCCCCACTCAGCCGTTTGGCCGTGCATAGACACGACAGACAGACAAACAAACAGACAAACAGACAGACGGAGTTTCATTCTTATAAATAACTAGCCGCTCCGGCTCGCTACGCTCGCCTCCACGTCCAGCCGGGGGGCAAGCCCCCCGGACCCCCCATTAAATTGCTCGCTTCGCTCGCAAAGTGTGGCGTGTAGGGAATATTGCTCGCTTCGCTCGCAAAGTGTGGCATGTAGGGAATATTGCTCGCTTCGCTCGCAAAGTGTGGCATGTAGGGAATATTGCTCGCTTCGCTCGCAAAGTGTGGCTGTATACATGCGATGTATTACAATTGAAACGTGTAGGGTATGTTGCTCGCAAACGGAAGATCTCTAAGGGTAGTTTTAACTTCTGTAGGGGATGTTGATCGCTTCGCTCGCTTGAGGAAGTTATACTGCCCACCCAACTTGGCAGACGTTTTTTTCTGTTGGAAATTCTTAAAAACAAATTAAATCTTATAAAACTACGTGGAACCACGAAAATTTTATTAGGGGATGTTGCTCGCTTCGCTCGCAAGGTATACCTGTATATCCTTGAGGAAGTTATACTGCCCACCCAACATGTAGGGAATGATGCTCGCTTCGCTCGCAAACGGTAGATCCCTAAGGGTAGGTTTAACTTCTGTAGGGGATGCTGCTCGCTTCGCTCGCTTGAGGAAGTTATACTGCCCACCCAACTTGGCAGACGTTTTTTTCTGTTGGAAATTCTTACAAACAAATTAAATCTTATAAAACTACGTGGAACCACGAAAAGTTTATTAGGAGATGATGCTCGCTTCGCTCGCAAGGTATTGCTGCATAGGTGTTGGGAAATACTTGTATGAAATTCCGTTGAAATGAGTCAAGTGCGTAGTGAGTCCCCTGGGGGTCATCGCGTCCCTTTCAGGTAAGCAACGTTGTGTAACGGCGGCCCGTGGTCGATTAATTTCTGATGTTAAACGTTTCGCCCCCTTCCCCTCGCATTTCGACCAACTTCACGTCACTTTTTTCGATATCCGATTTCGGATTCAGATTCGGCGGGATCAAACCTTTATTTCGCCCGCGAAAACCGTTCCGAAAAACGTACCTACCTTTATGGGGTATATTTTAATTTAAGAAAACCAAGTTTTTCGTCGGAATTTTCGAGAAAACGGGTCCGTACTCTCGCATTTTTTTTACGCATTTCCCGATACTTTTTTCGCGATCCGATCGCGCCGTCGTCTTCCTCGTAGGAAAACCTACGAAACCGGTATTTTTCCGGAATTTTCGACGGCCGTTTAGAGGGGTAGGGGAAGCGGGGAAGTCCAAAAAGCGCACATTAATTCTTACTTCGACCCCCCTCCCGCCCTACGGCCCATGGTTCGGGTGGGATTAAACAATTTTAAATTCGCTCGTTCCACCTTTCGGAAAATCTCAAGAAGATCCCACCACTCGTACACTCCCCCCACTCAGCCGTTTGGCCGTGCATAGACACGACAGACAGACAAACAGACAGACAAACAGACAGACGGAGTTTCATTCTTATAAATAACTAGCCGCTCCGGCTCGCTACGCTCGCCTCCACGTCCAGCCGGGGGGCAAGCCCCCCGGACCCCCCATTAAATTGCTCGCTTCGCTCGCAAAGTGTGGCGTGTAGGGAATATTGCTCGCTTCGCTCGCAAAGTGTGGCATGTAGGGAATATTGCTCGCTTCGCTCGCAAAGTGTGGCATGTAGGGAATATTGCTCGCTTCGCTCGCAAAGTGTGGCTGTATACATGCGATGTATTACAATTGAAACGTGTAGGGGATGTTGCTCGCAAACGGTAGATCTCTAAGGGTAGTTTTAACTTCTGTAGGGGATGTTGATCGCTTCGCTCGCTTGAGGAAGTTATACTGCCCACCCAACTTGGCAGACGTTTTTTTCTGTTGGAAATTCTTAAAAACAAATTAAATCTTATAAAACTACGTGGAACCACGAAAATTTTATTAGGGGATGTTGCTCGCTTCGCTCGCAAGGTATACCTGTATATCCTTGAGGAAGTTATACTGCCCACCCAACATGTAGGGAATGATGCTCGCTTCGCTCGCAAACGGTAGATCCCTAAGGGTAGGTTTAACTTCTGTAGGGGATGCTGCTCGCTTCGCTCGCTTGAGGAAGTTATACTGCCCACCCAACTTGGTAGACGTTTTTTTCTGTTGGAAATTCTTACAAACAAATTAAATCTTATAAAACTACGTGGAACCACGAAAAGTTTATTAGGAGATGATGCTCGCTTCGCTCGCAAGGTATTGCTGCATAGGTGTTGGGAAATACTTGTATGAAATTCCGTTGAAATGAGTCAAGTGCGTAGTGAGTCCCCTGGGGGTCATCGCGTCCCTTTCAGGTAAGCAACGTTGTGTAACGGCGGCCCGTGGTCGATTAATTTCTGATGTTAAACGTTTCGCCCCCTTCCCCTCGCATTTCGACCAACTTCACGTCACTTTTTTCGATATCCGATTTCGGATTCAGATTCGGCGGGATCAAACCTTTATTTCGCCCGCGAAAACCGTTCCGAAAAATGTACCTACCTTTATGGGGTATATTTTAATTTAAGAAAACCAAGTTTTTCGTCGGAATTTTCGAGAAAACGGGTCCGTACTCTCGCATTTTTTTTACGCATTTCCCGATACTTTTTTCGCGATCCGATCGCGCCGTCGTCTTCCTCGTAGGAAAACCTACGAAACCGGTATTTTTCCGGAATTTTCGACGGCCGTTTAGAGGGGTAGGGGAAGCGGGGAAGTCCAAAAAGCGCACATTAATTCTTACTTCGACCCCCCTCCCGCCCTACGGCCCATGGTTCGGGTGGGATTAAACAATTTTAAATTCGCTCGTTCCACCTTTCGGAAAATCCCAAGAAGATCCCCCCACTCGTAGATCCGGCCCACTCAGCCGTTTGGCCGTGCATAGACACGACAGACAAATAAACAGACAGACAAACGGAGTTTCATTCTTATAAATAACTAGCCGCTCCGGCTCGCTACGCTCGCCTCCACGTCCAGCCGGGGGGCAAGCCCCCCGGACCCCCCGTTAAATTGCTCGCTTCGCTCGCAAAGTGTGGTATGTAGGGAGTGTTGCTCGCTTCGCTCGCAAAGTGTGGCATGTAGGGAATGTTGCTCGCTTCACTCGCAAAGTGTGGTATGTAGGGCATGTTGCTCGCTTCGCTCGCAATTGAAACATGTAGGGGATGTTGCTTGCTTCGCTCGCAAACGGTAGATCTCTAAGAGTAGGTTTAACTTCTGTAGGGGATGCTGCTCGCTTCGCTCGCTTGAGGAAGTTATACTGCCCACCCAACATGTAGGGAATGATGCTCGCTTCGCTCGCAAACGGTAGATCCCTAAGGGTAGGTTTAACTTCTGTAGGGGATGCTGCTCGCTTCGCTCGCTTGAGGAAGATATACTGCCCACCCGATATGTAGGGGATGTTGCTCGCTTCGCTCGCAAACGGTAGGTCTCTAAGGGTAGGTTTAACTTCTGTAGGGGATGTAGCTCGCTTCGCTCGCTTGAGGAAGTTATACTGCCCACCCAACTTGGCAGACGTTTTTTTCTGTTGGAAATTCTCACAAACAAATTAAATCTTATAAAACTATGTGGAACCACGAAAAGTTTATTAGTGGATGTTGCTCGCTTCGCTCGCAAGGTATACCTGTATATGTGTAGGACAAAGTCCGTATTTATTCTGTTGAAATGGCTCTCGCTTCGCTCGCCAGGTAGGTACCAATGTATACCTGCTCGCCTCGCAAGGTATTGCGTAGAGGTGCAAATGGGAACCCCCCTGTGAGGGTCCCTTCTGGTAAGCAACGTTGTGAAACGGGCGGCCCGGGTCGATTAATTTCTCATATTAAACGGTTCCCCTCGCTTCCGCTCGTGATTTGACCGACTGCCCGTCACTTTTTTCTATATCCGATTTCGGATTCAGATTCGGCGGACCCAAAGCTGTATTTCGCCCGCGAAAACCGTTCCGAAAAACGTACCTTTATGGGGTATATTTTAATCGGAAAAAAACAAGTTTTTCGGCGGACTTTTCGAGAAAACGGGTCCGTACTCTCGCATTTTTTTGACGCATTTCCCGATACTTTTTTCGCGATCCGATCGCGCCGTCGTCTTCCTCGTAGGAAAACCTACGAAACCCGTATTTTTCCGGAATTGTCAACGGCCGTTTAGAGGGGTAGGGGAAGTGGGGAAGTCCAAAAAGCGCACATTAATTCTTACTTCGACCCCCCTCCCGCCCTACGGCCCATGGTTCGGGTGGGATTAAACAATTTTAAATTCGCTTATACACCCTATCGGAAAATCCCAAGAAGATCCCGCCACTCGTAGATCCGGCCCACTCAGCCGTTTGGCCGTGCATAGACACGACAGACAAACATACAGACAGACAGACGGAGTTTCATTCTTGTAAATAACTAGCCGCTCCGACTCGCTACGCTCGCCTCCACGTCCAGCCGGGGGGCCAAGCCCCCCGGACCCCCCATTAAATTGCTCGCTTCGCTCGCAAAATGTGGCATGTAGGGAATTTTGCTCGCTTCGCTCGCAAAGTGTGGCATGTAGGGCATGTTGCTCGCTTTGCTCGCAAACGGTAGATCCCTAAGGGTAGGTTTAACGTGTGTAGGGGATGTTGCTCGCTTCACTCGCAAACGGTAGATCTCTAAGGGTAGGTTTAACTTCTGTAGGGGATGCTGCTCGCTTCGCTCGCTTGAGGAAGTTATACTGCCCACCCAACTTGGCAGACGTTTTTTTCTGTTGGAAATTCTTACAAACAAATTAAATCTTATAAAACTACGTGGAACCACAAAAAGATTATTCGGGGATGTTGCTCGCTTCGCTCGCAAGGTATACCTGTATATAGGTAGGAAAAAACCCGTATTTATTCTTTTGAAATAGGCCTGCAGGTAACATTGTGAAATACCTGACGAACCCCTTGACGTCTTCGTAGAGCCTTCCCGCGAACACGGCAAAATTAATTTCTGATGTTAAACGCTTCTCCTCGCTTCCGCTCGCGATTTGACCGACTTAAGGTCACTTTTTTCGATATCCGATTTCGGATTCAGATTCGGCGGACCCAAAGCTGTATTTCGCCCGCGAAAACCGTTCCGAAAAACGTACCTTTATGGGGTATATTTTAATCGGAAAAAAACAAGTTTTTCTGCGGACTTTTCGAGAAAACGGGTCCGTACTCTCGCATTTTTTTGACGCATTTCCCGATACTTTTTTCGCGATCCGATCGCGCCGTCGTCTTCCTCGTAGGAAAACCTACGAAACCCGTATTTTTCCGGAATTGTCAACGGCCGTTTAGAGGGGTAGGGGAAGCGGGGAAGTCCAAAAAGTGCACATTAACCGGAACTTCGACCCCCCTCCCGCCCTACGGCCCATGGTTCGGGTGGGATTAAACAATTTTAAATTCGCTCGCTCCCACTTTTGGAAAATCCCAAGAAGATCCCCCCACTCGTACACTCCCCCCACTCAGCCGTTTGGCCGTGCATAGACACGACAGACAAACAAACAGACAAACAGACGGAGTTTCATTCTTATTAATAACTAGCCGCACCGGCTCGCTACGCTCGCCTCCAAGTCCAGCCGGGGGGCAAGCCCCCCGGACCCCCCGTTAAATTGCTCGCTTCGCTCGCAAAATGTGGCATGTAGGGAATTTTGCTCGCTTTGCTCGCAAATGGTAGATCCCTAAGGGTAGGTTTAACGTGTGTAGGGGATGTTGCTCGCTTCGCTCGCAAACGGTAGATCTCTAAGGGTAGGTTTAACTTCTGTAGGGGATGCTGTTCGCTTCGCTCGCTTGAGGAAGTTATACTGTTCACCCAACTTGGCAGACGTTTTTTTCAGTTGGGAATTCTTACAAACAAATTAAATCTTATAAAACTACGTGGAACCACGAAAAGTTTAGTGTGGCATGTAGGGAATGTTGCTCGCTTCGCTCGCAAAGTGTGGCATGTAGGGAATGTTGATCGCTTTGCTCGCAAATGGTAAATCCCTAAGGGTAGGTTTAACGTGTGTAGGGGATGTTGCTCGCTTCGCTCGCAAACGGTAGATCTCTAAGGGTAGGTTTAACTTCTGTAGGGGATGCTGCTCGCTTCGCTCGCTTGAGGAAGTTATACTGTTCACCCAACTTGGCAGACGTTTTTTTCAGTTGGAAATTCTTACAAACAAATTAAATCTTATAAAACTACGTGGAACCACGAAAAGTTTAGTGTGGTATGTAGGGAATGTTGCTCGCTTCGCTCGCAAAGTGTGGCTGTATACATGCGATGTATTACAATTGAAACATGTAGGGGATGTTGCTCGCTTCGCTCGCAAATGGTAGATCCCTAAGGGTAGGTTTTACTTCTGTAGGGGATGCTGCTCGCTTCGCTCGCTTGAAGAAGTTATACTGCCCACCCAACTTGGCAGACGTTTTTTTCTATTGGAAATTCTTACATTCAAATTAATTCTTATAAAACTACGTGGAACCACGAAAAGTTTATTAGGGAATGTTGTACTGCCCACCCAACTTGGCAGACGTTTTTTTCAGTTGGGAATTATTACAAACAAATTAAATCTTATAAAACTACGTGGAACCACGAAAAGTTTATTCGGGGATGTTGCTCGCTTCGCTCGCAAGGTATACCTGTATATGTGTAGGACAAAGTCCGTATTTATTATTTGAAATGGCTCTCGCTTCGCTCACAAGGTAGGTACCTATGTAGGCATACCTGCTCGCCTCGCAATGTTGTGACATCGAACCCTTCACGTCAATTCTTGAGCCTTCTCTCGTCCACGGCACAATCATTTTAATCGCTTTGCTCGCTTCCGCTCGCAATTTGACCGAGTTCTCGTCACTTTTTTCGATATCCGATTTCGGATTCAGATTCGGCGGGATCAAACCTTTATTTCGCCCGCGAAAACCGTTCCGAAAAACGTACCTTTATGGGGTATATTTTAATTTGAAAAAACCAAGTTTTTCGTCGGAATTTTCGAGAAAACGGGTCCGTACTCTCGCATTTTTTTTACGCATTTCCCGATACTTTTTTCGCGATCCGATCGCGCCGTCGTCTTCCTCGTAGGAAAACCTACGAAACCGGTATTTTTCCGGAATTTTCGACGGCCGTTTAGAGGGGTAGGGGAAGCGGGGAAGTCCAAAAAGCGCACATTAATTATTACTTCGACCCCCCTCCCGCCCTACGGCAAATGGTTCGGGTGGGATTAGAAAATTTTAAATTCGCTCGCTCCCCCTATCGGAAAATCTCAAGAAGATCCCCCCACTCGTAGACTCCCCCCACTCAGCCGTTTGGCCGTGCATAGACACGACAAACAAACAGACAAACGGAGTTTCATTCTTATTAATAGTACTAGCCGCTCCGGCTCGCTACGCTCGCCTCCACATCCAGCCGGGGGGCAAGCCCCCCGGACCCCCCATTAAGTTGCTCGCTTCGCTCGCAACGTGTGGCATGTAGGGAATATTGCTCGCTTCGCTCGCAAAGTCTGGCATGTAGAAAATGTTGCTCGCTTCGCTCGCAAAGTATGGCATTTAGGGGATGTTGCTCGGTTCGCTCGCAAACGGTAGATCTCTAAGGGTAGGTTCAACTTCTGTAGGGGATGCTGCTCGCTTCGCTCGCAAACGGTAGATCTCTAAGGGTAGGTTTAACTTCTGTAGGGGATGCTGCTCGCCTGAGGAAGTTATACTGCCCACCCAACTTGGCAGACGTTTTTTTCAGTTGGGAATTATTACAAACAAATTAAATCTTATAAAACTACGTGGAACCACGAAAAGTTTATTCGGGGATGTTGCTCGCTTCGCTCGCAAGGTATACCTGTATATGTGTAGGACAAAGTCCGTATTTATTATTTGAAATGGCTCTCGCTTCGCTCACAAGGTAGGTACCTATGTAGGCATACCTGCTCGCCTCGCAATGTTGTGACATCGAACCCTTCACGTCAATTCTTGAGCCTTCTCTCGTCCACGGCAGAATCATTTTAATAGCTTTGCTCGCTTCTGCTCGCAATTTGACCGAGTTCTCGTCACTTTTTTCGATATCCGATTTCGGATTCAGATTCGGCGGACCCAAAGCTGTATTTCGCCCGCGAAAACCGTTCCGAAAAACGTACCTTTATGGGGTATATTTTAATCGGAAAAAACCAAGTTTTTCGGCGGACTTTTCGAGAAAACGGGTCCGTACTCTCGCATTTTTTTGACGCATTTCCCGATACTTTTTTCGCGATCCGATCGCGCCGTCGTCTTCCTCGTTCAAAAACCTACGAAACCGGTATTTTTCCGGAATTGTCGACGGCCGTTTAGAGGGGTAGAGGATGCGGGGAAGTCCAAAAAGCGCACATTAATTCTTACTTCGACCCCCCTCCCGCCCTACGGCCCATGGTTCGGGTGGGATTAGAAAATTTTAAATTCGCTCGCTCCCCCTTTCGGAAAATCCCAAGAAGATCCCCCCACTCGTAGACTCCCCCCACTCAGCCGTTTGGCCGTGCATAGACACGACAAACAAACAAATAAACAGACAGACAAACGGAGTTTCATTCTTATTAATAGTATAGATAGAGATAGAGATTTTTATGATGAAAGTATCAATTAAAAATTAAAAACTGAAGAAAAAAAAAACGGCTCAATGTTTGATTATAGTTTTTGCTGAATTACAATCCTAATATATTCCCAAATCGTATTTCGAAAGAAAATTTGAAGGGCAAGCACTTTGAGGTCAAATGCGATCAAGGACCACCGTGATCGAACAACGTGCTCGCGAGTAAACTCAAGCAGAGCCTAACCTATTCTGAGTAATTTCCGATAAACATGCTCGCGAATACTCAAGCAGAGCCTAACCTATGGAAATATCAGTTTAATATAATAGCTAATATTTATTAGGTTGAAAGAAGAAACAACTCTTATTGAACGAATATTGGATATAGGTATATTATATCAGTGAATTTTATACAAAATCTTATGAGTAATTTTCACAGAGCTTACCTATATTTAAAGTATTTAGCTAGATGTAAAGATAGGTTTGTACTTAGAATATTTCTGGTATTTTTACAAGTTTTATGCTAGTTGGAAGGGGAGTGCATGAGTTTGAGGCCGGAGCCTGTGATTAGTAATAGAGGATTTGAGGAGAAAACGGACGTTTGTGAAATAAGTTGTCTATTCCCACGAAAAATAAAGAGTTATAATGTTAAATCGATTTCGACGGTTAGGCCATCATCAGTCAGTTTTTGTCCAAAGGGAGGTATGTTGAATGTACTGGAAAAATTCGAAATTATCAAAAGTGACAGATCTGGTAAAATGTTTAAATGAGGATATACCTCAATAAATTTCACCACTGATAAGTCCATTTCTATAAAGCTTGGAATCATCCCATCACACTGTTGAAACCAGTAATTCTTCCCCTCCTTTCACTTCATTGGCTATAATCCCCCTTCACTTAGCTTGCACTTAATTGGTAGTACCTCCAGCCCCCTTTCCTTTCTCTCGACCAATGGGATTCAATTTCCCTTCACCTGTGACCATATAAGCTGTGTCCTATCTAATGTGTCTTCAGTTATTGTTTGTTACTGATGAGGGCCTAACCATCGAAATCGATTTAACATTGTAACTCTTTATGTTTTGTGGGAATAGACAACGTTTTCCGTTTTTACAACTTCCGTTTTGTAATGGGTTTCCACAACTTCGTCGCGAGTGATTTAGTTCGTATTTGAGGAAAAGTGGAGGAGTGGTCCGAGGGTAAACTGTATTCCCAGGTGCCCGTTTTTGAGTATATATACCCCGGGGACCTCCCACTTATTCCTGCTTGGAAGATACCTCGGAAGGGTTGCAAGTCTCCAGGGATGCAGCCTGAGGCCAGGGTGTAAACTACCCTATGTTTCCTGCTTCGAGTCATTCTTCAGGCAGTTTGTCCGCGATGGACAGATCACCCCCACACCTTCCGGAAACAACATCTCGAGCTCCTGTGTTAAGCAGGTGTCTGTGAATAAGACGGGTATGGCCAGTGGCAACCCGGTTGATCAATATTCGATCCCTTCTTGGAAGTTTGGTTACGAATAGGGCCACCGGGCACAAGTCCTGATTTCACTTTGGCGATTATATATAGTAACATAAATTTAGTTATTAGCCTACACAGTGGTCATCACTGTACCCCTTTTTTTATCCTCCTCCGATTTGCCAATGGAGTCTGTGATGGCGCTCCGTTTGTTGGTGGAGGGCAGCATGGCCCCCTTGGAAACGTGTCACTTGCAGTGCCCCTTTGGACACCTTGCTTAATACCGCTAATGACCCTTATGATTGAGGTACGGCTTAAACAACTAAATAAAAAACTCGGCGCTCCGCGCCTCGCCAGGGGGCAAGGCCCCTGGACCCCCGGTTACCTCTATTTACATACTTCGGACGAAATTATTGAAACACAGAATGTGTTTGCGTTGTCGCGCAACCAAGTGACAACCAAACAAGCGTCATTGTTTACTATTCATTTATAACATCAATTTATATAGTTATAGTATGAAACTACGAAAAAAAATACGAAATAAATTCGTGATAAATCAAGAGCGATTTATCAAGTAAATGTCCTAAAGAGGCTACATACGAAATTACAGCTTCCTAGATTGTAAAGCATAGAAATTAGCTTTAAGAGCCACACATCTGATCCGGACCCTGAGCATCGTCAAGTAAATGTCCTAAAGAGGCTACAAACGAAATTACAGCTTCCTAGAGTGTAAAGTATAGAAATTAGCTTTAATAGCCACACATCTGATCCGGACCCTGAGCATCGTCAAGTAAATGTCCTAAAGAGGCTACAAAAGAAATTACAGCTTCCTAGAGTGTAAAGCATAGAAATTAGCTTTAAGAGCCACACATCTGATCCGGACCCTGAGCATCGTCAAGTAAATGTCCTAAAGAGGCTACAAACGAAATTACAGCTTCCTAGAGTGTAAAGTATAGAAATTACCTATTCAAATTATTTAACCTCCGCTTCACAAATCAAACCGTTTTCGTAATACTCAGATCACCTGCTATGAATCAAATCATCGAAACACAAGCTCAATGAAATCATCAGAAATTAACAAGCGGTTGCAATCATGTTCACAATATCAATTATTGAGAATGATCACCTGTGTGTAAACAATTATTTATATAACCATGCTCATAACTCAGTTTGTTGGACACGCACTTCGCAGTAGTTAACATAATATTGTTGGATAAATCGAGAGCTTTCGAACGAATGGTCAACGAATTTTGTGGGATGAAAAACGACGAAGTACCATTTCCCTAGCAACGACTCGGTTGTACGTGAAAATCATCCGTCACACATTTCGTTACCATCCCGCGTTCCATTTTCGGCTAGTTAGTCCATGGCTAAAACACATTCTGTGTTAAAATGATTAGGTTCCTGTTTTCAGAAAATTGCAAAGGTTCTACTTAACGATAAACTGAACGAATTTCATCAAATTAGGTAATACGCCACCTTGATACTATTTACACCTCCTAATGGCCCTAGAAGCTTAACACCTTTTACTTTCAGAATTCGCAAGAAAGAGGTTATCGGGACAGCAGGCGTCCAATTACGTTGAGATCGGTTCACCTGATCATTCATGAGGTCAATTTCTCGACTCTCTACTGGTACACAGGTCCTTAAGGAACTTTAGTTTTATCAAGGCATCGCTGTAGGGGAGGGGTGATAAGAAAAACGAAAAGAGGAGTTTCCTAAGAAAATTATTATACTAGTGGTTGGGTAAATCATGTCGATAACTGCAGCACCGGGGTCTTGACTAGCTTTATGGCTATCGACAGAGTTCAAGTTCTCTCCCTTCAAACTACCCGTATCATTATCTCGATTGTTGCTGGGCTTTTGATCCAAGGGCGAGCTCCTCGCGTGATATTCTTGCACCTACTTCTTTCATCCTTCGGAATCGGAACAGCGCCTAATGGTACACTGTGCTGGGAGAATTCGCTAAGTCCGTACTCAC
The DNA here is from genome assembly GCA_030762985.1 of Adelphocoris suturalis. NCBI lineage: Eukaryota > Metazoa > Arthropoda > Insecta > Hemiptera > Miridae > Adelphocoris > Adelphocoris suturalis. The sequence continues at coordinate 120,039,823 of CM061042.1, forward strand.
GTGACTCGCTGTAATCTACTATAAAAGTGCCTACCTACATTAACTTCAAATTCAAATGAATCTTCAGCATTAAGTGAATCTTACTCTTGCCCACAATTTTGCAATTTGAGAAACGCTTAAAATGAGCTTGGGTAGGTTATTTACCACATGACAGTCTGGGTTGGCTAAACCTACACTGGTTTTTCACACAAATCGTTGTGTATCTCACAAAATGGATCCGATCAGTAAAAAAGTCTGGGCTAGTCCCGAGTCCTAAAGAAGTGTAAATGTAATTAAAATTAGTCCATTCATATTGGAATTTTGCTTGTGATACATAATTACAGTTTTGCGCATGCACAGTGGTTATTTTACACAAAGAAACTTATAGGCAGCTCATTTGGTTCCCTATCACTCCCTAATTTCTATTAAAATCAATCTGTTAGATCAAATGATGTTTCAGGAAATTAATTTGCGCATGCGTACGCGCTACAATATATCAATTGACTGACCATGGTACCGTCTAACGGGTAATCTGATAATCCTAACAACAATAAATTCAAATACATAGACCTGAAACTAACAATAGTGGGGACCAGAGCTTGTTCATATTTTTGCGCCCTTGTAAGTTCGTACCTTCGGCGCCACTGGAATCTGGAAGTCCTCCTCGGACTATTTTTTAAAATTTTTATAGTAAAAGCAACAAAAAATTCAGGCTTTCTAGTTACCTACTTTATATTATTTTCTAGTGAAAATTATTGAATACTTTTCGTATAATTGTATACCTACGCAATTGATTTTCAATTTCTTGTTGAATTTAATGCATTGTAAAATGTGTAATGTGTAAAATTTGATTTTTGAATTGAACTATAAAAGGAACTAAGGAAAAATACAGAAAACGTCTGCCAAGTTGTGTGTGGCACAATTCTTTCTATCCATGAATTGTTCCTTTGGAGTTTGAGCAAAATTTGTTAGTCAAGCAATGAGAAAAAAAAATTAAGGGTAGGTGGTCGTAAAAACAGCTTTATTTCTCGCCAAAAGTGTATTTTCTGAAATCCTTGATAGTCTACACATCTACGTTTAGCTCTATTTATGCCTAAACCACTCGAGGGTTTAGCTCTATTTATGCCTGCCAGCAGTTTTTTCAAAGTATTTTTCAATTTTAGCCTCTAGTTTTTTTTTTTTTTTTTTTTTTTTTTGAGTCCTATTCATGTGCCAACCCTAGTCAGCCTCAACTGCAACCATTTCTTGTTTTTGTTATGACAATTTTGACTTCTAAATCCATGACCGTGTCCTATATTTTGACACCGTGAAAAGATCCTTGAGCCCTGAAGATGGTTTTATATAAACCGAAAGCTCGGCGATAAGGACTGTTATTCGTTTCTTGACCCTTATCCTGATAATCTGACAACATGTCTACACATCAGTCATCGTATTATCAACTTGCTGATCACCTGCTGTCACTTGTTGATATCCCGGTAGTCTGGATGCATCCCACGCGTTGATACTCGACAATGCGGAAAGTTTATTTTTGAGCATCTTGATAATATTTTAGAGCAATTAAATTTGTATTACAATTCAATGAATCATGAGTTCGAAAAACCTTTTTCCTGGGTGTTGAACCAAAAAAACGTGTAGCTAATCCACCGCCTTACTTTTGAAGAAAACCTTACCTGAGAGATGTGAATGATGTTTAGTTGTTTCTCCTTTTGGGGTAAAAATTCTCATCCCAAGGGGGGTATAAACTAGCAGCCAGACTCACAGTATTTACCCCACCAGTGATATTTACTCCCACTGGAATCTTCCCTTTCCACAGTATGTGCTGTGAGCCGGCAGACGCCGCGCCCACTGGGCTTTTCCCCTTATTTATATCATAAAGCGGCCGACCAGAGCTAAGAAAGTTCTGCTAGCAAATATTTAATAGTAGTAAGTCGGGTACTGAAGAGGTTAAACTAGGAAACTCCATTGGAGAGTAATGAGCGTTACCCATGGGTACGGAGAAGGTACTTCAACTATTTTTAAATGTAAGAAGATTAAATCCGAAGAAGTACTTACCCTTTAGGGTGATCATTAGTGATCGTGAATGCTGGAAAAGAGGCATGCCTCAATTTGAGCCAGGTTCACTCCTGTGGTACACAGATGGATCCGTGATAAATGGCAGGGTAGGCCTGGGAATTAAAGGCCCAAATTTCAGCCTATCCAAACCATTGATCACTGCTACCACCATCTATCAGGCTGACACCCATGCCATAGAAATATGTGCACAAGAGATCGCCAGGAAACGACTCAAAGGTGCAAAAATTTATATTTTATCTGATAGCCAGGCTGCTCTAAAGGCTTATCTGCCTTTTCAATTACATCTAAGCTGGCCTGGGACTGTCTCAAGACCGCCGCCCATGGCAACAAACTCACTTTGCTCTGGGTACCTGGTCATGAGGGGATAGTTGGGAACGAGGAAGCCGACCGCCTCGCTAAACAGGGGTCGGAGTCTTACCCTGTTGGCCCGGAACCCCTTTTGGGGGTCACCAAGAGCTCTATTACTCTACAGGTAAACAAATGGAAAGACAGCAAAAGAGCTGAATATTGGGCAAACACTCCTAAGCAGAGGCAAGCCAATCGGCTAATAAGCGAGTAAAGACCTTTGCATTATTGTCGGTCTCCTCACTGGCCATTGTCCGCTGAGATACCATCTCAACAAGATTTATTTTATTTATTTATTTATTTATTTATTATGTTACAGATTCTTTATACATAAATAATGACAAATTAACATATCTCTCAACATTATTGTGGGCAATAAGCATAAGCCTGTGTCGCCTCACAAGAGCTGCGCCAAACTTAATTAATCTTAATTATTTACATTTCTCTCCATGAATAACAACTTAATAAACATCAATTTTCTATATATACATACTAAAAATAATATTTTCTGCCTCCGTAATGCCTATTTTTATCAACCACTCATATATTTTCTTTTTATATACATTACGGGCGTATTGTAGTGGGGACCTAAGTGGAGAATCCACCGCACGATCAACCATATATACCATATATTGAGGGCTTCTAGTCGTAATTGTCAGCGTGGGTTTCGGTGGAATAACATTTCCGTCCGATCTAAACCTAGTCAAGTGTGCATGCTGATGACTGTTATACACCACGCTCGGGTCACGATGCAACATAAGCAACAAAGACTTTAAAAATAGCTGGCGGGGAGTAAAAACTTTACACTCTTTAAACAATTCCAATGTTGAATACAAACGTGGTTTGTTCATAATAATTTTTAATATATCTCTCTGTACTACGTTTATTTTTTCCAAATGCGTCGAGTAAGAGCCTCCCCACACAACAATTCCATATTGCATAATTGACTGAAATAATGCCAAATAAATTAACCGAAGCTTATCACGTCTAAAAACTTTTCTGGCATGGTAAAATACATACACTAGCCGCCTCAACTTCTTATAAACAATCTCAATATGTTTCTTCCATTTCTGATCTTCTTCTATCATGATACCCAGATAACGATAACATTTGACCCTCTCTAAAGGGGAGCATGAACACTTGGATGAAACAGTACAGCTATGCGCTATCAAACTATGATTCCCAAGGTAATAACTGTCGTTTTTTACTCACATTTAATGAAAGAATGCTTTGGGAAAACCAATTTTGAAGCACATTCAAAGCCTGCTGTGCATCAGAGAAAACCCTGTCCCATGTATCCCCAGTGATTAGGACTGACGTATCATCTGCATACAAGTATATTTTGTGGTTAGGCAAACTCAGGGGCAAAGCATTAATATAAATTAGGAATAATGTAGCGCTCAATGTCCCACCCTGAATCACACCATAGCCTATTCCCTTGGTTTCACTTGAAATTTTTCCAACAGAGACCACCTGCCTTCTATTCGAAAGGTAACTGGAGAACCATTTAAGCGCTTCATTCCTAACCCCCAAATTATTCATTCGGTTTAGCAGTATATCTCTATTAATAGTGTCAAAACATTTTGACAGATCACAGAACAATAGGATTCCCTTCTTTTTTAAGATGGTTAAACCCAGGACAACAGATTGTCGCCTCCGCTGCAAAGAGGTCGAAACAGCGGAGCATGTCCTCTGTGATTTCCCTGTTGTTGCATCTTTAAGATTCCGACACTTCCCCTACCGACATTGTTCAGGAAATGTCCGAAAAACTCCTCCACCTTGTGAGAGAAGAGGCAATAAAACGGGTTATTAAATGATAACAGGGACTTTTTGTCATAATAGACCAATAGTGGTATCCGTGACCAGGGGCTCGTACCCGTCCAGGGAAAAAAAAACCCCCGAAGAGTTTGGCTTTAACCGCAATTTCCTGCGATGTGTAGTTTTCTTTCTATGATTTTTCAAAGTTAGTTTCGCCCTCTGGTGGCGACAATGCGCCCCACTTGCCTGGGTGGGCCCTCCTGCCAAACAGTGTGACGTCACCAGTGGTTTGTTAGAGAGTGGTTTTTACGAAACAAATGCGTGATTTCCACTCGTTGGTAAGCTCTCGATTTATCGCGCATTTCTTTCGTACTCTCTAACAAACACCTAACTTGTTAATTTTGTTACGTTTTATCTTTGCGTAACAAAATTTCCGTAACAAAATTTCCGTTTGACCCGTCGAATAAGACATTTTCAATGTCAAAAGAACTAATACACTGTTGTCTACTCATCTCTACTCCATATAGCTCTATGCGCTTAGGCCTAGTCAATGTTATTGCTCCCTCAATTCCGTGTATTTTTCTTTTCTTTTTTTTAACTATTGCTTCTCAGTGATCCGCACTCCAGCCTCATTTATTTTTGCTTGCTTCGCTCGTGCGTTCGTTTTCTGTCAGTTTTCTTTCAGTGTCTTGATTATTTTTTCCCAACGTTATAGATATTTAAGTAAGCTGTTACAATTCAACTGTTGCATTTGCCAATATTAGAGTAGGTATTATAGTCGTGTAAACTAAACTACAATACGGCACAAAATGTAACATTGATTGGGTTTAAATTACTCACCATAATAAGCTCTTGAGAAAATGTTATATAGAGTCAATATCGATATTTTGATTTGTCGATATATCGATTATTTAGGACCGATACATTTGTATAATTGAGGAGCTGACATGGAAAAGCAGTTAAGTTCAAAAATCTAAAGAACATTTTTTTCCGTCGAAGTGCAAGTAAACAGTCACGCCAACGGCCTTGTGTGACCTTTGCATGGAGAAGAGATTATGTCAAAAAAAATCTGATAAGAGTTCAGAGGGAGCTCCTATGAAATTTGATTTTTGGACTTAACTGCTTTTCCATGTCAGCTCCTCAATTGATAGTGGGCTTCCGATACATCGTTTGATAGCATTATCGATATTTAGCTTTCGATATTGCATCCCTAGTCTAATTCTTAATTGTATAATTTCTTGGAATCGGACTATCGTCCGATGGATGACTATGTACATATCAGCGTATTTGTAGTAGATATCACTCGGAGATATAGTTGCACTTTCATAGGGTAGATAAGGAAAAAAGCCTAAGTGTTTGGATACGAATTGGGATCATACTTATCACTTGAAATATTGTAATTAAATCATTGTCAAGCACCTAGAACGCTTGAGAGAGACACTTAACTATTTCTTCTCCTTGCCTTCCCTTGTGGCCGTCTACAAAATTCTTGCACCTGATCTTTCACAGAAATAGAGCGTCGAAATTGAAAACCTTTTTCACTAACTTTTCTTCATTGAAATGGGCTTCAACAACTTCAGCGGGAGTAATTTTGTTCGTGTAGGAATGGCCGTGAATTCTTATTCAACGGTACCGACATGATTCTGAAATATATTTTATACATCGTATAGGTACCACTATAATAAACTTTTCGAAACTTCAAAAATAAAAATAAACCAAATTTCAGCTTCCTCCGTCTAATAAGAGAACAATGAGCTCCCGAGCTCGCGCAGCTGATTAGGGTCGGTCCTCACTTAGCCAATCGTAAACAGCTGGCCTATAGAGGCTCCATACCAAATTTCAGCCGCCAAGGTCTATTGAGCGAGAAATGAACTCACGAACTCACTTAGCTGATCTGGGTGGTTCCCCACTTAGTCAATCGTACACAGCAGGCCTATAGAGACTCCATACCTACCAAATTTCTTCCTCCTCGATCTATTAGGAGAGAAATGAACACACGAACTCACTTAGCTGATCTGTGTAGTCCTCACTCTGTTAATCGTACACAGCAGGCTTATAGATGAACAATTCCATATTTCTATGTTATTACAACTCTACAGCCTCTTATTACAAGTAAATTACATGTTCGAAAACCGCGGCTTTTGGACTGTTTGCCATCAAGTTCAATGCAAAGAAGTGTCTAAAGCCACGAGTGAATGTACCTGGTGTAATATAGAAAGGTACAAGGAAAGTTTGTTTACTAACAATGGCGGTTTCAATTGACCAAATATCTACAACACCAATCCGCTTCACCGCCATTTCTTCTCTATTAAACTTCAATGGCCAATAGGCTCGGTTTAAACTTTTAGCTTCATAAAAAGAATACCATAGCAAAGAGGAACCTCAGCAGATTAGAGTGGTTCCGTACAATGAAATTCTATTTTACCATCCTTATAGAGGCTCTGTTTCAAATTTCAGCTTCATAGATTAAACGGCATAGAAATTTGCTTACGATCGCAGTCAGCAGATTTTGGTGGTTCCACACGTTGAAATTCTATTCTACCTGTCTCGTACAATTTTCTATTCTACCTGTCTGTTTCAAGTTTCAGATATTAAATACCATAGAAATCAGCATTAGGAACTAATCAGCTGTCAGAGGTATATGTATCGTCTAGAACCTACTGCTTCCAAGTAGTTATATACTGGTCACTTAGCAATATTAGTTCATAACGTAGAGTAATATATCGCTTTCCTTTACACTACAGCGGCTTAGGGATCATAAGATGTGATAAAATGAGAGCATTCCAAAAAGTGGCGAACGATTTTCCTGCTACGAGAACTAAGGGAGTCGCACTTCCCTAGCATCGCGTTGGTTGAACAAGAAAATCAATAGAAAAGATGAAGGTTCGTGCTGAATTTTGCTCAATTGTCAAGCACAAAGCCTAGCGGTAAAACATGATACAAACAACAAAACAAATCTATGCTTGTTTATGCAATCCTACGTAAAAAGTATCAAACTTTCTGGGCACCAAGAATATTAGTAATTGTTCTTATTAGGTTTCATCATGTTAGGTGAAATTGATACGTACGAATTTTCAGACTTACTTTTTCCGAATCAGCAAGAATCCACTTCCGCCTGTGATCGATTTCATAGATCTTCAGAGGAAAAGTTTTGTATTACCTAGGTAGGTTCCTAGGTAATACGGAACGAACTTCGGTAAATCGGAACTTTCCATTTACAAACAACAAAACCATAACCACACATTTTAGTAGATTTGTCTCATATAATGATAAGCAATGGTATATAATCTGTTCAGCCGAAATACTTTGTAGGAGCCGACCAAAACAAAAACAATCTGATAAGGCTGATACCTACACCAGGTTCAAACGTTATCCTACCCAAAGCTTTATGGGCACAAATTTCCTTTGTAATGAATAGATTTCATACTGTTACCGAAAATGCACAAATATGAATCTATACATAATTTCTGGACAGCTGTTTGTAGTGAAATATGGAAGAGTTCACAAAGGTTCGCCCCAAGCCCCCAGACTCCCCTTATACCCAGGTACTCCCGAAGCTTACACCAGCCGCCACGCTAGCGCTAGAATCGACTTGTACGACGTCAATAGACGATTTTGTTGAATGACTACGATTAAGGGCAGCTTTAAAAAAAAAAAAAAAAAAAACGTGAACTCAGTTTATAAATAGGTATGTACCTCAAGTTGATCTCAGCTTGAATTCATTTCGGTTTCACCAAGTTGAGCCGAGTTCCTAGGAACGAGTTTTTGACTGAACTAGGATCATTGAAGACTCCAGTTGAACCACCGTTGATCCAAGATCCCAGGTTGAACTTCCGGTGTTCCGGTGACATCAGGAAGAGATTCCTTATCTCGGGTTCTCGGGAGCGGAAAGGTCGGGTTTTTTTCCCCATTCATCAACATCATTCGCTTGATCCCGCGAAATTTTCAGAGATTGTGCGGGATAGCTTCTAGATGGTTCCCTATAACTTTCATTGCCGTCACAAAAATAGTAGTCCGTGAGCATGCGCAAACGTTGATTTATTATAACGTCGATTTTGTATCATCAATTGGTCCGATTTCGTTCAAACTCAGGAAGTAGATGGATATATATTTCAGGAACATTCCCTATGTGATTGGTAAAGTCATAACTATAGCGCGTTCGCAAAACTAAAATTAATCAAAATTGTATTTTGAAACAAACAATTAAAGGGCCAGTTTCACCAAAGGTTTTAATCAACGTTTACTTATTAAACTGTAGATCTCAGCTGTTGAACAACGATATTCGGTTTCACCATCTCCGGTTCTGATAAATCAATGATCAAACGCGCTAAATCGATGATTAAAACCAACCAGCCGAATTTGGGTGGTTAGCGTCCAATCAACGATTATTACGAGTTATTTTCGCCATTTTCGTTTACATGAAAACGGCTATTGGATGGCCAAAAGCTTTCTAACCGTAAATGGGAAGAAAACCAAATACATGGTTTTCGGAAACGTGGCCTCACTTCCCCCTGATCAAGCCATAATTACATTTTGCATGAAATGGTTCTATTCAATGTAACTGTCCAACCCTAGAGAGGGTTTCGTCGTACAAATAGTTGGGGGTAATATTGGATACTTCGCTAAGGTGGTCGAATCACGTCAAGTACCTAGGGAGACTCAGGAAATTTATTCCAATGTTAAAAAATGTTAGATCGGAAGTCTCTAAGGAGCGTTTGAGGCTAGGCTATTATATACCTGTCACTTGTACAGTCGACCCTGCAGTACGCAATCTCAATCTGGGGTGGAGCCTGTCCAACTGTGATGATGAAACTAGACGTATTGCACAGGCGCATACCAAGGGTTATGCATGTTAAACCCAGAAGATTTCGATCACACCAACTAGTCAATGAAGAACTCAGCTTTTTGTGCATAATCTTCTTCTCCTATACCATAAAAATCCAAATATCATATCGATTTCGATCTCCCACCAATACCCAACTAGATTCATCACTGAACAGAGGGTCGTTAATCCTCGGCCCGCCTTAACTCTTACCACAAGAAGTAAGCTCTGTTTGATTCATCTATTACTAGCCGCTCCGGCTCGCTACGCTCGCCTCCACGTCCAGCCGGGGGGCAAGCCCCCCGGACCCCCCATTAAATTGCTCGCTTCGCTCGCAAAGTGTGGTATGTAGGGAATGTTGCTCGCTTCGCTCGCAAAGTGTGGCATGTAGGGAATGTTGCTCGGTTCGCTCGCAATTGAAACATGTAGGGGATGTTGCTTGCTTTGCTCGCAAACGGTAGATCTCTAAGGGTAGGTTTAACTTCTGTAGGGGATGCTGCTCGCTTCGCTCGCTTGAGGAAGTTATACTGCCCACCCAACATGTAGAGAATGATGCTCGCTTCGCTCGCAAACGGTAGATCCCTGAGGGTAGGTTTAACTTCTGTAGGGGATGCTTCTCGCTTCGCTCGCTTGAGGAAGTTATACTGCCCACCCAACTTGGCAGACGTTTTTTTCTGTTGGAAATTCTTACAAACAAATTAAATCTTATAAAACTACGTGGAACCACGAAAAGTTTATTCGGGGATGTTGCTCGCTTCGCTCGCAAGGTATTGCTGTATGTGTGTATGAAAAAATCCGTATTTATTCTAGTGAAATGGTTCTCGCTTCGCTCGCAAGGTACCTATGTGTACCTGCTTGCCTCGTAACATTGTGAAACACCTGTTTCATCGAACCCCTTGACGTCTTCGTAGAGCCTCCTCGCGTCCGGGGATGTAGGGGATGTTGCTCGCTTCGTTCGCAAACGGTAGATCTCTAAGGGTAGGTTTAACTTCTGTAGGGGATGCTGCTCGCTTCGCTCGCTTGAGGAAGTTATACTGCCCACCCAACTTGGCAGAGGTTTTTTTCTGTTGGAAATTACTATCAAACGCGGCACATTATGTGGAACCACGAAAAGTATAGTTATAAGAACACTTCAGTACTAACAGTACAGTCAGATGTTGAATGTTTGTAAGTATTTATTTCGCAAAGTGTGGTATGTAGGGAATGTTGCTCGCTTCGCTCGCAAAGTGTGGCTGTATACATGCGATGTATTTCAATTGAAACATGTAGGGGATGTTGCTCGCTTCGCTCGCAAACGGTAGATCTCTAAGGATAGGTTTAACTTCTGTAGGGGATGATGCTCGCTTCGCTCGCTTGAGGAAGTTATACTGCCCACCCAACTTGGCAGACGTTTTTTTCTGTTGGAAATTCTTACAAACAAATTAAATCTTATAAAACTACGTGGAACCACGAAAAGTTTATTAGGGAATGTTGCTCGCTTCGCTCGCAAGGTATTGCTGCATATGTGTAGGGGAAAACCCGTATTTATTCCGTTGAAATGAGTCAAGTGCGTAGTGAGTCCCCTGTGCGTCATCCAGTCCCTTTCAGGTAAGCAACGTTGTGTAACGGTGGCCCGGGTCGATTAAAAATGTAATTTTAACGATTTGCTTCGCTTCCACTCGCGATTTGACCAACTTAACGTCACTTTTTTCGATATCCGATTTCGGATTCAGATTCGGCGGACCCAAAGCTGTATTTCGCCCGCGAAAACCGTTCCGAAAAACGTACCTTTATGGGGTATATTTTAATCGGAAAAAACCAAGTTTTTCGGCGGACTTTTCGAGAAAACGGGTCCGTACTCTCGCATTTTTTTGACGCATTTCCCGATACTTTTTTCGCGATCCGATCGCGCCGTCGTCTTCCTCGTAGGAAAACCTACGAAACCCGTATTTTTCCGGAATTGTCAACGGCCGTTTAGAGGGGTAGGGGAAGCGGGGAAGTCCAAAAAGCGCACATTAACCGGAACTTCGACCCCCCTCCCGCCCTACGGCCCATGGTTCGGCTGGGATTAGATAATTTTAAATTCGCTCGTTCCACCTTTCGGAAAATCTCAAGAAGATCCCCCCACTCGTACACTCCCCCCACTCAGCCGTTTGGCCGTGCATAGACACGACAGACAGACAAACAGACAGACAAACAGACAGACGGAGTTTCATTCTTATAAATATTCATCTATTATATAACTCCTTACCATCAGATATGAAGTTTCCAAATTCTTTTTCTCGAACATTGTATAAAAAAATAATATATACCTGGCTTATTCAGCTTGGATTTGAAAATTGCTCCACTTTATTACGTAGCGCATATGTACAGTAGCATGGCACTAATTGAAGCGATTATAATTACTTGTTCTTTCATTATTATACGAATATTGTTCTCTTTACATCAATATCTATGTCTAAATATCTAACCTATCCTTAAAACTTGTCTAACTAATAATAAAGTGACACATTAGGATTTATGTTTATTTCCTTGAAGGCTACTCTTGTCTGGCGACATGGGCTATGCCTAATGCCAGACAATGATATTTCCGTTATATTTGTGCGAACTTTGTAAATTGTTGTTTATTTATGAAATATATCCCCCCCCCCCTCTCTCACATGACCGAAATTCTGTTTGCTACATTTTCCTACCTATTTACTACGTTCACGAAAATGAGCCACAGAGGATTGACTAGAGAATTTGACGAAGACTTTACTATTCGTCGTCCATAGTGGATTGGATCTCAATGAAATCGATTTTGTGACGAGGTATCGACTTTCAATTACTACTGTTTTGTCGGTCCTCGACGAAATGATTTGTCTCAAATCAACGCTCAAATCTCTGGTTCGGTAAACATTGATGTACATTAACCATGGTTGGTCTAAGAGAACTGTAAAACTACAAATAGGTACCTATATGTGTTATTACCTTAAGAATTTATCGCTACGAGGTTTTATTGCTGGTATTGCTTCGGTGTGTTGCTCGTAGCCAAGTTACGAAAATTCGTTGTTTTTTCTCTCTTTCTTCTATTTTTTATTGTGAGTTATAAACCGTTTATGAGGATTCGAACGCCTTTTCTCGTGAAACACTGCCTTTCAGCAGGGCGGCTAGCACGCTATTTGAGCTTTTGCGGCGTAATGTAGGCAGCTGGACGGGAGCAGATGGGTGAAATCGATCTTCAGCGCTGTCGTTACTCACTCTATATTTTCGTTGAAAAGGGGTTGCCCGATCCCAAGGGCTAAGAGTTGTTGTGAACTAGTTCATCATTTTGACCCTATAAGGTACCTACCTACAGTTATCTAACTAGTTCTAGTGTTAGTTAGAGTACGTACCTACAGTTATCTTACTGATTCAGACCCATCAAGAACTGTCTGCCAGACAATGAGGAAGCTTTCAGGAGTGAATTTATGTATATACAGCGTGTCCCACGGAATACTTTCGCGCGCGCCTCTTATTTATTCATTTATTTATTTCAATAATACGGGCAAGCCCAATACATGAGGAGAAAAATATATAGCAAATGTATAGATTCAAAATACATAGCGAAAAATAACGGGGCGAACAAAACAAAAATACACTGCCAAGGAAATGGCACATGAGCTTCCTCGTGACCTTCACAGTACGTCACCATTAAATTCCAGAAAACTAGAAACGAACGGTTCTGGCATCAGGGAATTAATAAGGTGGAAAATTGGAAGCAGAATGGTACATATAGTAAATTAAATTAATAAGGAAAATTTTGATTTTAATAAATTTGAAGAAAATCGCATCGAAATTGTTGAAATTACGGCTGTTGCAAGGACCGTAACAAGAATATTTCGTTCACGCATGCGCAGAGCGTACCGCTGATGCAATTATGATTATTGTCTTATGGGACCTCAAGGGACCTTACCCACATCATCCCTGAAAATCTGACCGAAATCCGTTCAACATTGACCGAGTTATGACCGTCACAAGGAATTCACGTTAGCGCCTGCGCAGAAGCTACCGTTGATTCGATCATGATGAAGTTGATAGGGGACCATCTAGAGCTTAACCCGCACAATCCCTGAAAATTTGGTTAAAATCGGATCAAAATTGTGGAAGTTATGGCTGTTACAAGGAAATGTGGACGGACAGACAGACAGACAGACAGACACGGAACCAAATTTGTTCAGGAGGCTCTGAAACGCAAAATGCGAGTGGAAATTTTGATTTTGGAGCAAAAAATTTTAACACAGAATGTGTTTTTGCGATGACCTACCGAAAAAAAATCGTCACAAAAAACCGACAGAAAAAACCGTTATGCGCCTTTTATGATGATTTTCACGTACAACCAAGCCGTTGGTAGGGAAATGGAACTTCCGCAATTTTAATCGCACAGAAATCGTTCACCATTCGTTGGAAAGCTCCTGATTTATCCAACCATATTATGTTAACTACTGCGAAGTGCGTGGCCATCAACCTGAGTTATGAGCATGGTTATTTGAATCAATTGTTTACACACAGATGATCATTCTCAATAATTGATATTGTCAACATGATTGCAACCGCTTGTAAATTTTCTTATGATTTTCACGTACAACCGAGCCGTTGGTAGGGAAATGGAACTTCCGCAATTTTAATCGCACAGAAATCGTTCACCATTCGTTGGAAAGCTCTCAATTTATATAGTATTTTTCTTGTAGTTACATATTTATTTATATAATATTTATAGGGTTTTAGACCAAATTTAATGTCTAACAATTATTTATTTTATTATTGCCAAATATTGTTATTATTCACGTGCAACCAAGCCGTTGGTAAGGAAATAGAATCATCGCAAAAACACATTCTGTGTTCCTATGATTTCATACAGAGTATGGAAAAAGAAATAAACCGGGGGGTGCAGGGGGGCGGAGCCCCCCGCCGAGGCGCAAAGCGCCGAGTTTTTTCATTTCGAAAGTGAAAACAAAGCTTCCGCTGCCTTGCCTTGCAGTCTCGGAAGCAAAATTAAGTATACTACCTATAAAATAGAATTGAAAATAGATGGAAAAAAAGAAAGTTTATTGTCCAAAGTTAAGGGTGGTTCCACACAAGTTTATCACTTTCGAGCGAAGAGTGGCTAATGAGGTGTTGAAAAGGTCAACATCCGGATATTCATTTAGAAGGTGGTTGGCTGTACGTGGGAGTCTAGACAGGGGGCGGTGGTACATGTAGTTTGTCGGCGAGAAAGGTGTCCAAAATAAGCTGTTGGATCGTGAGGCGGAACGGGGTACCAACAAATTCACCATTTCCAGAAGGTGGGGAGAATCGACGCAACCATTCAGGATGTTGTATGAAAATGATATATCGGCTAGCTGTGTTCTGACTCGAGGGGGTAAAGTGCCGCAGTGCTCATTAATAGCCTCATAGTTTATAGAGTAAAATGGTATATGAAGCTTAAATGCCACGTAACAACATTTTATTACGAAGCTTTCTGCCACGAAACTTGCGCCAGAAGTCGCGCAAATGACATATTTTTGTTTTTTCAAATGGGAATCCCCATTTTTCATTGCATGGGACATCCTATTGAAATAGATTTGAGACAAATAGGCTGGGCTCCATTCGTTGAATCGTTGAATTGGACGTCCCTCTGAAGCTAGGTAATATTAGCAAGGCCTCGCATATTATAGAAGGGTCGCCCTTTTGAAATAGATAACGTGACGCATTTTTATGGGTTGTATTCGTGTAATCGCCGACAGTGCATTACAATCGTCAAAATGAAATTTATACATACTCGTAGAGTAAATGGGGGAACTAAAATAGAGTCATATCATTCTATCAATTAGAAACACCATTACAGATATGTAAAGAAGAAACAAGAAAAAATTACAAAGGTTAGAACACAAAAAAATCGTCAACACTATAAAGCTCTTGCTCTATTAGGATGGATGTCAATTTCTTTTTGAATGATCGTCCTGAGAGTGGTTTAATGTCAGCAGACAATTTATTATAAAGTCTATACCCGATCTCATCAATCTAAGAACATTCACGGGTTCATCTACTCATCCATTTAGCGAAAAATTGCTGTGTCTTGTTGATATTAAGAACTAAAGATTTGTTGCTTGGCAGCACTTGAAAGAATCGATTTTATCCCCTCTACTCCCACCATGACAGCAAATCCGAAATAACCAAGATTTTTTGCACAACTAGCCTAACATTGGACTCGAACAAAATAAGAATCACGAAAATCGGTTGAAAATCATGGCCTGGGTAGCGTCGACATTTGTCGAAAAAAAAAAAACGAAAAAAAAACGTTGTTTCGGCTTTGTTCTCTCTTCCATCTCGTGATTAAAAATTTCCGGGGATCGTTGCACTACTAGACAGGAAAGATCGAACGAAAAAAGAATCTCGAAATTCGGTTGTGATTTATGGACTAGGCAGCGTCGACAAAATTTGTCACACACACACACACACACTTTTTTTTCTTCAAACTCCCCTTAAAAGTGGAGGGGGCACACCATCAAATTGAAAAATAAACAAATAAATAAATAAAATGGGGAGGAAGCCCAAGTTTGCCAGACGCCGGCTCCAGGGATAAGGGAAGTTGCATGAAGAGGAAGAATGGGATGAAAGAAAGTGCCCGTATAAAATGACCACCAGTTCAAGTAAGAACCCCTCAGGATGCTGGTGGTGATACCACGGAGCACTCCCGCCGAGATGTCCAACTCGAGTAACTCCGTGGCACTTTTCCCGCACCACGCCCCGTGCCATGACACGGTCGCAGCCATGACCCTGATGTTATTGGTCGCCACTCCTTTTAGTTTGGATATCGCTTGTCGCAGATCATTTCTATCATATTTTCTTATCATAGCTCGCCAGGTCTGCTCCATGTCCCCACTGCCACTGACAACCTGGACATCCAGGATTATGGCAGACCCATCGGGCTTTATGGCAACATATCCGGCTTCTTGCCCCAGTCTCTCCCTTTCGACAGCCCAACCGCTGGATAACAAATCACCTGCTATCTGCTTGGCAACCGCCTATGTTACCTGCATAATCTAGCACGTTAGGTAGCCTATCCAAAAGGAAATTTAACCCTCTTTCCAACGGCATCCTCAATTTTTTGTTCACTCTGTTATCAAGGTAGTTATGGCCATTTTAGTAACTTAAGGTCAAAAACACGAAAAAATTCTTTAAAATTGAATAACTCGAAAACAAAGCGTTTAAAAAAAATCTCTATGAGGAACTTTCGATCGGAAATTACTTTCAAAATGGGTCATTCTCATATGAAAGATACATTTCGTGTCCTCACTTTTCTCATGTGTCCTATTTCCCTTCTATTGAGCTATCCAATTTTTTTGTATCAACTAGGTACTAGTCTCGAGGGACATATAACGTCTAAAAAAAGTAACATAATATTTTACATAAATTAGAGGATTTATAACACTGTTCACAGGTAAAAGACGTTGGCTACTTTATTCTGTTTGATTGTGCATTAAATGTCAATGCGTTACTGAAAGCATTCAATGTAAAGAAGGTAATATCGGCTCCAGAAAAATAATAGATACTGATTTTTCAGACCACCACTTTTGCTGTGACGTCATCATAAAAGTTTGTCCATAGCTCTCCATGCTGAATTGATCTCATGTATATTACCAACGTTAATTTTGGTAGCGCTGAGAATTTCGACGAGGGAATGCTTCCATTTTGTAGTACCAGATGTCCTCCTATTTTGTTTACACAAGAACATGTGCGCGTGAGGCAAACAGTTTTTATTCACAATATGTGAATTTTTTTGCTGATTCCCCTTCAATAATTACTGAAAACTACTAGTGTTTTCTGTTTGATTGGTGATCTGGCTCAACTAGGTTACATACAATGGTTAGTTGAAGTTGGTTTCTTATGTGCGTTACCACTCATGTGTGTTACAAACTCTATAACTAATGTAACACAAATGAGCCAATAGTAACACATATGAGTAATTAATGGATATTTTCATTCTCTGTCTACCTAATATTCTTCTAATAGTATCTTTTTCAAAAATGGACCTTTCAAAGTTAATTATTTTATTGGTGTTGGTCACAAGAAAACGCCTAAGAAATGCCCAATCAAATGTATGGCTTTTCTTAAGAACACGAAGCACATGTGTGTTATCATGTATGTTACCGTGTTCATCCCGAAAAATGTGATATTACCAGTTCTGGAAGGGTTTTTTTTTTTTACACCACCTTATCTTTATTATAGACGGAAAAATAGCTTATTGTCAATTGATAGGTTTTGAAATAATCAGAATGATTATTACAATAAAAATAATAAAATTTAACACCAGGAAACGTTTTATGGCATGAAATAACACTTTTTGTGAATACTTGGCTATAAAACGTCATAGGACCAAATTTGAAATAGCCTTGGTAGTATCTATAAAGCATAAATTTGTTCAATCTATCAAATGGGGAGCTTAGAATTATCAATTACGGTAACACACATGAGCCCAAAATTCTGCACATTTCATTAATTTACAGAAATAACATTGAATCAACTGCTAAGATCACAGTGGTGCAGCGTACTTGAGATAAATATGGAACTAGAAAAACATGCGTTGGTAATGGACCAAACAGCCATCTCTGGAGCACCCAAATGTAACTTTTGAAAGAGACTGACCCAAATACGTGGGTGAAGTTTTCCGGATGTAACGTGAGACACCATGTATAACTGTAACGATTTGGCTCGTTTTCAAAAAAGGGTAATAGGTAACTTTTAGATATGTAGGTACATACATAACTTATCCTCAGCCCTTCGGGGCATCGTGAAAGTAATCCAAGCCACTTATTTTCTTATGCGTCAAATTGCACGTCTGGCTCTTTTTCGACCTCCCTGATAAAAGTAGGCTGGATCTTCTTCCGATATGAGCGTGTCACAGGTAAACGGCCGCCTCCAGGAGGGGCGGAGGTGTTATGCCGCCCCCGTTCCCTTGACGACGGCGGCACTCGTGGAACCCTCCTCCAGGAGCATCAGTCGCCTTAGAGCAGCAGCAGGCACAGCAGCAGGACGAGCAGCAGCACAAGCGATCCTGGCGACTCGGACAGCGACGAATGGAGGCGATGCAAGCCCGTCGAGCAAGGGCTCTCTTCTATGCATTCCTAGCTTGTCTATTAGTAAGCATAAAATTTCACTACATATTCTCATTATCAAATTTTCAATACAAATTTTCTTGAAGCATATATTACCTACACATAAGCAGAATATGACTTTATAATAATTACGTAAATTTTTTCCATGGGCTTAAAAATTCCACCAATTTGACTTCAGGTCAACACGAATGTTTTTATTTGTTGTTGCATAAAACAACTAAATTTCTAAGCCACCAAACACCTTATTAATATTTATAGAACTCAAAGTTATTTGAGAACTTTCGCCTGAAATGAATATAAGAACGCTTTTCTCCGCGATGAATATACATACAAGTTTGTTAAGTTTTCCTTATGTGACGGATGCCTCCTCAAAAGATGCAACAGGTGGTTCAAAAGGCTCCTTTGGTGCAATCGCACTGAAAAATCAGTTCTAACTTTGTTGACATTTTCAAGGTCTTTTGAAATATTGAAATTATTCGAACTTCTTGAGCTTAGGAAGATAGAACTGTCTAGGAGTAAGAAGTAACGTCAAATCTGTCAATGATTGCAAGACCCGACATCTTTAGAGTTCCCAATCACTCAGTGAGCCAGAATGTAGAGAAACATTTCATGTGACGCTTCACTCACTAACTTCCCGTTATATATTCAACTTGGATGGGTGTTGGTAAATTAGCGAATTTTTGGAAATAATGAAGCTATTGCAATGGCTCAAAAATGTTAAAATCAAAATTTTCGAAACTTTTCCCCATTGAAATCCGTTTTGAGACATTCTGAAACGAATCCTAGAGTTTAACGATTTTTCATATGTATGTATATATATATGTGAGTGTGTGTGTGCGAATGTATGTAGGTGTGTGTGTGTGTGTGTGTGTGTGCGCGCGCGCGCGCGTCCGTCCAGACGATAACCCTCCTTAGGATTCAGATAAAAATTCCGTTCTTGCGCGAAAGGACGAGATCGTTGGCCAGCGCTTTTAGAGCACATTAAATTGGTCAAATTTCAAAAAAAGTACTGACAAAATCACTAAAAAAGAAAAAAACGGCTAAAAATCGTTAAATTTATATTTTTTAGCAGGGTATTGCTCGAATAAAGTGTATTAACTATGAAATAGAACATTCATTTCAGCAAAATTATGCTGAAAAATGTACTTACATTTCATTAAAATGTGCTTTGCAAAATCGATAAAAACTCCAAAAAAGTTGAAAATCCAAAATCTCTTTTTGAATCGCAGAATATTATTTAGAACGAGTTCTTTGCCATAGAATTTATAGTTAACAATTTCTTTTCCCTCAAAGTCCTTAATTATTTTCGAAACAATGTAATATAGCGCGATAGTTTACGAAAATCCGCTCATACGATCATGATGCATGACTGGAACTTTTCATTTCTTGATCTTGCAGAGGGACCTCTGAGGCTATTTTCTTTCCCAATCGACTTACGGTGCTGAAGTTTACTTTGTAATTGTATTACAGATAACCCGTAGGAGCTACATTTCAGGTTTCAGTATCATAAGTCGATTAAGAAACAAATTGGGCTGATTGGGTTCTTCAGCTGATCAGTCCGCTTACGTGCACTGAAATCGTAGTCAACATTTATCCTAAAGAGGCTCTATTTAAAATTTCAGCACCGTAGGTTAATTGTAGTTACTTTGTCCTTTTATGTAAGGATGCATGTGTAGCCTCGTAAAAGCGCTTTAACTCGAGAACAGTTGGGGTCTTTTAGCGAATTTTTGAAGAAAATTAAGCTATTGCTCTCGCCTCGAAATTTGTAGAATGTGATTTTTTGAAAAAAATTTATGCAGAAATCCGTTTCAGGCTATTCTGAATCATATTCTGAAGTTTAACGCATTTTTTTATGTATGTATATATGTATGTATGTATGTATATATGTATGTATGTGTCATTCCAGACGATAACTGTCCGTAGAATTGTGCTAGAAACTTCAAACAAATTTTAAAATGTTAAGGACACAAAACGAAAGTTCAAGTTCGTTGGCCAGCATGATCTGATTACATCTTCGGGTTGAAATTTTCAAAAATGTAGTCAAAAATGTCAAAATAGCCTGTTTTTTGCGATTTGTTGTGCGAAATAATTTTTTCAGCATACTAACATGTGGTATATTCGGAATCAGCGTAAAATTTCCTATAAGAATATGTATCAAGTTTTCAAAAATTTCAAAGTTGAAAAATCAGTCAAAAATCGAAATAATCAAAGATTTTTTCAAAAATTCGCTCATGGGGTCATGCTGCATGACTGGACTTTTATATGTATACGACCGCAAAACAATTTTCAATAGAAGCGGAACGATATTAAAGTACCTAGTTTTCCTTACCTCAATAATTGATGAAATTATCCATCAAACAAAAGGTTTGGTAACAAAAAAAAAATACACTGTATTTTATAATAAAAACGGTTTTTATTATACGACCGCATAGCTCGAACAATTTTCTATAGTCATTATGCGACTAAATATTGCTTTGTTCATAAAATAAAAGTCCAATAGTACTAGTAGTAGTACTAGTATTTTTTCCAGTGTTAGAAGGTATTGTTAAACCTTGAAGCACTAACTGGACACTGATGGCACGGCGAGCAACTCGAAGTAACTGTCAAGATTAAGAAACAATACGTTCTTCTATCAATAACAAACAAAACCTTCTCAAGCAGGAAGCAATAGCAATACTTTCTCAATGGTCTATTGGACATTTATTTGATGAAAAAATCAATAAATAGCAAAAACTAGACAAGCAGTTACACAACTTCTACAGGAAATTGTTCTAGCTATGCGGCCGAATAATAAAAAAGACAAAACAGCTGAACCGAATTTGACGGGATGGGTCGCAAACTAATCAACGAGTCATTCAAAATAAAGTGGTTACGAAAATCTTCATTGATAATCAGCAGCGTGAGCTGATTCCGTGATTCAAAAATTGAATTTCTATGCTATTTATACTACGAAGGTAAAATTTGGAATGATGCCTTTGTGAGACATGTAGAATAGGATTTTAACTAGCCGAACCACCCCCATTAGCTGAGTGAATACGATGCTAATTTCTATGCAATTTATCCTACGATGTTGAAATATGGAACGGAAACTCTATGAGGCAATTAATTAAGGATTTTAACTTGCCGAACCACACCAATCAGCTGAGTGAGCTCTTAACGCTAATTTCTATGCTATTTATCCTAAGAAGCTGAAATTTGGAACGGAGTCTCTGTGCGACAGGTAGGATACGATTTTCACTTGCTGAACTAACCCAATCAGCTGTTTGATTCCTTAACGCTAATTTTTACGTAATATACCCTACGACGCTAAAATTTTGAACGGAAGTTCTGTGAGAAAGTTAGAATAGGATTTTAATTGACAAACCATCCCAAACAGCTGGGTGAGCTCTTAACGCTAATTTCTATGCTATTTATCCTACGATGCTGAAATTCGGAACGGAGCCTCTGTGGGACAGATGGAGTATGATTTTCAGTTGCTGAACTAACAAAATCAGCTGATTGATCCTTTAACGCTAATTTTGGTCCCTCAGCTGATCAAAGCACCTCTATACTTTGTAACTAGATATCCCGTAGGAGCTATATACATTTCAGGTCGGATCCATAAGTCGGTTAAGAAAAGAATGGGGCTCAGAGATCACTCTGCTGATCAGTGCGCCTATGTCCACAGAAATTGTATAATAGAGGGGCTATGATCAGCTGAGGAACCTCTAAGGCTAACTTCTTTCCTAAGATGACTAGAGCTGAAAATTAGATGGAGCTCTTTCGGGACACCTTCGAAGACAATTACGAGGCACTGAAGCGCAATGATCAGCTGAGAGACCTCTAAGGCTAATTTCTATTATCTTCGACCTGCCGTTTATTAAAAGAAGTTCTGATTTTCATTAGTCTATTTACAACGGTAGGTAACCTACCATACCAACAGCATAAATGTCATTATCAAAGTAATTCAAAAGTAATCGAACTATCAAATGTGTTGGATACACGAATTTAGAAGGGTCCAGTACCAAATAGAAACAATTTCAAACACTCTGGGGTGCGGAAGCGAAAAGAAGGACTGCATTTCATGATACCCTAGTTTAGAAGGGTCCAGCACCAAATAGGAATAATTTCAACCACTCTGGGGTGCTGAAGGCAAAGAAAGGACTGAATTTCATGAGTCAGTTTACAACGGTAGGTAACCTACCATATCAACACTATTCACGTCATTATAAAAGTAGTTTCAAAGTAATCCAACTATCAAATATGTTAGATACACTAATTTTAATGGGTTCAGTAGCTAAAAGGACCAATTCCAACCATCCAGGAAAAAGATGGACTGGATTTTATCGTCTGTTTATAATGGTAGCTACATACTTGCCACTTCAACTGCATAACTGTAATTATATATTATTATTATTTTCTATTATTATTATTATTTTCCTAAATTGGTGGAATTTTACTAAAAAGCGTTTAATTGTGGGGTACTGGAGCTGAAAAGTTGAGAACCTTTTGGGAATCGTGAAGCACCAAGTTTTGATGATATACTTAATACGGGGCTTAGTAATTGAAGACCAATGATCTGCGTGAAAGGGCTATCTAACGCAGAAATAATAAACCTTTGCGTGATAATTTGCAGCGTTTTTAAAATGTAAGTAAGCAATTGGTTTTTCTCATTGATCGAAATCTACGAAGGTTCATCTTTAATCCCTTGAGATAGGTACCCGATTTCATGTCATATTCAACCTCGCTAGAGGTGTTTGTTATTACGTGAAAATAATCGAAATAAAAAATTATGCATAAAACTAACTGAACAACTCGTAAACGAGTTCCACTATCTGCTTTACAAGCAGATACCATGTTACATGGATATGTCTTTGATTGGGAATTTCATAACGGTTGTCCTCGAGAGTTGTAAACAAATCCTTTAACTTTAAACAAATCCCTGGGCCGCATGGCCGCATCCCGACTAATTCCAACAAAACAACGGTTTACTTATAGAAATGTTGAAAATAACTGTGGAGATTACAATGAGTTGCTGTTAACAGTCGACTGTTGTCAAGGGGATGAAAATGTTTCCTATGGAGTGGAGTAAATGATGCTATTGCGTTACGTTAAGAATATTGTAACTGGCTTATTACAGTTATTTACAGTCCAATCAACTTAGTTTTGGAATGTAGCCAGGTACGTAAGGAGGGGGAAATTGGTAGCTTGAGATGTGAACATTTATCACATAAATCAAGCGCTTTCCAACGAGTGGCGAACGATTTTTGTGCGATGAAAACTGCGGGAGTTCCATTCCCCTAGCAACGGCTGGGTTGTACGTGAAAAACACTGAAATTGTGACACAAATTTTGCGTCACGGAAATTTTTGGTTGACCCCCCAGAGCAAAGACATATCCAATTTATATCTATAAAAAATAAGAAAAATTCCCCATTTGAAGCGTTTGGTTTCTAGGTTAGCTGACTGAGGAATCAGTGACAGTAAGCCCATCAAACTGCATTACCATACTACGGTAATTAATTCGTTAGCGTGCATATTTTAATCACACGCGATGGTAAGCATGCAAACTGCTGTAGATAAAATAGGTTTTGTCACACGTAGGGAAATGCTGAGATGATCATTGAGCTGATTCATCAATGAAGTTTCACTCGTTTTCGTAGAATTTATCAAGCTTCATAGTTTGATAAAATGATGTGCATGAGCGGTCGGGGTCAGATCAGCTGGGTCATCTTTTCGTCATACTCTACTTGCTCTTAATAATAAAAGTACAAAATCTGCATGATTTTTGTTTTTAAACACAGAATGTGTTTTACCCTTGGCATCTCCAACCGAAAACGAAACGGTTATGTGTAACGAAAATGTGTTGCAACAATTTCTCATGATTTCCGCTTACAACCGAGTCGTTGCTAGGGAAATGGTACCCACTTCGTCGTTTTTCATCCCACAAAATTCGTAGACCATTCGTTCGAAAGCTCTTGATTTATCCAACCATATTATTCCAACTACTGCGAAGTCCGTGGCCAACAAGCTGAGTTATGAACATGGTTATTTGAATAATTGTTTACACATAGGTGATCAATCTCAATAATTATGTTGTTAACATGATTGCAACCGCTTGTGTTTTTTTTCTTCCTTTACATAATTTAGTAGTTTATCATTTTAGATTGAACCAGTCAACGAGTCCGTCAATTAGTATGACCTTTGCGCGTAGCGCGAAGTCCTTGGATTTTTCCAACAACTTCCCGACGAATTTCGTTTTTCAATTCTCCTGTCCGATGTATGGGATAAGTACATAAACGTCTTCAGGAACAACCATTAAAAAATCAAATGTGGTCAAATCTAGGGGCAAAAGGACATCGCCAAATCAGCTGATGTGTGAGCAATAAATCTTCTGTATATGCTAGAGCCGAGAAATTTTGTACACATGCTCTTGGGGACTACGAAAGTGATCGCGATGTATTCCGATCGGCTAAGACAGCAATGAACCTTACTTCTCTGTGAACTCCATAAATTCTGAAGCCCTGAAATTTGGTACACAGCCTTCTGACGAGCGCCGGAAGTGATTGCGCGGAAGTAATGGCACTGGGGTCTTGTTATCGTATATTCTTGCTCTTAATAATAAGTAAAAGCTCAAAATATAAGCATGGTGTTTTTTTTTTTGTTTTTTTTTTTAATAGTTTTTATACATCGTTTATCATTTTAGATTGAACCAGTAAACGAGTCAGTCAATTAGTATGATGTTGGCGCGGAGTGCGAAGTCCTTGGATTTTTCCAACAACTTCCCGACGAATTTCGTTTTTCAATTCTCCTGTCCGATGTATGGGATAAGTACATAAACGTCTTCAGGAACAACCATTAAAAAATCAAATGTGGTCAAATCTAGGGGCAAAAGGACATCGCCAAATCAGCTGATGTGTGAGCAATAAATCTTCTTTATATGCTAGAGCCGAGAAATTTTGTACACGTACATGCTCTTGGGGACTACGAAAGTGATCGCGAGGTATGCCGATCAGCTGAGAGAGCAATGAACTTTACTTCTCTCCTGCACATCCTGGAGCCCTGGAATTTGGTATGCAGCCTCTTGGGGACCACTGGAAGTAACTGGAGGGAAGTTAGATCAGCTGAGTGAGCTATAAAGATATCTTCTTTCCTGTACATCTTAGAGTCCTGAAATCTGGTACACAGCCTCTTGAGGACTACTGAAAGTGATCGTTAGGTAGTCCGATCAGCTGAGAGAGCGATGAACTTTACTTCTCCCCTGCACATCCTGGAGCCCTGAAATTTGATACACAGCCTCATGACGAGCGTCGGAAGTGATTGCGAGGAAGTAATGGCACTTGGGTCTTGTCATCGTATATTCTTGCTCTTAATAATAAGTAAAAGCTCAAAATATAAGCATGGTGTTTTGTTTTTTGACATTTTATGTCTTTGCTATGGCACATAAACTAAAAAAACGTCACGGAAAATTGCTCCCGAAATTTTGTTTATGATTTCCGCTTACAACCGAGTCGTTGCTAGGGATATGATACTTCGTCGTTTTTCATCCCACAAAATTCGTTGACCATTCGTTCGAAAGCTCTCGATTTATCCAACCATACTAACTACTGCGAAGTGCGTGGCCAACAAGCTGAGTTATGAGCATGGTTATTTGAATAATTGTGTACACTCAGGTGATCATTCTCAATAATTGATATTGTGAACATGATTGCCACCGCTTGTTAATTTCTGATGATTTCATTGAGCTGGTGTTTCGATGATTTGATTCATAGCAGGTGATCCAAATATTGCAGAACGGTTTGATTTGTGAAGCGGTGGTTAAATCATTTTAATAGGTAATTTCTATACTTTACACTCTAGGAAGCTGTAATTTCGTATGTAGCCTCTTTAGGACATTTACTTGACGATGCCCAGGGTCCGGATCAGCTGAGTGGCTCTTAGAGCTTGCGTACGAGTCTGCAACACATACTTGTCTTCAACTAAAGACATAAAATGTCCCAATGTGTTGCAGACTCGTATGCAAGCGTTTCCCTAGATTTTTTAAAATAGTTTTTATATATCGTTTATCATTTTAGATTGAACCAGTAAACGAGTCAGTCAATTAGTAGGTATGACGTTTGCGCGGAGTGCGAAGTCCTTGGATTTTTTCAACAACTTTTCCGACGAATTTCGTTTTTCAATTCTCCTGTCCGATGTATGGGATTCGTACCATTAAAAAACCCGAAACCACCATTAAAAAATCAAATATGGTCACATCTAGGGACCACAGGACATCGCCAAATCAGCTGATGTGTGAGCGATAAATCTTCTCTACACAGTCTTCTGTATATCCTAGAGCCGTGAAATTGTGTACACATGCTCTTGGGGACTACGAAAGTGATCGCGAGGTATTCCGATCAGCTGAGAGAGCAATGAACCTTACTTCTCTCCTGCACATCCTGGAGCCCTGAAATTTCTGTCAGCCTCTTTGGGACCTGTGGAAGTGATTGCTATGAATTCAGATCAGCTGAACCATTTAGAAAGGTAACTTCTCTCCTGTTCTTCCTTAAGCACTGAAATTTGGTACACAGGCTCTTCACGAGCGCCGGAAGTGAGATTGCAAGGAAGTAATATCAGCCGGGTCTTCTTTTCTTTGTATTCTTGCTCTTCATAATAAAATAATAATAATAATAATAAATAAATAATAAATAGAATAAAAAATAAAATAATAATAATAAAAGTACCAAAAATCTGTTTTTTTATAGTTTTCATATATAGTTTATCATTTTAGATTGAACCAGTCAACGAGTCTGTCAATTAGTATGACGTTTGAGCGGAGCTCGAAGTCTTTGGATTTTTTTCACCCGACGAATTTCGTTTTTCAATTCTCCTGTCCGATATTTGGATTCGTACACATCCGTCTTCAGGAACCCCCACAAAAAAATCACTTGTGGTCAAATCTAGGGACTTCAGGGGCCACAGGACTGCCAAATTGTGAGATAATGCAGATTATGCCAGGATAAAATGCCTCTAAGTACTGCCAAAGACTTTCTGCCCTCATAAGATATGGACCGATCTTGTTGGACTCACACATTTGCATGATTGACCCCACTCATTCTGAACTCTAACAGAAAAGTCATTGATCATGGTGGTTTATCGCACTGACGTCATTGTACCAACTACACCATTCCCTTAAAAAATTAAGAACCGATTATTCAAGTGGCTGCGGAGCTTTGAAAAGGCCGTTGATGCAGGCATGATAATTAAAAAATTAAATTCATCAGAAGGTTGCTGAACTAAACAAACAGTTGTTGGAAATAGATGCGAACAATTTCCATGAACGTTTCCAGCGTTGCATAGCCGAAAACTGTCATCATTCAACAAGTGTAATTTTTTGCACTTTTTTACGCATTAAATAAGCTTTCATTTACTATCTTTAAATAAATTTTACAAGCAAAAGACGAAGTTATGTTTATTTGAAAAATGTACGTTTTCCGTAGGCCATGTCTCTTGATTGCTGATTAACGATGAAACATTATTTTTAACATTGGAAACATCTTTCCAGTATCCTGGCACCGTATTACATGTAAGAATGTAAATCAGGAATCCTACTACCTACCTAATCGCCGATTATTTTTATTGACTTTCACATCGTAAAATTAAACTTTCTATACTTACCACTATGTCTGTCACAGCGGTACCTAGTAAACAGCCATATGCGTTGACTATTTAGATGCAAAATTATCTTTACTAAAGGAGTCAATTAGCGTCTGGCCAGCTCTGACCACACAATCTTTCCATTCTTCGATTAACTTCTATTTTTAACCGTAGTCATTTAGGTAGAGCCTAAACGAAGAGTCAACACTTCAAAGCCCCCATCCCTACTGAATGCTTCCAAAAGCCCTTTGATAAGCTTGAGCTAATTGGATTGAAAACGAAATTTACCTACAAGGACCCAAGGTCAAAACATCTTCCTCTTCCTCAGACAATGCTAGAAAACCCATCTGAGTCGATAAGACCTTTCGATTTTCTATAAGTGGTACTGAAAGGGCATAATTCCTCTAGTTTTGTGGCCTTTTCATTTGAGGACAAATAATTTTTCCCGGCCGAAAAGTTTTACCAGTATTTCACCCGTTTTTTCCAGCTAGTTCCCAACCACGTTTTGTATGTAGCATTCAGTATTCCCGAGAATGGAATAATATTATGATTATTGATTAATGAAGACGTCGTCAGAAATCATTTTAGATCTGTGCACTTCAACAACTGCCTACACTACTGCCTGCACCTCCCATGCACCACGCTTCTGCCTACGAACTAAAACTAAATCACTCGCGACGAAGTTGTGGAAACCCATTTCAAAACGGAAGTTAATGAAAAACGTCTATTTCCACGAAAAATAAAGAGTTACAATGTTAAATCGATTTCGACGGTTAGGCCATCATCAGTAACAAACAATAACTGAAGACACATTAGAAAAGACACAGCTTTTATAGTCACAGGTGAAGGGAGATTGAATCCCATTGGTCGAGAGAAAGGAAAGGGGCAGGAGTTAGAACCAATCAAGTGCAAACCAAGTGACGGGGGATTATAGCTAAATTAGATGAAGTGAAAGGGGGAAAAAATAACTAAATATGGTTTCAACATTGTGAAGGGATAATTCCAAGCTTTATAGAAATGGACCTATCAGTGGTGAAATATATTGAGGTAGGTAGTATATCCTCATTTAAGCATTTACCAGATCTGTCACTTTTGATAATTTCGAATTTTTCAAGTACATTCAACATACCTCCCTTTGGGCCAAAATGAAGAAATTCTACAAACTGTCCATCTGTCAAATCAAAATTGTAACTATGATTGGATTCTTTAAGATGTTTCGCAAATGTAGACTTACCCTTATTTTCCCTGAAATCTTCCTGATGCTCGTCTATTCTTTCCCTAAATTTCCTACCAGTCTAGCCGCAATATTCGTAACCACAAGAACATTTTAATTTATAAACTCCACTTTTATCCTGAACATTGATTGTGTCCTTAACGGATCCTAGTAATGCTTTAAGATTATTTTTAGTTTTAAAACCTACTTTGTTACCTACCTCTCGATGATAGAATTTTGCCAATTTTATCAGAAAATTTTCAATAATAAAGTAAACTTATCCATTGTTTTCTTCTAAAGTTACATATTCCCGATGTAACGTTACGCTTCTGGTCTGCTTAAGGTCGTACGCTTCTGTCTCTTATGTGTGAATCAGGTCTCTCGCTGTTACCTTCCACGGGTTTCACCTCTAATTTTCTACCATTCTATTCTTCTGTTAAAATCTCAAATTGTTACCCTTGGAATTATTAACGCCTCAATTAACATCACACAAAGAGTTGATTGAACCTGACATTCACTCCTGTGCAATTAACTTGTCCTACAAAAGTCGGTGCATTCGTCCAACCTTTTCGGACATTAACAGGTTCTAGGGCTTAACGAGCTCTGAGCTGAGGTATGTTTTAGCGTGTAAGGGCGTCATATCGCGATACTCATTCGTCTTGTGGCTGGCAGCGTACCCTCTCTGGGTTTCTTGTATTCCGACCGCTTACGAACAGTATCACGGGCCACCTGCCATGCATCATCTTACTTTATCGCACGACTCGTGCTTGTAGATATCTCGAGAGGAAAAACGGCCTCAGCTAAACGAAGGTTGACAACGTTCGTGCGACCTCCATGATTCGTTCGAGCATAAACAGCGCTTTTTCTTGTATTGTGGCCCACGTGTGAGTGTTTGTGACGCCAATCATTTCATATTCTCGGAACATTGATACTTGGAAAATTCATTAATTATTCATTCTCAAAGAATTCCTCCGAACAAAGGCGGGTTCAAACTGTTCAATTTTGTTGTTTCTCACATTTTTTTTAAAGCTGTTTGAATATTCATTGATATGGTTGGCCATCTTCCTTATCAAGCCAAATAAGTTTGGTTCAAGAGTTGCTGCTAGACGTGCAAAAACTACACTAAAAGTGCAACTTACTAAACTAAACGTGCAAAACCTCCATGATTCGTTCGAGCATAAACAGCGCTTTTTCTTGTATTGTGGCCCACGTGTGAGTGTTTGTGACGCCAATCATTTCATATTCTTGGAACATTGATACTTGGAAAATTCATTAATTATTCATTCTTATCAAAGAATTCCTCTGAACGTAGGCGGGTTCAAACCGTTCAATTTTATTGTTTCTTACACTTTTTTTAAAAACATGCTTTAATATTCATTGATTTGGTTGGCCATCTTCCTTATCAAGCCAAATAAGTTTGGTTCAAGAGTTGCTGCTAGAGCGAACACAGAAACGTGCAAAAACCATCTATCTCAAGATAGGTGATTAGCGAAACGAAGGATTTTCCATTTCGGTAACAACGTAGGATCGTTAATGTCCTCATTAAGGTCTTATGACAGAAATCTGAAGTGTTACTTATTATGATAAACACAGAAATATTTTTTCAAATCACTACCGTAGGCTTTGTGCGAGATTTCGAAAAAAAATCTGTCTACCAAGTTCGAAATGTCCACTTGTTTTGCGTTATAGAGCTTGCTGATCAAGTTTGGTTCTGTGTCTGTTTGATGTATGTCTGTCTGTCTGTGTGTCTGTGACACCCATAACTATACCGAGTTTTAGTCCGATTTTGATGAAATTTTCAGGGATTGTGCGCATGCGCCTACGTAACTTTATTATTTCTTGTCGATCGCTAACGTCTATTTCTTGTCATCAAATGGTCCGATTTTGTTTGAACTCGAGGGGTAGTTGGGTACATTACAGGCTCACTGATTGGCCCTGAAAACTTTTTCTTGGAACAGTACCAAGATTTTGGGACTGATTTTGGTACATCACAGTGAGGTAAAAAAGGGTTGAAATATTTAAAAATCTAGACCTTGGTCACAATAGAAGAATAATAGGTACCTAGATTGTAAAACAGCAGTTTTGGTTTTAGCTAGGTTTAGAATAGAATGAGAGCACCCAGAGAACTGTACGATCAATCGTTTGGACTTCAGAATTATTTGAGTGCTGGAAGGGGGGATAGTTGTTAACACGACTGTGAATTGCAAAGTGACTTTGATATGCAGGAGTAGGTTGAACTTTTGCTAAATCGGCTCGATCTTTTTCTAGTTCGGCCGATTTGTACGTGTGATGCATGACTATATTCAACTAGGTATGCACTGAAAAGTTGCTAGAGAAACATCTAACATTCGTGCGACAATCTTGGTCTTAGGCTGTCTGAATACCTTCAGAAGATGAATCACGGCAATCGAGTCACTCTGCTCAAGATTGCTAGTCGTAGCAAGTATTACTAGCAAGTCGTTTAGCTCATACGATCATGTTGCATGACCTGCCTTTTTTTTTTTTTTAGCACGTATTACTGACATTTAAGTAAACTCTGCTGAATTTTGTGGATAAATTGCTTCCAAGTCTTCTAAAGGTAGTGGAAGTATTGTTTTCACTTTAAGGAAAAGAACAATTTTTTGTCTCCAAAATCAAGCATTTATTTGCTTACTTCAAGAATAATTTTTTTTTTTTTTTTTTAATTGACCGAATTTGACGTTTCAAGCTACTTCTTGATTTACTCTTTTCCGCTATGGAATTTTTTAAGATCATTTAAAACTTTTTAATGATATATTTAATTAATTTCTACTTGTTAGTTAATCAACATTTTTGAATAATACGAGGTACGGAGGCGCACTGATCAGATGAGGGGCCTCTGAACCTATTCTTTTTTTACATATCGATCTTTTTCTAACATTTACTGTGAAGCGTGAAATTGCTGAGTCTTGGAACTGCATAGGTTAACCCTTTTGGGAGGCACGATGCGCCATGTCCTGATCATATATTACAAACGGAGTTTAATAATTCAATAAATCAATCAATTGTTATTGTAGAAATCTTAATAGATTGTTACAAGAGTTCCTAGCAAATAATATTTGTGACGTATTTAAAAAAATATATATTTACATAAACATCGTACAGGTGAAAAGAAATTATTATAGACATCTTGATTTGCAAAAGATAACAAAAGAAAAGTATCTACTTTACCAACCGACTTAAAGAGTCCACGAGTACTACATATTGTATGTATTATGAAAAAAAGTAAATGTCAAAAGAAATAGCAAACAATTGTGATGAAACCAGCAGTGCGATGTCTAGAAGATTGCTCAGCAGATTCCTTGGCCACTCTCAAAAATCACTTTGCACGAAAGCTCTTAGCATCTGAGATTGTAAGGTGTATTGCTAGCCCCCATCTCAGCCTGGCCATCATTGAAGTCCAATAGCTCAGCCACAATTGAATCGTCCAGGGTACTATTAAAGGAGCGAAGAGGGCCAAAGAAAGGAGCTACGAAGTATGCTCTGTACGTTACGTATTCCCAGCGCCAGTGCAGCCTCCAGTAGGTTGATCTGTAAGATGATCCAAAATCATGATAAGTCAAAGACTTAGCACCTCGAAGCCAGCTCCTCCCTCACTAGGCAGCTATTCCTCCGCTTGCATGACCATGGCTGCTATCCCTTGTTGCGTTCGAGCAGAAACTAAAATTGGTAATCAGTGAATATGGGTAGCTTTGGGAAGCTGCTGTCTTCGTGCGAGGTCTCGGTGAAACATTGGCTATCGTAGTTACTATCGTAGTTAAGATCATCCGGCTCATTTGCAAGTGAAGTTAATCTTCCGTTTCGATTCCAGAAACATATTTTTAGATTTGTTATTTTTAGTTCGTAATTATTCAGCATCGGTGCGTAAGAATTAGGGTTAATCGTATCCATGACGTTGGGTTCCTTGGTTTTGTTTGCCGAGATTGTGCCATCATTTATTGGGTTGATTTTTAATTGCTATGCTTCATCGTCGACTTATCTTCCTTTCCAAGAGGTGGAACTGTGTGAGTTTAATAATTATAGACAGTTGATCTGCGTGGAAGGGCTATCTAACACCGAAATAATAAACCTTTGTGTAATAATTTGCAGCATTTTTTGAATAATATTCCTCTAGAAAATATAACCTTGACGATTTTTTGCCTTTGTGCCATTTTTAGAAATTGTTTAAACAATTTTTTCCCCTAATTTGACCCCAATTTACGGGGTTTTAACAGTGTTGTTTAACTAACCCACCCATTCCTTTGGAATGCTTGATTTGTTTGGCAAAAATAATGGACGTATGAGAAATATCAAGGTAACCAAGACAAAATTGAACAAGACAAGCCTTGAACACTTCGCCATGCAGAGCGATTGCGTTATTTCCCAGTTCACCCATGAAGTTCACCCATGAAGTGGTCACCCTACAATCCCTAGATGAGACATATTCCAGGATCCAAAAACGAACTCGCCCATTGGGTATTCGTGTTCAAGAGCTCACTAGGTGGGATAGCATAGAGAGATACCCTCTTGTTCCATATGAGGTGCCCCCTGCCCCTCCCTGGACCTTGTCTGGGATGCGTGTTGACCTTTGCATGAGGGTCGGGGTCAAGGGCAATACACCCCCACACATCCTCAGATGTCGCTACACTGAGCAACCCAGCGATATGCTGGACACTCTTCTATTCACTGATGGCTCAGAGACACATGGTGTGTTGGCCTTGCTCTATGGAGCCCCGACTTCCAAGTCACTATACGCCTACCACCAGTTGCGTTTGTGTTCACAGCAGGGCTGTGGGCAGTGACACTGGCTTGGCGACACTGCCAATTATTGGGAGTTGGGGATTATGTGACCTGTAGCGATTCACTAAATACCATCGGGGCGATTAGGGACTCATATTCTGATGACCCCCTAATACAAAGCCTACGTAGATCGCTACACCAAGCCACGACATTGGGCTCAACCATAACTTTTATGTGGGTACCGAGCCATGTGGGTATTCATGGTAATGAGTGTGCAGATGCCCTTGCAAGGAGAATCATTGGTGATAACTCTTTTGATATGTTGCCCATACGCATAGAGGATCAAATCTCTTACATGCAACATAAACCCAATTCCATCTGGCATGAGCAATGGCAGGGTGAGGTCACTGGTCTGTGTGGTGTCCTTCAGGACTTGAGCCCGGTGGGCCCTTTCGTAACCCTGCTTCCAAGGAGGGATCGAATAGTGGTCAACCGGGTTGCCACTGGCCATACCTGTCTTACTCAC
The DNA here is from genome assembly GCA_030762985.1 of Adelphocoris suturalis. NCBI lineage: Eukaryota > Metazoa > Arthropoda > Insecta > Hemiptera > Miridae > Adelphocoris > Adelphocoris suturalis. Next base: position 120,073,984 of record CM061042.1, read on the forward strand.
AGACGCCTACTGAGTGCAGAAGCTCGAGGTGGGGGTGATCTTTCCATCCGCCACTTTCTGGAGGACTGCCCAGCCCTTGTGGACCTCCGAGTCAAGCATCAGCAACCTCAGTGGGTTGACGTTTTATCCGGACTAGACAAGGTCCGATCCCTGTTGTTGCACCTGAGAGCCGCTGAGCTCTACTACGGACTGTGATATCTGATCTGTGATATATTTATATACATCTAGTCGTAGTTGTATTTCAATTTGCTGATTCTATATAGTAGCATGTATATAGTTATTAGTCCATTTTAAGTCTAGTCTTAGCTGTATTACTTTATTTTTGGGTTTTTTTAATCCACTTTGGGGACTAAAAAGTGGTCATCACTGTACCCTCATTTTTCCCCCCTCCGAGTTGCCAGTGGAGTCCATAATGGCGCTCCTTTTTAGTCAAGGACGGCAACATGGCTCCCCTTAGAATCGTGCCACTTCCAGTGTCCCTTTAGGTACCTTGTTCAATACCACTAATGACCCTTCTAGTTGAGGTGCGGCTTGAACCTTAATAAAGAAAAAAAAAGACAAGCCTTATAATTGAAAAAAAGTTCAGGGAACCGGCAAACAAGAATTCTTGGTCAGCCCTCACTACATAATTTTAAAGTGTCAACGACTTTTTGATCACCCGTTCGCTTGCCAACTCCGATAACAAGAGAGCGTGATACTCATGTGACTCGACTGAGATGTAGAAACTACGATAAATCAGAGCGGAAGCGAAACTCGGCTGATCGGTCTCATGTCGGGCTGCACTCGGAGGCCCCCGCGTGAAGAAAACAACCGTCAGAATGCGGTAAATCGCAATCGGCAGCAGTAATGTTGTGAATGTGGGCATATCAGGATCTTGATCATCACGAGCCTAGAGCTATGGGAAAATCTACCCACTCCAAAAAGCGTTTCTATTTTAGTCCCCACAACCTTCCCAATACCACGCAAGACTTGGTTGATAGTCCAGAAGCTCAAGCAGAAAATTGTTAGTAATTTCTGGAGAAGGTATGAATTATAGTTCAAATATTTATAATCTGAGTTCATTGAATGAATTCGTGAATTTGTAAGTTTGGTGTTGGATAGGCTTACTTATATCACCCCCAAATACAGTAAGAAAAACGTCTTCCCTCCAATTTGGACTGTAGCATATTCAATGCCGTGTCTTTTAAAATGTATGACCTCAATGACTATGTATCAATAACTGCTCTAACTTTACGTTCTTTATCTTCCCCCTTGTAACTTTATGTCAGTTACTCACTGGTACCCCTAAGACCTTGGGAAGACACTTGAAAAATACCTACCCCTTTTTGGTTTGAAATCCCTTTTAGTTCCCCTTTTCATGACCCCCACACTCTTCATTCGTTCAACTACATGCTTGGATAAAATTTAGGTTGGCACATCAGAAGTTGCAGTTGATGTAGAGAGACTTTAGAAAGGTAAAAACAAACATGGGTGAGGGTTCCATGCTTTATCCATACCTGTATTTGTGTCTTTGGGATTTTTTTCGAGGGTTGGTTGATGGGGGGATCAAGAATAAGCTATGGAAGAAGAGAAATGAAACAGCCTGATGAAATAGGCCTGAAGAGGTCTCTTTCACATCTTGAACACTTTTCAGATTACAGAAAGAATAATCTTTATTTTGATCAATTCACTAGTCAATTCTGGTAAGACAGATAATTTACCTTCATCTCTAACTTCTAAATGTGTTGGTGACAAAAGAGTTCAGACAGCAATGTAAAAAACATGCAAAATTTTTTACTAAAGCTTGTTTTTTGTTAATACCTATTTTAATATAATATTATTGGTCTCAAGTAGACCTTGGCAAGTTTCAACTTCGTTATTCAGCACTATAAAAAATGAAGTATCGAGGCCTGAATCAATGATCTCAGAAACTTAATAGTACCTACTAATTTACTTTCTTTGATTCTTCCATACAACAAGCATGAACTAAAATCACTTATTCAAATTTAACCACAAGTTTATACATATGGGCATTGTGTAATTAGCCAAGAAAACATGTACCCCTATATGTAACCCATTTGAGGGTACATATGGGATTAAATTTGGTTACTGTAATAAGATAGATTCCTCGAATGTAAATAACACAAAATGCTTTTCAAAGTCCGTGAGACGTACAAATCTCAGATCTTCACTCTGTATGATAAGTGGAATGTTACTATAACACACTTCCCAAGGCTAACTTTAATTTCCGGCAAAATTACGGGGAAAATCCAAGGAAAAAAACGGGGAGAGATAACTGCGTAATCTTCACAAGAGTTTATTCTCCCAAGGGGCTCCTCAAGGTGCAATTAAACCGATAGGGTATCAACAGTTTTACGGAGAATTTCAGGGTGTCGAGACATTTTTAACGTGAAGTTACGGGGAAGAGTCACGCAACAGTTGATTTTACTGGTGTTTCACCACCGTCGTTTCGAATCCTAAAGATCGTTTGTCATCTCACTGCACTGGGCGGGCTAAGGTTACAAACGATGTGAGTTGAGATAACATTTGCAGCGACGGGGTTGGTAGCAGGTACATACAATAGGCGATTACACGTGGGATTCTTGACCCATTTTCTCGCTCTGACACGTACGCGATTGTAGGAAGGGAAATGGAAATATCGATATCCTTTTGAGTGGAGACTGTTTCATCGGAATAATGATGAATGACTAGGGTGCGGTGAGATACGAGGATTGGTGGTTCAATGATCGGTTCATAAATTTATAACACGAGGTCGAACGTTTATAAGTCAGAGATTTTCAGTGAGAAATAAATTTCCTTGCATGAGGGAAATGAAGCAGTATACAAAACATGTTGGTATCTAAGTAATGCATGCTTTACAGGGACGTCACTTTTTTTTAATTCATTAATTTTTATTGCTTCCGAGTCTGCAGGGCAGCGGAAGCTTTGTTTCCACTTTCGAAATGAAAAAAATTGTTGTGCTCCAAAATCAAAATTTCCACTCGCATTTTGTGTTTCATGGCCTCCGGAACAAATTTTATTTCGTGTCTGTCTGTCCACATTTCCTTGCCACAGCCATAACTTCCACAATTTCGATTAGATTTTGATGAAATTTTCAGGGATAGTGTGGGTTTAGCCCTAGATGGTCCCCTGTTAGTTTCATCATGATTGAATCAGTGGTACGCTCCGCGCATGCGTGAACGTAACTTTCTTGTGATAGTCATAAATCCGTCAATGTTGAAGAGATTTTAGTCAGGTTTTCAGGGATGATGCGGGAAAGGTCCCTTGAGGGCCCCTACAACATTCGTCATGGTTGAGTCAGCGTTTCGTTGTGCGCATGCGCGAGGGTCTGTTTTTCTATATTTCCTTGCCACAGCCATAACTTCCACAATTTTTATCGGATTTCAATGAAATTTTCAGGAAAAGTGTGGTTTTAGCCCTAGATGGTCCCCTATCAGTTTCATCATGATTGAATCAGCGGTACGCTCAGCGCATGCGTGAACGTTTTTTTCTTGTTGGTCACATTAAAGCTACGAGGGAGCTTCTGTGCCATGTCCTTGGCAGTGTATTTGTTGCTTTCTCACTACCGAAGGTAGGGAAGCTTTATGCTCTTGATTGAAGTCGAAAAAATGTTTGTCCTCCAAAATCCTCCACAGCGACCACAACGTCCCAGTTTCCTCTAGACTCAGCCATCTCCTATAACGCATTTCGAGGGGTTTCCCATCGTGGATACACGAAAAATATATGGAGTGCGTCATCATCTTCAATGTGGCAGATCACACAGGTGGACCCCGCCTATCTTACCTTTGACAAATAGGCTCTGAAATAGCAATGCCCAGTAGTGAGGTACTGTGTCAGATAATATCATGCCATAATATCGCCATGTTTCCTTTCAACCCAAGTCACTATGAATGGATTGTATATAATTTTGGTGAAAATCAAAATAACAGTAACACATTATAATTACGTAAATTATATTATGTTACATTGTTTTGAAATTTGAGACCTTTGACTGCAAAGTAATAGTCAATAACCAATATTATTGCAACAAAATTCGTTCTAAATAATATTCTGCGATTCAAAAAAAGATTTTGAAATTCTTGAAAACCTTGAAACGTAAACCAACGAATTTTGAGGGGTAGGAGAGGGACGTTATCATTATGATTTTATGTTATTTATTTTATTTTTCTATATAAGTATGTATAATTTTTTTTTTCTTGGTCGATTGCGAAGGTTTGTTTTTGAAAATAATAAACCAAAATACAGTTATTGACAATTAGTAATATTGATTTAGTGTTCTTACAATTATTGCCACCCTATTTGAAGTTTTGGTAAGGTTCGACTTATACATATCAATTGATTATTGGATAGGTAGGTAGGTAGATACTTGTAGAATATTAGGATAAATGTCTGGCAATCAAGAGCTGAGATTGATAAACTGTAATTTGACAAAATACAATAAAATTAAAATTGAGAAATGTTTGTTTCAGGGCTTTGGAATTACCTTGATCTGCGTTGGTGTGAAAAACATTTCTGCAACTTCTGAGTACAGACATTGGCTCCATTCCTCAGAGACATCTGCTCCGATTTTAGCTGTTGCTTCCGGCTGTGGCATTTTATGCCTCACAATTTTGGGTTTCGTAAGCGCTCTCAAAGAACACAGCACAGGTTTAATTGCAGTAAGCATAATATAATATTTATGTACAATTTTAAATCAAAAATTGGAATTAATTTGCATAAAACTTATTACCTTGCATATTACAAATTAGTAATGAAAATATTGACTAGGAACTAGGTAAGACTATGTCATGCAGTTGTCCAGCTCCAGCCTTGTCTACAAATGGCGCATTTTTGCATAGTTTACTCGTCACCATGACAACAAGATGAAATAACTTCAACTTCGCCTTGCCTCGATGTAAGGATGCGCAAGTGTCGAATTCTCGAGAATGCCTGTGCCATGCACTGATAGGCACGGAACCAATATTTTTCAGAAAGGAAGAGCCAATTTCGATTTTGAACTTTTACAAATCGTCAACCTACTCCACGAGTTGGTACAAAGCTTTAATATCTTCGGTAGTGATATAGGAATAACTCGTAATAGGTAGTTTCGTATCTTAATTGTGTAAAGCCAGCACTTTATTTATACTATTATTCTCTAAAGGTTATACCAAACACGATAGTACAATTTAATTCATGTTTTAAATGAAGTGACCATCTTCCAAGTAGGTACTTTATTACATAGGTATTCAATTGATTTTCTCAAATGACTTTCGATTTATAGTTTGCAGTTATTTTGGGTGTCTTCACGATAATCGAGATCGTCGGTGGAGCACTCGCAGCTGCTGGTAGTGCTAAGTCTACGTCATCCTTACAGCAACGAATGGAAGACTCCATGCAAAGCTATCCAACCAAAGATGAACACAAACGAGCGTGGGATAACATTCAGTTAGACGTGAGTAATTCCTAAGAATGTCTGCCTATTTTTATTTATCTATTTATTTATTTCAGTGTACAAAAGACCTGGGTCCACCTAGCGTACACCCTTGGTGCAGGGCAGAAAGTTGTAAACAAAAGTTTTAGCTTAGGTAAATAGTAGTGAAAATCAAAAACTTGATAACAAATGGATCGCAATGAAAATAACTTTAAAAAAAATTACAAAGTAATAACAAAAACGAGAGAATAATATAAATAAGAAAAAATTACCTATTCAAGAGAGAAGAAGAAATGAGAAAAAGAGTGACATGCTAAGCAGAATAAAAGATGGGTGGTGAAAGATGGAAAAAAAAAGAGAGGAAGAGGAGGTAATGAATGAAGAAAAGAAGGATAAGTGAAAGAAGTGGTTGCTAGCATCCTGCAAAGTGAGCAAGGCACCGTCTCCTGAACACCGAATAGAAGGGAAAATCCTTGATAGCCCTTGGGAGGGCGTTCCACAACCGAACACCATTCAATGTAATAGAGCCCTTGAGGGAAGAAGTGTGTTGGGGCATCAGCAACTTTTTAGCTCTGATAGATAAAGTAGGACAGAACATTCGATCGAGATAGTATCGATGGGCAACATTAATAAATTTAAAAATGAAGCACAAAACATTGGTAGCCGTTAGATTGTCAACGATGCAACCCACAAGTGAACAGTAATAAGGGCTTATGTGCTCTCGCACGGAAACATTGGTAATAAAACGGACACAGGAGTTAAAGGCAACCGAAAGACGTTTAGAGAAATGAGCATTTAACCCATAGCTGAAAACAATATCTGAGTAGGTAAACTACGGCAAAACCAGGGATTGAATAAGCGATCTCCTCAACTCACTTGTCACAAAATGCTTAAAAGGTTTCATGAGGTACAGAGCATGGTAAACCCTACCACATACGAGTGAAACATGATGATTTCACTGCAGCTGAGGATCAAACATTGTGGTGAAAACCACCCCCTCTTGTCAACAGCCCTTTTCAGGGATACCAAAAAGAGGTAGACACAACACACAAATATTTATAAGACGTCGAGTTATAACTCCGTCAAACAAAATATTTCACCAGAGAGAAAATACGAAATTCTCTCTCAAAAGTGAAATATTAACAAAAAACATACAAGGCGACCTCCCTAAACACTTACTGGGCGAGAGAGACGCGACAAGTATCTCGAACCAAGTCGCCTTGAATGAGAAAACTCAAACAGACAAGCAAACGTCCTCTAAAACTAACAAGGACAGTTCTAGCAAGCCTACTCGCCAATCAGAAACAATGATTACACGAGAGACAATAGGCGAACCAACCAGGAGGCGGCAAGCAACCACCTCTGGTCCAGCAGCCACCCCGGGGACCCCGTCTGAACGACGGACGCAGGGAAGCCACCCGAGGACCCCGTCTAAACGACGGACGCAGGGAAGACACCTCAAGGTCCTTGTCTCCGCAACGGACGCGCGTAAGCCACCTCTGGGGACCCCGTCGCAGCGACGGATGTGGGGAAGCCACCCCGGAGGACCAACTCAGCTATCATACTCGCAGATTCTGAGAAAACAATGTGCGAGCCAATGAGATTACACAGTTGAATTAATGAAATTAAGCGGACCAATCAGGAGGCGGCAGGAGGCGGCCACCTCCCTATAATTACCCCGCTCGGAGCCCTCCGAAATTCATTCCACTCTCCGCTCTCGACGACTACACTCTGCAGTACGAAGATTCTACACGCTCTAGGCTGACGACCCTTCTGCTCACGAGTTCATCTCAGAACGGCTTCCTACTGCTTTCTACAAGGCATACCTTCTCTCCACACAGATCTCGCATTGGCATCTACGAGTCCAGTGATTATTTATCCTGCTCATTGCCCAACGTAGTTCTTCTGTCAGGACGCCACCCGGTACATCTATTGATATACTCATTAGATCGTACGCCCGCTGGGACGTTCCGAGACGTGTCGCCCGGGTTTCGTAGCACTAAGCTCGTCACCGACCGCTGGGGCACGCCGATAAATTACTCAGCTCATCCGCTCTAATTTATCGTCCAAGGAAGTCTTTTTCAAGACTACGAGGTAGGACCCTGACATCCGAGCAAAGGAAAGAAGCTCTGTCAAGCGAGTCCACCTCCCAAACCCTCTATCCTATACATAGAGGCATCGAGAACAAGTTAACAAACTCGGGTATATCGATGGAGCGCCGCCCGTCCTACTTCCTCATGCAAGGGGAAGCAGAACACGGCGCGGCCGGGGGCCTTAGCCCACACAGCGCTCCCTACCCGCTGCTCGACTCGTCCGCCGTTCCTAGCGACGGCCCGAGGCTCGATCCTCGCGAAGAGATCGCCTTCTCACCTAACGTATTCATGAAGGAAACGTTAGATCAAGCCTCACACACACAAAAGTTCGAGGATACCTTTCAGACCCGCTCTGAAGTCAATCATCATGATTCGACAAAGATTTCCGAATATCCACGATATTCTACACAAGGCTACCCGGCCGATCCGAGTGTCAAATACACTCCAAACGTGCTAAAAACAAAGGATACTTTTCAGTACCTCAACCAAGCCCAGCATATTCCTCCTACAGATATAAATCTTAGGCCGGAATATTACACAACGGCTCAACACCAAACTGATCGAACCCAGCACCCACTATGCGAGCCCAGTGCTCCACGCGGCTGCGACACGAACTACCCCTCAGTTCCTCCCGCCAAGCAAGCTGACCTTGGCGATTTCGCTCACATTCCTTACAGGAATACCTCAGGGACTAACCCGCATAACCAGAATATAAATGTCCCACTTGGTCTACCTACACCAAGTAAAACATATATAAATCCACTACAAACATAATACCCAAGTTTTTTTATTTTAGACTGAAAACTGATAGGTTAATTGCTGATTACAGGGGAAGGGATATTTTGGATATCAACAGCATTTTTTGAAGAAAAAAACTATAGCTTGACTTTTCTTTTATATTTAAAGGTATCGATACGAATTTAGGCTCCGATGTGTTCCACAAAAACTTTTCACTCCTCTCATGCTGGAAGGTATCGAACCTCTGGACCCAGTTACAGTTATATGATGGAATTATAATGAATGAATTTGAGCAACAATACGATAATGTAACCTCGTACTTATGTAACAATCAAAATTATCAAAAGAAAACAATACACCATCAGATATCAATGATCGATACATATAAATCCACTACAAATGGTGACCCCGCCTTTGAACAGGCTTAACACGGAGCATTTCGTTCCCTCTTATGAAGCTAGTGGATTTCAGGGAACCACTGCGGGCGTGCGACCCCCGCCGGGCCTATACGCCCCACATCTCACACAACAACCCTCTACACAAAGTGGCTTTCGAGCACTTTTGGAGGAAATGGGAGATTACCAAAGACCTATCTTCCAAAAGAAGAATATCGATCGTGCTCTCGCCGAGTTCGATCAATACTGCGTGCGAAAAAGCCTGAGAACGCAGAACGAATGTTTCTCAGCCATCTACAAGTGGGTACCGGAGGAAATGCGGGAAGCTATTGACTCAGCTTACCTCACGGCACCCCACGCACCTTATGAAGAGGCCAAACAGCGCCTACAACGAGAATACGGGTTGTCCTTACAGGACAGGCTCCTCTCGCTCGAGGACCCCGCATCTCTCGCCAAAAAACCCAGCACCAAGTACCATGAAATGTACTCTAAGGCTGTTGGGTACTTCTCAGAGGCTCTGATCACTCAAAAGTGGATCGAAACTCTGCCTATCGAAGCCCGAGGCATGGTCGCAGCACAGCCTACCACGACCGCCCGGCTCGACCTAGCTGATACGCTACACGCGTACAAAACAGCGAACCCCTCTCTCAACATACGAGGAGTAGAATCTATTTCGAAACCCACGAAGACTGGTTTCAAAAAGGCCCTCTCACAAAAAGCTGAGTTCAAACCTCAGCAAGTAGAGAGTAAGCCTCACAAACCGACGGCCTATGTCTGCCGAAACCACACACGTTTCGGTAGCGAAACTCGCAAGTGTGCAGACCCAGAATACTGCACTTGGAAGGCAAATACCGCCTCCAAACCTATCAAAAAGGCAGCGCCTATCAGCCAGCCTAAAACCTTGGTTTCAAGCGAAAATACTCATAGATCGGTACAAGAAAGTACCGTTCCAACCTCCGACGCAGAGAGTTCGGAAAACGAATAACTGCCAGTGTATCTGAGCCTATACACCGGCAGACTAAAGAGTATAAAAGGCTTTTTTTCAAGTGCAAACTAAATGGCACTGAATTTCTCATTGACACGGGAGCAGAAGTGAACATTCTGCCCCACAATGTCACCAAAAAATTGGGCTTAAAAATTCGTAAGTCCAACGTCAAGCTCACAGCAGCTAACGGCGCCCCTATAGACACACTAGGGCGTGCTGACACGACAATTAACATCGGCCTCGGAGACATGACCACCGATTTCATGATCACGAAAGTTGATCTAGCGATCCTCGGTATACCATTCCTCGAGTCTTGGGATATCGGAATACGGGTCAAACACAAATATATCTATAAAGATAAAATAAAGAGCTATGCCGATCAAAAAATCGCTGCAGTCATGAACAAAAAATTCACTGACGAACAAATAGCAGCTACTATCCCTCATCGTGACAACAGCCCTCAACCAGAGGACATACAGCTCACGGAGGACGAAAACATACGCTCTATCATTGAAAAATACAATGATAAAATGAGCAAACTTCAAGGAAAGTGGAAAAACAACGGGGTTTACCACCGTATAACCACGGAAGGAACACCAGTACACTTCCGTGCAAGACCCATGGCAGGAGAAAAACGGGCTCAAGTCAAAAGTACTTTTGACAAAATGCTCTCCGAGGGCATAATTGCACCATCAGATTCCGAATGGGCGTCCCCGTTACACTGTGTGCCAAAAAAAGACGGGTCATGGAGGATCACCGGCGACTACCGTTTCCTAAACGCAAAAACGAAGAAAGACGCCTACCCTCCTCCTCACATTCGCTCTTTCCAAGCGAATTTACATAATACACAAATCTATTCGACAATAGATTTAAAATCGGCATATTACCATATCCCGATGCACCCAGATGACGCTCATAAAACAGCAATTATTACACCTTTCGGTCTTTATGAGTTTAAAAAAATGAGCATGGGTTTGGCCGGAGCGGCTCAAACATGGCAAAGGTACATGGACAGCATCATGCGAAAATTTGATTTCGCATTTGTATACCTAGATGACATATTGGTGGCTTCTAAAAATTATAAAGAACACATGAACCACCTCAAACAAATTTTCGACAAGCTAGGAGAACACGGACTTCGAGTAGGTTTTGATAAATGCATTTTTTCAAAACCTACCGTCGATTTCCTAGGTTTCACTATCTCGAAAGAAGGGATAATTCCTAAACGAGATAAAATAGAAGCCATAGAGCAATTTCCTAGGCCAATAGACGTACGAAGCCTACGCAGATTCCTAGGTATGTGTGGTTTCTACCGAGCTTGCTCAAGTAAATTCGCTCACACAGCGCAACCTCTGTATGACTCCATTCAGTCAAACAAAAAAAATGACAAAACACCTATCGAATGGACATCAGAGAGAGAAAAAGCTTTCAACGGCTTAAAACAAGCAATGATAAAAGCTACATTGCATAATATTGCTCATCCACACCCTACAGCAGAGTGGAGAATAGTTTGCGACGCATCCGATACACACATCGGAGCGGCACTGGAGCAGGAAATTACAGACAAACACGGCTCGAAATCTTACCAACCATTGGGATTTTTCAGTAAAGAAATTCCGGAACAATGGAAGAATAAAGCCTCGTTCGACAAAGAGATGTTCGCCGCTTACCAAGCTTGCATTCATTGGCACAATGACTTGGACGGCCGCTCTTTTCATATTTGCTCAGATCACAAGCCTCTGCTAGGCACGATGCTTAAGAAAAACGCACATTTTTCTAAAATGCGATTGAGATGGCTAACATACATCTCCCAAATGACAAGTGACATTCGACATATACCCGGAGAAGACAACGTCGTCGCCGACGCACTCTCCAGACCCTTCGATCCAGTTGAAATTCAAACAAAGTCAATTTCAACCCAAACTGACGAGGGTCCGCCCATAGCCGAAATTTCACAAATTACGGCCGCAATAGAGTGCAATCTTCTACTGCATATCTCAAATGCACAAATTCATTCTCCTCCTAACGCAGAGGACAAATTGAAACTCACACGAGTTGAATTCCCACAAGGAGAGATTTGGTGTAACCTAGACCTAGGACACCCAAGACCTTATATTCCAAACGAAATAAGGCACGAAATAATCAGCCAAATTCACAATTTGGGACACCCAGGCATACACTCTACAGTGTATAAAGTAAAACAAAGATATTTTTGGCACGGACTTCGTACAGATGTCTCCAACTGGGTCCGAGCATGCGAGACTTGCCAACGAGCAAAAATCACTCGCTCCGTGAAGCTCCCTTACTCCGAATTTGAAACGGCTAACAAATTCTCACATGTACACGTTGACATTACCGGACCCTTACCTTTAGCTAAAGGAGGGAAACGTTACATTCTAATGATGGTCGATAGAGCAACGGGTTGGCTAGAGGCAGTCCCTCTTAACAACATCAAAACATCCACGATCACAAACGCCTTTATCAATATTTTAGTAGCCTCAAAAGGCGTACCTAAATACATCACAAGTGACCAGGGCACACAATTCGAATCAGATCTATTTCATTCCATTATGGAACGTCTCGGAGTAAAACATACTCACACGTTACCATACAAACCGTCAACAAACGGAATGGTGGAACGCAGAAATAGATCCTTGAAAGAGGCTCTCAAAGCACAAAACGAAAATTGGCTCGACGCTCTTCCAAAAGTACTACTCGCCATGCGTACGGCAGTAGACCCAGCAACGGAGACTACACCCTTCCAAAAAGTTTATGGAATTGACGTGCCACTCCCAGGCGACATTTTCGTAACTTCTACAAACCTTTCTGAGCCTCTCTTCTTCCGACCTACGCATATTAAACATAATAATACAAAATATGCCGTCAACATGCCCAAAAATTTGGATACATGTACACATGTCTATATCAGAGTGCCCACACAGCTCTCCTCTTTGCAATGTCCTTACACGGGACCATTCAAAGTTGTTAAAAGAGATAAGTTTTCGGTTACAGTACAAATTGGCGAACACACAAAAAAAGTTCCCAAACAGCAAATAAAACCAGCTTACACTCTAAAAACAGACGAAGCTGTGTCACTAAGCAAAAATCAGGCAGAAAATAAGGAGGAGACTCCCCGAAAATCCGCCAGAAGACACGTCCCCTCTACCAAATTCGACGAGAGGTGGGTGACTGCGCTCGAAACACCTCAACCGGCGTCGTCGTTACTAACACGACGTCTTGGGGGGGCGCCTGTGGTGAAAACCACCCCCTCTTGTCAACAGCCCTTTTCAGGGCTACCAAAAAGAGGTAGACACGACACACAAATATTTATAAGACGTCGAGTTATAACTCCGTCAAACAAAATATTTCACCAGAGAGAAAATACGAAATTCTCTCTCAAAAGTGAAATATTAACAAAAAACATACAAGGCGACCTCCCTAAACACTTACTGGGCGAGAGAGACGCGACAAGTATCTCGAACCAAGTCGCCTTGAATGAGAAAACTCAAACAGACAAGCAAACGTCCTCTAAAACTAACAAGGACAGTTCTAGCAAGCCTACTCGCCAATCAGAAACAATGATTACACGAGAGACAATAGGCGAACCAACCAGGAGGCGGCAAGCAACCACCTCTGGTCCAGCAGCCACCCCGGGGACCCCGTCTGAACGACGGACGCAGGGAAGCCACCCGAGGACCCCGTCTAAACGACGGACGCAGGGAAGACACCTCAAGGTCCTTGTCTCCGCAACGGACGCGCGTAAGCCACCTCTGGGGACCCCGTCGCAGCGACGGACGTGGGGAAGCCACCCCGGAGGACCAACTCAGCTATCATACTCGCAGATTCTGAGAAAACAATGTGCGAGCCAATGAGATTACACAGTTGAATTAATGAAATTAAGCGGACCAATCAGGAGGCGGCCACCTCCCTATAATTACCCCGCTCGGAGCCCTCCGAAATTCATTCCACTCTCCGCTCTCGACGACTACACTCTGCAGTATGAAGATTCTACACGCTCTACGCTGACGACCCTTCTGCTCACGAGTTCATCTCAGAACGGCTTCCTACTGCTTTCTACAAGGCATACCTTCTCTCCACACAGATCTCGCATTGGCATCTACGAGTCCAGTGATTATTTATCCTGCTCATTGCCCAACGTAGTTCTTCTGTCAGGACGCCACCCGGTACATCTATTGATATTCTCATTAGATCGTACGCCCGCTGGGACGTTCCGAGACGTGTCGCCCGGGTTTCGTAGCACTAAGCTCGTCACCGACCGCTGGGGCACGCCGATAAATTACTCAGCTCATCCGCTCTAATTTATCGTCCAAGGAAGTCTTTTTCAAGACTACGAGGTAGGACCCTGACATCCGAGCAAAGGAAAGAAGCTCTGTCAAGCGAGTCCACCTCCCAAACCCTCTATCCTATACATAGAGGCATCGAGAACAAGTTAACAAACTCGGGTATATCGATGGAGCGCCGCCCGTCCTACTTCCTCATGCAAGGGGAAGCAGAACACGGCGCGGCCGGGGGCCTTAGCCCACACAGCGCTCCCTACCCGCTGCTCGACTCGTCCGCCGTTCCTAGCGACGGCCAAAGGCTCGATCCTCGCGAAGAGATCGCCTTCTCACCTAACGTATTCATGAAGGAAACGTTAGATCAAGCCTCACACACACAAAAGTTCGAGGATACCTTTCAGACCCGCTCTGAAGTCAATCATCATGATTCGACAAAGATTTCCGAATATCCACGATATTCTACACAAGGCTACCCGGCCGATCCGAGTGTCAAATACACTCCAAACGTGCTAAAAACAAAGGATACTTTTCAGTACCTCAACCAAGCCCAGCATATTCCTCCTACAGATATAAATCTTAGGCCGGAATATTACACAACGGCTCAACACCAAACTGATCGAACCCAGCACCCACTATGCGAGCCCAGTGCTCCACGCGGCTGCGACACGAACTACCCCTCAGTTCCTCCCGCCAAGCAAGCTGACCTTGGCGATTTCGCTCACATTCCTTACAGGAATACCTCAGGGACTAACCCGCATAACCAGAATATAAATGTCCCACTTGGTCTACCTACACCAAGTAAAACATATATGTAGTGGATTTGTATAGGTTTGACTTGACGTTGGTAGACCAAGTCGGACATTTATATTCCGATTATGCGGGTTGGTTTCTAGGTCACCCCCGCGAGGAATGCGGGCGGAGCCGCCAAGGTCAACTGATTTCGCGGGCCGGAAGGGTGGATAGTCCGTGTCGCAGCCGCGCGGAGCGCTAGGCTCGTGAACCGAGTGCTGGGTTCGATCAGTTTCGTACTGAGCCGTTTTGTAATATTCCGGCCTTAGATTTACATCTGTAAGGGGAATATACTGAGCTTGGTTGAGGTACTGAAAAGTATCCTCTGCTTTTTGTACATTTGGAGTGTATTTGACACTCGGATCGACCGTGTAAGCCTGCGTCGGATATCGTGGGTAATCGGACAGCTTGGTCGAATCGAAAAGATCGGCTTCAGAGCGAGTCTGAAAGGTTTGCTCGATCTTTTGTGTAGGTGAGTCTTGTTCGACAGTTTCTCGAACGAATACGTCGGGAGAGAAGGCGATCCGGACGTGCGGATCGCGCCTTGCGCTGATGGTTGGTTCAGCGGACTCACCGGGGGGCCGGTAGGGCGCACTGCGTTGGTCGATCGCCCCGGCCTTGCCGCCTTCCTCCTTCCCCCGCAAGGGGAAGTAAGAAGGCTGACGTTCCATCGAATTTGATCGAGTTTTTGGCTCGTTTCGATGCCTCTACGTGTGAAAAATAGAGGGTTTTGGAAGTGGACTCGCTTGCCGGAACGTCTTTCCAATGTTCAGACGGCAGGGTCCTACCTCGCAGTCTCGAAAAAGACTTCCGTAGACGGTAAATTAGAGCGTAGGAGCTGAGTAATTTACCGGCGCGCCCCAGCGGTCGACTACGAGCTGAAGGCTGTGTAGTCCGGGTGACACGGCTCGGAAACGTCCCTCGGGCGTACTGTCTAAAGAGAATATCGATAGAAGTACCGGGTGGCGTCCTACCAGGAGATCTACGTTGGGCAATGAGCAGGATGAATAATCACTGGACTCGTAGATGCCAAGGCGAAATCTGTGAGGAGAGAAGGTCTAGCTTGTAGAAAGCAGTGAGAAGCCGTTCTTGAGATGAACTCGCAATGCAGAAGGTTCGTCAGCGTAGAGCGTGTAGAATTCTTCGTACTTCGGAGGTGTCGTCGTCGAGAGCGGAGAGTGGAATGAATTGCCAGGCTCTGAACGAGGTATTTATAACAAAAAGTGGTGTCCACTTTATGGTTAGTATGCAAATTAGTTTCGTCAACTAATTTGGTACGATCAAACTAGCTTCGGATTGGCTCGCTCAATTTCGTAAATTCGACTGTGCAATCTCATTGGTTCGCTCAGTGTTTTCTCAGTATCTGGGCATACGATAGCTGAGTTGGTTTTTCGAGGTGGTTTCCCTGCGTCCGTTGCTTTGACGGGGTCCCCGGGGTTGGCTGAACGACCTTGAGTTTTCCTAAGGCGACTTGTTTCGAACTTTTCGTCGCATCTCTCTCGCCCAGTAAATGTTTGGGGAGGTCGCCTTGCGTGTTTTCGTTCAAGGCGACCTGTCTCGAGATGTTTGTCGCATCTCTCTCGCCCAGTAAATGTTTGGGGAGGTCGCCTTGCGTGTTCTCGTTCAAGGCGACCTGTCTCGAGATGTTTGTCGCATCTCTCTCGCCCAGTAAATGTTTGGGGAGGTCGCCTTGCGTGTTAATCTTTAATATTTCACTTTTGGGAGAGAATTTAGTATTTTCTCTCCGGTGAAATATTTTGTTTGACGGAGTTGTAACTCGACGTCTTGTAAATATTTTTGTGGTGTGCCTACCTCTTTTTGGTAGCCCTGAAAAGGGCTGTTGACAAGAGGGGGTGGATTTCACCACAGGGGCCCTCCCAAGACGTCGTGTTAATAACGACGACGCCGGTTGGGGTGATTCGAGCGCCGTTACCCACCTCTCGTCGAATTTGGTAGAGGGGACGTGCCTTCTGGCAGATTTTCTGGGAGTTTTCTCCTTACTTTCTGTCTGATTTTGTGACACAGATTGTCCTTGTGATACAGCTTCTTCCGAGTGTAGAGTATAAGCTGGTTTGATTTGCTGTTTGGGAACTTTTTTAGTATGTTCGCCAATTTGCACTGTAACCGAAAACTTATCTCTTTTAACTACTTTGAACGGTCCCGTGTAAGGACATTGGAGAGAGGTGAGCTGTGTGGGCACTCTGATATAGACATGAGTACATGTATCCAAGTTTTTGGGCATGTTTACGGCATATTTTGTGTTGTTATGTTTAATATGCGTAGGTCGGAAGAAAAGAGGTTCCGAAAGGTTCGTAGGAGTTACGAAAATGTCTCCTGGGAGTGGTACGTCAATCCCGTATACTTTTTGGAAAGGCGTAGTTTCAGTCGCCGGGTCTACTGCCGTACGCATGGCGAGTAGAACTTTGGGAAGTGCATCGAGCCAATTTTCGTTCTGAGCTTTGAGAGCTTCTTTCAAAGATCTGTTTCTGCGTTCTACCATACCGTTTGTTGATGGTTTGTATGGTAACGTGTGAGTATGTTTCACTCCGAGACGTTCCATAATGGAATTGAACAGATCTGATTCAAATTGGGTGCCCTGATCACTTGTGATGTATTTAGGTACGCCCTTTGAAGCTACCCAAATATTGATAAATGCATTTGTGATTGTGGTTGTTTCGATGTTGTTGAGAGGGACTGCCTCTAGCCAACCCGTTGCTCTATCAACCATCATCAAAATGTAACGTTTCCCTCCTTTTGCTAAAGGTAAAGGTCCGGTAATATCCACGTGTACGTGTGAAAATTTGTTTGCCGTTTCAAATTCGGAGTAAGGGAGCTTCACGGAGCGCGTGATTTTCGCTCGTTGGCAAGTTTCGCATGCTCGAACCCAGTTTGAGACATCTGCACGTAGTCCGTGCCAAAAATATCGTTGTTTAACTTTATACACTGTAGAGTGTATACCTGGGTGTCCCAAATTGTGAATTTGGCTTATTATTTCTTCCCTTATTTCGTTTGGAATATAAGGTCTAGGGTGTCCTAGGTCTAGGTTACACCAGATTTCTCCTTGAGAGAATTCAACTCGTGTGAGTTTCAATTTGTCCTCCGCGGTAGGGGGAGAGCGAATTTGTGAATTTGAAATGTGCAGTAGAAGGTTGCATTCTACTGCAGCCGTAATTTTCGAAATTTCAGCTATGGGTGGACCCTCGTCCGTCTGTGTTGAAATCGATTTCGTTTGAATTTCGACCGGATCGAAGGGTCTGGAGAGTGCGTCGGCGACGACGTTGCTCTCTCCTGAAATATGACGAATGTCACTCGTCATTTGAGAGATGTATGTTAGCCATCTTAATCTCATTTTAGAAAAATGAGCATTCTTTTTAAGCATCGTGCCTAGCAGAGGCTTGTGATCCGAACAAATATGGAAGGATCTGCCGTCCAAGTCGTTGTGCCAGTGAATGCACGCTTGGTAAACGGCGAACATTTCCTTGTCGAAAGATGCTTTGTTTTTCCATTGTTCTGGAATCTCTTTGCTGAAAAATCCCAATGGTTGGTACGATTTCGAGCCATGTTTGTCTGTAATTTCTTGTTCTAGTGCCGCTCCGATGTGTGTGTCGGACGCGTCACAGACCAATCTCCACTCCGCCGTAGGGTGTGGGTGAGCAATGTTATGCAATGTTGCTTTGATCATTGCTTGCTTTAAGCTGTTGAAAGCTTTTTCTCTCTCTGATGTCCATTCGATAGGAGTTCTGTCATTCTTTTTGTTTGACTGAATGGAGTCATACAGAGGTTGTGCCGTGTGAGCGAATTTGCTTGAGCATGCTCGGTAGAAACCACACATACCTAGGAATCTGCGTAGACTTCGTACGTCCACTGGCCTAGGAAATTGTTCTATGGCTTCTATTTTGTCTCGTTTAGGAATTATTCCTTCCTTCGAGATAGTGAAACCTAGGAAATCGACGGTAGGTTTCGAAAAAACGCATTTATCAAAACCTACTCGAAGTCCGTGTTCCCCTAGTTTGTCAAAAATTCGTTGTAGGTGGTTCATGTGTTCGTTATAATTCTTCGAAGCCACCAGGATGTCATCTAGATAGACAAATGCGAAATCAAATTTTCGCATGATGCTGTCCATGTATCTTTGCCATGTTTGAGCCGCTCCGGCTAAACCCATGCTCATTTTTTTAAACTCATAAAGACCGAAAGGTGTAATAATCGCAGTTTTATGAGCGTCATCTGGGTGCATCGGGATATGATAATACGCTGATTTTAAATCTATTGTTGAATAGATTTGCGTATCATGTAAATTCGCTTGGAACGAGCGAATGTGAGGAGGAGGGTAGGCGTCTTTCTTCGTTTTCGCGTTGAGGAAACGGTAATCGCCGGTGATTCTCCATGACCCGTCTTTTTTTGGCACACAGTGTAACGGAGATGCCCATTCGGAATCCGATGGTGCAATTATGCCTTCTGAAAGCATTTCGTCAAAAGTCTTTTTGACTTGAGCCCGTTTCTCACCTGCCATGGGTCTAGCTCGGAAGTGTACTGGGGTTCCCTCCGTGGTTATACGGTGGTAAACCCCGTTGTTCTTCCATTTACCATTAATTTTGCTCATTTTATCATTGTATTTGTTAATGATAGAGCGAATGTTTTCGTCCTCCGTGATTTGCACGTCCTCTGGTTGAGGTGTATTGCCACGGTGAGGGATAGTAGCTGCAATTTGTTCGTCAGTGAACTTTTTGTTCATGACTGCAGCTATTTTTTGATCGGCATAGCACTTCATTTTATCTTTATAAATGTACTTGTGTTTGACCCGTATTCCGATATCCCAAGATTCGAGGAATGGGATACCTAGGATCGCTAGATCAACTTTCGTGATCATAAACTCGGTGTTCATGTCCCCGAGGCCGATGTTAATTGTTGTGTCAGCTCGCCCTAGTGTATCGATAGGGGCTCCGTTAGCTGCTGTGAGCTTAACGTTGGACTTGAGAATTTTCAAGCCCAATTTTTTTGTGACATTGTGGGGCAGAATGTTCACTTCTGCTCCCGTGTCAATGAGAAATTCAGTGCCATTTAGTTTGCACTTGAAAAAAAGCCTTTTATACTCAGTAGACTGCCGACGTATAGGCTCAGATACGCTGGCAGTTATTCGTTTTCCGAACTCTCTGTGTCGGAGGTTGGAATGGTACTTTCTTGTACCGACTGCTGAGTATTTTCGGTAGAAACCCGGGTTTTAGGTTGGCTTATAGTCGCAGCCTTTTTGCTAGTTTTGGAAGCAGTGTTTGTCTTCCAAGTGCAGTGTTCTGGGTTACCGAAACGTACGTGGTTTCGACAGACGTAGGCCATCGGTTTGTGAGGTTTACTCTCCACTGGTTGGTGTTTGAACTCAGCTTGTTTCGAGAGGGCCTTTTTGAAACCAGTATTTATGGGTTTCGGAGTAGATTCAACTCCTCGTATGTTCAGAGAAGTATTCTCTGCTCTGTACGCGTGTAGCGTATCAGCTAGGTCGAGCCGGGAGGTCGTGGTAGGCTGAGCTGCGACCATACCTCGTGCTTCGATGGGAAGAGTCTCAATCCACTTTTGAGTGATGAGAGCTTCCGAAAAGTACCCAACAGCTTTCGAGTACATTTCGTGGTACTTGGTGCTGGGTTTTTTAGCGAGAGATGTGGGGTCCTCGAGTGCGAGGAGCCTGTCCTGTAAAGACAACCCATATTCTCGCAGGAGGCGCTGTTTGGCCTCTTCGTAGGGTGCGTGAGGTGCTGTGAGGTAAGCTGAGTCGATAGCTTCCCTCATTTCCTCTGGTACCCACTTGTATATAGCTGAGAAGCATTCGTTTTGCGTTCTCATGTGTTTTCTCACGCAGTATTGATCGAACTCGGCGAGTGCACGATCAATATTCTTCTTTTGGAAGACTGGTTTTTGATAATCTCCCATCTCCTCTAAAAGTGCTTGAAAACCACTGTTTGTAGAGGGATGTTGCGTGAGATGTGGGGCGTAGAGGCCCGGCGGGGGTCGCACGCCCGCAGTGGTTCCCTGAAATCCACTAGCTTCATAAGAGGGAACGAAATGCTCCGTGTTGAGCCTGTTCAAAGGCGGGGTCACCATTTGTAGTGGATTTGTATAGGTTTGACTTGACGTTGGTAGACCAAGTCGGACATTTAT
This sequence comes from Adelphocoris suturalis, assembly GCA_030762985.1. NCBI lineage: Eukaryota > Metazoa > Arthropoda > Insecta > Hemiptera > Miridae > Adelphocoris > Adelphocoris suturalis. The sequence continues at coordinate 120,094,839 of CM061042.1, forward strand.
ATTCCGATTATGCGGGTTGGTTTCTAGGTCACCCCCGCGAGGAATGCGGGCGGAGCCGCCAAGGTCAACTGATTTCGCGGGCCGGAAGGGTGGATAGTCCGTGTCGCAGCCGCGCGGAGCGCTAGGCTCGTGAACCGAGTGCTGGGTTCGATCAGTTTCGTACTGAGCCGTTTTGTAATATTCCGGCCTTAGATTTACATCTGTAAGGGGAATATACTGAGCTTGGTTGAGGTACTGAAAAGTATCCTCTGCTTTTTGTACATTTGGAGTGTATTTGACACTCGGATCGACCGTGTAAGCCTGCGTCGGATATCGTGGGTAATCGGACAGCTTGGTCGAATCGAAAAGATCGGCTTCAGAGCGAGTCTGAAAGGTTTGCTCGATCTTTTGTGTAGGTGAGTCTTGTTCGACAGTTTCTCGAACGAATACGTCGGGAGAGAAGGCGATCCGGACGTGCGGATCGCGCCTTGCGCTGATGGTTGGTTCAGCGGACTCACCGGGGGGCCGGTAGGGCGCACTGCGTTGGTCGATCGCCCCGGCCTTGCCGCCTTCCTCCTTCCCCCGCAAGGGGAAGTAAGAAGGCTGACGTTCCATCGAATTTGATCGAGTTTTTGGCTCGTTTCGATGCCTCTACGTGTGAAAAATAGAGGGTTTTGGAAGTGGACTCGCTTGCCGGAACGTCTTTCCAATGTTCAGACGGCAGGGTCCTACCTCGCAGTCTCGAAAAAGACTTCCGTAGACGGTAAATTAGAGCGTAGGAGCTGAGTAATTTACCGGCGCGCCCCAGCGGTCGACTACGAGCTGAAGGCTGTGTAGTCCGGGTGACACGGCTCGGAAACGTCCCTCGGGCGTACTGTCTAAAGAGAATATCGATAGAAGTACCGGGTGGCGTCCTACCAGGAGATCTACGTTGGGCAATGAGCAGGATGAATAATCACTGGACTCGTAGATGCCAAGGCGAAATCTGTGAGGAGAGAAGGTCTAGCTTGTAGAAAGCAGTGAGAAGCCGTTCTTGAGATGAACTCGCAATGCAGAAGGTTCGTCAGCGTAGAGCGTGTAGAATTCTTCGTACTTCGGAGGTGTCGTCGTCGAGAGCGGAGAGTGGAATGAATTGCCAGGCTCTGAACGAGGTATTTATAACAAAAAGTGGTGTCCACTTTATGGTTAGTATGCAAATTAGTTTCGTCAACTAATTTGGTACGATCAAACTAGCTTCGGATTGGCTCGCTCAATTTCGTAAATTCGACTGTGCAATCTCATTGGTTCGCTCAGTGTTTTCTCAGTATCTGGGCATACGATAGCTGAGTTGGTTTTTCGAGGTGGTTTCCCTGCGTCCGTTGCTTTGACGGGGTCCCCGGGGTTGGCTGAACGACCTTGAGTTTTCCTAAGGCGACTTGTTTCGAACTTTTCGTCGCATCTCTCTCGCCCAGTAAATGTTTGGGGAGGTCGCCTTGCGTGTTTTCGTTCAAGGCGACCTGTCTCGAGATGTTTGTCGCATCTCTCTCGCCCAGTAAATGTTTGGGGAGGTCGCCTTGCGTGTTCTCGTTCAAGGCGACCTGTCTCGAGATGTTTGTCGCATCTCTCTCGCCCAGTAAATGTTTGGGGAGGTCGCCTTGCGTGTTAATCTTTAATATTTCACTTTTGGGAGAGAATTTAGTATTTTCTCTCCGGTGAAATATTTTGTTTGACGGAGTTGTAACTCGACGTCTTGTAAATATTTTTGTGGTGTGCCTACCTCTTTTTGGTAGCCCTGAAAAGGGCTGTTGACAAGAGGGGGTGGATTTCACCACAATATATAAATCCACTACAAACATAATACCCAAGTTTTTTTATTTTAGACTGAAAACTGATAGGTTAATTGCTGATTACAGGGGAAGGGATATTTTGGATATCAACAGCATTTTTTGAAGAAAAAAACTATAGCTTGACTTTTCTTTTATATTTAAAGGTATCGATACGAATTTAGGCTCCGATGTGTTCCACAAAAACTTTTCACTCCTCTCATGCTGGAAGGTATCGAACCTCTGGACCCAGTTACAGTTATATGATGGAATTATAATGAATGAATTTGAGCAACAATACGATAATGTAACCTCGTACTTATGTAACAATCAAAATTATCAAAAGAAAACAATACACCATCAGATATCAATGATCGAGCACTAAGATAGACACTCGGCCCTATGTATTCATATGACGACACGTTTGGCCCTTTGAATTGGCGTTGATACCTATGGATTCATTGCTGAGGTGGAATATCGCACGAATTCATACGAATTCACCAGTTCGGAATGAGTTAAATTTAACAGTTAACACTCAACCTCGGATCGCATTGGGACAAAAACTGAGTGTTGCACATCATCGGAGCACCGTCAGTGTCTGAGGGGTGTGCGACGCGACTACCTATGTAGCCACACACTCGAGCCTCTTGGAGGACCATAAAATTAGCCAATTTTGGTTTCAAAAAATTAATTTTTGGCAAATTTTTAGAAAATTAATACTAATTTATCTTTAGAAAAAGAAAACGAACTGTCTCAGTCAATTGATTATTTGGACACAGTTGATTCATTCTCTGAAATGAAAGCAAGAAAAGACCTTGTATATAAATGTAGGTATAATATAAGAGACTACGTGCCTATCTTAATACTTGTAGTTAATGAACTTTTGTTGTGTGAGCGCCATTATAAAACTCTGTAATTATTGACTCACAATGTTCTGTTGTTTTTATTTTTTTTATACCCAAGAGGTGTGGAAATTTATCTTAGGTCTGCAGACGGTGATTCCCACATGATTTATTCTTCGAGTACCTGCAATATAAGTGTAAAAATCATTGTTACGTGACCTAGAAGCTTTCATTAGTTTATTTAACATAATAGTGGTTTAAGGTACAAGAAAGAGTACTTATTGAACCTATCAAGTCAATCAATAATAAATCAAATTTAGAGACATAAATTTGATGTTCTAAAAGGCGCAAAAATGCAAAAAAACTGTTTTTAGACCTTAAATTTCAAAACATTTTCGGGGGAGGGCCCCCAGACCCGCTCTTTCACTTGGGGGATATCTATATTCCTTACCTCCGGTTAAGGGCATAAAATGTTACTCTTGCACACTTGCAATTTTCGCCTTAGGCCGGCCCTGCCTGTGTTCTTCCGATTCAATGATGACGGGCTGGTGGTACTAGCAGCTCTTTTCTGAAGTTTGTGTCAACTCGAAATCGATTCAAAAGCTTTTGGGCTGTTCTGTGCCTGATTGCCTGATTCTGTGCCTTCTCTTTTTTTGCCTAGTCTTCATAAACGACATCGTTGATTGTGTGAAAAATTCTCATATTCTAATCTACGCAAACGTCATTAAGATTTTTGCTCGTATAACAGATTGTTCATCACAATTTGGATTACAAGATGATTTGAAGCGTATTTTGGCTTGGAGTATCAAATACAAACTGCCTGTCAACGAAATTAAATTTCAAACTATCTCATCACGTGTAATCAAAACCCACCATATTTTTCACTATAATATTGATGGTCTTGTCCTGAATAGAGTTATGGAGCTCCGTGACCTGGGTGTCTTAATTGATAGTCAACTTATCTTTCGGAGCCATTTGCAGCTAGCAACGTCCAAAGCTACCAGAATGCTTGGTATGGTGATCAGGAATTGTCGGCAGCTCAAGAATGTTGATATTATGAAGCTTCTGTTTCTCACCCCTCGTTCGGCCGTTTGGAGTTTGGATCGGAGATCTGGTCACCATCCCACTCCAAGTACATTAATTCACTTGAAACTATTCAAAAGCGTTTCCTGAAATATCTCGATTACCGTTTATCACATGTATATAACCTAAGAGCCAATTATTCAGACCTATGTAAGAGATTCGATGTACTTCCTCTGTCTGTGCGCCGTAAATGGCTAGATTTATCTTTCTTATACAAAGTCTTCTCCGGTGCTATAAATTGCCCTGAACTATTAGCCACTTTTTCTATTAGGGTACCGTCTTTTCATTCTAGACAGATCAGCCTATTCCATTTTCCATTTGGGCGTACTGCAGCTCATACATCAGCAATGTTGAGTCATAGATCCGTATTCTCATACAATTTAGTTGAGAGTTTAAACCCCAAAATCGAAATCTTTCACAGCTCTTTTGGCGAGTTCAAATCTTTATGCTGCTCTACCTTGTTGGACCAATGGCTCAAATGTTCGTAGTCCAATATATTTATTTTTTTTTTTAAATTTTTATTCATTGTTAAAACTTTGTTATTGTACAATTGTCTGACGTGTGCCATATTGTAATTAGGCTTGCCTGTTTTATGCCACGAATAAAACTTTATTCTATTCTATTGCCTGCTCCCCTCATTCGAATTAGATTCGAGATCATGATGACTAATATAAAATACCTTGAAATACCGACTTGTACGGGTTATAAGATTTATGAATTATAATTATGAGATGGTCAATCCTTCTTCAATGTTCAGATGCATTGCTGCGGAGCTGTTGACAGTCGGCAATGGAAGGAGGTCTACCCAGGGAAAGCACCTCCTGTTTCTTGCTGCCCTGAGCGTGACGTCAAGCAGTCAGAGGGCCGCAGAACGACCGCCCCACCGGGATTCTGTCAGCCTAAAGACCAGATTTTCCGACGAGGTTGCTACCGTCCACTACTGTCCTACGTCAAAACAGCCATGGACGAAGTGGCTTATGTCTCGCTCATATTTTCATTCTTTCAGGTTAGCCTCTAAAATTTTCGCTATCGGTAGATGAGTCGAGGGTACCTCCTTCTCCTTCACGGTGTCCCACACCTAATGGTACAGTCAAGGCCGAAAATAGGTACCAGTAAATTCAGGAGAAGGTTTGAGATTAGAATTGAAAATTTAGTCCGTTCTCAGTGAGACAATCTTCGACTATTTTATACATAAATTTCGCAAAAACGGTATTTTACATTCAGATGGAACAAACGAAAACGCTTCCGGGGGTTTCACAGAAATATGACCGTGTGCACGATCCAAAGTCGTTGCGTCTGTATCTTCTACGTCTTTCTTGGGCGGCATCACATTAAAATCACATCATCACGTCACTAAATCTGCGTCTTATTTTAATGGGTTGTATGATGATTATTCAACCTTCAGAACTTGTTATTATCAAGGAAAGTGTTTTATAATTTAGGAAATATCCAATCATTAGTTTAACCACGTCAGAAAAACAACTGATGTTCGCACATGAAGAAGACACGAATGAGCTCTGAAAACCCACTCAACAAATAGGTAGGTAGGTAGGTATTATCACATTAAAACATGTGATAATAAATACCTACACGTTTCTCGGTCTATTTGTTTTCAGGGTCTTTTGTTAGAGCTGCCCAGGAAGGATATTTGGAGCATAAACACTAAATTTTAATAACCCGTGAACCACATGTACATTTGTATTATTCTCATGTTGCAGATCTGCGGTATAGCGCTAGCATCCTACTTGGCTTATGCAATAAAGAGGGAACGTGATGTGTAAGTATGTCAAATATCAGTGATACAATAAGAGCATGAATTCGATTCTATTAGGTACAATGTCCCCACGTGTCTTGTATCCATTGTTAATTAGCTGGTATTGTGCGTGTTCGTTATGTATTTGTGGGACGTGTAAATTTTAAACTGTATTATTTTTGTGCTGTACTTAATTGATAATATTTATGAAAAATTAATTTGCAAGGAATGGTCGGTTTGGAGTTTTTGAATAGAATGCAAATTTCTTGGAAATGAAAAATTAACTTTGAAAATAAATCAAATCATAAAAACAAAAATAAATTAAATTCGTTCCATCGCCCACATTCAAAATGTTTCTGTAATATTTCTCAACCTGCAACCAAGTTTAGTTACATATTACATTTCCCTTATTGTATGCCTTGCAGCACGTAAATATACAGGATATTGGTAGTTTGGTCGGCCGTAAGTAGGTACTTATTGTTTTGTACGAATTAGTCGGGTTTTGTGTTTCCTGTGTAACATATAATGCCTGTTTTCGTCCGTGTAGAAATCTGAAGATGTCCTTAGTTAGAGGACGAAACGTAATCAAATAAAATAATAAATGAAGTAATTTCATTTATTTTTCCCTGGGCCCCATCCCGACTAATTCGTACAAAATAGTAAATATACAGGGTATCCCACCAGACAAAGACCCCCGCCCCCTACCCTCTAAAACCGTTAATAATGGGTCAAATAACTTATTTTTTATGCAATCGTAATGTTGTTTTGTAAGGATCTCAAAAATTAGAAAATTGCGTATTATATATAGAATTGCACTTTCCTTACACATTTCTACAGAGCACAACGCGTATGTTACATTTTGTAAAACCTACAAAATGTAGGTTTTTCGGGGAATATCATTACGAGGTTTTTTTCCTTTTTTGGCATCGGCCTGTATTCCTTTCCGCCACATTGTTGTATATTTTTTTAATACAATTGGTTTATTTTACAAATTCTTTGTATGAAATTAATTTTATACTCTACAATTTATTTTTGAAAAGAATTTAAACAGTTCACTGTGTACTTTATCACCTGCCACTTGCAATGTAGTTTGGAGGCTAAAAGGATGAAGTACTTCTTCGGTAATTGCATCGCAGAAATATAGTCGGGCGTCCATAGTCGTATTACACTCCAAGATTAAATGTTGGAGGGTTTCTTCCGTTTCTTCGCAATATCTGCAAGCGGTATCCTCATCGTCTAAAACTCTTATTTTTCCCAAATACCTGCGTGTTAGTGAATGGCCAGAGCTCAATCCTGAGATTGTCCTGTAATACAATCTGGAGTTGGAATTTTCTTTTTTGTGCCATAGGGTGAAAGATACAGTAGGAAAGTTCTCCACATACGTCCGGCCAGATGGATACTTTTCAAATTTTTCTTTCCATTCCTGAATCGCCTTTTTCCGTATAATCCTATAGGGGCCCCTATGATGTAGTAATGCTTCTTTCTTCATTCATGAGGACATTTTTTCCATCATTACGAGGTTCAGCACGAACAAATACTCCAAAATCATGTATTACATGTGGCAATTGAGTAAATTCAAAAACTCAGTATTTCACATAGGTATTGCTCTTTTCGAGCGGAGTTGCGCACTTTTGGAGCAGAACTGCGCCCGTTTGCACGCACTCAAAAAAATGAATGATATGTCATCTTTTCATAAAATCTTACGCAAAATTCAAATCTGCATTAAAAAATTCATGTTCCTATTTGAAATAAAAAAGTTGGTGTGCGTTGCGCATGATTGCACACGTGCTCAATGCGCAACGTGGTCATATTTCTAATCCTTGCAAAAAACCATGCTGTTAAAAAAAAAAAAAAATTAACTCCAGAAATTACGGTTTTAGAGGGGGAGTCTTTGTATGGCGGGACAAGGTCGGGATGGGATGATTTCCCGTTGTATAGTCTAGGAGCATCATAATTAGAGCTTATTCCCAAGAATCTGGAATTTCGGGTGTAGCTCTCAAGTAGGTACTCCTAAGACCCTGTATATGTATAATGCGTACAACCATAAAATATTAGCTTATTCTGTTTTTCAGCAAAGAAGCTGTGGTTGAGGTCTTGAAAGAAGGTGGAGAGTCAGCCGTTTCCCGAAGGACTAACAAAGAGATTTCAATCGCTACCATCACGGCACCTACTTCATAAACCTGGACCCATGTCTTTGGAACATTCTTTATTTTGGGATCGTCCCTCTGTCCAGGGCACAAGATATGAAGGGTTTTGTCGTATCGAGTCCTAAAAGAACCCATTGGAGTCATTATGTGTGATCAAGAGAGCAATAATGACCCCACACTTGAAATATTTGTTAAGTATTCTCATGTTCGCCGATGCCAGAGTTTGGTGGTATAATAAGATCAGCATTAACACCAACTCTTTAAGTGAGATTCACGATACAGTACGAACAACATAATGTCAAATGTTTTTATGAAAATATAAACAAAAAAAGATAGAATAAGTTAAGTTAAGATTAGTCAATTTTTGACTTTTATATTTAAATGGATGTACTAGGTACTAAATATTTTTTCTAGAAGTAAACTTAATGCATATCGATTGTATATAAAAGTATACCTACCACAAATAGTAAATACTATAATTATTAGTATAGCACTTTACAAAAAAATTGCAAAACTTTGTAAATTTTTATTACTTTGTCTTACAGAGTAGAGAACTACATGAATAGGTTCAAATTTAAAGAACATACTTCGGTGTATCTAATACTGTTTAGTCTGGATGTTGTTTATAATTACCATTGACGATACATAATATAGAATGACACCAATAAGAATTTATCACAATTCCACATAACAAGAACAATCCAACTCTCATTCGTCGCAAAACGTCATGTGAGCCTTGATTTTTCTACAAAGTGACTTGAAAGTCGACTAAAACTTGCGAACATGGGTACAGCTATGCGATTTTTACAGATTTAAAAACATCCGTAATGTTTTACTCACCGATAGGTAACTAAAAATAGTATAATTTTATAATATAAATAATAAATATAATTTGTATAATTTTGTAATGTAATAAGTATAATTTTGTAATATAAATAATAAATATAATTTGTAGTTTCAACACAGTTCGAAGAATTTATTTATGATGATCCCTAATGAACTTATGGTATGTTCTTATATGTATGTAAAGAGATTTAGCTGAAGGTACTAATTTGAAGAAGAAAAAAAGTACATTCAACCAGATTCTTTATTGTTCCACATTTATTTTACAGTCCTCATAATTTCTCTTTCATGATCATCAAGGTTTTAGGATGTTCGCAGGCTTAAAAATAAACTCTTTTAACCGTAAAGACCGTTTTCTATTTTGGCAAAATTTTGATAAAAAAAAAAAAGCAATGAAGAAACTTACCAGAGCCCACCAGGTTGACATGAAGCATATAAAATGTATTCGATTAGCTAGCAGAAAACAGTGGGTGCATTTTTTTTTTTTTTTTTTTTTTTTTTTTTTTTTTTTTTTTTTTTTTTTTTTTTAAAGCATGGAACATGCATTAGCCTTGGACTAACAAACGAAAAACGTTACGCGGAGGTGTCACGAAATTTTTTGACATTTTATGTCTTTGCTATGTCACATAAACTAAAAAACGTCACGTAAATGGATTGACGAAATTGCTCATGAAAATATTCTGATGATTTCCGCTTACAACCGAGTCGTTGCTAGGGAAATGGAACTTCGTCGTTTTTCATCCCACAAAATTCATTCGAAAGCTCTCGATTTATCCAACCATATTATGATAACTACTTGAAAGTGCGTGGACAACAAGCTGAGTTATGAGCATGGTTATTTGAATAATTGTGTACACTCAGGTGATCATTCTCAATAATTGATATTGTGAACATGATTGCAACTGCTTGTTAATTTCTGATGATTTCATTGAGCTGGTGTTTCGATGATTTGATTCATAGCAGGTGATCCGATTTGTGAAGAGGTGGTTAAATCGTTTTAATAGGTAATTTCTATGCTTTACACTCTAGGAAGCTGTAATTTCGTATGTAGCCTCTTTAGGACATTTACTTGACAATGCCCGGGGTCCGGAACAGATGAGAGGCTCTTAAAGCTAATTTCTATGCTTTACACTCTAGGAAGCTGTAATTTCGTATGTAGCCTCTTTAGGACATTTACTTGAAGATGCCCAGGGTCCGGATCAGCTGAGTGGCTCTTAGAGCTTGCATACGAGTCTGTAACACATACGAGTCTGCAACTAAAGACATAAAATGTCCCAATGTGTTGCAGACTCGTATGCAAGCGTTTCGTTAAGTTAGGGTTTGAGTTTTTATAATTTCTAAGAGCGTCTCGAGTCGCCACGTAACCGGATTCGTATAATAATAGCAGTTGTGTTTTACTAATTACATTCTTTAATTGTTTTAACACCTTCCTGTATGTCTCCCTGAAAGCCGGAGGTTACAATAGAGTAAAAAAGTCCAGTCATGCAGCATGACCCTATGAGCGAATTTTTGAAGAAATCTTCAACTTTGAAATTTTTGAAAACTTGATACCTACATATTCTTATAGGAAATTTTACGCTGATTCCGAATATACCACATGTTAGTATGCTGAAAAAATTATTTCGCACAACAAATCGCAAAAAACAGGCTATTTTGAAATTGTTGACTACATTTTTGAAAATTTCAACCCGAAGATGTAATTCGATCATGCTGGCCAACGAACTTGAACTTTCGTTTTGTATCCTTAACATTTTAAAATTTGTTTGAAGTTTCTAGCACAATTCTACGGACAGTTATCGTCTGGAATGACACATACATAAATACATACATACATATATACATACATATATACATACATACATAAAAAAGTCCAGTCATGCAGCATGACCCCATGAGCGAATTTTTGAAGAAATCTTCGACATTTCAGTCGCTATTGATCGTGTAGAGAAATTTTAGTTTATGATTTTGATAGACAAACATTTTCATGGCTGATATTTTCTAAGCCACAGTCAGTATTAAAGCTACATCAAGTCCTAAAACAGTTGAGCGTAAAACATTAAAGAGAGCGACCGAGAGAATCGGAGGACGGAATATTTCACAGAGTAAACTCATCAGTTGTGATTACATTTTTTATTATTTTTTTATTTTAACAAGCACCTACTACCTACGTTTTAAACAGCATGGTTCTAGGATTGGTTATACAGGGATACTTCCATAAGAGTAGTTCAATCTGAATTTGGACAATGTTTCATGCAAACATTACCGATTTTTACAACTAGCGAACGGCATTATTTCGATTTTTGACTGATTGTTCTACTTTGAAATTTTTGAAAACTTGATACATTTTCTTATAGGAAATTTTACGCTGATTCCGAATATACCACATGTTAGTATGCTGAAAAAATTATTTCGCACAACAAATCGCAAAAAACAAGCTATTTTGAAATTTTTGACTACATTTTTGAAAATTTCAACCCGAAGATGTAATCCGATCATGCTGGCCAACGAACTTGAACTTTCGTTTTGGGCCCTTAACATTTTAAAATTTGTTTGAAGTTTCTAGCACAATTCTACGGACAGTTATCGTCTGGAATGACACATACATACATATATACATACATATATACATACATACATACATACATACATACATACATAAAAAAATGCGTTAAACTTCAGAATATGATTCAGAATAGTCTGAAACGGATTTCTGCATAAATTTTTTTCAAAAATTCACATTCTACAAATTTTGAGGCGAGAGCAATAGCTTAATTTTCTTCAAAAATTCGCTAAAAGTCCAGTCATGCAGCATGACCCCATGAGCGAATTTTTGAAGAAATCTTCGACATTTCAGTCGCTATTGATCGTGTTGAGAAATTTTAGTTTATGATTTTGATAGACAAACATGGAATCAAATTATTAACACATGCACAGAGTAAACTCATCAGTTGTGATTACTTTTTTTTTTTTTTTTTTTTAAGCACCTACTACCTACGTTTTAAACAGCATGATTCTAGGATTGGTTATACAGGGATACTTCCATAAGAGTAGTTCAATCTGAATTTGGACAATGTTTCATGCAAATATTATCGATTTTTACAACTACCCAACGGCGTTATTTCGATTTTCGACTGATTTTTCAACTTTGAAATTTTTGAAAACTTGGTACATATTCTTATAGGAAATTTTACGCTGATTCCGAATATACCACATGTTAGTATGCTGAAAAAATTATTTCGCACAACAAATCGTAAAAAACAGGCTATTTTGAAATTTTTGACTACATTTTTGAAAATTTCAACCCGAAGATGTAATCCGATCATGCTGGCCAACGAACTTGAACTTTCGTTTTGTGTCCTTAACATTTTAAAATTTGAAGTTTCTAGAACAATTCCACGGACAGTTATCGTCTGGAATGACACATACATACATATATATATATAAGTAGTATAGGAATGTACGTTCTGGCTCACCGACTTCAATCTCTGTTAAAAATGATTCCGACTTCAATCTCTGTTAAAACTACTTTTGTGCTAAACCCTGTTGAAAATGCTTTTCTGTTAAACCCCTGATAAAATTTTTTACCACAAAACATCAAAGCACCTTTTTTAACACAAAACATCAGAACCAGTGACTTTTTTCGGTTTAGCGACTTGAATCTCTGTTAAAACTTTTTTATCATAAAACATCAGAGGCATTGACTTTTTTTTAAAATATTTTTTATCAGAAACTCTAGTGAACTCTAAAAATTTTAGGGGGTCGATATTTTCAAAATTTATCTCCCTCTGATGTTTTCACTAGAAAAAATTAAAATGACGTCACGCTAAAAAATATTTTGTGAATCTAGAGACCCAACTTTAAGTATCCAATTCAGATGAGGGGTAAGTTAAAAGGATAAATAGTATCCATACAAGAATAGACAAAAGAAAAAGTGGGTGGATAAAAAAAATGAGGGGATAGTTAAAAGAATATATTCTATAATAAAAATAAAAGATGGATAACGAAATTGTATTACAAACTGAAATTTACATGGAGATTCGAGACAAGATCACAGATGCTTATGACTATTTCATTTTTTGCAAAGCTATGAATATTCCAGAAAATAAAAAGAAATGTATATTCTTAAATGTAAATCCACAAACCCTCATATCAAATTTTGATTCGATCAAACATAAACAGTTTATTAGAGATTTTGTTGAAGAGCCTGGTTATTTTATACCTTGGAGAATAATATCTGAGAATCAAAATTTGAGTGAAGATTTCATCAGGGAGTTCCAAGATAAAGTAGATTGGAGAATAATATCTGAGAATCAAAATTTGAGTGAAGATTTCATCAGGGAGTTCCAGAATGAAGTAGATTGGGAAATAATATCCGAGACTCGAAAACTATCTGAAAATTTTATTAGGGAGTTCCAGAATGAAGTAGATTGGAGAATAATATCTGAGAATCAAAATTTAAGTGAAGAATTCATCAGGGAGTTCCAAAACAAAGTTATTTGGTATTTGATTTCATCTAAGCCAAATTTAAGTGAAGAATTTATCAGAGAGTTCCAGAATGAAGTAGATTGGGAATGTATTTCACAGAGTCAAAACTTGAGTGAAGAATTCATTCGTGAGTTCCAAGATAAATTTAATTGAAGAATTCATCCAAGAGTTTTGGTAAAAAAATAATAGTTTAAAATTGTTAGTTTTAATGAAGGTTCCTCATTAAAACATATTGAACAAGGTTTGTTCTGAGAGAGTGGGTCGATCTCTTTGAAATAGTACTGCATGCGCAATCTAGCGTTTGGACGACGAATTCTTATCAGAAACCGGTTACATCACCCCGAACCAAGAGGAGATATCTCTGGCCTCAGTTATAAGTGTAATCCATTTTTTTTAAATTTCGTGAGTTGTAATTCCTCAGAATAAAAACTTCCTTGAATTTCCTCTCCATTTAAATCTCTTATTCTATAAGTAACAGGGTTCGTTCCTAAAATCTCAGCTATTTCAAAAATTTCTTTTGTCCAATTTGCTTCATATTTATTTGCAAAAGTTTTCTTCGATTTCGTAATTCTTACACGATTTCCAATTTTAAATTTCTTTTTTCCATTTTTTCCACTCTTTTTAAATAAATATCTCAGGATTTCATTTTCATTTTTCGCGTCAACTTGAGCAGGTGTCATCCCAATAGAACGATGAACATCCTGTTTGTTATACTCATTAACTAATTCCTGTAGAATATCGATCCAATTTTTATTTCCATTCACCTCGAAACGAATTTTCATTTTCTGATTCAAAGTTCTGTTAAATCTTTCTATAATTGCGGATTTTTCTAAACTTTCCGTGTGATACATTTTTATGTTATACTCGTCTAAAAGTTCTTTGAAAAGTCTATTTTCAAATTCTAAACCTTTGTCCGTGTGAAGGAGTTTAGGGGTAGAATGGTTATGAAATTTCACATTTTCCAAAACGCCTTTGAAAGCTTTTGAAACTGCTACTCCGTTTTTCTTTTTTAATGGAATTGACCAAACGTACTTTGAAAAAGTATCAATGATATTCAACATGTAACCGAACCCCTTGTTTTCATTCTCGTATTGTTTCATTATAATCAAGTCCGCAGCCCAAAGATCATCTTTTCCATGAGTAACAATTTTTCTTTTCTGAAATCTTTTTCTAACGGGTTTATGTAACTCTTTCGCAAATTCTAACTTTTCGTTTTCAGGTAAATTTATAACTTCAGTTTCAGGAATTACGTTAGTTTCCTCATTCGGATTTTTTATAAATTTACTTTTGTTAGTCTCACATTTAACACATTTAGCTGAAATTCTCCACCTTCCGTTTGCAGTTTGTACAATTTCCGCGTTTATATTTTTTGTTCTTTTCTTACACTTATGGCAATAAATTTCATCCTCCATGTTTTATTTAAGTCTAATACGATTTTTTTAATGTGTCCGGTACCTTGCCTTCTATAGCCCAATCAAAAATGGCACGAATTGGTGCTTTTTCTCCGTTAGGATCTTGAATGAATTTGCTCTTATGAGAATTGCATTTAACACATTTAGCTGCAATTCTCCACCTTCCGTTCACAGTTTGTACAATTTTCACGTTTATATTTTTCGTTTTTTTCTTACACTTACAGCAATAAATTTCGTTGTACATTATTTATTTAAGTTTAATACGATTTTTTTAATGGAGATCACTCCATTAAAAATATATAGCTTATAAAATAATTATAAAATTTCTTGTTTAATCATATTTTTAGTCGGGTCGTACACAAAATTCGATCCACTTACAATAATAGCGTAACACGTAGTACCTACTGCGCTACTTGTTGCTGCTGTTACAAATGTATTGAATTCAACATGGAGAATCAAATTGCTTTTACCACTAGATAGACTCTGAGGTTGATCAGACAAATCGATGCTAAAAATTGGATATTCTTTTTTGAAAAAATGAGGCATGATGTATGGAATAGATTGTTTAGAACTTATAGTCTTTTTGAACTCTAAAAATGCATCGTAAGCCAAACCATATCTATTTTTATTGAAATCTAAATCCTGCGTTTCCTCAGGATACCTTCTACCTCCTAATTCAAGCCAATAATTTTTCACATCTTTATGATGGAATTCAGAATTGTTTTTTGTCTGATCGTTCAAAACATCAGTTTGAAATACCACGAAGCACCATAATGGGTTATTAACGTTTCTGTAAACGCTAGATAAATCGAACTGTAACGAGTTTCCAGTAACGTTCCTAACTATGCATTGCCAACTTTTAAATTGGAGTTGATACGGAGTGCTTCTCAAATCTGCGATCAAATTAATTTTTGCTTCATTCTTGTATTCAATCACCGGAACTCTCAAAACGAAAGAGGTAATTTCTACAACACCTTCATTAGGAATAGGAGATTCTCTATCTTTTTTCCATCTAAAAATAATATTATTATCGCTGTTTCTCACAAAAGTTATTTCAAAACCTCCCTTGAAAATTGGAACTGTTAAATCTTTGAAAAAACCCAAACCTAAGTCACCAAGGTAACCAACAGCATTGAAATTCCCTCCTCCGATAACTATTGAGTTGAATCCTGAATTCATACCTTGTCCGTTATAATCTTTTGGACATTCTTGAGTAGCAAAACCTTCCACCAAGCCACAAATGCCCGGATTTTCAATTTCATCTACTACCACATTGTGTTTTTTCACTTCTATACTCGAAAACATATGACCTACGAAATTATCTACCAACTTAACAGTATCTAAACCTGAATACTCCTTGGTTGGATCTTTTGACTTTAGAACTCCCTCCACGTTATATTGTATATCTTTAGACAGAAAATCGTCGCTTAAATCTATTTTGAAAATTGTTCTTTTATTCTCTGCATTTAAATTCTGAGTTGAAGTTGGATTAATGGTACGAAATTGCTTTCGCACAATAAAGTCTTGATATTTATCAAATACCTTTTTAGTTTGATGCATACTTTATTATAGTAAATATAATTTTTTTTTTTTTTATTTTTATTTTTATTTTTATTTTTATTTTTATTTTTTTATTTACTAAAATTAATTACTTTTCAGCAACAAGTAAGCTTTAATATCGTTGAATCGAATGGGTTCGTTATTTCCCGTGGTTGTTGACAATTTTATCATATTTATTTCTTTCAGTCCTTTTCTTAGTGGAATGAAAACTACTTTCTTTGGTTTTTCCGTGTAAATAGTATTAGGTGACAGTGGTTTCTCTATGAAAGAAACGTGTAATAACTCATGTTCAACGTGCAAAAGTGGGTGTTCCTCGTGATTAGTAAAGCTGTTTTCCGTAATGTTGCAATGCCATTCGATTATTTTACTCGAAAATACGAGTTGAGTAGCATTGTTATTTGACACGTAGTTGGTGTTCTTTTTGAATGAATTATCGGAACAAGTTCTCAATTGGAATATGTCACAAAAGTTACCTTCATTTATAATTTTCATATCCATGGGGAAGTTAGCAGCAATTCTGTAACTATCGTCAGTTAGGTGTTCGAGATTGAATTTCAAATTATTCGGATTAACTTTCTGTATATCTTTCTGTATATCTTTTTGTGTAGCTTTTTGTATTTCTACCGTCTGGTTTTCGGGATTTTTCAAAGTATCTACTTTCGCTAACAAAATATTATGGAAACTAGTCAAATGACTAATCAACTCGGCTTTGAACGAACTCATTGTGAATTCACCATTAAGTTCATGCACATAATCGTAAGTTTCATCGGAGAAAGGAAATATGAATGAAAACTTGAAGTTTTTTATCTCAAACGTTTTCCTAGTTGTAAACATCAATGCTGACATGCCCAACTGATACTCTTTATTCGGATCGAGTGGAATCGGTTCCTCAAACCATATTGTATCTCCTGAAATTTTTATAAACATTATTTATTTATTATATAATATATAATAAATAAAATGAGTCATGAATACAATATTGATCCTCATCCATTTGAATCAAACAAAGTTCATAATGGATTACTACCGCTTCCTCTTCGATGTTTAATAGTTGGAACAAGCGGATGTGGAAAAACCACTCTATTGTACAACCTGATTACTAAACCATGGGGAATTCCCCATGACAATCTCTACATATGTTCCACAACTTTAGAACAAGAATTTTATAAAGGCTTGAGAAAAAATAGTGAAAAAATAGAGGCTAAATTTGAAATGAAAATAGTGCATTTTTACGATAGTTGCGACGAACTAATTGTACTAGATGAATGCCTACCAAACAGTCTTGTAATTTTCGATGATTGTGTTAATGTTGAACATCAACGAGTTATAAAAGATTATTACGCGAAAGGGCGTCACAGGAATATTTCTTGCATTTATCTAACTCAATCATTCACTAAAGTTGATAGACAGTTGATTAGAGGCAATCTGAATTTCCTGTGTATTTTCAAGCAAGATCCAGATTACATGAAAGTGATTTACGATAAGTATGCTGGAACAGATTTTACTTTCAAACGATTCAAAGAAATATACAACGAATGTTGGGACGATGATTTTGGATTTCTAACGATAAACCTAACAAAACAATTAAAAGACGGTCGATACATGAAAAAGTTTGAGAAAACGTTTCTCGAGTCGGTGAATAAACGGTCAAAAACACCGTTAAACGATCAAAAACACCGTTAAACGATCAAAATAACCGTTAAAATAACCGTTAAAATAACCGTTAAAATAACCGTTAAATTTGGATTTAAATATTCGACAAAAAAAATTTTTTTTTTTACTATAATAAATGTCTACTGAAAAACATTTAGAAAAATTTTTGTTGAAAAAATGTAAGGAAATTAAAAAAAAGATTGAAACTCGTGATGATTCAGAAACTAGTAATCAACCTGATGATTTAGAACCAGAAAATAGAATTTTCCTGAAAAAACCTAAAAAAGAAATGACTGTCAAGGAAGCTAACGAAATTCAAAAACAAGAACAAGAGTTGAGACGTGCTTTCCGAGAAGCTAGAGTAGATAAGTTTAACGAAAGAGAAACTCGTAATCAACCTGATGATTCAGAACCAGAAAATAGAATTTTCCTGAAAAAACCTAAAAAAGAAATGACTGTCAAGGAAGCTAACGAAATTCAAAAACAAGAACAAGAGTTGAGACGTGCTTTCCGAGAAGCTAGAGTAGATAAGTTTAACGAAAGAGAAACTCAAGAAAAGATGTTTGCACCCATCACTGAAAAAGTAAATGAAGTAATAAATGCTGTGAAACAAGTTGATGAAGACATCATAAAGAAACAAGAAATTGTTCCCTACAAGCCAACTAGTTCTCCTAGAAAGAAAGTTGTAACTTTTGGACCAACTAATACTTTTGACATTAATCCAAACGAAGGAGCTTCTGCACTAGTTGATACTGTGTCAGATGATACCGTAGTAAACACGAGAAGTAGCTTATCAAGCATCATGGATATGGTTGATAGAAATGAAACCCCATCGAATAGCGTTGGTCCGAAAGGAATTGGTCCAATTGCTAGACTTTACATCAGACAGGATGATAAACAATTTGGTATATGGGGAAAAGAGGACAAAATTTACATCGGAGACCAACAAATTCAAGTAAATGGAGATACAATCGTTATTCAAAAAGAAAATTACAAAGGAACTCACGGATTATGGCGCTTGTTAACTGATCCTCTAGGACCTGATCCTGATAAATACACTCAAGAGGATTTGAAAGTTTACAAGAAAATTCTCATTCAAACGAACTCTCTATACCAAAAGAACGATCCAACTACCAATAAAGTAAAGTCTAGTACGGGGAAAAAATGGAAAGAGTTGATCGCACCTATTTGGAAAGAAATCAAAGCAAGTAAAGTTGGTTCGGGTTTGATAGAATATTCCGAAAATCCAGTGGAATTTAAATACATCGACAACCTCCAACAGCTGCTACAGCGTTTGTTCTATTTGCACGCACAAGAACGAGCTGGTAATAACAATTTTCACAATGAAAAATTAGGAATTGTAAAGTTTATAAGCGATCAGTTGGAAAAAAACATAGATAATCCCAAAGGAATAGAATATCTGATGAAAGTTGTTAACAGTTTACCGAAAGGAATTATTAAAAGTGGATCCGGAGTTTTAAATACTTTGCTGAATAAACTAGATGGTTTCGTACCTGAAATGCATTTACCCGGATACAACTATTGTGGCCCATTTACAAAACTAGATGAACGATTGAAAAGAGGAGATCCTGGAATTAATAAATTGGACGAAGGCTGTAAGCTACATGATATATTTTACAGAGATCACACAGACGTGAAAGAAAGACACATAGCGGATAAAGCACTGGAGGAAGTAGCAAAAGAAAGAATGTTCGCGAGTGATTCAAGTTGGAAAGAAAAAGCTGCTGCAGCTGTAGTGATGGGTGGAATGAAAGGTAAACAGGTTTTAGGTATGGGAGTTGAAGGTATGGGAGTTGAAGGTATGGGAGTTGAAGGTATGGGAGTTGAAGGTATGGGAGTTGAAGGTATGGGAGTTGAAATGAGTAAACGGTCCTTTGGTATGAGAGTTCGTTATTAAAAAAATTTACTATAATAAATAACTATGATTACGAAAAAAATAGATTTAACCGAAAATCAACTAACCAAAATGCGAGCCGCTTACAAGAAGCGCAGAAGTGTTACAGTTCGTTTGGCAGCGAAACAAATTTCAGGAAATGGAAAACATAAAATCAGTCTGTGGGAAACTCAATCAAAAGCATTTGAAAAAGCAAGAGGAGAAAAGAAAGGAATTACGTTAACTTTGAATTATGAACAACTACAATTGAATCACACGGGTGGATTCTTACCATTGGTGTTTGCAGGAATGGGAGCACTTGGAGCGTTATTAGGTGGAAGTGCAGCAGTAGCATCTTCAGTAATAGATTCGAAACATAAAGCTGCTGAAGAAGCGGAAATAAAACGTCATAATCTCGAGATGGAAAAACTAGCTCAAAAAGCAAAAAGTTTAAGTATTGGGTCCGGTTTAAAAAAACGAAAAAAACGGAAAACTACCAACCTTTGAGTAATTTAGATTTAAATCGTTTCGCGAAAAATTTTAAAATAAAACATTTCCGAGGTATTTTCATGAAAGATGAACTTCCTGATCGGTCTAAACCCGTTGAATGTGGAATTATTAATTTGGAAAATTCTTATCAAAATGGTAGTCACTGGACTTGTTATTTTAAAAAATCCGAAAAAGAAAAATATTATTTCGATTCCTATGGAAACGCACCACCTCCTAAAGAGTTGGTAAAATACTTGGAAAATAAAAATATTTTTTACAATTCCGAACAAATTCAAAAGTATAACGATCCTCCAATTTGTGGTCATCTGTCTTTGATAGTGTTAAAAGAACTTTCAAACGGAAAAGATTATGAAACTGTTTTAAAAACATGCAGAGGGAAATTGAATTCTGAAAAAATCTTAGTATAATATTGTTGTTTTAATGGAAATTTGCCATTAAAACGTTTTTATTAATATTTAAAGGTGAGGGCGATTCGCCCCCACCTTTAATAGATTGGGTTTTAAACAAACTTGATGTTATACATGTCTCTCCCATTTATTGATTTGGTGATTCCATGGTACACTAAGCAAACACCGTACTCAACTAGAGCTTGGAGTTCATTTTTTTCAAATTTTTGAATACATCTTTCTGGTATGAACACTCTAAATTCTCCTAGATTGGCTATAACAGCCTCCCACGAGTATTTCGTTGGCACGAATTCAAAGTTTATAATTTTGTAAGGTTTTCCGATTTCTAGTTCGGAAAGTTTGTTTGTGTTGTTTTCAAAATTAAGTTTTTTCAATAGCTGCTCCCTATTCATTTCTATTTATTTATTATAGAATATATTCTTTTAACTAGCCTTCCATCTTTAAAGGTGGGGTCGATTCGACCCCACCTTTAAAGGCAAATACAAGTCGAGAACATTTAAAAATTTCTTTTAAAACTCTTAAAGAGGGGGAGCGAATCGCTCCCCCTCTTTAACGTTAAAGTCGAATACAAGTCGAGAACATTTATAGGGATATTTCAAAACTCTTAAAGTGGGTGGCCAATTTGGTCACCCTCTTTAACGTTAAAGTCGAATACAAGTCGAGAACATTTATAGGGATATTTCAAAACTCTTAAAGTGGGTGGCCAATTTGGTCACCCTCTTTAACTTTAAAGTCGAATACAAGTCAATTAGATTTTTAACAGTAAATAAGTAGCCCCCGTCGAATCGACGGGGGGGGGGGGGGGGGTCCTATGTAAAGACGAATACAAGTCAATTGACTAAAAAAGCCGCGGTCGGAAACCCGACTGCGGCTTTTTCATTTCATACGAAATTTTGCGGCTCACATGTGAGCCATAAAATTTGATCTCGGTTAACAATAACGAAACTACCACAAACTTGATGTTATGCATGTATTTTTTTCATTTTTTGATTTGGTGATTCCATAGTAAACTAAACAACCACCGTGCTAGTTAAAAGGATCTCTACTATAATAGACAAAAGAAAAAGGTGGCGTCGATTCAACGCCACCTTTAAGAATTCAAAAAATGAGGGGGTTAGTTAAAAGAATCTCTCTTCTAATAAAAATTATATATCCTATAATAAAATGAAACCCTATAACAAAATGTATGATGCGAGAAGGCATTGTGAAAAGTGCGATGTTAGCACTACTTATAAAAATTGGGCTAGACACCTAAAGTCTAAGCGCCATGGAAAAAACGACCCGGACCGGACAATGACTATCAGAAAACCTAGGAAAGCGAAACCTGTATTTGTAAATCCGAGGAAATTGCACAAAGTATTTAATTTTAGTGAAAAAATATTTGAAAAAAGCAAAGAACCGAGAACTGAAGTTGGAGAAAAGGAAACTGCATTTAAATCTAGATTAGTGACTTACGATATTAAAAATACGAAAGGATTTAAAGATGCTTACAAATTTCTTGACAGTATTAAAAAAATCGTAACAGGTTTAATCAACATGGAACTTAGAAAAATGGAACTAAAAGTTAATGTAGTTTTAATCGCGGAATTTAGAAAAGGAACTAACGAAAATAATATGGAGTATCAGGAACTCAATTTCAAAACTAAAAACGTAATAATATTGCAGTCAGCAGAAGTTGCAAATTGTTATGATGAAATGAAACAGAAAATTCTAAATGAAATGGAAACCTTCGAAATAAAAGGATCTCAATGGCAACTTCACAAAATCAAGCATTTGGAACTGAACGTTAACAAGTACACTCCTTTGAGAGGATCGTCTTACATCCCACTCCCTGATTTTCTACAAAATAGGAAAGCGATCATAAATGTGAAAAATGACGATAATAAATGTTTCCTTTGGTCTGTTCTTTCAGCTTTACATCCAGCTGATAAAAACTCTGATAGAATAGGAAAGTACATAACATGGGAACATGAGTTTGATGAAGCGTTGAAAGATATCAGTTTTCCTATGAAACTTACAAGTATAAAATTGTTTGAGAAAAGAACCGGGATGTCCATTAATGTTTACTGTCTGGATGAAAATAATACTATAGTTCCCTTGGAAATAACGAAAGAGGAAAAGGAAAAACACATTGACTTGTTGTACTTGAAAAACAAGGAAACTGAACATTATTGCTGGATTAAAGATCTGTGGAAACTGGTAGGCCCTAGTCAACTAACAAAAAACCACAAACGAAGGCACTTGTGTAAAATGTGCTTGAATAGCTTTGGAACTCAGGATAAACTAAACGACCATAAAGAATATTGTGGAGTTCATAAAGCTGTTAAGGTGGGATTACCAGAACCTTATGATAATATTTTACAATTTGAAAATTATAGACACTCTCTAAAAGTACCTTTTACAATTTATGCAGATTTTGAATGTATGTTACAAAAGATTGATACCTGCAAACCAAATCCCGATAAATGTTATATAAATGACATTCAAAAACATGAACCGTTCAGTTTTGTTTACTTCATGAAAAATGCCGAAGACGAAAGTAGGGAAAACTATGTAGGTGATTATAAACTTGTACAATATTCTGGACAGGATGCGGTAAAAGTATTTTACGAAAAAATAAAACAAGATGCCATAATGGTGGCGAGAAAATACTATGACATTAATATTCCCATGAAAGATTTAACCGAAGAACAACAGAGAGAATACGATAGTGCTGAGAGTTGTCATATTTGTGAAAGATCTTTCGATACAAACAAGGAGTTTCCACCTCGCGTGGAAGCAAGGAAAGAAGTTCTAGTTAAAGCGATAGAATACTTTAAAGGATTAAACAATATGAAAAAAGTAGATGAATATGAGAAAGAATTAAAACAATTACTTTCTGAATTGAATTCTCACAAAGTACGGGATCACTCACATTTGACTGGAATGTACAGAGGAGCGGCTCATTCGATTTGTAATTTAGAATATAAAAATCCAAAGTTTATTCCAGTATTTTTCCACAATCTTTCTGGCTACGATGCGCATCTATTTATTAAAGAATTTGAAAAAGATAATTACGATATTAAACTTTTACCACAAAGTGAAGAGAAGTACATTTCCTTTTCTAAAATGGTAGCTTATGTAAGTGATGAACTCGATAAAAATGGTCACAAAAAGAAAAAGACTATAGAATTGAGATTCATAGATTCTTTAAAATTTCTTTCTGCTTCTTTATATTCTTTAGCTAAAAGTTTAACTAAAAATCAATTTAAGGAAATAAAAAAGTATTTCCCAAAAGAGCATCTCGAACTAATTACTAGAAAATTAGCTTATCCATATGAGTATATGGACTCTGTTGAAAAATATCAAGAAACTAACCTTCCACCTATAGAGAAATTCTACAGTGAACTCACTGGAGAAAATGTTAAAGAAAATGATTATAAAAATGCTCTAGAAATTTGGTCTACATTCAACATTAAAAATTTGGGAGAATTTACAGAACTTTACAATAAAATTGATGTTCTTTTGTTAGCGGATATCATGGAAAACTTTAGAAATATATCTTTAGAAATATATAAATTAGACCCCGCTTGGTACTATACAACACCAGGTTTCGCTTGGGACTGTATGTTGAGAATGACCAAACAAAAGATAGAATTGTTAACAGATTATGATAAAATTTTACTCGTAGAAAAAGGAATAAGAGGTGGCATTTCTCAATGCTCAAAACGATACGCGAAAGCTAATAATAAATATATGGGAGACCAATTCATCAAAGAAAAAGAAACTGTTTTCATTGAATACTTGGATGCAAATAATCTTTACGGTTGGGCAATGAGTAAATTTTTACCTTATGGAAATTTTGAATGGAAAATGGATCTAGATAATTTCGATATACAATCCATTCCTGATGATTCACCCAAGGGTTATATTTTAGAAGTTGATTTAAAATATCCTCAAGAACTCCACGATTTACACTCTGATTTTCCTTTAGCCCCTGAAAATAGCTATGAAGATGAAAAACTACCAAAACTTTTAACCACGTTGTATGATAAGAAAAAATACGTTATCCATTACATTACGTTAAAACAGTATTTACAACTAGGAATGAAATTAGAAAAAATTCATAAGGTTTTAGAATTTGACCAAAGTGCTTGGTTAAAAAGCTATATCAATTACAATACAAATCTTAGAGCAAAAGCCGAAACACAATTCGAAAAAGACTTTTTTAAACTTATGAATAATAGTGTATTTGGGAGGACAATGATGAATGTGCGTAAACATGTGGATATTAGGCTTTGTTCTGATGGTTATAAATTGGAAAAACTAATTTCAAAACCACACTTTAAAGGTAGAACTATTTTTTCCGAAAACTTGGCGGCTGTACACATGAAAAAAGTAAATATCACACTTAAACAGCCAATTTTCATTGGTATGAGTATACTAGACATTTCCAAAACTTGTATGTATGATTTTTATTACAACACGGTTAAAAAACAATATAAAAGTGATGTAAATTTATTATACGGAGATACAGATAGTTTAATAATGGAAATAAAAACGGATGATTTTTATAATGATATGAAAAATATGTTGGATCATTTCGATACTTCTGACTATCCAAAAAATAATGTTTACAATATTCCACAAATTAATAAAAAAGTGTTGGGGAAATTTAAAGATGAGTTAGAAGGTAAGATTATGGATGAGTTTATTGGACTTCGCCCAAAGTGCTACGCTTTTAAAATATTCGAAACTAATGATGTGAAGAAAAAATCTAAAGGAGTAAAGAAAAATGTCGTTAATAAAGGTTTAAGTATAGAGGATTATAAAAGATGCTTATTCTTTAAAGAACCAAACTATCAGAAACAGATATTATTCAAATCGAAAAAACACGATGTGTCCACAGTACAACAGAATAAGAAAGCTCTTTCCGCTCATGATGATAAAAGATTTATAATGAAAAATGGCATAGATACTTTGGCTTGGGGTCACTATAAAATAAACATAAGTAGAGACAATTTTAAAACTCACCTTGAAGAAATAATAAAAGAAAATAATAAAAAAGAAATGGAATTATAATTTTTATAAGGCATCCCCTATAAAAACCTAATATTGTTACATCTCCTCTTGCATCTCTCCTCTTACAAATGCAAATATACTGTGCACACAGTTTAGCATAATTTGATTATCCTCTTCGATGCATTCAAAACAAATATTACCATTTTGTACTCTAACCCCACAATTTTTGCAAACGTTAATATTTTTGAAAGGAGTAAAATTTAGAATGTTTTCAGTTAGTTTATTTTTTCCATTGAGAAAGTTACGTTTCACAGTTGGTAAATCCAAAAACTTATGATACTTCCTCACGAAATAATCAGTCAGTTCTCCAGATTTAGATACTTCCTGCCACTCGCTCTTGGAAAGACAATTTCCATCTTCGAGTTCTCTTAACGCTTTAAAGTATTCCATTTTATTTATAGTAGAGATCCTTTTAACTCACTGCCTCAATTGAATTCCATAGACTGACTGGAGGACGGGCGAGCTGGAAACCAATCTTATCTCAAAAGATAACAAGACCTCCGACAAGATACGACAATATCATTCCCTCTCTGTCTCGCAAAAGGGGAACGATTTTTTCAACGAGCTGAGAAATATTTCACGAAAAAATATTTTTTTTCATCGTTCCCTTTTATTTTATCGTTCCGCTTTTAGGTGGAACGCCTTTTTCGCATCCCGCGTCCGCTAGGCAGCATGAGCTATCTCGTTTACTGCGTCCGCTAGATAGCATGGGCTGTCTCGTTTACCGTGCATTCACACATTTCTCCTATTAATCTAGTTGTTCTTAAAGATGTACCGCCTTTAATAGGACCCGTCGAATCGACGGGTCCCGTATCGCCTTTAATGGCTTGGACTAGATTCACAAAATATTTTTTAGCGTGACGCCATTTTAATTTTTCTAGTGAAAACATCAGAGGGAGATAAATTTTGAAAATATCGACCCCCTAAAATTTTTAGAGTTCACTAGAGTTTCTGATAAAAAATATTTTAAAAAAAAGTCAATGCCTCTGATGTTTTATGATAAAAAAGTTTTAACAGAGATTCAAGTCGCTAAACCGAAAAAAGTCACTGGTTCTGATGTTTTGTGTTAAAAAAGGTGTTTTGATGTTTTGTGGTAAAAAGTTTTATCAGGGGTTTAACAGAAAAGCATTTTCAACAGGGTTTAGCACAAAAGTAGTTTTAACAGGGATTGAAGTCGGAATCATTTTTAACAGAGATTGAAGTCGGTGAGCCAGAACGTACATTCCTATACTACTTATATATATATATATATATATATATATATATATATATATATATATATATATATATATAATTTTTTTTTTTTTTTCCCCACAAAACTCCCCTCAAAGGCGGAGGGGGCACACCATTAAATTGTAAAATAAACAAATAAAATTAAAAAGTGGGGAGGACGCCCAGGTTTACCCGACGCCGGCTCTAGGGATGAGGGAAGTTTCAGGACGAGGAGGAAGAATGGGATGAAAGGAAGTGCCCCTATAAAACGACCACCAGTTCAAGTAAGAACCCCTCAGGACGCGGGTGGTGATACCACGGAGTACTCCCGCCGAGATGCCCAACTCGAGTAACTCCGTGGCGCTTTTCCCGCACCACACCCCGCGCCATGACAAGGTCGCAGCCATGACCTTGATGTTATTGGTCGCCACTCCTTTTAGCTCGGAAATCGCTTGCCGCAGGTCATTTCTGTCGTACTTATTTATTTTAGCCCGCCAGGTCTGCTCCATGTCCATGCTGCCACTGACAACCTGGACATCCAGGATTATGGCAGACCCATCGGGCTTGACGGCAACGATATCCAGCTTCTTGCCCCGGTCACTCGGCATATGATATAGTCTCTCTCTTTCAACATCCCAACCGCTAGCTGACAAAGCGCCTATCTGCTTGGCAACCGCATCGTGACGGAGTATGAGCCACCGTGAGTACGAGGACACTGCTGCACCACATGATAGAGATTCTCATTTTTACCCCGACAGGCACTGCAAAGGGTGTCAACTGTCCCGCAACTACTCCGTGAACACCTCACCGAGGTGGCCAACGTCCCACTCGGACGGCGTGAAAATGGCAGTAGTCGCTGGCCCCAATGCCCTCTGAAGCCCATTCCACCCACTGGGAAGAAATGGGGGATTAAGAGCACTGTCGGATGTATGTATGTATATATACATATATACATACATACATACATAAAAAAATGCGTTAAACTTCAGAATATGATTCAGAATAGCCTGAAACGGATTTCTGCATAAAATTTTTTCAAAAAATCACATTCTGCAAATTTTGAGGCGAGAGCAATAACTTAATTTTCTTCAAAAATTCGCTAAAACTACACACGCAAAACGAATCTTTTCGAGAAGAACTTGGTTGTTTTTCCAATTTCTAAATCTGCCCACTGGAGACTAGTAACAGCACGCATTCAATCCGAAGAAATAACATCAAAGATTTTTAGACTAAATGGACAAATCCCACTCACTCGAAATCCAGAAGTGATGTTGGTAGGGGTTGTTGCTAACGGGAAAGCGGAGGCCACAACCTCAAGAATATCGTAGATAGAGTTTAACGATGAGCCTGGATGATTAGTTATCCTTGAGTCACTAGCAGAATTGATGTATTCTTTTGATTTTCACGTACCTACAACCAAACCGTTGCTGGGGAAATGAAATCTTTAGTTTTCACCGGACAAAAGTCGTTCTCCACTCATTGGAAAGCATATTTTGTTCAAAAACCTTATTTCATGGTGATCTGTCAAAATTGAAATGCATTCCCATGGTTTTTTCATTTATTGAATCGAATAAGACTAGTTTCAGAACAAAGCGCACAGTCATTTTCAAGATATTTCAGTTTTGATGCAATATCGCGTGCTGAACTGAAAAAGTGAAATAATCTAAGTATTACTTGTAAGTCACTCATTCCGTTTTTCCGGTTTCGAAAACTTGATAGAGTATTCATCAATTAATATTAGTTTATTTATTTATTATTGTTGTTGCTGTCTTAGAAATTGAGAAGGGTAAATGAGAGAAAAGTTGAAACGGGAACACATCCTTTCATATTGCTGTATTTTGTAATATGTATAAGAAATGGTGCGTGGTAAAATAACATTAAAATATGAAAGAAAAAAAAAGAAGAAAATTATGCTTCTTTCAAAATAAAAATTAGCCGACACTCGAAAAGAAATCAACTTTCTAAAATTAAAGAACAAAATATCTTTCTTAAAAACTTTTTTCTTTTTAAAATATCAATCCCAATGCAGTATCACTGAGCGGAAGCCATTTCTTCTTTGGTATTTGCCTCATACTTGTCATAAAGGTCATAAAGGCCTCATAAGGGTCATAGACATTATCAGTCCAAAGAGTGTTTACTTATTCGCAGGCTAACTTGTTTGTTTACTCTTAAATGAACTGTGAAAAGAGTCGGCGGATGTCGGCGATGAAACTGATGGAGAATGCACGTTAATACCTCACCTTTCTTAATATTTCACTGTCTCAATAAATGCCGGTAACACTTTTTTTTCCGCCCCTTCTCATTAATAAAAATACGTGATTTTTCAGCTTAAATTACGAAAACTGTAAATTTCTCGTATGATTAATATTTAAAAAATATATATAACCCCATTAACCGTTTAATATTAATTTAATTTAATTATTGAATAGTAATTTAATTATTAAAATATTTAATACACCATATCACGATCATAGGTATAGATATCATAGGTACCAACTGACATGACGCAGTCGTGCGAAACTGCCTGAAAAAAAGGCCACTAAGTATTAACCTAAGTCGTTGGAATATTTGAAAATCTACTATGTACAACTAATCACTAGGTATCTAGCTATGAAAAAATAACAAACCCAGCTGGATTGGATTTTAACATGGAATCATGTTTTAGCGATGGATCCCCCGCCGAAAAGTGAGACTATAAAGTGAGATGAAAGTAGCGCCAATAATTGTGATGATTTCCGCTTACAACCGAGTCGTTGCTAGGGATATGATACTTCGTCGTTTTTCATCCCACAAAATTCGTTGACCATTCGTTCGAAAGCTCTCGATTTATCCAACCATACTATATTAACTACTGCGAAGTGCGTGGCCAACAAGCTGAGTTATGAGCATGGTTATATGAATAATTGTTTACACACAGGTGATCATTCTCAATTATTGATATTGTGAACATGATTGCAACCGCTTGTTAATGTCTGATGATTTCATTGAGCTGGTGTTTCGATTATGTGATTCATAGCAGGTGATCCGAATATTGCGAGAACGGTTTGATTTGTGAAGCGGTGGTTAAATCATTTTAATAGGTAATTTCTATACTTTACACTATAGGAAGCTGTAATTTCGTATGTAGCCTCCTTAGCCTCTTTCTATAATAAAGTGAATGTTTACTCGCGAGTTTCTATTAGGAGATCATCATCTCACAAGAGCTCAATCGTCGTGATCATTTCTATAATAAAGTGAATGTTTACTCGCGAGTTTCTATTAGGAGATCATCATCTCACAAGAGCTCAATCGTCGTGATCATTTCTATAATAAAGTGAGAGCGAGGAGCTAAAACATGATTGCATGTTTTTACATTTTAGCAGTCAGGCTCAAAGTAATAAGGGGTCCAGGGGGGCGAAGCCCCCCTGGCGGGGTCAAGGGGCGGAGCCCCTTGCGAGGCCCGAAGGGCCGAGTTTTAACACAGAATGTGTTTTAGCCATGGACTAACTAGGCAAAAAAGCTAACGAAATCTGAAACGAAATGTGAGACGAAATCTGGGACGACAACATTCTGATGATTTCCGCTTTTTTAACACAGAATGCGTTTTAGCCATGGACTAACTAGCCGAAAATGGAACGCGGGATGGTAACGAAATGTGTGACGGTGATGATTTTCACGTACAACCGAGCCGTTGGTAGGGAAATGGAACTTCCGCAATTTTAATCGCACAGAAATCGTTCACCATTCGTTGGAAAGCTCCTGATTTATCCAACCATATTATGTTAACTACTGCGAAGTGCGTGGCCATCAACCTGAGTTATGAGCATGGTTATTTGAATCAATTGTTTACACACAGATGATCATTCTCAATAATTGATATTGTCAACATGATTGCAACCGCTTGTAAATTTTCTTATGATTTTCACGTACAACCGAGCCGTTGGTAGGGAAATGGAACTTCCGCAATTTTAATCGCACAGAAATCGTTCACCATTCGTTGGAAAGCTCCTGATTTATCCAACCATATTATGTTAACTACTGTGAAGTGCGTGGCCATCAACCTGAGTTATGAGCATGAATAGTGTGGTGAAAACCACCCCCTCTTTTCAACAGCCCTTTTCAGGGCTACCAAAAAGAGGTAGACATGGCACACAAATGCTTATAAGACGTCGAGTTATAACTCCGTCAAACAAAAATATTTCACCAGAGAGAAAATACGAAATTCTCTGTCAAAAGTGAAATATTAGCAAATAACATACAAGGCGAACTCCCTAAACACTTACTGGGCGAGAGAGACGCGACAAATATCTCGAAACAAGTCGCCTTGAATGAGAAAACTCAAACAGACAATCAAATGTCCTCTAAAACTAACAAGGACAGTTCTAGCAAGCCTACTCGCCAATCAGAAACAATGATTGCACGAGAGACAATAGGCGAACCAACCAGGAGGCGGCAAGCAACCACCTCTGGTCCAGCAGCCACCCCGGGGACCCCGTCTCAGCAACGGACGCAGGGAAGACACCCCCGGGGATCCCGTCTAAACAACGGACGCAGGGAAGCCACCCGAGGACCCCGTCTAAACAACGGACGCAGGGAAGACACCTCAAGGTCCTTGTCCCCGCAACGGACGCACGGAAGCCACCTCCGGGGACCCCGTCGCAGCGACGGACGCGGGGAAGCCACCCCCGAAGGACCAACTCAGCTATCATACTCGCAGATTCTGAGAAAACAATGTGCGAGCCAATAAGAAAACACAGTTGAACTAATGAAATTAAGCGGACCAATCAGGGGGCGGCAGGAGGCGGCCACCTCCCTATAATTACCCCGCTCGGAGCCCTCCGAAATTCATTCCACTCACCGCTCTCGACGACTACACTCTACCGGAACAATGGAAGAATAAAGCCTCGTTCGACAAAGAGATGTTCGCCGCTTACCAAGCTTGCATTCATTGGCACAATGACTTGGACGGCCGCTCTTTTCATATTTGCTCAGATCACAAGCCTCTGCTAGGCACAATGCTAAAGAAAAACGCACATTTTTCTAAAATGCGATTGAGATGGCTAACATACATCTCCCAAATGACAAGTGACATTCGACATATACCCGGAGAAGACAACGTCGTAGCCGACGCACTCTCCAGACCTTTCGATCCAGTTGAAATTCAAACAAAGTCAATTTCAACCCAAACTGACGAGGGTCCGTCCATAGCCGAAATTTCACAAATTACGGCCGCAATAGAGTGCAATCTTCTACTGCACATCTCAAATGCACAAATTCATTCTCCTCCTAACGCAGAGGACAAACTAAAACTCACACGGGTTGAATTCCCTCAAGGAGAGATTTGGTGTAACCTAGACTTAGGACACCCAAGACCTTATATTCCAAACGAAATAAGGCACGAAATAATCAGCCAAATTCACAATTTGGGACACCCAGGCATACACTCTACAGTGTATAAAGTAAAACAGAGATATTTTTGGCACGGCCTTCGTACGGATGTCTCCAACTGGGTCCGGGCATGCGAGACTTGCCAACGAGCAAAAATCACTCGCTCCGTGAAGCTCCCTTACTCCGAATTTGAAACGGCTACCAAATTCTCCCATGTACACGTTGACATTACCGGACCCTTACCTTTAGCTAAAGGAGGGAAGCGTTACATCCTAATGATGGTCGATAGAGCAACGGGTTGGCTAGAGGCAGTCCCTCTTAACAACATCGAAACGTCCACGATCACAAACGCCTTTATCAATATTTGGGTAGCCTCAAAAGGCGTACCTAAATACATCAGAAGTGACCAGGGCACACAATTCGAATCAGACCTATTTCATTCCATTATGGAACGTCTCGGAGTAAAACATACTCACACGTTACCATACAAACCGTCAACAAACGGAATGGTGGAACGCAGAAATAGATCCTTGAAAGAGGCTCTCAAAGCACAGGACGAACATTGGCTCGACGCCCTTCCAAAAGTACTACTCGCCATGCGTACGGCAGTAGACCCAGCAACGGAAACTACACCCTTCCAAAAAGTTTATGGAATTGACGTGCCGCTCCCAGGCGACATATTCGTAACTTCTACGAACCTTTCCGAGCCTCTCTTTTTCCGATCTACGCATATCAGACATAATAATACGAAATATGCCGTCAACATGCCCAAAAATTTAGATACATGTACACATGTCTATATCAGAGTGCCCACACAGCTCTCCTCTTTGCAATGTCCTTACACGGGACCATTCAAAGTTGTTAAAAGAGATAAGTTTTCGGTTACAGTGCAAATTGGCGAACACACAAAAAAAGTTCCCAAACAGCAAATCAAACCAGCTTACACTCTAAACACAGACGAAGCTGTGTCACTAAGCACAAATCAGAAAAAAAATAAGGAGGAGACCCCCCGAAAATCCGCCAGAAGACGCGTCCCCTCTACCAAATTCGACGAGAGGTGGGTGACTGCGCTCGAAACACCCCAACCGGCGTCGTCGTTAATAACACGACGTCTTGGGGGGGCGCCTGTGGTGAAAACCACCCCCTCTTTTCAACAGCCCTTTTCAGGGCTACCAAAAAGAGGTAGACATGGCACACAAATGCTTATAAGACGTCGAGTTATAACTCCGTCACACAAAATATTTCACCAGAGAGAAAATACGAAATTCTCTCTCAAAAGTGAAATATTAGCAAATAACATACAAGGCGATCTCCCTAAACACTTACTGGGCGAGAGAGACGCGACAAGTATCTCGAAACAAGTCGCCTTGAATGAGAAAACTCAAACAGACAATCAAATGTCCTCTAAAACTAACAAGGACAGTTCTAGCAAGCCTACTCGCCAATCAGAAACAATGATTGCACGAGAGACAATAGGCGAACCAACCAGGAGGCGGCAAGCAACCACCTCTGGTCCAGCAGCCACCCCGGGGACCCCGTCTCAGCAACGGACGCAGGGAAGACACCCCCGGGGATCCCGTCTAAACAACGGACGCAGGGAAGCCACCCGAGGACCCCGTCTAAACAACGGACGCAGGGAAGACACCTCAAGGTCCTTGTCCCCGCAACGGACGCACGGAAGCCACCTCCGGGGACCCCGTCGCAGCGACGGACGCGGGGAAGCCACCCCCGAAGGACCAACTCAGCTATCATACTCGCAGATTCTGAGAAAACAATGTGCGAGCCAATAAGAAAACACAGTTGAACTAATGAAATTAAGCGGACCAATCAGGGGGCGGCAGGAGGCGGCCACCTCCCTATAATTACCCCGCTCGGAGCCCTCCGAAATTCATTCCACTCACCGCTCTCGACGACTACACTCTACAGTACGAAGATTCTACACGCTCTACGCTGACGACCCTTCTGCTCACGAGTTCCTCTCAGAACGGCTTTCTACTGCTCACAAGGCATACCTTCTCTCCTCACAGATCTCGCATCGGCATCTACGAGTCCAGTGATTATTTATCCTGCTCATTGCCCAACGTAGTTCTTCTGTCAGGACGCCACCCGGTACATCTATTGATATTCTCATTAGATCGTACGCCCGCTGGGACGTTCCGAGACGTGTCGCCCGGGTTTCGTAGCACTAAGCTCGTCACCGACCGCTGGGGCACGCCGATAAATTACTCAGCTCATCCGCTCTAATTTATCGTCCAAGGAAGCCTTTTTCAAGGCTACAAGGTAGGACCCTGACATCCGAGCAAAGGAAAGAAGCTCTGTCAAGCGAGTCCACCTTCCAAATCCTGCATCCTATACGGAGAGGTATTGAAAACGAGTTAACCAACTCGGGTACATCGATGGAGCGCCGCCCGTCCTACTTCCTCATGCAAGAGGAAGCAGAACACGGCGCGGCCGGGAGCCCTAGCCCACGCAGCGCTCCCTACCCGCTACTCGACTCGTCCGCTGTTCCTAGCGACGGACAAGGGCTCGATTCTCGCGAAGAGATCGCCTTACTACCTAACGTATTCATGAAGGAAACGTTAGGTCAAGCCTCACACACACAAAAGTTCGAGGATACCTTTCAGACCCGCTCTGAAGTCAATCATCATGATTCGACAAAGATATCTGAATACCCACGATATTCTACGCAAGGCTACCCGGCCGATCCGAGTGTCAAACACACTCCCAACGTGCTTAAAGCAGAGGATACTTTTCAGTACCTCAACCAAGCCCAGTATATTCCCCCTACAGATATAAATCTTAGGCCGGAATATTACACAACGGCTCAGCACCAAACAGATCGAACCCAGCACCCACTAAGCGAGCCCAGTGCTCCACGCGGCTGCTACACGAACTATCCTCAAGTTCCTCCCGCCAAGCAAGCTGACCTTGGCGATTTCGCTCACATTCCTTACAGAAATACCACAGGGACTAACCCGCATAACCAGAATATAAATGTCCCACTTGGTCTACCTACACCAAGTCAAACATATATAAATCCACTACAAATGGTGACCCCGCCTTTGAACAGGCTTAACACGGAGCATTTCGTTCCCTCTTATGAAGCTAGTGGATTTCAGGGAACCACTGCGGGCGTGCGACCCCCGCCGGGCTTATACGCCCCACATCTCACACAACAACCCTCTACACAAAGTGGCTTTCGAGCACTTTTGGAGGAAATGGGAGATTACCAAAAACCTATCTTCCAAAAGAAGAATATCGATCGTGCACTCGCTGAGTTCGATCAATACTGCGTGCGAAAAAACCTGAGAACGCAGAACGAATGTTTCTCAGCTATCTACAAGTGGGTACCGGAGGAAATGCGGGAAGCTATTGACTCAGCTTACCTCACGGCACCCCACGCACCTTACGAAGAGGCCAAACAGCGCCTACAACGAGAATACGGGTTGTCCTTGCAGGACAGGCTCCTCGCGCTCGAGGACCCCGCATCTCTCGCCAAAAAACCCAGCACCAAGTACCATGAAATGTACTCTAAGGCTGTTGGGTACTTCTCAGAGGCTCTGATCACTCAAAAGTGGATCGAAACTCTGCCTATCGAAGCCCGAGGCATGGTCGCAGCACAGCTTACCACAAATGCCCGGCTCGACCTAGCTGATACGCTACACGCGTACAAAACAGCGAACCCCTCTCTCAACATACGAGGAGTAGAATCTACTTCGAAACCTACGAAGACTGGTTTCAAAAAGGCCCTCTCACAAAAAGCTGAGTCCAAACCTCAGCAAGTAGAGAGTAAGCCTCACAAACCAACGGCCTACGTCTGCCGGAACCACGCCCGTTTCGGTAGCAAAACTCGCAAGTGTGCAGACCCAGAATACTGCACTTGGAAGGCAAATACCGCCTCCAAACCTATCAAAAAGGCAGCGCCTATCAGCCAGCCTAAAACCTTGGTTTCAAGCGAAAATACTCATAGATCGATACAAGAAAGTACCGTTCCAACC
Source organism: Adelphocoris suturalis (assembly GCA_030762985.1). Lineage (NCBI taxonomy): Eukaryota > Metazoa > Arthropoda > Insecta > Hemiptera > Miridae > Adelphocoris > Adelphocoris suturalis. The sequence goes on from CM061042.1 coordinate 120,130,847, forward strand.
TCGGACACAGAGAGTTCGGAAAACGAATAACTGCCAGTGTATCTGAGCCTATACACCGGCAGACTAAAGAGTATAAAAGGCTTTTTTTCAAGTGCAAACTAAATGGCACTGAATTTCTCATTGACACGGGAGCAGAAGTGAACATTCTGCCCCACAATGTCACCAAAAAATTGGGCTTAAAAATTCGTAAGTCCAACGTCAAGCTCACAGCAGCTAACGGCGCCCCTATAGACACACTAGGGCGTGCTGACACGACAATTAACATCGGCCTCGGAGACATGACCACCGATTTCATGATCACTAAAGTTGATCTAGCGATCCTCGGTATACCATTCCTCGAGTCTTGGGATATCGGAATACGGGTCAAACACAAATATATCTACAAAGATAAAGTAAAGAGCTATGCCGATCAAAAAATCGCTGCAGTCATGAACAAAAAATTTACTGACGAACAAATAGCAGCTGCTATTCCTCATCGTGACAACAGCCCTCAACCAGAGGACACACAGCTCACAGAGGACGAAAACATACGCTCTATCATTGAAAAATACAATGATAAAATGAACAAACTTCAAGGAAAGTGGAAAAACAACGGTGTTTACCACCGTATAACCACGGAAGGAACACCAGTACACTTCCGTGCAAGACCCATGGCAGGCGAAAAACGGGCTCAAGTTAAAAGTACTTTCGACAAAATGCTCACAGAGGGGATCATCGCTCCCTCCGACTCCGAATGGGCTTCTCCGCTACATTGCGTGCCCAAAAAGGATGGAACATGGAGAATCACGGGCGATTACCGATTCCTCAATGCAAAAACTAAGAAAGACGCCTACCCGCCGCCTCACATTCGCTCTTTCCAAGCGAATTTACATAATACACAAATCTATTCGACAATAGATTTAAAATCGGCATATTACCATATCCCGATGCACCCAGATGACGCTCATAAAACAGCAATTATTACCCCTTTCGGTCTTTATGAGTTTAAAAAAATGAGCATGGGTTTGGCCGGAGCGGCTCAAACATGGCAAAGGTACATGGACAGCATCATGCGAAAATTCGATTTCGCATTTGTCTACCTAGACGACATATTGGTGGCTTCTAAAAATTACAAAGAACACATGAACCACCTCAAACAAATTTTCGACAAACTAGGAGAACACGGACTTCGAGTAGGTTTTGATGAATGCATTTTTTCAAAACCTACCGTCGATTTCCTAGGTTTCACTATCTCAAGAGAAGGGATAATTCCTAAACGAGATAAAATAGAAGCCATAGAGCAATTCCCTCGGCCAATAGACGTACAAAGCCTACGCAGATTCCTAGGTATGTGTGGTTTCTACCGAGCTTGCTCAAGTAAATTCGCTCACACAGCGCAACTTCTGTATGACTCCATTCAGTCAAACAAAAAAAATGACAAAACACCTATCGAATGGACATCAGAGAGAGAAAAAGCTTTCAACAGCTTAAAACAAGCAATGATAAAAGCTACACTGCACAATATTGCTCATCCCCACCCTACAGCAGAGTGGAGAATAGTTTGCGATGCATCCGATACACACATCGGAGCGGCACTGGAACAGGAAATTACTGACAAACACGGCTCGAAATCTTACCAACCATTGGGATTTTTCAGTAAAGAAATTCCGGAACAATGGAAGAATAAAGCCTCGTTCGACAAAGAGATGTTCGCCGCTTACCAAGCTTGCATTCATTGGCACAATGACTTGGACGGCCGCTCTTTTCATATTTGCTCAGATCACAAGCCTCTGCTAGGCACAATGCTAAAGAAAAACGCACATTTTTCTAAAATGCGATTGAGATGGCTAACATACATCTCCCAAATGACAAGTGACATTCGACATATACCCGGAGAAGACAACGTCGTAGCCGACGCACTCTCCAGACCTTTCGATCCAGTTGAAATTCAAACAAAGTCAATTTCAACCCAAACTGACGAGGGTCCGTCCATAGCCGAAATTTCACAAATTACGGCCGCAATAGAGTGCAATCTTCTACTGCACATCTCAAATGCACAAATTCATTCTCCTCCTAACGCAGAGGACAAACTAAAACTCACACGGGTTGAATTCCCTCAAGGAGAGATTTGGTGTAACCTAGACTTAGGACACCCAAGACCTTATATTCCAAACGAAATAAGGCACGAAATAATCAGCCAAATTCACAATTTGGGACACCCAGGCATACACTCTACAGTGTATAAAGTAAAACAGAGATATTTTTGGCACGGCCTTCGTACGGATGTCTCCAACTGGGTCCGGGCATGCGAGACTTGCCAACGAGCAAAAATCACTCGCTCCGTGAAGCTCCCTTACTCCGAATTTGAAACGGCTACCAAATTCTCCCATGTACACGTTGACATTACCGGACCCTTACCTTTAGCTAAAGGAGGGAAGCGTTACATCCTAATGATGGTCGATAGAGCAACGGGTTGGCTAGAGGCAGTCCCTCTTAACAACATCGAAACGTCCACGATCACAAACGCCTTTATCAATATTTGGGTAGCCTCAAAAGGCGTACCTAAATACATCAGAAGTGACCAGGGCACACAATTCGAATCAGACCTATTTCATTCCATTATGGAACGTCTCGGAGTAAAACATACTCACACGTTACCATACAAACCGTCAACAAACGGAATGGTGGAACGCAGAAATAGATCCTTGAAAGAGGCTCTCAAAGCACAGGACGAACATTGGCTCGACGCCCTTCCAAAAGTACTACTCGCCATGCGTACGGCAGTAGACCCAGCAACGGAAACTACACCCTTCCAAAAAGTTTATGGAATTGACGTGCCGCTCCCAGGCGACATATTCGTAACTTCTACGAACCTTTCCGAGCCTCTCTTTTTCCGATCTACGCATATCAGACATAATAATACGAAATATGCCGTCAACATGCCCAAAAATTTAGATACATGTACACATGTCTATATCAGAGTGCCCACACAGCTCTCCTCTTTGCAATGTCCTTACACGGGACCATTCAAAGTTGTTAAAAGAGATAAGTTTTCGGTTACAGTGCAAATTGGCGAACACACAAAAAAAGTTCCCAAACAGCAAATCAAACCAGCTTACACTCTAAACACAGACGAAGCTGTGTCACTAAGCACAAATCAGAAAAAAAATAAGGAGGAGACCCCCCGAAAATCCGCCAGAAGACGCGTCCCCTCTACCAAATTCGACGAGAGGTGGGTGACTGCGCTCGAAACACCCCAACCGGCGTCGTCGTTAATAACACGACGTCTTGGGGGGGCGCCTGTGGTGAAAACCACCCCCTCTTTTCAACAGCCCTTTTCAGGGCTACCAAAAAGAGGTAGACATGGCACACAAATGCTTATAAGACGTCGAGTTATAACTCCGTCACACAAAATATTTCACCAGAGAGAAAATACGAAATTCTCTCTCAAAAGTGAAATATTAACTAATAACATACAAGGCGACCTCCCTAAACACTTACTGGGCGAGAGAGACGCGACAAAGATCTCGAAACAAGTCGCCTTGAATGAGAAAACTCAAACAGACAATCAAATGTCCTCTAAAACTAACAAGGACAGTTCTAGCAAGCCTACTCGCCAATCAGAAACAATGATTGCACGAGAGACAATAGGCGAACCAACCAGGAGGCGGCAAGCAACCACCTCTGGTCCAGCAGCCACCCCGGGGACCCCGTCTCAGCAACGGACGCAGGGAAGACACCCCCGGGGATCCCGTCTAAACAACGGACGCAGGGAAGCCACCCGAGGACCCCGTCTAAACAACGGACGCAGGGAAGACACCTCAAGGTCCTTGTCCCCGCAACGGACGCACGGAAGCCACCTCCGGGGACCCCGTCGCAGCGACGGACGCGGGGAAGCCACCCCCGAAGGACCAACTCAGCTATCATACTCGCAGATTCTGAGAAAACAATGTGCGAGCCAATAAGAAAACACAGTTGAACTAATGAAATTAAGCGGACCAATCAGGGGGCGGCAGGAGGCGGCCACCTCCCTATAATTACCCCGCTCGGAGCCCTCCGAAATTCATTCCACTCACCGCTCTCGACGACTACACTCTACAGTACGAAGATTCTACACGCTCTACGCTGACGACCCTTCTGCTCACGAGTTCCTCTCAGAACGGCTTTCTACTGCTCACAAGGCATACCTTCTCTCCTCACAGATCTCGCATCGGCATCTACGAGTCCAGTGATTATTTATCCTGCTCATTGCCCAACGTAGTTCTTCTGTCAGGACGCCACCCGGTACATCTATTGATATTCTCATTAGATCGTACGCCCGCTGGGACGTTCCGAGACGTGTCGCCCGGGTTTCGTAGCACTAAGCTCGTCACCGACCGCTGGGGCACGCCGATAAATTACTCAGCTCATCCGCTCTAATTTATCGTCCAAGGAAGCCTTTTTCAAGGCTACAAGGTAGGACCCTGACATCCGAGCAAAGGAAAGAAGCTCTGTCAAGCGAGTCCACCTTCCAAATCCTGCATCCTATACGGAGAGGTATTGAAAACGAGTTAACCAACTCGGGTACATCGATGGAGCGCCGCCCGTCCTACTTCCTCATGCAAGAGGAAGCAGAACACGGCGCGGCCGGGAGCCCTAGCCCACGCAGCGCTCCCTACCCGCTACTCGACTCGTCCGCTGTTCCTAGCGACGGACAAGGGCTCGATTCTCGCGAAGAGATCGCCTTACTACCTAACGTATTCATGAAGGAAACGTTAGGTCAAGCCTCACACACACAAAAGTTCGAGGATACCTTTCAGACCCGCTCTGAAGTCAATCATCATGATTCGACAAAGATATCTGAATACCCACGATATTCTACGCAAGGCTACCCGGCCGATCCGAGTGTCAAACACACTCCCAACGTGCTTAAAACAAAGGATACTTTTCAGTACCTCAACCAAGCCCAGTATATTCCCCCTACAGATATAAATCTTAGGCCGGAATATTACACAACGGCTCAGCACCAAACAGATCGAACCCAGCACCCACTAAGCGAGCCCAGTGCTCCACGCGGCTGCTACACGAACTATCCTCAAGTTCCTCCCGCCAAGCAAGCTGACCTTGGCGATTTCGCTCACATTCCTTACAGAAATACCACAGGGACTAACCCGCATAACCAGAATATAAATGTCCCACTTGGTCTACCTACACCAAGTCAAACATATATAAATCCACTACAAATAGTAAATGAATAGTAAACAATGACGCTTGTTTGGTTGTCACTTGGTTGCGCGACAACGCAAACACATTCTGTGTTTCAATAATTTCGTCCGAAGTATGTAAATAGAGGTAACCGGGGGTCCAGGGGGCTTGCCCCCTGGCGAGGCGCGGAGCGCCGAGTTTTTTTTTTTTTTTTTTTTCATGGCCAAAATGGTCAATATTATTTATTTAATGTATTTGATGTTCCTTACATTCGAATATGCTTTACAATAAATACATAATTGAAACAGTAAACATCATTAACGTCCTAGTGTTATCAATACCCAGTTGAATCAACTATAAAATTACAAAATTTAGAAATTGATCGTGGTGTCCAGTTACATGATTTACTCACAGTTAATGATAATATATTCAGTATTAGAGCGTTAGTAGAAATTTCAAATCTCTATTATTTATAAGTATTTTATAAATTACCAATTAATATGACATTCATTATTAGTTCAGCTTATTCTCTTTACCTTATAAATATTGGGAGCAACATTAAATGATCAATAAATTACCTACCTAAGTAAATTTCGAAATAGCGACGTCTAAGGGCCATGTCATACGAGCGCTATTGCCGTCGCGCTGATAGCGTCGCGTTAAAAACGCTCCAACCCGGCAAAGGGGTTCTTATGGAGCATGTCATACGGACGCTAATGCCGTCGGCGAGTCCGCGTTAGCCGGACGCTGGGCGCTGCCAACGCCGACGGTCGCGCTAGCAACGCGGCGCACGTGACGCCGGGACCCTGTCATACGGAGCGCTAGCGCTAGCGGGACGCATTTGCCGCGTGAGCACTGGCAGAACAACTGGAACACCTAATAACATAATTGCCGCGACGGCAAATGCGCCCGGAAGACGCTACGTATGACAGGCACCTGGCGTTAGCGGGACGGCATCAACGCGACGCATTTGCCGTCACGTATGACATGCACTTTTTCCGGCGCTATCTCGACGCTATCAGCGCGACGGCAATAGCGCTCGTATGACATGGCCCTAATGATCATCACAATTCGGACCACCAATCTGATGTTTCTACAGCAACGGTACTTCCTCAGTTTGGCATTTGGCTTCTTCAGTGCTGTTGTCCCGTCAAAACTATAGCTGCAGATGCACTGTCGGGAATTTCACGTGAAATTAACCAGGTAATTTTTTTTTTTTTTTTTTTTTTTTTCAGTATTCTACACTACAAAATGTTTCACTTACAATAGTTTCTCGAGCATTTCAGAGTTTTATGGATCAAACGAAAACGATATCAAGTTGCAGACCATTTTATTGTTTGCTAAAGCTAGGTAAATCCGAGCATCTAGGATCAGTAAAATGTGAGAGGCATCTTTACTGATAAATACGACTCATGATCTTGATAACAATTTATTTTTGTTCATTCACGAGCTTTTTATAGGGTTCACAATCATTACTATCGGTTTCATGCCTAATTGATATAAATATTTAAATTATCGACGTTTCTTAGGCTCACTACAGACGAGCGACTTTTTTGCGTCGCATTGGCGGCGAACGTAGCAGTAGGTATCTTGCTGCAATTTGAGCGGTGTGAATAAAAACGAGTGCGACGAGTATTTACTTACAAGTAAAGTGAAACGAGTATTTAAACTCCAAGTAAACCGACGTGAATAAAGCGTCGAGATTACTTGTGACCGTGTCTCGCCAACCCGAGGGTATACTAGCAAGTATAAATTTACTCGCGAGACAACTGAATTCACAAGAAAGGCAAGTAAATACTTATTTAAAAAGATATAGGTATTCTTGTTTTTTTATGTATTTTTTATTTTATTTTTTCACACGTGCGATGGCAATAGGAGTAAAGGAAATAGGATTAAATTTATTTCCATGTCAAAAATGTGTATTTACATCATCAGATTATTACTAATTTCTAATCGTTTTGTCTGACCACGTCGTCTATTTATAACTTCATTCCGATCTAAATTATATAGAGGTACATTTTCTTCAGCCACACCATTTTCGATTCCGTCTTCCACTTTCCGAGCATCATTCAAATGTTTTGCTACATTGTGAAGCACTGCACAACTTATTACTAAATCGGGAACATTTTTGACTGCTATTCTAACTTGGCTCGAGAGTATGGGAAAACGACGTTTCATCTGGCCAAAAACTCGTTCAATTATTACTCTTTCCTGAGCATGGGTCGAATTGTAATTCCGCTCACGAGCATTTCTTAGTTCGTCAAAAGGAGACAGTAACCAAGGAGTGATTCCATATCCGCTATCACCAAGGAGACAAACATCACCATCATATCGGCGCACAACGTCCTGAACCCCCCACCCCCAAAATCAAGCGTTCGAAAACAAAGGATGAGCTTGTTGGACAGAACTATTTGAGCAAGATAAATTGATGGAATTTCCAAAAATGAACAAATCACTAACAATGGTTAAAAACGGTAAAAACTCGTTAAATTTAAATTTTTTTTAGCAAACTGTTAGTCTAAAACAGTATTTCAACGATGAATTAGGACAATAAAAAATTTATGCTGAAAATTTTACTTAAATTTCATTAATATTTGCCAAAAAATTAACAAAAACTGCAAACAAAAAAAAATTGAAAATCCGAAATCTTTTTTGAATACCAGAATTTTATTTAGAACGAGTTTCCAGCAATTTATTTTCATTCAAAGTCCTGAATTTTCAAAACAATTCAACATAATATAGTGAGACAATATAAGAAAAGTACGATCATGCTGCATGACTGGAATTTTAAATTAAACCGAATTTTGTAAAAAATGAAGATAAGTATATCATAGATACTGCAATAATTCAAAAAATCTTAAACATGAAAGATGTGATTGTTATGGGAGCTAACTCCTCCAAACCATTGAGTAGGCAAGCCCGCGTTACATATTTGCCTTACGGAATCAAGCAGGAGTCTCTCGGACACTTGCAATTTTATTCTACCTAGTACCATCTATTAAAATACACAACAAAAAGTTCAAGCCATGCAGCATGATGTACGAGCGAATTTTGTTAAATTACCACCTCTCGTATTGGGTACATAATATGTTGAATTGTATTAAAATCTGAGCAACTTGAGTATCTACCTACAAAGAAATCGTTAAGAAATAATTTTATGGCAAAAAACTCGTACTAAATAAATTTTGGCAATTCAAAAAATACTTTGGATTTTCAAACTTTTTTGCAGCATTTTTCAGCAAATATTAATGAAAGTTGAGTACGTGTTGGGGTCTATCATGCTTGGAAGTCGTCCAAAAGTTAACTAAGTAGGTATAGCTACTGTGTTATTTTTTTTCTCCTGAAGGCCAGTAATATAGTCCAGTTTTTCCAGTCTTGTAATAAGTAGGTACGTAAATTATGGAAATTCACAAGAATTTTCATGATAACTCGGCTTAGTAAGTGTGTAATCCGATCATGCTGGCCAACGATTTTGAACTTTCGTTTTGTGTCCTTAACATTATAAAATTTGTTTGAAGTTTCTAGCACAATTCTACGGACAGTTATCGTCTGGAATGACACATACATATAGACATACATACATACATACATACAAAAATGCGTTAAACTTCAGAATATGATTCAGAATAGCCTGAAACGGATTTCTGCATAAATTTTTTTCAAAAATTCACATTCTACAAATTTTCTTCAAAAATTCGCTAAAAGTGCTCAAAATTCGAAAATCACGAGTCTTGTAATAGGTACCTACCTAAATTATGGAAATTCGCAAGAATTGTCATGATACCTCTGCTTAATAGGTGTGTAGGTAGAATTTATTAATAGTAAATTTCTTTAGGTGGGAAGGTAGTAAGTACTAGCTCGGTTGAAGGTAGGTACCTACCTACCCAACTATTGACTGGTATGGGGATGCTGACATGTTTTCGATGTTGGTAATAGACCATTATCGATTGATATTTTATTAGGCCTACCCCATCAAATAAAGCATACAAACGCAACTACCTCCGCCTAGGTGGTTAAATCGATTGAGAAAAGAGGCATTAGGAACAACCTTAGGTAGAATGACGTCCTAAGTAGCGGACGTCAAATCGTTAAATTTATGTTTTTAGCAAAATATTAGGCCTGCTCGGAAAAAGTTTATCAACTGTGAACTGGAGCATTAGGTAATTTGGAAGTTTGTACGCAAAACTGTGCTGAAAAATATACTTAGGTAGACGGTACCAAATTAACGATATCATTAAAATATAATTCTATAAAAACATCAAAAATTGTTACAAATCCTAAAATCAATTTATAAATTATAATAACATTTAGGTATCTGATTTTTTGAAATTTTTATTCGATTTGAATGGTGTATATACCTATGTAGGTATTAATTGTACAACTTTAAAAAGTGATCAAATTTCTAAAAAATTAAAAATTCAACGTAGGTAGGTAGCTAAAAGTAATTTGAAAAATCACGAGTCTTGTAATACCTAGGTACCTACCTAAATTGTGGAAATTCGCAAGAATTTTCATAATACCTCAGCTTCATAGGTGTGTAGGTAGAATTTATTAATAGTTAGGTAAATATCTATAGGTAGGATGGTAGTAGGTAGGGGATGCTGACATGTTTTCGAAGTTGGTAATAGACCATTATCGATTAATATTTTATTAGGCCTACCCCATCAAATAAATTATACAAACGCAACTAACTTCGCCTAGGTGGGCAAATCGATTGAGAAAAGAGGCATAGGAACAATGTTAGGTAGAATGACGTCCTAAGTAGCGGACGTCAAATCGTTAAATTTACGTTTTTACAAAACATTAGGCGCTTACCTACCAACTTGGAAAAAGTTTATCAACTGTGAACTGGAGCATTAATTTGGAAATTTGTACGCAAAACTGTGCTGAAAAATATTATACCTACCTAGGTAGACGGTACCTAATTAACGATATCATTAAAATGTAATTCTATAAAAACATCAGAAATTATTACAAATCCTAAAATCAATTTATAAATTAGAATATCATTTAGGTATCTGATTTTTTGCAATTTTTATTCGATTTGAATGGTGTACCTATACACCACCTGTGGTATTGTGAATGGTGGTACCTATGTAGGTATTAATTGTACAACTTTAAAAAGTGATCAAATTTCTAAAAAATTAAAAATTCAACGTAGGTAGCTAAAAGTAATTTGAAAAATCACGAGTCTTGTAATACCTAGGTACCTAAATTGTGGAAATTCGCAAGAATTTTCATAATACCTCAGCTTCATAGGTGTGTAGGTAGAATTTATTAATAGTTAGGTAAATATCTTTAGGTAGGATGGTAGTAGGTAGGGGATGCTGACATGTTTTCGAAGTTGGTAATAGACCATTATCGATTAATATTTTATTAGGCCTACCCCATCAAATAAATTATACAAACGCAACTAACTTCGCCTAGGTGGGCAAATCGATTGAGAAAAGAGGCATAGGAACAATGTTAGGTAGAATGACGTCCTAAGTAGCGGACGTCAAATCGTTAAATTTACGTTTTTACAAAACATTAGGCGCTTACCTACCAACTTGGAAAAAGTTTATCAACTGTGAACTGGAGCATTAATTTGGAAATTTGTACGCAAAACTGTGCTGAAAAATATTATACCTACCTAGGTAGACGGTACCTAATTAACGATATCATTAAAATGTAATTCTATAAAAACATCAGAAATTATTACAAATCCTAAAATCAATTTATAAATTAGAATATCATTTAGGTATCTGATTTTTTGCAATTTTTATTCGATTTGAATGGTGTACCTATACACCACCTGTGGTATTGTGAATGGTGGTACCTATGTAGGTATTAATTGTACAACTTTAAAAAGTGATCAAATTTCTAAAAAATTAAAAATTCAACGTAGGTAGGTAGCTAAAAGTAATTTGAAAAATCACGAGTCTTGTAATACCTAGGTACCTACCTAAATTGTGGAAATTCGCAAGAATTTTCATAATACCTCAGCTTCATAGGTGTGTAGGTAGAATTTATTAATAGTTAGGTAAATATCTATAGGTAGGATGGTAGTAGGTAGGGGATGCTGACATGTTTTCGAAGTTGGTAATAGACCATTATCGATTAATATTTTATTAGGCCTACCCCATCAAATAAATTATACAAACGCAACTAACTTCGCCTAGGTGGGCAAATCGATTGAGAAAAGAGGCATTAGGAAAACAACGTTAAGCGGAATGACGTCCTAAGTAGCGGTAGAAAAAAATCGAAAGTTTATCGAGCGGCGTGGAAAAGTTACTCGGTGCTAGAAAGCGACACTTGGCCGATGACGGCAGATGGCTCGAGCCTGCAGACCTCCGAGAAAAAATCTCCAAGTGTCGGCTCGGGGAGTTGAGAAGAGTCGAGTTGAGAAAGAGGCAGAACATAGCGTCAGAGAGAAGGGACCGCGAACAAAAGAGGCCAATGCACTAACTCCACGCGCATGCGCACTACGCCATTTTGGACTTAGATTCTGAGCGTGGCCCTCCTTCACCACGGGCACGGATTCTATCTCCCAACTCCGTTCTCCGTTGAAAACCCGTTCATTTCTCCATTAGATTTCCGCTTGTGATCACATTTTTTCGTTCTACGAGTGAATCCGTTCGACCCCTGCAACATTCCTGCATCGATGGACGACGAAACTATCGTTCAGAATGGATTAAACGGCTCGGTAAGTGAGAAATTTCCCGTATATTACTTCTCCCAATGAGTCGGTCACCTCGAATTTTTCTAAGTGTCGACCTCATCCCGTTTCGCTCTAAGTCCAATATGGCGCCACGTATTCCGTTGATTTTCTTGATTTTTGCATTGGTTTTTCGTCTATTCAGTGTTTGGAGTCCTTGAGGAGCCAGCTTTAATGTTTTTGTAATATTCTTCAGGTGAATTCGAGCGAAAATTCTGGCGCAACATGTCACCGTTCTGAAGGTAAGGTGCACTTCAATTTATTTTATTCGAACACCCCCGTTGCCTGGCTACATCCGCTTTAGAAAATCTTACCCTTCATACTAATAAAAAAGAATTTCACAAGTAGGCAAGCGAATTCCATCAATTGACTGAACTAATTTCTATGCACATAAAAGAATTTACCGACCATAAACCCAGTACCTACCAACTGACGCCACTCCGCACCTGTCTGGGTCATTTTAGTCATTGTCCTCCCGTAATTTATTCATGAATCACGATTTTTAGATCGTGTAGCTGAACAAAATCCTTAGTTGATGGGTATTTTTTCTCCATGTAGACCCACTGGGAATTTTGTGGTCTTGACGAGGATCAAAATGTGCCGAAATGGCGAATTTATAACCTACCGGGTTTACAGCTGTGTGAGGGGGTCGCGTAGAACGTTGTTCGTTGGATGACGAACGTTTTGGGGCCTCTCGAAAAATCTGGATCACGCAGAGCTATAACGGTTCTTTTTATCGAATTGGACCTATTTCGCTCCTTACTTCGTGTTTTTGTTTATTTTTTATGAATTGAATATCAAATTGTCTAGTGATAATTTCACAATTCTGCTTACGATTCCATCTGTGTTTCTGCGAATAAGTCAGAAATCACCAAATCTAGATGGTTACAAGAATTCTGGCTCAGATGATGAATAAAAATAGGTAACTTATTATGCCTACCAATATGTTATATATAGGTACATAATATCCATGATAATAATAGTTCAACAGATTGTGTAAGAACCAAGAATAATGATATCACATCAGTGGCTACGACCGTGGTCTTATTTGATGGTTTGATAAAATTATCATGATCGTAATCGATTCTTTGAAGAATAGGAATCGAGTACCTACACTTCAACTAATTTTCCTGTCTTGCTTTTTTTAACATTTATTTATTAAATTATCAACTAGGTAGTTATCAAATTCGACTAATTGCATGTTTGAAACTTTTCCCCCTCCCGAGCACGTACTGGGAAGGTGGAAATCGATTACGAACATATCGATTCAAACTATCGAGAGCCTTGCGTAGCTCTGTCAGTACCCACCTTTGATTTGATATCCCCTATAGATTGCCAAACTTAATTTTTCTTTTACGACCGTTTCAGAGTAGTCAGCTTTGGTAACTAAATCAAATATCTTGGGTCTGCAGAGAGGAGTTGAAAATGGGTAAAAATCCCGGGATGGTGTAGGTACGTCTTCCAAGTTGGTGGGAAGTATGGCTCTCTGCCGTAAAATGGACAGAAGTAGGTACCTATAAGTATAATTATAGGTACTTCGTTGGTGACGATTTATTGACTCGACATTTATGTACTTCTACACGTAATCTCCGTATATTCGATACTGTTGATAAAAGTAGTAGGTATGTAGGGTGTATCAGATAGGGTGCGCACTACTTCAACTACGGGTTCTGCATCTAATTTCCAACAAAAAATATGTTTTTCAAATTTTTGATGTTTTTAATGTTTGAAAACTTGATTGTACATAAGTAGGTACATTCCAGTTGTGATTAGCTGTATAATATATAAATAATATGAAACGTGTACAGTAGATTGTACCCAGTGGTGGTTCACTATAACATGGTTGGATGATGAATTAACTTTCCACTGCGCGTAGGTAGGTACATGAGAAATATGGAATTGGTAAAAGTGGGACACATATGGAACAATTATGCACTTCAGTCAATAAGTTCCGTATGTGTCCCTAAACTCACCACCATTGCTGTTTTTTCCCCAGACATCCAATTTTAAATTGTGAAACTTTATATTTGTATTTTATCGGGAAAAATGTTGGAATTTTGAGAAAAAAATAATACTCTTGTCAAGTTGTATAATATATAAAAATAATATGAAACGTGTACAGTGGATTGCACCCATTTACATGGTTTCATGATGGATTAACTTTCTACTGTACGTAGGTACATGAGAAATATGGAATTGGTAAAAGTGGGACACATATGGAACAATTGTATACCTCAGTCAAGAAGTTCCGTATATGTCCCTAAACTGAACACATCATTCCACCGTTGCTGTTTTTTTTTTTCCTCAGACATCCAATTTTAAATTGTGAAACTTTATATTTGTAATTTATCGGGAAAATAAAGGAATTTTGAAAAAAAATAATACTCTTGTCCTACTATATTTTTCTAAAAGGATTGATTCAGTATTTTTTTATTTTTGGGATGCGAGCATCCAGACCACGAAACTATACACATCATTCTGACGTACCTATGTATTTGTTCAACTAATCTCTATTTCATCACATACTACATTGCCGAATGTATTGCATTTTTCTTCTTGTCTTATTCTGTCGGTAATTTTGTCCATAGGTTATCTTATGTTTTTAAAATTTATGTTTGGCTACTCCTTGAGTATAGCGTGAGGCCACGTACGGAACTTTTTTGCCAGGCAAACTTCTGTAACTGTACCCTGGTTTTTAAATACCGAAATTCTAATTTTTATCGTGGAAGACGAAAATTCATCATGAAACCACGGAAAAAGGTAAATTCTGAGGTTCCGAAACACTCGTTAAATTCATTTTTGTTTGAAAGTGGGAATGACGCCCTTTCTTCTTTTCGAATTTTTGATGATTTAATTTTTTTTCTCTCATTTTCCTGGTCGTACCTCATTAAAACGGTCGTGAATCTTTTATTCACAATGTTAATTTCAAGTAGAGGATACCGTTGGAAATATTGTCAATTTCCTTTCTCTTCAGTGTCTAACCAAATTTTAAAAAGGAGGAATGAAAGGGTGAAAATGGAACGTGAGAAGTGAGTGTGGTCTAACGAAAGTAATCGCGCATGTTTTTTCAAAACCTGATTACTTAGGTACCTAACCGTGATAAACAAGGCTAGTTATACTCGCCCTGAATAATTAAAATGCATCCAAGCCTTAGATTTTCAGTGATTTAATAATTTGACATGGATATGTTTTGCTCTGGGGGGTCAACCAAAAATTTCCGTGACGCAAAATTTGTGTCACAATTTCAGTGTTTTTCACGTACAACCCAGCCTTTGCTAGGGGAATGGAACTTCCGCAGTTTTCATCGCACAGAAATCTTTCGCCACTCGTTGGAAAGCGCTTGATTCATGTGATAAATGTTCACATCTCAAGCTACCAATTTCCCCCTCCTTACGTACCTGGCCTAAACTGAGTTGATTGGACTATAAACAATTTTAATAAGCCGGTTACTATATTCTTAACGTAAAGCAATAGCATCCTATATTTACTCCACTCTATAGGAAACATTTTCATCCTCTTGACAACAGTCGACTGTTAACAACAACTCATTGTAGTGGCTTCTCTCCACAGTTATTTTCAACATTTCTATGTGTAGAATTTGGTGGAGAAGTTATATTTGTATGCCAAAAATGTGTTTCCCCAAGAGCAAAATCGTGGTTTTCTCATTAGTATAAAATTACCCACTTCCTCCTGGGGAAAATGAGTTTTGGGTCATCTTTGTAATTTTTCACTCTGACTCAATTATGATCTTAGAATTTTTCAAAATTATGTATTAGTTGAAGCGTTGTAACTGTAAATGTTGTACTTGAATAATTTTAGTCTTGATTAATAACTTGAAATTGAAGTTATCATTTACAACGTTAGTTAAAACGAATAATTAGGTTAGCAAATTTAGTTATGGGTAGTAATAATAACCAACAGTTATCAGTTACAGCGTTCATTGAACTATAACATATTGGTAAAACGTATTGGCAAGTAATGCATGCATTACAGGGACGTCCTTATGAATGGATTGTATATAATGAAAACATGAGTGAAAAATTGTGATTTCTCAATAACTGAAGACACAATAGAAAGGACACAGCTTTTATAGTCACATGTGAAGGCGAAAAGTAGTTAACCAATCAGAAGGTAGTTTACTAAAAAATATGTACCTATGTACATTCCAAGTTTTGTAGAAATGAACTCTCATGCGCCTAGGTTATCTCGTCCCCCTGGTGTCTTATGTTGGTGCTCCTGCTTACAAATTGGCTTAAAAACTCAACATTTTATTCAGAAACTAAATCAACTTTCGACCTCAATATACTGTACTAAATTCCTATGATTTGGTCTCTAAAATTAAGGACATTCGGATGCCTCCAAATGCTAAACTTGCATCTTTTGACGTGGTTAGTCTGTTCACCAATATCGATGTAACTAGATGCAAAGATGTGGTGTGCAGGCTGATTCACGCCTCTAAACTTCATATTTTCGAAAAGGACGAATTGTTTAATTTGATGTCTATTTGTATGGATCAAAATAACTTTTTATGTGAGGGGAAATGTTATACACAGCCAGGGGTTGCTATGGGTTCTCCGTTATCTCCTCTGCTTGCAGATATTTACATGGATTATCTTGAGCAACAAATATTTACAACTTGTAACACAAATGATCTTCTCTATTGGTATAGATATGTCGATGATATTGTCATTCTATGGAAGGGCACAGAAAGACAACTAAATTCTTTTCACGAAAAAAATCAATAAATTAGATCCCTTTATCAAATTTACCCTCGAATTCGGCGGAAATAAACTCAATTTTTTAGATCTATCCATCTCTTTGGTAAACGAAAAGCATGATTTTTCAATTTATAGAAAAGATACATATAGCGATATAACTATCCATAGTACTTCAAATCACCCTTTAGTCCATAAGCATGCAGCCTTCCATAGTATGATTAACCGAGCACTGTCTATACCAATGAGTGAACAAAATTTATCAAAAGAAAAATCCATTATCAAAAGCATAGCGGCTAGTAACGGATATGGAGGAGATCTCGTTGATACCATATGGGATAATGTTCTTCGGAAAAAGAGTAGGGATAAAGTTTCCAAACTGGCCAGGGAAGATGTAAATTTAGAAGAAAAGCAATGGATAAGTATACCTTATTATGGGAAAATTTCGGATAAAATCGGCAAAATTCTATCATCGAGAGGTTACAAAGTAGGTTTTAGAACTAAAAATAGTCTTAAAGCATTACTAGGATCCGTTAAGGACAAAATCAATGTTCAGGATAAAAGTGGGGTTTATAAACTAAAATGTTCTTGTGGCTACGAATATTGCGATCAAACTGGTAGGAAATTCAGGGAAAGAATAGACGAGCATCAGGAGGATTTCAGGGAAAATAAGGGTAAGTCTACATTTGCAAAACATCTTAAGGAATCCAATCATAGTTACAATTTTGATTTGACAGATAGACAGACAGTTTGTAGAATTTCTTCATTTTTGTCCGAAGGGAGGTAGGTATGTTGAATGTACTTAAAAAATTCGAAATTATCAAAAGTGACAGATCTGGTAAATGTTTAAATGAGGATGTACCTCAATATATTACACCACTAATAGGTCCATTTTTATAAAGCTTGGAATTATCCTTTCACAATGTTGAAAGCATATTTATTTTCCCCCTTTCACTTTATCTAATTAGTTATAATCCCCCGTCACCTTGTTTACACTTCATTGGTTGTACCTCCTGCCCCTTTCCTTTCTCTTGACCAATGGGATTCAATCTCCCTTCACCTGTTACTATAAAAGCTGTGTCCTTCCTAATGTATCTTCAGTTATTGTTTGTTACTGATGATGGCCTAACCGTCGAAATCGATTTAACAGTGTAACTCTTTATTTTTCGTGGAAATAGACAACGTTTTACACTAACTTCCGTTTTTAAATGGGTTTCCACAACTTCGTCGCGAGTGATTTAGTTCGTTCCCTTCACCGACAGTAAATTTGAAACTTCCGAGGTTGCATAACTGAAATGAAATTTGGATCGAACAAACAATAAAAGCAGTCACGAAAAGTCTGATGAATATAATAAAAACATCACGATTTATCGTTACTATCCCCTCCATTCACCCCTTCCATCATGAAATTTCAAACTCTTGCTACATTTCTAAAACTTGACTAGAATCTAAGTTAGAAAAAAAAGACAGAAATAGGACGGGAATTGTTAAAACATCATGATTTATCAGTATTACCCCCCTCTCTTGATGAAATTTGAAAATCCTGACATACTTTCCAAAACTATATCAAATTCATAATGGTACAAAATGAGAATCACGAAAATCGGTAGATATTTGTGGCCTGGGCAGCGCTTGAAAAAATCGGTAATTATTTCCTCCACCCCCACCTTGACAGCAAATCCGAAATTTCCGAGGTTCGTTGCACTACTAGACTGAAATTGAAATGGAACAATATGAGAATCACGAAAATTGGTAGCCTGGCAGACAAAATTTGTGGACAAAATTTGTCGAAAAAGAACCTCGTTTTTTTTGCTTTACCCCCTCTTGAAATTCAAAATTTCCTAGGTTTGTTGCACAACTAGACTAAAATTGGGATCGAACAGAGTAAGAATCTCAAAAATCAGCTGAGAATATCGTGGCCTGGGTAGCGTCGACAAAATTTGATTTGTGTAACACACACTGACATGCACCTTGGTTTTTTTTTCACGGATTCGGTCTTAAAATGCGGTAATTTTTTTCTGATGCTTAGTTCGTCCTCTCTCTCTCTCTCTCCCCCCCGGATGGGGATCAATTCCAATAGGTCGTCCCTCTATTGACGAAGCATAGCTTCAGAGAGACGTCCTAAACATTGATAACTAATGCACCATTCTGAAATGAGGAAGGTGAACCGAACTTTTGGCCAACACGCCTGCAGGACCGAATAGTCAAATAAGTAGGTAATAAAAAACTCGTAAACGAGTTCCACTATCTGCTTTACAAGCAGATACCATGTTACATGGATATGTCTTTGATTGGGGATTTCATAACGGTTGTCCTCGAGAGTTGTAAACAAATCCTTGAACTTTGGATTGTATACCGGCTAGAAATGTAGAAATAGAAAATGTTGAAAATAACTGTGGAGAGAAGCCACTACAATGAGTTGTTGTTAACAGTCGACTGTTGTCAAGAGGATGAAAATGTTTCCTGTGGTGTGGAGTGGAGTAATGTTGCTATTGCTTTACGTTAAGAATATTGTAACCGGCTTATTAAAATTGTTTGTAGTCCAATCAACTTAGTTTAGGAATGTAGCCAGGTACGTAAGGAGGGGGAAATTGGTAGCTTGAGATGTGAACATTTATCACATAAATCAAGCGCTTTCCAACGAGTGGCGAACGATTTCTGTGCGATGAAAACTGCGGAAGTTCCATTCCCCTAGCAACGGCTGGGTTGTACGTGAACATCATTAGAAATTGTGACATCAACTTTTGCGTGACGAAAATTTTTGGTTGACCCCCCAGAGCAAAGACATATTCATTTCAAAATTTAATTTCTCTCCTTATTCTTTATTTCATAATGATTTACATCCTATGTATCATCCACCACCATAATTGATTACTATAACAATTATTGAAATAAAACTGGTTGCTAAGTTATGTTTTTAAGTAGATTAATCAATTGACATTAAACAATCACTCATAATATTGATTTATTAGTCTGAGTAGTTGCAGAAAAATTATATCACAAGGGAAACCGTTTCAAAATGAAACATCGAACATTTGAGTCTTACGAGCTTATGAAAGCTGTAACGAACTCCTCCAGGCAATTCGTTCCACTGACTTGCTCTTGCGAATTTGAAAGTCGAGCCATAGTGGATCAGTTGACGGAATTGGAATACGAATGGCGATTCATCTGGGGTATAAAATCAATAGGTTGGTGCGCTAACGTGAACGGTTTTGAATAGTTTAAGCAGTAAACTAGAGTGAAAGGTAAAGCTTTCTCGCTGATGGTCTGCTTTATTGGTTTATTATTTTCAATAGTGAACTTTCGTAATCGACCAAGAAAAGATTTTTGTAACCCCCCCTCAAAATTTGTTGGTTTAGGTTTCAAAATGCGTCGAATCCAAAAATCGAATTTAAAAAAAGTCCCCTGCTTAGTGCAGAAGCTCGAGATGTTGTGTGAGGGAGGTGTGGTGGTGATCTGTCCATCCGCCACTTTCTGGAGGACTGCCCAGCCTTGTAGACCTGCGAGTCCACCATCAGCCCCTTCAGTGGGTCATTGGCGATAACTCCATTGATATGTTGCCTGTACGATTTGAGGATCAAATCTCCTACATGCAACATGAAGCCAATTCCGTCTGGCATGAGCAATGGTAGGGTGAGATCACTTGTCTGTGTGGCGTCCTTCAGGGCTTGAGCCCGGTGGGCCCTTTCGTAACCCTACTTCAACTGGCCATACCCGTCTTACTCACAGACTCCTGCTTAGTGCAGATGCTCGAGATGTTGTGTGTGGGAGGTGTGGTGGTGATCTGTCCATCCGCCACTTTCTGGAGGACTGCCCAGCCCGTACCTGAGAGCCGCTGAGCTCTACTACGAACTGTGATATCTGATCTGTGATATATTTATATACATGTAGACGTAGTTTTATTTCACTTTGCTGATTGCACTCTTATATAATAGCATGTATATATTCGTAGTTATTTTCCTATTTTACATCTAGTCTTAGTTGTGTTATTTTATTTTTAAATCCACTTTGGGGGCTAAACAGTGGTCATCACTGTACCCCTCATTTTTTCCCCTCCGAGTTGCCAGTGGAGTCCATGATGGCGCTCCTTTTTAGTCAAGGATGGCAACATGGCTCCCCTTAGAATCGTGCCACTTCCGGTGTCCCTTTGGACACCTTGTTCAATGCCGCTAATGACCCTTCTGGTTGAGATGCGGCTTAAACCTTGATAAAAATTCTAAAAAATAAACTGGTGGCGTAATCTGCGAATTATTCCCTGCAGGGGGTGTGGGAAGTGAAGAAAAGTCGTCCTTTAATTCCTTACTTCCCCTGTAAGGGAGCGTCAATTTATTTGATACCGGTTTCGGTCTTAATACAGACCATCCTCAGTAAAAAAAAAAAAATGAAAAACTCCGAGCATCCTAGGAGCAAATAAAACGGGCATAAACGTCAACAACAACATGAGAGAGAAAACTTAACATTACAACTTGCAACTAATAGGCAAAAGGAACAAACATACCTTCAAGAACATCAATGTTTGTGTAACCATCCAACATGAAAAGTTAAACTTATGAGGGAGTGGCAAAAGCGTGCAGCAAGCCTCACAGCGTCTGGAAATATAGTATGCATATGAAATAGTATCATTGGGTGCACAACAACTAACAGATATGAAAAGGGGAAGGGGAAACTACTAACAAGACCAAGAAACATAATTGCAACAACTAAAGTAAAACGAAAATACACTACAATACTCCTTACCCAATATATAACAGGATGAAACAACAATAACAGATAACAATTAATAAAGGGCTCTAGGAGAACAATAACGTGGTAGTAACAACAATTTCCTACATAGGAATTTAGTCACTATATATTTATCGCTTTAAATAAAAAAAATTTATTTAAAAAAGTCCTTTCGCGTCATGCCGTCCAGAGCTTTTCTCCGAAACCGCACGACAAAAGTGTATGAGATTTGGCTCAAAATCATACATCGGCCGGGGATGTGCCAGTAAAATCGGCATCAATTTTGATTAAAGCAGTAATTAAGGGAAAACATATATTCATAAATCGAGATCTCGAAAACGTTCAAGGTAACAGTAATAATTTTAGCGCATTCAGTCCGATTCCTACGAAATTTTCAGAAATTGTACAGGTTAGCTCCTTAGACGGTCCCCTTTGCTTTTCAATGCCGTCAAATCAACAGTAGCCTGAGCTCATGCGCAAACGTGAATTTCACATAACGTCGATTCCTCATCATCTGTTCTGAACTCATGATATTTTTGTTTTTTCTCTTATTTTAAACTCTCTTCAAAATTATATACAATCCGTTCATAAGGACTTCCCTGTAATGCATGCATTACCTACTTAACAATGTTTCTCATCTTTTGACCAACTCTTCGCATTAATTTACTTAACGTAAGTATAAAATGAACAACCAGAGCAGGTAGGTCTTTATTATTTATTGTTGGTTTAAACGATATTGGTTCCGAACATTTTCATCGTTTAGTAGGTATAAAAATAAAAAAAGTATACCTTCTTTCTACTTACAAATACCTACCACGCAAAGCCTTCTTTTCACATTATTACTTCATTGTGGTTACTTAGCAATAATAGTTTATTACGTAACGTAATAAATCAGCTTTCCTTGACACTAGGGATAATGAGATGTTCTGATAAATTGAGAGCTTTCCAAAAAGTGGCGAACGATTTTACTGCAATGAAAACCAAGGGAGTTGCACTAGCTACGCGTTGGTTGTACGTGAAAATCAATAGAAAACTTGATAGCAACATGATACTTGTTAAAAACTAACGAAACTATTTTCGAAAAGCGAGAGCATTTCAAAACCCAGCTGTAAACATGATACACGTTAAAAAATTAACGAAAATTGTGGAAAACTTATATATATATATATATATATATATATATATATATATATATATATACATATTGTTACCGTTAAAGTGTGAAATCAGTTAGTATATAAAATAACTAGTTAGTATATCGAATAACTACGGAGACCAGTTAAAGTGTGCAATTTCTCGAACTAGACACTTTAACTAGTTATTATATAAAATAACGGGAGGCCAGCCGTGAAAGTGTATAATAATATTATTGGGTTCAAGTATGAATGGGATTGGTCTCCAAAATTCCTACCTTCCTACCTGCTTTCAAACTGGGGACGAAAAACGGAATTCTCCGACAGCTCTATGCTAGATCGCAGTTCAGCGTTTGCGAAGAAAGATTCTTGGATGCCAGTGAAATACCTCCAAACGAAGCATCCGGTGGCGACAGCCCAAGCTACTGGGGACGGGCGAGGATTTTTCCGGTGCCACTGCACCACAAAATGCACCTCAAACAGATGCAAGTGTGTCAAAAATAAGGTTCTGTGCAACTCAAAATGCCATCAAAGCAACCCATGTTCAAATAAGTGATTTCACAATTTTTGACTTCTGACGTGTATATTACTTACCTAACCTACTCTATTATTTCGTCGAATTACATATTAGTAATGAAAATGGATGCCAATTCTTCAATCCTTTCATTTCCCCTGAATAATATCATTCTAGTAGTGACTTCCCAAGAAAAGCAGTCGACTCTACACTTTCGATTGGTGTTTCGTTACTTCACATAATACCTAGTTATTTCATATATTCCCTAGGGAATGCATATAGAAAACTTTGAATTATACACACTACCTACAACCGCTCGTTATTCTATATACTAACTAGATATACTAACTAGTTATTTTATACATTAACTGAATTACACACTTTAACGGTAACATATACATATATATATATATATATATATATATATATATATATATATATATATATATATATATATATATATATATATATATATATATATATATAAGGAATGATAACTTTATTTGTAAATCAATGTTGTACATTACATCTCAGTTGGTGTAAATGCTTTGAATGGAGTAGGAACTACCTAATTAACATGAAGCTTGAAGGAGCAACAGGCCCAATGGCTGCCCTCCGATTAAAAATAGAAAAGTCATTTTCTCTAGTGATTAGATGTTTTCTTGTGTCCAACAGGTCCGTGTTTCGTTTTCTCTTCAATCGTCGTGTCACTCGTGGCGCAGGAACGTATGTTGCTGTAGCGTGTACTGATTGATTTGTGCGAGTTGTCATTGATGTGTGTGGTCTGTGGTAACGTGTCTTGATAACTTCTTCTACCCAGGGGATTTTCAGATCATGGATTATGGTGGTGCGTAGAAACCATGGAGCTGCTACGATGGTCCTTAGGAAGAGGTTTTGCTTTATCTGTATTTTTTTAATTTTGATTTGCAGGCTGAATCAGATTTCACACCCGTACATCCATATGGGGCGTACAAGGGTTAGGTATATTAGTCTTTTGAGGTGGAGAGGGAGGCGAGATTTGGCTGACACTAAGAACTTTAGTTGCTTGGCCCTAATTTTCATCTTTTGAAACACTTCATTGATGTGTGATGACCATGTGAGCTTTGAGTCAAGGATGAGACCAAGATATCTTACCTCGTTCAATTGTGGAATCGTTTCATTATTGAAAGTGATTGGGACATTATTTATTCGCTTTTTATAGGTGAATTTGGAAAACTTACGCACACTTCACGAAGGCGAGAAAACCCGGCAAGTTGTCAAGACAACAAACGGCAGAATTCAAAATTCCCGGCTGATAAGAAACTTCGATTACATCGATATCACATCCACTTGGTACCACCAGGTTCACTGCGATCGCGATTTGAATCCGGCTTGCCCCCATTGTCTAGTGTATATTTACATATATTTACCATGTCGAAACAGAACCGTTTTTTAGGTAGGTACATTAATCAGCTGGAAGCAAACAGGGAGGAAAGAAAACAAGCTCAGTTGATATACAACGCCATCCATAAGCGAAATTGCTATACGCCTGATTATAATGGATGTAGAAGGTTTTTTGTTAGTTGAGAATATACACATTAGTGAAAATTGATATTTCTGGTAACGTAATTAGTTTACAACTGATACTATCAAGTTAATTTTCTTACCTTTCACTTCCGTTCACTTTTTAATTCCACTAAAAAATCTTTTTAACAGCCCCCCCCCCCCCCCCCCCTTGAAGTTCTTGGACTTGTCAAAACGTTAGAAACAACGTAATATATAGCCTGTGCGCAAACGTGAATTTCTCTTAACGTCTTTTTCTTATCATCTGTTAATCCGATTTCGTTCAAACTCAGGTAATTCGGTATATGTTCTATAAAAATGTCCTATAAATTATATCGCATGCCATTGCGCATGCGCCAAACTAATATTGATTGACACACGCAAAACTCCAAGTCTAATGAAACTATTTTGATGAAATTTCCAGGGATTGTGCGGGGTACCTTCTAGACAGTCCCCTATAACTTTCATTGCCGTCACATAAAGTAGTCTATACGCATGCGCAAACTTTTATTTATTATAACGTCGATTTCTTTCATCTATTGGTCCGATTTCGTCCAAACTTGGGAGTTGATAGATATGTGTTTTAGGGAAACTTCCTGATTTATATCGCGATTGGTGGCGTAATAACTATAGCGCATGCGCAAAACTAAAATTAATCGAGACAGACAAAACTCCAAAACTAATGGACAGATTTTCATGAAATTTTCAAGGATTGTGCGGTTTAGCTCCTAGGCGTTCCCCTATAAATTCCATTGCCGTTGGAGTTATGCTAGCCTGTGTGCAAGTTCGAACGTTAATTTCTTACAACGTCGACTTATCAATCATTTCGACTCGTACTTCGTTCTTCAACTAATTCTATGCGTCCATGTATGTGTGAGGAAGCTATACTGCCCACCCAACTTGGCAGACTTTTTTTCCTCGTCTCACCTGATTTTTTTATACACCGTCTTCTACCAGTTCTCCTCAGCCAATTTTGATGAATTTTGAAAACCTGAAAATTTGACCGGACGAAGTGCTTTTTGAGGTTTTGAAGCCACTGCGACCAAGTGGGGGTTGTAAGGGAGGGGGTAAATATGAAATTTCAATCTCATTATTCAGTCTGTACATTCCAACCTTTCCGTCCTAGACTACCAAAAATGTATGATATCCCCCCCCCCCCCTAAAAGCTCCACGTACAAATATGGTAAGCCACAAAATGCATGTCATCCTATTTTGGCTGCGCCAATTAGTCGGATCATCATCATCTAATACAGTGCTCTCACTCGCTCACGCAATCAAAAAGAGTGAGAGAATGACTTCACTGTACTAGGAGATGACGATCCGACTGATTGGCTCAGCCAAAATTGGATGTTATGCATTTTTTGGCAGAAGCCATCACCTCTGACGTGGGCTGCATCAAAAGTGCCCAAAGCAATACTGACTGATAAAAAGAAAAAATGACATCGTAGCTGGAGTGTCGTTATGGAGGACAAATGTACCAAGTTTTGTAACCAGAGAAATTCCGGTCTAAAGTTGGTCAATTTGTTGCAATGTGCACTCCACATGATAGTTGTTAATTCTGTAATGGATGTGAACTCTAATTATCTAGACGATTTCGACAACTACTGCACTTTCCTACGCTTAGTAGTTTCAACTTGTAGCGTTGTCACTGGACACACGGTGTTGCCCCCTAGGCGTAAGGGGTGGGATGATATCACTACTCGACGAAAAAGCCGTTCATATTAAAATAAATGCCGTACGAGAGTTCACAGCTGATATCAAAATTCTTTTAAATTCTCAGCTTCAATTTAAAAAAGTGAAATTACGGTTTTGTGGATTTCAGTGTAATATCTAATCGCAAACAGGTTGTAATGACACTTTTTCATGGTTTCTTGTAGGCGAACTCCCAAACGGGATATCAAATGGATTGAACAAGGAGAAGAGTCGTGATGACAAACACCGGGACAAGGATAAGCACAGAGACAAGGACAAGCACAGAGATAAGGACAAGGACCACAAGCACAGCAGCTCCTCTTCAAGCAGCCATAGGGACAAGGAAAAGGTTCTACTTATGTTTAACAACTTCCGTTTTTTCTTCTTTGGAATTAGGAAATGAATTTTGTTGCAGAATAATATAACGAATATTTCCTTGGTTTTCTTAGTTATCTTCTGTCAGCAAGTGACATCACACAAACAAGTTCTTCCCCCACAGAACACTGTAGAAGGAGCGGCCTGTGCAGTCCAAGCCTCAGAGGAAATCAGAATTGTTTTTCGCTACTCCCCCCCATGGACTGCACAGGGTTCCACGGCCTTCAAGGCCACGACACTCCCGTGAAGGAAATCCTCAAGACCCAGACCATGCAGGCCAATCCTTAAGGACTGGACTAAAAGCAACTGCCTCAAGGTTTGACCAAAATAGAGGCGCCTACGCGCGCTGGGGATTTTCCCTTCAGTTTGTGACAAGACACGCAGATGAGATGTCACAATTTTGTTTTGATCATTTTGGTATATAACATGGTGTAAGACACCCTACCCATAACAGCTTCACTTCGTTATCTCAAAAATTAGGAGGGGTTGAGGGGGGCACCTCGTATTATACATTTGCAGTTTAAATACATAAACAATAACAATCCGAAGGAAATACATTGAAAATGGCCTAAGTCAACTTTTACGTTCCACACTTCACATCGTTTTATTTCAAGAGTTGTCAGAGGAAAAGCATACCGGGTGCACATTTTTGGACATATCTTTGCTAAAAATGGGCTGATTTGAATTTTCTTTTTCTTAATTTAAAGGTTATTAGATTTGCGAAAACATTTATGGAAAAGTAGTTTTTTCTATCTAGCACCGATTCCTCGTAATCTACTAAAACAAAAACTTTGAAAATGTTGATTTTACTTTTTTTCAATTTTTTCATAGCGAAATTTGATTTTTCGGCTTATATCATTAGGACCAAAAATGTTGACCATTAAAAGTACCTACAATTAAAAAAAGGTTTTTGAAATCGGACTGCAAGATATGACAAATTACAGAATAGTGGCTGGCGGCCATTTTGAATGGCCGCCATTTTTAAAATCTACTGTTCTGATATGGCCATCATGGTTTTTCATGCTCTGCATAGTCACAGGAACTTGTCATATAAGTTTTGTCTGGTCCGCAAAATTATACCAAAAAGTCGTCTGGCACATGGCCTAACATGGCGGGGAGGGGGTGGGGGAGTTAAAGTGTTTCGAACGTTACTGAACCAACTGGGGATCTGAGTTGTTTAATATGTTTGGAGTATTCTAACTCAAATCACAGACTACTTGAAATGTTTCAAATCTAACCCAAAGAGGGTGTTTTCTTAGAGAGAGAGAGAGGGGGGGGAGGGGGTGAAATGAGGACCTGATTGATTAAATATGTTTGGAATACTCTGACTTGAATCACAAACTACTTGAAATTTTCAAATCTGAACCATAGCGGGTATTTTGAGGGAGGGTAGGGGGCGAGATGGGGGTATCTTGAACATCACTAAATAAAGTGAGGATCTGATTGATTAAATATGTTTGGGTAACACTGAAAAACCACAGCCTACGTGGAAATTTTCAATTCCGACCCATATGGGTGTTCTTGGGGGAGGGGTGTATCTTTGATATTACTGAACAAACTGGGATCTGATTGGGCGAATATGTTTAGATTAAGTCAACCTCAATCACAGGCTATTAAAAATTTGTCTAGCCTCAACCATAGGGAGGTGTTTGTGGTAAGGAAAAAAAGGGAGGGGAGAGGGTGTGGTTAAATGGAATATAATTCGGTCATCACCGAACGAACTGGTGATCTGATGTTCGGACGAATGAAATTGGATTAGTCTGAACGTTCTTTTGGATTACCTATCAAGAATATTTTTAATCGGAAATATGGGGGTGTTTGTGGAGAGGTAGTCAGGGTTGATCTCAGTAGTTTGGTCCTAATAGGTAATTTATAAGTAAGTACATTTAAGTAAGGACTTTTTTAAACCAGATCCATAGGGGTGTCCCAAAATGTGATGGGTGAGGCGGGACTTGCATATATTCAAGTCAATCTGTGCAACGCACGGGTGAACCAGCTAGTAATAAATACATTCGAGGGTGGAAAGAAATTTTATAATAACTGAATCAGCTCAGCTGATTTATCTCCAAATTCACCCAATTATTTTGGAGATTATGTTGGGCCATGAAAAATGATTGTTTACACAATACCCCCCAAAAAAACACCTTTACGTTTTCAACATTTGAATTTCTGCGGTTCAGCTCTTTAAATTGAATATTTATAGTAGCCACTTCATGTATTGTTGCCTAAATGTGAACTTTTGACTTGAATTGGTTTTATTGGACTCTTTTAAATTTACATAGGTACGTATCTTCAAAAGTGAAAAGCGAATAGTAATAAAGAGGGTTACAGTTGTTTATTATTGAACATATTTTTTATTGATCTTTTTTTTCTTTTGTTCCATCAGTCTAAAGATGGTCACAGCAGCAGCAGTAGTAGTAAGGACAAGGAAAGGAGCAAAGATAAGGACAAACACCGTGATGAGAAGCATAGGGATAAATCAAGGGATGAAAAAAAGGACAAAGATCGCAGTCACAGTTCCTCTCACAAGGATAAAGAGAAGAGCAGTTCATCCAGCAGTCACCGGGACAAGGATAAAGACAAGGAGCATAGGTATGTTTCTTTCTGCTGAATGCGAATATTTTTGTCGTTCTCGGTGCTTAAATTGATGCATGCATAACATAACAAAATCAGCAATCTTTATTGTAATCCCTCGAAGCTTGGTGTTTTACTTTATCTGTAATTTTCTGTTTCTATAGCAAACACAGCTCTTCCAGCTCTAAGCATTCTTCGTCATCGTCTTCCAAGGACAAAGACAAGCACAGCTCTAGTTCGAGCAAGGACAAAGACCGTTCGGATAGGGACAAAGAGCGTTCCAGCAAAGATAAAGACAAGCATCGGAGCGATAAAGAGAAATCTGATAAGGACAAGCACCGAAGTGATAAGGAAAAGTCGCGCCACAGCTCTGGAGACAAGGACCGCTCCAAAGACAAACATAGAGATAAAGATCGTAGTGACAGTGATAGAAAGGACAAGGAACGAAAGGAAGGTTAGAACATTGTTTTACCTCATTCAATTCATTGCATTTGTGGGTCCCGTCTATAAAAGTATAAATATGCAACTGCCCTAAGAGTGAAAGGATGTTTTTTGAGCCTTCCTTTCATAGAATCCCAGCCAAGTCTTATAAGGGGGCAAGAATCCAACTTCTCACATTAGATCTAAACAATCAACAGGTAATCTACTTGTTTTAACAATCAACGACTAATCTCTTCCACGTTCAATGGGAAAAAATGTTAGTGATATGAATCATTATTATATGTTAATCACAACTTTCAAACAACCTCAGAAAGAAACTGATTATACTCGTAAATTGGATTCATCAGTTCCAGGTTTCACGAACTTTATATAACAGTTGACATTGTTTGTTACGTTTGTAACAACGGAAAAGGAGTCTTATCTAGGTAAATTAACGGTTTCCTGATGACTCAGGACTGTTAACATTACAAAACATTTCTTAAGGTCATTTTTTGGGCGACTCTACTTCATCTTTACATTCAATTTTGAAATTAAATGACATTTAGGGCAATTATCATTAAAACAAATTCCCTTTTTTCCATAGAAAATTCATCTGAATCTCTTCCATGTTTCAGATAAGCACAAAAAGGAGAAAGAACGCGAGAGCATGATAAAACTCGTAAGTAACTGAATCATCCCAAGTATTCATGTTTTCCTGCTTCTTTGTTTTTTTATTTATTTGTAATTTCTGATTGATTCATATCTTAGGAAAAAGTCGATGAGTCGTTACAAATGATAAAGGAGGAAATGGAAGAGCCTGATCTGGACAAAGCTCCTCCAACACCCACCATTCCCTATATCTCCAACGACCCTCCAGTCTGCAAAATTGAGATCAAAGATGAGCCTGAAGACAGTTTCAATCTGGAAGTAGACACGACAATGGAGAACAGCCAGTTCAAGGAGGAGGATGAGGACCAGGGCGAGGATGAACAAACAGAGATCAAGGAAGAAGAGGATTCCGATGATGACGTCCCGCTGGTGAGTGTCGGGTGATGTCAGGTAGCTGTTTAGTCAATTTTGTTCTTATTATTGCAAGAAGCTGTCGCATGGGTCAAATATTGCTAGTGCCTAGCAACCTTTTCAATAGGTTTTCTCATGGATTTCTGTTTTGGTGCACTCGGAATCGAACCAGTGTTGCCAGGCGTCTCTTTTTGGAGGTACATGTCCTCCTTTTCACTCACTGATACCCCCAAGACCTTCGGGGGGACACTGAAAAATACCCCTTTTTAGTTTGAAGAGCCTTTTAGTCCCCTTTTTCATGACCCCAAACTCTTTTCCGTCATTTTCACTCGTTGAACTACATGCTTGGATAAAATTTAGGTTGGTACATCAGGAGTTGAAACTTGGTTGGTTGGATCTGTTTTTCCCTTGTAGAAACATGATGTAGAGTTGAAACTTGAGAAAGGTAAAAACAGACATGGATGAGGGTTCCATGCTCTATCCATACATGTGTTTGTGTCTTAGGGATTTTTTTCAAGAGTTGGTTAGTGAGAGAGATAAAAAATAGATAATTGCCTGATACGTGTAGTTCCGTCTCTTTCACATCTTGAACACTTTTCATATTATTGAAAGAATAGTCTCCATCAAGTGACAGATTCTCCTTGTGGAATTTCTGAAGAGAGATTACTTTTTCTATTTTGGTCAATTCACTAGTAAATTCTGGTAAAACAGATAATTTACTCTCAATCTCTAACTTTCAATCGCTGAAAAAAGAATTCAGAAAATAATGTTTGAAAAAACTGCTTTTACTAAAATTTATTTTTCAATATTTTACTAGTATTGGTCTCATGTAGGAGCTTGGAAAGTTTCAACTTCGTTATTCAGCACTACAAAAAGTACTCGAAAGCCCTTGAATTAATGATCTCAGAAACTTAACATAATTTACCTACTTTCTTTGATTCTTCCATAAATGTGAGCAATGTGAGCATTGTGTAATTAGCTAAAAAAAAAAAACATGTACCCCTATTTGTTGGGCGGGGTCTGACAGCACGAATCAAACTCTGAATTACAACACTAATATTTATACACTTGAAATCTAACATCGAGGTTGAGATGAAAAATGATAAATTGTGCCTTATAGTAGAACACAAGATTTCATTTCTGCAGAATCGTTGGTCCCTAATCTCTGGAAAGAAATGCGTGAGCTACATTCTCAAACAACAAATTATTTATAACTTCATTATCTTGTCCATAGTCCATTGTCTCCATGACAACAAAGTGGTCTGGTTGCTCAATCAATGATTTACATATAACAATAAACAAATTAGTACAAACAGATTGATAATATTGAATTCAATAATTAATAGGTACCAATTATTCTAGTTTCATATTACAACAGCTGTTTTAAGGCACCTTCATACTCGGGGGATTACCGTATTTAAAAAGTCAACAATTCCATGTTATCGTTGCTTCAAGAACCCTTTCAATGTTATCTGGTAAACATGATTGTATTTATGTCATGTGTATACTTGCATTGTGATCTAAGTGCTTTGAAAATATCATTGATTGGTGGGGATTGTGCCAAGTCTAGAGAACGCTGTCTAATTATGACGTTGTCAACCACTAACGCCGTTTTAATATTCTCAGGCTGCTAGAACCAGCCTAAAGCGCGAGGCTTCGGAGGATGACGATGAAGATGACTGTCCCCTCTCAGCTAGAAAGAAAGTAAAAAAAGAAGAGAAGAAGAAAAAGCGGAAGAAAGCTTCAGAATCTGAGTACGACGACGAGGAAGAAGAAGAAGATTTTAAGCCGGTTAGTGGTCTCTACTGCTTTGTATTATCTTATTAATATATAAAATCGAATGTCTGTTTGTGGGTTTGTTTGTTTGTATCAGCATCAGGGCCGAACGGCTGCACGGATTTTCAGGGGGCGGGCGCAAATTAACGAGCAAGTTCCAGAATCGAATTTAGGCTACATTACAATCCTCGACTCCTTACATCGAGAACTCCGCTTTTCCTAACGACGTCACCCGGATAAGCAACTTCCTAATTAAGAAAAAACTGGTCATGCATCGAACTTTTCTTGTCAAATTGGGATGGTGTATGTTCACGCGTAAAGAAATTTTGACAAAAAATTAAACGATACCAAAACGCTTTTGGTGGGTTGAGCCGAGCGGTTTTT
This sequence comes from Adelphocoris suturalis, assembly GCA_030762985.1. Taxonomy (NCBI): domain Eukaryota; kingdom Metazoa; phylum Arthropoda; class Insecta; order Hemiptera; family Miridae; genus Adelphocoris; species Adelphocoris suturalis. The sequence continues at coordinate 120,163,574 of CM061042.1, forward strand.
ATTCTATGATCTCCTACAGCTAATTCCAATGCTTTTCATCCTATGAAGCTGTAATTTGGTGTAGCCTCCGTAGTTACGACACAGTCTGGATATGGTTATTTCAGCAGTCTTAGCACCGACTAACCCGTACATGTGGGTCCTTGCAACGCACAGGTAACCGGCTAGTTACATATAAAATCCAATTTCTGATGGATACGTTTTGATATGAATCAGTTTATTACTCGAATCTGACTAGGCTCATAGTTATGGGTGGAATGCATTGACTGCCTCTTGGTGCTTCTTTACTAGCTTCACTATTTGTGCATATTGTTGCTTGATTGGACTTAATCGGATTATTTTCCCTCCACCTGTTCAAGTTTCTTAGGAATACAATTTTCCTCGGTTCTGGTGATTTTTATTTTGTTTGATGGCAATTACCTACATATGAATCATTATTGACAAAAGGCGAAGAAGAAATCACGTAAATGAGGGGGGGGGCTAGTTCTTGACTTGAGAGTTGAATTGACGGGAAATAGGAACAGGATAGCGGAGAATGTGTAGGAAAACAATGAAAGGTAAGTAGTTTAGAGATAAATTGATCAGTACCTGTGTTTCTGAAGGAATGAATACCTGGGGTACCCCAAGATGCGTGCGTCCTGGTAGTGGCAGCAGGTCTGGATTCAGAGATTCTTGAGCGGGTTTTTCGGGAAAGATCGGAAAGGAAAAAGAAGCGTGGAGAATATTTTGATTTTTATGTGCAAAAAACAAACAGTTTCAAATCAATATGCAGTGCATGCAATCCTTCTACTTGATGGGAAGATGACACAGTCATAGATCGTTTGGTTCCCAACTTTACTAAAAAGCGTAAAATTGTGGGGTCCTGGTACTGTAATGCAGTGAACCCATCTGGAGGTTCGAAGCCTAGAGTTTCGATAATATGCTACGAACCGGGTTTATTAATTATAAACCAGTGTTCTGTGTAGTATAGCTATCTAATACAGAAATAATACACCTTTGTGTAATAGTTTGATACGTTTTAATGTTGGCTTAGTACTATGTACAACTCAGGTTTTCCTAATATACGATTTATAATGTTTTCCTGTGCAACTCATGGGATATTAATTGATTTTTTTGTTGTTATTTTTTTTGATGTACAGAAGAAAAAGAAGACTCCCAAAGCTTCAATAAAGGAGAAGAAAGGAAGAAAGTCTGCTGCTGCCGAGACCCCAGTGAGCCCAACCAAAGCCGGAGGTCGCAAGAAGAAAGAAGAGGAAGAGCAAGAAGTTTGGAAATGGTATGTTTTCAGTTGACAAGTACCCACTTTTCTGTGGTGGTATTGTATAAACATATATTCTGGGTAGGAGCCCTTGCCTACTGTGGCGCGTTAGTTGCTGATATCGAATTTGGAACACAATGGAATGGAAACTGCAGTTCTTCCGCACTGATGATTCCGGCTTCTTATAGCTGTCTACTTGGAAAATATGGGAAACAGCTGATTTGGCCACATATATTTTATCAGTTGACTCCAAACCGATGATAAGAGAGAAAATTCATCCTGAAGTGTCGCTTGTTATATTTTCAACTCTTCCATTTACTCATTCTGCAATGTGCCTTAAGAAATGGGTTTATGGGAAAGTTCGAGCTGATAACAGATAAGGAGTTTTGAACTCCTTCTGCTTCAATGAACTATTCTAAATAAACGCATGGGAAACTCCCATTCGGATGTTGCTCTACGATATTAGAGAGTTTTTGTTCTTCCCGTACGATTTTCCCCGTTAAAGCTTAGGACAGCGTCTAGAGCAAGCAACTGCAGATGCTAGCTCTTTGCGTATTTCTTCACGTATTTACACGAATAACCAAGTGCTATCGTCACGCTAAAGTCTCTTTAGTATTTCAATGTCATCAATTCTCTTGAATTCGAGATCGAGAAGAAGAGATCGAAATCATTTTTAATTTATACTCTGCTTTATCCGCTATATTCTCTGGCATCAAGTAGCTGGGTTCGAATAATTAACAGACCTACGACCTAAGAAAAAAATTGTATTCACCAACGCCTGTATTTCGATGAATACATCGGTTCTCGTCTGATCACCGAAGTTAAGCAACGTCGGGCTTGGTTAGTACTTGGATGGGTGACTGTCCTGGAGTGCCGCAATTTCGGCATCTTTTTTATTTTTTGTCTCATCATTCAATTTTTCATCTATCTACATCAAGTTTACTTAATCAGGCCTCGTGGAATAGTTCGTTTTGAGTGCCTTCCCTGCTTTATCAAATCGTTTCCATGATCTTGAGTGGGTACATAGCACAAATTCTACTATACCAACCTACTCAATTTGTTATTGAACTGACAACAGCTTTTTTATTGATCGTATTATTTACACACAAACCTGCTCGTTGTCTGAATCTTTATGTAGGCAGATACAACTTTGTTGTACGAAATGTATGTACGTGCAGATGCCTACAAAGAACAGGTACTTACTTAAAAATCGGAAAAGTATCGACAACTGCATTCACTCCCAAGTAGGTGAACAGGATATCTGACTGTTGGACGATATAGGTACTTTGTTTGGTTATGTTATCGTAATCAACAGAATTTGATTTAATAATACAAATATATTTATCATAGGTTTAACTTTAAATGGGAAAAGTTATTAGTAAGGCTCAGATTTTGCTTGTTTTGCGTGTTTTTTTCTGAAGCCCCAAACCTTCATACAAGTTCGTTTTGAGTGTTTTCAGACCATTTGGAACCCAAAAAAACGAAATTTATTGTGCATGTTTTGGGGTTTTTTTTTCTCCAGATTTGTGCATTTTGCGCGTTTCATGTTTTCCCCAGCAATTTAAAAAATTAAAAGCATTTAGCAAATTTTTAGGTACAAACCAAACTTTTTAAAAAAATAACTAACTAAAACTAGTGGTAGTTTGTTTTCTATAGAATTTTTCAAACCGAAATGGGGTGATTGGTCTCACTCAAGATTCAAATGCAAAATAATGCAGGAAACCAGGCTGTCTGGAATGCGAATTGACGGAGAATGTTTCGGCTGAAGAGGTTGCAAATTACCGATTTCTACCCATTGTCTCCTGTGATATGGAAAGGTCATTTTCTACACTAAAGACATTTTAAAGTGAGAACAGGCGTAGTTTCAAGGTTGGCAACCTAGAGAAGGTATTAGTTGTAAATTGTAATTTCAATCAGCAAGTTGATCGGAGTGAGCCAGAAGAATAATGCATCTGTAAATATAATGCCAACATTTTTTTAAAATCTTTCAGCACGTTATTAATTTTTGTATAATTTGACAATAAAACCTGAAACCAGTATACTGATTTGTGAAACACTGTTCTTTCCTTACAACTCATCCCTTTGCATGATGAACAGCAATTGATTATGCCAAATTTATTTATATACGCATAATATAAAAAATTTCAATTTTTTAAAATTAATTTATTTATCAATAAATTTCATCAACTACTTTTCCAAGTTTTTTTTTTTTTTTTTTTTTTTTTTTTTTTTTTTTTTCTTTTTTTTTTCGTTCTAATACTCTCAACATTTTACGTACATATTCGTTAAAAGGGGGTTTCACAAGCATTCATGGCAAAAAAGTAGTCTTCTTTGAATTATTTTAAAAATAAATTTTTTTGCATGTTTTGGCATTTATGTTGATCCGAGCCCTAGTTATTAGACGGCAGTCAGAGGGAGAACCTATACTCTTGAAACTGTGGTCACCTTTGTGTCAGGTTATGATGACTACGCGTAGGACGGGATTCCAACAAAAGCATTTTTCTCGCCTACGCGTAGGTAGGCCTCTTTCCCGTATGTGCGTAATTCTACGTATCGACGCAAAAATTCACGCATGCGCAGTTGGTATTTCAGTATTTTTGCGTACACGAGTAGAAAATTACGGGAAGAACAACAACTCTATTACCTTAATAGTGCTCGAACGTTCAAGGCAGTGTGACGCCAAGAATTAGTTAAAAATAAACCTGGTTGAGGTCTTCTGCCGTCATTTAATTTTACATTGGACAACCATGTTAGTTTATAGAAACTGGTTGCTCATGCGGTTCAATGCCTGTTCCACGTGCATTAGTTGTTTTTCACACGAACCCTTTTGCTATTGGTTGATCCTATTCCCTTCGACAACTATTCGTCACGCCCATGGGTATGAAATTTATTTTTTGTAAAATTCCATCATTCCTACATTATTAAACCTTTTTCTTTTCAATTGTTATTTGAAATTAGTGGCGGATTACATCGTTGCTGTTATTTCATCTATCTAAATCGTACATTCATGTATTTTTTATTTTATTTTAGCATGGAACATGCTTTAGCCATCACCTAACTGGACAAAAACATGACGAAACCGTGGAACGAATGTAGCGCGGGATTTTTTACTTTCCCAACATTCCAACAGAGTGGAAAGTAATGTACATTTTTTTACTATCCCAACAGAGTAGAAAGTAATGTCCATTTTTACTTTCCCAACAGAGTGGAAAGTAATGTCCACTTTTACTTTCCCAACATCCCAACTGAGTGGAAAGTAATGTCCACTTTTACTTTCCCAACATCCCGACAGAGTGGAAAGTAATGTCCGTTTTTACTTTCCCATCATCCCAACTGAGTGGAAAGTAGTGTCCACTTACACTTTCCCAACAGAGTGGAAAGTAATGTCCGTTTTTACTTTCCCATCATCCCAACAGAGTGGAAAGTAATATCCACTTTTACTTTTCAACATCCCAACAGAGCGGAAAGTAATCTCCATTTTTAGTTCCCCAGCAGAGTGGAAAGTAATGTCCATTTTTACTTTCCCAACATCCCGACAGAGTGGAAAGATGTCCATTTTTACTTTCCCAACGCCCCAACAAAGTAGAAAGTAATGTCCGTTTTTTACTTTCCCTCCCAACACCCCAACAGAGTGGAATTTCTTTTGATTTTCTTGTACAACCAAGCCGTTTATGGGGAAATGAAACTTCTTTATTTTTCACCGGACAAAATTCGTTCTCCACTCGTTGGAAAGCTCTCGATTTATCACGCATTTCTTTCGTACTTGTTCTTCTATTCATGTCGTAGTTTTATATTTATTTATGTTATAAATAGATATAGTAAACAATGCTTTGTTTTGTTGTCACTTGGTTGAGAAGTTAACCTTGGTTATAGTTATTGTAGATGTGCACCATAACAGAAAATGACATACTTAGGTACTCTAATCTAATTTCGATTAGTAAAACAATCATATCGTAGTTTTAAATTTAAGAAAGCATGTTCCATGTTTTAGCATTTTAGCTGAAGGCTCAAAGCAAAAAGTTACTGGGGGTCCAGGGGGCGACGAGTTATTACTTTATTCTTATTATTTATTTTTTTTTTTTTTGCTTCATTTATTAATTTTTTTCTTGTTGGTTTGAAGGTGGGAAGAAGAAAAGAAGGATGATGGGCGAAAATGGACGTTCCTTGAGCATAAAGGTCCTCTTTTTGCTCCACCTTACGAGCCACTTCCTAAGAACGTAAAATTCTTTTACGATGGTGAGTGATCTATTCGCATTCCTCTAGATGTTTGTTCTTCTGCAATGCTTGAACTTTTTTGTTGTTTTCAATAAAATCTACTAGTTTTATTAACTGAGAGCTATTGACGTTGAAATCATGAAGTTGTACACGTAACCAATACTTATGTTTCATGTTTTTTTATTTTCACCAGAATAATAAAGTGAATTTTTCTTCTGTGTCTAGTCTTATGGTGTTTGTAATTCGTATTTATTTGTTTAGGCAAAGAAATGGCTTTAAGCGAAGAAACTGAAGAAGTAGCAACTTTCTATGGCAAAATGTTGGATCACGATTACACCACCAAAGAAGCTTTCAATAAAAACTTCTTCAAAGATTGGAGAAAAGTGATGACCCCCAAAGAGAAAGAGGTCATAACTGAACTCAAGAAATGTAATTTCCGTCAAATATGTTCCTATTTCCAACAGAAGTCCGAAGAGAGAAAAGCTATGTCCAAAGAGGAGAAAAAGGTGAGGAATTGAGCTTTTGAACAGTATTAGAAACAGCTTTGTTTCAAGCGATTGATTTTCTTGCGAGTCCTTTCTTAAATATACTTCTGTATTCCGCGTTGTCGTAAAAATGAGTGTTGTGGGGAACTTGAAAAAGACATTTGGAATATTAACACAATATACTCTCCGATTTGTATTTGGAGTACATTGGAGAAAGGATCCTATCTTATGTATAGACCCTGAATTAACCCCTTTCTAAGTTTACATGACTATTTCTTGGTCGTCGATTCTGGGACCCGTTTTTATCATTTGGGTCCACCCTAAATTATGGTTGGAGGTTCAACCTTGGAGCACGTATATCTGGCACGTCATCTGCTCTATGAAGGTCAATTAATTTTTACAGGCTATTAAAGAACAAAATGAAGAAATTCAAAAGGAATATGGTTTCTGTACTATTGATGGGCACAAAGAGAAGATTGGTAACTTCAGGATTGAGCCGCCAAGTTTGTTCAGAGGCCGAGGAGAGCATCCGAAGATGGGTATGCTGAAGAAGAGAGTGATGCCTGAGCATGTCATTATTAACTGCAGCAAAGACTCTACGTACCCAAAAGCACCTGACGGACATAAATGGAAAGAAATCAGGCACGATAATTCCGTAAGTATCTATTTTCACTCATCAGTGGTTATTCTGGAAAGAGATTTTGTGTTTGAATATACTTGGAAAGTACTTATAGGCACTTGGATTGGTACTCACTGCAATATTACAATCGCTTTCATTTTTAGGTCACGTGGTTAGCAAGTTGGACTGAGAATGTGCAGGGCATGGTCAAATATGTTATGTTGAATCCCTCTTCCAAGCTGAAAGGCGAGAAAGATTGGCAGAAGTACGAATTGGCGCGAAAACTGGCCAAAACAATTGAGAAAATCCGCGAAGACTATAGGAACGACTGGAAGTCCAAGGAAATGCGGATACGGCAGCGGGCTGTTGCTATGTACTTCATCGACAAGGTTAGTTATTGATTGCATGAAACTTATTCCAGTGTGCTAATGGAGTGGTGGGAACTTACTACACACACATAATTCATGTCTTAATGTATTAATTGTAACAAATTTTTATATGATTTGAAATGATATTGTTCTAGCTCGCTTTGAGAGCTGGAAATGAAAAAGACGAGGACCAAGCCGATACTGTGGGTTGCTGTTCCCTCCGTGTTGAACATATCAGCTTGTACCCTGAAAAAGACGGTAGGTCACGGCATAAGATGTAGCCTATTTGCCCTGTGTACTATGTCTTAAGGGGGTGGGAAGGTTTAAAACAGTTTTTTTTTCTTTACTTTTCAATTTCTCTTTGAATTTCTTTATGAAAGTGCAACAATTTGTGAACATTTTAGTACCAACGGCATGTCCCTACTACAATTAATAACGAATAAATGAATTTTCAAAGTTAATATTCCATCCGTGTTATTTTCAGTGAAACGTCGCGAAGATATCGTTGTGCTTTCACAGACGAAGAAATAATTAAACTTGTGATGTATTCCTTGTGTTTGAAGTTGAATTATTTGAAATTAAGTTTGATTTGATTAAGTTGAATTATTTCACCTCATTTTTAGAACAAAACTGTTTAGAAAAACGGTTGAATATAGAAAAATACTGGATATTTTTACGTGATTGAATACTGTATTGTGTAACAAACATTATCTCAAAAGTTTGAACGAATTTTGAAGCAGGAATACTTCAAAGAAGATAGGCGGAACAGAAGAGTGCAAAAACGCAAAATAAGTCAGGACAGGAGAGCTGTCTTGGTCCGGGCGAGCCCTTTAGAGCCGCATGGGCATTTTAAAGTCAGGCGCAAAAAGGTTAATTCAGAAAGCACGGAAAGTTTACTTTCAAGAAGGTCTTCTATAAACATAATCTTCTTATTATTAGAAAGTTAAGTAAATGTTTTGTATCATGGAGGAAGCAAATCTGTGAGACAAAGTCGTTAGCGAAGAAACAGCTCCTCAATCGCTGTGCAAGGAGAACTTCAAGCGCCTCTCCTTAAAAATCGCTTCTTTCAATACGTTTACCCCATTTTAAAATCTAGTGGACGGAATTGAATACTTTTTCCCAATAGTCGGGGGGCTTCGATTTTGTATGATACCGAGGAATCGGTCAAGTTGCTTTTTTATGGATAGATTCACGCCATCTCTTCTTATACCAATATTAAAATTTTGACAATAAATAGAATCCCCCCCACTTTTTGTTCTGAATGTTATTGGAAACAACTAGGAACAGCAGGGGAACTTTGAAATTATATGGTGAGTCAGATAATGGGACAAATATGAAGGAAAGTGTGATTGTTTTCCGATAGAGTAAGGTTTGACGATTGGCGGCCCGAAAATGCTTCAATCAGTGAATAGTGCAGCTTTTTGGGTACTAATTTTTTTAACAATCCAGTGATATGTAAAAGTAAATTTACTCGTATTTAAATTAATCAAATAATGAGTTTGTGTAGAAGGGTACAACTTCACAGTGCCCCGGGTAGTAAACCTAACCAACCCCCTTATGGCTTGAACGCTACTTGACTAAGTGCCGGTTTATCAATTATCTACATTAACTGCAGGATAGCTATACTGAGTATAGCGCTTTACTCCAGATAAACAATGTAAGTCGTTTATCAATGTTGAACTACCTAGCGGATAAAATTATCGCCGTTAGCATCCTCATTGGTGTCTGTAGTTGACCAAACAAGGGCGATTTACACATGGAGCTACCACAGAGTAGAGTAGGAGCTACGTTTTCTTCATAGACTGACTATTAAAAAAAACGGGTCTGACGTCCACAACACAACAGTATCCATTATGCTATCAAGCTCGGCAAAAAAGAAACCACCACTTTTTGCTATTTGCTTGATTTCTAGAGAGAGAAATACGTACACGAATTGCGAAATTGCAACTTAATTATTGTGATCGGTGAGCTGTGGACTTGATTTCATCTTCGATCTGTGTTAGAATGTAAAGAACGGTATGTTTGTCCAACGGAAACCTCAATAAAAAATACGCACTTGTCCCATATTAGTAGGTCATATATACGGAATCTACTTGATAAGTACGGTCTTCTTTTCCATTCAACTAATTATGCTACGATAGAATCTTCACCGTTGCTACTATTTGAAGACAAATCCCCAAATATCCATTCCATTGGAAGGTAAGTACAAAAATAGAGACAAACGAGATTCAAATAAGATTTTTGTAAATAAAGTTGTTTGAGGTCAGAGAGCTCTAGATATATCATTAAACTCCAGTTATAATTATTATCCAGCCATCCAGGGACCAGAAAAATTAAAACGCCAGATTGGTTTAACTAAGGGTGAATAAACACCCCTGTTGTGTTATCTGGAGGATAATTCTATCCCTCAGATAAATCCCCCTTATCCATTGGATAAATGTGATTGATAAACCGGTTCTCAATAAGCCAGGCAGTTATAAGTGGTTTTTGTGTAGAATCTATCAATTGCTAGATATCTGCTTAGTTTTCATTCCTTGAAAATCGGCCGCTACTTGTTAGAAAACCTCAATATTTCCATAATTCATTCATTTGATTCTATCTTGTGCATGAGAGGGTAATCTTAAGTTTTTTCATATGTGTCACCTATAATGTTCTTATCTTGTATGTTCAACCATTACAGATAAGGAATTTGTCGTCGTATTCGACTTCCCTGGTAAAGATTCCATCCGTTACTACAACGAAGTTCCTGTTGAAAAGAGGGTTTTCAAAAATCTTCAGTTGTTCATGGAGAACAAGAAAGAGGGAGATGATCTTTTCGATCGATTAAATGTGAGTTTTGTATTAATTTGGTTGCCGTTAGTTTTGTAATTATGTTTTAAAATTAGAAGCACAAGTATGTACTCTTCTTGATGAACAATCTTTACTTGAATATCATAACATTGTGATGTTTGTACTTATCGTATTTTTGTGTTTTGTCATTTTGTAGGGATTGAACATGACAGGGCCAACTAATTTTTATAGGTTTAAAACTTTGTTTCTCTGATTAAAAGTTGGCACCCTAGTATTCCACATATTTTTTTTTTTTTTAATATATGAGTAATTGTCTCCTCAGTTTTCCCATCCGTGTAACTTCTTGAAGACTCTACTTACCTTTAATTACAAGGATGGGAACAGAGAGGAGAAATTCATATAAAAAGATAGGGTTATATTATCATATTTAAAGATTCTAGGGGTTGAGGGTGGAAGATAAGTAGAGACTTCAAGAAGTTGAGTATTGTTATTTTGTTGTCAACTGGTTTCGCCTGTAAGACCTCATCAGGACATCAGATTTGATACTACTGGGGTATACACAGATTGTTATTTTAGGTAGAAGAATATATGTTATTGGTTCTTTTCCGTTAATTCACTACCAAACATTCTTCTTGGTTTCCGTTAATTCACTGCCATTGAAATATAAGCTATTCGATACAAAACTATTCCATAAACATCAGAATACGTGTTCTGTGTTTTCATAGCCGTGTAGGATTCCTGCAATTGTTATCTTATCTCTTAGCGATAGGAGCAGCGCGGCGCGGCGGGCGGCCAGTCCAGACAGTCATTGTTGCGGTAGCAGTAGCCATGAACATGTTGCGAATTGCTAGTGAGTGCGATACCAACGCAAATAACACAATTACCTAATGAAAACCAAAACCATACCTACTTTAAGTACAAACATGATTGGTAGTGAATTAACGGAATCCCAGACCAAAACAATAATGGTAGTGTATTAACGGAAAAGAACCATGTTATTCACTGTGGTGGAACACATTAGTTATCATGTTTAAAGTAAATTAGGGCATTAAAGTTAAGCAGCACATGGAGCTAGGAATTATCGAAACCATGTGCTGTTTAGCTTTTATCCCCTAATTTACATTTTTTACATCATCAATTTTAATTAATAGAGAGTTCCTAAACGGTAAGTCATTTGGGATACGGTGCTTGGGTGGAGATTTTATCATCTGGGACGTGCCACAGCAGATGCGAACCTGATACCTGATGCGACCTGAACCTGGGTCTTATCTTGAAGTGACGGTACTTATCCTCAAGTAACGCTAAACCACCAAGGGTATTTTCCCACTCATCCTGTGTGTTCGGTTTCCAGCATTTCTAAGTTTCCTAGTTCTTTTCTTATTCATGAAAAGATTTCACAATGGCAGATTTGAAAATTTATGAACAAGAAAATGGATATAATTTTCATGAATACCAAAAAGACATGAGTATTAATGTTATCGGTGTAAGGTTACTCTGCGATAGGGATGAAGAGATGAGATAGGTAGGTTCGGGATAAAGCGTCTTATGTACAGGGTGGAATAAATCTGTCTTATTGGAGATGAGGGGCCTCATTTCCCCGCACGTGCGCAGTAGTGTTTTCCATTCATGATAAGGCTCCTCGAGATCTCCCTATCGCTTTGGGAACTCTTATGTGTTCCCAAATGCACTCTTACAGTGCATAACATGAATGCATTCATGCATAACGTAACCTAAGATGACAATCTGTAAGTGTCTGTTGTCAACCAAATAAAAATATTTACCTTCTAGAAACTCGTCTAACCTTCCACCCTCAATCCCTAGAATCCTAATAGGAAAAGGAGGCAACAACCTACCACCCGTGTAAATTTGGCAGTTTCCCAATCTTGATTTGTGTTTTCTAATCTGTTCAATTTTCAATGATTTTCAGACCGGCATTCTCAACAAGCATCTCAACGAGTTGATGGAAGGCTTGACTGCCAAGGTCTTCCGTACGTACAACGCGTCGATAACTCTGCAACAACAGTTGGAAAAACTCACTGATCCCAATTACACAGTTCCCGAAATGGTACGTTGTCTTAGTATTAATCCTCATGTATTGTATGTATCAAGTGCAATCATGGTTTCTCTGTTCTCGCTCCTCCTGGAGTAACTAAGGGTGCTTACAGACTGGAGCTGCGCTAAAAGCGAGGAAAGAGATCAAAGAAAACAAACGCAGGTAGGTATATGATGGATCGCAGAGTGGAGCAGCGCCTCAAGGTCGAGCAAAGATGAGAGCAGGATGAGAGCGAAGAAATCAAACCAGTTTGTTTTCGTCGCTCTTAGCGCTACTATTGTAACATGAATCCTGATGATTTAATTGATATTGTGTTCAGGAGAAAACCTTTACGGGACAAGTAGTCGAATGTCGTAATATCCATCCGAAAATATTCATGAAACCTGCCGGAATCTTCTAGCAGTTCATTGCACAAATGATAGCATATGTCTCGATTGATTAATTATGAGAATCCCTTCTACTTTTTGCCCCCGAAGTAAATACCAAATTCTCAATGACGGGTTTTCCGCAAAGAAATAATAGTCATCCATCGTCTAGAAGGATGTGAACCGCACTGACTCTCGCTCCACTCTGAATTGGCCAACTCTCAGCTCTCTTCGCTCCTCTCTTTGCTCTCTTTCCTCGCTCTTAGCTCAGCTCCAGTCTGTAAGCACCTTTAGAGTTATACTCGTTTGCAAAAGAGAATTCTTTCTTGAAATAATTTTTAAATCAATGGACACACCTAACCAACTAACAAATTTACGGAGTAATTTCCACTAACATGCAAACCCTCTATATAACTTTCTCAGCTAACATTATAGGAAACATTATATTTGCTAACTAACAATATTAAATTTTAACATGATTGTACTAGACATGATTTTGTTACAAGAACTTTCAATGTACTACCTATATGTCGACCAGAGATGGTTTGCATTCCGAGGGCGAAGTCTGCTGGATAAAATTGAACTACTTATCTTCTTATCATTTAAAAATTCTCGTGCGTACCACATTTTTCGTAATGTTTCCCCTCCTTCAGTGCTTCCTGTACTGTACGTCGGCAACTCCTTTCAAACCAAAAAACTCGCGAGTTTTATAAGTACGAATAAAGACGTTATTAAACTTATTGTCAGTGGCAATTTTCTTCCAGTAGGGTTTCGTTATTATAGAAGTGACGAAGGAAGTCTGGTCAATCTGGTCAATAGTCACTATCATCCTTAGGCCTTCACTAATGATCCAACGAACTGTTCTTGTGAAAATTCCTGTTACTTCACTCTTCAAGTGACAAATATTCACCTTACACTTCAGGGTTTGTCAAAAGTAGTCAGTGACATTATAAACAATCTTCCAAGCTTGACAATGAAGCACCTAGTGACAAAGAAAGCCCTGTAGTTGGGGTGCTGTTGATAACAAACAGATGAAATTAGTTGTTACTCGGGAACCGGAAGAAAAGAAACGTAAAGGGAATCAATCGCATGCGAAAATAATAGGTAAGTGATATTCATATAGGCAATATTATTTATGATAGCAATCAAATTATCCGAAAAGTCAAAATGGTTGCTCAGCTCTGGCTCGGATTGGCAGGACAGCCAACACTCAAACGTGAAATTTCCTTAAGAACACTTCTCAGCTAATTTTACCCATCAAGGCTGTCACCTGAAGTTGTGTGTAGTACAACATAGGGGGTGCCCTGAGAACGCAATCCATCTCTGGTCGACCTATAGCTTGTTTCTGAATTTGATGTTTCATGCACATTTAAACTTACAGATCCTAGCGTATAATCGAGCCAATCGAGCTGTGGCCATCCTCTGTAACCATCAACGCTCAGTGCCCAAGAGCCACGAGAAGTCTATGCAGAATCTCCAAGAGAAGATAGCTACCAAGAAAGAACAGGTGGAGGAGGCAGAACAGCAGTACAAGGAAGCGAAGAAAGACGCCAAACGAGGGGGCTCTGTGCGCAACAATGTCGTCGTTGACAAGAAGAAGAAAGCCCTCGAGCGACTCAAAGAGCAGCTTAGAAAGCTGGAAGTCCAGGAGACAGACAGGGAGGAGAACAAAACCATCGCTCTGGGCACTTCAAAGCTGAATTATCTCGACCCTAGGATCTCCGTTGCTTGGTGAGTATAGGGTTTCTATAGAGGTGTTGTCGGCCGTGATGTTGTTCATAGTTGTATATAGTCGGGATTCGGCCCAAGGAGAAAGAAATAATTACAAAATCGTTGTAATCATTGTAATGACGTTTCGGTCACCATTCTGTGACCATCATCAGGTAGGTTTATAAACCTCATAAAATCGCTAGAGCCAACAAGCCAGGCTAGAGCCAAAACAATTTCATTTGGGGAAATAGTATTGAGAAACAATATTTTGGTTAGCAATTTTAAAGGGCCAAAAATAAGATGCATAAAACAAAAACCAATTGCTAAAACTGCTTGCATAATGTGACTTGGGTTCAGACCCTCTGATGAAGCGATATTTGAAGGCAATGTTTCGTCTACGGTCCCCGGCCACGATTCATGAATGTTGATTCAAAACAACTGTGTGTACATTGAGGAACTTAAGTAACAATGAAAAAAATGAATTTTATACACCTATCTACTTACGATGTAAACAAACTTTTATTTTATTTCTATTCTTTTCGGCTCATCAGCTGTTATACTGATGTTATACAGAACTTGTTGTTATTTCTATTTTAGTTTTTTACAACGTTATCAATTAAGTAACCCGAAAAATGACAAATTATTGTTGCGTTGCGTCGGTTGTAACGGGCTGTAAAATTTACACCTTGGGTCGGCTTAACCGCTAGTGGTGGGAAAACATTGGATGCACTTTCCGCGCGGAAATCACATCAGTCGTCTTTACTTTGGTATTGCATCAATGATTGACCAGGTACCTACCATTTTTGTTTGTTGCCATCGGAATGTTAATAATCATTGAAATGTAATTATTTCTTTACTTTAGAAGAAAGTACAATTTTTCGCAGTCAAGACTCAAGCAAAACGGATGTTTACCAATATTATCGAAACCTGTTCGTTAATTTATAACATTACCAAACATGTGAATTTAGTTTCAATATTGAAGTTGAAAATTGAAAAATCTAGTTGCTGCATCTGCTTTCAAAAAATGGAAGAAAACTGTAATTACTCATTCAAACTTTCTTCTGGCATTCTTCGTTATACTTCACGTAGAACAACTTTTGGTCTCGCTTCTGTCAATCTTTCAGATAGTCAGAGAATTGTATTAGATTGAAATCAAACTTCGATGAACTCTCTTTCCCCCACTCTCACCTTCCTCCATCTCCCCCTCACTATCCCTCCTCCCTCCCTCCGTCTCTCTCCCCCTTCATCTGTCTATCTACACTTCCGCTCTCTCTCCACTGGAACATCCTCGATTTTGTTCTGCTCAATTGGTAGTTGGGTTTGTTGGTTCGATTTATCGGAGAGTTTTTGTATTTCTCGTAAACACAAAATCAAGCTATTAGAGTGAGAACGATGAATGCTAACCTTTTCGCATCGATTTCTCGTAGCGTTTTCGTAAGCCCGAGAGAAAGAGAACTCTTATAGACGTTAACATGACTCTTGTAGTGAATCACTGCTCAAAACTCATTAGTCACAGCAGACAATTTCCAAAATATAATATGAATAGAGAAACAATGACCAATTACCTCTACATCATATAAAAAACGATTCAGCCGTGAAGAATATGAATCTTTAAAACGTGTAAAATTAACCTTAAAACGAAATCTTGAAAATTAAAAAGCTGAAATCTTCGATAAAACGTCTAAAGCAAGAACAAAATGCCGCTAATGACCCTTGGGGGGACTCGAAAGAAAGACAAATACAAAGATTAAACCAACAACCAAAGACGGCACGGGGAAAATCCTGGCGATTTTGTCAGGTTTGTGTGTGTCCATGCCAACTGCATGATAGTTGCTAAGTTATTCTAGAGTGTTATCCTAGGAGAAAGGTCAAGTTGTCGTCTTGTAATTTCGATTCCGAAAAAGCTGAGCTCGAGTAAAGCTGACTCTTCCCGCTCCGAAAAGCGTTTCCACGTTACAAAAACCTCTTCTCGTTTCGGAAAGGCCATTTTCCTATACAAGAAAATGAATACGAGAAGTACAAAAACTCCATCATTATCAGATTTTCAATTTACAAACCTGTTTTGTTATTCATAAATTTTACTTCTGAGTCGACTGGAAAGATGTGGAGAAAAACTTCTTACATATTGGACGACTCGCATTTCATTACAAACATCACAATATTGATTTTATTCTTCCTTATTCCTTACTCTTATCTAGAATGCACTTGTGTGCATCCTGTGCGCATGACCTATAGAACGATTTCCTTGTTTGTAAAACGAAAATCTTGCAGTTACTTCTAGAAGTTTGAATCAATTTATGTAAGTTATAAGGTCTATTGATTATTTCAGTGGTATGTCAAATCGTATTCTCCCTTCTTATGTTCTTTCTTGTAGCTTGAACCTTTAACTAAACTGCTCATTGTTCTGACTGACTAACCTTTATGTGTAAATAATCGAACCCTTCATGTGATTTGCTTGAGCATTTCTTCTTTTTCGCAGGTGCAAAAAGTTCAACGTCCCTATTGACAAAATCTACAACAAAACACAGAGGGACAAGTTCCGTTGGGCTATCGACATGGCTACCGAAGACTACGTCTTCTAAGCATTAGCTAAAGAACGTTGATTTTCTAACAAACACTCTGGGAAGTTGGGCAATGAAGGTACGAAGCTGCTGTTATACCTTGTGTGTGTTTCGTGTGCGAAATCATCTAGCCAATCGTCTTTCTTCGTGGTCTCCGCGGAATGACATAAAACCAAACTATAAACTAGAATTGAAAAAATCCTCAAATGAATGGTGTGTGTTTTTCTTAAGTTAGATACAATGCGTTTTAGTGTTATTTCCCTTGTCTTTCGAAGAAATGCCACCTGGAAATTTGTGTTGGAGTTTTTAAGCGCGAGGGAAATCTCGCAACTTTTTTCATACTCCATGTACTTTATGAAATAGTATATCCATAATTGATATCATGGAACGCTTTTTTCTATATTTAGAAGGGCATCTTCGTGAACATGTCATCTTTTGGGTGTTTTTGTACGTAAACTTGGTAGAGCAACCTGCAGGGTTTTATTTTTATTTGTTATTTTTTTAGTTTTCAGGTTTATATTGTTGTTAATTTTAGTTGTTTATGAAGAAATGGTCACTGATAACCTCTAAGAGGGCGCAATTCTTTCCTTACATATTATACAAATTCTCACGCATTTTGTTTTTAGCACATTGTTAACAAAGGTGGTTTTAATTTGTTGACGGAAGCGAACTATTATCCATCTAGATCGAATTTTTTCCTGAACGAATACCTACCTATTGATCACCCGATCTTTTAGTATGAAACTATTGTAATGAAAATTAAAAAGAACTTGTGATTGAATCTATATCACAGGAATTTTATAAATTTGTAAAATTTTATTTATAGTTTATAAAGGAATTCTATAATTTAAAACTCTATTTGAACTTAGCGTAACATATTATATTTATATATAGAATAATGTTCGTATTACCTATTTATACAGTGTACAGTTCGTGGAATCTTGAAGCTCAGGGTGTAGTTCTGGTTATTACTGTAACACCGAGCTCATCCGCTAAGTGTATTTGAATTGGAACTTTGAAGAATAAATTATAGAAAGCCAATTGAAACAGAAGTCATTATGTGCTCTCATTTTGTCATTATGCATTTTAGATACCCCTTGTTTTCTAGTATGTATCTTCAGTGCTGAAGCGTTCATTTTTCACTGGATAAATCGTGGGATCTATATTGATTGTCTTTCTTGACACCAGCAGAGAGAGAGTCCTAAATAAGAATGTCTCCGCATTGTGTTTTATGATAGTTCCCATCTTCAAGCACTTCTCTCCTCCATCTGTATCATAACACACTTTTCCCATTGGGTCGTTGACGTCTCAATCTGTGGGAAATAATTATAGGTTTGTTTCCTCTGCTTTACTAAACAGGTCCTGCACAAGCTGCACTGGCACCGTGAAGAAGGAGTAAAAAAAAAGGCGTTCCCACAGTCCCCGAGTTCATGTTCGGTGCATGAAGATAGCCGGTGTTTCGGCTGCCCGAAGAACATGAACCGAACAGACTTTCTGATGCACTGGAAGACCAAGAGTAGAGCTTGTTCCACGCATGTGCTCTTTGGAACTTTTGATAACCCGGTATTTCCAAAGAGCTTATAATAGGATAGAGAGGACGGGTCGTGGAGGGGGAAGAAGCCACTTGAAACACAGCCAGGTCGATAACGATTTTCCTGTTGAAATCCTGTTATAATGCTATGGTATCCTCTAACACAGCATAGCTTCTCCATCCTAGGCTCGAAATCAAGCACAATCAAAATAATTCAGTATACCACTGCTACCTTGTTGAAGATCCAGATGAAAATAATATAATAAACTAGTAAAATGAAAATGACAGAGAAGAATAATGAAACCTCTACTCAGATCTTATTCCGTGGCGGGAGAGTTCTCAAAGTTTAGAGTTTACAATCACAAAACTGGAGGGTGTGGCTGCGACGGAGGCATGGTTTGATGAAATGAGGTTTTATAACAGTGTTGGAGTTTACCCCCGTATGCTCAAGGTGGGTTCACATCCATGCGGCTATGCGTTTAACTAGTGGAGGGGAGTGCGGAAATGCGGCAGGCCGTTCATAACCATCCTTGTGTTATCATTGTTGTTGTCTTCTATACCATTGCCTTTTTCCAAAGAGACGTATTTCCTCCCGAATTTTCTTCAAACTATCACACATTTCTTGGACATTACAGCTCCATAAACAATGTTGAATAATAAACTCATAAAAAAATCTTGAGGGCGTTTAGAAGAAATTGTTATGTATGTACATTAAAACTGCAAAGGCGACGTCGTTTTGAAATGAGACTGTTGGGTAATATTCGGTCCTTTCATCAACTGCTTATTCCAAGATATCATTATATTTCTACCCGAAAATCTGTGTAGGTTGGCGCATTACAAATAATTTATGCATTGATGCACCATAAGAAGTACTTACTTAACGTAGGTAATCTTTTCATTTCGTAAGAACAAGTAGTATTTCTATACCTACTTATTTTTTGTTTTGCAAAAGTCCTCTTCTTATCTCTTCTCTCTAGAGAAGAGAAAGTCTCTTCTCAAATACCTACTTATTCGAAAAGCAGAAAATGTTATCATTACGTTATTATTGTTTGTGTCTTCTATTACCATTGCATTCCATAAACAGACCTGTTTCCCCCCAAATTTTCTCCTTCCTGTCATTTCACGGACATCAAAGCTCCATAAACGATGTTGGATAATAAACTCATAAATCATGAGGGCATACTCAAGAGATTTTTATGTACCTATGTACTTACCTGCAAAGGCGACGTCGTTTTGAAATGAGACTGTTGGGTAATTATTCGGTCCTTTCATCAACTAGGTACTTTTCCCAAGATAACATTATGGGTATTTCTACCCGAAAAAATGTGTAGGTTGGCGCATTTCAAATCATTTAAGTGCATTGATGCACCATAAGAAGTACTTACATACTTAACGTAGTTAATTTGTCCATTTTGTAAGGACAAGTTGGCCATCTCTTCTCAAATACCTACTCATTCAACGAGCAGGAAATTGCTAATCTATAATCAAAAAATTTCTCAGAACACAAATGGAATAGGATCATCAGAAAGGCAGGTTGTTGGTGAGATCGCAAAATCGGTACCTACACCTAAGTATATTTAACCCAACTCGGCCTCATCTGCATAAAACCGTGTTTAATTTGAGTGTTTTATTAATTTATTATTGTTATTATACGCAAGCTCTTTATCTTTATCAAATACAGATTAATCACAAATGGATTGAATCACGAACTATATTTACTATAGTGAAACTGAATGTATAAAATACTTTAGGAAAATATAATATGATTCCTGCCTGACGTGGTGGGAAAATGAACTAATAATTTGAAAACCCCCATTTCTTGATAAATACAATCAAAACTTTATCGAAAGAAACCAACAAAGAGAAACGAAGGTTCGCTACCTTCTTATCTTATCTTTCTTTATCAAACAAAAGAAAACTGCGCACATGCGTAAATGCGGCTATCCGGTAAAATATCTAATTTTTCAGATGTGTACAGTCCGTTTCAAGAGTGCTTGTCCGGCAAGATTCACCCCACTCTTCCGACTGCCGCTAGCCAATCAGAAGGCCGAACGCATGACCGGATAGCCGCATTTCCGCATGGATGTGAACCCACCTTCAGCCCCTTCGAGAAAACTGGCTTCATGAGCTCCCACAGTTTAACAGACACATGCCCTCTCTATCCTATTATAAGCTCTTTGGGTATATCCTTTCTCAAACTTAAGGTTTGTATGTACAGTGAGTCCGGAAAGGTTCTGAACTGGCCACGCCTCTTTTTGGCTGTATGCACAGCGACTGAACGAGTTTGGGATTTTTAGTTCGCTGTTCACAGAGCCAGTGCGGGACCGTCCAGAACACGTTCTATCGGTCCAGGATTTTTTTCGGAACTTCTAGTCCCGCTCATGCGCAGTAAAATATTTACGCTCCGCCCACTACGATTTCCCCTGTGGGCTCGCAAGTGGAGTTTTGTTGTTGTTTTCGCGTTTTCGGCAATAATGTTTGCGTCATTACATTGATTTTCGGTAACTGATATTGTGGCCAAGTCATAAGTTTGATAGCAAACAAAATTCTAGTGCTATATAATCAAATATAACACAAATTGACTTATGTCAATTTGCTCTTTTGGTCATACTGCACAATTGGAACATTTAGTGAATTTTCGAGGAAAATGAAACTACTTAATGCAATGTCTAGAAAAATTTTACAAATTAAATTTAAATTCGTGAAAATCCGTTTCGAGGTATTTTGAAACGATTCCTGGATTTCAATACTTCTGTTCTCTTCTGTGTAAGGCTCAGTTCGGAAATTCGTGAAACTCTTTGTTTCCGAGACTTTTCCCAAACTATCAAGGCTCATTAAGTTCCTACAGTCTCAATCGAAAATTGGTGGAACTCGTTACCGCCCGAAGGTTAGGTAGGTACCTACTCCATTACTAGCTACTTCACAGAAATTCTTGTGAGCCAAGCCTCTTCTATTTTATTCTTCTTTCAATATTACTTAGGGTGCGAAGAAACTATATACTTGGGTACCGCTCACAAACAACTTCTCATTTTTAGCGAATTTTAAAAAATATTTTCGGCTATAAGTAATTGCATTTGTTTTTATTTTAATTTACTGAAATACGACTCGTATTTATTACCTTGGCTATTTGATTTGGAACCAAGGTACATTCGGAATGTCAGTTTGACAGCACAGATTAACAAAATACTAAAAAGACTGGCTGCCTTTGACTTCAATGGTTCAGCCGTTCAATTTTGAGAAGAATCCTATTGAGAAGAGGGTTAGGAGTGAAGGTTATCAGTTCCGAATTGGTTCGAAATGCGTATGGACTGCGAGGAGTAATGAACCAGTTCTCATCCCCTCCCTTGTCGGTCCTCCTCAGAACCTAGTTCGATTCTGAACAGGTCCAGGACTCACTGTACATACAAACCTTTATATAACCTTACACAGAACCACAAAAGTAGGTAGGACGTCAGAGGGGACGAAAGCAAGGTTGTACCTTTATAGTCCTGGGGTCAGGGCCGAAAATGGGTGGTAATTTGAGGAGAAGGTTTGAGATTATATTTTGAAAATTTAGTCCGTTCTGAGTGAGAAAATCTTCTGCCATCTCAAAATGGCGGCCTCATAAAGATGGCTTAATTTGTCCATTTAAAATGTTTTCTCTAATAATTCCTAAAGGCTGTATCACACTTGCATTTTTTTCGCATTTTAAACGCTGAAACGTGAAGAAGGCAAAGTGCGTTTTTTTCAAGGTCAGCAGTGAATGTTGAAGAGGAATAACTGCAAAAACAGCGCATTCTGGCGGAATGCAATTTTATTAAGCATGTCAGGTTAGGGCTTGAAATATTGAAGTAACATTAGACGTGCCTAGTGTTTTCAAACAGTGTCTTGACAACTCTTGTTCTTCCAAAGAATACTATGAAGACGCACAATAATAATAACAATAACGTAATAATGAAAAAAACTGTTCCCACTAGGGACGTGGTCAAGAACAAAAAATGATTATTCGATGTTGAATTATATTTATATAAGAAGACAGGTATGTAATTTGAACTCAACAGAGAAGCAAGAGCGCACGGCAATAGTCCTGCAATAATTCTCAAACAAAAAAATTCACTTCTACGGTTCATAAACCTGATTCGGCATTTGTTTAGTGCAGTCTCTTTAGTGACCGGAGGGGTGCTGTTACCTACTTAACGTCAAAAACGTAATAAAAATAGAAGTTCGGCACTGAAATTAGAATAATAAGAAAAGAAGTTCGGCGCTAAGAAAATAAGAAAACATCGGCAAGGAACTAGGAACAATATTTTTGGCACAGGAGAACTGGAACTAGAATGAAAACGGGAAGGTACAACGCGGTTTTCCAGTGAAATGTTACCTTCCCAAGGGTTATGTTTAGCATTTTTCTTGCGTCAAGGTAAAAATTAGAACGTGTTCTAATTTTCCTAAGTGAGTTTAAAAACGCTCCGCCAGGATGCGCAATGGTCGAAAAAGCTAACCTTGGAAAAAAGCATTTCTTCTTCTTCACGTTTAGGCATTAAAAACGCAGAAAAAATGCTAGTGTGATAAGGCCTTAAACCGTACATCCTAAAGAAATTTTTATACATAGTAAAACTGTAGAGCATTAAAAAAACAAAACACGGTTTGATCCCAAAACTCTGAATTATCACTTGAAATAAGCAAATTACAGACAAATGAAAATCGGGCTAATTTTGGGCGAGTCCTCTCCCCATCGAGGTTTGCCCTTCAAAATCACCTAGTGGCATTAATATTGCTCTGATCCCAGTCTACCAATGCTAATTCTACTCAAGATTAAATTCTTTCCTAAGTTCGTATCGAGCATATTTTAGCTGAGACCTTTTCCCATTAGAATGTTATGTCATTTCACACTTGAAGTTCGCAAAAACAGCCTTTTACTTTGTACTCTAATGGGAAACAGTCTGAGAAAAAACTTGCTAAACGAACATTGGACTTTTGGAATAATCACTCTAATTCGAATGAGGTTTAGGTCGCTAGGGGGTTTTGAAGAGACAAAAGTGTAGTCGTCTTTAACAGATTTTCTCACTCAGAACAGACTAAATTTTCAAAATCTAATCTCAAACCTCCTCAAATTACTACTTATTTTCGGTCTTGGCTCCTGAACTATTAGCGTCTACATAATATGGAGACCTATTAGTGGTAATTGAGTCGTCAAACCAAAGATACCGCGTGTCAGTGTTGGGCATAATCTTATCGTCGAATACGAATACCATTGTAATCGCGATAATTATTCGTTGATTCTAAGTCAACTGCGATTGTATTCGCATTCCTGTAATCGTATTTGTCTGTCGGCGATTGCACGAATACAGCCCATAAAAATGCGTCACTGTCATCAATTTCAATAGGGCGTCCCTCCTATTATATGCGAAGCCTTGCTAATATTACCTACCTTCAGAGGGAAGTCCTATTGAAATAGATTTGAAACAAATAGGCTGGGCTCCGTTCTTTGAATTCGCTTTAAGGACGTCCTAAAGCTAGGTAATACAGGGTGCGGCAGGACGGACGGTTTTAAAAAAATCATAAAATAGTTAATTTTTACTCAAAAACAAATTTATTGATTCAATCGGGTTCGCAAGGAAATAGCATTTGAGACAGTCAAGTGTGAAAAATCACATCAGGCATGTGGTGGCCGAAATTGTTAATGCAGTGCTGGAGGTGTTCTTGGAAGTTCGCGTAGACTCTCTCCAACATAGCGCTACTTTGAAGTGATCACCAACTTCTTTTTCCCTGAATTACGACGGTGACGTGTTCCACCCCGACGTATGTGGTTACAGCAGGATGGGGCGACCGCCCACACAGTCAGAGCATCAATGGATGTTATTCACCCTCTCTTCCCTGGTCGCCTTATTTCCAGGTTCGGCGATGTTCATTGGCCTCCTCGGTCCCCAGATTTATCCATATTCGATTTTTTCTTATGGGGACACCTCAAGGCTAGAGTATACGAGAACAAGCCCCAAACTCTGGACGAATTGAAGGACGCAATTCGCGTGGAAGTCGCCCAAGTTGAGAGAGCTATGTTGGAGAGAACGCCTGCAGCACTGCATCAACAATTTCGGCCACCACATGCCTGATGTGATTTTTCACACTGGACTGCCTCAAATACTATTTCCTTGCGAACCTGATTGCATCAATAAATTTGTTTTTGAGTAAAAATTCACTATTTTATGAGGTTTTTAAAACCGTCCGTCCTCTCTGCCGCACCCTGTATTAGCAAGGCTTCGCATATTATAGGAGGGACGCCCTATTGAAATTGAAGACCATGACGCATTTTTATGGGTTGCATTCGTGTAATCGCCGACAGACGAATACGATAACCTGATTACGAATATAATCGCAGTTGACTCAGAATCAACGAATAATTATCGCGATTACAATCGTATTCGACAATAAGATTATGCCCCACACTGTCTCAGACCTTCTACTCAGATTACTACCTATTTTCGGCCCTGGCTCCTGCGCTATAAGAGTATACATAATTTGGAGACCTATTAGTGGTAATTGAGTCGTTAAACCTAAGATACCGCGTGTCACGATGGCCCTCGTAAATTACGAGACTTTCAATATTGCCGTACACCAAAAAGATGTTGTATGTGATGTTGACAGAGATCTTAAAAAATTAATTTGATTGCCTATTAGGTACTAATTCCTATTACTGTAATAGTAATTGGTATGTCAATTACTTTTTCCGATTACAAGTAATCATAATGGTTTTTTCAATTACCAACACATGTAATCGGAAAGAGTAATCGTCATTCCAACTTCGTTCTCAGTGCACGTTCTGACAGTTCTCGAACTCATCAGAACTGGGGCGGAAAATCCCGGGGCGTTCCGGAACTTGTGGAACTGCGTTCTGCACTGCGAACGATTTTAGAACTAGGAAGTGGAATAACCTGTGTTGTTGTTTGTAACAAACTTTCCGTCGTCGAACCTTGGTACAACTTTTGTCGAAAAAATTCTAGTTTTGTGGATGCAGACGAGATCTAACTCCAACTTCAATCTCGTCCTCATCGTCTACAAACTATGAAACTTCACCACCATCGTCGAAACTATTGCTTTCCGAACTTGACGAGCTAATAGTTGACATTTCGATGAAGAACAGCGAACAACAGAACAAAGCAAAATTTTACAAGGAAAATTACAGGGAACATGCGGCAACCAAAACTGAAGAGAGCGCATTGTTTACTCCACGAGCTCCGAAAAATTGGGAAATGCGCATGCTTTAACTACATCCTTGCGTTCGAGTTCTGACAGTTCTGAAAAAATGGGACTGCGAACATTGAACTCGGTGTTCTGGAACAGGGCGTTCTGGTACTGCGAACGACAAAACTTGACTGCGCTTGCCCAGAACCATTCCGAACTGGCAGAACGCACAATGAGAACATAGCTTCCAATTACTGTTACAAGAATCGGAATTGTAATCGAGGTAATTTGATTACTTTTTTCAATCCGATTACTCGATATCCAAAATGCAATCGCATTGCTGCATCAACGTAGGCAAGTGGAGTACAATTTTTTTTTATTATGGCCATTTCACGGGAAATTGCAAATATCTGTCCTTCACAAATTTTGAGCTATGAATAGAATTTTTCGTACTTTGAAAACTACTCCTCTTTAGAGTTCTCTGAGAGCAGAATAAGTCATTTGTAATGAGGATGAAGTAGCTATAAACTGCCATAAGAAATCCCTAAAACGATCTCACTTCTATGGCTTGTCTGCAGGTACAGTTTCACAACTGCCTAGGTTCACTCTCGCTTTGCATTTGAATTTTTTCACCGCTAACGGCCTTCCTAAACGCTTTCTAACCTCATGTTTTGTTAAGGGAAGTTAACAGTTCTAGTTTTGACCTTTTGTATTGAAGGGTTCCATGTTATTCGGTACACAGCCCATTCACGATCCTGCTGCAGGAGATGGGGAGTGCAACGAAGTTCCCCTCTTCGCTCTTCTGCCTCAGAGTGCATTCTCCATACACGATCCGTCATTCCCAGCTCGAACCGAAGGTTTCCCGCCAGTATACGGTATTCTGTGTTTACCTTCTCCAATGGCTCCTTATTTAAGGTCTTCAGACAGCTCCATACATTGATAGGGTGGGGGACCCCGGACTGCAAGATGGTCCGATGGGAAACCCATCCGACGAGCTCTGCAGGACACCTGCAGCTGGAAGGCCTCCAGACACGTCCTGCACGCCTCCCACGCAAGAAGAGAGGGAAGTTTTTCGTTCCCCTCACTTCCTGCAGCAGGATCGTGAATGGGCCGCTTAACGCATGCATCACCTGCAGAACCTAAAGGGTGTAGCACATTTGTTTCAGTAATACTACTAAAGTGCCAGTTTGGGGGTGTTACCCGAATAAAATAAGAATCATAACTTAGTCAAATACCCTGAGGCCTACCTACGGCTAAATAATATCGAAAAAACCTCTCTTCTCTGGTGCTCACTTCTATGGTACCTACACTTCTTCCTTAGAAGTGATACTTCCAGCAGATATTGAGGTTTTGCTTATCTTGATTTGCTTCATTCCCATGTTCTGGAACGATCTGTTGACTTTTCAGGATGTTCCTCAGTGGCAACGGACGTTCTTATAATAATATTTGATTTGGGCCAGACGGAATTAAAGGAACCAGAAAACCTTTTTCCTTTCTTTCCTCCCTCCTTGAGACAGGGAAACTGACCAGACACTAGGTACACAACATATCCCACTGTGCGCGCCCCTGCCGACCTGAATTTGAACTACGTCAACTGGCAATGGAAATGAGCTCCCTTATGGATAGCTAAGTTCTGTAATTATTAATTAGTTGTTAATGTCGCACAAGGGTGAGGGACCCTTGTCGATCCCAATCTCAGGCCATATTTTTTTGCATTTGCATTCAACCTGCGAAAATTTTCAAACGTCATTATTGTAAATGTTTTAAATCATACTTTAAACCGTCATGTTGATCTATTTGTTTAACTAATCTGCATTTTACTAAGGGATTGACTACTTGATGTTATGTATTTTTGAGATGCTAGCTTGCGATCATCCAGACTACAAAACTAAACAAATTATTTTGATCTATTCGCCCAACTAATCTGAACTTTTACTAAGGGATTGACTACTTGATGTTAGGTATTTTTGAGTTGTGAGCATCCAGACCAACAAACTACACAAATCATTCTGATATTTTAGTCTAACTAATCTATAAAAATCTTTGGTGCTTCAGAGCTTGCTGATCAATTGTGGTTCCTTATCTCTCTGTTCCAATTCTTGTAAGGCCACAATATACACCTACTAAGATTTAGTGGTTGCTATACTAGTATTTACTAAATTTAGAAGAAGAAAACATAGCTGCTATTGCAAACATGCTGCCAAAGGAAATTTCTAGGGACTATAAATGTGCAGATATTGGTTTGGTCAGAGAGTACCCCGAAAACTTTGAAAATTGAATTCCCAAGTGGCTCAAATGGTCCTATGATGTGTTTTTGTTGGGGATCCATCGAAGAGTTGGATATGGAAGAAGAACCGCACCTCGAAGAGATAATTGAAATTCTTACGTTTGACTATGACGACCCTGTTGATGAACCAGCAACAGAAAACATGGGAGGTACTATTGAGTTGTAGGTACTTGTAAGCAGTACTAGACAATGCAGAGACCTCTGTCCGGCTGATTGGCCCCTAAAGCTGATTTCTATGGTATTTAATCTCTGAAGCTGACATTTGAAACAGAGCCTCTATGATGCAGGAAGAATTGAAGTTCATAGTACGGAACTATTTGCTGAGATTCCTAATTTCTATGCTGTTTGTCCTATGAAGTTATAACTTTAAACTGAGCCTATTGAAGTTATAAAGAACAAATGACTATGAATCGTATTTCTACAGCACATGATGGTATTGAAGGTATTTGTGCAATTGAAACCACCATTGATAGTAAACAAACTCTCCTTGTATCTTTCTATATATCACAGCTGGTATAACCACTCGTGACATTAGACACATCTTTTGCATGGAACTTGATGGCATAAACTTGTACAGTCCAAAAGCAGCAGTTTTTGAAGTTGTAATAAACTAGTAATAGTAGGCTAAAATTTGGTGTTGAGCCTGTATAGGCATGCTGTGTACGATTAACAGAGTGAGGAACCACCCAGATCAGCCGAGCGAGCTCGGTAGCTGGGTGGATAAATAAATATAGTCTAGTACACTTTTGGTTAGTGTTGACTTTATGGTGGATATAGGAAAAAACTCAATACTTTATATGTAATTATGTTGAATATTAAGGGTTCAAAAAATTGAACAAGAAGATAAATCATTCCATTTATTTCCACGAAACATCTATTCGATTGAATAGATAAACTGTACATCGAGAAATCAAAGGGCGCACATCTAAAGACGTATATTAGAAACAGCCCTACATTCACTTAGATTTTGAAGGTCTGGTTCTGCAACCTCTAAGTAACACTGAATTATGTTCAATGGTAAAACTAGAATTCAAAACGAAAATATTCTTTACAATTCAATCAAAATTCACCCGATAAAAGAAGAAACAATTTGCTACAATTTCAACGAGAAGGTAAGTAGTTATTTATAGTTAAATTAATTTCCAGTCCTGCTAAATACGAGTTTGCCTCGATGATGTTCATTCAGTGTTGTAGGAACAAATCCGAAAAATTTTAGGAAACTATATCGGTACCTACTTCAGAAGGACAATGTGTGCCTTCACGTTCCTCTCGATACCTACAGTAGGTATTACAGTTCTGCATTAGGCCCACTAAATTCAATTAATATGATGCAATCAAACGATACGGGTATTCATGTACATTTAGATTTCTCAACTGAGGATGTACTCAGGTTAAATCTACAAGTATCAACGGTGAATAACTCCTATTCACCCAATAATGGAAACTGCTGATAAATAAGTCGACATGAGTAGGAAGGTATTTACCAAACTGAAAAGTTTCGTTATTGGGAACAGTAAACAAAAGATGATAAGATAGGGTAATCTTAGAGAAGCTTTGTTAAAGTATCCATTGATGCTCGTCATTGGAGCAAGTCATCGCTGATTACAAGCCAGACTCGGGGAAGGCTGGCCACAGAACAGGAACCGAAGACAGGGTTAGGAGTGGGTCACAACATGGGATCATTTAAAAGTCCCCCTTTCCGTGATTACAAAGTAATGGTAGAAATAAAACTGAACGAAATCTATGAGCTGCCTCTGAGGAAAAGGGAGACTGTCCAATTTCATTTTGTAGATAGTAGACACATGTGAAGGAAAGGCTGGCTAACTAGTCCTGCATAAATAGGCATTTCATCAGATTCAATCAATGTGAGTCTATAACAATCGTTCAGCAAGATTTCCATTAATGTTTGGTTCCCGATTAGAAAGAGCTGTAGTTAGTACGTAAAATAACACTCAGGTTGACCTACCATCCACTTACCATCTTGTTCTGTGATGATATTGAACTAAATAAATTAATACAAAATGGCTAAAGGCCGTATCACACTTGCATTTTTTCAGCTTTTTTCTCGCATTTTTAATGCTAGAATGTGAAGAAGGCAAAGTGCTTTTTTCCAAGGTCATCTGCGGATGTTGAAGAGGAATACGTGCAAAAATAGCACATTCTGGTGGAATGCAGTTTTATTAAGTCTGTCAGGTTAGGGCTCCTAGGGATTTTCCATCGCATTGTTACCTTCCCAAGGGTTACGTTTTAGCATATTTCGAGTTGAGGCGAAATTAGAACGTGTTCTAATTTTCCCGAGAGTTTAAAAATGCTCCGCCAGGATGCGCAATGGTCAAAAATGCTGAACTTGGAAAAAAGCACTTTGCCTTCTTTCACGTTCGAGCATTTAAAATTCGAGAAAAAAGCTGAAAAAATGCAAGTGAGATACGGCCTTAATACTAATCTCATATCTTTGAAACCACTTTCCATCTGTAGCTGCTATTCGAACACCTGACAGTAACAGTAAGTAGTTCAATCTAAAAACACAGAATGCCTTTTGTGTTGTTGTTGTTGGGTCACTGTTCCGAAAAACAACCGAACTTATTTCGGCCCACCTTCCAGGACGCTTCATACCCGCTTTTTTTTCAACACTCAGACTAATTCAACATCCATTCTACCAATGCTACATTACTTTGTAATCATGGAAGAACTTATTAACCACCCTTTGCTTAAAATGTTTAAATTCTATAAAATTTTCAAGTTCCGAAGTTCTCAAGCTGTCCTGTGTACTAAACTAATCCAGAGTTGATCATGACCTTGATATGTCCTTGTCTAAATTGCCCTTCCGTTGTCCAGCTACTGCACTTTGAACTACTGTCAATCTTTGTTGGCGTTATTGAACATAAATCCAAGTATACAGATTCCAAAATTGCAAACAACTTGCTGTGAACAGCAAGAATTATCTTCAAGATGACAAACATTTATTGAAAGTTGTGAGGTTACTTTCAACATCTTGTTAAAATGTCAAAATGAATGAAACATGAATATGTCGAAATGAAGAATGAATTGAGTTAAAATTAAAAACTGACCAACATTAACTTTATTTGAAACCAACTTAGGTACTTAATTAGTTTTCAATTGTCAACTGGCATGTTGATATTGCAATCTAATCAGTGTATTACGCCCCTACTTAGGTAGGTACTTGATTAAACCACTATCATGAAATCAATTCAACATGGTCATTGCAGCCATTATTATAATGGCAAAATAAGATATTGCATTTTTTATAATAGCTGGATCTAATGAGAAATGAGTGTACCAGCAAAATAGTTAATTGGTTGTCGAACTCATTCGAGATTTCTCGTAGTTGGAATGTAAGGCTGCTAGATTCAACATAGCGAATTCGACCCGTTTTATTCAGCCATTGGCCTGTAAAAATGTACTTACATCTAAATAACTAATCATTTCCATTAAAAAAACTATATTATTTTTATTTATTTTAGTTCAGCGCATGAGCAAAAATACTGAACGATTACACAATCCATTTCACAAAAGGGTTTTTTATACTTTGTTGTTCTTTTTTTGGTGGAGGGGGGCACATATATTATTATCATAACGTACAATAAAGGTTTTACAGATGTACACACACAAAAACCAACTAAGGAAAATAAATTGTGTGGTTTTTTTTCATGCTGGAGGTGGATATATTCGCAGACTATTTAGGGAAATCGGGTTTGATGCGTAGATCCTCAAGATGCAGATGATTGTCGAGGATCTGGAACAACTCCGGGGGTTGAGGGATTCGTCCCGTTTCCAATTTAGACCAAACTGGTATATCTATAAACAAAAATAAACATCGCATGTGTTAGATCCTTTGTCTACGTTATATATATTATAAGTAGGGCATTCGTATTGATAATGCTCCATAGTTCCTACATTCTCGCGTGCACATCTGTTTGATACTCAAGGATTTATTTATTTTATTTTATTTTAGATCTTACAGCACAGTACCCTATTAGGGCACCTATAACCATTCTTATATTTAGTAGGCATGTTTAATCCTAATATCCAATTAGTATAAGTTGATATATATTTTGTCGTTCCGGTGTTTTTTGACTGTTGGTACAGATTTTAATTATCCATGATTTTGGAAGTCACCTCTTTCCACATACGTTATTTATTTTTGTTTTATACATTTGGAGTGTTAAGCCCACATATGGCTCTGGTCCTTCCTGGTGATTCTTTTCGATAACTCATCTACTCTCTCGTTGCCATAAGGTTCGTTCGGACAGACAATCCCAAACCGTTCTGAACCCGTTCTACCGGTCCTGGATTTTTTCATAACGGTTGGTTCGGGACATGTGCACAGAATGTTTTCAGCAAAAGCCCCGCCATATTTGAATTTTTCTTCAATTTCCCGCGCATTGTTTATCCCATTTTTGGCTGTTTATTGAATCTAAACGAAAACTAGTGTTAAGAGCAAGACGTAAATACCAAAGAGCAAGTCCTGGTGATGCTAGGGAGAGGCTTCGCAGTTCTTACTACTTAGAAAAGGACAAGTGGAAGAAAATGATCAGACCTTTAAAGCGTACGAGCTGGAGACAGTTTGTAGAGGACGATATTCGTTCAAATCCATGGGGTCTAGTCTACAGAATTATGAGGCAGAAGATAAGGGCTGATAAAGTCCTAGGCCAGCTGGTTGTACGAGGACAAAGAGCAGCAAACCTGAATGAGGCCTGTGAAATGTATTTAGCTGAGGTATTTCCACAAGACAGTCCAGTAGATGATACAGATGTAGAGGCAGCGCTGAGACTTCGTGTACAATTTACTCCTCCCACCATAAACGTCCCACCATGGGAAATGAATCACCTAATGCAGGCTATTTCCTCATTTGGGGTAGGGAAGGCACCAGGCCTGGATCGCATTGATATGGCTATGCTGAAAGAGGCACCAGCCGAATATCATCATGAGCTACTGTTCATATTCAACCAGGCACTGCAAGAAGGAAAGTTCCCGAAAGTTGCCAGAATTAAGGCACTTGTGAAAAATGAGGAAAGAGACAGGAGCGACTGGAACAGTTATCGGCCGGTCAGCTTACTGTCAATGGAAGGAAAGCTGTTGGAGAAAGTTATGCTGAATTCCATTTCAGAGCAACTAGCGCAGTCATCGCATGCAAGACGCAATATGGCTGCACCAAAGGTCGTAACACTGAGGCCGCAATCTCCAAGCTAATAAGTCTTGCCCGTGAAAGTAGCTCTCGGCATGTAATGGCGGTGTTCTTTGACATCTCTGGCGCATTTAATACTGTTTGGTGGCCAATGGCACTAAAGATGCTCCAGGAATGTAATATTCCAGGAAACATCTATCAGCTGCTGCAAAGCTATTTTACTGAGAGAGTGGCAGTTATGTGCACACCATCTTGTGCAACAGAGACCAGGGTAACTATGGGCTGCCCACAAGGATCAGTGCTTGGTGCAGCAATGTGGAATCTTGTTTTTGCAGATCTCCTTAGAAAGCTAGACACCCAGGCTTGGGAAGCTATAGCATATGTGGATGACTTGGCAGTCGTTATTAGAGCAAACTCCAGAGCAGCAGTTATCACCCAAGCAGAGGATTGTGCCAGGTTCATAGGTGACTGGTGCAAAGCTGCCAAGCTCAAGCTGGCTGCCTCAAAAACTCAGGCGGTTGTGTTTAGAGGAGAAGGAGATTCTCGGCACCCTACACGCTTCATTATAGATGGACAGCAGATACAAGCTGGCAAAGTAGCCAAATACCTGGGTGTAATAATTAATAAGAAGCTTACAGGAACTGATCACGTGGCTTCATTGAGTTTGAAGGTAACCAACCTCGCCCAAGGGTGCAGGGCTCTATCTGGACCAGGATGGGGAGTACCCTTCCACGACCGCTTGAGGTACTACAAAATGGTATTCCTCCCAACAGTTCTGTACGCTGCCCCAACATGGTGGGATAAACCCACAAAGGATATGAGGAACAAGGTTTTAAGTCTACAGAGAGCTGTACTGTTGGCAGTCACGAGAGCATATTCCACAGCCTCTACAGTTGCACTACAGGCCCTGGCTGGGTGCGAACCATTGGACCTGGTTCTGGATGCTAGAGTTGCGCTCACGCATCTCAAGTGGCCGGACAGATCATGCGCACAAGTGTGTCCATCTCTCACTGACCTGATAATGACAGCAGAAACAGAAGAAGAGAAGGCGGAAGGTATCGAATCCTGGGTTAAAGAACAATGGCAGTCCAGATGGGATATCAGTGAAAAAGGGCGCCTTACGCATGCATTCCTTCCTGATGTGTGCCAGAGACTGAATACCAAACATTTAAATCCAGGATACGACGTATCCCAACTTCTTACTGGACATGGCAACTTTAGTGAGAAGCTCCATTTCTTCCGGCGAAGAGAGAGCCCAAGATGCCCGTGTGATGAAGATAATGAAACTGCCGAACATGTTATCAGGTCCTGCAAACTATACCATCAGCTTCGATATGATATGTCCGGCCATGCAGTATACAACGGTGACTTATCCTCACTAATAGCTGACAGAAATGCCTTCAGAAAATTTGAGAAGTTTGCTCGGCTATGGGCTGAAATACGTGGAAGTGGCTCCGCTATGGCGGAGATAGGGCGAGTTGATCCCGTGATATTGCTGTGATACTAGATTTAGGACTCTGTGTTTCTAGTTTTAGGAATCTTAGAAGGGAAACGTGAAGGAATTTTATACCAGTACTTCACTCCCCAGTGTGATTGTTTTTCATAGTAAAGGGTGACTGAATGGATTAGTGAATGCGCAAGGTAATCCGCTGTGATATTAGGATACAATACATTGTGATATTAGAATAGGCTTTAGTGATAGGATCTCTTGATTGTGGAAACTAGGGGGTGTGGGTACCCTGCCGGCCCCTTGAGGGGGCAGCAAACCGGTAGGTTATTATTCAATCTTGATTTGTTATGTTTCGCTTTATGTTGATTTCAGTTTTGTTATTTTCAAGGGCTGTAGGCCTTCCTGTGTTTTGAAATACCCTTTGAGATCAGGAAACCTTACAAGACGGGTACCAGGAAGGCCGTCCTAGGAAGGGTGGGCTCGAGGAGGCCGGTCGGGGTTTTCCCCGTCCCCGCTGGCTAGTATGGATGTGGCGCGATGCGGTTGTGAATGTATTTATTGAGTGAATGAGCATTAGTATGTAGGGAACTGATCTGTGATATGATTGTTGTAGTTTAAATCTAGTATATAGGTAAAATCGGGATAGGAAGGGAGGAATATCGAGTACTCGCCTTATCTCCACATAAGTAATAGACCCGCAATGATGTTACAACCGAAAATGGGAAAACTCCACGATATAAGAAGAGGGAGCTGAGTACCCAGGTGCTGTCAACTCCTGTCCCTGTGATCAATAGAAAGAGCATCGCTGTAAAAACTGGCACCTCAACGTGGGCCATCCCGGGCACACACCAGATGTGTGGCTAACGTCAGGGGGAGAGGAGGGCCTGATGTATCAACTAGTGAGAGTAAAGAAAAATCCACTACTGCTGCATAAAAGAATCTGCCCAGATAGTCATTAGCCTTTACAGCCCCATATACAATCTAATCCACTCCGATACAGCAGGCTGTTTATTGATTTTCTTGTTCTCATTATTAACCACAGTTTTAAAATTTATTTACGTTTTTAATCATTCTTGTACTATGAATGATTGGTTTAAAAAAGGTCTCTCATCGTTCAGAGTGTCACAAGTTCTGGTCAGGGTTCGCAATGGTTCTCATCCCATTCTGTTCAGAACGGTATATCCGAACAAACCTAAAGTATCCTTTATGCCCTGAAATCCATTTTAATGTTTTTATTATTTTTATCATTATGTTCCTTACTGCATGTTTCGATTTTCTTAATTGATTCACTTTTAATCTCTAAATTTCCTATTGTTTTGATGCTTTATTGACCATCTGAGTAGATATAGTTT
Source organism: Adelphocoris suturalis (assembly GCA_030762985.1). Taxonomy (NCBI): domain Eukaryota; kingdom Metazoa; phylum Arthropoda; class Insecta; order Hemiptera; family Miridae; genus Adelphocoris; species Adelphocoris suturalis. The sequence goes on from CM061042.1 coordinate 120,198,919, forward strand.
TATTTAATGTATTTCTATCAAGTTCTAATCTAGGAAAAAACTGATGGCTAACAACTCGCCCTGGTCAAACTTTGCATATGTGCCCAGCGCGATTAAAGCCTCCCTTTGGATGTTTTGACGCTTCCTTCCCCTAATAACATGAAGGACTCCTTCACAGAGAATTCAAAATATTCGTCAATCGCAGGGAAACTCCCACAAAGAAAATGGGACAAGTCCTGTTCACAAATTGCCGGATGAGTAAGGTAATGCTCCAAATAGCCGTCACCTAAGCATTATCACCAAGATAGGGGGAAAGGATGGCGCCCCACCATCCATTCCAAGAGAATAAGAAAGGATGGCGCCCCACCATCCATTCCAAGAGAATAAGAATGCGATCGTCACCCCATCAATGTCCGACTTTGACAGGAGGTACACCAAGAGCACCTACAGACCAATGCTATGAATAAAGTTGGCTTTGTTACACCAAAATAAAAATATAAAATTACAGTAACTGTTGCAGTGTGAGAAGACTAACCTGTAATTTTAGTATTACCAGATTTCTTTCAGTTTGAAATTGATAATCATCATGTTGTTCTTCTGTGATTCGACTTAATTTCTATCTCTGAACCATATGAACTGGTCCACAACTTTCTAATGCTATTCCCTGTAATAATTGTGGAACCACTTTTTCACCACTAATGTTCTTGTATTGAATTGTTGTTCACTTGTCACATTGAATACTGATGTAAGAAATCTAAGTCGGTTGGTTGTTGTTTTATAAAGTCTGAATTGGTTACCAATTCGGTAAGGCAAATTTTCGAGGCTACTCCCGAATATATTTGGGGCAGAAGTGTCTCACCAGCCACGCTACGCCTGAGTATTCTCAGTAAGACAGCACTACGTTTGTAATACCACTGCAAATAAAAATGAATGAATATATTATTATTCCAAAGAATGGAATGAAATCATCCGGATATCCATAAGTTAATCAGTCCGCGGAATCTTTAAATTTGCGAGTGAAACGCTTAGTTTTATGACTGCTATATCGTGTAGGACTCGCTGCAGACTGTGCCACCACCGCGCCCCTCCCTGCAGACAGACGGTATTTTTTCCGCGATTTTGTGATGGTATGTAATTGGAAGTTTTCATTTTAAGCATCTGCAATTTGCGGTTGATTTCTCACCATATTATCACAATTCAGCTTAAATTTCTCTACCAAATCGGAACGAAATCACAAAGTTGACCATACCGTTTGAAGGCTTGAAAATGTTTCATGATATTTGAGAACCTCAGTCATATTTTTCTAAAGAGAAGGTAGTACAGCTTCTAGGATCTTCAAAAGTTTAAATTTTTTGAATGCTTTATGTTCCACCAGGTAGTCTTTGATGAGAATTTCATTTCCTGGATCAATGGACATAAACTGGATCTCGTACATATGGTCGAACATTGAAATTGATAAGGTTAGCGAAGATAAATGCGGGTTTTTGAGCCAAAACTATGTACAATTATTGTGATGAGAGACACAAATAATTAACCTTTGTATAATAATTTGCAGCGATTTTAACCGATAAACCAATTTTTACTCAAAATAATTACAATACAAATTAATTTTACCGCCGTTGGAAAGCCGTGGTCACGAGGTAGTTTTCCCTATTAAGTGTGAGGCGAAATAAAAGTTTTTCGAGGGACTTAATGCTCTTTGATAAAATATTAGTTTCACAAATTTGAGATAAATTTTGTTTCAGTCTAACTTTTTGTCTGCTAACTATGATTTTAAATGAATATTATGGTGATATTCTGATAGCAAACTTAACGCCCTTTCTTACAGTCTTTATTTTTGATTTTACAATGAACCCGAGGCGAGTTATGGCTGTTTTAGTCATGGTAGAAAACAAGAAAAGAATCTTACATGTAAAAATACTGGAAAATAAAAAATTACCAAGAGGAACTTTCAACTATACTTATTACTATTCTGTATCGTTATAAACAAAAGTGTGGACCTCCCTGTATATAAAAGCTATTTATGCTGCGCAGTTCTGCTCGTTTAGGTGAAGGAGATACAGTTGTTGGAGTCTTTCATTATATATATATTTGCAAGCTTTTGGGGTTTTGGTTTTCATCAAGTCTATCACATAGGTACGACGAGATCCCTTTTCTACCCGACCATATAAAATAACATGTTAACAGTAAATTAAATTATAGACAACCAAACATACCTATTCTAAGTATATCTAATTATTACCATTAAGTGAGATTTCAAAGGCTCCTGTGGATATAAAGTGGCCCTCAAGGGCGTTGGACATGAAGAATATCATCATGCAAGACCAGACTTTGTGGTTGGTGCACCACGTCCAGAAATTAGGAGTATCCATTCCAAGTTTATTGAAGATGTTGATGCCACTCAGCACGGAAATTATCACCATAATCTTCAAGATACCCTACAACCACAAACAACAGTCAACAGCGTAAAAATGTTTGAAGTTTCGAATCTACAAAAATTTGACTATAACTTTTTTGTAATTTTCAATTGTAAAACGACACAACAGAGGAAAAATTATGGTATGAATAATGTGCTTGGATTCAGGAGAATTATAAGGCAGTACATTCAATAGATGAGAGTGTATTTAGATGGCCCCCTGGCTTCTGTTATACAGGCCGGGTATAGGGTGGGTACAGCGTCCCCCACCAGGCCAGAGTACAGAGTAGATAGTAGTCTACGGGTCTGGTGTTTACCAAATCTCTCCATACTGGAATTTTATTTATAAATTATTTAAAATTCATTTCTCTCCCCCGGGATTTACATTTTTTGTGGGTTGATGACCCCATCATGAGTGGTATCAACAGATCGTTGGCCTAGAAGGTCGAAGGGAGGATGTTCGTAATCGAAATCACTGTCTAGGGCTGGTAGGCGAAGCCTGTGGTCTCAAAAAGTACCGAGGTCGTGATGCTGTAGGCTAAGGTAGGGAGTAAGACTCCTGAGTTGCAGGTAACCTCGAAGGTCGCGATACTGTGGTGGTATTGAAGGTCGCGATACTGTGGTGGTATTGAAGGTCGTGATACTGTGGTGGTATCCTGCATCAGAGAAGCATAATTATGGAGCAGTTAAGGCTGCATTGAGTAGTGTCAAAACTGGATCCATGAGAGGCAGAAGTCGTTCGCGGTGAGGACCAGCTTTGTGACATCAGTTTCCGTGGAAGAGCCTAAAAATGAGGCGAATGGAGTTTGGTAGAACTCGTCGAGACAACTGGTGACGGCCCCTGGCATAGGCTGGAGGAGTTGAGTCATCTACGGAGGCAGCCGTGAGAAGTTTGACGAGGTCCGTGCCATCAGTGGTCTCGGTGGTCTGAAGCCTTATACAAAAAGTAGTGTAGGCTGACAAGCTCGTGGGATCGATGTCAACTTCTAACTCAGCTGATTTGGAGTCCGAGGCGAGGAAAGCTCGGCAAAACCTTAAGGGGCGTTGGACGGCCAATGAGCCTGTCTCAGCTGCCGGATGGCAGTAGTCCTTCGGAGATGGTGAGAAATCTTGAGCCACTCGACCAACCAGGAGGCGAAAATTCCAAGTGTTTTGGGGGAAAAAAAACCACGAAAATTGGCGGGTCTCAATGAGCGAGGAGAAGGTCTATTCGGGTGACGAAAAAATCATAAGTTTTCCAGGGGAAAAAACTTGGAATTTCCCGGATATCTTGACCGATGAGGAGAGAGCTGCGTTCACATTCCCTGTCGAAGCACCTTTCACTCCTTCACTCACTTGAGACAAAACACACCATAACAATGACCTCGTGCGACTGCTGACTTCTTCCAGCGAGCATCAATCTGCTGAGCCAGCGGCCTGCAGTTTCACTTCGTCATTCGTCTGACCCCAAACCATCCGAGACAGCTGGTATTTGACTCTGGGGAAATGTTACGCTCCAGGAAAATAACTCTCACAGTCAGAGGTTTGATTACACTATCCCCACAGCTCAGGTTGTTGGAGTGTAGTAACTAAGGGGAAATTTCCCCGTAGTTTATAAGGAATTTAGGTGCCCCCCCCCCCCCCCTCTTAGGTGCAATGGGGGCCTAAATCCTCATAAAAAGGTAGAGGAGAGTAACAGCATCCCATCAGAGAGATACCACTCCTACTAATGAGCTTTTAATGAGCCATGTTCGTAGTAGATTGGTTTTCCAGTCACCTAGAATCCCATTCAACGCCAAACCAGCTGCTAAAATGATCGAGAAGGCCGAGGCGCCCGTTGTTTCATCAACGGAACGCCGACAGCGCTATCTCTGGTGCCCTGACGGTTAGCTGAGTTACCTCCTCCCCTTAAAGACATACTTGATTGAAGATCAAAGATGTGAACTGGGTGGAATAGTTAATAGCTGAGAACTGATGCTCATTCATTCATAAATAGCTGCATTGGCGATTGAGGATGGGGAAATAGAAATTAAAACAGGATTGTCAATGAATCTTCATAAGAAGTATATTCATTGAACAATCGGGACAAAGCGGAAGCTCAACTATGGAGACTTATACCTTAGGAAAATGAAAAAAATATATATATATAAATTAATATGCCCAACATTGGGGACTTTAAATTAATATGCCCAACTATGGGGACTTGAATTAATATGCCCTACTATGGGGACTTAAATGCTTGCTCTAACCTGGTAATTGACATTTACCAATACTCAGGTGGCATAAAAAATTGAAAACATAAATGGGGAATAAAAGATAAATTATAAGTCAAAGACCAATGAAATTACCAAAGGGTGATAATGGGAATTCCTTCTGGAACCCCGGGCCATGTTTCTTCTGAAACATTAACGCCCCAAAAATATAGTGGATTGGACTACTAGGCGTCAGCCGTGCATAATCCAAACCACGGTCTGCTACCATATAAGGAATTTAGGTGCGCCCCCCCCCCCCCCCCAGAGGTGCAATGGGGGCCTAAATCCTCATAAACTCATAAAAAGGTAGAGGAGAGTAACAGCATCCCGTCAGAGAGATACCACTCCTACTAATGAGCTTTTAATGAGCCATGTTCGGAGTAGATTGGTTTTCCAGTCACCTGGAATCCCATCCAACGCCAAACCAGCTGCTAAAAATGATCGAGAACGGCCGAGGCGCCCGTTGTTTCATCAACGGAACGCCGACAGCGCTATCTCTGGTGCCCTGACGGGACCTCGATGGACCTCACAGGAGGTAACTCTGTTACAAGTTTTAACGACACAATTCGAACTGCTGTCGAGGTATCAAATATTTTTGGGCCGTTACACACGTGTTTCTACCCTGTTTATATTGGCCAACTTATATATTTTGTTTGAAAAATCGTATTACCTTGTCAATTGGACTTTGACAGTTTTGGATAAAATTAAACCGCTACCAGACATGCAAGAATTATATAATTTACATATTTTATGTTAAACCGTTGCCTTGTAATAGATGACAAATAATATCACGATATTCAAACAACAAAATTGTTGTTTTACATAGGTACTGATAAAAAAGGCTTACCAAACCACGGGCTATCAGCATATGAAGACCAGGAGGGTCGTAATTACTCCCACTGACGGAGATATCGGGGTACTTTTGTCTAATGATGTTTGCATAGTCCTCAAAAGCTTTTCTGTAGCCACAAGAGTAACTGTAAAATTATAATAAGAAAAATAATAGTTAAATCTAGTAAGAGGCTTTATACTTCTCTTAACTTTCAAGGAGTGCAACCACATAAAGAATCAGGACAACCGCTAATCCTCATAACTTCGTTTATTAAAATGGAAACCCATAATGTTTATAGAAAATTAGGATGTATTTACGATCCCTTGCTCCACTATGTGCAACCCATCCTGGGGTCGAGCCAAAATTAAGATGTCGGTGTGCCCCCACAACAGGCGTGATATATGATTTTGCACAGATTACAGATTCCACAGAAAAAAAAAAAAAAAAAAAAAAAAAAAAATCAACGGTTTTCACGCTCGGTAAGTGACTTTCTGAAGAGAAAATTGGTAAAAATGAGGTCAAGTCAAGAAAGAAATACCTTTACGTGATTCAGCGTTGAAAACAGTGCATATAATCAACACATGATATACATGATGTTCACACCTCCTAGGGAGCCATTCTACAACTAATTTCGAACAAGAAGCTACTCGTTGAAATTTTTTTAACCCTTAATTTTAAGTCATTTTTCGTGTTTTCGTCCTTACATCACTAAAATGGCCATACCTACCCTAACTTACGATGTAATCTTAGAAAGAGCTTTAAATTTCCCATATCCCTTACATATTTGGATTGTTTTTACAGTAGGTCACTAAGGCGAAAAAATGGACTAAACATGGGAATATCTCACTTTTTTTAAATTACTGTTTTTTTAAAGGTGCGTTAAGTACTAAAACAACATAGTAAAAAATCGTACGCGTTGCAGGAAAAACGACCATAATCTCAGCTTTTCAATGGCCTTCCAATTTTCATTTTACTTTGCTAAATGAGGAAGAAAAGTATGTTTGTGTATTGAAAAAAGTGGTTTTTCCTATGAAATCGAGGGTTTTAAAGAAAAATGACCCTCAAAGAAAATACGAGTTCACACTGATACTTGGGTTTCCAAGTATTTTTTCATGCTGAATCAAATGGTACACTCGCAGATCTCACCATTACAAACGAGTTTTACCCTTAAAAAACATAAAATTGAGCACAACAAATAAACTAAAAACTAGTTAAGTTCAAGTGTAAAACTCGTTTGTAACGGAGTTGGTGAGATCTGCGAGTGTTACCATTCGATTCAGCGTGAAAAAATACGTAGAAACTACAAATACTACACCAAACTATAAACTACACCAAATTATTAGCTTTGTTCCAACAAGGACAAAAGGGCGCTAGAGAAGCTCAGAGCTCAAAATTGCGTTCCAACAAGGTTATGGGGGTTGAGAGCTCCGTGCTCCAACAGATCTTAGAGCGCCCCCAAAGCTCCTCCCCCAAGCAGCCCCCACACGTTTGACGGGGTCTCATCGAGAGTTCCGAGCCCTACGCATGCGCATTTTGAAATAACCTGCTACCCTCGGGTAAACTACAGCTTTGTTCCAACAACGCTTCGAGAGCGACCCCCGGGGCTCCTCCAGAGTTGCCGTGGGGTTAGCTCCAAGGTCGCCCACTTTCGTGGTTGTTGGAACACTTCGGAGCTCACCAGAGAGTTCAAAACGTGTTAACGGTAGTTGAAGATTGACGTAACGCAGATGTGATAACAAACGTGAGAGAGATGTGATAACAAACGTAGTAGAGAAGGTGAAAACAGTTTAGAGAAGGGCCGTTTTTCACGGAAACCCTCGATTTCATAGAAAAAACACATTTTTCAACAAACATACTTTTCTCCCTCAATTAGCAACGTTAAAAAAAAATGTATTATACCGTTGGAAAGCTGAGATTTTGGTCAAGTTTTTCCTGCAACGCGTACGGTTTTTTACAATTTTGATTCAATACTTAACACACCTTTAAGAAAAGCAATTTTTAAAAAGTGAGAAATTCTCGTGTTTAGTCCATCTTTTAGCCTACATGAACTACAGTAAAAAGAATCCAAATATCTTACGTAGATAGGAAATTTAATGCTCTTTCCAACGATATATATAAGATTAGATTGTAAGTTAAAAGACAGCCATTTTAGCGAAATGCAAAAAAAAAAAAAAAAAACTTAAAAGTGAAAAAACTCCAAAAATCAAGGGTTTAATAAAAAATTGCAAAAAGGATCTTTGTTGAAAATCAGCCATTGAATCGATCCCTAGGAGGTTAACAATCTAAAGCACGAACACCCTGTATATGTACCTAATAATCATGTGCCATACCTACTCAGTATGAAATAATTCACAAATAAAAATTAACTTTGGTTCAATATTTTCAATAAATAACATTAATAATGTATTGTGATAGTCTAAGAACTTTTTTCGCTGGTTTGCACTCCAAAATATGTGCCTTGATTCCGAAAATTGAATAAAAAAAAGTTTTTCAGTCTTTTGGCATTTTTTTTCTTTTTTTTAAATTAAATAAATAAAAATTGTGCGCATTAAAAATATCTTTTCTTCGTGCACTATTTAATAAGAGCACGCAAAAACTACTAGAACGTTCAATTTTATTAAGCAAAGATTTAACATTGATTTATTTATTATTAATTGATTGGAATAGGAAACAAATGGTGGTACTTTTCCGTTATCCCCCCCCCCCCCCCTCTAGGCATTTCTTCTTACTTAGAATATGTTATGTGATGTAGTTTTGAGATGCGAGCTTCCAGAACGCCAAAGTATACACATCATTCTGACCTACATGTCCAACTAATCTGTATTTTTACTAAGGGATTGACTACGTGATGTTATGTAATTTTGTGCGATTTCAAGTGGAGGCAATCAAACCACAACCACGCCAATTCGTTTCAACAAATCCTCACCGACATCGGCAACTTCTGAAAACACGGTAATTCTTTTTTTTAAATAATATAATTTCTTCCCATAGCTTGAAATAGTTAAAAATTGTACATAAATATGTAATGTAAGTAAGAAGGAATGCCTAGAAACATCGGGTGGGCGTGTTGAAGACAAATCGACTGGGGGGGGGGGGGGGGGGGGGTGACGGAAAAGTACCCAAATGGTGAGGTGGATGACTTTGTAGCTAAGGAGTAGACGGTACGGTCGCAATATAGCACCGGAAAAGTATGTTTCAAGAAGAGATATTATACTAATTTGTTCCTAGTTTAGGGATATACTGTTGTCCTTTGAACAGTAAAAATATGAAGATAATAGTTGGGTAACGAGATTTGTCGTAATAATAGAAGAACAGGAGACTCTGCCCTACTTCTTTGCTTAATATTAAGACCAAGGACGATCTGTTACGTAACTTTGACAGTCAATTCATGGTGAAGCAAAGAACAACGTGTCTTTAATATGCATTCTAATAAAAGAACATCTCAAGCAATGCTACAGATAGAAAGAATGTTCAATAGATGCATAATGGCTGCCTATATATTCTCGTCTGATAGTAATCATTGCTCAAAATCGTGTAATCCTGTACCAAACGAATCATTATGTAACACCGCACAATGTAAATAATTAATTTTTATTCGAGCAATTTTAATGTTCATAATGAATAGGGGAATAAATAGGTAGCTAACTATAATTATATATATTAGGTACAAAATACTCCACGAGCAATAAATCATTGGACACGAAATGGAAAGTTCGATGAAATATAAATAATCAGTCTGCACTGAAGAAATTCCTGATTTCTCCCAAAATTTACGGTTCAAACTTTAAATTTCAAACAATATCGACTCATCAGTAAAAAATCTTCTGCACAGTACCTACTTCGTCAGGTAAAGACTAGACCAGAGCTAAGCGTGCTAGAGAAGAACCATCCCATAAAGTATTAAACAACGAACATAATTATTTAAAATAACTCGGTGGCAGTACAGTGAACTATAATTGAAAATGTATTGTAAATTGTAAGCAATTGAAATAAAAAATCCCAACGATGTGAGCAACCATGACACATCAAATTCATAAGGATTTGTCAGGGCCAGCCCCGACCAAGGGACGATGTTCCATGGAAAAAAACCTAGATAACCATTGAGTTTAAGAAGTAATTCATAAATTGCCTATTTTCCGAATAAGTTAGTAAATGTTGAAATGTGTGCTTACCAATAGAAAAATTTCAGGGTTGGTCCAATGTTGGTGTTTAGACCGACTTTGGTGATCGGTATCTGCTTATCAGTGGTCGTTTGCACTGTGAGGTCCTTGTAAGTGCAAATCGAAAGGAATACGAATATACAAGCGTACACTATTTTAGAATATTCGATCATGCTTGGTCTACTTATTAGTTACAAATGAGAAAACTGGAAATAAATAGGTATGAGTATTCAGACAAAACTACGGAAAAGTCGACAAGGGAGGTCTCAACCGTACCTGTGTGTATTCTAATCGTTATCAGACTCCATTGATTATAAATATCAGATGTTTCCATGAACCTAGGAGGGGGATGGATCTCCTATGGATCCTCTATGGATATCCTAGGTTCATGGATGTTTCAGTTGTACGGTTGTACAACCTATGTTGTAGCGTGGAGGAAGTAAAATGCCTACTCCATTGTCCCTTACCAACACTGCGTTTTGAGGTAGCACGATAATATTATATTTATCATTACTCTTATATAGCTGTAGTGGATTTATATATGTCTGACTTGGTGTAGGTAGACCAAGTGGGACGTTTATGTTCTGATTATGCGGGTTAGTACCCGTAATATTTCCGAAAGGAATGTGAGCGAAATCGCCAAGGTCATCTTGCTTGGCGGGCGGAACCTGAGGATAGTTCGTGTATAGGCCGCGTGGAGCACTGGGCTCGCTTAGTGCGTGCTGGGTCCGATCTGTTTGGTGCTGAGCCGTTGTGTAATATTCCGGCCTAAGATTTATATCTGTAGGAGGAATATAACGGGCTTGGTTGAGGTACTGAAAAGTATCTTGTGTTTTGAGCAAGCTAGGAGTGAATTTGACACTCGGATTGGCCGGGTAGCCTTGCGTAGAATATCGTGGATATTCCGATATCTTTGTTGAATCATGATGATTGACTTCAGAGCGAGTCTGGAAGGGATCCTCGAACTTTTGTGTGTGTGAGGCTTGACCTAACGTTTCCTTTACGGATATGTTAGGTAGTAAGGCGATCTCTTCGCGAGAATCGAGCCTTTGTCTGTCGCTAGGACCAGCGGACGGGTCGAGTATCGGGTAGGGAGCGCTTCGTGGGCTAGAGCTCCCGACCGCGCCGGGCTCTGCTTCCTCTTGCATGAGGAAGTAGGACGGGCGGCGCTCCATCGATGCACCCGAGTTGATTAACTCGTTGTAGTGGATTTAAATATGTTTTACTTGGCGTCGGTAGACCAAGTGGGACATTTATATTCTGATTATGCGGGTTAGTCCTCGTGTTATTCCTGTAAGGAATGTTAGCGAATCCGTCAAGGTCAGCTTGCTTGGCGGGATGAACTGAGAGATAGTTCGTGTCGCAGATGCGTGGAGCACTGGGCTCGCATAGTGGGTGCTGGGTTCGATCAGTTTGGTACTGAGCCGTTTTGTAATATTCCGGCCTAAGATTTATATCTGTAGGAGGAATATGTTGAGCTTGGTTGAGGTACTGAAAAGTATCCTTCGCTTTTTGTACATTTGGAGTGTATTTGACACTCGGATCGGCCGGGTAGGCTTGTGTCGAATATCGTGGGTATTCGGACAGCTTGGTCGAATCGTAATGATTGACTTCAGAGCGGGTCTGAAAGGTATCCTCGATCTTTTGTATAGGCGAGGCTTGATCTAACGTTTCCTTAGCGAATACGTTAGGTGAGAAGGCGATCTCGTCGTGAGGATCGAGCCTTGCGCCGTCGCTGGGACCGGCGGATTGGCCGAGTAGCCTGTAGGTAGCGCTACGGGGGCTAAGAGGCCCGGCTTCGCCGTCGTCTGCCTCCCCTTGCATGAGGAAATAAGACGGCCGACGTTCCATCGAAATAGCCGAGTTATTAGCTCGTTTCGATGCCTCTATGTACAGAAATAGAGGGTTTAGGAAGGTGGACTCGCTTGACAGAGCTTCTTTCCTTTGCTCGTATGTCAGGGTCCTACCTTGTAGTCTTGAAAAAGACTTCCTTGGACGGTAAATTAGAGCGGATGAGCAGAGTAATTTACCGGCGTATCCCAGCGGTCGGTGACGAGCCTAGTGCTACGAAACCCGGGTGATATGGCTCGGAACGTCCCTCGGGCGTACGATCTAAAGAGAATATCGATAGATGTACCGGGTGGCGTCCTGACAGATGAACTACGTTGGGCAATGAGCAGGATGAATAATCACTGGACTCGTAGATGCCAATGCGAGATCTGCGTGGAGAGAAGGTAGGCCTTGTAGAAAGCAGTAGGAAGCCGTTCTTGAGATGAACTCGGGATGCAGAAGGTTCGTCAGCGTAGAGCGTGTAGAAATCTTCGTACTTCGAGGTGTCGTCGTCGAGAGCGGAGAGTAGAATGAATTTCGGAGGCTCCGAGCGGGGTATTTATAGGGAGGTGGCCGCCTCCAGCCGCCTCCTGATTGGTCCGCTTAATTTCATTAATTCGACTGTGTAATCTCATTGGCTCGCACATTGTTTTCTCAGTATCTGCGAGTATGATAGCTGAGCTGGTCCTCCGGGGTGCTTACGAGCGTCCGTCGCGGAGCCGACGACCTTGAGTTTAGCCGGGGACCTCGGGTGCTTTCTCTGCGTCAGTTGTTCAGACGGGGTCCCCGGGGTGGCTGCTGGACCAGAGGTGGTTGCTTGCCGCCTCTTGGTTGGTTCGCCTATTGTCTCTCGTGTAATCAGTGTTTCTGATTGGCGAGTAGGCTTGTTTGAATTGTCCTTGCTAGTTTTAGAGGACGTTTGATTCTCTGTTTGAGTTTTCTCGTTCAAGGCGACTTGGTTCGAGATACTTGTCGCATCTCTCTCGCCCAGTAAGTGTCTAGGGAGGTCGCCTTGTATGTTTTTAGTTAATATTTCACTTTTGAGAGAGAAATTCGTATTTTCTCTCTGGTGAAATATTTTGTTTGACGGAGTTATAACTCGACGTCTTGTAAATATTTTTGTGTTGTGTCTACCTCTTTTTGGTAGCCCTGAAAAGGGCTGTTGACAAGAGGGGGTGGTTTTCACCACAGGCGCCCCCCTAAGACGTCGTGTTATTAACGACGACGCCGGCTGGGGTGTTTCGAGCGCCGTCACCCATCTCTCGTCGAATTTGGTAGAGGGGACGTGCCTTCTGGCAGATTTTCGGGGAGTCTCCTCCTTATTTTCTGCCTGATTTTTGTTTAGTGACACAGCTTCGTCTGTTTTTAGAGTGTAAGCTGGTTTTATTTGCTGTTTGGGAACTTTTTTTGTATGTTCGCCAATTTGCACTGTAACCGAAAACTTATCTCTTTTAATCACTTTGAATGGTCCCGTGTAAGGACATTGCAGAGAGGTGAGCTGTGTGGGCACTCTGATATAGACATGTGTACATGTATCCAAATTTTTGGGCATGTTTACGGCATATTTCGTATTATTATGTTTAATATGCGTAGGCCGGAAGAAGAGAGGCTCCGAAAGGTTTGTAGAAGTTACGAAAATGTCTCCTGGGATTGGTACGTCAATTCCGTAAACTTTTTGGAACGGTGTAGTTTCCGTTGCTGGGTCTACTGCCGTACGCATGGCGAGTAGTACTTTTGGTAGGGCGTCGAGCCAATTTTCGTTTTGTGCTTTGAGAGCCTCTTTCAGAGATCTATTTCTGCGTTCTACCATTCCGTTTGTTGACGGTTTGTATGGTAACGTGTGGGTATGTTTTACTCCGAGACGTTCCATAATGGAATTAAATAGATCTGATTCGAATTGTGTGCCTTGATCACTTGTGATGTATTTAGGTACGCCTTTTGAAGCTACCCAAATATTGATAAAGGCGTTTGTGATCGTGGCTGTTTCGATGTTGTTAAGAGGGACTGCCTCTAGCCAACCCGTTGCTCTATCGACCATCATTAGAATGTAACGTTTCCCTCCTTTAGCTAAAGGTAAAGGTCCGGTAATGTCAACGTGTACATGTGAGAATTTGTTAGCCGTTTCAAATTCGGAGTAAGGGAGCTTCACGGAGCGAGTGATTTTTGCTCGTTGGCAAGTCTCGCACGCTCGGACCCAGTTGGAGACATCTGCACGGAGTCCGTGCCAAAAATATCTTTGTTTAACTTTATACACTGTAGAGTGTATACCTGGGTGTCCCAAATTGTGAATTTGGCTGATTATTTCTTGCCTTATTTCGTTTGGAATATAAGGTCTTGGGTGTCCTAGGTCTAGGTTACACCAAATTTCTCCTTGAGGAAATTCGACTCGTGTGAGTTTCAATTTGTCCTCTGCGTTAGGAGGAGAACGAATTTGTGCATTTGAAATGTGCAGTAGAAGATTGCACTCTATTGCAGCCGTAATTTGCGAAATTTCGGCTATGGGTGGACCCTCGTCAGTTTGGGTTGAAATCGATTTTGTTTGAATTTCAACTGGATCGAAAGGTCTGGAGAGTGCGTCGGCGACGACGTTGTTCTCTCCGGGTATATGACGAATGTCACTCGTCATTTGAGAGATGTATGTTAGCCATCTTAATCTCATTTTAGAAAAATGTGCATTTTTCTTAAGCATCGTGCCTAGCAGAGGCTTGTGATCTGAACAAATATGAAAAGATCGGCCGTCCAAGTCATTGTGCCAATGAATGCAAGCTTGGTAAACGGCGAACATCTCTTTGTCGAATGATGCTTTATTCTTCCATTGTTCCGGAATTTCTTTACTGAAAAATCCCAATGGTTGGTAAGATTTCGAGCCGTGTTTGTCTGTAATTTCCTGCTCTAGTGCTGCTCCGATGTGTGTGTCGGATGCGTCGCAGACTAATCTCCACTCTGCTGTAGGGTGTGGATGAGCGATATTATGTAATGTAGCTTTAATCATTGCTTGTTTTAAGCTGTTGAAAGCTTTTTCTCTCTCTGATGTCCATTCGATAGGTGTTTTGTCATTTTTTTTGTTTGACTGAATGGAGTCATACAGAGGTTGTGCCGTGTGAGCGAATTCACTTGAGCATGCTCGGTAGAAACCACACATACCTAGGAATCTGCGTAGACTTCGTACGTCTATTGGCCTAGGAAATTGTTCTATGGCTTCTATTTTATCTCGTTTAGGAATTATCCCTTCTTTCGAGATAGTGAAACCTAGGAAATCGACGGTAGGTTTTGAAAAAATGCATTTATCAAAACCTACTCGAAGTCCGTGTTCCCCTAGCTTGTCAAAAATTTGTTTGAGGTGGTTCATGTGTTCTTTATAATTTTTAGAAGCCACCAGGATGTCATCTAGGTATACAAATGCGAAATCAAATTTTCGCATGATGCTGTCCATGTATCTTTGCCATGTTTGAGCCGCTCCGTCCAAACCCATGCTCATTTTCTTAAACTCATAAAGACCGAAAGGTGTAATAATTGCAGTTTTATGAGCGTCATCTGGGTGCATCGGAATATGATAATATGCCGATTTTAAATCTATTGTCGAATAGATTCGTGTATCATGTAAATTCGCTTGGAAAGAGCGAATGTGAGGAGGAGGGTAGGCGTCTTTCTTCGTTTTCGCGTTCAGGAAACGGTAGTCGCCGGTGATTCTCCATGACCCGTCTTTTTTTGGCACACAGTGTAACGGGGATGCCCATTCGGAATCTGATGGTGCAATTATGCCTTCTGAAAGCATTTTGTCAAAAGTACTTTTGACTTGAGCCCGTTTTTCGCCCGCCATGGGTCTTGCTCGGAAGTGTACTGGTGTTCCTTCCGTGGTTATACGGTGGTAAACCCCGTTGTTTTTCCACTTTCCTTGAAGTTTGCTCATTTTATCATTGTATTTGTCAATGATAGAGCGAATGTTTTCGTCCTCCGTGATTTGCACGTCCTCTGGTTGAGGGTTATTGTCACGATGAGGGATAGTAGCTGCTATTTGTTCGTCAGTGAATTTTTTGTTCATGACTGCAGCTATTTTTTGATCGGCATAGCTCTTTATTTTATCTTTATAAATGTACTTGTGTTTGACCCGTATTCCGATATCCCAAGACTCGAGGAATGGTATACCTAGGATCGCTAGATCAACTTTCGTGATCATAAAATCGGTAGTCATGTCTCCGAGGCTGATGTTAATTGTCGTGTCAGCTCGCCCTAGTGTGTCTATAGGGGCTCCGTTAGCTGCTGTGAGCTTAACGTTGGACTTACGAATTTTTAAGCCCAATTTTTTTGTGACATTGTGGGGCAGAATGTTCACTTCTGCTCCCGTGTCGATGAGAAATTCAGTGCCATTTAGTTTGCACTTGAAAAAAAGCCTTTTATACTCAGTAGACTGCCGGTGTATAGGCTCAGATCCACTGGCAGTTATTCGTTTTCCGAACTCTCTACGTCGGAGGTTGGAACGGTACTTTCTTGTACCGATCTCTGAGTATTTTCGTTTGAAACCCAGGTTTTAGGCTGGCTTATAGTCGCTGCCTTTTTGCTAGTTTTGGAAGCAGTGTTTGTCTTCCAAGTGCAGTGTTCTGGGTCTGCACATTTGCGAGTTTCGTTACCGAAACGTGCGTGGTTTCGACAGACATAGGCCGTCGGTTTGTGAGGCCTACTCTCTACTGGTTGGGGTTTGAACTCAGCTTGTTTTGAGAGGGCCTTTTTGAAACCAGTATTCATGGGTTTCGGAGTAGATTCTACTCCTCGTATGTTTAGAGAGGTATTCTCTGTTTTGTACGCGTGTAGCGTATCAGCTAGGTCGAGCCGGGCGGTCGTGGTAGGCTGAGCTGCGACCATACCTCGTGCTTCGATGGGTAGAGTCTCGATCCACTTTTGAGTGATCAGAGCTTCTGAAAAGTACCCAACAGCTTTAGAGTACATTTCGTGGTACTTGGTGCTGGGTTTTTTGGCGAGAGATGCGGGGTCCTCGAGTGCGAGGAGCCTGTCCTGTAAGGACAACCCATATTCTCGCTGTAGGCGCTGTTTGGCCTCTTCGTAGGGTGCGTGGGGTGCCGTGAGGTAAGCTGAGTCGATAGCTTCCCTCATTTCTTCTGGTACCCACTTATATATAGCTGAGAAGCATTCGTTCTACGTTCTCAGGTGTTTTCGCACGCAGTATTGATCGAACTCGGCGAGTGCACGATCGATATTCTTCTTTTGGAAGATTGGTTTTTGATAATCTCCCATCTCCTCTAAAAGTGCTCGAAAGCCACTTTGTGTAGAGGGTTGTTGCATGAGATGTGGGGCGTAGAGGCCCGGCGGGGGTCGCACGCCCGCAGTGGTTCCCTGAAATCCACTAGCTTCATAAGAGGGAACGAAATGCTCCGTGTTAAGCCTGTTCAAAGGCGGGGTCACCATTTGTAGTGGATTTATATATGTTTTACTTGGCGTCGGTAGACCAAGTGGGACATTTATATTCTGATTATGCGGGTTATATTGATATTCCTGTAAGGAATGTTAGCGAATCCGTCAAGGTCAGCTTGCTTGGCGGGATGAACTGAGAGATAGTTCGTGTCGCAGCCGCGTGGAGCACTGGGCTCGCATAGTGGGTGCTGGGTTCGATCAGTTTGGTACTGAGCCGTTTTGTAATATTCCGGCCTAAGATTTATATCTGTAGGAGGAATATGTTGAGCTTGGTTGAGGTACTGAAAAGTATCCTTCGCTTTTTGTACATTTGGAGTGTATTTGACACTCGGATCGGCCGGGTAGGCTTGTGTCGAATATCGTGGGTATTCGGACAGCTTGGTCGAATCGTAATGATTGACTTCAGAGCGGGTCTGAAAGGTATCCTCGATCTTTTGTATAGGCGAGGCTTAATCTAACGTTTCCTTAGCGAATACGTTAGGTGAGAAGGCGATCTCGTCGTGAGGATCGAGCCTTGCGCCGTCGCTGGGACCGGCGGATTGGCCGAGTAGCCTGTAGGTAGTGCTACGGGGGCTAAGAGGCCCGGCTTCGCCGTCGTCTGCCCCCCCTTGCATGAGGAAATAAGACGGCCGACGTTCCATCGAAATAGCCG
Organism: Adelphocoris suturalis; assembly: GCA_030762985.1. Lineage (NCBI taxonomy): Eukaryota > Metazoa > Arthropoda > Insecta > Hemiptera > Miridae > Adelphocoris > Adelphocoris suturalis. Next base: position 120,216,446 of record CM061042.1, read on the forward strand.
AGTTATTAGCTCGTTTCGATGCCTCTATGTACAGAAATAGAGGGTTTAGGAAGGTGGACTCGCTTGACAGAGCTTCTTTCCTTTGCTCGTATGTCAGGGTCCTACCTTGTAGTCTTGAAAAAGACTTCCTTGGACGGTAAATTAGAGCGGATGAGCAGAGTAATTTACCGGCGTATCCTGGCGGTCGGTGACGAGCCTAGTGCTACGAAACCCGGGTGATACGGCTCGGAACGTCCCTCGGGCGTACGATCTAAAGAGAATATCGATAGATGTACCGGGTGGCGTCCTGACAGATGAACTACGTTGGGCAATGAGCAGGATGAATAATCACTGGACTCGTAGATGCCAATGCGAGATCTGCGTGGAGAGAAGGTAGGCCTTGTAGAAAGCAGTAGGAAGCCGTTCTTGAGATGAACTCGGGATGCAGAAGGTTCGTCAGCGTAGAGCGTGTAGAAATCTTCGTACTTCGAGGTGTCGTCGTCGAGAGCGGAGAGTAGAATGAATTTCGGAGGCTCCGAGCGGGGTATTTATAGGGAGGTGGGCGCCTCCTGCCGCCTCCTGATTGGTCCGCTTAATTTCATTAATTCGACTGTGTAATCTCATTGGCTCGCACATTGTTTTCTCAGTATCTGCGAGTATGATAGCTGAGCTGGTCCTCCGGGGTGCTTACGAGCGTCCGTCGCGGAGCCGACGACCTTGAGTTTAGCCGGGGACCTCGGGTGCTTTCTCTGCGTCAGTTGTTCAGACGGGGTCCCCGGGGTGGCTGCTGGACCAGAGGTGGTTGCTTGCCGCCTCTTGGTTGGTTCGCCTATTGTCTCTCGTGTAATCAGTGTTTCTGATTGGCGAGTAGGCTTGTTTGAATTGTCCTTGCTAGTTTTAGAGGACGTTTGATTCTCTGTTTGAGTTTTCTCGTTCAAGGCGACTTGGTTCGAGATACTTGTCGCATCTCTCTCGCCCAGTAAGTGTCTAGGGAGGTCGCCTTGTATGTTTTTAGTTAATATTTCACTTTTGAGAGAGAAATTCGTATTTTCTCTCTGGTGAAATATTTTGTTTGACGGAGTTATAACTCGACGTCTTGTAAATATTTTTGTGTTGTGTCTACCTCTTTTTGGTAGCCCTGAAAAGGGCTGTTGACAAGAGGGGGTGGTTTTCACCACACTCGTCTTTAATACCTCTCCGTATAGGATGCAGGATTTGGAAGGTGGACTCGCTTGACAGAGCTTCTTTCCTTTGCTCGGATGTCAGGGTCCTACCTTGTAGCCTTGAAAAAGGCTTCCTTGGACGATAAATTAGAGCGGATGAGCTGAGTAATTTATCGGCGTGCCCGGGCGGTCGGTTAAGAGCTTAGTGCTACGAAACCCGGGCGACACGTCTCGAACGTCCCTGCGGGCATACGATCTAATGAGTATATCAATAGATGTACCGGGTGGCGTTCTGACAGAAGAACTACGTTGGGCAATGAGCAGGATAAAGGATCACTGGACTCGTAGATGCCAAAGTGAGATCTGTGAGGAGAGAAGATATGCCTTGTGAGCAATAAATTGCCGTTCTGAGAAGAACTCGTGAGCAGAAGGGTCGTCAGCGTAGAGCGTGTAGAAACTTCGTACTGGTAGAGTGTACTCGTCGAGAGCGGTGAGTGGAATAATTAATCCGGCCAACGCCTCCCTTATTTATACCCGGGGGTGGCGTTGAAAGGGGTGGCCACTTAATGGCCAGTATGCAAATTAGCCCGTTGATTTATTGGGTTATTTTCTGATTGGTTGTTGGGGGTGGCTTCCCCGCGTCCGTCTCTGATACGGGGTCCCCGGGGGTGGCTTCTCTGCGTCCGTCGCTGAGACAGGGTCCCCGGGGTGGCTTCTCTGCGTCCGTTGTTTAGACGGGGTCCCCGGGGGTGGCTTCTCTGCGTCCGTCGCTGAGACAGGGTCCCCATTTGCTTCTCCGTGCAGCACACATCGAGGGATCCCCCACTCCTTTTTTCTGCCATCGAATACTCTCGATACTATCGATCCAGCCTCCCAACACATCGATGCAGTCAGAAGTTCTGAAAAGGGAGGGGATAGAATCGGTTCCCTCCTCCGCCGCGCAGCGGCGCTAGTCTCCCACTTTTATCTCCCTCCTACTGAATAGTGAAGTATTGTGATTGTCTCCATACACGACAGTTGAAGTGTAGCTCAATGGATATGATTACGGTCTCGTGAGACTAACGTCGTGGGTTCAAATCTGGCTAACTGATGTATTTTTTTTTGCTCGTAAAACTCCCGAAATGTACTTCTAAAACGTCATTCTGATCTACATGCCCAACTAATCTGCATTTTTACTAAGGGAGTGACTACTTGATGTTATGTCTTCTTGAGATGCGAGCTTGCGAGCATCCAGACCACCAAACAATACACATCATTCTGATCTACATGCCCAACTTTTTTTTTCTAAAAATGTTAGCAGAGTTTTAGTCAAAACGAAATTGCCAACGATCATCTAGGACATAAGAAAATGGTTGCACAAAATTATGCTGAAAACGTACTTAAATTTAATTAATATTTGCTGAAAAATCTATAGAAACTGCAAAAAATATTTTTTGAATCGCCGAATTTTATTCAGTTTGTTGCTGGTTTTAACAATCTCTTTGTACTCAAATTCCGATACAATTTAACATATCACAATACAATAGGTAATTTGAGAAAATTCGTTCATACAATCATGCTGCCTGACTGGAACTTTTTCAATTTTGGCTGGATTGATAGTTTCGAGAGTATTCGATGGCAGAAAAAAGGAGTGGGGGATCCCTCGATTCTGACTGCATCGATGTGTTGGGAGGCTGGATCGATAGTATCGAGAGTATTCGATGTCAGAAAAAAGGAGTGGGGGATCCCTCGATGTGTGCTGCACGGAGAAGCAAGTCAGGGTCCCGGGGGTGGCTTCTCTGCGTCCGTTGTTGAGACTGGGTCTCTCGGCCCTCTTTGTTTCTGAACCAGAGGCGGTTGTAATTTGCTTGCCGCCTCCTGGTTGGTTCGTCTATTGTCTCTCGCGCAATCAGAGTTTCTGATTGGCGTGTAGGCTTGCTAGAACCGTCCTTGTTAGTTCTAGAGGACATTTGATTGTCTGTTTGAGTTTTCTCATTCAAGGCGACTTGGTTCGAAATACTTGTCGCGTCTCTCTCGCCCAGTAAGTGTTTAGGGAGGTCGCCTTGTATGTTATTTGTTAATATTTCATTATTGAGAGAGAATATCGCATTTTCCCTCTGGTGAAATATTTTGTTTGACGGAGTTATAACTCGACGTCTTATAAACGTTTGTGTGCCATGTCTACCTCTTTTTGGTAGCCCTGAAAAGGGCTGTTGAAAAGAGGGGGTGGTTTTCACCACAATAGCTATTAGTAATTTATATTTTTTCCGAAAAGTATTTGTTTTAGGACATAATTAGCTGGAACATTAAGGGAACCCTTGAATGATAATGTTTTTGTTTTATTTATAATGTAAATTAGGCTCTTTTATACCTAGGTAAATACCTACCTATAAATATTTGCATGTCCTTCCGATATTACTGGTAGCAAAACGGGGTTCGGCAAATAAATAATAATAATAAAAAATAAACACATTCCTAGTTTTAAAAAATTATCACAATATCAATTTATCAACCAATATATAGAAATAAAAATGAAGCATCACGTAGGTAGAGTAGAGCAAAAGGAATCGGTTGGAAGGGAATTTTGTGATTCTTAACTTAAGCTGCACCACACCTGGAAGGGTCATTAGTGGCGAAGAACAAGGTGTCAAGATTTGTTTTCCGTTGAACGGTTTATTTTTAAGATCACCGCGCTGCAGATAACTAGCGTTTCACCCATGTGGTGGTCTCATGTAGGTCATGTCTGGTGGCCTTCTGACCCATCAACAGGCTAGTGCATAGAAATTGGCTAAAAAAATCTTGAAATTAATCTTCTAGCAGAGCATTCAAAATATTGTCGTTGGAAACTTTCGTATAGACAAAAATATGTCGGAAAAATCACTAAAAACGACAACAGGTAGGTAGGGACCTAATCAGTAGGTAATAGGTTTTCAAAATTGTTAAATAAAAAAATTTCCTTATGGCGCATATTGGTATTTACTTTTTCATCGATATAGGTAATCTTTTTTAAATAGAGAAATAGTTAGCCAAGGGTTCATTAACTAATCGACTAATCAACATTTTATATGTTTGCATTACGTTACCTAAGGGGAAAAACTGAATATTGTATGAAAATGTAAAATGTTTCGGGTTTCTCGAGGGTTGGTCAATAAAAAGTCTATATTCTAGCCCGACGTTTCGAAATATTTATATTTCATCTTCAGGGCTTGGAAAACTGAATTTGGACGCTTATTTCATATCAATCCTCGTCATAAAGCTTTAGGAGGTAGCTATCTACTTAAACAACATCTTTGGGTATACTGAGAAAACATTATTTAAGTCATACTGAACAGAGACGAAAATTGAAGTTATAAGAGGTGTGTAACAGCAACGTGGACGAAGATACTATCACAGGTCAATGGCTGATAAGGAAACTGATTATCAGCCATTGACCTGTGATAGTATTTTTGTCCACGTTGCTGTTAAACACCTCTAATAACTTCAATTTTCGTCTCTGTTCAGTATAACTCAAATAATGTCGGCCTAGAATATAGACTTTTTATTGACCAACCCTCGAGAAACCGGAAACATTTTACATTTAACTCAGTGGTCGAGAAAACCCAGCCTGATTATATGAAAATTGGCACACTGCTGCATAGGTTTCTAAAATCCTTTGGTAGGTACCTATTAAAAAAATAATGAAATTATTCCTGTCATGCTCGACGTTTGAGTTGAAATGTTTACCAAATAAAAGGAATGGAACAAGTCGGACCTCAGGAGCTTTCCTGAAGGTGGCCACTGTAAAGCCCTGCACAGAACACTTGATAGGTCCGTGGTCTTAGAGGTTGTATCACACAAGCGTTTTTCTCGCATTTTTAATGGTGTATTGCGGGTTCGAAAATAGTAACTGAAGAATACTGAGAAATGTGAATGTTGAAAAGGAGTAACTGCATAAGTAGTCAGGTTTGTTTGCTGAGGTGGTTTGAAGTGACTTTCAAACCATTTCAAACTTGTTGGAGACTGGTCAAGTGCGCATGCGCGACTCCTGCCAATTTTTGAAGTGATTTCAAACAGGTTGGGTCAGGATCGGAGTCCATCTATTTTATGATTGAATGTTTGAACAAAACATTCAGAGGCGTGAAACAGCGGTTAAAATTCGAATGATAGGCTATTGCAAGTTTGGAATGGAGGGAGCAACAGTCAGGAAGTGGACAGCTGGAAAAAGCACTGACCGATATGACGATCTGAACCGGTAGGACATCAGGCTGAAAACATCTGCAAACAGACCGTGACCAAGGATTGGGGGAGCTCTATAGCGGCCCATTCACGATCCTGCTGCAGGAAGTGAGGGGAACCAAAAACTTCCCTCTCTTCTTGTGGGACGTGTGTGGAGGCCTTTCTGCTGCAAATGTCCTGCAGAGCTCGTCAGATGGGTTTCCCATCGGACCATCCTGCGGTCCGAGGTCCTCCACCCTCTCAACCTGCAAGGTCCGAGCGTGTGTGAAGCTGCCGGAAGACCTTCTGCGTTTTGTATAAATAAGGAGCCATTGGAGAATGGAGAAATGTATACTGGCGGGAAACCTTCAGTTTGAGCTGGGAATGACGGATTGCGTATGGAGAACGCATTCTGAGGCAGGAGAGCGAAGAGGGGAACTTAGTTGCACTCCCCACCTCCAGCAGCAGGATCATGAATGAGCCACTTAATGGTCAGAGAAATTAGGGATTGCCTCAAATGGTTGCAAACTGGTTTGGTGGCTTCAGGGAACAAACCTATTGAGTCTGTCAGGTTAGGGTTCCTATTCCTAGGGGTTTCCAGTGGATTGTAACCTTCCCAAGGGTTACATTTTAGCATTTTTCTTGCATCGAGGTAAAAACCAGAACACGTTCTAATTTTTTCAAGTGAGTTTAAAAATGCTCAGCTAGGTTGCACTATGGTCGAAAAAGTTGACTTTGGTAAAAAGGTGAAAATTGAACTTCTCCTTCTTTACGTTCGAGCATTAAAAACGTTGAAAAAACACAAGAGTGTTAAGGCCTTAAATTAGGAAGGGTACCTCCTCATGGTTATATCCTAGTATGAATACTGGCTTGAGCTACCAAACTCAAACTGAATTTCCTGAAATAATTTCTTACTCCGTCGGGGGCCCCTAGTCCGTTGATAGGTATAAGATGCATATTTATTCAAGAGTCTGTATCATCCTACACAAAATAAACATCAACTTTGTTTAGTCAGAGATTAACAACAAAAGAGTTTTAGGGTTCATTGCTCAACTTACTGACTCACAAATAGCGTGGGGGACACTTACGGAACTTTTTGGCAAGGCATAGTTCCGTTCGTGCCCCCACTTTTTTCAATCTCATTTTTTCTCACGTACACGAAGGAGAAAGTTGATTTATCTTGACTCCATATGAAAGAGGAGATTCGGAGGTTTCCGAAACAGTAGTCAAATTCATTTTTTGATAGGATAATGATAGACTTTAGGTTGAAAGGGAGGACACATACAGAACTACACCCAATGAAGCTATTGCAACGGCTCGGAAAATTTTAAAAATACATTTTTGATAAATCTCTTCATAGAAATCCGTTTTGAGGCATTCTGAAACTATTCCTGAGGTTTGCGCTTCATTATATATATATAAAGCACTCACTGCTTGGGGTTTCCATTGGAAAAGAGTTTCAGGCACCATAATCGGCATTTCCGGAATATCGAATATTAATCTGTTATTAATTTTTGTATGCCCTCTAACTGAGTTGTCCTCGAAAAAAAAAATATATATATATATATATATATATATATCTTCTATATCATTCTAGGCGATAACTGACTAGTCAGATAGTTCCGTATGTGTCCCCACTTTTCTCAATTCCCTATTTCTTACGCACGTAAAGGAGAAAGTTAATTTAACACGAATCCATGGAAAAGAGGAGATTCCGAGGTTTCAGAAACAGTCGTCAAATTAATTTTTTGATAGCTTAATGATAGACTTACATTGGTTTGAAAGTGGGAACACATACGGAACTACACCCGTAACTTCTAGTTGTTTAATTGTTGGTGGTAGGGTAGCACCTATCCCGAGCTTAAGGCCGTATCACACTTGCATTTTTTCCGCATTTTAAACGCTGAAACGTGAAGGCAAAGTGCTTTTTTTCAAGGTCAGCTGTGGATGTTGAGGAGGAATAAATGCAAAAACAGCGCATTCTGGCGGAATGCGTTTTTATTAAATCTGTCAGGTTAGGGCTCCTAGGGGTTTTTCATTGAATTGTAACCTCCCCAAGGGTTATGTTTAGCATTTTTCTTGCGTCAAGGTAAAAATTAGAACGTGTTCTAATTTTCCCAAGTGAGTTTAAAAACGCTCCGCCAGGATGCGCAATGGTAGAAAAAGCTGACCTTGGAAAAACGCACTTCTTCTTCTTCACGTTTTGGCATTAAAAACTCAGAAAAAATGCTAGTGTGATACTGCCTTAATGGCCAATTGGAATCTACCTCCTAACTAGTACCTACTAGAACTTTAATGGTCGATTGCCCATTACCGTGTTTTGTAAACAGCACCTCACTTGTTAATCTTCCATTATCGACAATGAACAATTAAACTACCTAACAAATATGATTGAAAAATAACCCCGAGTGTAATATTTCTTTTTTTCAAAACTTTGAAAGAATAAAGGAAAAAATTTCGATTAGGAAAAATAAAATATTAACAATAAGATATTCTTTAATTCTGGTGAGATTTTCTTGAGGAATGTGACAGCAATTTTTTTCTACAAGCCTTTGAACACATCAACAACAGCAGTAATATTATGATAAACAATTTTCAATGTACATAGTACATACAATAATATAGGTAGGAGAGAGTGGAGAATATCTATCGTCAGCTTTTATTAAATCTGCCTCCATTTTCACTCACACCTTGTCCGAATTTTCCACCTCGAGAGCCTTCACCCTAATGTTTGGAGGAGATACAATAGCAATGTGTCAGACGAACGTCCAGATGTTGGGAGTAATCCAAGAAGCTGAGTATTATTCACGGAAAAAAACATTATTTTCTCCTTCAACTGCACCGTGGTTCCGATTTATAGATTTTAATTAGGTATTTATCTCATAATTAGGTATGACATCAGGAAGAACTCTTTCAGAAAAATGCATCTTACTAGATACCTACCGCCAAACTATCTTCAACCAATGCACAGGCGAAAGAGTTTGACCATAACTACCCACAAATAAGAGCTCGATAAAATTTCTACGTAAACATCACGTGGGATCTGAAAATTGCAATGGAGTTCTTGGTAGAGTCCTTTTTTTCTTTTATTCAACCGTCAGAAAATCATTTTTTAAAGCTGGACTTACCTAATGTTCTGCGTAATATAATTTTATAAGCTGTATAAAATAAATTATATATAATATAATTTATAAGCTGTAACTTAATTTTCTGATCATTTAATCATCACTGATGATTCGTCTCTTGGGGGGTGGGGGGGGGGTTAGGCCAACCCAAACCCAGCGAGAGCCACCGGGGAAGTTTGTTTGTGAATGTGAGGACGTTTCATACCCAAACATTAATATCGCTGTTTACAAGATTTAGATCGACGTAGTGCCAATCACACACCCCATCCCGACTTGTTCACTTTTTTTGATGAACTTCTCTCAGTGCAAATAAATAAAGAGCAAAGTGCACCTCGAGCAGTTAGAAAAAAGCAACAAGCATGTGTGGACAAATGGATCGCACGTCAAACCAGTGGTGATATCACCTTGTATAAATTTGAGTAATTTCATTTAAACTAAGGCCCCATCCGGACAAGTAGTTTCCCGCCTTATTTTTCTGGACAACTTCGTTTTTTAACGCGAAAGATTAACAAATTGACGATTTATTGGCACATATTGCATGGAAATGAATACTACTTGCACAGTAATAACTTACCACTTCATTCTAAGGCCTTTGTCCCATCCCTATGTATCATTTATCAGGAGTAACTCTCGCTGGGTATGAAATGGGAAACGGGACTGAGAGTTTCGGGTGTGAAACGGTATTGGGGTGCTTGAAAGTTGGGTGTGAGTCGGGCCTCCATTTTCCTGCTGGGTATGGGTTGTCCTACTCCCGTCTCTGGCTACCAGAGAATTACAAGCAGCTGTAAATATCAAATTTCGGACTTTGTTGTCGTTATAAAATATGCCCAAAGTGTTTCATCGGGCAGTAATCGTCAGTTTTTTAATAGTCTGCAAAACAATCAGGACAGGTTGAAGGCACTCCACTCATTCCTACTACTGGAACTTTGTTTTTCAATAAATAAAAATACTTCCCCATATCATTGTAATACAAAAATCAATTTGAATAAATATTATTTTACATATTTAATGTGCTTTATTGTATTCTCTATCACGTAATAACATGTAATAAGTAGGGAATATCATATATCATCATATTAGCAATACGTAGATAAACGAATCTGGGAAGTTGATTGTTCCTTGCCATAGCCACCTTTATGGTGATTATAATTATTATAATGCAAATCACATACGAATACCACATCATTCTAACACAATCACAAGTGATGATTCATTTAAAAATGCACTTGATAGAAAAAAATCCTAACTATGCAAAGCAAATCATTATTTACGTAGGTACCAACATAAGGGTACGTGTTACCTATCGAAATAAAAGTATTCGTCAAATGAATCAAAGAATTCACTTATTGTTTTCTCTTTTAAAGTTAACAATGCTTTCGATAACACGTGGTGTTGACTAAAATATGAATATACCTTCCCATTACTGGATGCTACCATCATCTGTTTTCCTTGTTGTCCGCTTTGACTGAGAAAAGTTCTTTGATCAAACTCTTGATTTTGAGGTTTTTCCGTTTCTTGTAGCGGAAGGCGAGCCGAAAGAGGAGCACGTGGAATAGGAAGATGAGGAGCACCGGCTAGATTTTTGGGATGTCCGCTTGAACGGGAGCGGTGGGGCTGCCGGTGAGGGTTTTGGCGGCTGTGGAGAGGCCGTCCATCGAGCGGCGGGCGGTCGTCGTGATGCCGCCGATCGATTTTTTCGTGTGCGTCAGCAGCTCGTCCCGGGCGGAGACGGCGTTATTACGTATTTCAGTCACTTCACGATCGATTTTGTCAATGACCCACTCAATTGCTTGTCGTCCCTGCAAATGATTAAACAAAGTCCCATCATGCAGCATGATCGTATGAGCGAATTTTCTTAAAATACAATGCTGTGAAAAATTAAGGGATCGAAAAAACTTAGTTTCGGATTCGTGGGGCCTATTTCATAAAGCAACAAATGACAAGTTACAAGATTTTATGTACAAGTTTTAAAAAATGAGTGTGAAAGCGTTTCATAAAGGTACAAGTGTAGACTTGTAATGCACAGTGAAAATTAACAAGTGCACAGGCGAATTTGGACAAGTTACAAGTGTTTCCCCATCATTTTGAACAAGTCATTGTTTTACAGTTGTCAAAAAATGGCCGATTTTTAACCTACGTCGTTCACCAGTTAACTTATTATTTTCCAGCATTGTGAGTTGACAGTTTTCCGGTGTTTAATATGTAGGAATCATCTTGTGCTAAAGAATACAGGCAAGAAAGAAGCATACAGCGTAGGACGCCAACGATTTTTCGGCCATTTTGTGGGTATTTTTCAGTTTAACGAGAGATTTAGGATGTCTTCCGAGACCCTTGAAAGATTCAAATGGTGCGTGACCCTGTGCAATTTTTCCTGATCGGGTATTGAGGATCTCCCCATCATTGAAGAACAAAGTGAAGTGGGAAAATCATCTGTAAGTTACAGATGGCATTCCTAATCCAGCAGCATTAAGACTTGATGAACTGATTAATCATTTCCGATGAATGAAGGAGAAAAATCCGATTATACCAGCCATCAGAATAAGTTGAAATCAAATACACACTTTCTCCACTTTAAAGTTTACAATTTGTCTATCTTATAATAATTACACCTTGTCATGTATGATAGACATCCTATCGTGTACTTAACACCGTTTTCATATCATAATTCGCTGACCAAAGTCGCTGCTCCAATTTCGGCATCCCACTTGACTTTGTTCATTTCGTTTGTTCCCACACGTCATTTTTCTTTTTTGCTAAACTTGTAAGCTTAGCTTCTAAAAGAAAGGAGCTCATAACAGTGCGCAAGTCAAGATAATGTCTAGGATTGTGAATCATAGAATTTATGGGGTTGAATAAAAGGAATACCAACATTTCAGGCACATCCTCAGCGTTTAAGTATAAAGATTGAGGGCAATTATAGGGAGTAGTTCACCTAGTTGAATCAATGATCAATGTCACCAATGTCTCAAAGGTTTTGGAAATGTTTGACCTTCAAGGGTGAAATGAAGAGCGGTGTGTGAGTTGTTAGTGCTTTCTATTTAAGCTTGATTACAATCATATTTAGTATGACACGGTTAGGGATTTTGTGTTTGTGATTTAATTTTGACTTACACGTTCTTACATATAATTTTATAGTAAAAGAAAACAGTATTAAGATGTTTGGTATTCAGGGGGCTGTCTTTTACATCAGTTTGACCATTTAAGTACGTTATTGGGTAACACTGTTCTTCACTTTTTCTTAGCCATGAGTAATTGTAAGTGGAAAAAACCTGCCATACGACAAACTTGTTCCCTTGTAGAAAAAAATGAACCCATAAAAACAAGTTTTTAATGTAACTCTTTCTTTTTCTCGTGTTCTCAGTTAATTTTATTGTTGTTTCAATATTTGGTAGTTTCTTGGCAACAGTAAATTGAAACAAAATCACATTGATAATAACTTAAATTAAATTGACAAGGAAAATCATTTAATATTTTATTGACCCTGGATTCGTTGTCATTTTATGCAGACGTTCAATAGTATCCTTCTCCTCCCTCCTCATCCTCCTCCTCCCTCCTTCTCCTCATCCTCCTCCTCCCTCACTCCTCCCTACAATACACAACACTTGTAAGGTGTCCCATAGTAAATTTCAAAATTTCGAAAATTTATAGTATAACTAACTTTTTCGTCGCGAAAATTTGATAGATTAAAATGTACGCCAGCACGAACTCGTGTACAAAATTTCAGATTGATTGGATATCGGGAAGTTGGTTAAAAATCGATCTGAAATTTTGTCTCAAGCAAGCAAGCAAGAAGAGAATCAAAGTTAAAAGAAAGAGTTAAAAAACTCAAAAATAAAGTAAAATAATAAAAAAATAATAAAGTAAATAAAATAAAATAATAAAAGAAGTAATAAAGTAAAATATATCCTATTTCTAAATTAAATTTGCTTTACCCAATTTAATTAATAGTCATGAAACTGACAGTGAGTTCGGTTCAAACTGCTTTTATTAAATAAGAAATTTGGATAATCAAAATCAATTGCAGTAAATGAATCGGATAACAATGTTTTTCGTAAGAGTTGAATAGGTAATCTATTGTCAAAATTTCGTATAGGAAAAAATAATGGAAAACATGGAGATAAAGAGAAAAGAGACAAAATATTAGGCTTTGAATCATCAGAAAGTAAAAATCATTCTGGATCAACCATTTATAAAAATTAAATTCTAAAATCAGTTCTCTTCCATAAAGCATTTCCACACTTACAGTTAACCATTGAGACCAAGTCTTATTAATTTAACATACCAAGTATTGTATCACATGATAAGAATAACTTATTGAAAAACCAGAACCTAAACACTTTCAAAATAGGGCATGCACCAAGGAAATGTTCCACAGTCCCTAATGAATCTAAATTACATCATTCCTTGGTATACAATGTATATCTTATAGATTTCACTTATTGCAATATCCCGTTGTTATTGACTCGAAAGAAAGCAAACGAATAATCAACATCGTCATTTGAATTTGAGTACGAGAGGGAGCATGATGGAGCGAGTCATTTCCAAAACTAGCACAACGCTAGCGCTGCTTGCGCTTGACTTATGGGGAAGACAGTGAAACAGAGAAGAAATCTGAATATCTGATAAAGTCGAATAACCCTCTCTCCAATACTCTATATTATACTCTACTCTTATCTAAATGTCCTCAACTAATGACTAAGATTCTTGACCCGAATTTCAACGGAAGTTAGTGAAAAACGTTGTCTATTTCCACGAAAAATAAAGAGTTACAATGTTAAATCGATTTCGACGGTTAGGCCATCATCAGTAACAAACAATAACTACTGATGATGGCCTAACCGTCGAAATCGATTTAACATTGTAACTCTTTATTTTTCGTGGAAATAGACAACGTTTTTCACTAACTTCCGTTTTATAATGGGTTTCCACAACTTCGTCGCGAGTGATTTAGTTCGTGTTAGTTCGTGTATACTCCGAGAATTCGAACACGTACCAATGATTTAATTTCTTACACATATGTTTCAAAAAAATAAATAAATAAAACCAAGAAATTTACATTTATTTTTTCACTACACATCAGCAGTCTCAAATTGTTTCGTTCCATTCAATAAAACCAGTATAAGATGCTATAATACAGGGTGGTCCACAGGAACCTGACGTTTCTCGAATGGGTATTACTCGGCAGGTAGGTGGAGTGGGGTCATTGGAAGGGTCCCGTTCGAACCGTGGGGTACCTACAACATGACTGAGTGGGGTGTGAGGCATCGCATGTTTGCGTTCGAAGCTTTTATCAAAAATGGTGAATCAGTGGTGGCGATGCAGAGACTGTTTTGACGTGAATTTAATATTGGCCATCAAGGAACTGTCCCAAGCCGTAACACGATTGTGAAGTGGGTCAACGACCTTCGAACAATTGGAAATGTGATGAAAAAGAAGCCACCAGGACCTACTCGCACTGCACGGACCCCTGAAAGTGTGGAGGGGGTGAGGCTAACAAGCCCAGGCCGCTCAGTGCAAAAACAAGCTCAAGCATTAAGTGTAAGTCGCTCCACAGGTCGCCGTATTGTCAAACATGACCTCAGATTCCACCCATACAAAGTGGCAATTGTCCAGCAGCTGAAACCAACTGGCTTCCCGCAACGCAATGATTTTTGTTAGTCTATGCTCTCCATACTTGAAGTTAACGAAGATGCTGTACTGGTAATGAGTGATGACGCTCATCTCCATTTGAACGGTTTTGTCAATTGGCAAAATTGTCGTTATTATGCCAGTTAAAACCCTCAGCAACTTCATGAACGGCCCTTACACATTCCGAAAGTGACGGTTTGGTGTGCAGTATCATCCAAATGTGTGATTGGTCTATATTTGTTTGAGGAAAACGGCAACACAGTGACTGTAGCCCATTATGTTTAGATGATAAACATCTTCCTGAGACCTGAGTTACGCAGATTAAAACTTCCTGCTGAAAGCATTTGGTTCCAGCAAGACGGGGCAACCCCTCACACAGCTAAAGTAACGATGGACAAATTGCGCCAAATATTCCCAGAGCGCTTGATCTCACGGTTTGGGGACATGCCCTGGCCTCTGAGGTCACCTGATTTGACAACCTGTGACTTTTTTCTGTGGGGTTTCCTCAAATCTCATGTCTACAAAAACACACCGAGAACGTTAGGCGAGCTGAAGGAAGCGATTCGAGCACAAGTCCACGCGATTGACACACCCTTGTTGGAGCGCGTTCACTAAGGGTTTTTGAACAGACTTGCAACATGTTACGAGCAAGACGGTCACCACATGACAGATGTTATTTCTAAGGTTTGATTTCTTAAATGGCATAGTACTGGCTGTAAGAATATGAAAAAATAATGTTTTTATGATGAAAAACAATTTTGTACTACTCATTTAAAAACCATCAGGTTCCCGTGGACCACCCTGTACTTTTTTCCTTCATGATGCTCGTACAATAGGTATCGATTGGGTCAATTTAAATTACCTTATTAGCATTGGACATGATGGTGTTAGTGAGGAGGTCTTCCATGTAACTGTTTAGAGGAACGCCTTGGACTGTCACAACAGCTTCCTGGGTCAGAAGTGTTTTACTAGGGTCCCCTGGAAGAGGCGTGTATTTTACCATTTCGTCGACTGCTACGTATTTACCGAATGTGAGCTAAAAAAGAGATCATCAGCATTGAAGTACAAATATTTAAAAATGAGGTACTGTAGATTGAAAAATAAGAAATAAAAACCATTAAAAAAAGAAATTAAATACCTCAACAGATAAACTATATCATAACTGATAAACCATATGTCTCTCAGTAGTTCTCAATTTCAAAGAAATTACACATTGCTCATCAACAAATCACATTATTTTATATTTATCAAACTGAATGTATAAATGTCTTACGTTTCTAGTTTTAAGCGTCATAAATTTTTCGTTAGGATTGACTACTGATCGTTCGCTTGCATAACATATATTCGCTGGCCCGATTAACTGAAACAATAGAAGAACAAAATAACACTTTTGAAGACAAATTGGCAATGAATTGAATGAAATGAGAGGTGTAAGCCAAAGGCATTGCTGCGCCCCTCGCGCATGAAAGGGGAGTGCATAAGGAGGCCTGTCCCCTACCCCCAACGATGTATAACAACCACGGAAACTAAGCAACATTCCGAGTCAGCAGAACATCATAACGCCAGGAAAGGCGGATCTTTCTGACCCTCTTCTAGTGAATGAATACCCCCATTCCTGTTATTGCCTGAATCATTATAATCTTAGTCTGTGGAGTCATCCTTCGGGCAAAGGTATTCCATTCTGTAACATAAGGTGTGTTTGGCCAAGTCTAGAACGGCTCACAACTGACCACACCCTTTATGAGGCGTTCGTTTAGTCACAAAACTCATTAAGAACTAACAGTCCGCTGTTTGATCAAGCGTTCATTACCGTTTAGAAAAAGGTCAACCAGTTCTAGGATTTTGTTCAAAATTCGCAGTTCGACGCATGGGCAGTTAAATTACCAGTTCCATGCCATTATACGAGTACTTATATTTTATAACATTTGACCAGCTGTTATGAATAATATCATTAACTCGGATCAAAAAGTGAAGGTTAACAATTCCAAACTATCCTAAGAACCGTTTGGCTAAACATCGTTTTGAACTGATCCCATCCTGTCAATTTTCAAAATGCGGCGTCTGTTTGGTCGTAACCAAATTCGTAATTCCCGCCTAGAAATAAATTTGACATTCCATAGGGCTAGTTCTCCGGATTCCCGAGTCAGCGCTAGCGTAGCATCTCATCAAGCTTCATACCTATTAAATATATTTGAATGGAACAATGAAAACTATTATTTCCCAATTTAATCCCGAATATCCCTGATCGATAAAGTGATCTGTGCTCCCGAATTTGTGTAATTAAATTAATTCAATTGTAATTATGCTAAAGGTAATATTTAGTAACCAGTACACTGCGACTGGAGCAATCCCGGCAGCCTTGCGGGCAAAGGAAAAAGGTGTAATCATTATCGTATTGTATGTTCTTTCAGTCAAACCGCTCTCCCGTTTTAATTTCCACTTACTGTTGTAATTTTACAATAAAGTTGTATTCAGGATCCCGTAAAACGTTGTTGCTCGTTTCCTGTGTGCAAAAGGTCAAGTAAGCATTCTCAACAAAGTTGGTGCAAGATGAATTGATCTCTGAGCTGACAGTTACACAGCAATACCCGTTAGGCCTTACGACCCATACTCTAAAAGTTAGATATTTCTTGACGGAATTCAAACTGAGATGAAGCTCACAAAAAGATCGCTGCTTTAATCCTCGGCAACCAAGGTTAATTAACCAAACCCCTTAGACAGTGAGTCTCCCTGAATGTAACAAAGCCGAAACCTACAACATCATCTATGATGCACACAAACTGTGATTATCTCCCCCTCATACAGATTAACACATAGCCAACTTCTGCAAAAGAAACAGAGTAGTTTTAGTAATGTACTTTTCCTATAAATATAATGTAGTTTTAGAAAACCTTCATAGTAGATGGGCTATTCAACACTGAAATGATAAACCTAAGTTTAATAATTTGCAGTGTTTTTAAAGTTATGCAACAAAAATTTAAAATTTTCCCGACCAACGCATTTCAATTAACTATACATAGCAAGTTCTGATCGACATGAAAAAGTGCGTCCCAACTTCAAAGATATTAAATATTTTTGATCAATTTTTTCCTAATATTTGACGACTTATTTTTGGCTCAATAATTCGTGGCGTTCAAATGTCTGGTACAAAAACTGATTCTAATTAATATTCTGATGTAGTAAACGGGTTTTGTCATTTTTGGAATTAATTTTAAGGAACCTGTTTACAACAGTACAAGTATTGAAGGGCATTGTACTTGAATTTTCTACTCGACAGTGTTTTTGACTCGTCGAGGCTTCCCATACGCAAGCTAGAAGAAACCAGAAGAAAGCGACAGAATAAGTTGGATGATTGAAGATTGACTTAAGTTCTACAAGTTTGTTTTGGAATTAAGAGATATACATTCTGGGTTTTACCCCATCATCAGTCAGACTGGTACAAAAATTAAACTACATTCAACACTTGGAACACTTCTACTAGCCTCTTGGATTTAAATCGTGAAACCTGGAACCCCCATGAAGAAGCAGTTGTTTAAATAAACAGATGGTGTTAAAGCAGTCAATAACGACTTACCCGTTGGACCCAGGAAGGGAGACCCCATTTAGAGCTGACGAGGCGATGAGTGTGGAGAACACCATCAACCACTGTTCGATCAACTACGTCAGTACCAATCACGGCTGGATTCATTGGATTTGGGTACTTCCTCCATGCAGCCTGTGCGACGGTCTCCCATGGGTGACTGTAAACAATACATTCAAATGATGAGTACATAGATATGAAAATCATTCATTATTGCCATTTTCTTTCAACGTTTGGCTTTACACAAATATAAATTAATTGGAAAATAACAATTCCATGATATCTCTAGCGAAGATAATGTACATGTATATCTATTGACGAGGTAACATAGTCACATAGTCATCTGCTTCGGGTCATGATAGCCATTACGACATGTGTCAAATCTTCATAACGAACAAAATTCGACCAGGATGGCGGACGGTAGTGATTATTTGTTTTGATAAACATCATTCAACGCGAAGATGCTAAAACTGAAGTTTGGATTGTGGAGCAAAATCTAAGTTATAAAAGATTTCTAGACATGCTAACCTTTAATATACAAAACAAGTAAAATAGAAACTTTAAAAATATTTGGACATTTTTTAAATTTAGTATTACTTTTGAAAAAACCACAATACAGGGTGGTTTCCGGCTATCGAGAGGTTTTCCTTATAGTGAACATTTCTCGATAACAAACTTTTTTCCGGTCCCTTGGGTGTCCACTTTTGGGAGGTTACACTGTTCAATTATGACCATACAGAATATAAGGATACCTACTTATTGTAAAGATACAATCTAACGGTAACTTATATAGAGTACCATCAGTTCAGGATACTTGAGAGTCCAAGGTTTGCTTCAAAGCGTACATTGATTTTCCAGAGGTAGGTATTGGAGATCCATGGCGATGAAGACAAGTTGTAAGGATGGAAGGTGTCCTAGAGGAACTTGAAGACACACCCCCTGATACCATATCACAAGGGATGGCCCGTCAACTTCCTCCAGACACAACCGACATATTCTTCGCGTTTCTGATGCAGCATTCAGCTTCAGGTTACTCTAGTTACTGTCGAGGTTATTATTATATTCTAAGTAATAGATTAACACCACTATTATTAGACGCATTACATTCCACAAGGCCAGTTCATTTAAAAACTGAACATGAACAGGACGGGGGGGGGGGGGGGGGGGGGAGAGAGAGAGAGAGAGAGAGAGAGAGAGAGACAACATTCACAAAACTAGGGGTATGACGACTTACTGGAATTGTTATGTACAGGGACACCCGATACTGACCTTGGAAATCGGTTAAGTCTCAAATTTCAGGTGTGGTGGTTTCTTATTTGCCGATAACATGATGGATACTGCTGCTTGATAACATGATGGATACTGTTATGAAAATAACGTCAGACCCAGTTTTTTAATAGTCGATCCATGAAGAAAATGTAGCTTCTACTCTACTCTACTCTACTGTGTGGTAGGACCAAGTGTAAATGACTCTCATTTTGTCGCCTATCTGCCAAACAGAGTTTATTTGAGGGATTATTTTATCCGCTAGGTATTTCGGAATTGATAAACGACTCGCATTCTTTATCTGGAGTATAGTGATATACTCAGTATAGCTGTCCTGCAGTTAATATAGATAATTGATAAACCGGCCCTAAGGGGTTAAAATTACTTTGTCACGGGTTTACCAAGATTATCTGCGCCTTGCAAGCTGTCAAGCCCGCGAGATCCAAGGGAATGCGCTGCCGTCGCTGTCGTTGTTTCCCAACAGGCGTCCGGCGCTTCTTCCCGTGTTCTCGAAAGCCTGCGTTTGGCGATGGAAGGGTGATCCAAGAACTGGAAAACCTTTCTTCTCCAAATGTAGCACATATATGCTATTAGTACGAGTTGTATCTCTTATGGTACTGTCACACCCCTCTCTCTCATATGAGAGCGGATTTAGGCCCCCATTGCACCTCTGGAGCGCTCTAAGTCCGTTACATGGTAGCAGAGCGTGGTTAGGATTATGTACGGCTAACGCCTAGTAATCCGATCCACTATTTTTGGGGCGTTAATGTTTCAGAAGAATCATGGATCGGGTTTCCAGAAGGAATACCCATTATACTCCTTGGACACATGAATACTTTCATTGGTTCTTGGTTATTAATTTCTCAATTTTTCCCCTCATTTTGTTTCTATTTAACATACATAATTTTCAAGGGCATTGTTCCCTATTTCATAAGTCACCATAGTGGGCACCTTCCACTGTAAGTCTCCAAAGTTGAGCAAGTTAATTCCCCAGGGCATAGTTCCCATTTTCATAAGTCCCCAAAGTGGGCAGCTCCCTACTGTAAGTCTCCTGGTTGAGCAAGTTATATTATTCCCGATTGTTCCAATCTTTGATTGGGGGTTAACTACCTAATGACTAGATACTTCATATGAAGATTCATTTACAATCCATCCTGTTTTAATTTCACCTTTTTATCCTCAATCGCCAATGCAGCTATTTATTAGTGAGCATCATTTCTCAAACAGTAAACTATTCCACCTAGTTTACATACTTGCTCTTCAATCAAGTATGTTATTTAAGCGGGGGAGTGTGACAGTTCCTGCGAGATCCAAGGGGCTGCCGTCACTCCGTTGTTTCCCAACGGGCGTCGGGCGCTTCTTCCCCTGTTTTCGAAAGCCTGCGTTTGGCGATGGATGGGTGATCCGGGAACTGGAAAACCTATCTTCTCCAAACGTAGCATATATATATGCTATTAGTACGAGTTGTATCTCTTATGGTACTGTCACACCCCTCTCTATCTATGAGTGTGGATTTAGGCCCCCATTGCACCTCTGAGGCGGCCTAAGTTCATTACAAAGTATATACATAGTGTATAGCCCCACACCATACGTTAATGTAACATCTAGGACACACTATATCGTATGAAATACCGTGAAGCCTCTGGGGTCTATTGTACATCAAATAGCACACTCAGTCACCTATGATTCCTGGAAAATGCCTACGAATATTTCTGAGAATATTTTCTCTAGTTAAAATCAAAACCAAATATCTTTCACTTTCTAATAGGCTGATTTGAATTAAACAAGACTGACATCGAAAATTCTTAAATATATTACTCTTAGGTAGGTACAATGTGTTTCAAGATCATGATTCAAATTACAGTTGGAGTTCCAATTTAGATTAATGAATGTAACAGCTTGTAGTTTAGAGAAGTAGGTAACCTATTAATTGAAGACATCACACCGTTTCGACCACTAGGTGTCACGGGTTGGATCTTAAAATTAAGAAACATTAATTACGTTAATTAGTTGGGAAGATCATCCACTCGCCTCAATTTCGTCCCACTCCAATCCCATGTTAGAGGGATATGATCAACGCTTTGACGACCAAAGAAATGCGCGAAGGCTCAAACGCAAACGGCCAGTGGACCTGATCCAACCCCCTCAACCTTAGCAACAAACTGTAATCGTCTTACGTACTAATTAGAATAACTTAATTTATTACTTATCTAATGTTATCATTATTGTTTCTACTTGTTGTATATTGCGATTATTGTATTGGATTCTGAAGGACTATTGTTGAATAAAGACCTTCTACATGTTTCATTATATAAAAGAGATCTTCATAGTATATTGAACCTAACTGAAGATACATATTTTGCAATACAAGATGAAGATACATAAAAGTTTACAATAAATTATTAAACAAAACAAAATTAATTACGTAGGTAACTCGAATATAGTACCAATTAGATGCAACTAGGTTGCTAAATAGAAATATTATCTTTACTTAGTACGTGATGGGGGAGTACATAATAGAAAATAACGCAACCATGTGGATGACCTTCTCGCAAATCCAAATGTATCGTTCAATGGCAGGGGCAGGGTCATTCTGCAATCGTTGGAATTCATCCAAGGCGGGAGTATGAATGAAAACAGTTACATGTCACGAGACTAGACCGTGCACCGAGTGGAAGAAAGGACAACTCCGTAATCTCATTTGACAAAAGCAAACTCTTACTTTCAATGTGAGTGAAGTTTTTAAAAGTTACACTAGGTATTGGTGATGGTGAGTCATGGGAATGATGACAATAATAGAGGTTGGATCTTAGTAGGAACCTATTACCTACGTATTATTTGGTTCAGTACAAATAACTGCGTTCAATTTTATCAGCAACAGTCGCGGCAAATTGTTTTGTCTGGAACTCGTTATGCAATAACGACGGGGCTAGATAACAGAAGGACGAAAAAAGTTAAGTTCGATCGATGTTCCTGTGATCGGAGGCGAACACATCAAATGCCACCATCGTGAAGGGTGTGATGTACTTACTTGAAGGTGTGTTCCGAGGTCCAGATTTTCATGATGACTATTCGAAACTATTTCCAAATTCGCGAAACGGGATTTTGTGGGGTGATGTTAAAGATTTTAGACATTTCCGAGCGAGATAAAATAGAGGGCCATAGTCGCACAAAGAAAAAGACAGAATCTTCCCTATCACGATTGAAGGACGGCGATCGATTAGGAAAGTGCCGACGAAAGCCGAAAACATCCGAACGATCAATATGGAGCTGAAAGAGACCATGAATCTAACTTTGCATGGAACAAATGGATAATTTTGGGTGCCGGTTCAATGTGTGCTCTCCGAGTCTCCATCTAGTTCAGTGTGCGCTCTACCACCTTCACATGTTAAAAAATGAACAGTACAGGTCGGGTTTTGCTTCCGAGACTGCAAGGCAGCGGAAGCTTTGTTTTCACTTCCGAAATGAAAAAAATTTTTGATCCAAAATCAAAATTTCCACTCACATTTTGCGTTTCAGAGCCTGAACAAATTTGGTTCCGTGTCTGTCTGTCTGTCCGTCCACATTTCCTTGTAACAGCCATAACTTCCACAATTTTGATCCGATTTTAACCAAATTTTCAGGGATCGTGCGGGTTAAGCTCTAGATGGTCCCCTATCAACGTCATCATGATCGAATCAACGGTAGCTTCTGCGCAGGCGCAAACAAAACTTTCTTGTTTCGGTCATAACTTAGGCAATTGTGAACGGATTTCGGTCAGATTTTCAGGGATAATGCGAGCAAGGTTTCTTAAGGTTCCGTATCACATTCTTCGCAATCGTCAGCAGCAGTACGCTAGGCGCATGAGCGAAAGTGATGTTTTTGTTACGGTCACAGCTTAGTTAATTTTATCGGATTTTATTCAAAACCGGTCGTTTCTAGTTTTCTGGAATTTAATGGTGACGTACTGTGAAGGCCACGAGGAAGCTCATGTGCCATTTCCTTGGCAGTGTATCTTCTTTCTGTACCTACTGTCTCTAGCAGTAGTCGCCCAGGTGGGACTGAAAATGGTGAATTGGAACCCCTCGCATTTTTTTCAAAATTTTAATTTTTTCATCTAGCCAAGATCGCTCCACAGCCTGAGTATGAGCTCCTGATGAATGGTCGACGTATGCTTCTTGGTGGTTCACTGTTTTATGGAAAAAAGCCTTGCGAATTCAAGCACCTGTAGGCTGCCCACTTGTCAGAATGGATTCAAGTAAACCATGTTCAGTCTAAAAATTCACACACGCATCTTCACTACAGTACTATAAAATTCCATCAAATACATCACGAACAATCAACATAAAAATACGGAAACAGGAAACACACGATAACAGCTATGGAACAAGACCCGTTTGTCACCAAGAGTTGACTGAAACACTGAATGGTACTATGAAGGGAAGCTATCAAGTTTGATGACAGGAAAAATCTTGTCACATATATTTAGAAGGGCAGCCTTTCTTATCGATGTAGAGTATAGCAAAATCTGTGGAGCGCACAGCGACCCCAGCCAGCAGGCGGTAGAACGCGGAAGCCTGTGTAGAGCACACATTGAACCGGCACCCAATTTTGTGACAAATACGTCACTTTTTCTATGGATATAACTACACTAATGTTGGGAATCGAGTGATACACTAAAGTGATAAACTTGAAAATCATAGTGATATTCTGATCTATTTGCTGAACGTGCACGTCTAATGAGAAAACCTTTGGAAAATTCATCTTATAAGGTTCAGAATTTCGCCAGTCTCCCTAAAAGAGGGCAAAATCTTTAAATTCTATGTTTTTCCGAATAGAACTTGAACTTTTATTAATTAAATATTTTATTAAGTCATTCATGTGTGTCATATTTGGACTATTGAAATTTGCAATTATTGTATTGTCTTGACACAATAAACAGTTTATATGATTATTGTTATTGTGGTGAAAACCACCCCCTCTTGTCAACAGCCCTTTTCAGGGCTACCAAAAAGAGGTAGACACGACACACAAATATTTATAAGACGTCGAGTTATAACTCCGTCAAACAAAATATTTCACCAGAGAGAAAATACGAAATTCTCTCTCAAAAGTGAAATATTAACTAATAACATACAAGGCGACCTCCCTAAACACTTACTGGGCGAGAGAGACGCGACAAGTATCTCGAACCAAGTCGCCTTGAATGAGAAAACTCAAACAGACAAGCAAACGTCCTCTAAAACTAACACGGACAGTTCTAGCAAGCCTACTCGCCAATCAGAAACAATGATTACACGAGAGACAATAGGCGAACCAACCAGGAGGCGGCAAGCAACCACCTCTGGTCCAGCAGCCACCCCGGGGATCCCGTCTGAACAACGGACGCAGGGAAACCACCCGAGGACCCCGTCTAAACGACGGACGCAGGGAAGACACCTCAAGGTCTTTCTCTCCGCAACGGACGCGCGTAAGCCACCTCTGGGGACCCCGTCGCAGCGACGGACGGGGGGAAGCCACCCCGGAGGACCAACTCAGCTATCATACTCGCAGATTCTGAGAAAACAATGTGCGAGCCAATGAGATTACACAGTTGAATTAATGAAATTAAGCGGACCAATCAGGAGGCGGCAGGAGGCGGCCACCTCCCTATAATTACCCCGCTCGGAGCCCTCCGAAATTCATTCCACTCACCGCTCTCGACGACTACACTCTGAAGTACGAAGATTCTACACGCTCTACGCTGACGATCCTTCTGCTCCCGAGTTCATCTCAGAACGGCTTCCTACTGCTTTCTACAAGGCATACCTTCTCTCCACACAGATCTCGCATTGGCATCTACGAGTCCAGTGATTATTTATCCTGCTCATTGCCCAACGTAGTTCTTCTGTCAGGACGCCACCCGGTACATCTATTGATATTCTCATTAGATCGTACGCCCGCTGGGACGTTCCGAGACGTGTCGCCCGGGTTTCGTAGCACTAGGCTCGTCACCGACCGCTGGGGCACGCCGATAAATTACTCAGCTCATCCGCTCTAATTTATCGTCCAAGGAAGTCTTTTTCAAGACTACAAGGTAGGACCCTGACATCCGAGCAAAGGAAAGAAGCTCTGTCAAGCGAGTCCACCTTCCAAACCCTCTATCCTATACGTAGAGGTATCGAAAACGAGTTAACAAACTCGGATATTTCGATGGAGCGCCGCCCGTCCTACTTCCTCATGCAAGGGGAGGCGGAACACGGCGCGGCCGGGCCCCTTAGCCCACGCAGCGCTCCCTACCCGCTGCTCGACTCGTCCGCTGTTCCTAGCGACGGCCCAAGGCTCGATCCTCGCGAAGGGATCGCCTTCTCACCTAACGTATTCATGAAGGAAACGTTAGATCAAGCCTCACACGCACAAAAGTTCGAGGATACCTTTCAGACCCGCTCTGAAGTCAATCATCATGATTCGACAAAGATTTTCGAATATCCACTATATTCTACACAAGGCTACCCGGCCGATCCGAGTGTCAAATACACTCCAAATGTGCTAAAAACAAAGGATACTTTTCAGTACCTCAACCAAGCCCAACATATTCCTCCTACAGAAATAAATCTTAGGCCGGAATGTTACACAACGGCTCAGCACCAAACTGATCGAACCCAGCACCCGCTATGCGAGCCCAGTGCTCCACGCGGCTGCGACACGAACTACCCCTCAGTTCCTCCCGCCAAGCAAGTTGACCTTGGCGATTTTGCTCACATTCCTTACAGGAATAACCCAGGGACTAACCCGCATAACCAGAATATAAATGTCCCACTTGGTCTACCTACACCAAGTAAAACATATATAAATCCACTACAAATGGTGACCCCGCCTTTGAACAGGCTTAACACGGAGCATTTCGTTCCCTCTTATGAAGCTAGTGGATTTCAGGGAACCACTGCGGGCGTGCGACCCCCACCGGGCCTATACGCCCCACATCTCACTCAACAACCCTCTACACAAAGTGGCTTTCGAGCACTTTTGGAGGAAATGGGAGATTATCAAAGACCTATCTTCCAAAAGAAGAATATCGATCGTGCACTCGCCGAGTTCGATCAATACTGCGTGCGAAAACACCTGAGAACACAGAACGAATGTTTCTCAGCTATATACAAGTGGGTACCGGAAGAAATGCGGGAAGCTATCGACTCAGCTTACCTCACGGCACCCCACGCACCTTATGACGAGGCCAAACAGCGCCTACAACGAGAATACGGGTTGTCCTTACAGGACAGGCTCCTCGCACTCGAGGACCCCGCATCTCTCGCCAAAAAACCCAGCACCAAGTACCTTGAAATGTACTCTAAGGCTGTTGGGTACTTCTCAGAGGCGCTGATCACTCAAAAGTGGATCGAAACTCTGCCTATCGAAGCCCGAGGCATGGTCGCAGCACAGCCTACCACGAACGCCCGGCTCGACCTAGTTGATACGCTACACGCGTACAAAACAGCAAACCCTTCTCTCAACATACGAGGAGTAGAATCTACTTCGAAACCCACGAAGACTGGTTTCAAAAAGGCCCCCTCACAAAAAGCTGAGTTTAAACCTCAGCAAGTAGAGAGCAAGCCTCACAAACAGACGGCCTATGTCTGCCGAAACCACGCACGTTTCGGTAGCGAAACTCGCAAGTGTGCAGACCCAGAACACTGCACTTGGAAGGCAAATACTGCCTCCAAACCTATCAGAAAGGCAGCGCCTATAAGCCAGCCTAAAACCTGGGTTTCAAGCGAAAATACTCAGAGATCGGTACAAGAAAGTACCGTTCCAACCTCCGACGTAGAGAGTTCGGAAAACGAATAACTGCCAGTGTATCTGAGCCTATACACCGGCAGACTAATGAGTATAAAAGGCTTTTTTTCAAGTGCAAACTAAATGGCACTGAATTTCTCATTGACAGGGGAGCAGAAATGAACATTCTGCCCCACAATGTCACCAAAAAATTGGGCTTAAAAATTCGTAAGTCCAACGTCAAGCTCACAGCAGCTAACGGCGCCCCTATAGACACACTAGGGCGTGCTGACACGACAATTAACATCGGCCTCGGAGACATGACCACCGATTTTATGATCACGAAAGTTGATCTAGCGATCCTCGGTATACCATTCCTCGAGTCTTGGGATATCGGAATACGGGTCAAACACAAATATATCTATAAAGATAAAACAAAAAGCTATGCCGATCAAAAAATCGCTGCAGTCATGAACAAAAAATTCACTGACGAACAAATAGCAGCTACTATCCCTCATCGTGAAAACATACGCTCTATCATTGAAAAAGACAATGATAAAATGAGCAAACTTCAAGGAAAGTGGAAAAAACACCGGGGTAACCACGGAAGGAACACCAGTACACTTCCGTGCAAGACCCATGGCAGGCGAAAAACGGGCTCAAGTCAAAAGTACTTTTGACAAAATGCTCTCCGAGGGCATAATTGCACCATCAGATTCCGAATGGGCGTCCCCGTTACACTGTGTGCCAAAAAAAGACGGGTCATGGAGGATCACCGGCGACTACCGTTTCCTGAACGCGAAAACGAAGAAAGACGCCTACCCTCCTCCTCACATTCGCTCTTTCCAAGCGAATTTACATAATACACAAATCTATTCGACAATAGATTTAAAATCGGCATATTACCATATCCCGATGCACCCAGATGACGCTCATAAAACAGCAATTATTACACCTTTCGGTCTTTATGAGTTTAAAAAAATGAGCATGGGTTTGGCCGGAGCGGCTCAAACATGGCAAAGGTACATGGACAGCATCATGCGAAAATTTGATTTCGCATTTGTATACCTAGATGACATATTGGTGGCTTCTAAAAATTATAAAGAACACATGAACCACCTCAAACAAATTTTCGACAAGCTAGGAGAACACGGACTTCGAGTAGGTTTTGATAAATGCATTTTTTCAAAACCTACCGTCGATTTCCTAGGTTTCACTATCTCGAAAGAAGGGATAATTCCTAAACGAGATAAAATAGAAGCCATAGAGCAATTTCCTAGGCCAATAGACGTACGAAGCCTACGCAGATTCCTAGGTATGTGTGGTTTCTACCGAGCTTGCTCAAGTAAATTCGCTCACACAGCACAACCTCTGTATGACTCCATTCAGTCAAACAAAAAAAATGACAAAACACCTATCGAATGGACATCAGAGAGAGAAAAAGCTTTCAACAGCTTAAAACAAGCAATGATAAAAGCTACATTGCATAATATTGCTCATCCACACCCTACAGCAGAGTGGAGAATAGTCTGCGACGCATCCGATACACACATCGGAGCGGCACTGGAGCAGGAAATTACAGACAAACACGGCTCGAAATCTTACCAACCATTGGGATTTTTCAGTAAAGAAATTCCGGAACAATGGAAGAATAAAGCCTCATTCGACAAAGAAATGTTCGCCGTTTACCAAGCTTGCATTCATTGGCACAATGACTTGGACGGCCGATCTTTTCATATTTGCTCAGATCACAAGCCTCTGCTAGGCACGATGCTTAAGAAAAATGCACATTTTTCTAAAATGCGATTGAGATGGCTAACATACATCTCTCAAATGACAAGTGACATTCGACATATACCCGGAGAGAACAACGTCGTCGCCGACGCACTCTCCAGACCCTTCGATCCAGTTGAAATTCAAACAAAATCAATTTCAACCCAAACTGACGAGGGTCCGCCCATAGCCGAAATTTCACAAATTACGGCTGCAATAGAGTGCAATCTTCTACTGCACATCTCAAATGCACAAATTCATTCTCCTCCTAACGCAGAGGACAAATTGAAACTCACACGAGTTGAATTCCCTCAAGGAGAGATTTGGTGTAACCTAGACCTAGGACACCCAAGACCTTATATTCCAAACGAAATAAGGCACGAAATAATCAGCCAAATTCACAATTTGGGACACCCAGGCATACACTCTACAGTGTATAAAGTAAAACAAAGATATTTTTGGCACGGACTTCGTGCAGATGTCTCCAACTGGGTCCGAGCATGCGAGACTTGCCAACGAGCAAAAATCACTCGCTCCGTGAAGCTCCCTTACTCCGAATTTGAAACGGCTAACAAATTCTCACATGTACACGTTGACATTACCGGACCCTTACCTTTAGCTAAAGGAGGGAAACGTTACATTCTAATGATGGTCGATAGAGCAACGGGTTGGCTAGAGGCAGTCCCTCTTAACAACATCGAAACATCCACGATCACAAACGCCTTTATCAATATTTGGGTAGCCTCAAAAGGCGTACCTAAATACATCACAAGTGACCAGGGCACACAATTCGAATCAGATCTATTTCATTCCATTATGGAACGTCTCGGAGTAAAACATACTCACACGTTACCATACAAACCGTCAACAAACGGAATGGTGGAACGCAGAAATGGATCCTTGAAAGAGGCTCTCAAAGCACAAAACGAAAATTGGCTCGACGCTCTTCCAAAAGTACTACTCGCCATGCGTACGGCAGTAGACCCAGCAACGGAGACTACACCCTTCCAAAAAGTTTATGGAATTGACGTGCCACTCCCAGGCGACATTTTCGTAACTTCTACAAACCTTTCTGAGCCTCTCTTCTTCCGACCTACGCATATTCAACATAATAATACAAAATATGCCGTCAACATGCCCAAAAATTTAGATACATGTACACATGTCTATATCAGAGTGCCCACACAGCTCTCCTCTTTCCAATGTCCTTACACGGGACCATTCAAAGTTGTTAAAAGAGATAAGTTTTCGGTTACAGTACAAATTGGCGAACACACAAAAAAAGTTCCCAAACAGCAAATAAAACCAGCTTACACTCTAAAAACAGACGAAGCTGTGTCACTAAGCAAAAATCAGGCAGAAAATAAGGAGGAAACTCCCCGAAAATCCGCCAGAAGACACGTCCCCTCTACCAAATTCGACGAGAGGTGGGTGACTGCGCTCAAAACACCCCAACCGGCGTCGTCATTTATAACACGACGTCTTGGGGGGGCGCCTGTGGTGAAAACCACCCCCTCTTGTCAACAGCCCTTTTCAGGGCTACCAAAAAGAGGTAGACACGACACACAAATATTTATAAGACGTCGAGTTATAACTCCGTCAAACAAAATATTTCACCAGAGAGAAAATACGAAATTCTCTCTCAAAAGTGAAATATTAACTAATAACATACAAGGCGACCTCCCTAAACACTTACTGGGCGAGAGAGACGCGACAAGTATCTCGAACCAAGTCGCCTTGAATGAGAAAACTCAAACAGACAAGCAAACGTCCTCTAAAACTAACAAGGACAGTTCTAGCAAGCCTACTCGCCAATCAGAAACAATGATTACACGAGAGACAATAGGCGAACCAACCAGGAGGCGGCAAGCAACCACCTCTGGTCCAGCAGCCACCCCGGGGATCCCGTCTGAACAACGGACGCAGGGAAACCACCCGAGGACCCCGTCTAAACGACGGACGCAGGGAAGACACCTCAAGGTCTTTCTCTCCGCAACGGACGCGCGTAAGCCACCTCTGGGGACCCCGTCGCAGCGACGGACGGGGGGAAGCCACCCCGGAGGACCAACTCAGCTATCATACTCGCAGATTCTGAGAAAACAATGTGCGAGCCAATGAGATTACACAGTTGAATTAATGAAATTAAGCGGACCAATCAGGAGGCGGCAGGAGGCGGCCACCTCCCTATAATTACCCCGCTCGGAGCCCTCCGAAATTCATTCCACTCACCGCTCTCGACGACTACACTCTGAAGTACGAAGATTCTACACGCTCTACGCTGACGATCCTTCTGCTCCCGAGTTCATCTCAGAACGGCTTCCTACTGCTTTCTACAAGGCATACCTTCTCTCCACACAGATCTCGCATTGGCATCTACGAGTCCAGTGATTATTTATCCTGCTCATTGCCCAACGTAGTTCTTCTGTCAGGACGCCACCCGGTACATCTATTGATATTCTCATTAGATCGTACGCCCGCTGGGACGTTCCGAGACGTGTCGCCCGGGTTTCGTAGCACTAGGCTCGTCACCGACCGCTGGGGCGCGCCGATAAATTACTCAGCTCATCCGCTCTAATTTATCGTCCAAGGAAGTCTTTTTCAAGACTACAAGGTAGGACCCTGACATCCGAGCAAAGGAAAGAAGCTCTGTCAAGCGAGTCCACCTTCCAAACCCTCTATCCTATACGTAGAGGTATCGAAAACGAGTTAACAAACTCGGATATTTCGATGGAGCGCCGCCCGTCCTACTTCCTCATGCAAGGGGAGGCGGAACACGGCGCGGCCGGGCCCCTTAGCCCACGCAGCGCTCCCTACCCGCTGCTCGACTCGTCCGCTGTTCCCAGCGACGGCCCAAGGCTCGATCCTCGCGAAGGGATCGCCTTCTCACCTAACGTATTCATGAAGGAAACGTTAGATCAAGCCTCACACACACAAAAGTTCGAGGATACCTTTCAGACCCGCTCTGAAGTCAATCATCATGATTCAACAAAGATTTCCGAATATCCACTATATTCTACACAAGGCTGCCCGGCCGATCCGAGTGTCAAATACACTCCAAATGTGCTAAAAACGAAGGATACTTTTCAGTACCTCAATCAAGCCCAACATATTCCTCCTACAGAAATAAATCTTAGGCCGGAATATTACACAACGGCTCAGCACCAAACTGATCGAACCCAGCACCCGCTATGCGAGCCCAGTGCTCCACGCGGCTGCGACACGAACTACCCCTCAGTTCCTCCCGCCAAGCAAGTTGACCTTGGCGATTTTGCTCACATTCCTTACAGGAATACCTCAGGGACTAACCCGCATAACCAGAATATAAATGTCCCACTTGGTCTACCTACACCAAGTAAAACATATATAAATCCACTACAGTTATAAATCTATGACAGCCTCAGTGAATTCAGATTTTACACACCGAGCTGATTTTGATATAAAAATATCTCGGGTAAACCAAGGGAAATTATCACAGGGGCATGGAAATGAGAAAAGTTTCAGGGTGATTTTCTCCATGTTTTACCGAGAGTTTCCAAGATTTTTTGGTAGGAAGGTACCTGTAGTGGATTTATATATGTTCTACTTGGTGTAGGTAGACCAAGTGGGACGTTGTGAAAAGTACCCATATCTTGGTTATGCGGGTTAGTCCCTGTATTATTTCCGAAGGAAATGTGAGCGAAATTGTCAAGGACATTTTGCTGGGTGGTTGAACCTCGTGGTTCGTTCATTGGTAGGCCGCGAGGGGCGCCAGGTTCGGTTTGAGCTGTTTGGAAATGCGTATTCGGGTGCTGAACCGTTGTGTAATATTCCGGTCTCAGATTTACATCTGTAGGAGAGACGGAATGTGTTTGATTGAGGTACTGGAAAGTACCTTTTGGTCCGTGCGGTGTACGCAGGATAGGAGTGTGTTTAACACTCGGATCGGCGGTGCGATCGTGAGATGAATATTTAGTATATTCATGTACGAGTATATGGGTAGAATCGTAAGAACTACCTTCCGAGGGGTTCTGGAAAGAATCCTCGATCCCTTGTGTGTGTAAGGGAGTAGCTAACAAACCCTTGGTGGATTTGTTAGGTAAAGCTGCGATCTCGTCGAGAGGTTTGAGCTTTGGGCGCGGAGCTGGCCCGAGTAGTTTGTCACTACGTTTTGAGTGAGAATCGAGTTTCGGATAAGGAGCTGGAGCGGGGCCGATGCCCGTTCCATCGCCAAGCTCTTCTTCCTCAAACCCGAGGAAGTAAGAGGGGCTTAGCTCCATCGAAATATCCGAGTGTGCTTACTCGATAAAAAAAAAAAAAAAAATACCTTTCCGTTCGGATGAAGGATTTATGAAGAGGAGGGACTCGCTCGACAAAGCTCTCTCCCAGCTTGATGTCGGGGTCCTCTCCGAGCCTTGATAAAGGCTTCCTTGGACGGTAAATTGGAGCGTATGAGCTATGCAATTTCCTGGCGTGCCCCGCGGACAACCAAGAGCGTAATGCTGCAAGATTCGGGCGACACGACTCAGGTATCCCTGCGGACGCGACGTTTTAGACGAAGTCTTAAATGTGCCGGGTGGTACCCTGACTGGAGATCTACGTTGGGCAATGAGTAGTGCAATGACTAGACTCGTAGATGCCAAGAAGATCGAGAGAATCTGTGAGGAGAGGAAGATATGCCTTTCTGAGTCTTGAATGCGTGTAGAAACTTCGTCGAGAGATGAGAAGAGTCGTCAGCGAGAGCAGAAGGTGGAATGGAATACGGAGGGCTCCGTGCGGGGTATTTATAGGGAGGTGGCCGCCTCCTGCTGCCCCCTGGTTGGTCCGCTTAATTTCATTAGTTCACCATGTGTTTCCTTATTGGCTCGCATAGTGTTTTCTCAGAATCTGTGAATATGATAGCTGAGTTGGTTTGCCAGCCTCGCCCTTGCATTTCGTAGAGGTCGATTGATTATTTCCTTGGGCTGTTGTTTTCAAGACAACTTTTGTGAGTTGTCCTGACGAACCCTTCTCCTGCAGTGGGTGTTTGGCTTGTTGCTTATTTGTGAATATTTCGTTCGTGAGTGAATATTTCGCATATTCTCTCGGGCGAAATATGTTATTTTGCTGAGTTGTAACTCGACGTCTTTTATATGTAATTGTGTCGTGAGTACCTCTTTTTGGTAGCCCTGAAAAGGGCTGTTGACCTGATGTGGTGGAATTCACCACAGGCGCCCCCCCAAGACGTCGTGTTACTAACGACGACGTGCTCGGGGAAGAACTGGCAGGGAAACACGGAATTTTCCGTACGAGACCCTTGCCAGTTGGGGCGGAGGTTGCTGAGTAACCGGCCGTCCTCGCCTTGGAGGGGACCTCCGGCCCCGTCGGTTGCGACGGGCGTCGGGTTTTGGTTTCCCCCAATCCGCACCTTGTCGACGGGTACGGGGAGGGTAGGTCGGGGGTGGGCAGTTTGGCAGAGCGTGGTCACCAAACTCTCACCGAATCTGTTGGAGGGGCGGATCTTCTCTGGCGGATTTTCGGAGATTTTCCTCCTGCCTTTCTGTATTAATTGAGTTTCGTGACACTGTTTTTTCTGTATCCAGAGTATATGCTGGTTTAATTTGCTGTTTGGGAACTTTTTTTGTTTGTTCGCCAATTTGCACTGTGACAGAAACTTTATCTCGTTTTATCACTTTGAAAGGCCCTGTGTATGGGCATTGCAATGTAGAGGGTTGAGTAGGCACTCTTATATAGACGTGTGAACATGTATCCAAGTTTTTGGGCATATTCACAGCGTATTTGGTGTTATTATGCTTTATATGGGTGGAGCGGAAAAATATTGGTTCAGAAATATTCGTTGATGTAACGAATATATCCCCTGGAAGGGGTACATCTATCCCGTAGACTTTTTGGAAAGCCGTTGTTTCCGTCGCTGGGTCCACCGCTGTACGCATTGCTAGTAGTACTTTAGGTAGTGCGTCGAGCCAATTTTCGTTTTGAGCTTTGATCGCTTCTTTCAGTGATCTGTTTCTACGCTCCACCATGCCGTTTGTTGAAGGTTTGTATGGCAGTGTGTGGGTATGTTTTACCCCTAGACGCTCCATTATCGATTGAAACAGAGCTGATTCGAATTGGGCTCCTTGGTCGCTAGTAATGTATTTGGGAACTCCTTTGGAAGATACCCAAATTTTAATAAATGCGTCAGTTATAGAGGACGTCTCAATATTAGTTAGGGGGACAGCCTCCACCCAACCTGTCGCTCTGTCTACCATCATGAGAAGGTATTGTTTTCGTCCTCTTGCCAAGGGTGATGGCCCGGTTATGTCTACGTGGACATGAGAGAATTTCGTGGCTGTCTCGAATTCTGAGTAAGGCAGTTTAACAGAGCGAGTGATTTTGGCTCGTTGGCAAGTTTCACATGCTCTTACCCAGTTTGAGACGTCTGTGCGTAGTCCGTGCCAGAAATACCTCTGTTTCACCTTGTATACTGTAGAGTGTATACCTGGGTGACCCAAATTGTGAATTTGGCTGATTATATCGTGTCTCATGTCTTTCGGTATGTAAGGCCTGGGGTGTCCTAAGTCTAGGTTACACCATAGCTCTCCTTGTGGAAACTCAACTTTTGTAAGTTTCCGTGTGTCTTCTGACGTGGGAGGAGATTTCTCTTGTGCTTCTAGTACGTGAAGTAAAAGGTTGCACTCGACTGCGGCCGTTACTTTCGAAATTTCGGCTTCTGCCGGGCCTTCGTCTGTCTGAGTTGAAATTGACTTGGCTTGAATTTCAACCGGGTCAAACGGTCTGGAGAGCGCGTCTGCCACGACGTTTTGGTCTCCGGGTATGTGTCGAATATCACTTGTCATCTGTGATATGTATGTCAACCACCTTAGTCTCATTTTAGAAAAATGAGCATTTTTCTTCAACATTGTGCCTAGCAGTGGCTTATGGTCTGAGCATAGGTGGAAAGAGCGTCCGTCCAAGTCGTTATGCCAGTGTATGCAAGCTTGATACGCGGCGAACATCTCTTTGTCGAAGGAGGCTTTATTTTTCCATTGTTCAGGAATTTCTTTGCTAAAGAAACCCAATGGTTGGTATGTCTTTGAGCCATCCTTGTTTGTTATTTCTTGCTCCAGAGCTGCTCCGATGTGAGTGTTGGACACATCGCACACTATCCTCCATTCCGCTGTAGGGTGAGGATGAGCTATGTTATGCAATGTAGCTTTGATCATTGCTTGTTTTAAGCTATTGAAAGCTTCTTCCCTTTCAGGTGTCCATTCAATCGGAGTTTTGTCATTCTTCTTGTTTGATTGAATGGCGTCGTATAGGGGCTGAGCCATGTGTGCGAATTTACTGGAGCAAGCTCGGTAGAAACCACACATTCCCAAAAATCTGCGTAGGCTTCGTACGTCTATTGGTCGTGGAAACTGTTCAATGGCTTCTATTTTGTCTCTTTTAGGGGTTATCCCGTGTTTTGAGATAGTAAAACCCAGGAAGTCTACGGTGGGTTGAGCAAAAATGCATTTCTCGAACCCTACTCGGAGCCCGTGTTCACCTAATTTGTCAAAAATTTTTTTGAGGTGTTCCAAATGTTCCTTGTAGGTTTTGGAAGCAACCAAAATGTCATCCAGGTAGACAAACGCGAATTCGAATTTTCGCATTACATTGTCCATGTAGCGTTGCCAAGTCTGGGCAGCGCCGGCTAACCCCATGCTCATTTTTTTGAATTCGTACAGGCCAAAAGGGGTGATAATGGCTGTTTTGTGAGCGTCGTCGGGGTGCATCGGGATGTGGTAGTATGCCGATTTTAAATCTATAGTTGAGTAGATTTGTGTATTGTGTAAATTTGCTTGGAAAGAGCGTCCTTCTTTGTCTTAGCGTTTAAGAAACGATAATCGCCTGTGATCCTCCACGTCCCGTCTTTTTTCGGCACGCAGTGTAGGGGTGAAGCCCATTCGGAGTCAGACGGGGCGATTATGCCGTCTGTGAGCATTTTTTCGAAAGTACTCTTCACTTGGGATCTTTTTTCACCCGCCATAGGCCTTGCTCGGAAGTGTACAGGTGAGCCTTCGGTAGTTATGCGGTGGTAAACCCCGTTTTCCTTCCACTTTCCCTGGAGCTTGTCCATTTGCCGTTTATAAATTTCGATTATTGAGTTTATGTTCTTGTCCTCAATAATTTGGGTGCTCTCTGAGCTTGAGCTGTTGTCCCAGTGAGGAATAGCCGCTTCGATTTGTTCGTCAGAGAATTTCTCTTGAATGACAGCTGCTATTGTTTGGTCGGCATAGCTCTTCATTTTTTGTCTATAAATGTATTTATGTTTGACCCTGATCCCGATGTTCCAGGACTCAAGGAAGGGAATACCTAGGATGGCTAGGTCGACTTTTGTGATCATGAAATCGGTGGTCATGTCACCGAGACCGATGTTGATCGTTGTGTTGGCTCGTCCCAATGTTTCGATTGGGGCGCCGTTTGCAGCTGTGAGCTCGACATTGGTTTTGAGAACCTTCAAACCCAGCTTTTTAGTGATATTTTGGGGCAGAATGTTCACTTCTGCTCCCGTGTCAATGAGGAATTCGGTGCCGTGAAGTTGACACTTGAAAAAGAGCCGTTTAAAATCTTTGGTCTGCCGGCGTATAGGCTCTGCTACACTAGCAGTTACTCGTTTTCTGAGCACTCATTGTCTGAAGTGGGAACGGTACTTTTGGGTACCGGTTCTGGTGTAGTTTCCTTCGAAACTATTTTATGTTTTGGCTGGCTAATAGCTGCAGCCTTTTTGTTTGACTTCGAGACGGTTGGTTTCCAACCACAGTGTTGCGGATCCGCACACTTACGTGTCTCTGTGCCGAAACGAGTGTGGTTTCGGCAGATGTAGACGTTAGGTTTGTGAGGTTTATACTCAGTTTTTTGTGTAACAGACTTCTTAGGGCTTGAAGTGCTTGTTTTGTTGGTTGACTCGACTCCCCTAATGTTAAGGGAAGGAGTTTCTGATTTATACGCGTGTAGCGTGTCGGCCAGGTCAAGCCGGGCGCTCGTGCTTGCTTGTGCTGCGACGAGACCCCGTGCGTCGTTTGGCAGAGTTTCGATCCACTTTTGTGTGATCAATGCCTCCGAAAAGTACCCAACTGCTTTAGCATACATTTCATGGTACTTAGTGCTGGGTTTTTTGGCGAGAGATGAGGGATCCTCTAGTGCGAGGAGTCTATCTTGCATAGACAACCCATATTCTCGTGTTAGGCGTTTCTTAGCCTCTTCGTAAGGTGCGTGGGGTGCCGTGAGATACGCTGAGTCAATAGCTTCTCTCATTTCCTCAGGTACCCACTTGTAAATGGCGAAGAAACACTCGTTTTGTGTTCTCAAATGCTTGCGAATGCAGTACTGATCGAACTCTGCGAGAGCTCGATCAATATTTTTCTTCTGAAAAATAGGTTTTTGATAGTCACCTATTTCCTCCAAAAGTGCTTTAAAGCCACTTTGTGGAGAGGGTTGAAGTGTGAGGTGTGGGGTGTAGAGTCCCGGCGGGGGTCGCACGCCCGCAGTGGTTCCCTGAAATCCACTAGCTTCATAAGAGGGAACGTATTGCTCCGTGTTTAGCCTGTTCAAAGGCGGGGTCACCATTTGTAGTGGATTTATATATGTTCTACTTGGTGTAGGTAGACCAAGTGGGACGTTGTGAAAAGTACCCATATCTTGGTTATGCGGGTTAGTCCCTGTATTATTTCCGAAGGAAATGTGAGCGAAATTGTCAAGGACATTTTGCTGGGTGGTTGAACCTCGTGGTTCGTTCATTGGTAGGCCGCGAGGGGCGCCAGGTTCGGTTTGAGCTGTTTGGAAATGCGTATTCGGGTGCTGAATCGTTGTGTAATATTCCGGTCTCAGATTTACATCTGTAGGAGAGACGGAATGTGTTTGAATGAGGTACTGGAAAATACCTTTTGGTCCGTGCGGTGTACGCAGGATAGGAGTGTGTTTAACACTCGGATCGGCGGTGCGATCGTGAGATGAATATTTAGTATATTCATGTATATGGGTAGAATTGTAAGAACTACCTTCCGAGGGGTTCTGGAAAGAATCCTCGATCCCTTGTGTGTGTAAGGGAGTAGCTAACAAACCCTTGGTGGATTTGTTAGGTAAAGCTGCGATCTCGTCGAGAGGTTCGAGCTTTGGGCACGGAGCTGGCCCGTGTAGTTTGTCACTACGTTTTGAGTGAGAATCGCGTTTCGGATAAGGAGCTGGAGCGGGGCCGATGCCCGTTCCATCGCCAAGCTCTTCTTCCTCAAACCCGAGGAAGTAAGAGGGGCTTCGCTCCATCGAAATATCCGAGTGTGCTTACTCGAAAAAAAAAAAAAATACCTTTCCGTTCGGATGAAGGATTTATGAAGAGGAGGGACTCGCTCGACAAAGCTCTCTCCCAGCTTGATGTCGGGGTCCTCTCCGAGCCTTGATAAAGGCTTCCTTGGACGGTAAATTGGAGCGTATGAGCTGTGCAATTTCCTGGCGTGCCCCGCGGACAACCAAGAGCGTAATGCTGCAAGATTCGGGCGACACGACTCAGGTATCCCTGCGGACGCGACGTTTTAGACGAAGTCTTAAACGTGCCGGGTGGTACCCTGACTGGAGATCTACGTTGGGCAATGAGTAGTGCAATGACTAGACTCGTAGATGCCAAGAAGATCGAGAGAATCTGTGAGGAGAGGAAGATATGCCTTTCTGAGTCTTGAATGCGTGTAGAAACTTCGTCGAGAGATGAGAAGAGTCGTCAGCGAGAGCAGAAGGTGGAATGGAATACGGAGGGCTCCGTGCGGGGTATTTATAGGGAGGTGGCCGCCTCCTGCCGCCCCCTGGTTGGTCCGCTTAATTTCATTAGTTCACCATGTGTTTCCTTATTGGCTCGCATAGTGTTTTCTCAGAATCTGTGAATATGATAGCTGAGTTGGTTTGCCAGCCTCGCCCTTGCATTTCGTAGAGGTCGATTGATTATTTCCTTGGGCTTTTGTTTTCAAGAAAACTTTTGTGAGTTGTCCTGACGAACCCTTCTCCTGCAGTGGGTGTTTGGCTTGTTGCTTATTTGTGAATATTTCGTTTGTGAGTGAATATTTCGCATATTCTCTCGGGCGAAATATGTTATTTTGCTGAGTTGTAACTCGACGTCTTTTATATGTAATTGTGTCGTGAGTACCTCTTTTTGGTAGCCCTGAAAAGGGCTGTTGACCTGATGTGGTGGAATTCACCACAGTACCTATCAAAATTCCCAGCTCAGCGAGTAGAAGGAATCTATATCTGCTGAGACAGTAGTAATTTTTACCCTCATTTAGGTAACTGGCGCAAATCCAGGATGCTCCAGTGCGAATTTCCTTTGGGTTTCTTGAGATGTGATGGTATCAAAATCCTCAGCTAGGCGTGTAGAATCTGAATCCACTGAGACTGTCATGAATTTGCTCCATTTCAGTGCGAATGGCAAAATGTGAGTTTCAGGGTGATTTTACAAGATTTTTAAGTAGGATCCAAATTCTCCCCTAGCTGAGTAGAATCAAAATCCACTGAGTCTGTCAACAGTTTTTCCCTCTTTTAGGGAGACTGGCAAAATTCGTACGTATCCTCTTAAGGATTTCCGGGACCAAGGTTATCAGTATCTAAATTCTAAGCTCGACGTGTAGAATCTAAATCCGCTAAGACAGGCAAAATGCGCTCGAGACTTGTGAATTAGGGACCACATCTGAGCAAAAATATCTAGCGTGAACTAACTTTTCCTCATACACACCAGGGGTTACAAGAGTAAAGTATTCGTGATTCCTAAGAAGGATGCGAGTCTAGCGGCAGCAAAATGAACTAAGTAGATCCTGACTCCGCCTCTCGTGACATTAAAAATCGTATCTGTCCCTACCATACCAGACTTTTCTTCTCTCGTTTTATTTCCATAGGTTTTTTATGTGATGGGTGTGGTGAAATCCACCCCCTCTTGTCAACAGCCCTTTTCAGGGCTACCAAAAAGAGGTAGGCACACCACAAAAATATTTACAAGACGTCGAGTTACAACTCCGTCAAACAAAATATTTCACCGGAGAGAAAATACTAAATTCTCTCCCAAAAGTGAAATATTAAAGATTAACACGCAAGGCGACCTCCCCAAACATTTACTGGGCGAGAGAGATGCGACAAACATCTCGAGACAGGTCGCCTTGAACGAGAACACGCAAGGCGACCTCCCCAAACATTTACTGGGCGAGAGAGATGCGACAAACATCTCGAGACAGGTCGCCTTGAACGAAAACACGCAAGGCGACCTCCCCAAACATTTACTGGGCGAGAGAGATGCGACGAAAAGTTCGAAACAAGTCGCCTTAGGAAAACTCAAGGTCGTTCAGCCAACCCCGGGGACCCCGTCAAAGCAACGGACGCAGGGAAACCACCTCGAAAAACCAACTCAGCTATCGTATGCCCAGATACTGAGAAAACACTGAGCGAACCAATGAGATTGCACAGTCGAATTTACGAAATTGAGCGAGCCAATCCGAAGCTAGTTTGATCGTACCAAATTAGTTGACGAAACTAATTTGCATACTAACCATAAAGTGGACACCACTTTTTGTTATAAATACCTCGTTCAGAGCCTGGCAATTCATTCCACTCTCCGCTCTCGACGACGACACCTCCGAAGTACGAAGAATTCTACACGCTCTACGCTGACGAACCTTCTGCATTGCGAGTTCATCTCAAGAACGGCTTCTCACTGCTTTCTACAAGCTAGACCTTCTCTCCTCACAGATTTCGCCTTGGCATCTACGAGTCCAGTGATTATTCATCCTGCTCATTGCCCAACGTAGATCTCCTGGTAGGACGCCACCCGGTACTTCTATCGATATTCTCTTTAGACAGTACGCCCGAGGGACGTTTCCGAGCCGTGTCACCCGGACTACACAGCCTTCAGCTCGTAGTCGACCGCTGGGGCGCGCCGGTAAATTACTCAGCTCCTACGCTCTAATTTACCGTCTACGGAAGTCTTTTTCGAGACTGCGAGGTAGGACCCTGCCGTCTGAACATTGGAAAGACGTTCCGGCAAGCGAGTCCACTTCCAAAACCCTCTATTTTTCACACGTAGAGGCATCGAAACGAGCCAAAAACTCGATCAAATTCGATGGAACGTCAGCCTTCTTACTTCCCCTTGCGGGGGAAGGAGGAAGGCGGCAAGGCCGGGGCGATCGACCAACGCAGTGCGCCCTACCGGCCCCCCGGTGAGTCCGCTGAACCAACCATCAGCGCAAGGCGCGATCCGCACGTCCGGATCGCCTTCTCTCCCGACGTATTCGTTCGAGAAACTGTCGAACAAGACTCACCTACACAAAAGATCGAGCAAACCTTTCAGACTCGCTCTGAAGCCGATCTTTTCGATTCGACCAAGCTGTCCGATTACCCACGATATCCGACGCAGGCTTACACGGTCGATCCGAGTGTCAAATACACTCCAAATGTACAAAAAGCAGAGGATACTTTTCAGTACCTCAACCAAGCTCAGTATATTCCCCTTACAGATGTAAATCTAAGGCCGGAATATTACAAAACGGCTCAGTACGAAACTGATCGAACCCAGCACTCGGTTCACGAGCCTAGCGCTCCGCGCGGCTGCGACACGGACTATCCACCCTTCCGGCCCGCGAAATCAGTTGACCTTGGCGGCTCCGCCCGCATTCCTCGCGGGGGTGACCTAGAAACCAACCCGCATAATCGGAATATAAATGTCCGACTTGGTCTACCAACGTCAAGTCAAACCTATACAAATCCACTACAAATGGTGACCCCGCCTTTGAACAGGCTCAACACGGAGCATTTCGTTCCCTCTTATGAAGCTAGTGGATTTCAGGGAACCACTGCGGGCGTGCGACCCCCGCCGGGCCTCTACGCCCCACATCTCACGCAACATCCCTCTACAAACAGTGGTTTTCAAGCACTTTTAGAGGAGATGGGAGATTATCAAAAACCAGTCTTCCAAAAGAAGAATATTGATCGTGCACTCGCCGAGTTCGATCAATACTGCGTGAGAAAACACATGAGAACGCAAAACGAATGCTTCTCAGCTATATACAAGTGGGTACCAGAGGAAATGAGGGAAGCTATCGACTCAGCTTACCTCACAGCACCTCACGCACCCTACGAAGAGGCCAAACAGCGCCTCCTGCGAGAATATGGGTTGTCTTTACAGGACAGGCTCCTCGCACTCGAGGACCCCACATCTCTCGCTAAAAAACCCAGCACCAAGTACCACGAAATGTACTCGAAAGCTGTTGGGTACTTTTCGGAAGCTCTCATCACTCAAAAGTGGATTGAGACTCTTCCCATCGAAGCACGAGGTATGGTCGCAGCTCAGCCTACCACGACCTCCCGGCTCGACCTAGCTGATACGCTACACGCGTACAGAGCAGAGAATACTTCTCTGAACATACGAGGAGTTGAATCTACTCCGAAACCCATAAATACTGGTTTCAAAAAGGCCCTCTCGAAACAAGCTGAGTTCAAACACCAACCAGTGGAGAGTAAACCTCACAAACCGATGGCCTACGTCTGTCGAAACCACGTACGTTTCGGTAACGAAACTCGCAAGTGTGCAGACCCAGAACACTGCACTTGGAAGACAAACACTGCTTCCAAAACTAGCAAAAAGGCTGCGACTATAAGCCAACCTAAAACCCGGGTTTCTACCGAAAATACTCAGCAGTCGGTACAAGAAAGTACCATTCCAACCTCCGACACAGAGAGTTCGGAAAACGAATAACTGCCAGCGTATCTGAGCCTATACGTCGGCAGTCTACTGAGTATAAAAGGCTTTTTTTCAAGTGCAAACTAAATGGCACTGAATTTCTCATTGACACGGGAGCAGAAGTGAACATTCTGCCCCACAATGTCACAAAAAAATTGGGCTTGAAAATTCTCAAGTCCAACGTTAAGCTCACAGCAGCTAACGGAGCCCCTATCGATACACTAGGGCGAGCTGACACAACAATTAACATCGGCCTCGGGGACATGAACACCGAGTTTATGATCACGAAAGTTGATCTAGCGATCCTAGGTATCCCATTCCTCGAATCTTGGGATATCGGAATACGGGTCAAACACAAGTACATTTATAAAGATAAAATGAAGTGCTATGCCGATCAAAAAATAGCTGCAGTCATGAACAAAAAGTTCACTGACGAACAAATTGCAGCTACTATCCCTCACCGTGGCAATACACCTCAACCAGAGGACGTGCAAATCACGGAGGACGAAAACATTCGCTCTATCATTAACAAATACAATGATAAAATGAGCAAAATTAATGGTAAATGGAAGAACAACGGGGTTTACCACCGTATAACCACGGAGGGAACCCCAGTACACTTCCGAGCTAGACCCATGGCA
The DNA here is from genome assembly GCA_030762985.1 of Adelphocoris suturalis. NCBI lineage: Eukaryota > Metazoa > Arthropoda > Insecta > Hemiptera > Miridae > Adelphocoris > Adelphocoris suturalis. The sequence goes on from CM061042.1 coordinate 120,260,206, forward strand.
GGTGAGAAACGGGCTCAAGTCAAAAAGACTTTTGACGAAATGCTTTCAGAAGGCATAATTGCACCATCGGATTCCGAATGGGCATCTCCGTTACACTGTGTGCCAAAAAAAGACGGGTCATGGAGAATCACCGGCGATTACCGTTTCCTCAACGCGAAAACGAAGAAAGACGCCTACCCTCCTCCTCACATTCGCTCGTTCCAAGCGAATTTACATGATACGCAAATCTATTCAACAATAGATTTAAAATCAGCGTATTATCATATCCCGATGCACCCAGATGACGCTCATAAAACTGCGATTATTACACCTTTCGGTCTTTATGAGTTTAAAAAAATGAGCATGGGTTTAGCCGGAGCGGCTCAAACATGGCAAAGATACATGGACAGCATCATGCGAAAATTTGATTTCGCATTTGTCTATCTAGATGACATCCTGGTGGCTTCGAAGAATTATAACGAACACATGAACCACCTACAACGAATTTTTGACAAACTAGGGGAACACGGACTTCGAGTAGGTTTTGATAAATGCGTTTTTTCGAAACCTACCGTCGATTTCCTAGGTTTCACTATCTCGAAGGAAGGAATAATTCCTAAACGAGACAAAATAGAAGCCATAGAACAATTTCCTAGGCCAGTGGACGTACGAAGTCTACGCAGATTCCTAGGTATGTGTGGTTTCTACCGAGCATGCTCAAGCAAATTCGCTCACACGGCACAACCTCTGTATGACTCCATTCAGTCAAACAAAAAGAATGACAGAACTCCTATCGAATGGACATCAGAGAGAGAAAAAGCTTTCAACAGCTTAAAGCAAGCAATGATCAAAGCAACATTGCATAACATTGCTCACCCACACCCTACGGCGGAGTGGAGATTGGTCTGTGACGCGTCCGACACACACATCGGAGCGGCACTAGAACAAGAAATTACAGACAAACATGGCTCGAAATCGTACCAACCATTGGGATTTTTCAGCAAAGAGATTCCAGAACAATGGAAAAACAAAGCATCTTTCGACAAGGAAATGTTCGCCGTTTACCAAGCGTGCATTCACTGGCACAACGACTTGGACGGCAGATCCTTCCATATTTGTTCGGATCACAAGCCTCTGCTAGGCACGATGCTTAAAAAGAATGCTCATTTTTCTAAAATGAGATTAAGATGGCTAACATACATCTCTCAAATGACGAGTGACATTCGTCATATTTCAGGAGAGAGCAACGTCGTCGCCGACGCACTCTCCAGACCCTTCGATCCGGTCGAAATTCAAACGAAATCGATTTCAACACAGACGGACGAGGGTCCACCCATAGCTGAAATTTCGAAAATTACGGCTGCAGTAGAATGCAACCTTCTACTGCACATTTCAAATTCACAAATTCGCTCTCCCCCTACCGCGGAGGACAAATTGAAACTCACACGAGTTGAATTCTCTCAAGGAGAAATCTGGTGTAACCTAGACCTAGGACACCCTAGACCTTATATTCCAAACGAAATAAGGGAAGAAATAATAAGCCAAATTCACAATTTGGGACACCCAGGTATACACTCTACAGTGTATAAAGTTAAACAACGATATTTTTGGCACGGACTACGTGCAGATGTCTCAAACTGGGTTCGAGCATGCGAAACTTGCCAACGAGCGAAAATCACGCGCTCCGTGAAGCTCCCTTACTCCGAATTTGAAACGGCAAACAAATTTTCACACGTACACGTGGATATTACCGGACCTTTACCTTTAGCAAAAGGAGGGAAACGTTACATTTTGATGATGGTTGATAGAGCAACGGGTTGGCTAGAGGCAGTCCCTCTCAACAACATCGAAACAACCACAATCACAAATGCATTTATCAATATTTGGGTAGCTTCAAAGGGCGTACCTAAATACATCACAAGTGATCAGGGCACCCAATTTGAATCAGATCTGTTCAATTCCATTATGGAACGTCTCGGAGTGAAACATACTCACACGTTACCATACAAACCATCAACAAACGGTATGGTAGAACGCAGAAACAGATCTTTGAAAGAAGCTCTCAAAGCTCAGAACGAAAATTGGCTCGATGCACTTCCCAAAGTTCTACTCGCCATGCGTACGGCAGTAGACCCGGCGACTGAAACTACGCCTTTCCAAAAAGTATACGGGATTGACGTACCACTCCCAGGAGACATTTTCGTAACTCCTACGAACCTTTCGGAACCTCTTTTCTTCCGACCTACGCATATTAAACATAACAACACAAAATATGCCGTAAACATGCCCAAAAACTTGGATACATGTACTCATGTCTATATCAGAGTGCCCACACAGCTCACCTCTCTCCAATGTCCTTACACGGGACCGTTCAAAGTAGTTAAAAGAGATAAGTTTTCGGTTACAGTGCAAATTGGCGAACATACTAAAAAAGTTCCCAAACAGCAAATCAAACCAGCTTATACTCTACACTCGGAAGAAGCTGTATCACAAGGACAATCTGTGTCACAAAATCAGACAGAAAGTAAGGAGAAAACTCCCAGAAAATCTGCCAGAAGGCACGTCCCCTCTACCAAATTCGACGAGAGGTGGGTAACGGCGCTCGAATCACCCCAACCGGCGTCGTCGTTATTAACACGACGTCTTGGGAGGGCCCCTGTGGTGAAATCCACCCCCTCTTGTCAACAGCCCTTTTCAGGGCTACCAAAAAGAGGTAGGCACACCACAAAAATATTTACAAGACGTCGAGTTACAACTCCGTCAAACAAAATATTTCACCGGAGAGAAAATACTAAATTCTCTCCCAAAAGTGAAATATTAAAGATTAACACGCAAGGCGACCTCCCCAAACATTTACTGGGCGAGAGAGATGCGACAAACATCTCGAGACAGGTCGCCTTGAACGAGAACACGCAAGGCGACCTCCCCAAACATTTACTGGGCGAGAGAGATGCGACAAACATCTCGAGACAGGTCGCCTTGAACGAAAACACGCAAGGCGACCTCCCCAAACATTTACTGGGCGAGAGAGATGCGACGAAAAGTTCGAAACAAGTCGCCTTAGGAAAACTCAAGGTCGTTCAGCCAACCCCGGGGACCCCGTCAAAGCAACGGACGCAGGGAAACCACCTCGAAAAACCAACTCAGCTATCGTATGCCCAGATACTGAGAAAACACTGAGCGAACCAATGAGATTGCACAGTCGAATTTACGAAATTGAGCGAGCCAATCCGAAGCTAGTTTGATCGTACCAAATTAGTTGACGAAACTAATTTGCATACTAACCATAAAGTGGACACCACTTTTTGTTATAAATACCTCGTTCAGAGCCTGGCAATTCATTCCACTCTCCGCTCTCGACGACGACACCTCCGAAGTACGAAGAATTCTACACGCTCTACGCTGACGAACCTTCTGCATTGCGAGTTCATCTCAAGAACGGCTTCTCACTGCTTTCTACAAGCTAGACCTTCTCTCCTCACAGATTTCGCCTTGGCATCTACGAGTCCAGTGATTATTCATCCTGCTCATTGCCCAACGTAGATCTCCTGGTAGGACGCCACCCGGTACTTCTATCGATATTCTCTTTAGACAGTACGCCCGAGGGACGTTTCCGAGCCGTGTCACCCGGACTACACAGCCTTCAGCTCGTAGTCGACCGCTGGGGCGCGCCGGTAAATTACTCAGCTCCTACGCTCTAATTTACCGTCTACGGAAGTCTTTTTCGAGACTGCGAGGTAGGACCCTGCCGTCTGAACATTGGAAAGACGTTCCGGCAAGCGAGTCCACTTCCAAAACCCTCTATTTTTCACACGTAGAGGCATCGAAACGAGCCAAAAACTCGATCAAATTCGATGGAACGTCAGCCTTCTTACTTCCCCTTGCGGGGGAAGGAGGAAGGCGGCAAGGCCGGGGCGATCGACCAACGCAGTGCGCCCTACCGGCCCCCCGGTGAGTCCGCTGAACCAACCATCAGCGCAAGGCGCGATCCGCACGTCCGGATCGCCTTCTCTCCCGACGTATTCGTTCGAGAAACTGTCGAACAAGACTCACCTACACAAAAGATCGAGCAAACCTTTCAGACTCGCTCTGAAGCCGATCTTTTCGATTCGACCAAGCTGTCCGATTACCCACGATATCCGACGCAGGCTTACACGGTCGATCCGAGTGTCAAATACACTCCAAATGTACAAAAAGCAGAGGATACTTTTCAGTACCTCAACCAAGCTCAGTATATTCCCCTTACAGATGTAAATCTAAGGCCGGAATATTACAAAACGGCTCAGTACGAAACTGATCGAACCCAGCACTCGGTTCACGAGCCTAGCGCTCCGCGCGGCTGCGACACGGACTATCCACCCTTCCGGCCCGCGAAATCAGTTGACCTTGGCGGCTCCGCCCGCATTCCTCGCGGGGGTGACCTAGAAACCAACCCGCATAATCGGAATATAAATGTCCGACTTGGTCTACCAACGTCAAGTCAAACCTATACAAATCCACTACAATGGGCAAAGAGTCTGAGGTGCTTAAAGCATTCTAAATTTTGAAAATACAGAGATGTATGGCCTAATTAGAAATCGTTTTTCGTTAGATGGTCAAATGGTGCCTCCCTTCCCCTAATTAAGTAGAGTTACCTACGTGGCTACATAGGAACCTAACATTATACGCAAAAGTCTTGAAGTTTACCCAACTATGAATGAGATTCGGTAAAATAGTAACATATCGTTAAGGAATATGACAGGCAATATGAAATCGAGCAAATTTGCATTTATAAATTGTCTAGTACACAAAAGCTCCTCGTTTGTTTTCCGAACAGACTTTGCAAAACTACCTGGTACTAATTGGAGCACAGGGGTTCTGACAAATCAAAATCCTACATTTGTGAATGTAGTAAATTCCTATTGTTTCAATACACTGCACTTTTATTATGTAATTTTTATAAGAATATACAAATATATATTATAGGTAGGTACCTATCAGAAAACCAAGACTGCTTACATGATTTGTCATTCCCAGGTGCATTTGAAATGGAATATAGTCTTGAAATTTGCTAAATCGTTGCATTCACACAGTGAGGATGTTCATTAATAGATAAACTTTGTGGTACAAGTGCATAAATGCTTCTAAGAAATCATACAATATTATATGCTGAGCATTTTAGGCTGTTCTCCTTAGGTGAAATTACAAAATTTGGTAGTGCATTTTGCGTAATTTATATATAATAAAATCTAGTTTAATCGTTTTCTATGAAAATTAAAAAAAAAAAAAAAAATACTACTTTAATACTCTTAATAGCCGTAAAAATCACTTCTGGTTGTAGGTACCTACACAGACTTGCTAGTTGTAAATAAACAAATATACCTTTTGAACTTCTTATTCAACTTTCAATGCTTAGTTTTGTTGTCTAGTGTATGGACATGACCGTCATAAATGGTGTTGTTAGTTGATGTTCATGATTTATTAGTAAATATTCAGTGAAGGAATCGTCATTTGCCTTGTGCATGTTGAGTCGAGTCAGGATCTATCCCACCATTATCTTCGCGACGGTGGCGCAACTACCGTTAATCGAAAACGGGTAGTACACAGTTCATTTTTCAAGTCTACTTGTGTAGTGCTACTAGCGGGGTTTTTCGAAAACAGCTCAAGATTAATGGTTCTCCCGATCCCCTCCTCAAGAGCGCGGGGAGCAGGTTTCGGAGGTTTGAAAGTTTGAATTGAAATTTTGTTTATCTATTACAGCATGTTGATCAACCTCTTCAGTAATTTACCTTTTATTTCTTTAATTGTGGCTGATACGAATTACTTGGTGCTTTAAACATTACTGGTGCGATTTGTAAGATGGCATCCCCTAGTCAGGTTTCTTCTTGTCCGGTGTGTTCTAAGGAATTTCCTTTGAAAGACATCGAGGCTCACGTCGACAAGTGTCTTTTCCTCAATTCATCGCCCCGTTCAGAAGTTCAGATGAAGAGGAGTCATGAAGTCTTGGACTCGGACAGGATAAGCCCTGACACATCACCATTGCCATCTAAGATCAAAAAGGAGTCCAGAAAAAGTCTATTTGGAAAGGAAACTGAGCCAAAACCATCAAAAGCGGTTTGTATGGATGTATACCGTTACATAAATTGCATTGTACCTATGTTTAGGTTCTCAATTTTAGTTGGGTGACATACATGTAGGTAGTGTTTAACACGTAAGTCATTAACATATTTAAGGAGTTTTCATTATCATCACTAGGCAGGATAGGCATAAATCACATACCTAGGTATCAGCTGTACTGTAGATTGGGCAGCAATGCTGAATTTTATTTTTCATGAAAACGAAGCCTGTTGGTCCCTCAATGCATATTAAGCTAAGCGTTGTTGACTTGATTGACAATACAGAAACGTATAAAGCCATAGCAATTTTTTTCAAAACGTGTATGTGCCTAACGTAGAACTCCAAACTAGAACTTAAACACAATCTGTAGGTCTATTCCTGCAAGACATGCTCTTGCGAGGCCAATGAAGGAGGCCATGTACCAATTACATTTGTCGGTTAAAGTCAAATACGTATCTACATGTACCTCTACAAATTGATAATGTCAGAGTAGGCACAGCGACAAAGTACTTTACTGTAGGAGGGACCCAACTACGATTATTGTTATCATGTCACAATGCAAAGCAGAGATGAGAGCTTTGCTCCAAGTACGGAGTTTTCGGTTTTTTTTTTAATTTTATGTGTCTTTATTAAAATAAATGTATCAGCTTTTTCAATTGTTTCTTTCTCTTCTGTTTTTTTTTTTTTCTTTATTCGTGACTTTTGGAGAGTTGGCTGTCACACCGTGGTAGTGCAGCTCCGTCTTCCAATCCCAGGGACCTAATCTTCTTCCTAGTCCCGCGTAGTCTCATGGAGACTGCCCTTATTACAGCTAGCTGAGTCTTCACTTTCACCCATCCCAGTATGTGTGAAAAGGGTCGTGACCACTTGTCAGCCAATACTCCCGCCAGGCGACGTGTGAAGACATCATATTCCCTATGAATTACTCCATCGCACGAAACAACTAGGGGAGTGAACGAACCCCGGAGGTCCTCTGCAGCTTGATTATATTTTTGGTGTTTTTCAGTAGCAGCTCGATTTGAAATGACTGTCCAGTTTTGAGTGCGATACGAAGGGGCGTCAGCATTTATTATGCGTGTATCGAAAAACGCCACCCTCTCACTCCCTGAACCTTCATGTCTGCTATAAGTGCACTTTGACCCTCCGAAGATTCTCGGAGGACTGGCTCAGTAGACACCCCTTCCCAGTTTTCGGTTATGTTGTGAAAAAGTGGGGGATAAGTTCTTGAAATTTCACTGTTCAAAAACTCTTGGCTCGGTATGAATTTGGGGGGGGTTACGAACCTCTGGTCACGGAGACCACTATTGGTCTATTGTGACAAATTTTGGAGTTTAGTTTGAACTCGAGCCTCAAGGAACAAAGTTTTTGTTTTGCAGATATGCCGGATGAGTTATAGCACAACCTTCCTGGGAAGAAGCTAAAGTTTGTTAAAAAACAAACACTGTTCTAGTTGAACCACTCCTCTTTCGTCAACTAATCCGGGATAGAAAGTTGACTGATTCGAATGACTTTCTAGCAGCATAGTCTTTGGATAGGTTATCTGGGGAGGTTACTCAATGTGGTTACAATAAATTTTTGTGTGCCTCAAACTCAAGAAGGTCGCTGTTGTGTTTTGCGTGTGAGAGGAGTTCAAGAAATTAAGCCAAGTGAGTGGTGAAAAGATACGCGTGCTAAGTGAGACTTCTTCAATACAGTTTTACGCTGATTCTGAAGATGTCAAATACCTTAAAAAATGTCTTGTGGAGAACCTCAAAAAATCATTTCTCGACAACAGGTTGAGCTAGGACACTGCGGTTGACGGCATTCAACTCGATTTTCGATGTTGTTCAACCTGATTTTTTTCTTTCTCGGTCATGGACACCATATAATTGGCATTTATTGCTAGTGTATGAATGAAAAGGGATTTCCTACATAGCATTGCATGTAGCCTACATTTAACAATAACATACATGTATAGTCTAGTGTGTTTCTAGGGTGTCTGAAAATCCGTTTCATGAAATACCTTTGTATTTTTTAAAATATGTCATTCTTCTGACGGCCCCACACCTGACTCCCTTAACATTTTGTATTAATAATCACAGATTCGTAGACTTTCCATTTGGTTGTTATTGGGTTTCATTATTTTAGAGTTATTCAAATTATTGAGTTTCTACAGGTAATTGAGTTGATACAAATGTTAAATGTGACTATTGGATAAGTCACTGTCGTTGCTGGTGGACTTTATATTTCATGTGATCGTTTTTTGGTTTAGAATAATGATGTGAAGCCATTGGCAGAAATTATGAGGCCCCGCTCCCTCGAAGACTATGTCGGGCAAACACATCTTCTGGGTGACAATCTGGTTTTGAGGAATTTACTGGAACAAGATAAACCTCCTAGTATGATTCTATGGGGCCCTCCAGGATGTGGCAAGGTAAATAAATTGCTTCTTCATCTTTGCATTCAATGCTTTCTTCAAAATTTTGTACGTTAAGACCATTTTGATTTTACTCATGTTTAATCGACTATTCCTTACCCTCAGACCACATTAGCTCACATCATTCACCAAAGATGTTCAGCTAAATACGGAACAAGATTTATAAAACTCTCAGCTACTATCGCTGGGATAAATGACGTGAAAGAAATCGTCAAAGTAGCGCAGAATGAGCTGAATCTCACGAAACGAAGAACTATCCTATTCATGGACGAGATACACCGTTTCAACAAACTTCAGCAAGATGTTTTTCTTCCTCACGTTGAATCTGGTGAGTTCTAAACTCCCTTATGTCCTCCTTCTTTTTGTAGCTCTCTGGTCAATCTTTGCATCGGATTCCTCTACTGAATTTGTTATTTTGTTAATCAGGTTTAATCACGCTGATTGGGGCAACAACTGAAAATCCTTCATTCAGTCTAAATAATGCACTGCTAAGCAGATGTAGAGTTTTTGTTCTGGAGAAACTTGGAACTGATGACATACAGAAGATATTGGAAAGGGCCCTTGCTCAAACTAATGGCGTTGTCGATAATGGCCAGGGCAATCCGATTCGCAAGTGAGGACATAATTTTTTTGCGAATTTTCGTAGAAAATTAAGCTATTGCAATGGCTAAGCAGGAATCATTAATTACGAGTAAAATCATGACAGCTTACGCATGAGTCCACAACCGCAGGAGAAATTTTCATGTTTCGGATACCACATTCGCCTTCGCTGGTTGCAATTTGAATTTCACAGGGTAAACATGATAAATTAAGCTCACTCAGCTGATCACCATAATTTAAATCGTCTCTCAATACCCCAGAGAGTCACCGCATTATATTTCAACTTCGTAGGGTGAACATGAGATTATTTAGCTCACTCAGCCGATCAGGATAGAGCCCATAATGTGTATGTAATTGCCCCGTAATGGAGAATTTCTCAATGTTCCACAGATCGTCAGATTCACATTCTTGCGAATTTTTACTATATTTTGTTCGCCGCTTTTGGGAAATATTTTCCGGGATTTATATTATTTATTACATCCTGCAATCGGCATACCTAATTCGAGTTGCACTCTGGACGGATTTTTGTTTTCTTGTTGGCTTCTATGTAATAAATATTTCGTTAGTCCGAGTTGTCACAATTAGTACGAGTTGAGGTAATCCAATGACCCAGCCCTCTGCAGGTATCCACGCGGATTGTTGACCGTATTTGTTGAGACCAAATCGTTTTTGTCAGTTCATAGGTAGGTACAGGTACTTCCTAATTATTTGTGTGCCCGTATTCTGAACAATGGGGATTGCAACCCAAGATTGACTGATACGAGAAATCTCACTATGGTCATGGAAAATAAGCTGTTAGAAAAACTCTAACTCATTTTTGTGTGACAAGACAAATCGGTGAAAAACGTCAATATATGCTCAGCAAGGGTGTAGAATGAGGGCCGAGTCGGGTTCTCAGTTGGGCTCCGAGGGCGTTCGCCTCACCTAGGCCCAGTTATTTTCGGTTAGAGGCTTTGATGACCCACCCCAATCACCAGGTACCATCAGGGTTGCTCATCACCCAGCTACCTCTACCGGATTTTCTTGTCACTCACTCCTCTTGGCCAAACTTGGCTAGTTGAAGCTTTTCACTAACATGGCGCTGTTTTGGCAGCCCGCTCTTAATGTCCCAAAGAGTCCCCCTATCAAATTTCAGCGTCCGTAGGGTGAACATGAGATTATTTAGCTCACTCAGCCGATCAGGATAGAGCCCATAATTTCAATTGTCTCTTGATGTCCCAGAAAGTCACTCTATCGAATTTCGACTTTTGGGTGAACAGGAGAAACTTTAGTTCACTCAGCTGATCAGGAAAGATCACATAATTTCAATCTTCTCTTAATGTCCCAGAGAGTCTTCCTGTCTAATTTCAACTTCATATGGAGATCGGAAGAGAATTTAGCTCACTCAGGTGATCAGAAAAGAGCCCATCATTTCACTCGTCTCTTATTTTAAGTTCTTTTTGGATGAACAGGCGAGACTTTAGCTCACTCAGCTGATTAGGAAAGATACCGTAATTGCAATCGTCTCTTAACCCGTCGGGTACCGACTCAGTCACCCCAGCGGTCCAAATTTTCTGAGTTTGATAACAATGCACGTCAGTATGGGCATAAGCTTTTTTGTATTTGCTCATCAACACTCAATTTGATGAAAAAAAAAAAATAAAATAAAAAATAAGTTGCCGTGCAGAAAAAGTACTTTGAGGCGATTAAAACACAGAGTTGTGGCCGTGTGTGTTTAACAAAAAAAGACCTTCCTGCGTCAGACTAACAAATCGGTGGCCTCACAGAATATTTATGGAGCTAATTGACATTGCTGCACTTAATAGCTTCATCATTTGGAAGAAGAAATATCCGGAGTGGAATAAGTATTCAAAATTCGAGTAGGCGAAAGCTTTTCCTAATCGAACTCGCAAAACAACTTGCTCTCCCCAACATGAAGATGCGTTTAGCTCAAAACCTTCACACAAACGTTCTAAACTGCATCAAGCTTTCTGCAGGGGCTTCACTGGAATCAGCTGCTCTAGCTGAGCTGCACCAACACAGAGCAGCCTGTCGTCAACTCTGCCTGTGGCGGTGCGATGCAATTTATGCAGCAGAAAAATGGATAAAAAACCAAAACTGAAGTCCTGTGTTTGCCACAAACCTGCCTGTACTAACCACAGAATCAAACAAACCATTGTCAAGTGTCTTGAATGTGAAAATAAGAGTGAGAGGAATTGAAGTTTTGGTCGAAAAACATTTTTGGGAGACGGAATTTTGTAAGTGTGCATTTTCTTGTTGATTTTTCAAATTAGTGTTTTCAATGTAATGTTTTAAAGCTGTGTCATTCATTTTGTAAATTCGAATTTGAATTTATTTGTTGTTTAACAAGTGTAATTATTAAAATACTACTAAAAAGCGCGTGGGGTGACACAGTCACCCCATTTGGTAGCGCGCGTTACAAAAGGGGGGTTGGTAGCGGACGGGTTAATGGCCCAGAGAGTGAGTCTATCAAATTTCAACTTCCTAGGGCGAACAGGAGAGAATGTAGCTCAACCAGCAGATCATCCAGCATCATTTCTTTCTTCTAATGTCCCTGTCGAATTTCAACTTCCCAGGCCACCTTCTCAATATATACCAGCTACTATTTACTACTACTACTACTACCTAATAATGCTTAACCATGGTACAACGTCGTACACAACTGTAGTTTTAGATTGTCAACAGGGCACGGGTATTTCCGAAAGTCACCGATTTTTATGGCATCGGTAACCAAATAATCATAACTAGAGGCCTGTTAGGGCTTGGAAAGCCCTAATCTAGTCCGTATAACAGTAGTACCTAACAGGAAACCAGCACATTATAGTAACGATATAAGTCCTACCTATTTGCGGTATATATTTATAAAGTCTCAGAAATAACTCTCCTAGATGTTAGGCTGGCTGCGCACAGTAAACTTTAATCACCGGCAACTTTAATCACAGGCAACTATTTAGTTGCCGGGGAGTTCCCACCACCGCGCACTGGTAACTAAATAGTTGCCTTTCAGTTGCCTGTTTGTGCGCTCATTTTGAGAGGAAGAAGGAAGAAGCTGATGAAAAGAACGTTTTGGGTTCATTCAATCATCAGTTCTAGACTCCTTGATGGGCAGTTTCATAAACTCTTCGGCAAATTGAGAGAACATCCGAATAAGTTCTTTAATTACTTCAGAATGAGCAGAGAAAGTTTTGATGAATTATTGGTAGCTCTCGGACCACGTATAACGTACCTGTTCGTACGTACTTGTTCTCTGTTTCCTAGTTCACTCCAGTTTTCAACGAACTCTTCACACACCTCCAACCACAATTTTTTTTTTCAAATTCTTATCTGCATACTCTTGTAAACGCGTATTATATAATGCTGGCCACTTTTCGACACTCGAAATAAACTTTTCCACATCCATTGTCATAGTAAAAAAAAATATATATATATATATATATATATAAAAATAATAAAATAAATTGAACAAACTATGTTAAACAAAATAGAGATGCGAAGTAGGGCGACTAAACACTTGCCGGTGCACGGGGGTAGGTAGAAATCAACGTGACTCATTCCTCTCAGCGATTGTTTACTCACCCGTCGAATAGGTCTCGACGCAATTTTTTAGTTGCCATGATTAAAAAGTTGCTCGTGCGTGGGGCTGCATTCAAGGCTGTGTGATCCATTTCAACTTCCTCAGGGCGACTAAATAGTTGCCTAGAAAAAGTTGCCAGTGCGCGGGGCCCTTAGTAACTACACTACGTTTCTTACTGACCGTGAATTGATGGCAACTGTTGTTACCGCCACAGCCTAATAAACAACTCTCGTTGATAAGGACCGCCTAGAACACGATCAAGGCGGGTATAGAGACGAACGGCGACACTTTTGCAACAAACTTGGGGCCGTGATGATTCGAATGAGCAGTCTAACACTAAAATCGGACCGCGAAGTACCGGGATTCACAAAACATACGAAAGAATCAATTGAGATTTTTGAATCTATAATATTAAATATTTTGTACATTGTATTTTACTAATATTCTGCAGGTAGTTGTAGACTTCTGTACTTTATAAGTAGGCTAGAATCAATAAAAAAGTTATGAAGACCTAATTAATTTTATATAGGCTACTCATGATTACAGTAGGTCGAATTTTCAATCATGCGATTCCTGGTGAAAGATTTTTTTTCGATGAAAATTGTCAAAGATGAAGTTATGTAGCAGCGAATTGGTTGTATGGGAAAATCCTCAGAAATGATGCATAATGCGTTTTCCTGTCGCTTTTTGGTAATGCTTTTCGAGTTTGCCAAAGTAAAGGCATGGAAATGTCAAGACAGGTCGGCGATCTGCTTTCTTTTAGTTTTTAGGATATTGGGAAAATATTTTCTCCAGATTTGACGTTACGGGATCGTCTAAAACCAAGTCCATTCAGATCATATTATCGTTTTAGGTACATCGTGGAGAGCAAATGCATTAGATGGCTAGCTGAAATGTGTGACGGTGATGCCAGAATAGCTCTCAATAGCCTTCAAATTGCACTAGAATCGAAAAACAGTCCACAAAATAGACCAAGGAGTTCTTGTATACCTGTGACATTAGAAGATATTAAAGAAGGCATCAAGGTAGGTACTTACATTATTTGTGTATTTATATAGTGACCTTAGTTACCATGGTTCATGTTTTATTACTAATTGTGACAGTTACTGTCAGATCCAAGAGACAATAATAGAGAGTTCCTAGGATCCTTTTTTATTACGGTATGCCGTTAGTGGTAGTGCCGTTACGCAGTCTGTCTAGAGCGAATCACTCTGAAGCTAACTCGGATGCAAAATAACGGCATGGAAGGATTAAGGTGATGGAGAGTTACGGCCATAATTTAAGTGACGCTAAATTGAAAACGCCCAATTTTCCCATTCACCGTTAGTTTTACCTAGTTGATCACTATTTTGATTGCTCTTTCCCGTTTGAATCTCTTATTTTTTTTTTTCTGTATTTTCTATTTATATATCTATTTATTTTTACTTTTCTCTATTTTGAAGAGAACGATTTTGTTATGGATCGCTTCATGCATCTATATTCCGTGGGCCTTATCTCCGCCGAAGAGTTTATACTCGTTTTGGATAACTTCGTGGAAAACGAGGGCCAACCCCGAATTCCTCGTCAGTTAGCAGAGGAGTTTGGAAGATTTTCACTTGACGGAATGTCGGAAGAAGATGCTCTTCTCCAGTTTCGATTTCGGAAACCTGATATTGATTTGTTGTTGGTACATCGGGGTACCGGAAATCGTTCGATCCAAGGAATATAAAGTGCCTGGCACTACTGCTCTTTGTATTCCCTTGCGACGATTATCATACCCCAATCGTCTGACAGATCTCGAGAGGATGTTTGGCATGAGCTCGTCAGGACTGTCGGTAATTGTAATAAAACTAAACTGAGCCCCCCAACACACCTATGCAGGCGTATAAACTTGGCTCGTCTTGAAAGCGCTGTAGGTACCTACCTTAATCACCGTACGTACATACCTACCTATGGAAAATCGAACAGGCAAACGTTTACAATGGTCTTACCAAGTCAACCCAAATCATTTTCAATCTTCCACAGATTGGTTTTGACGCACAGGTTTATGCACAAACAACATACTATTGTAGTTTGTTCATGGGCATGAGTGTAATCCAATGTTTTGTTGACAGGCGATATCAAGGAAGGGTGCCCCTCTCAACAACCAAGTTACCATCCTGTAAGGTTATTTTACCCCAACAGCGAGACGTTACGTTCATGACCGTTTTTACTGAGTACCGTTGTTTACCGGTCTAGTACGGTCTTAGTTTTGCGCCAAAACGTAAATTCACACCGTTATAATGTGCATGTGCGCACGCATGCGCAGAACATACTAACGTCGTTAGCTTTGCCGTACCGTTAAAAATCGTCTTTAGGAACTCTCTATTATAATAGCACATTACGCTATCAGTTTGAGTTGTATTTTTTATGGTACTGTCACACTTCCCTTTCTCTATGTAGCACGGATTTAGGCTCCATCGCACCTCTGGGGGTACCTTAGTCCGTTACATAATACGTATAATTCTGTTTGATCAGAGATCGCATATGCTCTACGATCGTAAGGGTGAGGAGCACTACAATATCATCTCCGCTCTGCACAAGTCAATCAGGGCGTCGGACGACAATGCATCCCTTTATTGGCTAACTCGAATGCTGGAAGGTGGAGAAGACCCCATATTCGTAGCTCGTCGCCTCGTTCGAGCTGCTAGTGAAGACATTGGTGAGTCGTAGAACAATCCTAGTGGTTCAGCATTACCTCATGATCTTTTTGGCGAATTTTCGTAAGTAGTTAAGCTGCGATGGGTGAAAAATTTAAAAATAAAATTACATTTAAAAAAATACGTTCAATTTTAATCGTTAATGTTTTGAGACATTTTGCAATGATTCATGGTGTTCAACGTTTTTTCATATGTATATACATACAACACACACATTTGTTAAATTTTTTTTATTTATTTTTTTATATTTTTTATAAAACTCTCCTCAAAGGCGGAGGGGGCACACCATTTAATTTCAAAATAAATAAAACAAGTAGGGAGGACGCCCAGGTTTACCCGACGCCGGCTCGAGGGATGAAGGAAGTAGCAGAAGGAGGAGGAGGAAGAGTGGGATGAAAGGAAGTGCCCCTATAAAATGACCACCAGATGAGGTACGAGCCCCTAAGGATACGGGTGGTGGTACCACAGAGCACTCCTGCTGAGATGCCCAACTTGAGTAACTCCGTGGCACTTTTCCTGCACTAAACCCCATGCCATGACCTTGATGTTATTTGTCACCACTCCTTTTAGCTCAAATATTGATTGCCAAAGGTCATTTCTATCATATTTGTCTTTGGAAAAGTGATCCCTTAATTCTTTTGAGGTGTGTATAACCAGTTTATTATATTTGTTGCCAAAAACTAAAGGCTACGTATGATGCAAAAGTCAGATTAAGTAGAAAAAAGTTATTCACGTTACAATTGGTAAATTTTCCGATTTCAATTATTTTTAGGTTTGGCTGACCCCATGGCTTTGCCAATGGCTGTCTCGACAATGCAGGCATGTCAATTGGTTGGAATGCCAGAATGTGACGTTTTCCTGGCACAAACTGCCGTTTACCTTGCCAGGTCAGTGTTGTGCATAAGTAGCTAAGAATTATTCAATACATGAAGCATATTTTTACTTACAAAGTTTACAGATCTAAACAATGACATGCACTACACTAGAGTAATTTTAGTATACCAGTAAGTAAAACAGTTTAAGACTTGTGATCCTAATTCAGTGGATATATTATGATTGTTTGGGATGAATCAGAATAGATGGAACAACCTATAGAGTTGCATATCTTTTTGTGTCGTTTACAGAGCACCCAAGTCAACGGAAGTATATAAAGCTCTGGAGAGAGCTAAATCCTTCATCAAAACATATCCTGGTCCTCAGCCTTCAGTACCTCTACATCTCCGCAATGCCCCTACCAGGCTTATGAAGGATCTAGGTAAATGCATGTTATAAGTGCCTTTACATTCGTTCTCCAAATTCGTCCGTTGGGCTGTCGTCAGTGCCAACCTTTTCGCCGTGCGATCTTATTACAGAATTACTTTCTTTACTACACGTTGTAACAGTCGATGATAGTGCATTCTGCAGGCACAAAGGTGTGTCGTTCACAAATAAAAACATGATTGCTAAAATTTTGCTAAGTTTCAGCCAGCAGTTCACTCTTCCGTTTATGTCCGTACAGTGAAAAAAATAATTTCCCTGGCGTAAAGATCGTGTCGTCTGGCAGCCACGTTTTGTGCAACGAGTGCTACCGAGTTTCCCTCGTCGCTTAAAACCGTAACACAAAACTGCACTAGAATTATGGTAACACCGATTTCAACAACTAAGACTGAAGCTGAATTTCGTTTTGTTTTCTCTAAACATGTTGTAGGCTTTGAACTCTAATCATGAGATCAACCAGTTGTTGACATTGTTCTGTCAACACGGTCCATTTCTGAAAAGAAAGGTAGAACGCGCCCCCGGCACTTGTACAGCGCGTACTCGAGGAGATTCACGACTGAAGATCGCATATGCAACGAGCATCAAAAGCTCTAAAATGCCAATAGAAATTTTGACGTTTTTTATCTTTGAAATAATCACTAAGCTTCTACTACTGTATGTAAAAGGCTGGAAGCAATCAACGTTCTACTATTTACTGTTTCATCCTCTAAGAATAGATAATGAAAATTTGATTTTAGTGAAGTTGTTAACGGGTTAAAATATTTGCAGCATCAGGTGTCTTCCTATTCGTCCTTATAATTGACTCAACGACCAATTGTCTCTTGAACTTACCTAATTACTTACGATTGAATTTTAATAAACTTTGGTTACCGATTCTAGTTTGTTTAGCAGGCAAAAGTCATTTAGTCGTTCATCTGTTATAGTTGTAATTGTCTGTTGTTCATCATCCATTGTATATCATCCATTGTATTTCATTATTTCTCTACTCAACCCCCAATCTCTTGTTTCAGGATATGCCAAGGGATACAACATGCTCCATAAAGATGCTTCTGGTTTGAATTATCTTCCTGAGGGTCTCGAAGGCACAAAATTCTTCAACCAAGCTCCAAACCGCTGATCACTTGAAAAGTTATACATTTGTAATATTCTACCACGGTTAACCTGTTATTCATCAATATTGAGTTTTCTGTTACCAAGTTACATTTTACTTTTTTGATATTAAATTCCAAAACCTACGATTTATTTTCATATCAACTCCAAAGTGGTTACTGTGACACCCATGCAGGTCACCAGACATGGAGGAAGGAAGTTGAAGTCGATGGGGATAACGGCATGATAAGGTATTGTTTCGTGGCAGGGAGACGCCACCAACAGGGGATCCAGCATATCTTGCGATATCGATAAGAAAACGACCAGGGGCCTATTTCATAAAGCAACAAGTGAGAAATTACAAGCCGATTTTAAGTGCAAGTTGTAAAAAATGAGTGTGCAAGCCTTTCATAAAGGTACAAGTGTAGACTTGTAATGCACTGTGAAAATTAACAAGTGTACAGGCGAATTTGGACAAGTTACAAGTGTTTCCCCATCATTTTGAACAAGTCACTGTTTTGCAGTTGTAAAAAATGGCCGATTTTTAACCTACGTCCGTTCACCTGTAAACTTGTTATTTTCCAGCATTGTGAGTTGACAATTTTTCGGTGTTTAATATGAGGGAATCATCTTCTACTGAAGAATACAGACAAGAAAGAAGCATTCAGCGTAGAAGACGCCAACGATTTTTTCGGTCATGAATGAACGCTAATTTCGTGGGTATTTTTGAGTTTAAAGAGAGATTTAGGATGTCTTCCGAGACCCTTGAAAGATTCAAATAGTGCGTGACCCTGTGCAATTTTTCCTGATCTGGTATTGAGGATCTCCCTATCACTGAAGAACAAAGTGAAATGTGAAGATTATCTCGAAGTTACAGATGACATTCCTAAGCCAGCAGCATTATGACTTGATGAACTGATTAGTCATTTTCGCTGAATGAAGGAGAAAAATCCGATTATGCCAGCCATCAGAATAAGTCGAAATCAAATGGTACACACTTTCTCTACTTTTCAGCTTATAATTTGTCTGTCTTCCAATCATTACATCTTTTCATGTACGATAAACATCCTATCGTGTACTTAACACCGTTTTTATATTATGATTCGCTGACAAAACTTCAATTTCGTTATCCCGCTTGACGTTGTTCATTTTGTTTGTTCCCAATCGCCATTTTTCTTTTCTGATACACTTGTAAAGTTGGCTTCTATAAGTGTAAATTTTCTACACTTGTACTCTTTGTTTTGGTGAAACACCTGTTCTAGTTTACCGTGCATTACAAGTACCTGTATTTGTACACTTGTAACTTGTTGTTTAATGAAATAGGCTCCAGGCGGTTAAAATTATGGCAAATGATGGAGCAGAAGGGTAACTTGTGATGGGAAATTGTAGGCAACATAAAAATATTCTTCTTCTGGTGTACGTTGACCGAATATATTCCCTGCGTAATAATCCGGTAAACTTGTAGTCGTGTGTTTGAGAACCTGATCATTAATTGCACGGCCCAAAAACAAAAAATCAAAGTCGTGCCCTCACGAAACTGGTCCTGGTCCTGGGAGTTTACGAGGGTGCTGAATCCGACTCCGAAGCCCGTTTTTCAAGTAGACGCATAATTTTTGAAGTATGGCACCTGCATTTTTGAAAAAATGCTCTTATATTCCAGGATAATTTATGTTTAATTAATAGGAAATTTAACACTAAACACGCCTATATCACATGCCTACTTATTAACTTGTCTTTTGCCTAAAAATTGCAAAAAAAAAAAAAAAAAAAAAAAAAAAAAAAAAAAAAAAAAACGCGGTTTTTCACCGATTTTCCTACAGTTAGTTTTTGTTCAAAATTGTTCTATACTTGGACTATTTCCGCGTCGAATGAGACCACCACCAGCTCTGGAGGTGTGGTAATTGATTTTTTTGCGATTTTTCAACCACCTTTTCCTTTTTTTTGGGAATATACCAAGAAAAAATAAGTTGTTAAAAAAAAACACGTTTTTCGATAGTTGAAAAATCGCGTTTTTATTATAAATATAATAAATTAATTAACACACCTCCAGAGATGCTGGCATGGCGGTCTCATTAGACGCAGAAATAGTCCAAGTAATAGCGCAGTTTTTTTCAGGTCGCCAAGTGGTGTAATTTTTACAAAAACTATTTTTAAAAAAACTGCGGAAAAATCGTCAACAATCTGTGGAAAACCACGTTTTTGGTAGTTTTTTAGGCAAAAGACACGTTCCGAGTGGCGCCGATTTTGGTGGAAACTCCCTGTGACGGCTGTTTTTTTGAGAGAAAGGCGGGAAACGAAAGGGCGCAAAAATGTTACTGAACGGGGGCCTTGATATCAATGGGGAACGAAACGGAACGCATTCTTTTGGAGACCTGATCATCTACAATAAGTGTGTTAAACTCGACAGAAAACAGAATGCGTAGTAATCTCGTCAGACGGCAGAACATAGGAGCCTATGTGCCCTGTGTAGCTGGATATATCGATCCACTCCGGGTGAATCGAACGAGGGCGCCTGGATCGAACGATCCATTCCGCTTGGACCGTGTTAAGCAGGCATTTTAGACCCATCATACGTGTTATAGGCGTGTTCAGCGTTAAATTTCCAATAAGAATTTCATCTGTTAATTGAACATAAATTATCCTGGAATTTAAGAGATGTTTTCAAAATCTATGCAGGTGCCGTACCTCAAAAATTATTTATACGTCTACTTGAAAAACGGGCTTCGGATTCAGCTCCCTCGAAAACCCAGTACCAGTTTCGTGAGGGCACGAATTTATTCATTTATTTTATTGTATTGTTATTCATTTATTTATTTATTTTTTTAATTATTTATTTATTTATTTTTTTTTTTTAGCAGTGTTATGTATAATCAAGTTTCAGTGTTGACAAGCATTGATATAAATGTTACCTACTCTAAACAAAAACTGAAATTACTGAAATTACCTTGAACTGTGATATTTTTCATGATGGCTGATAGGTATAATAAAGACCTCGAAACATTAATAAGAATGAAGAAATTATATATTCTATAATTTATTAATCATATTTAAATTAATAACAAATTCATTTTAAACCCTAATTTTCTTAATAAGTAACAAAATATGGCAATGTATAAAATAAATCGGAATTTGATGTGAAGTCTTTTAGTCGTGTAGTGTTAAGGAATAGGCGAATTAATTTTCTTAATAATTTAATAATTGTCTCAACAAGTGACCTTTATGGTGTCTCCAGATTCTATAGAATAGTAACTAAGCGATTTCATATCGTTGTCGAGCGTAACTTCGACCATAGCATTCTGAAACAAAGAAAACAGAGAACATAAACAAATAGCAATACTAAAATGTGAATAGCAACAATCTTGACTCAGATTTAACTCTTCAAATCTTTCTTAACAAGGTTTCATGAATAACAAACCATGAACTTTCTTGTTTAATACTATTGGTCGATAGTTAAAAAATGTTTGAACAGCGAAAAAAGAATACCAAAATTTGAAGTAGGTATTTGGTATAATTAAAAAAACTTTGCTTTTAAACAATGCATCGCTCGAACTACAGGTTTAATATTTTTGAATCGGATAACCCTTCTTTGGAGAACACTTGTCAATATAATATCATTGAACAAAGTACCTACCTATAGGTATTATACGTTATCAAAATATATCTACACAGGCCTAGACGTTGAAACGAAGGCAGGATTGTGAACTGAGCAGGAAAAAGATAACCTTACTGAGATGTATATAACCTTCCCTCCTTTAATCAGCTTGCTGACTTCTCACCCATTAGCAAGTGCTTCTTCACTAATTTTTATAACACTATTCAGTAATTTTTTCTTGCTTCTTCATTAGTTCTATTTATAATTCGATATTTATATTTAAAAGGAAAGGGACTCTGCCTTTTACCAAAGTAAAGTGATGGATCTCGATTTTTTAAATTAATTGACGAATTGGCGGGCTATTCTTCGGGAGATGGGAAGAAAGGGATTTTGGAAGTAGCTCCCAGGACGAGGATTTTATAGGAAGAGGTAGATCAACAAACAATCTATGGACTAAAAATGGGGATTGTCTCATGAAGAAATCTCAGTTTGGGAATGGAATTGGCACCATTAGGCCAGAATATTGGCTAGTTGTACCTTGCAGACGAGGTAAATCAGGGAGATAGTACTAGGAATAATATTGGACCAGTTTTGAAACAAAATGTGAGTCGAGGAGGAAGAACGTTGAGCTTCAAGAGCAGTAGTTTGTATGACTTTGGCATCCAGTTCTAAAAATAAGGCGTACTACAGACTTTATGGTAACCTCAACTAATTAGGCGAACATTATGTTTTGTTTGAGCAATACGGACGGAACAAATTTGATTATATTACATATTGGTACCTTGTGCGAGACCAGAATGAAAGCAACATCAGAAGTGGTGATGTTGAACAGGCGGCGTGCTAGTGACTTGACGCGGGACACTGTCATGTCTGGTGACAACTTCTTAGTAAGTTTCGTGTCCCCATGTAATAATGTGATCTCTTTCAGCCGACCCTTCAACGAAGAAGATACTACAGTAATTTCACTTTCTTCTATTTCTCCATAACCTGGAATCATATACAACAAATGCAGTTGGTATACGTCTAGACTCAATGGTGAATACAGTTAAGGGTAGTCTGAGGGTTACACTTTCAGTTCCTGTTCCAAAAAATTCCGTCGGGGGTTACTTCCCTGCTGTTTTTTCAGCCAAAACTACAATTTTGGTTTATAATTTTCAATAATGTACCTTTGCCATCGACCAAGAAAAAAATTGTACACCCCCCCTGAAAATTTGTTGGTTTACGTTTCAAGATGAGTAGAATCCGAAAATCGAAAAAATCCGTCTGGCCGTCTGTGGCTTTTCCCCAAACTTACTAGACCAAACATGAAATTGACTTTGTTATAACTTCTGTATCCTATTGAGCTTTTGAAGCGTAGAAAGGGGGGTGGAACTTTAAACAATAAAATCTTGGTAACGGATTGCAATTAAAAGTTGTGGTTGGTGGTATTGTAATCCATTTACGGTCAAGTTTCACGCAAGTTTAGTTTAATATTTTCAATAATGAACCTTTGTGATTAATTTTAAGTTACCCCCTAATTGAGAAGATTTACAGTAGACTCTCCCTTGCTCGCTTTAAGCAGGCTTCAAGATTAACCAGCCAACTCATTCATCTCTTATATTTTTATCCAATTGTCTTCATCACTCCCCACGACCTTCCCAGAAGGTGGAGGAGAAAACTCTTTCCTTGTTTTGTGAAGGTATTTTGGCGCAGCACGGCTTTCTCGGAAGGTAATGAATGTACAGTTCGTCATAGGAAATCGTATGGACCGAAGGGCCTGTTCACGCGTTTCCCGTTTGAGACCAAGGAACTCCATCTTGAAGGGGCATCACACCCCAAAAAGGCTTCACTTTCTTGCCGCCGCACCCCTGGATAGTGACAGGGGAGAACTACAAGGGCGGGAAACCTACTAGCCCCACGAATCCATCCTCAAATGGGTGGCAGGCTAGACCAGCTTCCTAGCCCAGCTAGACAACGGAAGAGTGAAAGCCTGGGGCCCCACCCACCCGCGGTACCAGTATGGGCACAGCCCTTGAAGGCCAAGAATGGTAGCTGGCCCAGCAACAGAGAAGCGGACTCTGGGCCTACCGCTTAACCCCACCTCGTCCTGCATGATTGCAGCACAAGTAGGGAGGCCACGGTTGCCTCTGGGCCTGGGTCCGCACGCATGCCACACGTGTAGTGTCCAGAGACACTCCCTGTACGGAAAAGGTAATGTACAAGATAAATACATCTCAAAATCCAGGGGGGGTGTAACTTTATTACGATGTGAAAACACTTTTGACAATGGAGATACGCCGCCATCTTTGCCTGGGAGAACTACTCTGGGTGTTCTGTAAGAGTGTTCTTAAAAAAAAAAAAAATGTTTTGCTGTGGAAGAAAATTTCTCCAAGTGTTCTGTAAGGCAGTTACCCTTTTCCACTCTGGAAAACTTTTCACCGCCTCCATATGTGGTCATAAGATTTACAAGATGAGACCAAGTGTATTTAAACTGAGATTTTGGTGTTTCCTCATCCCATATCACTCTGTATTTCTTTGATTTAAATTTTTTTCTTCATGTAGGTATTGAACATAAATTTAATCCCCGAGTTTAGGGGTCCTCAATGTTGAAGTGAAAAAATATGAAATTTGTGATCATTTTGCTACCATAAGAGTGGTAATCTTGAAACGAAGTATTCTTGGTTAGTTGTTTTGCCTGTTGGTGGAAAAATATTCCAGTGGAAAACTAGTTACAGAACCCCCCTCCCCCCGTGCTTTTATATTAAAAACATGCAGGTGAATCGAAAATAAAAGAACTAAAATCATTCACCGTTGTTCACTTTCTACGAATGACTTTTGCCCCACACTATGCAATGAACAATATGTTACGCTCCAGGAAAATAACTCTCACAGTCGAAGAGGTTTGATCACCTTGGACTCGTAGCTCTGATCGTTGGAGTGTTGCAACTTTGGAAAATTTCCCGTAGTTGTAACAACTAACTCCTGTCGAGGTATCAAATATTTTTGAGCCATTACAGTGGCACAATCGAAATAAGACCCGAAATCATACGAAACAATAATTAATTAAATCCCTCTCGAGCCTAAAGACTTTAACCCTTTCACGACGGCCGCCGTATTAATACGTCGGCACAGATGTGCTCCGAAACACCAAACGACGTATTAATACGTCGGCCATCAAGTGCTCAGTAACGCCTGCTGACGTATTTTGGCATTTTCGAATTTCCCTCCATTCTATCGACTCTCATGCCATCCGTTGAGAGGCATTATAACTAACATTTACGTCTAGTATCTAATAGAATGCGCTGAGATCAAAGACGTTGTTG
This sequence comes from Adelphocoris suturalis, assembly GCA_030762985.1. NCBI lineage: Eukaryota > Metazoa > Arthropoda > Insecta > Hemiptera > Miridae > Adelphocoris > Adelphocoris suturalis. Next base: position 120,284,789 of record CM061042.1, read on the forward strand.
AGAGTTTCTATTCTCATCAAAATAGCAGGAAAACGTTGACTTGTTCACTGTTTTGTTTTTTGCCCGCATGCGGTCTTTGTCATAATTTTACTCATACCTGTTTCCATATTTGTACTTTCTTTTGCGTTTTTATTCCTCACCATGGACCACACTGCAGGTGGACGGATGAAGAAATTCTTAAAGAAATTACAACCGGGAGTGACAGTGAGTTAGGGAGTGATGTGATTGACGTTGAAATTGAATTTCGTTCAACAAACTTTTTGGATCAACTCAAAGACGACAGTTTTTCTCGATGATGGTGATCATGATACTCGGGAAATTTCAAATTCTAATATTCTTGATCCAGTTCCGAAAAGCGAAGGTGGTTCACCGAGCGTGGAAGGCCAATTATTCAGGCACGGGGGTTTAGAGGGCTCCGAGGCAGTCAGGCCAGTCGCGTTGCAGTGGCTGAACGACGCCCGTCGCGAAGGGGTTAAACATCACATTTCCTGTTGTTAGCATCTTTCACTTCCTCACTCACTTGAGTCAAAACACCGTTGACAATGACCTCGCTCGACTGCTGACTTGTTCCAGCGAGCATCTGCTAAGCCAGCGGCCTGTAAGTTTCACTTTGTCATTCGACCGACCCCAAACCAGCCGAGACCACTGGTATTTGACTCCGGTGAAACGTTACGCTCCAGGAAAATAACCCTCACAGTCGAAGAGGTTTGATCACCCTGGACTCATATCTGATCGTTGGAGTGTTGCAACTTCGGGAAATTTCCCGTAGTTGTAATGACGCGAGTTCGAACTCCTGTCGAGGTATCAAATATTTTTGGGCCGTTACAAATGTTACACATGCACAGACTAACAGTCTAGGAACTCAAAGCGAAGAAAGTTGTCGGATCTATTTTTCCCTTACTCCTGCCATTAAATTTTATAATATTTTTCTATGTTTATATAAACATTTGAATACTTAGTCACGAACTGTAGGTATACCTCATGTACTAAATAAGGCGACCAAGGAAGAGAGGGCGAATATCGTCCATTGATGCTCTGGCTGTGTGGGCGGTCGCCCCATCCTGCAGGAACCACACACGTCGGGTTGGAACACGTCGCCGTCATAATTCAGGGAAAAAGAAGTTGGTGATCATTACGACGTAGGGTTATGTTGGAGAGAGTCTACACGAACTTCCAAGAACGCCTCCAGCACTGCATCAACAATTTCGGCCACCACATGCCTGATGTGATTTTTCACACTTGACTTTCTCAAATGCTGTTTCCTTGCGAACCTGATTGCATCAATAAATTTGTTTTTGAGTAAAAATTAACTATTTTATGATTTTTTTTAAAAACCATCCGTCCTCACTGCCGCACCCTGTACTACTCCATTAATATACACTATTGATATATCTTAATTACACGTGACCAGTTAAGAGAGAGTCTGCTGTAATTACAATTTTTTTGGAATCGGAGACTAAAACAAAAGATCTTTTTGTAAGTAACAAAAAAATAATGCAATTATGTAGATGATAGTGTGATTTGATCAGTTCAGGCCTGAACAATTTTTTGTACGACAACAAATTTACTCAAATTTAGAGCTTAATCACAATACTGTATGAATAAATTCTTACGTTTTAGTAGCTCCAGATAACGAGGATGAATACGAAGAAAAGCAGCCCGACTTTGTGGATCTGCCTTTGAATCCATCCATGTCCGCGTGTTATTTTTCAGATAGTCGTACTCGGCGCCCCGTCTCTCGTCAAAAGGAATCTCTTGGGAGTTCAATAACTATGCACCATAGATTACATTTAATCAGAAATACTATTTATATTATATTTTTGTCAATTATTGTGAAATGAAGTTGCTCTAGTAGGAGCTTAATATAAGTATCATCAACCGTCTATATAATTGTTGACGAGTCCCCAACGAGGAACACCTTAGCTGTATACGAGAATAAATACCTTAAGATTCTCAATTCTTGCTATGATAATCTGGCGAGCTGTCCCTCGATCGACTCCTTCCAGAACGGGATTTAATTTGAAGCTGAGTTCATTCAGTGATGGCAGTTTATTGAGCTCACTAATGCTTTCCCACTGGAAAAAAGAAGATCAGTTTAGATTTTTCATTACTGTAACATTAACATATACCTACCTTAAGTTTATGAAAAATTCATGAGTCAACATGGTAGGTAATATATATGAATGCAAAATACAACGTAGAGAAATTACGAATGAAGCTATTGATATTAGTTGACATCTTTTTAGGTCTTAACTTTAGCACACAAGGAACTTTGATGTAAGAAGACACGGAGCACACTCGTGCCAAGCTCAGCTGTGGGGTTGTACGGCTCAATCAAGCCAATACATCATCCAACGATTCCGGAATAAAAGATTACAAAATATTAAATCCAGTAACACAGATTGAACATTTCAAATTACTCACGTCGTTTATATAATTTTCAGACAGCAAAAGGTATCGAAGGCATGGGAACAGCCTCGAGTTTTCGTCTATTGTTATTTTCGAAAGACCTATATTGCTAATGTTCAGGGATTCTAACCTGAAAACAATGAAGAGATGATTAATTTTTTGTTTGTAACTTCTTAGCAGTACCTATAAATATCAATTCGATGAAATGCGAGCCTCAAGAAAAATAAAAACAAAATCATGTAACATGACGTAATAGTGCTACTTACAGTGGGAGTTTACCCATCTTCTCCACTTCTGACCAGTACTCTATGTTGTTGCCTTCAATGTTCAACGTTACAAGGCTTTGAAGTAAGTGGGGAGGCAGGACACTGAGTGAAGTGATATTGTTGAACGATGCCTGAAACCAAATTGACATAGTTGAGTGAGTGTTGGTTAAAAATGAAGTTATAATTGCTCGTATGTAGTGGATGTTTCAGATTCAAATTACCGAAGTACAATGATGAGATTGAAAACTCTTTTCCGAGATCACGCCCCTTTCACACTAGGGGTTGAGTTGAAAGCTCGCGAGAGCTCAGTCATTGGCAACAGGAACGCCTCTAGTTTGAAAAGAGGAGTCACAGAGGACCCATTTTTTGGTTAATTACGTGCGTTTAATGGTTTTTTTTCTTCGAATATTGTTTCCCCTTTTTTGCATTCATTATTCACTAAACTCGGCAAAAAAGGGGTAGATATGCTTAAATTAATGAAAAATTCACCACTTTTCTAGAAAAATCAATTTGTCATCATTCAAAATTAATATACCGAATGAAAATTACTATGCAAATAATGAACTAGAATGTTGTTAATCGAACGTGTTCTATTCGCAAGTAAAATAAGCAAAATATAATCGGATCCGAGACCTTTGCAGGCAACTGAACTCGTGGTACGAGACGCAGTTAAGGGTCTCGTCTTAGGATGTGACTCTAGCTGGCTCGCGCGTGATACTTGGACTCCCATCGAGTCACGCGAGAGCCTGGTGTGAAAGTGTAGAGGCGTTTCCCTTATTTTTCTATCCTCGCGCCCGCCACGTCAACTCGGTTGCTTTCAACACAACTCCCTTGTGTGAAAAAGGTCTACGCTGCTTCCAATGGTTCCGTTCTTATAAGTTATAATTAACGTATTGAGTGAGGGCGTTACGGTTGGTGATACCAAAAACACAGTTCTTGTGACACATTCGAATCAACTTCTTTGAAGCCATAAAGAATTACTTAGGTGATGCTCAGCAAACTCTCAAGGGCCATTCCTACTTGTTAAACACCACGTCCCTGAAGAAACTATGTATCAAGTGCGAATCGGGGAAAAGAAAAAAGGCAACTATGACTAGGAGGTGAACCCGGAAAGCAAGTTTCTCATTTGAAGTATTTATAAGAAAAGCAACAGATATAAGCTATTTTTCTACATAGTCCAAGTTTCTTTCCAGGCACTTTGTGGAGGAGGTGTAGCTTTTTCAAATTCTCCTCGTAGAACATAGATAATTGCACACTGCAGTGCAAAGTTCGTCGTCGGTAACAAACCTTGTGCCCCCTAGATGGTACTTAAAATTCAGGAATAGGTAGAAATCAAATGGTGCAAGGTTGGGAGAAGTTGGTGGGTGGGGGAAAATGCCCCATTGAAAGTCTGAATTGGTTGGTTAACCCAAGTCGAATGGGGTGTGCGTTGTCGTGCAAAAGCAGAACTCCCTTGGACAAAAGCCATGGGCATAGCCTAATTTTTGCTACACTTCACATTAATATCGTGCAGGAATGGTCTCGCCCCTTGGCAGATGATTAATGAGAATAACTCCCTTAACACCCCACAGGACAGTCGCCATCACCTTTCCTGCAGAAAATTGAACTTTCCCTGACTTGGGAGCGCTTGATTTCATTGGACTCAGGAGTATAGAGGTGAACACACGTCTCATCCCTTGCCACAATTCAAGAATAAAGGCGGTTTCTTCATTGCCCGGAAATTTTGTTCAAAGGTGTAAAAACGAATGATATCGTGGAGTTCGGAGTTGGACACGCTCAGGTTAGAGGTTGTCATAGTTATGCATAATTATGCATAATTCTGTAGGTCAACTAGGACCTGAGATATAAGAAAATGAGAAACTTACTTTTCGGATACCTCTTGTATATAAATATGTACCTGATGTGAACGAATGAAAGCGGCCAACTAACTAGGTATTAGCTTGTTGTAATAAGTTATTTGAATCGTTAATCATTCTTAACTAGCAACATCTGAGTTACAACGGTTTCGGAAGTATTTGAAGATGTAGTTGTTTTCGAATAGGAAACTATCAAGTTCCACTAAATGTCTTGTAACGTCAAAACCTGTTAATAATTACATATCCCTATGCCGAATGAAATGCACCAAATATTGGTTATGAATAGATACAAGTTTATTTATTTCCAAACATTATTTCAGCTAATACGAGAATAACTAGTCAAACATTCGTAATTTAAGTGGGAGGTATAAGAAACACACAAACACATTGTGTTTTGACATTAGACTAATCTGAATTTGAGTCAAAATATTGTTATGTTACCATAAGTGCCACAATAATGCAAAACATTACCTCTAATCTGTTAATGGTAGGCCACATAACAGCACAGGTAACTATGTCTTCCCAAGAGTATTCCACTTTCGTCAGGTTGATGAATTTAACTTTCTTAAAAGCGTCTTTCAACTTCTCAAGATCACAACCCTCATGCCTCAGCCGATTCTCACTGCAATAAAGTTCAGAGAATTGCAATTTCGTATAGATAAAAAATGAAAAATTTGGTTGATAATTCAACATAACGGAAAATGAGGACGTTAGGTCAAAGTTATGAGAGGCACTACCTACGTGACATCGTTGAACAATGAACAAAAACATACTGCAAAGCCCGTTTCGTTAAGCGAAGGTAACACTAACACAGCATTGAGTAATTTTTTCCCCCAAACAGGACGATTCATTCATATACAAAACGATTTATAGATTTTTGTCGGTTGAAAGATCGGAAGTTCACTTCTTACATTTGGGCAGTGTCAAAGACCAACCGGAAGTATCCAGGTTAACTTGAGTGTACTTTAGAACTCAAGAGAAGAAAGTAGAATGGAAGGACAAGGATCAAAGTACTACTGTCCTGAACTACTAGGCTCTGTAGGAGTAGTCTAGAAGGAAGTATTACTGTTAGGAACTCAGAGGTCCGTAGGAGTAATACAGAAACTCAGGAGCTCAGTAGGAGTAATACAGGATGAAGTAAATATTCTGTTCAGAACTCTTAGCTCTGTCAACAAAAAGTATGTTTATATAGAATATTAAATGGTAGATAGATAGTGATAAATAATGAATAAACAAGCTAATCAATAATTAAAACCAACAAGATTGAATCCTCCAAAACAATGTAATAATGGCTGCAGAGAATAATATAATATAGAACTTAAAGATAACAATTAATAATGTAAAATGAATATAGTAAAATTAACCTGTAGACTCTAAAGTATATCATTTATAACATCCAAGTATTCGGTGAACTCCGGCTGAAGGTAATCGTACCATAGCCTATTCCATGTTATTTTGTTAAAATTTTGTCAACTGATATATATAAATAAAAACATGTTTTCATTCATTCATTCACTAACTACGTGACATCCTTGAACAATGAACAAAAACATACTGCAAAGCCCGTTTCGTTAAGCGAAGATAACACTAACACGCAGCATTGAGTAAATTTTGTTCCCTAACAAGAATATTCATTCATATACAAAACGATTTATAGATTTTGGTCGGTCAAAAGATAGGAAGTTCACTTCTTACATTTGGGCAGTGTCAAAGACCAACTGGAAGTATCAAGGTTAACTTGAGTGTACTTTAGAACTCAAGAGAAGAAAGTAGAATGGAAGGACAAGGGTGAACTACTAGGCTCTGTAGGAGTAGTCTAGAAGGAAGTATTACTGTTAGGAACTCAGAGGTCTGCAGGAGCTCAGTAGGAGTAATACAGGATGAAGTAAATATTCTGTTTGGAACTCTTAGCTCTGTAGGTGTGATAGTGGGGGAGCTATTACCATCCGGAACTCACATTTCAGTAGTGGTAACAGTGAAAGAAGTATTACTGTCCGGAACTTGAGGCTCAGTAGAAGCAGTAAGAGAGGAAGGAAGTTGAACTGCAATCTTTATGCACTCAAAACTCTGTAAGTATAGCACGGGAGAAGGAGAGGATGAAGTAGGTTATAGATTTGGTAAATGATCAAGCCAGGAAGTTTGAGCATTGAATCGTGTCCAACTTGGTTTGACTTGCGTATTTATAGGCCCTGATGATTGGAGGGAGATGGCCTGTGCTGGCGAGAGGAAGGGAAAGGTATCGTACCCAACACATGTTTGTAATGGAAATTCTAGGGCCCTGCGGGATCAAACCGAGTTAAACTGCGTATTTATTCCTTAATTCTAAAACATCATATAAATGTTGGCAGTGCACAACAGGCAGCGAGACACCTACTAGAGAAGATTTAATGTCGGTGAGGAAAAAACCTTGCAGATCGTGGAAAACAGCTATTTACAAATACCTATCAATAAATGATGAAGTTCCAGGAAATCAGTGGGCAAATAGAAATTTAACTCAGAAATAATTATTTTAATAATATTTCCTCATTCTGGCTCATAAAAAACGGTCGTAGGATGAGTTTGCCAACGAAATCAACGTGTGTGGGCCACGAACTACCAATATAAACTGAAGCTGTCCACACTGCATCACAGAACCCTTTGATGGTGTGTAGAAAGTCTACGAGGGATGGATTTGACTGCAGCATGAGTTCAGAATACACCCCCGAATTGGGGCACATGCGTTAGTGCATGCCCAACTTTGAAGAAGGGACAAGATTGAAGAGATGCTAAGATGCAATAGATATTTGCAGTAAGCTAATCTATATCTAGCAATTTAATACCTGACATCAAGGATTGAGAGCCTATTCAGACCAGTAGTGATTTGTGCAACCATTTCCCAGGAATTTATCAGATTCTTGGACAAGTCTAGGTGCTCAATGAGTGGGCACATCTTGGCCAGGTCACCAGGCTCTCCAGCCGAGGCTACTCGGTGTTCTCTCAGTCCAACCACTGTCAAGGCTTCGTAACTACACAGCAAAACATGTAAGAAAATACTTATCAATTTCTAATATGAATCAGAAATAAGCGCAACCAAGAGTAACTCGCAAAGTATCCTGTAACTTTCTTAAGTTTACATTACATGTCACTACACAACGTGGTAGTCTTAAAATAAGTTAATACTTAAGAACTTTAATAATGATTTCCTACGTACTTTTCGCACGACAGTCTTTCGAATCCCACCATCTCAAAGAGAGATGCCTTGAAGGCTCGCTGGATTTCTTCTTTCTCACGTTCGTCCATAACTTGTTCCTTCCCTCCATATCGTTCCTTCACAGCATCAATCACAGTCTGTCCGAAGTTAACTTTCTCTTGCCTCACAAGAGATCCCGATTTATTGTACCTAAACAAATTGTCCAAGTATGTAGGATGTACTAATTGTAGTCAGTGATTAAAAAAGTAGTCATGCAGCATGACTAATAAAGCGAATTTTCAAAGAAAAGTTGTGGATAACATAAAATTAGGCACTAAAATTCTGAACGTTGAGGCCTAACATTTCCTGAATAAAACTGAGGGGACAGCCGGGTGACGAGATCGCAAAGAAAATTTTATAACACGCAGCGGAACTCGAAAATTTGGTTCAATATGGGAATTTTTCACCTAAAAATCGAGTTTTATCAGGCCTTTTCTTTTATATCCCCGCATATTTCCGTTAATTCTGTACTATTCATTCATTCTGACCTATATGTCCAACTAATCTGTATTTTTACTAAGGGATTGACTACTTGATGTTATGTATTTTTGAGATGCGAGCATCCAGACCACCAAACTATACACAGCATTCTGATCTATTTTATCACAGTGGACGTAAAAATGATTGGGGATCATCAATCCCCATTCTATAGAAAATAGTTTGTAAATGCGGGGGTTATAACAGAAAAGACCCGTTTTATAACTTATTTACGAATCTTAGAGATCTGGGAGTGGTCGCAATCGTCTCATCGCTGAAAAATACTTCGACTGTGACACCCCACATGCCTTTTTGTCAAAAAACACATTTTTTTTTTTTTTTTAGCAGTTTTTGGGTTTTTGGGCCACTAAATTGTAAACTTGAGCCTGAAGTTCTGGGGCGAACACACTTGACCTGTCTTTTGCCAAGACGGATTTTTCTGCGGAGACAGGAATTTTTTACGCGGTTTTTAAAGGGAATTATCGTCTGGAAATACATACACCCTATATATATATATATATATATATATATATATATATATATACGACGTTAAAATCTAGGATTGTGTTCTTTGATGTATGAAACGGATTTGTAAGGGGTCCCCGACCCTTCAAACCCACTTTTAAAATTTCGAAGTCATCTAAATAGCTCATTTTTTCTTTGAAAATTCGCTAAAACTAAAAGTCAGCACCTATAGATACCTAGAGCACCTATACTGCTCCTATATATAATACATAGTGAAAATGTGCTACTACATAGTAAGTATTATGAAGGACAATATCAATAGATTAGCTGGCTAAGATTACTCCTGTTAATCTTCCTATGGTAAATAGGAATACGAATCCTATATCTCATATTATAGGTACTGAATAATTAATATTAGTTCCGTGGATAGTTGGTTGCTAATCAACTAAAAATTTTGATACAGTAGGTACAGCAATAATTATTGTTGCTGATGTAAAATAAGCTCGTGTATCTACATCTATTCCAACTGTGAATATATGATGTGCCCATACAATAAATCCTAATAATCCAATTGCTATTATTGCATAAATTATTCCTAATGATCCAAATGTTTCATTTTTTCTTCTTTCTTGTATAATAATATGTGAAATTAATCCAAATCCTGGTAGGATTAAAATATATACTTCTGGATGTCCAAAGAATCAAAATAGGTGTTGGTATAAGATAGGATCTCCACCACCTGCTGGAGGAACCACCAGTGACAGTTCCACTGAAATAGGTAGCATTTTAAAAAGTTTCTCAAGTAATTTCCGCTTATGATATTCTTATGAACTCGGATACCTACCTGGCTTGGAAATATCTATTGCCGTTGTAGACACCGTCGTGTTTCCCTCGAGAAGGGTCGTCCCAGTCGACTCCCAGCCAGATACCTTTAGTCGGGGGAACCGGGCCGACGTAGAGTATCGTCCCCCTTGAACCAGACACCTCGACCCGTTGACCAACGGAAGGTGATTGGATGCTCCCATCTTCCATTGTCAGAATCACCATGTTTCAATAAAACACCTGTATAACAAAAACAAGAATATTTCAACTTTTCGAGAAAAAAATTCAACAGTCAACGAACAAGAAATGAGTATTTTCTTGGTGTCTAGGTGAAGCATTGAAAAGTGCTCACATGTGGTGAACTGTGATATAATAGCTATATTGTAAAATGTTTTATCATTTCCACTAGATAGTTTGAAGATATATTATAATGTAATGTAATTACGATTCCTTGGAAGGGTTAGGAGACTATTTTTATGCATATAACACTCAGAGGTTGATATGACTGCCTACAACCGTCACAAACCTAAATTTTGGGAATAAGGAACATGAGCCCGTCACCACATATAGTCCAAACTATGCTGAGCATGGACGTATTGTTTTGGAGCTATGGGTAATACGTGATGGACATGTCGTAAGTGGATACGGCTAGGGGGTGGATGATGGTAAGTGAAAATCAAGTTCTGTTACAATGGGATAGATGATGTATTGAAATAGTTTCCTAGACAACGGTTGAGGCGATATGATACCCAGAGGTTAAGGTGAACACTATCGGTGCCACCTACCGCCGAGGCCGGCAGTTCGAAGATATTGTAAAGGGAAATATTCAAATCCTCATCTCAATTTCTAGCCCAGAAAAGGTTTACCTACCATCAAAAGGAAACACATAGGTACCTTACAAGACAGGGACGAATGATTGTGTAGCTATTAACAGCCATAACTTCCAAAATTTCGATTGGATTTTAATGAAATTTTCAGGAATAGTGTGGGTTTAGCCCTAGATGGTCCCCTATTAGTTTCATCATGATTGAATCAGCGGTACGTTCTGGGCATGCGCGAAAGTGATTTTCTTGTTACACTCATAAGTCCGTCAATGTTGAAGAGATTTTAGTCAGATTTTCAGGGATGATGCGGGAAAGGGCCCTTGAGGTTCCTTACGACATTTATAATGATTGATTCAGCGGTACAATGTGCGCATGCGCGAGCGTTAGTCTTTCTATGTTTCTTTGCCACAGCCATAACTTCCATAATTTCGATTGGATTTCACTGTAATTTTCAGGAATAGTGTGGATTTAGCCCTAGATGGACCCCTATTAGTTTCACCATGATTGAATCAGCGGTACGCGGATAATCAAGTACATCATCACTAAAATAAAATGTACATAACATTCATAAAAAAAGCAGTTACCTACCCTACATCAATACCGTAATCAATAAATATTTTATTTGTTATGTACTATTGTACTTATTATTTGCTACCTACTTTATTAAGTAATTCCCTTCGAATCTCCTGTGGAAGCATGACCCATGACGTTAACGACTTTCATCAGATCTAAATATCTTTCGTATGTATGTCACCTTTTCAATCACGCCTTAACGTATAAATTAGAGAAACATTGTTTTTCCGGCGAATTTACACTCTAACGTCATGATCATGGTGAACCAGTCAATTCTGAAAATTTAATGGTGACATACTGTGAATGCCACGAGGAAGCTTCTGTGCCATGTTCTGGCAGTGTATTTTCAGCATGGAACATGCTTTAGCCTTGGACTAACGAAAAACGAAAAACGTTACGCGGATGTGTAACGAAATTCGTCACGTCTTTTTTCTTATGATTTTAACGTACAACCAAGCCGTTGCTTAGTGTTTATGGGACAAAAATCGTTCTCCATTCGTTGGAAAGCTCTCGATTTATCACGCATTTCTTTTGCAGTTGTTCTTCTATTTACCTATGTCGTAGTTTTATATTTATTAATGCTAATGCCGCTTGTTTTGTTGTCACTTGGTTGAGATGTTAATCTTGGTTATTGTGGTGAAAACCACCCCCTCTTGTCAACAGCCCTTTTCAGGGCTACCAAAAAGAGGTAGACACAACACAAAAATATTTACAAGACGTCGAGTTATAACTCCGTCAAACAAAATATTTCACCAGAGAGAAAATACGAATTTCTCTCTCAAAAGTGAAATATTAACTAATAACACACAAGGCGACCTCCCTAGACACTTACTGGGCGAGAGAGATGCGACAAGTATCTCGAACCAAGTCGCCTTGAACGAGAAAACTCAAACAGAAAATCAAACGTCCTCTAAAACTAGCAAGGACAATTCAAACAAGCCTACTCGCCAATCAGAAACACTGATTACACGAGAGACAATAGGCGAACCAACCAAGAGGCGGCAAGCAACCACCTCTGGTCCAGCAGCCTCCCCGGGGACCCCGTCTGAACAACTGACGCAGAGAAAGCACCCGAGGTCCCCGGCTAAACTCAAGGTCGTCGGCTCCGCGACGGACGCTTGTAAGCACCCCGGAGGACCAGCTCAGCTATCATACTCGCAGATACTGAGAAAACAATGTGCGAGCCAATGAGATTACACAGTCGAATTAATGAAATTAAGCGGACCAATCAGGAGGCGGCAGGGGGCGGCCACCTCCCTATAAATACCCCGCTCGGAGCCTCCGAAATTCATTCTACTCTCCGCTCTCGACGACGACACCTCGAAGTACGAAGATTTCTACACGCTCTACGCTGACGAACCTTCTGCATTCCGAGTTCATCTCAAGAACGGCTTCCTACTGCTTTCTACAAGGCCTACCTTCTCTCCACACAGATCTCGCATTGGCATCTACGAGTCCAGTGATTATTCATCCTGCTCATTGCCCAACGTAGTTCATCTGTCAGGACGCCACCCGGTACATCTATCGATATTCTCTTTAGATCGTACGCCCGAGGGACGTTCCGAGCCGTATCACCCGGGTTTCGTAGCATTAGGCTCGTCACCGACCGCCGGGATACGCCGGTAAATTACTCTGCTCATCCGCTCTAATTTACCGTCCAAGGAAGTCTTTTTCAAGACTACGAGGTAGGACCCTGACATACGAGCAAAGGAAAGACGCTCTGTCAAGCGAGTCCACCTCCCTAAACCCTCTATTTCTGTACATAGAGGCATCGAAACGAGCTAATAACTCGACTATTTCGATGGAACGTCGGCCGTCTTATTTCCTCATGCAAGGGGAGGCAGACGACGGCGAAGCCGGGCCGCGTAGCCCCCGTAGCGCTCCCTACAGGCTACCCGGCGAATCCGCTGGTCCCAGCGACGGCGCAAGGCTCGATCCTCACGACGAGATCGCCTTCTCACCTAACGTATTCGTTAAAGAAACGTTCGATCAAGCCTCGCCTATACAAAAGATCGAGGATACCTTTCAGACCCGCTCTGAAGTCAATCATTACGATTCGACCAAGCTGTCCGAGTACCCACGATATTCGACACAAGCCTACCCGGCCGATCCGAGTGTCAAATACACTCCAAATGTGCAAAAAGCGAAGGATACCTTTCAGTACCTCAACCAAGCTCAACATATTCCTCCTACAGATATAAATCTTAGGCCGGAATATTACAAAACGGCTCAGTACCAAACTGATCGAACCCAGCACCCACTATGCGAGCCCAGTGCTCCACGCGGCTGCGACACGAACTATCTCTCAGTTCACCCCGCCGAGCAAGCTGACCTTGACGGATCCGCCCACATTCCTTACAGGAATAACACGGGGACTAACCCGCATAATCAGAATATAAATGTCCCACTTGGTCTACCGACGCCAAGTAAAACATATTTAAATCCACTACAAATGGTGACCCCGCCTTTGAACAGGCTTAACACGGAGCATTTCGTTCCCGCTTATGAAGCTAGTGGATTTCAGGGAACCACGGCGGGCGTGCGACCCCCGCCGGGCCTCTACGCCCCACATCTCACGCAACATCCCTCTACACAAAGTGGCTTTCGAGCACTTTTAGAGGAGATGGGAGATTATCAAAAACCGATCTTCCAAAAGAAGAATATCGATCGTGCACTCGCCGAGTTCGATCAATACTGCGTGCGAAAACACCTGAGAACGCAGAACGAATGCTTCTCAGCTATATACAAGTGGGTACCAGAAGAAATGAGGGAAGCTATCGACTCAGCTTACCTCACGGCACCCCACGCACCCTACGAAGAGGCCAAACAGCGCCTACAGCGAGAATATGGGTTGTCCTTACAGGACAGGCTCCTCGCACTCGAGGACCCCGCATCTCTCGCCAAAAAACCCAGCACCAAGTACCACGAAATGTACTCTAAAGCTGTTGGGTACTTTTCAGAAGCTCTGATCACTCAAAAGTGGATCGAGACTCTGCCCATCGAAGCACGAGGTATGGTCGCAGCTCAGCCTACCACGACCGCCCGGCTCGACCTAGCTGATACGCTACACGCGTACAAAACAGAGAATACCTCTCTAAACATACGAGGAGTAGAATCTACTCCGAAAACCATGAATACTGGTTTCAAAAAGGCCCTCTCAAAACAAGCTGAGTTCAAACCCCAACCAGTAGAGAGTAGGCCTCACAAACCGACGGCCTATGTCTGTCGAAACCACGCACGTTTCGGTAACGAAACTCGCAAATGTGCAGACCCAGAACACTGCACTTGGAAGACAAACACTGCTTCCAAAACTAGCAAAAAGGCAGCGGCTATAAGCCAGCCTAAAACCTGGGTTTCAAACGAAAATACTCAGAGATCGGTACAAGAAAGTACCGTTCCAACCTCCGACGTAGAGAGTTCGGAAAACGAATAACTGCCAGTGTATCTGAGCCTATACACCGGCAGTCTACTGAGTATAAAAGGCTTTTTTTCAAGTGCAAACTAAATGGCACTGAATTTCTCATCGACACGGGAGCAGAAGTGAACATTCTGCCCCACAATGTCACAAAAAAATTGGGCTTAAAAATTCGTAAGTCCAACGTTAAGCTCACAGCAGCTAACGGAGCCCCTATAGACACACTAGGGCGAGCTGACACGACAATTAACATCGGCCTCGGAGACATGACCACCGATTTTATGATCACGAAAGTTGATCTAGCGATCCTAGGTATACCATTCCTAGAGTCTTGGGATATCGGAATACGGGTCAAACACAAGTACATTTATAAAGATAAAATAAAGAGCTATGCCGATCAAAAAATAGCTGCAGTCATGAACAAAAAATTCACTGACGAACAAATAGCAGCTACTATCCCTCATCGTGACAATAACCCTCAACCAGAGGACGTGCAAATCACGGAGGACGAAAACATTCGCTCTATCATTGACAAATACAATGATAAAATGAGCAAACTTCAAGGAAAGTGGAAAAACAACGGGGTTTACCACCGTATAACCACGGAGGGAACACCAGTACACTTCCGAGCAAGACCCATGGCGGGCGAAAAACGGGCTCAAGTCAAAAGTACTTTTGACAAAATGCTTTCAGAAGGCATAATTGCACCATCAGATTCCGAATGGGCATCCCCGTTACACTGTGTGCCAAAAAAAGACGGGTCATGGAGAATCACCGGCGACTACCGTTTCCTAAACGCGAAAACGAAGAAAGACGCCTACCCTCCTCCTCACATTCGCTCTTTCCAAGCGAATTTACATGATACACAAATCTATTCGACAATAGATCTAAAATCGGCATATTATCATATTCCGATGCACCCAGATGACGCTCATAAAACTGCAATTATTACACCTTTCGGTCTTTATGAGTTTAAGAAAATGAGCATGGGTTTGGCCGGAGCGGCTCAAACATGGCAAAGATACATGGACAGCATCATGCGAAAATTTGATTTCGCATTTGTATACCTAGATGACATCCTGGTGGCTTCTAAAAATTATAAAGAACACATGAACCACCTCAAACAAATTTTTGACAAGCTAGGGGAACACGGACTTCGAGTAGGTTTTGATAAATGCATTTTTTCAAAACCTACCGTCGATTTCCTAGGTTTCACTATCTCGAAAGAAGGGATAATTCCTAAACGAGATAAAATAGAAGCCATAGAACAATTTCCTAGGCCAATAGACGTACGAAGTCTACGCAGATTCCTAGGTATGTGTGGTTTCTACCGAGCATGCTCAAGTAAATTCGCTCACACGGCACAACCTCTGTATGACTCCATTCAGTCAAACAAAAAAAATGACAAAACACCTATCGAATGGACATCAGAGAGAGAAAAAGCTTTCAACAGCTTAAAACAAGCAATGATTAAAGCTACATTACATAATATCGCTCATCCACACCCTACAGCAGAGTGGAGATTAGTCTGCGACGCATCCGACACACACATCGGAGCAGCACTAGAGCAGGAAATTACAGACAAACACGGCTCGAAATCTTACCAACCATTGGGATTTTTCAGTAAAGAAATTCCGGAACAATGGAAGAATAAAGCATCATTCGACAAAGAGATGTTCGCCGTTTACCAAGCTTGCATTCATTGGCACAATGACTTGGACGGCCGATCTTTTCATATTTGTTCAGATCACAAGCCTCTGCTAGGCACGATGCTTAAGAAAAATGCACATTTTTCTAAAATGAGATTAAGATGGCTAACATACATCTCTCAAATGACGAGTGACATTCGTCATATACCCGGAGAGAACAACGTCGTCGCCGACGCACTCTCCAGACCCTTCGATCCAGTTGAAATTCAAACAAAATCGATTTCAACCCAAACTGACGAGGGTCCACCCATAGCCGAAATTTCGCAAATTACGGCTGCAATAGAGTGCAATCTTCTACTGCACATTTCAAATGCACAAATTCGTTCTCCTCCTAACGCAGAGGACAAATTGAAACTCACACGAGTCGAATTTCCGCAAGGAGAAATTTGGTGTAACCTAGACCTAGGACACCCAAGACCTTATATTCCAAACGAAATAAGGCAAGAAATAATCAGCCAAATTCACAATTTGGGACACCCAGGTATACACTCTACAGTGTATAAAGTTAAACAAAGATATTTTTGGCACGGACTCCGTGCAGATGTCTCCAACTGGGTCCGAGCGTGCGAGACTTGCCAACGAGCAAAAATCACTCGCTCCGTGAAGCTCCCTTACTCCGAATTTGAAACGGCTAACAAATTCTCACATGTACACGTTGACATTACCGGACCTTTACCTTTAGCTAAAGGAGGGAAACGTTACATTCTAATGATGGTCGATAGAGCAACGGGTTGGCTAGAGGCAGTCCCTCTTAACAACATCGAAACAGCCACGATCACAAACGCCTTTATCAATATTTGGGTAGCTTCAAAAGGCGTACCTAAATACATCACAAGTGATCAAGGCACACAATTCGAATCAGATCTATTTAATTCCATTATGGAACGTCTCGGAGTAAAACATACCCACACGTTACCATACAAACCGTCAACAAACGGAATGGTAGAACGCAGAAATAGATCTCTGAAAGAGGCTCTCAAAGCACAAAACGAAAATTGGCTCGACGCCCTACCAAAAGTACTACTCGCCATGCGTACGGCAGTAGACCCAGCAACGGAAACTACACCGTTCCAAAAAGTTTACGGAATTGACGTACCACTCCCAGGAGACATTTTCGTAACTTCTACAAACCTTTCGGAGCCTCTCTTCTTCCGGCCTACGCATATTAAACATAATAATACGAAATATGCCGTAAACATGCCCAAAAATTTGGATACATGTACACATGTCTATATCAGAGTGCCCACACAGCTCACCTCTCTGCAATGTCCTTACACGGGACCATTCAAAGTGGTTAAAAGAGATAAGTTTTCGGTTACAGTGCAAATTGGCGAACATACAAAAAAAGTTCCCAAACAGCAAATAAAACCAGCTTACACTCTAAAAACAGACGAAGCTGTGTCACTAAACAAAAATCAGGCAGAAAATAAGGAGGAGACTCCCCGAAAATCTGCCAGAAGGCACGTCCCCTCTACCAAATTCGACGAGAGATGGGTGACGGCGCTCGAAACACCCCAGCCGGCGTCGTCGTTAATAACACGACGTCTTAGGGGGGCGCCTGTGGTGAAAACCACCCCCTCTTGTCAACAGCCCTTTTCAGGGCTACCAAAAAGAGGTAGACACAACACAAAAATATTTACAAGACGTCGAGTTATAACTCCGTCAAACAAAATATTTCACCAGAGAGAAAATACGAATTTCTCTCTCAAAAGTGAAATATTAACTAATAACACACAAGGCGACCTCCCTAGACACTTACTGGGCGAGAGAGATGCGACAAGTATCTCG
This sequence comes from Adelphocoris suturalis, assembly GCA_030762985.1. Classification (NCBI taxonomy): domain Eukaryota; kingdom Metazoa; phylum Arthropoda; class Insecta; order Hemiptera; family Miridae; genus Adelphocoris; species Adelphocoris suturalis. The sequence continues at coordinate 120,302,622 of CM061042.1, forward strand.
AACCAAGTCGCCTTGAACGAGAAAACTCAAACAGAAAATCAAACGTCCTCTAAAACTAGCAAGGACAATTCAAACAAGCCTACTCGCCAATCAGAAACACTGATTACACGAGAGACAATAGGCGAACCAACCAAGAGGCGGCAAGCAACCACCTCTGGTCCAGCAGCCTCCCCGGGGACCCCGTCTGAACAACTGACGCAGAGAAAGCACCCGAGGTCCCCGGCTAAACTCAAGGTCGTCGGCTCCGCGACGGACGCTCGTAAGCACCCCGGAGGACCAGCTCAGCTATCATACTCGCAGATACTGAGAAAACAATGTGCGAGCCAATGAGATTACACAGTCGAATTAATGAAATTAAGCGGACCAATCAGGAGGCGGCAGGGGGCGGCCACCTCCCTATAAATACCCCGCTCGGAGCCTCCGAAATTCATTCTACTCTCCGCTCTCGACGACGACACCTCGAAGTACGAAGATTTCTACACGCTCTACGCTGACGAACCTTCTGCATTCCGAGTTCATCTCAAGAACGGCTTCCTACTGCTTTCTACAAGGCCTACCTTCTCTCCACACAGATCTCGCATTGGCATCTACGAGTCCAGTGATTATTCATCCTGCTCATTGCCCAACGTAGTTCATCTGTCAGGACGCCACCCGGTACATCTATCGATATTCTCTTTAGATCGTACGCCCGAGGGACGTTCCGAGCCGTATCACCCGGGTTTCGTAGCATTAGGCTCGTCACCGACCGCCGGGATACGCCGGTAAATTACTCTGCTCATCCGCTCTAATTTACCGTCCAAGGAAGTCTTTTTCAAGACTACGAGGTAGGACCCTGACATACGAGCAAAGGAAAGACGCTCTGTCAAGCGAGTCCACCTCCCTAAACCCTCTATTTCTGTACATAGAGGCATCGAAACGAGCTAATAACTCGACTATTTCGATGGAACGTCGGCCGTCTTATTTCCTCATGCAAGGGGAGGCAGACGACGGCGAAGCCGGGCCGCGTAGCCCCCGTAGCGCTCCCTACAGGCTACCCGGCGAATCCGCTGGTCCCAGCGACGGCGCAAGGCTCGATCCTCACGACGAGATCGCCTTCTCACCTAACGTATTCGTTAAAGAAACGTTCGATCAAGCCTCGCCTATACAAAAGATCGAGGATACCTTTCAGACCCGCTCTGAAGTCAATCATTACGATTCGACCAAGCTGTCCGAGTACCCACGATATTCGACGCAAGCCTACCCGGCCGATCCGAGTGTCAAATACACTCCAAATGTGCAAAAAGCGAAGGATACTTTTCAGTACCTCAACCAAGCTCAACATATTCCTCCTACAGATATAAATCTTAGGCCGGAATATTACAAAACGGCTCAGTACCAAACTGATCGAACCCAGCACCCACTATGCGAGCCCAGTGCTCCACGCGGCTGCGACACGAACTATCTCTCAGTTCACCCCGCCGAGCAAGCTGACCTTGACGGATCCGCCCACATTCCTTACAGGAATAACACGGGGACTAACCCGCATAATCAGAATATAAATGTCCCACTTGGTCTACCGACGCCAAGTAAAACATATTTAAATCCACTACAGTTATAGTAATTGTAGACGCGCACCATAACAGAAAATTACCTACCTGGGTACTTCCCTCTAATTTCGATTCTATTTGTTCTATGAAGCTCCTGAAAAATTTGATTTTTGTTACTTGGTGACTTCTGCCAGGCATGTTCCATGTTCCTTGACTTTTAGCCACGGACTCTAAGAAATATTTTTCTTTTTTTTAGCCATTGCAATAGGAAAAGTTCCTCAAAGTACCTAACAGGAAGTTTTAAAGCTACGGCAATGGTGGTAATGAGGATGCCATTTTCACAATTTTCAACAAGATCAACTATTCAGTCACTCTATTTGACAAACAATTTATTTTTCATTACACTCCCTTAAATTCAAGTTTTCTGACAGAGATTTAGTCATTACATCCGCTGTTTACCTCAACGTCCTTTGGTTGGAAGATTATTCAACTCTACTATAATTGAATCAAACATTAAAATATTTACAACGTTTATTTTCACGAGTCGTTGCTATTTCGATTTCCTGCAAACCCTGTTTGGATATTGACACCTCTATAATTCATCGAAAATATCAAATATAATTAACGGGGAAAATTCTTAGTTTCGACACAGAATATATATTTATGTTACGTAATTCATGTCAGGTACCCGAATTCCTTCAAACCTTCGATAACAACTTTCTAAAGACACAAATAAAAATGAAAATAATATCAACAATTCAAAAACAATGAGGTAGCGCAAATTTCTTCGTATTTACCGGCTAACGAATTAGTGGTTCTATTTAGAAAGACAGAGAAGTTAAAATTAGGATCGGGCTGAATGAATGTCAAATGCCAAAAATAATTCACTCGTGCCCTGTTTTTCATTCGCGGGGAACTTTTCGTTCTGCTTAATGAATGATGGAATCAACCGCTGAAAAAAGTGACGAAATCGTTTATCTAGCAACGATCAACGGCTTAGCTCAAGGCCTTTTTAAATTGATGACGTAAAAAGTCGACAAATCATCAGGCCTCCGAACTAAAAGAGACTAAAAAAATTCCAATCTTGGCAGTTACATTGCAAGCATGACCATATGAGGAGCTTGTCTTTATTTATTTCGTACTATTAATTTATGTTAAATGATCTTGAAATTTTGACACATTTTGAGCACAAAAAGTATAAATTGTTAGCAAAAAAATTTTCCAAAATATAAATTTCTATTACATCAAACAAAATCATCCAATTTTAATCAAATTTAAATAAATTTTCAGCAGAATTTCTTCCAGGTAGTTCAAGGAAGGAATCAAACAGAGTTAGACGTAATCGTAATCATAATTACGATTAAACTCATGATTACGATTACATTTGTAACAGGGTGTCTACTAGATCTGTAAAATAAAAATCGGGAACTTTTTGGGGACTTTAGGGGTTCTAAATTTTTTAAATCGGTAACCTTTTACAGGCTTTAATTTCTTTATGAATAGCATACTGAAATTACTTACCAGTAGACCTACTGTAATCATGAGTTGCCTATACAAAATTAGATCTTCATAACTTTTTTATTGATTAAGTATATTTTGTGAATCCCGGTACTGGCATTATATTATGATTATTTGGTTACCGACGATATAAAAATCGGTGACTTCAATATTAAAATCCACGACTTTCGGACATATCCTACTATTAAATCCGTGACTTTTCCGGGAAGCCGTGACCTATAGATACCCTGTGTAATCATAGTTTTTCTGTAATTATAATCGTAACAACACACACAACTTTTTTTTCTCCATTACGACTGTAATCACAAGTTTTTTGTGTGATTTCGGCCGTAACAATCTTTATCCCTCATGAATAGGCCCGTTACCGCAGATTATCTCCTGTAATAACAGTCATAATAATAAGCTTTTCCGTGATCACGGCCGTAATCTTAATTTTTCCTGTGAAAACGATCGTAATCACATAACAGTTTTAATCACAGGGAAAATTATCAGGGTGGCCCCCAAATGGAAATTTTAAATTTCCCTGACATTTCCCTGACCGAGCTTCAGATTTCCCTGACAAAAAATAAACATTTCGAAGTCAATTAGCGAATTTTCGTAAAAAATGAAGCTATTGCAATGGCTCTGAAAATTTTAAAACCAAAATTTTGAGGCATCCTGAAACGAATCCTAGAGTTTAACGCTTTTTCATTTAAAAAAAAAAAAAAAAAAAAAAAAATATATATATATATATATATATATATATATATATATATGCGTGTGTGTGTGTGTGTGTGTGTGTGTCATTTCAGACGATAACGCTCCTTAGGATTGAGATAAAAAATCCGTTATTCGCCAATAAGTCAAGCTTTCCAAAATAAAGGACGAGTTCGTGGCCAGCATTTTTGAGCACATAAAATTGGTGAAATTTAGAAAAAAGTACTGAAAAACCACAAAAAATAGCAAAAAACGGCTAAAAATCGTTGAATTTTAATTTGTTTAGCAGAATATTGCTCAAATAAAGTTTATTAACTATAAAATAGAATATTAAAAAAGTTATGTGCAAAATTATGCTAAAAAATTAAATGTACTTAAATTTCATTAAAATGTGCTAAAAAATCTATAAAACTCCAAAAAAGTTAACCACACCAATTTCAACAGTAAGAAAGGCAAACCACCATACCCACGCCAACAAGTTGTTGTGTCTCACTGGATCAGACCTCTAATCTACTGGGTTCGCTCCCAAGTTCAATACTCTGTTGATATTTTTCACATACGGTTCACTACTAGGTGATATAGTAACAGGAGAGCCGAAGACATATCCATGTCGCAATGAATCAGCGTGCAGTGATGATACTCTTTGAACAGCTTAAACATCACTCTTGATATCATTTGGCATGCGTATACCTATACCTACCTATGAAATAATAAGTGTGATAAAGTATGCCGTTGAAGTAGGATTTCTTAGGAGATCGAACATACCTAAAAATGCAGCAAACTATTACACAAAGTTTTCATTAAAAAATTTCCTGACATTTGGTGGTTTTTGAAAAATTCCCTGACTTTTTCTGGCGCAAAGAATTTCCTGACAATTCCAGGTTTTCTCTGACTTTTCCAGTAGGGGGCCATCCTGATTATGACTTGGAATCCGCGGTAACGGGCTTATTTTATTATTCATAGGGAGCATTGATTGTTACAGCCAAAATTACATAAAATCTTGCATACAATTCTGCAAGACATTGAGACATTTTATGTATTCACTTTCCAGTGTAATAGCGGTTGCCATCATGTTGACAAAATTAACTGAGAAGGATAGTCTGCATGTAAACAATTATTCAGACAACCAAGGTCATACCTCAGACTGTTGGCCACGCATTGCACAGGGGTTAATATAATACGGTTAGGTAAATCGAGAGCTTTCCATCGACTAACGAACGAATTCTGTACGATGATAAATGCCTAAGATACAGTTCCGTAGCAACGATAAATCAGAAAATCAAAAGTAACACTTTTCGGTAACGTAACGTTAGTGAAAATTCCGATTAGTTGGACACTATAGCATGGCGGGACGATACAGAAAAGGTTATCAGTAGAACAGTCCCTCCAAAGTTTGCTGACACATCCAATCCGAATAGATCCAATTTCATTAATATGTGCTATAAAAATCGATAAAAACTGCCAAAAAAAAAAAAAAAAAAAAAAATTAAATAGCAGAATTAAAAAACAAGTTTGCCGTAAAATTCATAGTTCACAACTTTTGTGAAATCAAAGTGCTCAAATTTCAAAACAATTTGAAATATTTATAATGCGATAAGTTACGAAAATTCGTTCATACGATCATGCTGAGTGATTGGAATTTTCTATCAATTTTACTTTCATCAAACTTCTCAATATCTTGATGTTTCGCTCCTGCGTCGGCTCTCTCCAAAGGGTGCGAATTAACCTAAGATATTGAAAGATCGCTCAAATAGCGTAAAATTCACCAGTGATCACCAGGTCCTCATGTAAACAATGAGTTGTTTACATGAGAAGTTCTACTGTACCTCTACTTCAAGTTTGCTGCATTGTCAGCTTGCTGCAGTTTCTTGGTTTTTCTTCATGAGAATAATAAACAACAATTTTCCACATTCTAAATAAGGTGGGTAAAAACATTATGTACTACACTACGTAACACTTTTAGATTCTATGTGCTAAAGTGAAGGCATAAAATGTCAAAATCTTGCGATTACAGTCACGATCGCTAAAAAGTTGTGATTACGAATATAATTACAGAAAAACTGTGATTACGAATGTAATCATAATCGTAATCATATCTCCAGGTTCTGTGACGATGATCGTGATCGCAACTGTAAAATCCTACGATCGTATGCTGATGATGTATGCCCAACTCTTGAATCAAATAAGGGATACAATTGCATAACATTGTTCAATATGCATTGGATTTACACATTTATAACAAGTTGTTTCAAATCCTGATAATAAAGCACGAAATTTCACAAAAATATTTCGATGATGAAGCCAAGCCAATTCCTGTCATTATAACTATCTACGGTGTATCTGGAGGTAGTACAAGCACGCCTATTAGCCCAGTCAAATTAGACCAAAAAGAGGCAAATAGGAGAAAAAATTCATAGTAAAGAAATTTCTTCACCAGGCTCTTCCTTCACACCTAGTAAATCATATCTCAAAAGTCCCATAGTATGGGGGTGAGCTCGAGGAGGGGGGGGGGGGGGTTCTCATTTTTTTCGACTTTTTTTTCGGTTTTTTGCCTATAACTCGAAAAGTAAGCGTTCTAGAGACTTGTTTACTATTACCAGAATTAAAGTGCATACAATTTAATACAATTTGCACTCCAGACTTCATTCTCTACGATTAGGCGTTCCGCCGCTAGAGCGCGTTGAAAAGTAGGTATCATTTCAAAAAATCAGCAAAAAGGCCTTTATGCTCTTTTTACGCAGAAATCATTCGTATGTAACTTCTGGGTGACTTAGAATACATCATGATTTGTTTTCCGAACATCAGTGATGCTCGGACAGTGGTTTGAGCAAGTTTCATGTATGTCTTTTTTTTCAGTTCTTCGCTTACATCCTGGAAACTGTGATAACAATAACATATTTTCAGCACCCTTACCAACTCACTGTGAATTATCAGTGAATATAGTGGGTCTAAAAAAGAAAAGAAAAAAAGGAACTAAAGAAAATGAGCTGTGTTTCACCAAAAAATGTTTAATGTGCAGGTACAGTATAACCCATGTTGAAGTAAGATTCACAAAAGGAGTGGGAGGGGGAAGGGGTCATCAACCTTCACAGGTATCTGCTCTTCATCCATTGAGAATCACCATCCATAGTCAAACTGAAAATTCAAAATCGGATTACAGTGAGGTGCATATAATCTTATATTGATAGATAGATGAAGTTCATGCAGATGGTTAGGGTGAAACTTACAGGGCGATGACATATGTGTTGAGTGGGTAGTCTTATGGTTCCATGTCTGTTTCATCATCTTCTGTAGATGAACCGTCGTCAGCAAGTGGTGGGTTATTTTTGCAGGAACCTGAACAGTTGGAGCAGAGTGTTGAGCAGTGGACGCCAGCTCTGCGGCATCCACATCGAGCACTACCACAGCTTTTGGTGCAGCTGCAAAATATATTCTGCAGAATTTCAGATGTTGCTGGTGGATCCAAAGTTGGAATTGGTTTGAGGAAGCCATCGTCTCCCTACTCCAGCCCCAATTCTGCAGAATATATTTTGCAGCTGCACCAAAAGCTGCGGTAGTGGTTGATGATGCAGAGCTGGCATCCACTGCTCAACACTCTGCTCCAACTGTTCAGGTTCCTGCACAAACAACCCACCACTTGCTGACGACAGTTCATCTACAGAAGATGATGAAACAGACATGGAACCATAAGACTACCCACTCAACACATATGTCATCGCCCTGTAAGTTTCATCCTAATCATCTGCATGAACGTCGTCTATCTATATAAGATTATATGCACCTCACTATAATCCGATTTTGAATTTTCAGTTTGACTGTGGATGGTGATTCTCAATGGATGAAGAGCAGATACCTGTGAAGATTGATGACCCCTTCCCCCTCCCATCCTTTTGTGAATATTACTTCAACATGGGTTATACTGTACCTGCACATTAAACATTGTTTGCTGAAACACAGCTCATTTTCTTTAGTTCCTTTTTTTTCTTTTCTTTTTTAGAGCCACTGTGTTTTATATACATATATATTCACTGATAATTCACAGTGAGTTGGTAAGGGTGCTGAAAATATGTTATTGTTATCACAGTTTCCAGGATGTAAGCGAAGAACTGAAAAAAAGACATACATGAAACTTGCTCAAACCACTGTCCGAGCATCACTGATGTTCGGAAAACAAATCATGATGAATTCTAAGTCACCCAGAAGTTACATACGAATGATTTCTGCGTAAAAAGAGCATAAAGGCCTTTTTGCTGATTTTTTGAAATGATACCTACTTTTCAACGCGCTCTAGCGGCGGAACGCCTAATCGTAGAGAATGAAGTCAGGAGTGAAAATTGTAGTAAATTTTATGCACTTTAATTCTGGTAATAGTAAACAAGTCGCTAGAACGCTTACTTTTCGAGTTATAGGCAAAAAACCGAAAAAAAAGTCGAAAAAAAGGAGAACCCCCCCCCCCCCTCCTCGAGCTCACCCCCCATGCTTTTTGGACTTTTGAGATATGATTTACTAGGTGTGAAGGAAGAGCCTGGTGAAGAAATGTCTTTACTATGAATTTTTCCTCCTGTTGCCTCTAATTTGACTGGGCTATATTGACAGCCCGACCCCGTCTAGGTACTCACGTTTGTTTTGTTAGTGTGAAAGCCAAATTACGAGTTCAATGTTTGCTCTTGTTACGTAAAGAGTAAGAAGGGACCCCTCCCTCAGCTGTAGCCTGTTTGTCTATTTTTCATCTCACGAGCGAAGCCCGCTATCTGTTTGTATAACTCGATGGCCTTCTCTAATCACTTTTGGAGCCGGGGCGGCTGACGTTATCTCGCTCGGCCCTCTGATTCGTCTCTAATGGTTTGTTAAACCCAGCTAATGTCTGATGAGAACCGTCTGAAATTCAACTCCTACCCCACAAATACGATCGGGGATCCTGCTCTGTGATTAACGGAATCACTACAACAAGCAATCACAATCACCAAGCGTCCAATACAGCGAAAGAGGATAATTAACTTGCTGGTTAACGTACAATTTAATGAGACAACAATCCTTTATATTTTCCTATTAAGATATCAATCATTGAAAATAAATTATGTTATGCGGGAAATAAAAAAGAACCCCTTATCGAAAATTTTCGAAATTGAGTTATTGTTATTTCCTTAAACAGGGTTAATATCTGAACAATTTAATGAAAAAATTATAATTCTATCTTAAAAATTGACAAAGTTATGGGCAAATAAAAATTAGTAACGAGAACATGGTATTTTTAAGGAAACCGCGTCTAAAGTTTTGAATAACATTTCTAAATTTCTAAATTTCTAACATTTAATCATATTTAAGAAAAAATATATACATTAAATTTACTGTCATACTGCCAATTAATGGTTTAAAACAAAAACAATAGCTTCATTTTCTACAAAAATTCGCTAAAATGGCTAAAAACGGCTGAAAATCGTTAAATCTATATTTTTTATTTAGCAGGATATTAATCAAAAACATAAAGTTCATCAATTATAAAATAGAACATTCAAAAATTTGAGTACAAAATTATGCTGAAAAATACTTAAATTTTCTCAAAATTTGCTAAAAAATCTTTAAAAACTGCAAAAAAATCTAAAAATCCAAAATCATTCAATGAATAGCAGATTATAATTTAGAATACGTTTTATGCCATAAAATTAATAGAGTTAACAATTTCTTTCCATCCAAAAAGCTAGAATTTCAAAACAATTTAACAGTATAGAATACGGTAATTTAAAAAAAAATTTGCTCATACGATCATGCCGCATGACTGGAATCTAATAGATTTTTCAGCAAATATTAATGAAATTTAAGTAAATAAAATATCAAGAAAATTTTCGAGAAATTTATTTTTAAAATTTTTGGAGCCATTGAAATAGCTTCTTTTTTTTAACGAAAATTCTCTAAAAAATGTGCAGTTTTGGCCCTAGAGGAATGCGAGGCTGACATTTTGTATTGCAACTGTTTTGAGATGACAGAAAAACATTATTTCACTCAGAAGGGATTAAATCTTCAAAATATAATCTCAAACAAAGATTATCTCACTCATAAGGTATTAAATTTCCAAAATATAATCCCAAACAAGATTATCTCACTCAGAAGAGATTAAATTTTCAAAATATAATATCAAACCTTCTCCCGAAATTAACACCCAATTTCAGCCTCGGCTTCATGACTAATTTGGTGCCATGCAGTACCGGATAGATTAAATCATGGGCAATTTAACCTGTTTTACACAGTGTGCCACGTGCCTCAGACTAAAGCGTGTTGGCCCACCTCGTTTCATACAACACGACAGTAAAGACAGAATAATCTTTCAGACAACATTATTGTTAATCAGGATATCATAAACAAATTAGTTTATCTTACAAACACAGCAGGTGTTTCGGGGCAGGATATTTGAGACCTTGGGGGAGGCCGCCAGGACGGAGGGGGGACGACCAGTAGGGGACGCGACGTCGGACGGAGCGCGCGTGCGGAACACCCGACTGACACTGGGGGGTTAAAATATTACGGAGTTGGACCGAGACGCAGAACGACCATTATCTTAAAACTTTCTTACTCAATCGCTTGTTTTCTACCTATTTTTCGTGTAAATTTATTATAAGGATTTTTTCGGAAAGTGGAGCTATGACGTCAATCCGTGAAAAGGGCCCGACGCTCGTTGGCGCCATCGACGAAGGGACCAGCAGCGCTAGGTTTCTGGTGAGTTGAACCTTGGTACAATGCAGATCTAGAGCCCTTCCACAGATAGGATACCTATAGGAAACTTTCTGTGTAGAAATTTTTCATCTTTGACCTCAGATTCGGATTCAGCTAACCCTAGTTTAGTTAACCCAGTTATGTCACTGCTGTTGTTGAGGTATAACTCTTGAGTCGGGATTAACCCCCTATGTGGAAACGCCCCCTTAGAAGAATTTTGTTACTGGTCAGATACCCATCATATAGCACCTTTTTGGAAAGCTCTCGCTCTGATTTTTTTATTAAGAAAATAAAAAATAGAAAATCTCCCATTATTCAAGTGTACCTACCTACCTACCTAAATATAGCATAAAATGTGTATCTGTTTGTCACTACCTAGTTTTGTAATGGATAAAATCGGCTACCCATTACTACAAAAGTAATTCCAGTTTCCTAGTTGGGGTTCTCAAGATTGTAAAAAAGCACAGTAAAAAGGAAATTGTTAGATTCACAGTTAAGGAATGAGACGATAAAAATATGTGTGTACGTAAAAATATGGGCGTACCACTATAGGGGGTTAATCCCGACTCAAGAGTTATATCTAAAAAACGGCAGTGACATAACTGGGTTAACTCCAGATTAGTTCGTGATCCTTCATGGTGGAACGGGCCTTAAGTGGATTTTCATGTTTTTGTTGAAATTTGCAAGAGCGATTCTTGTGAGTACGAACAAGGCACAGTAGGTAGGTGAAATAGGTAATATTCAGTGGGTACCTCCAATATTCGGAAATGGGAGCGTAGGAAGTACCTACTTAAATATATCCATTTAAATATAAAATTTAACTGCCAGAAACTTTATGAAATAGCGTTACGAATTTGCAATACAAATAATGGAATAACAATTGAAAAAACTACAAATTATCATTCAAAGGAGAATCAATTTTCTGTTTAGATACATACTCTTGGGAATTTGCAATTCACACTTTATAAATGTGGTCTAATTTTATCAATTATTTCAATCTTTAAAACTCGTGAGACGGGCGGGGCGATCTCAATCGTTTCAATGAAATTCAACTTAGATAGGTAGCTACCAGAATAAAACGTAAAAAGTTCCAGTCCTACAGCATGACAGTATGAGCGAATTTTCAAAACGTGCTATATCCAATTAAATTTCTCTAATTTTTTGAAATATGAGCATGAGTGCAAATCAATTGATAATTATAAAGTTTATAAAAAAGACTCGAAATAATATTCAGCTATTCAAACACAGATTTTGGATTTTTTTTTAGCAGATTTTTACAGATTTTGGAAACTTTTTTTGCAGTTTTTAGCACATACCCATAATGAAATCCATTTTTTTTTCATTCTATTTCGATTGTTTTTCCATTCACTTTTAAATAGAAGTTCTGCAATTGTTCTGCAATAATCTAGTTTAAGCTCATACGCAAGCACTCTGATTGCCCGACCTTGTGAAGAGATTTGACTCCACACCCTTATCTATGTCCTGAGAGAGGTAATCAAATATACCGAAACGTAGGCCTACACAAACTGCGGTCATTTTCTAACTGAAACTCAAGAACCCCCACAACCTTACTTTAAGCCAATCAGTCGAGAGGCCAAACCTTATTAATCTATAACTGTAGAGGTTTGAGACATTACATCCAAGTCTCTGATTTCACGTTGAAACCAAGAAAGAAGAAACTTTTACGCTCAGCCTGAACCATGGTAATGATAAATTAGATGGCTGTACTGTTGTGACCTGAGGGTAAGGTTTAGTGAACATAGAAGTTGAAGAAATGGACGATTTACTATTTATAGGTAAAATAGCTCAAATCTCTGCTTGAGATATCTGGTGCGCATTACTCGTTATACACTTGCTAATTGGCAAGAGGGCGGGTGTTGCCACATAATCACCTCCAACCTTGGATGAGAAAACTATTTGATTTCACTAGCTCATTATATCGTAGCAGAATGTGATTTCCAGCCAAATTTCCACCGTTAATATCACAACAACCTCTGTTCTGTCTCAATGTTCTAATCTTTCCCTGAGAACTCACATCGCTAGTTCTTGAACTATTCCAATTAACAACTATTTTAATCTTATCTCTTATCCCTAAGCCACAGGAGGTAAATGCAAATGAATAGCTTTTGATGTAACTGGCCTTCCTTGAAGCTAGATGGAGCCCATAAGCAACCAGCAGCTAAGCGATGATACGATGAATAAAATTGTTTATTGGAAAAAAAGCAGTTAAGCAGGATAAGCTATGTTATTCCATCACCTCATTTGTGCCTTCAGAAAAGACACACATATTCCACCGCTAGAATTGCAGGTGATCTAGAAATCTATTTTAGGGAACCAAGAATCAAACGTTGGATCTTTTGAGTCTTTTTCATGTATTTGACCATGTGTCCTTCCAGACGACATCTGACCTATGAATCGAGGTAATATTTTAATTTTAATCTAAAGATTAGAGTGGCAGACGAAAGGATAACAACAGTTTCTAATATGTAATTAAAAAAAAAAATTTTAAACGGTGAAAGGTTGCAAATCTCTTAAATTTGATCTTCTAGAGGATATTATTTAGACCAATCTTGAATATGTTAAGTATGCAAACTTATAAAAGGTGCAGAAAAGAGCAACAAAACACTAAAACAGATTTTTATAGTTAATTATCATTCAGAAAAGCTTGTTCATTTTCAAAGTTGAGCAGTTTTGTCTCAAAAATAACTCGTTTCTAAAGCAATGAATCAAAGTTTTGTCAACCGTAGATCGAGAGCGATGTGATGGCCAGTCACTACCTAAGTGGAAGAATGGATTGAAATACAACTGATCTGATAATTAATTAATTTCAACGAATAATACGTTTCACGGAGACCTTATTGTCGAAAATTGTCATCCAATAACGCAATGAAAAAATGACACGTGTATACGTACAAGAAGGCTACTGTTACCGTTGCCTTGTGATCTTGTAAGGTAATTTATTAGCTATTCAATCTATGGAGCAAAAGCTTGGTTCGTCTAGAAACGAATCATAAAGTCTAGAGCCCATATATCAGCTAGGATCCGGAGCTAATTTAGTTGCTACTCAACCTATATGAACCAGAAATCTCAAACGGAAGCCTGGGATATCTTGAATACCTTCATTATCTATTCATGGGATATCTAGAATCATCTGAATCTCCTAGACCAGCTAAATCAGCTCCGGAATTTCTTCGATATTTAACATATGAAGCTAAAATTTGGAATGGAGGGCCCTTGGGATACCTAGAAACGAATCGTATTGTCTGATGCTCTACAGTGCGGCTGAGTGAGCTCCGGAGCTAATATTACTACGTAGAAAATTTTCAAGTAGAAAACGTAAAAACGTATTCTACGCTCATTACTCTCCTTTAGGCGCAACATTTTTAAAATTTTAATCAAGTTTTACTTTTTCCAGGTTTTTTCGTCACAAACTTCCAGGCTGATCACTTCTCACCAAATCCCTATAGATAAGCTGTGCCCGAAGGAAGGATGGGTGGAGCAAGACCCAGAAGTGATAATGGACGCTGTGAGAGAATGTTTGGAACAGACGGCAACTAAACTGAAAGAAAATAGCGAAATGGACGTGAGCTGCTTATCCGCCATAGGGATCTCCAACCAGAGAGAGACGACGCTGGCGTGGGACAAAACAACTGGAAAACCCCTACACAACGCCATTGGTATGTCAAAATATTATAACAAACCAATCCAATTAATCCATAGCTAATACCTGTTAATTTTTCTAGGAACGAAATAATTATTATATCACCACTGGGGACGTAAAGCAAATCCCTTGATAGTATGTAATATGAGTTGACCCTTTCAAATACTACACTAGCATCCCTACATGAATCTGGAAACATGCATTGCGATAAAAAGAGAATAAATATGATGAATAGCTCTCAAGTTACGAGTTGGTATTTATTAAATAAGAAAGAGAAAGAATTGTATTTAAAATGAGGAGCTCCCTAAACAAATCATGAGTTTTATTAATTTTCAAAAGTGTTGTGCCAAAATTGTATTATAAACTGCAACTATATGTATTGATTTATGAATTCAAATAATTTATATTCTCCAAAATTTTCAAAGAAATACTACCAATATCACTGACTTTCTCTGATTTTCACATTTCCAATCCCAGTTACTTATTATGTCACTCCCGTTGTGCGACAGAAATATCGGCCGAATGTATGACTTTGACACCTGCACACAAATGAGTAGCTTCCGAATCTACCTGTTGGTTAGCGAGCACAACTGTTTTCACTTTCGGGAGATGAAGAATTTTTCTTATCCAAAGGCAAATTTTCCACTCGCATTTTACGAACTAAATCATTCGCGACGAATTCGTGGAAACCCATTTCAAAACGGAAGTTAGTGAAAAAACGGTGTCTATTTCCACGAAAAATAAAGATTCCCTTTCCTTTCTCTCGACCAATGGGATTCAATCTCCCTTCACCTATGACTATATAAGCTGTGTCATTTCTAATGTGTGTTCAGTTATTGTTTGTTACTGATGATGGCCTAACCGTCGAAATCGATTCAACATTGTAACTCTTTATTTTTCGCGGAAATAGGCAACGTTCTTTCACTAACTTCCGTTTCGCATTTTACGTTTGAGGTCAATTGTGGGAGCCCGATAAATCGGGAGAACAACGTTTTAGGCCATTCTAAACAACTTTCGTTCCGTGTCTACCTGTCGGTCAAGAATCCGCAATCTTGTAATTAACCCAAATTGTTTCCATCCGATCTTGATGAAATTTTCAGGGAATGTGCGGGTTAGTATGTAGATGGTCCCCAATCTATTTCATTGTTCAACAATCAAAACTCCGCTCTGCGCATGCGCAAACGTAAATATCATTAAGCATAATTTTCTTACGCTCTAGTTATCCGAACTCGCTCTAATCTGGAGGATAGTTGAGAACACAATTTGAACACACAAAGCAATAATAATTGTATCATTAGCAGCTCCAGCGCATGCTCAAATGTGTTATCTTTGTAACGAGCTTAATTTCCACAGTTTTCATCCAATTTTGATGAAATTTTCAGCGAATGTGCGGGTTAGGCAGTAGATTTCCCCTTTTCAATTAATTTTTCTGAAATCATTACTACATTCTGGTCATGCGCAAACGTAAATTACTTCAAGTTTTACGATACATCTTGATTTACCATTTTCCGCTATGGAATTTTCTAAGATTATTTAAAACATTTCAATGATCGATACATTCATGTTACGGTTTCGAGGAGCTATGTGGCACACCCAACTTGGCACTATTTTTACGTATCATTTATTGTACAGTTATACATTTTTCACTAGGTGGAAAGTGCCATAGATAATTGGCGATATTGATGTTTATTCAAGGTTTCTTCAACTACTTCACCCAAATTTGTGGGGAATGGTTTATTTGGGAAGATATTGACATGTTTTTTCATGTTCTCTTATCCAGAGCCTGTTAACTCCCTTCACAAGTAAATAGAGACCGTGTGTTTACTTTCCGATTGATTTTTTTTTTTAATTTTTTTTTTTGGGGAAACCTCGAATTGAACTGTATCTTTGTAAAAATTCGATTAGTCCAAGTTATAATACGATACAACGATAATACGAGTACGATACGACAACTATCCATAGGGAGAGTACCCATGAAGTGCTAAATATGCGCTCTGGAGACTCGGATTAGGAGAGTAGGAGGTGAAAGCTGAGTGGTAGTGGTGAGTGTCGTATCATTGACGAACGAAGTGATCATCTACAAAAGCATTTGTCAGCGTGTCTGCATGCGTGAGTGCTCCGCGCTACAGGCAGCAATTTTGGAGCTATCAACTTGAAATTCGGTAGGTAGACTCTTTAGACATCCGAAATCAGCTGTGTAGTTTTTTGAACAATCCGACGACAGGAATTTGTCGACGGCAACGAAAATCGTCAAATTAACCAAAAATCGAGTTTGGTATCGGTTTCAATAGTTTTCGCCACATAGAATCAACTGGAACCACTATAAAAGCTTTAAAAGTTGTCCTTGACGACAATAAGACGTCGTCGTCACTGATGTCAGTCATTGTCATTCATCAAAAATCGAGGTTGGTATCGGTTTCAATAGTTTTCGCCACATAGAATCAACTGGAACCACTATAAAAGCTTTAAAAGTTGTCCTTGACGACAATAAGACGTCGTCGTCACTGATTTCAGTCACTGTCATTCATCAAAAATTGAGTTTGGTAGCGAAAATGTGTACATTACCATAAACTTCGTGAAACACCTGATCATTGGACCCACGAGTAAAATATAGAAAAACAGCTGAGTAAAAACTATACCTCGGAGTTCAGGAAAAAAGAGGGGATCCTACTTTGGGGAAATCGTCAGAAAACGCAATGACTTTGGGGAAAAAGAACGAACACTTTGGGGAAACGAAAGAAAGACGAAAACCAGACCACCAAACTATACACATCATTCTGACCTATATGTCCAACTAATCTGAATTTTTACTAAGGGATTGACTACTTGATGCTATGTATTTTTGAGATGCGAACTTGCGAGCATCCAGACCACCAAACTATACACATCATTCTGATCTCCTTGACACAAAAGCATTGCCGGTCTTTGCCCCAAAAGCATAGCGTCCTCAGCTCCCACTCACCTCCCGTTTCCTAAAATTCACAAGGAACATAAGTTTGTTTTCTCTCTGTACATGGATAAATTGGGCAACTACCCGCAATTTCTGTTAATAAATAAATAAATGATTGCAACAATACCTACATCAAATTAAAAGTTCAGTTAAATATAATTTATTGCAATTTGTTAAAACTTCCAACATTTTACAACAGTAGCATGCTAATTAATTTTGATATCGCCCTAACAATTTTCCAAATGCTTTATAATTAATATCAAATAATAAATACATTTTTGAGAGTGAGTAAAGTATGTTGGTATCTACTACTAATATCATAATGAAAAGGTGTTAGCAAACAACTATAAAATTTTCAGTGTGGCTCGATATGAGGACGGCTTCAACGATGGAAGCCCTCCTGGATAAGGTTCCGGACAGAGACAAGAACTGTTTGAAGAAATTGTGCGGTCTCCCAATGTCGCCTTACTTCTCAGCTCTCAAGATCCGCTGGCTCCTCGACAATGTGGAGGCGGTGAAAGAGGCTCAGGAGAATGGACGACTCCTCTTTGGCACGATGGACACTTGGCTCATATGGGTAAACAAATAATTTGTAACAACCGCAAACCGTTTCATGCGGTTCCAATTTATTTTTAGTAATCATTATGGTTGGTAGCCTTTCCATTTGTATGGTTAGCGTGGTTGTGAGGGGATGAGAGAATAGTTTAGGCTGCTTTTCTCATCATTTATTGAATGGCTCCTAGCGCTTTCGCCCTAATGGGCCTTATCAGGGAGCTATAGTGTACAAAAAGACAACAGGCATGTTGTAGTTACTATGGTAATTATATGGTAGGTTCTAGTTTGAGTTGTTTGATGGTAATGACACAGTTATGTAGTTATTATGCACCTATTAATTAAGTTGTAGTTCTAAGTAGTTAGTAGTAAAAATAGTGGGAATAGGTCGCCAAAGATGGTATTATAGGGTAGTCCACTTACTTTAAGATAACATTTTGTAAGTGGCTTGGTGAGTACAAACTCAAACCACTGTATAAAAAACTAAGTTGAGCCGATTGCACTTCTACCATACTTATATATTACATTTCTCATTACAGGATACCAAGTAAACATATAGACATAAACGAATTACTACAACAAAATGTTATCTTAAAGTAAGTGGACTACCCTATAATACAGCCCCACCTTTGGCGACCTATTCCCACTATTTTTACTACTAATTACTTAGAACTACAACTTAATTAATAGGTACATAATAACTACATAACTGTGTCATTACCATCAAACAACTCAAACTAGAACCTACCATATAATTACCATAGTAACTACAACATGCCTGTTGTCTTTTTGTACACTATAGCTCCCTGATAAGGCCCATTAGGGCGAAAGCGCTAGGAGCCATTCAATAAATGATGAGAAAAGCAGCCTAATTTATTTTTAGCAAATTTTTGAAAACGAACATTCCCCCCTTCCCACCACCTCCTTTTACTCATTTCAACATTTTTAAAGAAAATTCAGTAACATTTTCAACCTCTCGACGGACCACACGACCTTTCGAAGAAAAAATATCTTATTTCTCAGCTTCTCAACGGTATTTACGCTAGCTACTAGCTAGACCCATGTGCTAATTATCTTCCACTTCCTAATTTACATTTTTTAAACTAAAGATGTAACAGATTAAGGGTACCCGGTGCTGGGAGTCTAGGGCCGGAATCCACACAATTAATAACAGAGGAGAGGTGTGACAGCCATTTCCCCTACTAGCGGGGTGAGGCTACATTTCCAATCGCGGTAGCTCGAGAACGCGAGAAGAAGCGGCATTCAACCCAACACTGAGCGAAAAGGTAGACACGCTCTCTCGGAAATGACGGGTACTGTCACACTTGCCCCTTAAAAACATAGTTGTTTGAAAAACAAGTATGTAAAATGTTGACTGACAGTAGTATCAGTTCAATGCAGGAAAGGTTATCTGGAGAACCACAATGCTGGATAGCTTCCTTCGTAAAGGTACTACTGAGATAGTTTTACTGGCGGAGAACTATGGTCCTTGATAAATAGCTGCATTGGAGATAGGGAATAACATGTGCAAATAAAACAGTGGATTGTAAATGAATCTTGTTCAGGAATTATCATCTGAAACATTCATTGGGCTGCTAACCCCCAATCAAAGATTGGAACAATCGGGGAGGATAAATTGCTCAACTTTGAAGACTTACAACATAGTAAAAATACTATGTTAAGAAATATAATTAATATGAATCATCAATGGAAATTTTACCCATAGAAATATGTGAATATAGAATTGGGAATTTTACCCATGGAAACTGAAATATTTCACTGACCAAACTAAACACTTAAACCCCGGAATTTAGGAAATTTAAAATTGAATTGAAAAGAACACGTGTTAGAACTGAAAACTGAATATAATATATTTCATATAACCTGAACATGAATAAAGAAACCTCAGTGTTGCTGTTGTTGTTTCATTTTGATATTGCAGACATGGCAGAAACATATAAATATAGAATTGGAAATTTCACCCATGGAAATAGTAATAATAACACTAGAAGTAAAGTAAAAGCAGAGGCGCCTGGAATTATCATCAATTAGGTGAATAATTGAAGAGTGAAAAGGGGAAAATTTGAAAATTAGTAAATCCTAATTGACCAATGAAATTATTTATATGAAAAGGGATAAATAGGATTCCTTCTGGAATCCTTGGGCACAGTGTTTCTTCTGAAACATTTAGTCCTTTAGAACAATGTTCTTCTGAAATATTTAGCCCTAAAAATAGTGGATTGGATTACTAGGCAATGACCGTTGTGCAGTCCTAACCACGTTCCGAGTACCATATTTGTAACAGATTAAGGGTACCTGGTGTTAGGCATCCTGGACCAAAATCCGCACAATAAATAACAGAGGAGAGGTGAGACAGTCCCTTCCCCTACTAGCGCACAAATGAGCAGCTTTCAAGGAATATCCTCCCGATAAACTATATCCCCAATCGCGGCAGCTCGAGAATGCGAGAAGAAGCGGCGTTCAACCCAACGCTGAGCTGTCACAAAGATGACAAACATGTATTCTACAATAGTCACAACCTACACCTACCATTTTTGAAAAATTGCTATTTGTGAAAAATACACCTTTATTATTCTGATGTCCTAAAGAGGCATATTCTTCCAATCTCGACCCCTTACAATCCTATTGGTAAAATTGATAGTTAACAATTTCTGTGCTCAAATTTCATAACACTTCAAATAAACACAATATGAAAGTTGAGGAAATTCGCTCATATACGGTCGTGCTGCATACTTGGAAGTTCTATACATAGTACTTCTGACGATCGTATGAATTTTTATTTTTATTATGAATGGTAATATTAACTTTTGCTATTTTAGTCACTGCTCATCTTTTCTTCGTAACTCCAATTTAAGGTTTAAGCCTCATGCGCAGTTCTTAAGGTGCGCACATACTGATGAGCGTACGCCACTCGCGCACAGCAATCTCGCGTCGGTTCTTTCGACGAACCCTTTGATGGTTCTCAGTTCCAATTTGAACGTGTCTAAGCAAAGTCAAGCGCACGGGGTGTGCACGAACTCTGCTACTTTGATTGGCAGATCAACTTTGTTTAAAGTATTTAGGCATACTTTTTTCGTTCAAAATACCTTATACTTAATTTGCTTAAATATGTAAAGTACAAGACTACCTTAGTTTTGAAGGTGGATGGAATCGTACCCTTAATTCACTTAGGTAGTAGATACTTGAGTTACTACATTCATTGAATGTTATTCCAATTTACTCCTCTTTGATTAATTTTTTGTTGTTCCGATCTAAAACTTTACCTGATGTTCTTTTACAGATCTTGCCATTGCAGTTTTCGTTTTCTGGTGGTTTTTTATTTTTTCCAAATAGGTAATTATTATCAAATAGGTAGCTGTGAAATATGGGTGCGAGGACTCAATCTGGTTTCATCTTTACTTTCACTGTGTAAAACTCCAACCTAAGTACAGCCATATTCTAGGTCGGCATTCAAAAACGAAACGGGCGTTGAGTCAATAAAAACAAAGCATCTAGTGAATTTCAAAAATACAAATGAAGAAAAATATATATTACCTAATAAATTAAAAATAACAATAAATTAATAATGAAAAGATAGGTGGAAGAAAATGCTGGAAAAACTGAAATATAATTTATGATTTGTACATAGCGTAGGTTTAGTTCAAGTTAAATGGAGATACTTCATTTTTCATGGAAATACATCAGTTTACTCGGGTGTACTTAACGTTTGACCAAAAAATCGGGCCTCCTTCTATCCCCTATCCCAACGCGACTGAGTAACTTCGTTGGAATCCCACGGATCGAAAGAGGTTCGTAGAATTTCTAATTTCCGTGATCATTCCAGTGATTCTGAAATTGATGGAGGCAGGGATGTCAAACAAAAATTAAAAAAAAAAAAAAACCGAAACGCCAATGAATTTGAAATAATTAATTAAATTATAACATCAAAAACACAAATCAAGAACGAAAAAACAAATGTAAAAAAAGTGGTTTTTGTATAATTTGTTCGTATTTTTCGTCTTTATTCTATGAAGTTTTTCCACGTGTGTTCTAAAGATAACATAAAGGGGAGAAAAACAACTCAAGTATAATCTATCGTAGGAATATTGCAATTGCATATTATATTGTGTTAATTGAACATACTGAGGCTCTCATTCAGAAGTCTATTTCTTGAATCAGGGTTGATTTCTAGGATTTTTGGTTGCAGAACCTGACAGGAGGTCCCTCCGGAGGTCTACACATAACAGATGTCACTAACGCTTCACGAACGATGCTCATGAACTTGAAAACGTTGCAATGGGACGATGAATTGTGCAGGTTGGTAAAATCAACTAAACGATTGTTTTATTTAATACTAGCCTAGTTTTCTTGCTCGCTTCGCTCGCTCGGTATGGCTGTATAGATCCGATGGTCTTTACTGTTGAGTGGGACATGTAAATTGATTAGAAACGGTGAATCACTAAGGGTGATTTGAAATGTGTAGGGGATGTTGCTCGCTTCGTTCGCTGTCTTTGGGATGCACAGATGCGATGGGATATATAAAGTCCATCCCGAGTTCGTAGCTGGAATTGAAACCCCCTAGTCGAGGACTTTCGTTTGAGACCACACACGGATTTTCCCGTTTTTCTACCCCCCCCCCCCACTCTCCCACCACACCCCTCACAACCACCCCTTTACTTATTTCTTATTTATGGTAGCTGGAATTGAAACCCCCTAGTCGTGGACTTTTGTTAGAGCCCACACACGGATTTTCCAGTTTTTCTACCCCCCACCCCTCACAACCACCCTTTACTTATTCCTTATTTATGGTAGCTGGAATTGAAACCCCCTAGTCGTGGACTTTCGTTTGAGCCCACACAAGGATTTTCCAGTTTTTCTACCCCCACCCTTCACAACCACCCCTCACAGAGCAGGGGTTGCGCAATTTTGATGTGGCCTACAGTTAGCGCCGGAAGTGGCTGGTCACATTAAAAAATGAATCGCGCAAATCGGTCAATCCGTTCAAAAGTTATGGAGGTACTATTCATACATACAGACACTTTACTTTATTAATATAAAGATTATTCCATTTTCACCATACAGATTTATCAAAATGTAATGCTGTTTCACAAAAGTCTGTTTGATTACAATAATGTAAGCCTCACGAAGTTCGATCTTTGTTTAATGTGAAATCCATCAACTACCACTGCCATCTTTCTCGAGTGATATATTCACATATCCTTCGTCCTTGTGAGCGGATTATTTGCTCATGCCCCATCAAGATCAGCTCTTCGGTAATTGTGACAGGCCAAGTGTGGAATTCTCGTCCTCTTTGAAAATGCTTAAAAAACATAGGTAGATACATTGCTTACCTAAAATATAGTCCTCAAGATTAACTTGCATATTTATAAATTTTCTTCCTTTTCCTCCCTCACTTTCCTTTTAAACAATTCTATTGTTTTTAGTCTGGGTGAGATTATAATACACAACTGTGAGTAAAAAGGACTGCTAGAAATCCGTTTCATATTCGTCTATCTCCACTAATGTGCAATAACGACAACAAATATATCAATCGGGAAGGGATCAGGTTACATTCCTCAACAAGGTTGAAAGCTTTGACTTGCAATCACAACCACTGGCTGCTACCGCATTCTTCTTTGGGCTTATCTTCATAAATTCCTCCGCTACTCTTCTTCGTAAGTAGTAAGAGATGTCACACAAAAACTTCTGCTAAGTTGAGTGGGCAGAATGGCTTCCTCATTCATTGTAGCATGAACACAATGAACTAGTTGAAAACAATTTCCTTACGAAAAAATCGAAGTTATCCAAAATTCATTGTTGCACATACGCACATGCTACTATTGATTCTACAAAAATGAAATTCGTTGATGACCATTTTCGACCTAACCCACACAATCCCTAAAAAAATAATCAGAATCGGCCTTTAGTTTCGGGGTTCCACGTGTGCCAGCCAAATTTAGTTTTGTGTATGAGCAATAGCTATTATCAACCAATTGCGATGAAATTCATAGGGAATCTTCTTGAAATTCATACCAACTATCCTCTGAGTTTGAATGATATCGGACCAATAGATTATTGGAAATAAACATATACAAAAATTACGTTTGCGCGTGGACGCACGCCATTTTTGGTCCAAGGCAATTCCTTAGAACCATCTAAGAGCTAATCCACATAATCCCTGAAAATTTCATCAAAATCTGTCCATTAGGCACGGAGTTTTACATGCGTCAATGAACTTGAGTATTGAGCATGCACAATAGTTATTTGCCAACCAATTACGGTAAAACTCGTAGTGCTCTTTCCTGAAACATATACCTAACTACCTACGTAAAAAACCCAAGTCGTAAGAAATCGACGGTATATGAAGTTCACGTTTGCGCATGCGCACACGCCATTATTGATTTGATGACAATGAAATCTATAGGGAACTATCTAGTAGCTAAACGACACAATCCCTAAATATTCATCGTAATCGGACTAAACTGACAGTCAAACAGACATGGAACCAAAACTGATCAACAAACTCTGAAACGCATAAAGCAAGTGAAAATTTTGAGTTTTGAGGCTTTTTTAAACTTTTTGCACGTAGTACACAAAGCTTCCCGACTTTTGGTAGTGAGGAAACAAAACATATTTCTAGTATTCAAGAAATGAATGAAAAAACACTCCATGGTTTTTTGTGATACAATCAACTTTTCATAATGTTGTCTCCTTGATTGAAAATATTGTTAGAATCAATTAAAGAAGGTTTCAGAATTGAAAACAAGGAAGCAATAGGTAAACTATTTCATTCACTATGTTCTATAGGTAAACTGATTTCGTTAAATTTTGTAACGCCGGAAGGCCTTTACAAATAAATAATTTCATTCATTCATTTAATAATATTAGTTAACAATATTAATTACAACTATTTTTTCAGCTTTTTCGATATTCCCAAAGAATTATTACCAGAAATTCGAAGTTCTTCCGAGATTTATGGGAAAATCGTAGGAGGACCAATGGAAGGGATACCAATAGCATCGGTAAGTTAGCTACGTAAATGAGCTATTTAACCTATCGGTGTTTTTAACACAGAATGTGCTTTAGCCTTAGCATCACCAACCGAAAATATTCGTTCATGTGTAACGAAAATATGTTGCAATAATTTCTGATGATTTCCGCTTACAACCGAGTCGTTGCCATGGGAAATGGTACTTCGTCATTTTTCATCCCACAAAATTCGTTGACCATTCGTTCGAAAGCTCTCGATTTATCCAACCATATTCATGTTAACTACTGCCAAGTGCGTGGCCAACAAGCTGAGTTATAAGCATGGCTATTTGAATAATAATGGTTTACACACAGGAGATCATTCTCAGTAATTGATACTTGTAGTGAAGATGATACTTCACTATTATCATAGTGAAGTATTATAATAGTGAATACTATTACGATGGTTACCACCTTAGTTTTGTGTTTGTTTGGAAACAATAAAAGATTCATTCGTCGGTCGACTACCAACAAGTCTATGTCGTATATTTCTTGCTAGTTTCATTGGCGACGAAGAATGGCTAAGAATTCGCGTAGAGCTAGGAGAAGAGTGGAGGACGAGCTGCAAAATGATGAGGACGGTAGTGAGGGCGATAGCAAACGGATGGTTATCAGTAAGTTCAAGTTTGACCGTTTTGATCAGGAAAATGAAGACTGGATCTATTATCTCAAGCGATTTGAAATAGAGCTAGGTAAGCAAGGAATATTGAACCCAAAAGATCGGGCGACACTTTTTCTTTCGTCAGTTGGTCCGGGACCATTTCGTATTTTGGTTGATACCTGTGTACCTCAAGACATTGAGCAAATTGAATATGATGAGCTAAAGAGGGTCTTGTCTTCGTTATATGGAAAAAACACGTCCGTGTTTGCAGAGCGTCGCACATTCACGTTGAGGTGGAGAAGTGAGAATGAAACAGTACCTCAATACGTCTTGGAGTTGAAAACGTTGGCACGGGAGTGTAGATTCGGGAATTCTTTGGAGGAACGATTACAGGAGCAACTAATTTTAGGCATAAATGACACGGGTTGGCAAGAAGAATTGATCAAAGCTCATCCAGATGTTCAGAGTTCTTTCAAGGATGTTGACAAAACCGCTTTGCTTCTTGAGAAAGCAGCAGGGGAACAGAGGCGCCTTAGGGAGTTAGAACCTTCGTCAACAAATCGAATTACAAATGAGAGACGTACTCCTGTGAAACGTACCCCTAGGTACCCCATGCAACGGGGAAATTGTCATAACTGCGGATGGCAGAATAGAACTGAAGGTAAATGCCCGGCGCAAGAGGAAGTTTGTTATAAATGTGACATCAAAGGCCACTTTGCGAGGATGTGTAGGAAACATAAGCGAGATCATAGGCGGGGTGCAACATGTAGAGTGAATGAAGATGCGGAACCAGACGGCCACGAGAAAGCGACGTCATCAGGCAGTAGCACGACCAGTACTATTCGTCAAGTTGGGAAAAAGGGGAGCAAGGTGATGTTGGATGTTTGCATAAATGGGAAGATGGTTGAAATGCTGTATGACCCTGGAGCGGTGCAGACAGTGATCAGTGAAAAGATGTGGAAAAGGATTGGACGACCACCGTTAACACCGGGAGCGGACCTTAAAGGGTACACGAATTTCCCAATCAAAACACTGGGAAGAGCGGCGGTTTCAGTAAGAGCATTCAACAAAAGCTTGACATTACCACTGTGTGTAGTCCAAGCAGAGGAGTCACCATTGTTTGGGTTTGACTGGGCGATGGCGTTCAATATTCCAATGCCAGAAGGGGCCAGAATATGTAACATAACTAACCCTACCACGACTAAAGGAAAATTAAGAAAGGAAGATGCGATTAAGACAGACAAATATGTGGAAGAATGGGCCAGGGAGTACAGGGAGGTGTATGCTGAGGGGTTAGGTACAGTAAGAAACTATAAGCTAACGATAGGGCTAAAAGAAGGAGCAACTCCGAAATCATTTCCAGCCCGTAGAGTGCCAGTTGCATTGAGACCTGAGATTGAGAAGGAATTGGAACGGTTGGAAAAGGAGAAAATTATTGAGAAAGTGGACATACACTCAACTCCGGTAGAGTGGGTATCACCTATTGTTGTGGCAGTAAAGCCAACAGGCAAGGTACGTATTTGCGGCGATTTCAAGGTGACGATAAACCCACACATTGAGTCCAATTTACATCAACTTCCAAGTTTTGAAGAGATTTTGACGCGAGTTGGTGGGGGGAAAATTTTCTCCACTATTGATTTGAGGGATGCCTACCTGCAGATTGAAGTTGAAGAGAACACCAAACGGCTCTTGAATATCTCGACTCACAAAGGAATATATCGATACCATCGTATGCCTTTTGGGGTAAACTTGGCTCCAGCCATTTTTCAAAGTGTAATGGATAGGGTGTTAGGGGATCTGGATCAGGTGGCATGCTACCTAGACGACGTCATTGTGACAGGAACGAATATGAATGAACATTTAGCAAACATTCGGAAGGTTTTGAAGCGGCTGGAAGAATCAGGCTTTCGTGTTAATCCCCAAAAGTGCAGGTGGTTCCTGAAGTCAGTAGAGTACCTGGGGCATTGCATTGATGCTAAAGGAGTTCACCCAACAAGAAAGCACGTGGCAGCCATTGCAGAGATGCCTGCCCCTACGAACCGAAAGCAGTTGAGATCGTTTCTGGGTACGGTGAATTATTATGCAAGGTTTGTGCCACATTTACAATCAAAATGTGCCTTGCTGCATAACCTGAATAGGAAAGGAGTGAAGTGGGATTGGTCTGAGGAACATGAGCAGACATTTAAGATGGTGAGGAGCTGTCTTTCGGAGGAGGATACGTTAGCGCATTACAACCAGACACTCCCCTTAGTGGTGATGACAGACGCCAGTGAAGATGGATTAGGAGCAGTTTTGTTACACCGGTTTGGAAATGGTGAGGAGAAACCGGTAGTATTTGCATCCAGGATTTATAAACAGAGTGAAAAAAAACTATGCGGCCATTGACAGGGAAGCGCTTGCTATAGTGTTTGCATTGAACAGGTTCAGTCAATACCTCTTGGGGAGAAGCTTTATACTGAGGACGGATCATAAGCCATTGACATACATCTTTGGAGAAAAAGCGGAACTCCCAAAAGTAGCAGCCAGTCGTCTGGCAAGGTGGGCAGTTTACCTAAGTTCATTCCGGTACCAAATGGAGCATGTTAAGGGAGAGAAAAATGTTCTGGCTGATACCCTATCTCGTCTTCCCCTAGTTTCAGTGGAGGAGGTGTCGCAGGCAGAGGAGATGGGGAGACCAGATGGAAACCAATTATTGCATTTACGTTTGAATGACTTACCAGCCTCAAGGAGAAAATTGAGCCAAGACACACAGAGTGATGAAGTGTTAAGAAAAGTCATTCAGTACATTGAACAGGGTTGGCCCCCTAGAAGAACATTGGATGAACGGTTTTTTTCTTTTTGGGAGAAGAAGGATGAGTTATCCATAGAAGAAGACGTTTTATTATGGAGGGGGCGACTGATTATTCCCACAGCTTTGAAATCCCAGGTCCTAGGTTCATTGCATGAGGGTCACCCAGGAGAGGCAGCAATGAAGTCAATTGCAAAATTGCAGGTATGGTGGCCACGCATGGACCGAGACATTGAAAAGCATGTGAAATGTTGCTCAGGTTGCCAGAAGAACAGAGCAAAAGGTCAGGAATCACCGATTTACTTCTGGAATTTCCCTCATGAGGCATGGAGCAGAGTTCATGTGGATTTTGCTGGGCCATTTGAGGGTAAAATGTGGCTGGTACTGGTAGATGCCACCACAAAGTGGTTGGAAGTAGTGCCGATGCACTCAACAACAGCAAAGAAGACCATCACGGTGCTAAGAGAAATTTTCTCGCGATTTGGGCTGCCAAAATGTATAGTATCAGACAATGGGCCCCAATTTATTTCAAGTGAATTTAAGGAGTTTTGCAATAATAATAACATACAGCATATCAAAGCAACTCCTTACCACCCCAGAACAAATGGGCTGGCAGAACGGGCAGTCAGAACATTCAAGGAGCGGCTCAAGGCAGCAAAGCACGACAAGGGTGATATAGAGCTGAAATTACTGAAATTTCTGATTTCATACAGAAATGCAACCCACACCACAACAGGTCGATCCCCTGCCCAGATGATGTTTGGAAGACCGATCAGGACAAGGTTGGATTTGCTAAAACCCGACGTTCATATGGCTGTTGACAGGGCGCACCTGCAACAGTCAGGAAAAAGGGACTCCTACAGGGAATTTGCGGTGGGGGAAGAAGTGTGGGTAAAAACGGCCAAAGACAAGGAAAATCAAGAAGGAGAAGTGGTCGAAAGAAGAGGGATCCTGTCGTACCTAGTATTGGTGAATGGAAGAGTAGAACGGCGCCATGCAGATCAACTGCGGAAGAAGGAACCCAAGATTCGGGGGGGAGATATGTAGTGAAGATGATACTTCACTATTATCATAGTGAAGTATTATAATAGTGAATACTATTACGATGGTTACCACCTTAGTTTTGTGTTTGTTTGGAAACAATAAAAGATTCATTCGTCGGTCGACTACCAACAAGTCTATGTCGTATATTTCTTGCTAGTTTCAATACTGTGAACATGATTGCAACCGCTTGTTAATTTCTGATGATTTCATTGAGCTGGTGGTGAGCCGTTGTGCTGGTGATAAATAAATGAAAAAAAGACATAGTGGTGATAAGATAAACCAAAAAACCTGAGCCATTCTTAAATGCGCGTTTCACGGGTTTATGAAACGCGTGAGCTAGAACACATTCTGTGTTTCAATAATTTCATTTGGTAGATAACCGGGGGTCCGGGGGCTTAGCCTCCAGCGAGGCGCGGAGCGCCAAGTTTAAAAAAATATTTTTTAAATTTTGAATTTAAAAAAGTTATAGTTAGTTCATTTGGTTTATTGGTTTGATGTGGTTAATGTCATCAAAAGAACAATTTTTGAAAATCTTCTTTCTTCCAACGTAAAGTTAGTTATTTTGTGAATATCTTTAGGTTGAAGTTGTGAATTAGCTACTCATTTTAATTTACTCGTAATAACAAATAATTGTTGCTAAACAATAATTTACAGTTACTTTTAGGCATATTATTTTTTTAAACATTTCAATTCTCGTTATTTTAGTGTATGGGGGATCAGCACGCAGCCCTTCTAGGACAAAAATGCCTTAAAAAGGGAAGTGCAAAAAGTACGTACGGCACAGGATGCTTCCTACTCTACAATACAGGCTCTGAGGTAATACATAACATGTTCAATATGGAGAGAAATTAATATTGTGACAATAACTTATTCTAAAAGTAGGCTGGATTGAAGTTGGAAATTAGAAACAACCTCCGACGAATAAGAGCAGCTTATTATTTTCACGAATTTAATAACATTTCCTATTAACCCGTAAAATTAAAGTCGACATTATGTGATATGTGTAAGGTGCAACCAGATATAAGAACAAGTACTATTGAGGAGAAGATCGAAAGCAAAGCTGGCAGAGAGATAAGTTATGTTAAGATTGTTAGATGTTAAATGAGAGTAGTATAAATCCGTGCATTGTCTATCAATGCCCAATGGTTATGGTCAATGCAGGGAAGAAATCCCGCTGTTGCGACAAGCGCAACTTTAAGAATTGTAGGGTTTTATCCCATCTTCTCAATGTAAGGGACAGTTACTAACAGTTTGGTGTGGGGGAAGGAGGAGAGGGTTTAGGGCCCCTAGGCTGGCACCAACTTCGAATGTTGCGTTCCTGTTTTCCTAGTTTGAGGGATGCTTTTCCATTAAAATATGAAGCTTTGGCTACATTTTGTGTCTTTTTTGTTAATTGTGAATTTCTGCTTACAACTCAAGCAACTAAAATGTTTTTTATTTGGAGATTTCAGTAAAAAATAAAAGAGATTCTGTGATGTTTTCGAAATCTGCGCATCTAAAAATGAATAAAAATACCACCAGGGCTGCATTAACTCGACCTGGAAGCAATAATACTTTTTAGCGATGTCCACAGGAAGGTTAAAAAACCACTCTCAATCAATCAATTCAATAATAAACGTATAAGGTCTTGCGATTTATTTTATTTGTTATTGAGTGGTTTTAGATAAGTTATTTCTCGAATGCATTTTTGGATCCGTGCTAGCTGTAGGAAATGATTAATTAGTTTGTAGCTTCCCAGAAAAGTGAGTTGTTCAATGCAGAAATTCTGGTTCAACCTTAGAAGGCCAACCGTTTTTCTCCTCCAAACAACATCAGTTAAAAAGCACTGATACAACACTATATATTTGAAATTTTGTTATTTCTTTGGTGCGTGTTTTGAAAATATTGATGGTTACACATTTACAGTCT
This sequence comes from Adelphocoris suturalis, assembly GCA_030762985.1. Classification (NCBI taxonomy): domain Eukaryota; kingdom Metazoa; phylum Arthropoda; class Insecta; order Hemiptera; family Miridae; genus Adelphocoris; species Adelphocoris suturalis. The sequence continues at coordinate 120,333,603 of CM061042.1, forward strand.
CATAAAACAGATTATAACTGTTTCCATGCCAATCTTTTGTAACGCTTTGTTTTCTGGTTTTCATTTGCAAGAGCGAGTTGACCAAACATTGAAGATCAGCTCTGTTGATATGGGTTTTCAGTGTTTTTCAAATGTATGTGCAGTTGTTTAGGACTTCGATCAGGATGAAATAAATCATGGTAAATCTGGCACAGTAATGTTTCAGGTAGTCGAGTCTGAGCACGGCCTGATCTCAACAGTTGGGTATCAGCTGGGGCCCAATACTACACCAGCCTATGCCCTCGAGGGATCGGTGGCTGTTGCTGGAGCTGCTTTTGCTTGGTTAAAAGATAACCTTGGGCTAGTGGAAGAAGTCAGAGAAATTGAAGCTTTGGCCAACAGAGTCCACCATTCGGGAGACGTGTACTTTGTGCCTGCATTCTCTGGACTATATGCCCCTTACTGGCAATCTGACGCAAGAGGGTGGGTATTATTAGGAATTAATAACGCTACAATCTCAACAATTCTTGATCCCTTACTACATTAATATTAGAAAAATTAATCATAACCTAATCCAAAGAAAATATCTACTTATTTGGAATGAAATTGTTCATTATAGTACGGTTTAGGTAGAATACTGTTTACTTGAACAGCTAACAAGTTACACAAAGTGCGCTGAGGCTTATCAGAGAAAATATTTAGAAAAACCCACGAGAACGAGGATTTTGAATAGAAACCGATGTGCCTCAGCCCTCTCATGCACAGCCATGTTGGAGCGAGGATTGCGAACAGCCAGCTACACAAATCATCATCTTCGAGGTCATCCTCATCTTCAACCTTGACGTTGGTGTCCTCTTCCCCCATGCGTTTGGCTACCTCCTCTGAGGAGCTTCAGGGCTTTGAGGCCCAGCCCCAGCAACTTGAAGATCTACCGAACATTCTGACCCTACAATTATCGACAAAGCAGAAGGGTATGCAACATGGGCTAAACCATAAAGTCTTTAAGGACTTAAAAAAGAAGTATGACCCAGAGGTCCATGCTTCGGCATTGCTCCCCCGAGGCTTGACCCCAGCTTCACAGAGTGCCTCCCCCTCATATGCTACACGAGCAGACTCGCCGTCAGAAAGGGTCCAGTTCACAACAGTCCACTCCTTGTTGGCAGTGGCTGAGGCCTTAAACATAGCTTCGTCCTCCTCAATTCTCGAACGGGAACAAAGAACGCTATGCGAAGCACTCTGAGATGCATTTAAACTCATCACAGCAAATATCTACAGGGAGTCTCTTTCCCGGAAGAATTGGCTCGCAAAATACTTGATACCCGGATACGGGGCTACAGCCAATTCCCAACCTCCTGGCCAGCAATTCTTATTTGATGAGATGGTGCCCAAAGGTTCGAGTCCTTCTTGGACTGTGACAACACTAGAAAATCCCTGATTAGGGTAAAATCAAGGGGGTGATTCCTCCACTGCATCGGCCTGGTTCCATGAGGAATCAACCCCCCCCCCCCCCCCCCCTTCCCTCTCGTGGAGATTATACCATTCATTTTGTGGCTTGGAATCTTTTGTCGCGGAACGTATTTTCGAAGGGTAATATTTTCACGTAGTAAATAATTTTTCATTAAGTTGTTGGCTTTTCTAAAATCATATTTCAGAAATTTGTCAGTCCAGCATTAATAATGAACCATCAGAAGCCAATGATGTATTTCAATCAATGTATTACATTAATTATCATTGTATTCAATGTATTACATTCATTACAAGGTATATACTAAATTAAGTTTCAGAAAAAAGTATCAAACCGAGATTTGATTTTATCAACAGGGTTATTTGCGGAATCACAGAAGAGACACAAAGGAGTCACATAATGAGAGCAGCGATGGAAGCGATATGCTTTCAAACACGGGACATCCTAGAAGCAATGAGGAAAGACTGTGGAACTCCACTTTACAAACTCCAAGTTGACGGAGGAATGACGGCCAACAATCTTCTAATGCAGCTGCAAGCTGATTTGTGTGGGATACCAGTCAGTGAGTGGTTCCTAGGATTTGTTTACCTCAAGCTGAATGTGACCATGATTCATAACTTGACCAGAGTAACCAAACCAATATTTGTGACATGAAAGTATTGTGCTCGTTAAACTTTCAAGCTATACCAACAAAATGTGATGTGACCAAAATTTTCATCAGCCCAACCACAGAACATCATTTCTTCGATCCTTTAGTTAGTAAAGACTCGACTTGTCGGATTGATGAGATAGAATCTACTTGATACTCTCTATTATTAGCTTCATTTGGTCCACCTCCTTTATTTCGATACGACTGATAGGATCGTAGATATATGGGTGTCATATTGTAGATACTACTCGTAGATACGTTGTATTGTAGACACCAGCAATATTTGGTTATCATCCACTACTGCTTTCCCTAGACCTAGTAAATCCTTGCTTTGTATCGTAACGATACCCACTTGGAACTCTCTACTATTAGCTTCATTTGGTCCGAACAAAAATCACTCGCAAAGAAGCTATGGAAGCCAATTTCAATTAAGAAAACGTAAGTTGATGAATAATGTCGTTTCCACGAAACTGGCGAATTACACTGTTAGATCGATTTCGATGATTAGGTCATCATCAGTAACAAACAATAGCTGAACATACATAAGAAAGGGTGCACAGCTTATACAGACACAGATGAAAGGGGGCTTGAATCCCATTGGCCGAGAAAAAGGAAAGGGCCAGGAGGTACTACCAATCAACCAAGTGCAAACAAAGTAAAAGAAGATTATTATAGTTAATCAGATGAAATGGAGGGAGAGGAAAGAGTAAGGTAACTGAAACTGGTTTTAGCAATGTGAAGTTAATTCCAAGCTTTACAGAAATGGACCCATCAATGGTGAAATATATGGTGTATTAGGGGTTTTGTTTAAACATTTACCAGACCTGCCACTTTTGATAATTTCGAAATTTCCAAGTAGGTACAATCAACATGAAGAAATTCTAAGAACTGTCTACCTCACAAATCAAAAATGTTACCATTATTGCACTCCTTAAAATGATTTGCAGATGTAGAGTTACCCTTATTGTCCCTGAAATCCTCTTCATTTCTTCTCCAGAATTTCCTACCGGTTTGACTACAATACTCATGGCCACAAGAACATTTTAGTTTGTAAACCACACACTGGAGCACTGGTTTTATCTTTGACGGATCCAAGTAAAGCTTTGAGACAATTTTTATTTTTAAAACCCACTTTGTAACCTCTTGATGATAGAATTTTACGTATTTTATCAAAAAATTTCTCATAAGGTTTACCTACTTATCCATTGTTTTTCTTTCAAAGTTTCATCTTTCCTAACCTAAACCTACTCCTCCTACTTTATCCCTACTCTTTTTCCTAAGAACCTTATACCCACATGGTATCAACGAAATCTCCCTGTATCCATTACTTGCCACTATGTTTTTAATAACTGATTTTTCTTTTGACAAATTCCTTCTCTAATGTATGTTTGGTTATTGTTTGTTACTGATGATGACCTAACTGTTAAAAGATCTAACGTTGTAACTCTTTTTTTTCATGAAAGTAGAAAACGATCTTCATTACTTCTTCAGTCAATTATTTTTGAATGGGTTAATTCAATGAATTAGTTTTCTTCGGCATCTGAGAAATGAGATGGTTACAGTTTTGCAGCATGTTTAGGAAGTGGCAACGAGACTGCGGCACCACCGGTATCAGAGTTAACGCATTGGTAAATGAAAGATTAAGGCAGTTGGAAAAAAAAGAAGAACTTTGAGAATTAGAACTTATAATAATTTTTTTTACATAAAACTTGTCCGTCACATGATTTACGTTATGAATTTTCAGTTAGGCCTCACATGGCAGAAACAAGTGCGTTAGGCGCAGCAGTAGCAGCAGGGATTGCTGATGGTGTTGGCGTTTGGGACATTAAGGTTATTCAGGCCCCAGCTAGTGACACTTTTAAACCACGAATAGCTGATTTTGGTAAGTAGCTAAATATGATAGCAGTATACCAGGCGTAATATGAAAGATTTACTACGTTCATGATTTCCTGATATAATTTTCAAACCGGAATATGTAATGTCATCACTTTTATTTCAGACAGGAACAATCGGTACGCGAAGTGGAAGATGGCTGTGGAGAGGAGTTTTGGATGGGAAATATGATGATATTGGTGTAAAACATTGTAAATAAAGTGTGAGAAAAGGTACTTAATTTTTTTATCCTGTAAAAAAATAGATGTATCTCCTCTATCTAGGGTGTAAGTAGTGTCTGGTTTCTTTCATTGGTGATTATACCTACTCACAGATAACGTTCGATTGAATGAACTCTTTGAGAGAAACAAATGGAAGGGGAGCATGTTTCTCAAGGTCCATTGAGTTCGACCTTTCCGCAAGAAAGGTAATTCGTCTTCTTAGCTTTCTCTCCAAACTACTCAAAAATTTAATGATGAGCAGGAGCTTATTTTTTTTAATGGTGCTGATTTTTTCAGCAAGAGCCAACATGGTTTCCTCCATGGGGAAGATCTACAGCAGGTGCCTTCCTAGAAATGTCACAATTTATCTATAATGAAATATACAAGGTTCGCTGTGTAGTGGGCTGTTAGTTGATTTGGAAAAGGCCTTCGATATTGTAGCAAACGATGTACTATTGTTCAAACTGGTGAAGGCTGGGGTTCGGGGTTCTGCTCTGGACTGGTTTCACCACTACCTTCATGTAGACCCTGGAGGAATATAGTTGGCTGTAGTAATCGCTGTTACTATTCACCAGAGAAGGTCTGCCAATAAACTGTTCCACAGGGTAGCCTTCTGGGTCCCCTGCTGTTCCTGATGCTGGTGAATGATCTTCCTAGTTCTATCTATGACCCAAACACTACAGTTATTAAATTTGCAGCTGATACAATCTTCATGGTTTCAGGCAATTCTAAGGGTGAATGTGTAGCACTGGTACAGGAGAAGTTTCTTCAACAGAAATCAAGGATGTGTTATTATAAACGTGTGCTTAACGAGGCCAAAACGAAGTGTATCAGGTTTTCAGCATGAAGAGCAAGTGATGAGCACGACTCAACTTCTCTTGAGGGGAACATTTTTGATTTCTCTCTTTCGGTTAATTTCCTTATAATATTTGTTGACTGCATATGAACTTTTACCACCTTAGAGATGGCCTGGCATCGCGTTTGGTAGCACTTGTTTTTGCCCGAGAAAGCTCTGGTCCATCACCTCCAGAAGGACTATGCTTGCACCCTATCATGGACTCTTCTTGTGTTCTTTGTTTTTCTGGTCAAGTCTCTCTAACATAATGTCCATTTTCAAGCTACAGAATAGATCAATTAGAATTCTTACTGGTTCGACCTGCTAGCTCATTCTGAGGTGTCTTCAAGAGAGAAAAGGTCCTTTTCCTACTGTCTCTTTCTACTTACGAAACTCTTTCTTACCTATCTGTGCATTATGTAAATCTAAATCTCGTCAAGTTTCTTCAAAGCCATCACACTCGCTATGGTAACCAGCTATTAATGGCACCCCAGCACCACCTTGAATTCTTCGAGGGAAACTTCAAATATAATAGGTTAATTCTGTTCAATCATTTCGCCCTTTACCTTCAGGATTCGGTCTGACCAGTGAACTCTACTGCACCGAATGTGAAAGGTTAATCAAGAACTTTTTAATTAAGAATGAATTTTAAGTTACCTTAATTGTTGTCGTATAGGTATTTATATTATTGTTTTGTAGACGCCCACCTAAGTGAGTGCTTATGGCAATAAAGGCTTATTATTATTACTAGACTGGCATTTGGAATGGCACAGTGTAAAAGTATAAATCTGATACCTTGACAGAGTTTGAGCGCATGCCTTCAATTTATTTTAGAGAAAAGCTCTTTAGAAGAAGTTCTCCAATGAGATACGTTACTGAAGTTTTCCTTGAAAGTTACATTTCTACTAAGTCAAATACCAGCCATCTTAGATCAGGGCCGTCGCGTGGGTGCCCCCCCAAACCGGGGCCCGACTGGGGCAATCGTACAGTGTTTCGCTGCTGGGGTTTGGTGGGAAACATTCCGAAACCAAGAAAATCAATAGTAACGCATATTGTGGTTCTATTACACTAAAGGTGGATTCACACTCGCGGTAACGGGAACGTCAGATCACAGTCAGGTCAGAGTCACGTCAGGTCAGAGTCACGTCAGGCCAGGTCAGTCTTCCCCGCGCAGTGACGCGATATCCGAGAGAATAAAAAATTTGTATAAAATAGCTTTGCTACTCGAGGAAGAAGATAAAACTAGACCCCGAACGGAGAATCGGAGTCTCGTATCAGTGGAAAATTCACTGATACGATCTTACCGACAGCGGCGTCGCTAGACAAAAATAATAAGGAGGGAAGTATCATGAAATTCTCAACTGACCCAAAACTTTTCATAACTCCAATAGGATGTATATATCACTTATAAATTATACCTCTTACCTACAGGCAATATGTATTGCATATAATATATGTACCCACTAAATACACGTAACACTAACAAAATGACCTTTTTCAAGTGAGTTTTTATATGAAAATTTGATAACATACCTATCGTTTTCAGTAATACCACAATATTCGATTTTGATTACAATAAATGTTGTCACTATTTGAAACTTGTCACTGAAAGAATGTGTAAATGACCAGGATAAATCTTCCAGATATTTTTAAAAGCACAAAGCGATTTGCTGATTAGTAAATCAGATATATATTTATATTTTTTGAATTGAAACAATAATTGCAATGAGAAGCAACAATAAGAAAATATACATTTATAGAAATTTTTAACTCTACACGATTAGTTTAAAAGGTTGAGTTTACTGGAAGTGAGTATGCAGATTTTTCCATTTAGTCCATGCTTGTCCATATTTCCTATATAAAAACACTCATCAGTCATTGTAACCTTAAAATTATTTGTCATTTGTTTCAAACCACTGAATGTTCTACATTGAACTACAGAGTGGATTCGGAATAGTGTGAACAATTTTTTTGGGTGAGTAAGCCGAAAATAGAGCAATACGCCGTCAAGCCAAATTTTTATGACTATCCGTTTTTGAGATATAACATAATTGCGAAACGCTGTGGAAACTTGGGAAATTTGAACGAAAAATGCCAGTTTCATGCAAAAAATTAAAATACTTCAAGTATTCCATGAATACCTGGTACCTACAGTTGCGAAAACCAGGATTTGATTAGAATTAGTCTTCCAAATACGTCTCTTCAAATTATGGGTTTTATTGCCAGCTCCCAAATTTTCCCAACTTCTCCCATGTCAGTGAGCCCCCCCCCCCCCCCAGTCACCCCTATAGCGACGCCCCTGCATGCTGTATTACTGGAATTTTAGCAAACCTTAATGAAATTTAAGTAAATTTAGCAGCGTAAATTCGTGCAGAAAGTTTTAACTTATTTAGTTCAAAGTTGATAAACTTTTTCTAAGCAATAACTTTCTAAAAATCATAAGTTTGATGATTGTTAGTCGAGAGAATCCTGACGGGAGGACACCCAGCGGAGACGAGATTTGACTGTTTGTGATTCACATTTCCCGTTCAGTCCGGGAAGGTCAACGTCACGTCAGGTTTCGATCGCTCGCCGGGCGACCTGACGGGAAGTGACTGGACCGAGATTTGATCTTGACCGTACCGCGCCCGTGAGTGGGAATCACCCCTTAACGTTTCCACAGAAGCAATCTTGACGCGACCTGACGTGACTGTGATCTGACGTTCCCGTTACCGCGAATGTAAATTCACCTTTACTTAGCAACTATCATGAGTTGGCATGGACACACACACACACACACACACCCGACAAAATCGCCTGACTTTTTCCCGTGCCTCTGTATTTGTCTTTCTTTCGTGTTTTTTCCCCGCACCTCAACCAGAAGGGTCATTAGCGGCATTTTGTTCTTGCTTTCGAAGTTTCATAGAAGATTTCGGTTTTTTTCATTATCAAGATTCCGTTTCAAGGTTCATTTTAAAGATTCGTGTTCTTCACGGCTGAATCGTTTTCATATGATGAAGAGGTAAGTGGTCGTTGTTTTTTAATTCATGTTATATTTTGGAAATTGTCTACTGTGACAATTGAGTTTTGAGCAGTGATTCACTACATGACTCACGTTAACGTCTCTATAAGAGTTTTCTTTCTCTCAGGGTTACGAAAGCGCTACGAGAAATCGATGCAAAAAGGTTAGCATTCATTGTGCTCGCTCTAACAGCTCTTGTTTTCGTGTTTACGAGAAATACAAAAACTCTCCAAAGGCGGAAACTAATAGAAATACGACAAATAGAGACGAAAACATCATTTTGAGGCCTAATCGTTTCATTGATGAAGTTAGCTAAAAATAATAAGGTGATTTTGGTCAAATGGATGGTAATTTTGCATCAATTTTATTAAAACCCATGGAATATTCAATTGCATGTTATATTCAGAAACTAGGAAGCTATAAATGACCATATTTCACTCGGCTTTTATGTTTAATGGCCAGTTTTAGATAAAACTCAGTGTTTCAAATTATGCAAATCACTAGGTACCAAAAATTAAATAAAATCAGCATTTGCAGAGGTTTGCGGAATGAACGTATTGGAAATTCTAATCCTGCATTTAATTCTGTAAAGAATGCTCTTAGCTTCGAGACTCGACAAACCGGTACTGATATTTTTTTACATTAACAACTTTATATCACTGGTTTTCAATATATATTTGCTAATAAAAAGATATAGAAGTTAAAAATTAATTTTCAAAAGTTGAGAATATTAATCGTTAAAACCTTCGAGAGAATCATTTCAGTCCGAACCAAGATGATCAGAAGAAGGGAAAAATTGAATAGTAGATTTCAGAGGAATGTCCTTAGGGATTCCGCATGTAGTTTTCTATTTGGTGCGTTCAAGTGTGGGCACAGAGTTACACAGAAAAGTTTATTTCAAGTAAATATAATCGATTTGAGACCTTTACCTATCGCCCAGGATCCTGAAGACGTTTTTTGCAAAAATACATCGAAAACGATGTATTTACTAAACATATATACTTGCAATTGAGCAACCAGATTTTTTTTATACATATACTGTTATAATAGCCTTGAAATGAACTGCGCTCTATTGTAGGCCTCAGCTTTTCTCTTGTATTACATCTGTATCAATAGTACATTGTCGATAAGGGGCGCCATTACGCACCCATAGACTGAATTCTCTGGCCATCTTGTCCACAGAAAACGATAAGGCACGCAAAATAGACTTTAAAAATTCTCAAGACATATGCTCGTGCAAAATCCAGGCACATGCCATTTTGTGTTCAAACACTCTTTAAAAGGTGTGTACCATAAAAACAAAGGCTACTTTTTTATTATTGATAAAATTGATTACCTTTTGCTTCCGAGTCTACCTATAGGTAGCGGAAGCATTGTTTTCACTTTCCTGAGAAAAAAAATTTTTGTCTCCAGAATCAAAATTTCAACTTGTATTTCACGTTTTAGACCATTCTGAACCAATTTGGCTCCGTGTCTGTCTGTCTGTGTGTCGTGGGTCCGCAAATCCTTGTGACAAGCTTATTTTCCAGAGTTTCCGTCCGATTTGGATGAAATTTTCAGGGGATGTTCGAGCTAGGGCGTAGACGGTCCACTATCGGTTTTGTTATTCCCGACTCAATGCTTCACTCTGCGCATGCGCAAACGTAAATTCTACCAACCATTATTTCCTCACGCCCTAGTCGTCCGATCTCCCTCAAATTTGGATGATAGTTGAGGGATGACGACTTGATCATCATTAACAGCTACTGACCTGCGCCAATGTGAAATCCTTGTAACAAGCCTATTTTTCATAATTTTCATCGGATTTGGATGAGATTTTCAGAGAATGCGCGGGCTAAGGTGTAGACGGTCTCCTATCAGTTTCTTTGTTGCCAAATTCACCCCGCGCATGTGCAAAGGTAAATTTCATTATGCCCCATTTTTTTAAGCCCTAGTCGTCTGATCTCGCACATGCTTTGCCATTATGTTTGCCATTATCAGTTAGTTACTTGGCGCTATAAATCAAATTTCCTTGACACTACAGAGGCTTAGGGATTGTGAGATGTTGTGATAAAATGAGAGCATTCCAGATAGTGGTGGACGGTTATCGTGGAACGATAACTAAGGGAGTTACACTTTACTAGCAACGGAATGATGGTTGTACGAGGAAATCAATAGAAAACTCCGCGCTACTTTCTTGTCATATTTTCGTAACGCTTTTTCCTGACGTTTTCGAAGCGGAGACCCATGGCTAAAGCATGTACATGCTAAAACTCACGGTTTGTCCGCAGCATCGTGGAAATATCCAAACAGCTCGCGTCAAAGACCGAAATGAAACTAAGGTACGAGAGCAAAGTAAACCACATAGATTTTCATACATGAATAGATCTAGCCAGCAAAACGGGACGAACCGGGCTCTGATTCTTGAGTATGTAGGTATTTACACCAAGAAACTCCTAGCGGATGCTCCTGTGAAGCCCGTTTTGGTAATTCTATAGTATAGTGGCCTCAGCACCAATCTTTTCCATATTCATACACAATAAAGTAGAATGCATGAAACACGATATTTGATAAGAATTGGACCCCGCAAAGCAGTTTTAGAGATGTACGGAGCCTAATCAGATAAGAGCCGGCAAAGTACAACTAATTAGACCGGCCGGCCACTGAACCATTTACACGGGCATATTGCCGAGTGAAATCTGAGAGGGAGGGTGTTTGAGGAAATTCAACGACTACCGCACTCGCCTACATTTCCTCTGGTGTGCAATTGGTGAACTGTACAGTTGCCAAACTCCAATCAACGCAACTCCTCCACCAGACGGTCCTACAGATTCAGATTCCGATTAGTAAGGTAAATATGACTTTCCGGCCCTCAAATTTATGTTACTTAATTATAAGTATGCCTAATATATAATATATCTTCATATGGAAAAGATTGGTACTGAGGCCACTATACTATAGAATTACCCCCGTTTTTTTTGCATTTTTCGAACGAGCTGATTTTCTCAAAAAATGTACTGAATACCCGTGTTTTTTGTAGTTGTTTCGATTGGAGAAAATAGTTTTGACAGATTCATTTTAAATTTAGTTGGTTAGTTATTTCCAATAACTAATCACGCCTTTTCCCGAAAACTTTTAATTTATAAGAACTATTTTCAAGAATTTTCATTAAAAGCCAACGGAATGACTGAGTATAGGGCATCGAAAGTACGTTTTCTATATTCACTAGTGTCTAAATAACAAAGTTTAGTGCTTTAGGAGCCCGTAGGAGGACACTCAAATTTCGGCCAATGTCGCAGTTTTTACGTAGGTAACTCGCAACACTGTGCGGCGGGAGTTTTCCTTGTACGTAACAGTGCATTAGTGACAGCGTGATCTTCCTATGTATAAATAGGTACCTGCCTACTTATTGTCTATCTCTACTGTTACTTTAATACTTTCTAATGGGCTATCCACCACACAACTAGCAATCAAAGGGTAGTTGAGAGAAGGACTCAACGAGATTGCCCATGAACCCAATGCGATTGGATTACTTGTGGCTATGCGCATGAGCAAATGCGAAATTCGATGTCACACACAAATCGCCGAGCGAATGACCGACGGAACTGTGAATTTCTTTGTACACCCGTTTCTTACGATCTTATTTATTAAGAATTCTGTCCGAATCGGAGAGTTGAGTTGTAGTTGAAGGATGAACAGAAATGTTAATAATTAAGGAAATCCACCCAACTGAAGCGGATTCCATACCATTATGCATTACCATCGCTACATTTGAGCAACGGACTAGAATAGTGCCACTGACAACGTAGGTAAGTAAAATACTCTTCATTCTGATGCACATTACCTCCTCTAATGATGTCAAGACACAATGAGGCAACCGAGAGACAAGTTTCAATCACAACTAAATACAACTTCAAAGGGATGAATTGATCTCTCCAGTATTCTGAAAGAGTGGCTAAATATATGGTATGCATTGTTTCTGAATTATGCTTCCATACTCATGAATTCAGTCATGAGTATGAAAATGGAATAGGTATGTGGGGGTAACGGGTAGAACAACAAGTAGGTAGAAGTTTTATAGAAAACATAAAATTTACGCACCCAATCATCAAAACAGCAGCAGGCAAAGGAGTTGCGGTAAAAACTTTTGATTGTTTCGATGTTGCTTCGTGCCTTCGACAAATAGGGAGCTTGACCAATAACCCAATCAACGGGTACGTAAATAAAATTGAAAATAAATTGAAATTTGTTAAACAAATAGGTAGGTGGTAATAACAATCAATCACAATCAATACAAGAACTGGTTAGTTTATGTTGGGTTGTTGTGGAAAGATGTCATGGAACTGCAATATTTACATGGAATATCCCCTTTTTGGTCAAAAGAAGTTTTTGAAGTTTTACTTTTGGACAAACCCGAAATTCACCATTGATTTGGGTGTGGCAGCTTTTCGTCGATCGTACATAATATAAAACCATATTAAAATGGTTAATATAAACCATAATAACTCTTAATACGAGTTTTTAGGTGGAAAGATGTTCCCAACACTCCTCCTCTACCTGTTGCCTTTCCAAGTTTCCATAATCCGAAGCAAAAGATCGGGGGAACCATTAATCTTGAGTTGTTGTCTAAAGAATCCGCTAGTAGCGCTGGCATATCCATTCTAAATTTATTTATATAAATTTAGACAAATTTATTTATATAAATAAAAAACACAATTATGACCACACAGTTATAAAGTTGCGGTCAGATAAATAGAAGGAAACAAACAAACATAAAAATACGAGGGGACACCCATGGAATCTTCTTTTCTTTATCGAAGTTCCATGCAACATAGAGAAGATTTGATGCAAACCTTAAAACGAAATGGCAACGTAGCAATTGATAAGATAAACTGATATATGTTTTAGTTTTATTATTGTTGAGTTGTCTTGCCAGTCCGGTCTACTGTGCAATTTCAATTACAACAAAATTTAGTAATTTATCCCGTGTTGTGGGACGGAATATACTAGAAATCCAGCCTGTAAACTGCAGCCGTCAAGTCGTTCCAAGTAATGAAGCTACAGTTTGAAAAACTTAAAGATTTCGACGCTTACTACAAACCTATCGAAGATTATCATGAACGTACCTTTATTGGAGGAACTGGTATGTTTTACCTTCTAGACGTGATTTCCATGTGAAGATCCAAATAGATTCGTCATATAATTTTCTGCAAAATAGGATCTATCTAGTTTACGCAACTGAAACCTTTAAAGGTCGAAACGTATGGAAACAACCGGTTAAAGACTTATGTTATTCCTGTCTTTCTTTTAATTATTAATCCATTTTTCATAATCATAATATCTTATATTCTTGGCAAGTAGATTTTTTTTTTTAGTTTATAACAAATTTTTACAAGTTTTGTACAGCCTAGGTATTTAAGAGGAAAATGGTTTGTACGTAGTGGAAAAAAAATCCAGTCATGATTTTTGTCTAGTGACCCGGGTCAATCGATTCCTCGCGACCGAAAGCACCCATTTTTTGGGTGTTCAAAAATCTTTGGGCAATGGAAAAAAAATCGGACAAACGGTGCTTATTTAATTAGATTAGATTTATTTATGCTGTTGCCTGTCCAACAAGAGGGCAAGGATAAGTACCTACTTATCTAAAAAAAATACTTGTATAAAAGTAGTTGAAAAGTTGGTAGATAAAATTACGGAAATTTGTTTATAAGATCAATGTTGTATGACTGGAACTTGTTATAATTAATAGCTCTATTTTATATTCAAAATAAAGTACACAAATAAGCTGGGTTAAGAACCGAAACATGAGAAATGTTTCGAAGGGCTTGTGTAACATAGAAAACTACTAACTACGGGGAAAATCTAACTATGAAAACTGCCACTATCCTAAAATATTGGCTTTCATTTTCAGTTTCGATCCTGTGCTGGCTGACGATATTGTTTTTGACGTCCCTTCGATGTTACGAATTCTTCTCTGTGAAAGAAGTGACACAGTCTATATTTGTTGATAGTTCCCGCAATCCCAAACTGCGTATCAATTTGGACATTATCGTGCCCCGTATATCGTGTGATTGTAAGTGATTTACTCTGTAATACATTTGAGTTTACACCTATATTTATACTCGTTTCAGTAATATTTTTCCTAATATGGTTCATCTTCACCTACTATAACAATTAAAAAGAATGTAGGCATAAACGATGAATAATATTTTGTGCATTATGGAATTTCTACAGTCCTAGGTGCTTCGATTTTTCAGATGTTGTCTTGGATGCAATGGATAGTTCTGGGGAAGAGCACCTCCAGATTGACCACAATATGTACAAACGTCGACTTGATAAAGACTTGAAACCGATCGAGGAACCCAAGAAAGAGGGTAGATACACGTTTTTCTCTATTTTATTGTTTTAGCGAATTTTAGTAGAAAATGAAGCTAATTGCAATGGCTCCAAAAATTTTACAATAAAAATTTGTGAAAATTTTCTTGATTGAAATCCGTTTTGAGACAGTCTGAAACGAATCCTAGAGCTTAACATTTTTCATATACAGGGTGGAACCAGGTAAGTGACGACATTTTTTTGCGTTAGTCTGCATCAGAAATGTAGTTAAATGCCGCCAATCGCATATTTTAATCTCAATCCGTATTGGAGATATGAGTTTTTAAAGGTTTTTTTTTCAGGAAAACCGTGTTTTTTCCTTTTAAACTCAAATTTCTCCACTTTGCCTCATTTAATTTCAACTTTTGACCTCATTTTCGAAATCAGCGTTGAATTTCCTATAAGAATAGTGTACTTGGGTTCTTAAAAAGTGCCATTCGAAGACCTTCAAATCAGCTCAAACATAGACAATTTTGAAAAAATAAAATTTCTAAAAATCTTTAAAACTTTAAGTAGGTACTACTTTTTCAAAAAAAAAAAAAAAAAAAAAAAAAAAAAAAAAAAAAAAAATCCTGGAAACTGGCGAATCTTATGAAAACTGCTTCATCTAATACTCTTTCCAACGGTATAGTCAATTTTACTTTTACTTTGTTATTTAGAGGGGAAAATTATGTTTAAATATTGAAAATGTCGGTTTTTCAATGAAATCGTTGGTTTTATCGAAAAATTACCCTCTATGAACCTACGAATATGGGGTCGATTTCTACGAATTTTTTCACGCAGGATCGAATGGTAACGCTTGCAGATCTCTCCATCTACGTCATAATCTAGTTTTACACTTCTATTAAGTAGTTTCACGCCATAACACAAATACATTTAAGCGTAACAGACAAACTAAAAATTTGTGAGTGTAAAACTCGGTTATAACGGAGTTTGAGAGATCTACAAATGTTACCATTCAATTCAGCGTGAAAAAATACGTAGAAACCGACCTCATACTCGTTCGTTCATGGTGGGTCATTTATCAAGAAAACCATCGATTTGATGAAGAAACCACATAATTCAACATTAAAACATAATTTTCTCCCCTAAATAACAAAGTAAAAGTAAAACAGACTATACCATTGGAAAGAGTATTAGATGAAGCAGTTTTCATAAAATTTATCTGTTTCCAGGATTTTTTTTTTTTTTTTTAAGTAGTAAAGTTATCAGAATTTTTATTTTTATTATGTCTTTGCTATGGCACATAAACAAAAAAAAAACGTCACGGAAAATTGCTCACGAAAATATTTTGATGATTTCCGCTTCGTTTTTCATCCCACAAAATTCGTTGACCATTCGTTCGAAAGCTCTCGATTTATCCAACCATATTATGTTAACTACTGCGAAGTGCGTGGCCAACAAGCTGAGTTATGAGCAAGGTTATTTGAATAATTGTGTACACTCAGGTGATCATTCTCAAAAATTGATATTGTGAACATGATTGCCACCGCTTGTTAATTTCTGATGATTTCATTGAGCTGGTGTTTCGATGATTTGATTCATAGCAGGTGATCCAAATATTGCGAGAACGGTTTGATTTGTGGTTAAATCATTTTAATAGGTAATTTCTATACTTTACACTCTAGGAAGCTGTAATTTCGTATGTAGCCTCTTTAGGACATTTACTTGACGATGCCCAGGGTCCGGATCAGATGAGTGGCTCTTAAAACTAATTTCTATGTTTTACACTCTAGGAAGCTGTAATTTCGTATGTAGTCTCTTTAGCACATTAGTGACGATGCCCAGGGTCCGGATCAGCAGAGTGGCTCTTAGAGCTTGCATACGAGTTTCAAAATTGTCTATGTTTGAGCTGATGTGAAGGTCTTCGAATGGCACTTTTTAAGAACCCAAGTAAACTATTCTTATAGGAAATTCAACGCTGATTCCGAAAATGAGGTCAAAAGTTGAAATTAAATGAGGCAAAGTGGAGAAATTTGAGTTTAAAAAGAAAAAAACACGGTTTTACTGAAAATACCTTTAAAAACTCCTATCTCCAGTACTGATTCTGATAAAAATATGCGGTAGGCGGCATTTGACTACATTTCTGATGCAAACTAACGCTAAAAAATTTTAAATTTTCGTCACTTATCCGATTTCCACCCTGTATACATATATGTGTGTGTGTGTGTGTGTGTGTGTCCTTCCAGACACTTCCTTAGGATTGAGATAAAAATTCCGTTCCTTCGCCAAAAAAATCAAGCTTTCCAAACAAAAGGACGAGTTCGTTGGCCAGCATTTTGTGACCACATTAAATTGGTCAAATTTCAAAAAGTGCTGAACAAAATCACTAAAATAGCAAAAAACGGCTACAAATCAAATTTATAATTTGTAGCAGAATGTTGCTCAAATAAAGTTTATCAACTATAAAATACAACATTAAAAAATTTATGTGCAAAATTTTGCTGAAAAATGTACTTGAATTTAATTGAAATGTGCTTAAAAAATTTTCAGTCATGCAGTATGATCGTTTTTATTAACTAAAATTATATTAAAAATATAAACGTAACAATTTTTAGCCGTTTTTATCCATTTTTAGTGATTTTTTTAGTAATTTTTTTGAAATTTACCAATTTAATGTGCTCAAAAATTGTTGGTCAACGAACTCATAATTTCGTTTGGGAAGCTTGATTTTTTTTTTTTTTTTTTTTTTTTTTTTTTTTTTTTTTTTTTTTTGCACTGTAACGGGATTGTTATTTATTATAATATTATTATATGCCTCAACACGGATTTCAATAAAGAAATATTCAAAAGTTTTTATCTTAAAATTTTCCGAGCCATTGCAATTGCTTCATTTTGTACAAAAATTCGCTAAAAATCGACAAAAAATCCAAAAAAGTTAAAATCCAAAATCTCTTTGAATCGCAGTGTATTATTTAGAACGAGTATTTTGCCATAAAATTGATAGTTAACAATTCATTTCACTCAAAGTCCTCAATTTTCATAACATTGTAACATAATATAGTGCGATAATTTACGAAAATTCGCTCATACGATCATGCTGCATGAGTGGAACTTTTTTAAATTTAGAAATGGTAAACGTTCTGGCAGGAAAATTTAAATTTAGAGTTACCAAGAATAAATTGACTGAATATGAATTGAATTACAATTCATGTTTCAGAGTATATTAATATATTCAATTTAATGACAATTATTTACCTAATACGTTTCGAATTTAGTGAATTAACAAAAATAAGGTTGCTCATTAAGATGCTACACGAAATACAAAAAGCATTAACAGTTAACGATACTAAATTTAAATTTTATTTTTGTTACCTGTCGAATATTGTCTCACATTTTCACGTTTTTCATTGCAGATGTAGGAAGCAAAAAGGCCCCCAAAACTGTAAGTTGGTCTTATTATTGTATAAATTAGGTATTATTAAACCTGAATTCTTTGCAACATATATAGGGATATTTTATTTTTCGATAAATATTATGTGGATTTTTATTATTGTTAGGTACTAATCGACAAAAAATGTCAAGTCTTGGTGAGCGTGTTTGAGTTTCATACTAATTATTCTAAGACGCCTTTTAAAGTGGTGATACCTGTTATGTTATTCAGGAAAGTCCAGCAGATGCGTCAACGGAAACAGCTGTAGTCAAATGTGGTAGTTGTTACGGTGCTGAAGATGCCAACAACCCAGAAAAAATGAACATAACGTGAGTATTTCCTGCTCTTACTCCTCATGGAGACTCCGTAAGTTACTTCTTCAATTCTACTGAGTGTTTTCGTACATAGATGCTGTAACACTTGTGAAGAGGTTAAGGAAGCGTACAGGCGAAGAAGGTGGCACATCCAAGAGACGAAAATCGATCAGTGCAAATCTTCTGCTACGGCCAAGCAGATCCAACGAGCTTTTGAAGAAGGCTGTCAGATTTATGGATATATTGAAGTTAATCGAGTAAGTGGTATCCATTGCTATGAATAAACCGTAGAGATGATCTGGGTTGCGAATCAAACTTACAAAGGGCCACTTTCACCTATATAATCTCGAGGATCAAACCTTGGCGTCTTTCACCAACCCAGAACTCGGTTAAACCCAGTTAGGAATAATCGAGTTTCCTTAACGGAGATTCGGCAAACTGTCCAATGAAAACATGGACAATTTGAAACGACAATTGGAAAACCCACCATGTGTCCGACATATCAAGACAGTAAAGCAGTAAATCACTACTATGACCAATTATTACCCGCACCGTTTTTATCTAGTTACCATCTACCTAGTTACTATCTAGTTTCCTCTAACGTTCTAGAACGTGTTTGGAGCTTCGAACGTAAAACCTATTGAATTTCTTTAATATCATTATTATTTTGTTCAATATCATTTGTAATATTCGTTGATTTCGATCGAGTTCGAATTCGTATTGAGCACTTCAACTGTGAATCAAACTGTAGGTATCGGCTGTTGGTGTGCGGCCATATTGCTCGATATCATTGTTATCACGGCTGAACGGAGATTGGCAAGTGTAACTGGCTGGGGCTTAGGAGATTAACCTCAAGCCACCTCTTTAGGAGTTTAAACTCGTAAAGTGGTCTGGTGAAAGACGATGAACTGGAATCTCCGTTATTTTCCAATCTTTTCTAACTTAAATTCGTTTATGTTGTTGGTGAAAGTGGCCCTAAATAATTTGAATAGCTTTATGAATCCCCCAAAAATAATGGATAATATTGTTTTACAAAAATCACATGATTAGTTGAATTTTAGTGAGTTTTAAAAAACTTTTCTCAGGTGTATTGAATAACATTTAGGTCAAAAGTTGCAAATTCAGACGTATTTGTTTCCCATTCGAGGTATGATTCTTTTCCCCCTACTTCATAGGCTATGTTAACTCTCTGGCATCTTGCAGGTTTCTGGTAGCTTCCATGTAGCTCCTGGTGAAAGCTTTTCGCTGAACCATGTTCATGGTAAGTACACCACCTTTAGCTTACATTTTCATACAACCTCGTGACAAATATTCATGACATTGTTCCCATTCTTTGACAGTTCATGACGTCCAGCCATTTTCATCATCACAATTCAATACATCTCACATCATTCGCCACCTTTCCTTCGGTGAGAACAAATTGACTGATCTTACTGGACGAATACTCAACCCTTTGGATGGCACTAGCTCTTATGCTCTTGAAGGTAAAGACTGATACTTCTTTAATTAGTATAAGTCACTCGTGTTTACGACACAAATCGGGTTTATATAGGAAATGATAAATTATTCAGAATTAGGTAAGCCGAATCACGAAATTTGTGGAAAGCGCAAATTTGAGATGGAATAATAGAAATAGAACACTGCATTACGGCTATGGAACCTTCACATTGTCATAAACTAAGTGTATACCAGTAACCTGGAGCTTACCTGCAAGGTATCAGGGATATTGTTAATAGCAAAATTATCCATAACAGACGAAGTTACAACTCAATACCCTCAGGCAGATGCTCCCAAAATGGTCTTATTTTAAACCACCTAGGTATAGAGGTCGAGTTATCACACTTCTTTGAACGCTGTATTTGCTCTCTACGTAACGTGGTGAATTGGTGGTTCGATGGTAACTGGGTGTAATTGTTGGGCTCAACAGTTGTTGCATAAGGTTGATTTGGAAAATGGAAAAGAAAACAGAGTGTTGTAGTTACCTGAATTTATTAGCATGGAAGAAGAGAAAAGGAAGGCTCACTAGATAGGAATGACCGTACAACGTTTGACAGTAGCTCTACCTTTACGATACTCCTATGTAGTACAAGCTTGTTATGGTATCCCCTAGATAGCGAAATGTGATCGCTCTCTTCTCATTATTATTACTCAAAGGCTTTCTGTTATCACAGCACGTTATGTAGTTCTAACTGTCAACCGTCACATCTAGTTTTCGTTTGTAGTTTCTATTTTTCTTTATGGTACTAGTTTCTACTGATTAATAGCACATATTCGTGAATTGATTTCAGTAGGGAGGTACAATATAAAATTTAGTCATGTAAGATCCCCAATGCTAGCCTTCTTGACACACGGAGCTATGTTGAATGTGCAGTTTCTTGATGCTGCAGATCGCCCCTTTGCAGACGCAGAAAAGTAGGTATCTACATTATTTTGTCATTTATTAATCATCAATATCTTTGAGGTACTTATCTAATGGAATATCATTCACATCACATGGTGTCACTAAATAACTCTACTTCTATGAGTCTAGGAAACAATGAATAGGTTCATTTTTCAGGAAGGTATTTGGTTTATCTCTATTTTCAGACTGCTGAGGTGGTCATCAATCTGCCTGAATGATAGCAGACATGAAGGTTCAGGGAGTGTGGGATTCAGAGAGGGTGGCGTTTTTTGATACACGCATAATAAATGCTCACGCCCCTTCATATCGTACTCAAAACTGTACAGTCATTCCGAATCGAGCTGCTACCGAGAAACACCAAAAATATAACTGAGCTGCAGAGGACCTCCGGGTTCATTCACTCCGCTAGATGTTTCGTGCGATGGAGTCATGCATTGGGAATATGACGTCTTCACACGTCGCTGATAAGTGGTTACGACCCTTTTCACACATACTGGGATGGGTGAAAGTGAAAACTCAGGTAGCAGTAATAAGGGCAGTATCTATGAGACTACGCGGGACTAAGAAGAAGATTAGGTCCTAGGGATTGTAAGACGGAGCTGCACTACCACAATGTGACAGCCAACTCTCCGAAAGTCACGAATAAAGAAAAAAAAAAAAAAAAACGAGAGAAATAAACCAGTGGGTAACAATTGAAAAAGCTGATACATGAATATAAATAAAAGAGTGTGCAGCATCCTAATATATCAACCTGATTGTATATAATCGTGCGTTCATTAGTAAAATCATTGTTAGTAGTCATGTATATATTTGTGAAATAAATTATTCAAACAAGGTGGTAATATCGGGTAGGTATATGTGCTTGAGTCCTTATTTTCATCGGGTAGGTATATGTGCTTGAGTCCTTATTGTCATCGGGTAGGTATATTTGCTTGATTCCTTATTGTCATTGTATCATGATTCGTCTTTTATTTCTAATCCTACTGGTATGGTATGGTACCTACAGATTTTGAATTTCAATTCAATGATTTTTCGGTTGAGGAGTATTTCTAATAAAATTCCAGCGTCTGAAAACCCTAGGTATATCAACACTAATTATCGAACATAATTATTGAACAGTACATGTAGTTATTTTGCTTGTGATATAAAAGTTTCTTAAAGTGTTAATACTTATTGAAATATTAATCTACATTAATTTACAAGGAATATAGGAAGGCAAGATAAGTATTTAATTCAATTGCTAGGAAATTGAAAGATTTATGGCTGATGAACAAATTTGAAAAAAGGCGGGTTTTTTTAAGGGATTCTTTTTTTAGAGCACCATCTGTGAGTGCCATTGTGAACTATAGTAACTCCGAGGAGTACCTATCTTAAATGTACCACCACCATCCATGCGTTACACTGTTAACACAGAAGAGCCTTCCTTTTCTCTTTTCCCATGTTATAAGTAAATTGTAACCTAGTTGGTTCTAGGTTCACTGTAAATGATAAACAATAAATATTTAATTCTTGTCTGGTAATCGTGATGTTCACGTATTAGATAATATAACAAAACGGTACAAGATCTCACTTCTGGCAAAAGGAAAAACAAATAATGGAGCAATCAAGGGACTCTATCGAGGTAGCAACTGGATCTAGAGACACTGAAAAGAAAATGCAGGTTCTGATCAATCATTATAGAACCTTGAAGTGAAGAATGAGAGTGAAGAATAGATGAATAGTGAAGAATGAGAGTATTGGATTAAATTATTAGAAATTGCAATAAGGGCGAGTAAGATTGTCAAGAGCAGACAAAAGACGGGTTTAATTCTTTGCAAAATTAGATACGAAGTCGGTCATAGTTTTAATGGAAATTTTAAGGAGGTGCTGTTTAATGATTTGGTAGCAGTGTTGAAAAAACATTAGATAGGCCGATACTTCGCTCTCCAAGAGATTGAAATGTACTAGGCTTGAAAGATTAGAAGCTGAGTCTATAGCTGAATTCTCGTTACTTTTGCATTTACAGGCTTCAAAGTGCTTGTTTGCAATTTTCTTAGGATGAATTGTTGAGAGACCAGATGCTGTTTGAGCTCCAAAAATCCAGGGTGACAACTGGCAACAAGAAACAGTGAAACAATATCCAACAGTTGACAGCATGTTGCCAACTGTCGAACTTTAGAAAAGGCTAAAATTCAACAGGAAAGGGTATCTGAAAACGCTTGGTCTTATAAAACGCGAAATATAAAGAGCACAAAAAGATCCAACAAACTGTACTACATGGTAAACAAAGTTCATCTATTTTCTGCCAAAATCCTCAAACGAGGATGAATGTACTGGTACGGGGATAAATGGACTTCGCGTTTGTTTATCTAAAGCCACCATGTGTTAAATTCAAGAGAGGGTGAATTTAAGACACACCAGGTAGAAGGAACTTCAGAAAATAAAGTAGTATTAGTGAATCGAGTGATGAGGACAGGGCATGGTGGCAAATTTAAGAAGAATATAAAAAGGATCAAAAGTTAATCTTAGAGGTTTTAAATGGCAAACACCAGAAATGTTGTTTGACATTGGGACAGCTGAAACGGTTTTGAGAAGGTGTGGAAGGATGTTGGAGCTTCATTAAGGAAGGCATCGAGTTTACCGCACTATGCAAGAGTTTGAGTAGATAGATAGAGAGGACGAGAGTAGATGTTCGTGAGTTTTGGAAAACACTGAAGTTATCGATGGTGGTGACCATCCACTATTTTTGGAATGTTTTGGTTGTTAGTGTTTGTGGTCTCTCTGCGCACAAGAAACAAGAGTTAGGAAGTTGAGCAGGCAACAGGAATATATGTATAAAGAGGAACTTGATATTAGGAAATTGTTTAACAATCTCAAGTACGTTTTTGAACCAGGTACTGGAACCATTGTTACAAGGTAAAGAAAAATGATATTCCTAAGGTTCAAGCCTTGCAAGATTCCATTCAGTTAACTGACTCACAGAAGAAGAACTAAATATGCTCAAATATCAAGGGATCATTGAAGGAGCTGATGCCACAAACACCTTGATTGCATCAAAGGCTAATGGAAAGTTGATGTTGTGCAGCGATTTTAAATTCACGCTGAACCAGTATGCGCATGCACATCCATCGCCCAAATTTGGGGACTTTTAACACACTAGCTGGGTGGCAGAAACATTATATTGTTATCTTAACCCATTCAACTTTGTGCTCAAAGAGGTCTTAGCGCCCAGACAGGCAACACACTGGCGATCTCAAAAACAAGGATATATGGCCACCGTGAACTCCGCCATGACATCATATGATATCCGTCCTGAGTATTAAAAAATTGCATACTTACAGTTGGAAGTAGTGAAAAAATCAAGGAAATCGTTGTAATTTCGACGCACGAAGGATATTTTAGATATCATATTGCCTTTTGGGGTGTGCTTTGCTCTAAGTTTGTTTCAGCGAGTTGTGGAGACTGTACTGGCTTGAATACCTGTAGTAGTTATGTTATGAGTCGATCGTGATGGGACGCACAAAGGACGAATATTTAAGAACGCTAGAGCAAGTATTTCCTTGTTGGAAGAGGCTGGAGTAAGAGCACAGCCAGAGAAATGAAAATGGTTTCAGGATCGAATAAAGTATATGGGTATTTCATCAGTTGCAAAGGAGTAGCAGTAGTATTCAAATAATTTCTTGGGGGAAATAAACTATTAGGGAAGTTTTATTCCAAATCCCAGGCATTTGATAGAGCAAAGAAGTTGCTGGTTTCTGCAAATTCACTGGCTCATTACCATAAGGTAATCACTACAATGATTAGTAGCTGGTGGATTTACTATAATGATTAGTAATCATTATATATAAAGGATTAGGAACAGCTTTGGTCTTCAAATATCCGCACATTCTGAAAAGCCTGCTGTTTGCTTCAAGAACCTTGAAGATAGATAGATAGATTTATTTCAATAAAGACACATACATATGATGATAGTACAAAAAGTGGAACTCGCCTAGCTTACTTTTCCAACGGTAGGTTGGGAAACTCTATTCGGCTATAGAGAATGAAATATTGGGAGTACTTTTTGCTGTCATCGAGTTCAAGCAGTACTTATACTGTCGGAAATTTTTATCATGTACAGACCGTGAACCCGTGGTTCACTTTTTGGGAGAATCCAAAGTGATATCGAAAAAGGCAGCAAATGTGCTAAGGAGATATGCAATCATAGTAGCATCGTTTAACTACGAAATAGAACATCAAGCAGGTGCGAAGAATGCTCGTGTCTATGTGCTATCAAAGCTACCAATAAACTCTAGAAGATTCAGCAGAGGAAGAAGAAGGAGGCACATATGGACAGTTCAACAATCAACACCTCATATATTTATTTTTTCCAACTTTTTAGTTTTAACATTGAACAAGTTTTGTCACATTTACTTAAAGTTAACTACTGTCTCGTGAAAAAAAAAGAAGAAAACAAGAAAAACATTTCTACCTCTAAGGAGTCGGTGTTTTATTTTTACAAAATTATTTCAGTCGATGATAAATAACGGTAAAAAAAAAACGTAATCCGTTGTTTACCGAAAGTAATTCAACGTTTTTATTATCCAAGTATAGTTGCCAGGTTTGTACTTGAGTTCACTATATTTCAACATCTAATCCCCGTTCCGATGGCCATGAAAGTACCGAAAGTGCCGCCACCTTGGACCATCGCTTTGCCGACGTTGTTCACAAGCTCCCTCCCTCTGAGTCCGTACCTAGAATCAATAGTACAATTTAGTCATTTCGAGTGAAAATAATTGTCAGAAAATGATCATATTTTTGCGTACGTCGAAAAGTGATTAAATTAATTTCTGAAATCTCTTCAGTTAGCTAGAGACTCGGAATGGGGCAGTTTAATGAGTATTAAATCTTTTTTATGACACTAGAAACTAGGGTGATGAAGAAGTTTCACTTTGATCAACTATCGGTTGGCTCTATGCCACTCTATGCGCTATTCCAACTTAAATGTGTAAATATCTTTGTCCTAAGAATCTGTAAAAATCATGGTTATTTTATTAACGACAAAGCCATTTCTCCCCAGGCCTCATTTCGAAATTCTGTTACTAAGATTTTTTCTCGCACAATACTATTAAATTCCCACACTTCTTTTACGGTTGTAAAACATCAGGGGTGAGGCTTCACAATTCGAAGAATGGCTTCGTCATTTATCTCACTTTTTCATAAGAAAATTATTTTTGAGGATTGAATAACTGCTGAGTATATACATATATCATCATTTGGTTTTGAGCACAGTGCCAAGTGCGTACAAAACCTCCCACAGAACTCCACTCTTATTGATCTTTGGTTTTTCCTAAAAAGATGGCAAATTTCTTGCAAAGGCATATTGAAGATGTACAGTTGAATTGGATATTCTAACCATAAAAATAAATAAGTTACTTCTCTCTTTCGTGTAATCCGTGTGTGAAGCAGATTTTGTTAGAAAGATGCCACAG
Source organism: Adelphocoris suturalis (assembly GCA_030762985.1). Taxonomy (NCBI): domain Eukaryota; kingdom Metazoa; phylum Arthropoda; class Insecta; order Hemiptera; family Miridae; genus Adelphocoris; species Adelphocoris suturalis. The sequence goes on from CM061042.1 coordinate 120,359,517, forward strand.
ATCCATCGATACCCAAACGATTTTGAATGTTGGGAAGATTTGGATTTTAATTTAATGCCATAGATAAAAATTGATGTTCAAAATCCGTTGGGTATTGCTTTGAGTTGAAATTAAGTGCCCAATGTCAACCCGAGACTGAAAACTTAATGACTAGGACATTGAGGAGTAAGAAACTTCCCTAAATCTGAATTAAACCTTCTCATTTTCACAAGGTCATCTTTAGTTTGGTCGAGAGTCACTTCAACAAGGCTAAGGAGAAGTTCATTCGGTTTCAGTCATTTTTTGTCATTAACTTGAGAGGTAACTTTTTATGCACACAACGAGCTTTCAAATATCTGAGAAGAAATATCTTATATAAAATGCAGCGACTGCACGACTGGAAATTTAGTTTGATATTGATAGATTTATTTGCAATGAAGCGAATAAGACGACCCAAACCATTAGTTCACCCCGAGAATTTGTGTGTTGAAATTTATGGTTCTTTAAATTCGTCAACACAACTGTGAACTGCATAGAATCTTTCGGACGCATGAGTAGGCCGAACCTCAGCTGATTCGGGTAGGTCCTATTCGATTTTATCTTTTAGCGAATTTCATTGAAAAATGAAGCTATTGCAATGGCTCCCAGCTCCCATAATATTCTGCAATTCAAAGAAAGACATTTTAGCTCTTTTCGGGAGTTTTTAAAATAGATTTTCAGCAAATATTAATGAAATTTGAGTACAATTTTCTGCATAATTTTGTGCGTGAATTTTATAATGTTAAACTTCGTTGTTGATCAACTTTTTTTTTTTTTTTTTTTTTTTTTTTGCTAAAAATATAAATCTGACAATTTTTAGTGATTTTTTTAGTACATTTTTTGAAATTTGACCAATTTAATGTGTTCAAAAAGTGTTGGCCAACGAACTCGTCCTTTCGTTTGGAAAGCTTGATTTTTTGGCGCAAGAACGGAATTTTACTTTTGAAAACACGTTAAACTCTAGGATTCGTTTCAAACTGTCTCAAACCGAATTTCAATGAAGAAATTTTCCGAAAATTTGATTTTAACATTTTTGGAGCCAAATAGCTTCATTTTCAACTAAAATTCGCTAAAAGATAAAATCGAATAGGACCTACCCGAATCAGCTGAGGTTCGGCCTACTCATGCGTCCGAAAGATTCTATGCGATTCACAGTTGTGTTGACGAATTTAACCTTTGAGCCGTACAGCGGTAAATAATACGGGGTTCCCGCCTTCTCTACCCCTCTTCTCCCCTCCACCATGATTTGGAGTGTTCTTCTCCTCAGTACCCTCCTGGTTGTCAGCAAGGAATGTATTGTGAGTACCTGTGTTTTTCTGCCCTTTGTTCATAAAGCCTAACCTTGCACCGTATGTATGAAATACAGGGGTGTACATTGAATGTTTCTTTCTTTCACCGGTAAAATCTACCGCAGTGTACTCTGAAAGTGGTCTGCAAGTAATATTATTTTTACGTTGCAGTGGTGAATTGATTACATAAAGTTATGAAAGGATTTATTATATGAAGCATTTTAATATTTGAAGCTGATATAGAAAAAAATAGAAAAAACAGAAAATGAGCGCTTTAGATGAAAAATAAGACCCCGGTAAAAAATACCGAAGTGTACGGTTTACGTTGCATGGAGGGGTGTACGGTTCAAAGGTTAAAGAATCATAAATTTCAACACACAAGTTCGATATTGGTTTGGGTCGTCTTATTCGCTTCATTGAAAATAAATCTATCAACATCAAACTAAATTTCCAGTCGTGCAGTCGCAGCATTTTATATAAGATATTTCTTCTCAGATATTTGAAAGCTCATTGTGTGCATAAAATGTTACCTCTCAAGTTAATGAAAAAAATAAAAATAAATAAATAAAATGAAAATAATAATACAATATAAACGAAAATAAAATCAGTTTCATAACAAGTTTTACTATTGTAATACATTTTATAGGGTTATAGTTCATCATTAACAAAGATTTTCCAATTGAAATAAAAGGTGCAGCAGCATAACTTCCTTTTTTCAAAACTTGATAAAACGCATTGTATGAATCAGAAAGCTTTAATTTGGTTTTTACAATGTAAAAAACAAGTTTTGTTTTGTATAGTTTTGAAGGGGAAATCATGTAGGTGACGTCCCCCATTCTCGATACAAGTATACCGATTTCTGGCGTTTGTCATGACTCTTTCAAGCATAGCATGCGTTATGATTGCAATTTCTTCCTGGATTTTGTACATTAAATATTGAAGAGTCCTTGGACGGTTCCCATAAATACAGGATTTCAAAAAAACCCACAGAAAAAAATCACAAGGGGACAAATTGTGAGATCGGGCGGCCAGTGCAAATCCCTGATTAAGATGAGGCGTTCTGGGAAGTGTCCCTTAAAAGAGCCATCGATGCTTTCGCACTGTGTGCCGTTGCACCGTCTTGTTGGAACCAAATATTCCCCGTCCAACTCATCTAGCCGTTGAAAAAACAATTCCTGTAACATGTTTACACACCGGCCCGAATTCACCGACACTGCGATTTGATTTTCCTCAAAGAACCAACCATTTAAGCTGAAGAAATCAGTATACTCAAAGAATCGAAATTGGGGGACGCCACCTACATGACTTGCTGTTCAAAACTATGTAAAACAAAACTTTAGGTGTGTACTTACATTGTAAAAACCCAATTAAAACTTCCTGATTCATACAATGCGTTTTATCAAGTTTTGAATAAATAAGCTATGCTGCCGCACCCTGTGTATTTAACGATTTTAGCAATTGGACACGACGAACTCATTCAATTCATATATTTATGAAAAATCTATACTTTTGATAAACTGACATGGTTGGATTGTTGTTGTTGGGATTCAGGCAATTTATTAGTATAATAGAAATTATATTTTAACGGTTCTTTAAGTACTTCTTTATCACAAGAAAAGCCGTGTTCCTTCATCTTTTCACAAGTCCTTATGTCTGTACTTACATAACTTTAGTCCCACTGCAGTAGAATCATATTTTGCATGTTCTGATGAGTGCTTACCTCAGTGCTCCAAATCCGCCAAAAAGGGCGCCTGAAGCCATCCCAACACAGAAGCCAATCATGAACCCAGTCTTGATTCTGTCAAAACAGCTTGGACCTTGACTGTATCCTCCAACTGGAACTGGCATTTTTTCTTATCTGCAACGCCAGAAAGAGTACTATAGTGTTTTTTAATTACTAACTCAACTTACCTTCGAGAAAGATTGTTTACTTATTCAGCTGACATGTTACAATACAGCGCGTGGTGGCTTTTCATAGAAAATATTTGAAAAAACCCGCGAGAAGGAAACCGAAGTTTCGCTCTCTGGTGTTGGCTGCCCCCCCCCCCCCCCCCTTTTGAGCACATTAAATTGGTCAAATTAAAAAACCGGTGCCAAAAAAAGGCTTTCACTTTTTTGGAATTTTTATCGATTTTTGTAGCACATTTTAATGAAATTTAAGTACATTTTTCAGCATAATTTTGTACTTCACTTTTTGAATCGAAGAATGTACTTAAATTTCATTAAAATGTGCTAAAAAGTTCATAAAAACTGCAAAAAAAGTAAAAATCCAAAATCTTATGAATAGCAGATTATTATTAAAGAACAAGTTTTTGGCCATACATAACATTGGTAGTAAACAATCTATTTTCAGTAAAAAGTCCTCAATTTTCAAAACAATTAGTGTGAATGTGGTTGATGGCGAGGATGTGTGGTTCATACAGGGTGGCAGAGGATAAGTGACGAAAAATTTTTTTATTATTAAAAAAATGTAGTCAAATGCCGCCAACCGCATATTTTTATCTCAATCCGTACTGGAGGTATGATTTTTTGGCGTTTTTTTTTTTTTCTCAGGAAAACCGTGTTTTTTCCTTTTAACTCAAAATTCTCCACTTTGCCTCATTTAATTTCAACTTTTGACCTCATTTTCGAAATTAGCTTTAATTTCCTGAAGAATAGTGTACTTGGGTTCTTGAAAAGTGCCTTCGAATACCTTCAAATCAGCTCAAACATAGAAAATTTCGAAAAAATAAAATTTCTGAAAATCTTTTAAACTTTACTACTCTTCCAAAAAAAATCCTGGAAACTGGGAAATCTCATGAAAACTGCTTCATCTAACACTCTTTCTAACGGTATAGTCAATTTTAATTTTACTTTGTTATTTAGGGGAGAAAATTATGTTTTAATGTTGAGGAATGTGTTTTTTTCATCAAATCGATGGTTTTCTTGAAAAATGACCCTCCATGAATCTACGAGTATGAGGTCGGTTTCTACGTATTTTTCCACGCTGAATCGAATGGTAACATTTGTAGATCTCTCCAACTCCGTTATAACCAAGATTTACATTTAATCTCACAATTTTAAAACTAGTTAATTAAAGTGTAAGACTCGATTATAACGTAGGTAGCTGGAAAGATCTGCAAGCGTAACCATTTGATTCAGCGTGAACAAATACGTAGAAACCGACCCCATACGTAATTTTTCGAAAAAAACCAACGATTTCATTGAAAACCCCACATTTTTCAAAAGTAAAACATGATTTTCTCCCCTAAATAACCAAGTAAAAGTAAAATTGACTATACCGTGGGGAAGAGTTTTAGACGAAGCAGTTTTCATGTGATTTGCCAGTTTCCAGGATTTGTTTTGGAAAATTAGTAAAGTTTTACAGGTTTTCAGAAATTTTATTTTTTCAAAATTGTCTATGTTTGAGTAGATATGAAGGTCTTCGAATGGCACTTTTTAAGAACCCAAGTACGCTAATTTCGAAAATGAGGTCAAAAGTTGAAATTAAATGAGGCAAAGTGGAGAATTTTGAGTTTAAAAGGAAAAAACACGGTTTTCCTGAAAAAACCGCCAAAAAATCATACCTCCAGTACGGATTGAGATTAAAATATGCTGTTGGCAGCATTTGACCCTACATTTCTGATGCAGATTAACAGAAAAAAATTTTCGTCACTTATCCCCTGCCACCCTGTATATGAAGTGCTTTTGATTAATGTCCCTCCGGTTGTACAAATAAAAAAAAAAAAAAAAAACTGTAATTAAAGAAAACGAGACTCCGAATTTCATCTCCCAGATAATGCTGATATGTGATCTTACATACTTACTACTTACCCCCAATCACGTGGGGTTGCAGGATAAAACGTCGCCTTGATGATTTAAAGTCCTATGTTGTGCCTTCCGTGTATTCGCCCTGGAGATTTGCCTAATTCTCACTGGCGACCCAATTTTCCACAATTTGGAAAAAAAAAACACGGGGATCTCAACCGCCGGTAAATCCGGGAAATGCAAAATGGATTCCTGGAAAAGGAACTTCGATTCTTAAGGCCCTTTTACACGAGCGATTTTTCCCGGCAATAATTGCAGAAAAAAGTATTGCACAACTATTTCAAAAAAGTTGGACAACTATTCTCTCCTCGAAAAAGTTGCTGAAGATTGCAGGCAATTAATTGACGGGAGTTGTACAACATTTTAGGCCCACGAGCCCTCTCGGCAACTGTTGCATCGTGTTGAAATGAAGTCCAAGGGGTTTGGAAAATTATTGCACTATTGCGGCAATTTTTCGGCCCTGGGTCGGGAGAGGGAACGAAACAGCCAATCACATTGAGAGTTTATTTGTGCAGCATGGCCTCATGAGCAAATATTGACGTGAAACTGCACTGATGGTGTGCAGCATTGCCTCATGAGAGAATTTTAACGTAGGAAAGATAGGAGTTTATTTGTGCAGCATGGCCTTATGAGCAAATATTGACGTGAAACTGCACTGATGGGGTGCAGCATGGCCTTATGAGCGAATACTGACGTGAAACTGCACTGATGGGGTGCAGCAGTGCCTCATGAGAGAATTCTAACATAGGAACGATAGGAGTTTGTGTGCAGCATGGCCTTATGAGCAAGTATTGACGTGAAACTGCACTGGTGGGGTTCAGCATTGCCTCATGAGAGAATTTTAACGTAGCAAAGATAGGAGTTTATTTGTGCAGCATGGCCTTATGAGCAAATATTGACGTGAAAGAATTTCAGAGGTGAGAGCCAACCCACATTCTCTCTGGCTCAGAAACTGGCGCTGCCAAATTCCCATCTTTTTCCTTTGGTTGGCAGCAGCAGCGACGACCACCTCTTCACCGTCCATGGCGCAAACTGTAGTCGCCCGTGTAAACGAAACAATTGAGCAATTTCTATTGCTCAACTTTATTGGTGCAACACAGTGCAATTAATTCCTTGTAACATCTTGACGCAACACGAGGCAATTTTATTGCTTTGAGTTGCGTACAACTTTTCTAGTGCACTTTTTTTTTGGAGTTGCGCAACTTTTGTTGCTCGTGTAATCGGCCCTTTATAACCCCTCCTAATCCTCTCATGAATACTGGAATAAATCATTCGGCGGGAATACTGGAGTGAACCGAGGGGAATTCGCCAACCCCCATGTTGGCGCGATTGGTCTTGTCATAATCATCACAGTACTTCCTATGAATGTGTCACGGAAATAACTATCTGAATCGTTTCCAGCATCCTAAAATAATAATGTATTATCGTGATAATACATTATTATTTTGGGATGCTGGAAATGATTCAGATAAGTAGTTATTTCCGTGACACATTCATAGGAAGTCCGTATAGTCGCCGCCCGCCGCTGCCGCCCCCTCTTAGGCCTCCGTTTGCCCCACTCCCCCGACCTACCAGAATCATCGAAAATAGTGTAGAGGTTTTTTGGGTTGCTGAAACTGATTCTGACGGTTATTTTCAAGGCACATTCACAGGAAGTCGTAAAACCACCCCCGGGGTCGTGACACAGCCTCCCACCTTTTTCGAAGCTGCCCGATTGAGTCCTGAGTCGGTACATGTGCAAAATCTCGACACAATACGACCATATTAACAGAAATATGGACCGCAGCCTAAAAGCGTAGCAAACTTCACTGATATATATTAATGGGCTATTCGTGCTTTATTTAATTTGACTTTTCGTTCATGTAATACCGAGTTTTTGTTCTTCCCGTACTATTATTCCCCATTGTTTTGATTCATGACAAACTTAATTGTTTCCTCGTAATTATATCTGTAACGTAATTTAATATTACCTAGAACATAGAATGAATGCAACTCACTACGAGAGTAACGTGTGCCGCTTGCCAATAGGAACACATCGAAAGTACGATGGTATTTCAATATTTGAAATTTCAAATACCATTGTTTGCAATCCTACGTACCCTAAAGACCTAAGAAATTCATCAAGTACCTCATTCCGTTTTTTCAGTGATTAGATTTAGAAGGTGGTCGATGGAATTTTTAAATGTTATGTCTTCTAAATTATCTGATAACACTGGGAACATGAACTTCTGCCGTTTAGACTTACTGTTTTGTGCGATGTAGGTTTCGTTGAATGTAATTTTGCGAACGAACGAACTTTCCTTACTTCTACGTGATAACCGGCATGTAAAACAAGAATTGGGATTATTTTCTGAGGTGTTAACTTGATAGATTGTACAAACTGAGAATTGGGATCAAATAAATTTTTATCAATTTAACAGCTGTTGCCATATCCAAGGTTGCCAACCAACAAAAGATGATAATGTTCCCATGGCTGTGGATGGAGCAATGGATCGAGTCGACGAGTAAACTGGTGATTTCAATTACGGATGCGAAGCCTAGTGGCTGAAAAACGAACTCTTGTAAGCGGGATCTCCCGAAGTAGCAGCTTGACAGGTTACCTACCTGCGTTTGCCAATTTTCCTTTGGTTACCACTAAAAAGTCAAATAAATCGTACTGTAGCGTATTCGGATGTAAATCCAGTGGTGTTAATGTATTATTTTCATTTCATAATGTTTCCAAAAGTGGAAAACAAAATGTGTGGATTGAAGTTTGGATTAAAAAAAGTAGACCAGTGATTTGCCTGTAAAAGGACGTTGAGAATGGTTAAAAAAGTGTGAAATCATAATATTGCATTATATGATAATAGTGCGGGTTACCTAGTTAAGTACTTATCATTAGCAATAAATTATCTACTTAGTCATAGCTGTTTTCATTCTTAGTATCTTCGGCTTGTAAGCTCCAAGTTTTGCCATGCTCAGTTCCTCACTAAACTGAAGTTGACGTTCTACTGAAAGGCGCAATGTAGGTAAATTCGAATAATATGTGAACATGGTTAATATATAACAACCACAAAGACAAAATGGGTATTCATTTACAGTATTTGTCAAATCGATTGGAGTACGTATTATATTACCAACAGTGGTCCAAATTGTTTTCTCATAACATTATAAAACAAGAAAAACGTAACTACTCACTCTGTTTTGGACAACCTGACAACCGCCAATATTTTGTACAGTTTTCATTCTTCTTTCTTGTATTCTCCGTCTTAGGTCTTCCTCCACATCATCCAACCATCAAAGCCGAGGTCTTCCCTTGCACCTCCTTTCACCTGACGTTCCATCCATCACCCTCTTAGGGTACCGGTGGTTGCCCATTCTTTGAACATGCCCCAGCCACCTCATTCTTCCACACCTTGTGAAGGCCACTATATCTAGCTTGGAGTAAAGCATTCTTAACTCTTGTTTATATCGAATCCTCCACTTTCCTCCCTCACTGACGGGACCGAAGATTCTGCGGAGCATCTTTCTCTGCCAGCAGTTCAGCAGTTCCTGGCTTGCCTGGGTAAGGGTCCAGGTTTCACTACCATATGTGACTACAGGCCTTATTATAGTCTTGTAAATTGTGAGCTTTGCTGTTCGGAACAACTTTAGGAAATTCTAAGCCCTGAGCACACTCCAAAAACGTCATATAAAACGGGCTCCCACCCCCCTCCCGCCCTACACTTGGTTCGGGTGGGATTAGAAAATTTTAAAACCGCTTATGCCCCCTTTCGGAAAAATCCAAGAAGATCCAACTCACTCATAGACTCCCCCACTCAGCCGCTGGGCCATGCATAGCATGAACAAACAAACAAACAGACGGAGTTTCAAGCCTATAAATAATAGAGATAGAGATTACAAAGGTTCATCGTTAAAATAATAAACCAAAATATCTTAAGGTGAAATTAGTGAACCACAAAAATCGTCAGCTAACCTAATTCAGTCGCCTAGAAATCGCCTTCCAAACATCTCATTGTTATAACTAATTGAAAGTAATATACTTCTTTAACAATAATCTCTGTTTCTGGATTCAATTCGCCTGAAGGAAACAAGCAAGGTTTCAACAGGCCACTTGTGCAAACTTCCAGGCTTTTTTTAACAGGTAGGGTAACCTCTCATTGGGAACTTCCCTCGTCGTGCTTGAAGTTGGTGATACTCAGGTAGATTAATGGAAATTTCTATTCTGACTGGCGACATTAATGTATCAATTTATTTGTTGAAGTGCTTACACTTCGGAAATATGAGCTTGCAGACAAGGTTGAGATTTTAGCTGATATATTTGTCTAGGCCCTAGCAAAGCAAAACTGACTTCAGTGATGCCTTGCAAATTATGATTGTGTCTTGCTCAGTTTACATGTTTAATTGCTATTTTTCGGGGAAGGGGGGGGGGGGACTAACTTTTCCCCACAATTTTTTGAGATATAGAAGCGAAACTTGTAGAGCGTGTTTCGGGTGCCTAATATTAAGTTTAACGCAAATGTGAGGGAGGAAGGGGAGATCGGTAGGTTCTTCGAACTTCTTTTTCTTCCCTTTTTACTGAGTTACACCTCTTTTTTTCAGTACTGAACATATATAGAAGCGAAACTTGTAGAGCGTGTTTCGGGTGCCTAATATTAAGTTTAACGCAAATGTGAGGGAGGAAGATCGGTAGGTTCTTCGAACTTCTTTTTCTTCCCTTTTTACTGAGTTACACCTCTTTTTTTCAGTACTGAACATGATGGTGCAGGGCCGCCACATGGGGGGGGGGGGGGGGGGGGGCAAGTGGGTACTGTTGCCCCGGGCCCAGGGGGGGCCCGGTCCGGTCCTGTATTTAGTAAAGAAAGTATTTTAGGATTTTTAGACCTACATAAAACAGAGTGTAACACTTGACGGGCCCTGATCAGATTATATTTGATTTACTACACCAGACTGTTTCTCTTAAACAGTTGCGATGATTGCGATGGCCCAAAACATTACTCTTTTTCCCTTTACCGTCTTTACCAGTAGGCACTCGGCTGAAGACTTCGGAGAGAGAATCCATGGGCCAAGAAAGGTTGAATTCCCTTGCCATTCTCAGCATTAAGCACAAGTTAGCATCCAAACTTGACTTCTCTAAGGTTATTAACCCAACGTCGACCACGTGGGGTCCAGGTGGGCCCCATGTGCACCTTTCCCCCCCCCCCCCCCCTTATAGCCACTTTGCCCCTCACTGCCTGCTCCTTGAGTAGCTTCCTACTCAGTACTGCTCCAGAAGTTGGCGAGGTAGCAATGGTCCTCCAGGAGAGTGTACCTTTTGAATTCATTTCTGTTTGATGAAAATCGTTGTTGGGGTCTGAGTAGACCCCACGTGGACTTCCGTGAAAACAAATTTTCGGCACATTCACACACATGTTTTGTCTTAATTTTCAATAGTTTGAGCATACATACGTAGTGGTTACTTAGTTCTCCGGTTTGCACCATGGAAAAAACTGGGAATGTGAATCAGTCGTTTTTTGTCCATACTAGTAGACAGTTAAGTGGAGGACAAAATCTTGCCTAACGATGACTCAGTGTCCGACGAGTTCTTTGTTGTGAAAACATAAAAAATACCAATCGCAATGTGACTGCAAACAATTGGTTCACGTCATACGAAGTAGCGGAGGAGCTCACTAAATGTAAACTCACTTTCGTAGGCACCATGCGAAAAAGCAACATGAAAAGGCAATTTTCGAAAAAGTTCTGTGTTGGCTGAAGTTCCGTATTTTATTGAAAAACGATGGGCCAACTTAGAGTTTATATACCTAAAAAGTTGACTTAAGTATTTATTTCGTTCTGATATAAATAAAAGACTTGAACGTTTTGCTTTTTATTCCTTTCTCCTGCGTTTTTGGTTTTCTCAGATGAGGAAATTCTTTGGCCCATTTAATTTCAGACCTACAAGCTGCAACTTTGCTACCTTAGACACGATATTAGGAGGGTATCCTCGTAGACACCTCAAAATTGATTGCACGATGTTTTGACGCATGTCCCATGCAACAATAGGGCGGCACAGCCAGAAATGTGAGTGGGGTCCTGGTGGACCCCACGTGGGCGACTATTACTCTAGCTCCCACGTGGTCGACGCAGGGTTAAAGAATTTTCACTTAAAAAGGCACGAAAGTTTTAAGTGTTTTGTCTTGTATTTTTCAAATGCAAATACACTTTTCCTCACTTCACTTTATTAGTTTTAAAATGTTTCATTTTATAAAACATGAAATTATAGCCTATTACAGTTTTCTATATTTAAAAAGCTTTCCACAATTTTAATTACAATTACAGAATGCTATTATAACTCAACAAAACAAATTTCTCATTTTACTAATTCATATTTTTGATAGTTTTTCACTAAATAATTCTTGTATCTTTTGTTGTTATAAATCTAATTCTTTACTGCATAGCTTCATTACAAGTAGATAAACTGTAATAAAACAATTACATTTTTGTAGATTTTCATTTTTTTTCCCCAAAATTAATAAATGTATTCTTTCAAAAATAATTAATCATTGTTTCAATTAATTCCTTCAGCCATCTTGTATACAGAGACTTTCCTTTTTAATCCGTCCATAACATTAAAATAAAGTTAATTGTATGTGTTGATTAATGATTATATGAAATTTAGTCAATCATAATTTCAGCCACAATCGTCCAATTGAGGAATGAGTAAATTGGAACTTCTCTGAATACGCCCTCTATTCACAAACAATTGTATTTAAAGTAGTTAAAATAAAAATCCTATGACTGATTGGATATAGAATTTTTGTTTCAAGGTAATTTATGGCATTTTTATGGTTTTTTAATTGGTTGGTAATTACTAGAGTATGAATACTTGAATCTTCAATTCTTAAGTTACACTTTACTTTTGATTAAATGTTGAATAAAACGTAGTGAAGTACCTAGTAAGAGTTCAGCCCCTCAAGTGTTCTTATTCAAACACTGAACCTTGGTAGGAAGTATAAATTATTTTTCGTTTGGTTAGAGAAGGTTTAATAGTTTTTTTAAAAACAATTATCATAGCCATCTCTAGTAAAACAACTCGCGACAAAAAGAAAAAAAGGTCATCCCGGGCCCGACTTGGAGATGTGGCGGCCCTGTGATGGTGAAACCAGAATCGCAGTATCTGCAATGTATTGCAATATCTTTTTGCAACATCTTGTCCCAACTCGGATATGATCTGCTCTACCTTGAAGGAGCGCTATTTTTTCTAAAAATAGGTACTTTCAGAAAAAAAAAATGCTCTTGGTGTATAAGTTCCAATCCGAGAACGGAATAAGATATTGCGATTCTGGCTTCACCATCGATTTCAGCGCTAAACAAATCTTAAATATGAGGTGTCACTCTGCAAAAAACGGAAACGAAATTCCAATATTTGATTAAAACTTAGGTGTATCAGGAGTCCGAAAACGCTTTCCAAATTTCACTTCAATATCCCAAAATTATGGAAAAAATGTTTGATGGGGGGGGGGGGGGGGGGGGGGGGGTATTTTGGAACACCCCAAATAGGTACGCTCTTAAACATCTTATTAAATAATATATATACTTAGTTTTGCACAAAAATTGCGCATTCACATGCTCGGACGTATCCAACTTTATTTTTTCAATAATTATAGTTGAGGTGCTGCTTAAATCATTTGGTAAATAAAAAATTAAATGCCACAAAAAATATAGTTGACCATATTTGCTTATTCGGTTTCAGGTGCCACAATGTTTAATTATTACATCAAAATCGTACCTACTATGATGGTTGGAGAAAATGGTGCGATCTTTCACACGAATCAGTTTTCAGTCACCAAACATGAGAAAGTAAGTTGATCATTCTTGTTTGTCTTTATTTTATATCGTTTGAGGAAACACCTCCAACTGCTTGTAAGATCAGACAAAATCAAATAATTTTACTGGCGTTTTGTAAAATTGACATCTCAATCTTTGTTTTCAGTAGTTCTCTCGAGTTTTATTTGACCGTGGTGAAATTAAAATGATAATCCAAGTCTTATGACTATAGCAAATTTCCAAAATTTCAGAAGTTGAACTAATATCAACGTAGAATTTTGTTTAGACAGTCTGTCGAACCCTAAAACTTTTTTTAAAATGTCTACAAGGAGCCCCATGGCCATTTGGAGTGAATTAAATTCAAAGCCTAGGAAACATGGTGAAATATTTGGTCAATTCTCCACCTCCCCTTTCTCCAGGAGATGTTGAATTGTGGTTTCCACTCTCGACTCCCTCTCAGAAGGAGTCTTCTTGGGCTTGTTAGCTGGTGTGGGTGGGGAATGACCCCTATCCCGTTAGACCCTAATAAGGGAACTTTTTATTTTAGCTCGATCAGAGGAGCGTTGGTCCCATCTGGTCGCCACCTCATTAACGAGGAACTTAAGCCCGGGCGGCTGACCACTGGCGGCAGCCCTATACTCAGGTAACAGGTACTGCGCAAGTCGATTCTTCCAAGACCGGGACCCTCTATAGATACTGGCCCTAATGAGGCTAGATGCTTTCCATAGAGTGCCTCCTGTTCGGGCTCGGGTATGGATTACGACGAAGTTATATTCAAGGCTCAAGGTAGGTTCAAGTATCGGGAGTAGCAGGACCGGAGCATGTACCTCAGAGTCAAACATGTTATGTAGATCGGCATAAGTATCACGATCCACATCGGTTCGCATTACCCGTTGCCATTTCTTGATCATAGTAGGATGAATAAAAATCAACTTAGCGGCTGGTGGGTCATAAAGTCCCATGGACAATCGGTGGATCTTCCAGTGGCGCCGGCTCGGCCTCAAAGCCATTAAAATCCCCAGAGGAGGAAGACGTGGCCGTGGGGGAAGAGGACCCCTTGTCGACGTCGCGATGATGTATTATTTTCAGGAAGAGGATGACCTGAATCAGGACTTGAAAGTCTCCGTTTCGGCCTGTTGTCAGTGCTGCGACGATGACACCTCGAAGAGTCGATGGCCCACAAGAGTCGGACAGGTTAGGGTTGTGCTTTAATACCACGTCAGAGACCGATAGAAGCATCCACTTACATACCTTTATGCTTGAAGTATGTCTCAGGAGGCTCAAATCTGGTACTGTCGAATAATCTTGGTTCTAAGAAGACAAACTACCAGAATTGCCGACACAGATCAGAATTTCAGCGGACCCGAGTTTCACAAGGCGTCTCTGACTTGACTCGGTGTTTCGAACATTTGTGATACAAATTCATCAATACGCAACGTTAAAATGTTGTCAAATTGCTCAAAAACGAAATGGCACCGAAAATAAAAAAATAAAACAGATTTTGAAACAAAAAATATGAAAGTAAAAGCTGTAAGCTCGGGAGCAAAACAAGTTGCGCGGAGGTGAACATACAAAGTGACGAGAAATTCCACATCTCGCAAGATGGCAGAGTGTGGGGAGGTGTGCAGGGTAGCCAACGTAGGGGAGCGTAAACTCTGGTGGCTTTTCAAAAAATCCGCTGTTTTTTTCAAATACTTTTCATTGAAAAGTCACCACGCCCGGTGTGAAATATGCGTAAGTAAAAAGTTTCTACGAAAACCGTACTATAATAGAGAGATTTGTCGTTTACATCAAGCAGAGGAGAAAACTGATACCTATCTAATTTGATTGTAACAGGAGCTGTTTTGTATTATTTTACGATAATTAAACTTTCTGATTTATAGGTCGTTACTCCTTCATCAGGAGAGAGCGGGATGCCTGGTGTTTTCTTCAGCTACGAAATGTCTGCTATGATGGTTAAAATCGTCACAAAATCCGTGTAAGTTTTCCTTTTGTTTACTCGGAATTGAAAGGCAAATCGTCTACAACGTAATTTCGACGGTCTGGTGTCCTATTTTAGTTGAAATGGGATATTTTCGGATTTTTCGTCAGCGTCACTTGTGCAAATGTTTGTTTAGCTTGTTGCGGACTTGTACAAACATCTTTTATACACGTTATGTTCTAATTGAGTA
Organism: Adelphocoris suturalis; assembly: GCA_030762985.1. Lineage (NCBI taxonomy): Eukaryota > Metazoa > Arthropoda > Insecta > Hemiptera > Miridae > Adelphocoris > Adelphocoris suturalis. Next base: position 120,374,587 of record CM061042.1, read on the forward strand.
GATATTTGGTCTAATACAGTTACCCGATGATTAATTAAATTGGTTCCTGTAGTTCATCACGTGAAATAACATAAATACATCATTATGAATTCCTATTGATTGAAATCTGATAAGTGCCAAACTTGTTCTGTTATGTTCAACTTCTATACACGATGGCGACATTAACATGCTGTTTCGATTCAAATCCTATTCCATAAAATGCATTTTGAATATTAAAGGCGTTATCAGTAATAAAAAGTGAAATCAATAAAAACAATTGTGGAAGCTGATGAATAAAATCGATTGAAAATATAGGTATTCTAACATTATAATTACAAGTTATGGTAATTGAAAGTTGGTAATATTTCTGTGATACCCCGATATTTCTGATTCAAAAAGACGATTACAAGTAGTTAACACTAAGAGGAAAGAAGTGCAAGAAGGTACCTACCTACTTATGATTGTATATTCAGAGCATAGATGCCCATGTATTTGTAATTAAGTTCATTGCACACAAGCTCAAGTCCTATTGAAACAGATTTGAGACAAATAGGCTGGGCTCCAATCGTTGAATTCGCTTTAAGGTCGTCCCTCTGAAAGTAGGTAATATTAGCAAGGCTTCGCATATTATAGGAGGGACGCTCTATTGAAATTGATGCCAGTGACGCATTTTTAGGGGTTGTATTCGTGTAATCGCCTACAGACGAATACGATTACACAAGTACGAAAATAATCGCAGTTGACTCAGAATCAACGATTAATTATTGCGATTACAATCGTATTCGTATAATATGATAAGATTACGCCCAACACTGCAGCTGGTGCTGTTTGCCAGGTAATAACATAATTCCAAATCACTCTTTCCCATTCACAGTCTGATAGCAGTCAAGTAGCAGTTTTCAAACCTATTCACAATAACAGTATGAGAGAAGAAATGGGAAGTGAATGTTACAGTTCCAAATCAGTTGCTTTCAAGTGTTAAACCTCCCGCTCTCCTGGTTTCTTTGACTTCGTTCCATTTACAGTACTCTGTTTCTTGTTGGTAATTCTCGGGGTATTATTAAATTTTTTCTTCGTTCCATCATATTTTACCTTGAATAGCAGAAAAGTGTAGGTAACAAAAGTGTCAAATATAACATTTGTGGACAATTTTATAGTTTTAAGGCCTCTATATCGAATTTAAAAAGATATATAAACAATAAACCACCCGATATACATCCTCAACTGTCAACTAATCTATTCTACCTATTCAATCACAGGTTTGGGAGAGAAATTCACAGGTAGCGAGGCTCTGAGCAGCTGGCTAAAAATCACCCTGTTATTGAAATCACCTACTACTAGAACCTATCATTTCAAAGTAGCAGTATCAGGAGAACCTGTTACTGAAAAATGTCAGTATCTCCCATCACTAGACTGGGCTATCCGCTGCCCCCTCCCCTCCTACCCCCTTCCATCAGCGAGTTTTTGGATCTTGATTCGCGGGAGCCCACAGTGACGAACGAACCGCAAATTACAATCTGTAAATGCGCTGTGGGGAGGGGAGAGTAGAAGGGGAGGGGGCAGTGGATGGCCCAGTCTCGCTTCAGCCCTGTCCTGTTCCTTTTGTACTTTTAAACCTGAGAGAGCTCCACTTGTGCTTAGGACCTACCCCAAAATCCCCCTACAGGTTACACGAGAAAAAATAATCAAGAATATGAACATAACCGGCCAAATCGTACCTATTCAGGCTGGTCAAAAATGAAAAGTAGTTTTTCAGTCTATAGGTTGTTGCTTATTATAGAGAGTTCCTAGAGATCCGTCGGTCTCAATATGGCGTGCGGTAGGTAACGAGAAACTTTACCGTACCTTAGAGTCACGTCAATTCCTTAACAAATCTAGTTGTAATGCTAAATCCATGGAAGGAGGAAATTATCACTAGGAGGTTATTTTAGACGATTACGTTTTTTCCGGATTGCGATCCATTAATGTATCTGTACGGAAGATGCGTCTCCGTAACTCATTGTGTCAGAATTACGGCGCCGGATTGTCAATACCGCACGTATTGATTTTTACGGATCTACTAGGAACTCTCTATTTTCTAGTTTTATTCGGTGATTAGACAATGACAGTGATATTTCTTGCTCTTTCAGACCATTTTCTCACCTCATCACAGATCTTTGCAGCATCATCGGAGGCGTTTGGATTTTCGCTATGTTCATCGACTCCGTCTGCTACCGATCATCCAAGTTTCTTAATAAAATCGAGCTTGGGAAGGCTAGCTAGAACTTCTTCCATGACTGGAATTCGGTAAAACCGTATCTTTAAACGCAAAGTTTGCACAACAACATAAAAAGGCTGTGTTGATCATTCTAAGACCTCGAGAAGGTCCTCACTTCAATGGACTGACCATTCGTTTGAAACAAATCTGTTTTTATGAATTAGTTTTCTTTCTTTTTTTGTGTGTGTGTTAATTGTGCTATGACAGTTAGGTTGAACATAATTTATTATTTGTTTATTTTATTATTATAACAATTTGTTTGGTTATTTCATTTTCTTGGAGGTACACTTTTGTTCTTTGTAGCCTCACAGTTGGGGATTGGGAGAAATTGGTTGGTCCGGAGCTATTTATTTATCCTAATAATAATCTTAGGGCGGAATTCATAGACAAAACTTGAGTGTGTATATTCACTCACACTCACCTTAATGGAGGGTCACCCTCCACTCACCAGTTCGAATTCGTAGTTTTTGAATAAACTGCGAACAAAATAAACAATGTATGCTCTACTATATTACCAGTACCTATAACTACGTGAAAATAATAAAAGTTATCAATTGACGCACTTGAATGACCTTCTGCCGTCACTCAGGATATTGCACTGTTGAGCTGTGGGTGAAACTCACCTAAACATCATTTTTTGTTTATGAATCTCGTTGAGTGTGCATTTGGGTTATTTGGGTTGCACACTCAGTGCGCCCTCAGGGTCGCCCTCAAATCACGTCTATGGATCGCGCAGAGTGCAGGAATTCCCTTATCGATACACTTAGGGGCCCACTCAGACTCAATTCCTGTGTATGAATTCCGCTCTTTAGTCACTCCAAACTGTCTCGTATTTAGAAGTTTTATTCAAGACTGTCATTTGCGTTAAACTTACATCACATTTTCAAGAGATAAAACTGTAACCAACCGCTATTGGCTGCAGACATATTCAGAAAGCTTAACAATAGCTGGTTCACCCTATCCTATCTCCATTCTTCATGACCGCACATGACATCACAAAATTATAGTATAAAATATAAAAACTGTAGCTGGAAGTTATACAATCTTGTTTATTTCTAAATGGGAATAGTAATAAGCTTCGTCTTCGTTATTTTCTTAAATGATGTAAATGGAGAGGATTTCACCATCATTCCCCAAATCGAATCCCCAATTTCCGAAATGAAGTCAACACTGCATCCTAGTCGATAATCCATATTCTTAATGGATTAGAGGTTAATTAATCCAACCTAATTTCACTTGGCGACCTGATTCCGTCGGTACTCTGAATGCTTTAATAGGCTGACGATTACTACTTCCATATCATAATCACTCTATGCTGCCGCATGTTAAATAGTAAGCTAGGTACCTAATCTGTAGGTACTACTTGAAAACTTTGAACTTCATCGCAATGGTTGCTTCTGCGCATAAGCAAACGTGTAATAGTACTAAATCCTACCTGCAGAATAAAATAGAATCTCTTCTTTGTGATCCTTTATCATAATTTATTCATTCCAGTGATCGAAGTAAAAGATCATGGTGTATTTTTAAAGAAATTTGTAATTGCCATTAGAAGACTATTTCAAATCAAGCCTTCTTAAAAGCTCCGGAAATAGATTTTTATGATTTAAAAAAAAATGCATCGCCAACACAAATTATGTAATTACTTGTGGCAGTTTTTATGAGCTGAGAAATCAACATTTTTCTATATTAACAGAAACCCTTATTATTTATAGTTTCAATAATTAAATCATTGATCATTGATGAATTGATTGAATAAACTCTACACAATTGAATGGGTGCCTAAAAGAAGGGCATATGTTAAAAGTGACGAACGAGAGGAAAGCGGTTTTGGTATCGTAAACTACGCGTGTGCAACCAACTGAAAAAAATCTAAAACAGTAAGTTTTCATTGTTTTTTTCGTCCTCCTGAAAAGTTGCGAAAAATAGCATAAGCCCTTCTTCTAAACACCCATTCAATTCATAGTTTAGAAGCAGCCAATGTAACAAGCATGAGGATGGTCGCAATGAACACTATTCCTATAAAACGGACTAACTATTAAACTAATATAGGTATCACTAAGGAAAGTCTTAAAACGTTGTTGGCAAAATAATCTGTTCAAAAAGGATGACGAAACCGGAAAATAGTGAAGAATGTTGTTTATTTTCATGAAAAATAAAGAGTTGTAAATCGAATTCGACGGTTAGTTCGTCATCAGTAACAAGCAAAAATGTTATGGTTTGTTAAGCTGCATCCTCACATGCGGAGTTGGGCGAACTCCGAGCAAAAGTTTGCCAAATATGCACTAGTGTCGACGGATGTTCGCTATTTGCCAAACCGCAAATGTTCAGGATTCGGGATGCTTCGTCCAGTGTCGGTAAATTGTCCGCTTCGAAGGACTCAAATGTTTGCCAAATAGCGAGCATCACCCGCCGAAAACCCCCATCCACACATTAGAGTCGCTTCCCAAATAGTAATTCACAATTGTCCTGGGTTTTTCCCAGCTCTCCCGTTCTCTGTCGCCATTGTTTGTTTTTTGCCCTACTTTGTGCGTGCGCTCAGTTTTTGTTTTGTGCGGTCGAGATATCAGCCAGATGGAGTGGACTAACAAATCTGTCATTACTTTCCTAGAAGCCTACGAGCTGGAGGAAGTTCTGTGGAATGCATCGCATCCACAGCACAAGCTGAGGAATGTAGTCCACAATGCGTTGAAACGCCTTGAGGGAAACTGGGTAGAAATTGGTCAGTGACAGAAATTAAGAAAAACTACTATGTTTGTCGTTTCCCGAGACGAGCACGGTGCTCGCCAAACCCCGCATGTGTGGACACTCCTGCCTCGCTTCATGGCGAATACCGAATCGGCCGACCGCGAGTTGCTTGGGGTTTGCCAAACATTCGGTATTTGCCAAACCCCGCATGTGTGGACGCACCTTTACTGAAGGTGACCTTACTGTCGAATTCGACCTGACGTTGGGTGAAGTGATTAAACATTAACTACTTTCTTAGGGGATAGAGATAGGCATAATCAATTTTCATTTGTCTTAAAAGACGTTATTTACCAGCATTTATTTATTTCTAAGTGTTTTCGTGTTTGAATTATGTGTTCCTGGGTTATTATGTACTTGATCCTAATTATTTGTATTCTCCTTTAACATCTCGTTTTTTCTTCAATGCTTTGATTTAGATTTTATTAATTGCTAGTTTAGAGCACCGTCATACCCCCCACCACCAGCCTCTGTATAATAAACCGGCCTCCTAATAAACCATAATGGGCCTCCGTATAAATATCAGCCTCCGTATAATGAAACAGGCCTGAGTAATAGATAAGACTGATTTTCATAGTTTGGTGGTCTAGATACTCGCAAGCTCGCATCTCAAAAATAAAAAATATCCTAAATCAATCCTTTTAGCAAAATACAGATTAGTTGGACAAACAGATCAGATTTACGCCTAAAATGATGTTACGGAGGTCGAATACGAAGAAGAATTGGATCTAAATGGCACTGGTGATGGGGGGTTGGACGTGCTGTTGAACGTCTAATCTATTATACTTGTATTGATCTGTGAAAATCAGAATCTCAGGTGATGGTTAGAGATGCTGAGATAGCATCAGATCTCAGAGATCTCAGGCTACCTGTGTCCAAACAACCGTCCAAACATTTTCTATTAAAAACGTTCATTGGGAAAATATCCATCAGACTTTCTGGTTTCAACAAAAGTGTAAATTACCCACATTTGTTATTTTTCACATTGGGGCCTCAAGGCAAATGAACGGAGACGAGATTTTTTCAGCGTTCTTAGAAGAGATGTTAATAAACAAACGTCCCAAAAATGTATTTAGGAACATAATAGGAAATTTATCTAATACTCAAAAAATACCAAAAAAGTTGCTTTTGTTCTTTTGATTCAACTATATAGACTAGAATCAAAGGAAAAATGATAACCCTCTCGCGTAGAAACTTCGTTCGAGGAGATAATGTGCAGTCCCAAGTTAGTCACACTAATTCCAAATTCGGGAAATCAAGAATTATTTCCATCAAGTATGAGTGACACTAGGATGATTTTTTTTCATTACAATATGACTTATTCAAGTATGAATTGATTAACCTTAGGGAAAGTAATCGAAATCCTTTTAGATTTTATGTTATTTTCGTTTATAATTTGGATTAGGTACACATTCCAAATACCATCTATCTCAAATCATTCACGTGTCTTCCAGTATAATGCAGATAAGGGTGCTGTCGTCCCCCTCTGGAGGTTAATGATGAACGTTATAATTTTCAAGACTTTCCCAGTCAGTGCTGTCACTCTACATTACAACTTTGCAGAAAAAGCAATCGATCTATTGGGAAAATAATATGCAACGTGCAACTTTATGAGGAAAGGTGGTGAGAGGAACGTTGGGAAACTTTATCACTGTCAACGACTTTCCATCCTGTGTACCTAAAACAAAAAACATTTAATCAAAATATACACTACTTTGTCAATGAGTCTAGTTCATTTAGTGTTTGCAAGCTACCATATCGTATCCCCCCCCCCCCCCTTAGTAGAAAACTGAATTGACTCTATATAGAGTCAACTCTATATAGGTACTACTTTGTAATACTTTCTTAATCTTTCTTCTACTACTTTCTTAATTTTAATTCATCTTGAGTGTAAAATGAAATAATAATTATTCGTTATATCTGGTACTAATCAGCTTTTTTATTTTAGTTAATACGAGTTTTTACCTCAAAAATTGTCCTATGTTCATTCGACCACCCATAAACTATTTATTTAGCCCTTTTTACCTTTTGTGACCAATGAAAGGATTGTGATTTTTCAGAATTCTCTTTTTGAAATGTTATCTTATTAGGCATTTGCTCGATACCGATGATACCTCTTAAGGCCTTGTCAAACAGAAGGTGGGCTACCGCAGTGGGCCAGACGAGTCCGCTGCACGAAGCGGGTGGGTTGTAATTTTTTACAGTGTTCGTGGCAGGAAGAGCAGAAATGAGTGGTGTGAGGGAAGAAATCAATGACAAATTGATTGGTCTTGTGCGGGAGTTTATTTGGTTTCCCTACGTCATCCTGATTATAAGTAAAGTAATCAACCATTCCAGGTTGGAGGTTTTCCTCCGACTGCCTCTGGCGTCACGGACATCATCAGCTGTTCTCCAAATGGAGCATCAGAATTCGTTCTGATAATTTCGCTTAAAGCTGCTTTGAGGAGCTGCTGGAGAGGATGACCATGAAAGAGAAACTCGCACTGGTTCACCATCAGTTTCGTGTTCAGTTTGACCCCCCTAGTCTCCGGCAGACTGTCTACGCAGGCAGCCCGCGTTCTGTTTGATGTAGCCTTTATCTGTTTCATTTGAATTAATATCCTACTTTTTACGTCATCTGTCATTTACCGACCTTCCGTATTAGCAAATTTTCTTAGAAAATTAGGGTATTGAAATGGTCCCAAAATTTTTAAGATAACATTTTTTGAAAAATTTCTTCATTGAAATCCGTTTTGAGGCATTCTAGAGGCCTAGAGTTTATAGCTTTTTCTTGAGTGTGTGTAATTTAGGTGCATTATATTTGGCAATGATGTCATCCTACTTGCAAAAACCTGTGAGCTTGCTGATGCCTTCTGCGCCTTTGCTGAGCAGCTAGCTAGGTGTGGTTCAGTGGACAACCCTTCTGAGTTTGGGTTGGTCTCCTTGGTTCTATCGGTGAAGGTGGTGGATCAGGATTTTTCTTAAAGCGAACGCCCATCCCCGTCCAATCCGCGTTGAAGGTCTGGCGGTACCTTGGAGTCGACTTACGTGTGTGTGGCCACTATAGCCTCAAGCCACGTTGACCTTGGCAGAGAATTAGCTCGTATCATCAAGGCTCCATTGAAGCCAGCAAAATCAGTGTCTCCTTTGCTGGTACTAATTGCAAAAGATTAATCCATAAATTAACTTTGGCAGTAAGTACACTTACTGCATGGAGGCTGCCTGAGTTAGATTGTGAAGTTCGCTGTGCTGTGCACTCTTGGCTAGGTTTCCCGCCTGGTGTCCCATCCACACACCGGTCAAGGCCAGAGGGCTCAGTATTGTCTCTCTTTGGACCAGCATTCCATCCTAATGCCGCCTGCGCCTTCTTTCCCTTAAGGGCTCGAACTGGGAGGTTGCCCACACTGCTACTATCCTTGACTTTGTCATACAGCAGTTGTTGTCTGAGTTTGCCGGATCTGCTGAGTTCGCTGTTGCTCTGCATGAGTCAGTAGGTGGTAAAGAACTTCGACAGTGATCTGAATTCCCCATTTATTTTCTGTGGATAGATTGGGCTTCAGAGGGCATCGTGGCACACCATATGGGTGGGTTAAACCATCAGATTGTTTTGTTTTTATTTAATGGTTTTCCCGCACCAGCTAAGAAGGGAGTAAAAATAAATAAATGAAAAGTGTTTGTGTGTCTGCGGGATATTCTAGACGATAACTCTCACCAGGATTGCTATACAAACTAATCTAAATCAAACTTTCCAAATGGAAGGATGAGTTCGTTGGCTAGGACATTTTGAGCACAGTAAATTGTTCAAATTTCATAATATGTCCTAAAAAAAAATCACTAGAAATGACTAAAAACTGCTACAGATTGTTAAATTCATGTTTTATTTTTAGCAGAACTTTAGTCAAAACATTAAAAATATTCATGCATATACCTAGTTATGCTGAAAAATGTACCTATATTTAGTTTATATTTGCTGAAAAGACGATAAAGCTACAATAAAAAGCTAAAAACCAATGAATCGCAGATTATTTAGAACGAGTTTTTTTACCAGAAAATTGGTAGTGAACCATTTCTTTTAATTCAAAGTGCTCAAATTTAAAAACAATATAAAACAATAACTTACTAAAATTCGCTCGTATGATCATGCTAAATGACTGGAACTTTTTTATTGATTGAACTTATAATTTAAATGGTGAGACTATTATTTAAAAGGTGAACTACAGTATATTAGGTTGTTGGATTTGTATTAATTCTATTGAATTTCAACTGAAAAAAAGGAAGCTAGAAATAATAAATGATACATTTTACACATTGTGTGACTATAAAATTAAACTGTTGAAAACGATAAATTTTTAGCATGGAACATGCTTTAGCCTTGAGCTAACTGCCCGAAAACGTTACGCGGAAGAGTCACGAAATTTTCTTATGATTTTCACGTACAACCAAGCCGTTGCTGGGGAAATGAAACTTCTTTAGTTTTCGTCGGAAAAAATCGTTCTCCATTCGTTGGAAAGCTCTCGATTCGTCACGCATTTCTTTCGTACTTCTTTTATTTATGTCGTAGTTTTATATTTATCTATGTTATAAATAAATATAGTAAACAATGACGCTTGTTTTGTTGTCACTTGGTTGAGAAGTTAATCTTGGTTATAGTAATTGTAGACGCGCACCATAACAAAAAATGACCTACCTAGGGGTACTACTTCTTTCTAACTTCAATTAGTAAAACATTTATGTCTTAGTTTTAAATTTATTTACATTTACGAATTAGCGGGAATAAAGCATGTTCCATGTTTTAGCATTTAAGCCGAAGGCTCAAAGCGGAAAGCAACCGGGGGGTCCAGGGGGCGAAGCCCCGTGGCGGGGTCAACCTACAGCGTTGCAGGTGGTGTTAGCTAGTCGAAATGTTCCATTATTGTTCCGCCCCTTGACCCCGCTTAAATTGACTCCCGATAATTGTTTTATTAAAAAATACTCATGATGTTATAAAACTCTGTATTGTTCTCAATCAGTAAACAGTGTGTTTATTATAAACGAAACCATCGCTCAAAATTTTCAAGGTCACATTTAGAATTTAACGCTCTACCCTGCTGCCAAATCCTCCCTGAACTGTTATGACCCAATTTCGGAATTTCTTTCCCACTGTTTTTTGCATATAACAATCATAACTACAAATTAAAAATGTGAATTATAATTATATTACAACTAACTAGTGATAACTTGTGGAATCTGATTGAAAGTTTCACTATGTTTGGGTAGGTACTCCTTCGTTATCTGGAGGGCCATAATACAAACGCACAACATCCAAGCTAACCACGACCTATATATTTATATATTCACACTTAACTAGCCTTTTTTGCCAAAAAGATTACGTCTAGAATGACTTTTCCGTATTCTATATAACGAAGGTACCTACCTATGTGAACATTTTTTGTAGTTTTTCAAGTTGTTTAAATTGATTCTTCAAATAAGAATTTATTGTTTCTGTTCGATCCTCTCTCAGTTCTTAGAACGATTTGTCATTGGGCAGTTTATTTCTTATGAATATTACCTACCAACAACTATTACTTACAAAAAAGAATTATTGTGCTATTCCTATACATACCTCCTTCCTTTCAATGTGAACTTCGTGTCTAAATCATTTAATTTTCCTCCTTCAAATGTGGATGGTTGATGATCAAATTTTGTAATTGCTTTGGAACATGATTGATGCTTCCAGTTTTTGTTAGATCATGTACGTTATCTTGTACTTCACAATAAAAATTCATTTATTTCGAGAGATAGACTTCTTTGTACATCTTTCCTCGCTTAGGATTTAGCGCAACGTCTTTCTGAATTTTTTTCACGAAACATTCAAAGCTGTCCAACAGAAAACTACTTGGTGTTTTTACTAATCTGATCTATTTCAAAACGGAAGTTAGTGGGAAAACGTAGTCTGTTTCCACGAAAAATGAAAAGTTACAATAGAGACTTTTTGTTCTTCCCATAATTGAGTGCTCCACACTCGGTGGGACGTATGTATCCTATGTGGGCAAAAAAGATATTATTATTATTATTAATTTTCTACCCGCGAGCGCGTAAAGACGGTAAAAACCAACTGCGCATGCGCAATTTTTGCGCGTAGAAACTACGCGTGTACGGGAAAGAGGCCTACCTACACGTAAGCAGGACAAATGTTTTCATTGCAATCCCGTCCTACGCGTAGTCACCATAACCTGACGCAAAGGTGACCACAGTTTTGAGAGCATAGGTTCTCCCTCTGACTGCCGTCTCATAACATTTCCCTTCCACATTACCTACCTTGTCGAAAAAAGGAAAAACCTGTGATAAATATAATACCTAATTGTATTATTAAATCAAATTCCGTTGATTATGTGATCAAATTACCTACTTCGTCCGACATCCAGATATCCTGTTCACCTACTTGGGAGTAAATGCAGTCGTTGATACTTTTCCGATTTTTAAGTAGATACCTATTCTTCGTAAGTATTAGCTATTACATACTTGTATCTACCAACATAAAGATTCAGACAACAATCAGGTTTATATTTAAATAATACGATTTTATATAAAAGCAACAACATGAGGACGTTGGTGAATAACATTCTAACACAGAATGTGTTTTTATGGAGTGTTATTTGGTTTGAAAGCGTCCGTCCCGTAAGATCCCCCCCGAACCTCACCCCTCTCCCGTACGAGCTGCTACACCCACCGCACGTCCACTCCACCACCTACTTCCTTCACTCCCATTCCCTTGCAGTAAGAGTAGGAAACTTTTAGGCCGTTGGGAGGGATATGTTGATAATGGTGAGTAGAAACGCTGCTCAAGTGTTCGTCTTTGGAACTCATAAGTTCACACCACAATTGGTCACAGGGTTGCCACCTTATAAAACGTTAATATCCCCGGGAAGGGTCTACGTCACGTAGGTCTACAATCCAAGGCGCTGGATTCCAAGAACGTGGAATGAACTTCGGCCGAACTTACCAGAATGCCACCAGCCCTCCGGGGAATCCCCGAAATACACATTCTGTGTTTCATTGGTTTGATCCTTGATCCTAACATTAACAATCCGGGGGTCTGTTTTTCTTAGGTCGTAGGTCTGTACTCGAACTTAGCTATTCCATACCTGAGAAGAGAGCTGATAAAGCAGCGTGTAAATGTAAAATGAATTCAATCTTCTTCTACTCGATCTCGAATTCAAGAGAATCGTTGACATTGAAATACTAAAGAGACTTTAGCGTGACGATAGCGTTTGGTTATTCGTGTACATACGTGTAGAAATACGCGAAGAGCTAGCAGCTGCAGTTGCTTGCTCTAGACGCTGCTCTATGCATTAACGGGGAAAATCGTAAGGAAAGAACAAAACTCTCTAATATTAAATCGATTTCGACGGCTAGACCATCGAAATCGATTTAACATTGTAAACTCTTTATTTTTCGTGGAAATAGACGAAGAGACGAATAGATTATTCGTGGAAATTTTCACTAACTTCCGTTTTGAAATGGGTTTCCACAACTTCGTCACGAGTGATTCATTTAGTTCTGATCTATTTACGGCCAGCATTGAACATTGTTTACACTTTAGTTTTCGTCTCATTTACAAAAAAGGCCTTTCTGTTTTTTAATTGTTTGCCAACGTTTCTCCTCATGAACCGTGTCTTCTTCAGCAGATTAAATTGAAAATAAAATAAAATAAAATTAAATTAAATTCAAAATACAAATTTAAAATTATAAAATCTCTAGTGTTACGACCCATTTACACATATCTCGGATTTCTCCACTTTTCCTCATTTAATTTTAACTTTTAACCTCATTTTCGGTATCAGCATTTCCTATAAGAATAGTGTACTTGGGTTCTTAAAAAGTACCATCCGAAGACTCTCACATCAGCTCAAACATTGATGATTTTACAAAAATAATATTTCTGAAAATCTTTAAAACTTTACTACTCTTTTAAAAAGAATCCTGGAAACTGGCAAATCTTATGAAAACTGCTTCATCTAATATGCTTTCCAACGGTATTATTAATTTTACTTTCATTTTGTTATTTAGGGGAGAAAATAATGTTTTAATGTTAAAAAATGTGGGTTTTTCAATGAAATTGTTGGTTTTCTTGAAAGATGACCCTCCGTGAACCAACAATTATGGGGTCGGTTTTTATGTATTTTTTCTCGCTGGATCGAATGGAAACTCTTGCATATCTCTCAACTACGTTATAATTGAGTTTTACACTTTAATTAACTAGTTTTACCCCATAACACACATACATTCAATCGTAACAAACAAACTAAACATTTGCTATTTTAAGTGTAAAACTTGGTTATAACGGAGTTGGAGAGATCTACAAATGTTACCATTCGATACAGCGTGAAAAAATACATAGAAACCGACCCCATAGGAGAGGGGGGGGGGGGGAAGGTTCATGGAGGGTCATCTTTCGAGAAAACGAACAATTTCATAGAAAAACCCGTAATTTGCTCCACTAAATCAGAAAATAAAAGCAAACTTGATTATACCGTTGGAAAGAGTATCAGACGAAGCAGTTTCCACGAGATTTGCCAGTTTCCAGGACTCGTTTTGGAAGAGTAGTAAAGTTTTAAAGATTTTCAGAAATATTATTTTTTCAAAATCGTCTATGTTTGAGCTGATGTGAGGGCCTTTGGATGGTACTTTTTAAGAACCCAAGTACACTATTCTTATAGTAAATTTAATGTTGATTCCAAAAATGTGGTCAAAAGTTAAAATTAAATGAAGTAAAGTGGAGAAATTTTAGTTTAAAAGGAAAAAAACACGGTTTTCCTGAAAAAACCTTTAAAAAATCATATCTTGAGAACGGATTGAGATAAAAATATTCAGTTGGCGGCATTTTACTCCATTTTTGATGCAGTTTCACCCAAATTTTTTTTTTGCATCTACGAGGGAATCACCCTGTATGTATGTTTTTCAACCCTAGATTACTAACCCTATTTAATACCACCTTGCTACTAACCTTACCTCACACAGAGGGCAGAATGGCCGATCTAAGTGTACAAAAGTCTAGACAAAAGAGAGTTCCTAAACAATAAGTCAATTGAGAAAAGATGGTTGGGGATTTTATCATCTGGAGCGAGCCATAGCGGATGCTAATATGATTAAGTCAATTAGTGACTTATCTTGAAGTGACGCTACTTATCTTTAAGTAACGCTGAACCATCAATGGGATTTTCCCGCCTATCCCGTGAGTTCAGTTTCCAGTATTTCTAAGTTTCTTAGTTCTTTTCTTATTCACAAAAAGGTTTTGCAATGGCAGATTTTGAAAATTTATGAACAAGAAAATTAATTTAATTTTCATGAATATACCAACAACCAACATGAATACCAACAAGAAATGAATATCACTGTTATCGGTGTGTAAGGTAATGAGCAAGGGTATTACCCCTCACACTTGTGACAGTTCCCACGAGATCCAAGGGGAATGCGCTGCCATCACTTCGTTGTTTCCCAATGGGCGTCGGGCGCTTCTTCCCGTGTTTTCGAAAGCCTGAGTTTGGCGATGGATGGGTGATCGAAGAACTGGAAAACCTATCTTCTCCGAACGTAGCATATACGCTATTAGTACGAGTTGTATCTCTTATGGCACTGTCACACCCCTCTCTATCTAAGAGTGTGGATTTAGGCCCCCATTGCACCACGGGACGCCTAAGTCCATTACATGGTAGCAGAGCGTGGTTAGGATTATGCATGGCTAACGCCTAGTAATCCGATCCACTATTTTTGGAGCGTTAATGTTTCAGAAGAAACATGGCCCGGGTTTCCAGAAGGAATACCCATTATACTCCCTTGGATACATAAATACTTACATTGGTTCTTGATTATTAATTTCTCAATTTATCCCCTCTTATTATTTCCATTTAACAACTTAATTTTCAAGGGCATTGTTCCCAAACCCAGGGCATCGTTCTCTATTTCATAAGTCCCCATAGTGGGCACCTAAGTCGCCAAAGTTGAGCAAGTTATTTCCCCAGGGCATAGTTCCCATTTTCTTGGAGTCCCCAAAGTGGGCAGCTCCCTACTGTAAGTCTCCTGGTTGAGCGAGTTATATTATTCCCGATTGTTCCAATCTTTGATTGGGGGTTAACTACCTAATGAATACTTCATATGAAGATTCATTGACAATCCATCCTGTTTTAATTTCACCTTTTTATCCTCAATTGCCAATGCAGCTATTTATTAGTGAGCATCAGTTCTCAACCAGTAAACTATTCCACCTAGTTTACATACTTGCTCTTCAATCAAGTATGTTTTTAAGGGGGGGGGGGGGGGGGGGGGGGGGGAGTGTGACAGTTCCCGCGAGATCCAAGGGAATGCGCTGCCGTCGCCCCGTTGTTTCCCAACGGGCGTCGGGCGCTTCTTCCCATGTTTTCGAAAGCCTGCGTTTGGCGATGGGTGGGTGATCCTAGAACTGGAAAACCTATCTTCTCCGAACGTACCATATACGCTATTAGTACGAGTTGTACATCTCTTATGGTACTGTCACACCCCTCTCTATCTATGAGTGTGGATTTAGGCCCCCATTGCACCATGGGGCGCCTAAGTCCATCACACACTTCTGACTGAGCAAACAAACATATTCTCGATGTCTAAAAAACATTTGATCAAATTTTGAACATTTTCAAAAAGTGCCTAAATATGCACCTTTGTCCTACTCAACAAAATACAAATCAGTTTTCAGAATTTCGGTACATTGTTCATAGCTTGTCGTAGTCAGGTTTTTTGGGATTCCAGAGCAATGTTCGAGAGTGACAAGGGGAGAGGTGCATTGTTGTGGTGGGCTATAGGCAGGGTTTGGTTGTTTCAGCGCGGCTCGAGTGATATCCATCTACCCAGGCCACAGTGTTGCATATATTATAATACTATTGTAGTAGGTATATATTATAGTACTAAGCATTCACGGGGTAGGTACCTATTCAAACTATTACCCGATTTGTTTTTATTGCCCCAAATGGAAGATCTATTATATGAGGATTAATCATTGATAAGGTGTTTTGTTTAGTGTAGAATAGTTTATTCACGTTAGTTATTAAGTCAAATAAAGATGCTATATGAATTAATAGTTTGTACCTAAGTACCTACGTGAGGCATGCTAAACCGTAAGTTAAATAGTTGAATGTTGAATTAGCCACAGTTTGGTTCTTTGCTGTTTTGAAGCAATCAAAAAACAGTTTTTTTTTCTTTTTTCAGGTAGTTTACCACAGTTCCGGGACTAATTTTCTGGTTTAATGGAGTAAATTCATTCAACGTAATGGCTGGGTAGATGGATATCGGATTATTCAACAACGGATAACGGAGGGTCGAAATCGAGTTGAAGGAGTGGTAATTTTTAATAATTTCACTTAAAACGAATCCTAGGGGTGCAGCTCAGAATGATGAACAAATTAGAGATCAAAGCGAATTTTAAAATCAACATTTTTGAAATATTCCTTCAAGGAAATCCATTTTGAGGCATTTTGAAACATTTCCTGAAGTTTGCGCTTTTTCATGTGTAGGTATGAATGTGTCATTTCAGACGATACCTAACTCTCCTTAGGATTGAGATGAACATTCCGTTCTTGCGCCAAAAAAAATCAAGCTTTCCAAAGAGAAAGGATGAATTCGTTGGCCAGACCTTTTTGAGCACATTGAATTGGTCAAATTTCAAAAAATGCGTGAAAAATAATTAAAAATGGCTATAAATCGTTTAATTTATAGTTTTTGCAGAAATTTAGTCAAAAGTTTATCAACGTCAACATTAGAAGTTTATGCACAGCATTATGCTGAAAAATTTACTTGAATTTCATTAATATTCGCTGAAAAATCAATAAAAACTACCAAAAGAAGCTAAAAATGTTTTTTTTAAATTTTTTATCGCAGAATATTATTTAGAACGAGTAGGTTTGCAATAAAATGTGTACCTTGTTTCTTTACACTCAAAATGTTGAAATTGCATAATAATGTTACACGATAATTTACGAAAATTCGCTCATACGATCATGATGCATTAATGTATCTTTGCATTTATTAATCTTCTCTGAAAATTTTTTGATCATGTTATTTTGTTAAAGTTATGTGGGGAGGTGAAGCCTCGTGTCAGATGTTTGGTTCAAAAGAAATTGTTAATGTGGTCGGCAGGAAACGTTCCAACAAATTAATTTCATCTTTGAATTGACTAATTTGTATTAATAAGCGTAGGGTTTAATTTATATCATTCCTTGACGTAATCACAACCAAGCTTCAAAACTGTGACTGCATTTTGAAGGAACATAAAAATGCACAGGAGCATGCTTTGTCGCAAGAAATTGCTAACAGCCAAGAAACTATCTTGCTCATAAAAAAAATTAGAAGAGAACTGACAGTATAGAAGAAAATCTAGCATTATCTGAGAAAAATAATACGAAACAGAACCGGCACACTGACAACAGAAACGATCTTATTCTTCATAACGTTCTAGAAGGGGAAGAAAACATGAATATTCTCTAGAGGAAGGTGATGGACATTTTTTAAACGGAATTAAATTGCGTTCTTGAGGATTATGAAGTTATAGGTGTAAGATGTTTAGGCGCCATCCAACCTTCTAGGAGTAGACCAGTTAACATTCATTTTGCCAATAATTTCTCTAAATCTAAAATACGCCAGAACATTCACAAGTTCAAGGGGTCCCAATTTAATACACCCGAGTTCTACGACAGACGAACACGGGAATTTAGCAAGCATCTCTTGCCCGTTTCAAGCCAGAAAAGACGGGAGGGATGAAGATGAAGGGATTGGAGATGAACTACTATTTTATGGAAAAAAAACTTATAATTCACTATGGACGAAGTACGTTGGAGTATTCTACATCTACTGGGTCAGAAATGGAGATTAATCAGAATACTCCTCCTCCATCCCCTCCCAACATCTCCAGAAAACAGGCCAAGAAGAAGATGAAAATCTACAAGAGATAGGACGAACATCAACACCGCTTTGGAAATTTTGGCAATGACTCTGGATTATTATTGAAATTTTGCAGTGGAGTGTAGGCATTATTGATTGTGACCCATGTTAACTATGCAGTGCTCATTTATTATATGTAAATTATGTAGACCTATATAAGTAATTATTTGATACATCATACGTAAAAGTCTAAAATTGTTTGTTGAGGCAGAAATGAAGGCAAGATATCATGTGCTATTTTTTAATATGTATTTAAGGAACTCTTTGTAATACCTACGGGTTATACGATAAAATTGAATTGAATTGAATTTATATCCCAAGAGACAACTATCAACGGTGAGTGAGCTTCCAACAGAGCTTGTATTTTTTTCACTCTACTGTTAGTGTCAATCTAAAGTTGCCTAGTTGATTGACATTTTAAGGTTTATTTGTTGAATGACTGGCGGTACCGATTCGGCCTTGCGTTCATTAAGAGATATTGGACCAATCAGTCCTAACGTTGTAAGATGGTAAATAATCGTTTAATTTGCTATGTTAATTAACTCATTCGAATGTTTGATGTTTTTTAAATAAGTTTCTAACAATTTAGGGTAGGTACCTATATAAGCTAGGGCGTGGAACGTAAGATCATCATCAAGATGAAAGCAGCGGTAGCAGTTCTCCTTTTGGGCGCAGTCCTAATTCACGCTCAAGACTCCTCTGAGTGGGGTCAGGGCAATGGCCAAGTCCAAACCAACTGCACTTGTGGATACACCAACAAAAATGGGGTATGTGAAGTCATGTTTTCTCTAAGCCACGTTTCTTGATTTTGTCAGTTTAAATGATCAAAAAACTGGTCGATTACAAAGGTTCATGATTGAAAATAATAAACCAAAATGTTTCAAAACCGATTACATGGGTCTTGCCGCGTAACCTAACAACTGATAATACCTTGCAAAACCTTGTTTGGTTACATGGCTACACCTATTTAATATCTCCGAACCATGATTTTCAACTTTTACTATTAAATTCATTTATTGGTTTTATACAATTTGTACGTGTACCTACCAGAACTATAATGAAATGGGAATGGTGTATAGGTATATCTTAAAATTTCGCCTGCATGGTTTGGAAATCTTTTTTTCTTGTTATGGTGATGTATGTTCTGAAAAATTCCTAATGAGTTGCTTGTTACCGTCTGTATCAAAATTATTACTTTCTGTGTTTGATGTTATCCTTTTAGCGAATTTTTGAAGAAAATTAAGCTATTGCTCTCGCCTCAAAATTTGTAGAATGTGAATTTTTGAAAATATTTTATGCTGAAATCCGTTTCAGGCTATTCTGAATCATATTCTGAAGTTTAACGCATTTTTTTATGTATGTATGTATACATGTATGTATGTGTCATTCCAGACGATAACTGTCCGTAGAATTGTGCTAGAAACTTCAAACAAATTTTAAAATGTTAAGGACACAAAACGAAAGTTCAAGTTCGTTGGCCAGCATGATCGGATTACATCTTCGGGTTGAAATTTTCAAAAATGTAGTCAAAAATTTCAAAATATCCTGTTTTTGCGATTTGTTGTGCGAAATAATTTTTTCAGCATACTAACATGTGGTATATTCGGAATCAGCGTAAAATTTCCTATAAGAATATGTATCAAGTTTTCAAAAATTTCAAAGTTGAAAATCAGTCAAAAATCGAAATAATGCCGTTCGCTAGTTGTAAAAATCGGTAATATTTGCATGAAACATTGTCCAAATTCAGATTGAACTACTCTTATGGAAGTATCCCTGTATAACCGATCCTAGAACCATGCTGTTTAAAACGTAGGTAGTAGGGTGCTTGTTAAAAAAAAAAAAAAAAAAAAAAAAAAAAAAAAAAGTAATCACAACTGATGAGTTTACTCTGTGAAATATCCCGTCCTCCGATTCTCTCGGTCGCTCTCTTTAATGTTTTACGCTCAACTGTTTTAGGACTTGATGTAGCTTTAATACTGACTGTGGCTTAGAAAATATCAGCCATGAAATTATGAAGAAGTTCTATTTATGTACGTACTAGTACGCAGACCCAAGGCTTCGCTCCGCTCGAAATGTCGAAGACCAAAGGTTTTCCACCAATTGATTTTGTTCGCCGGATAGAACGGTCGTACTAACTGCCATTAGATTTCGTGAATTATTTAAATATATATGATATAGCAGGTATTTAGTACAACAATTTGAAATTCGTGAAGGTTTGAAAGAATATTTGAAATTTTCGACAACTTTTTAATGTGATGGTTACGCTTGCATGTTTTGACCATTTTATCGATGAGGGGTAGCAATTGCTCAACTACCATTCATAGATTTACCAGCTCTGTGCACGTGAACAGATAAAAATCTTCGCTATCATAGGTTGGTTGGAGGGAATAGAGTGAAAAGTTTCAGCGCAAAATCTCATGGTTTGGGGCCCCTTTGTGTTGCGACAAAGCACTTTTGTATCAGAACTCTCCTGTTTTTGAAACAGTTAAGTAGCAATCCTTGCAGTTCCTGTCTTTTGTGAATCATAGGGCTTTGGAAGAAGTAACTCGGAAACTCGCAACTTTATTTCTTTCTTGCGAACGCATTAATTTCATTAATGTTTGCCAAAAATAGATAAGAACTCTAAAAAAGCTAAAAATCTAAAACCTTTTTCGAATTTCAGAATATTATTTGGAACGAGCTTTTTGCCATAAAATTAGTAGTTAACAATTCCTTTTCATTTAAAGTCCTGAAACTTCAGAACAATTTAACTTGTACGATAGTTTATTGTACGATAGATGTATAGTGCGACAATAAACGATAGTTCGCTCATATGGTTATGCTGCATGACTGGAACTTTATTTCCAAGTACATGGGTTGATACCTACACCCATATTATAGTACTGGTATGATGATCTGGATGATTTTTGACTAATTCCTGATAATGAATTAAATGAACTACAAATGTAGGTACCTACCTATTATAATTATAACAAATGAACACTTGAACCTAGGCTGCTTCAACAACAGAAATCTATTTTACTTAAATAATTCAGGCTCAAAAAAGGCTCAGACAATCCCGAACACGGGCTAGAAAAACGTTAGGAAGAATAAAATTCACAGTTATCAATAAATTTTGTTCCAAAAGATCGTTAGTAGTACCTACTAGTTAACTAGCAACGGTTGTCGAAATTTCGTATCAAGATTTCGTTCCTAGATACCAAGACCTTTTCGGGCAGTTAGTGCATGGCTAAAGCATGTTCCATGCAAAAACATATCCATTCGTCCGCCGTACCTACTCAACAAAACTGTTGGACCAAAGTTTATGAAACTTGGGTAAAATATCACGTATGATGAGACCTAGTTGATTCTCTTCCCTCGGCATAACTTTCAATCAACCCCAAGAAGTGAAATTTAACGGTTGAAATACTAAAAAAATCGAGGTCTTTAAAACATTTGTAATATATATAGTTTTTCCGTTCGATTTAGATAGAAATCAATTTGATGAGGAGCATTTTACGACCAACCGTTTGCGTTCAAGAAAAGCTAGTGTTTAAAAGAAAAAGAGTCTACGCAACTGTCTAAACTTTGCTAATTCGGATTGATCATGTGCGGTTTTCTATTGAAACCACAACACTCACTCGGTTTTCTACTCTTTTCACGTGTAATGCGCGACTGTGATATATGGATATCTAACTAGTATCTAAAATGCTGAAATAATAAACCTTCCTGTAACAATTTGCAGCGTTTCTACTAGGTATGCTATTGTGCGTATACCTATGCTTTCTTTTCTGGTCGTACACTTTGACATTTTATGTCTTTACTTTGGCACATATTAGGTAGGCTAGTAAATAACCTAACCTACCGATGTGAGTAGGTGTGTTTGCATTAACCCTTCTTTGGTCGCGTTGATAATTCTCTTTGAGAACTGGCTTTGGGTCATAGTGACCCGAATTTTTAAATTACTGCAATTTTAATTTAGGATTATCTATTAACAAACTTCGTTTCTATTGAGTATCTGGAACTAACAAGGTGTGATTAAAAAGTATAACATGTTGGAATATAATGTTTTAAGGACCATTTCCACGCAAAATAAGGTAATCTACCAATTTTGCCAAAATTTCGCAATGCCTGGTTTGCCAACATTTTACTCCTAGAAAATTCGGTTTCCCCAACCCTTCATATTTTGGTTGTAGTTCCATATGCTATAAATTTAAATCCCTGAATAGAAGTTTCTTAAAATATTAAAATGTGCAATGGAAGTGGGTTCTTTTGTAAACCTGACAATTTTCTCCATAAAATACATATGGCAGGCTGAATGAACTTGGTAAAACGAGTAAAAGAGTATTCTAAACACCAAAGTCGTTTCGTACAGTAAATTTCAAAATTTCGAACCTTATTTGGTGTCTTAGGTTTGCATCTAGTATATATACTTATTAAATTAATAAAGTATATACCTAATGAAGTCAGAAACAACTAAAGGAAAAGATGACTACATGAATGTTTATTATCAAACAACCAACTGGTAACATGGAGAGAATTGTACTAGATTAATTATTTAATCATCACCGAAAACAAGGAAAAAAAATCGACACCAGTGTCTGAAGAGAAATCTGAATTATAGTTTTCTTCCATAGCCTCATACTCACTCTCCGTCTCAGGCTCACTTATATTTTCCTGGTCGAGTTCGCTGCCAGTCATCTTCTGATCAATAGGGATCTCTTGGTTTTGTCTCTCCAACTCTTTCAAGATGTCTTGGTCGGTAAAACGCATTTCATCGCTCATTATTGTAAATAGCGTTAAACAAAAAAAAAAAACTTGGGCACCCTACAAAGGTCAGAAAAACGCACCTGAGTTTGGTCGCGTCGGGTCATTTTCAGAAAGAAAATACAAACGTGAATGGTCGCGACGGGTCATTTTCAGAAAGAAAATACAAACGTGAATGGTCGCGTCGGGTCATTTTCAGAAAGAAAATGCAAACGTGAATGGTCGCGTCGGGTCAAAATGCGGAAAAAAACTCACAGATACCTCGCACCAGGTCAAAAATCATACTGACGTGTAGCCGCCTACACCCTAGAAGATTAGAAGGAGGAGGGGAGGAGAAAGCATGACAAACATTTCTGGGATTCACAGAAATGTAGAGGATCGGGTCATATAGACCCGATGCGACCAAAGAAGGGTTAATAGCGTGTCAGATTTTGTCCAAAAATTAAACTGCAACAATAATCTTTCAGTAGGAAATTACTAAGAATTGAGTGAGGGCTATTGAGGAAACCAATACGAATAAAATAACTTCCATCAGTAACCTACCCTGCCGAATTATTATTGCTACTATTATCATTTGTTCATGTTTCTACTTAGTTTTATCGTTCTATTGAAACTTGCAGGGAAGGATCGTTGGAGGCCGTGATGCCCAGGTCAACGAATACCCCTTGATTGCCGGTATCATCTACAGGGGAATGCCCAGCTTCATCTTCTGCGGAGGTACCATCATCACTGAGCGTCATGTTCTCACTGCAGCTCACTGCAGACCCGACAACAACGAAGCCTTGTCTGTTGTTCTTGCCGAACACAAAGTCAGCTCCAGTGAGTTTTGTGAATACAACCAGTTAAATTCTAACCTAAATTTAAAGAGCTTTCGAATCATTACTTTTTCCCTGATTAGCCCAAAATGTATCAAACGAATGAATGTGATTGAATAACGTGCTTAGCTGGAATTTCAATGGACCATCTTCCATTCATGATATTTTCCTTCAATCCAAGCCTGTGCGTAGTCTTCGTGTCCATTCTATGGATTTTTATTCAAGATTATCGTTTTCGCTTGAAAGAAGAAACCTCATATGTGAGAGTGAGAACGAGGGAACAGCAGAAGTTATGGGTCGTCAGTTATAGTTGGTTGCTGAAATTCCTTCTAACGTGCACCAGAGTCAAGAACTTCTGTTATGCTATGAAACGGCTCAGTCTTATAACACAAAATCAATCTTGCAATATTCACCATCCTACACTAGGTACCTACCCAAAACTGGTACTGTGCCTTGAATTATTCGAGCTGACTGCTGATAATTTCTCGTAGATATAAGCTCTTTTTTTTATTGTAGCCTTAATGAAGATTTTGTTCTGTTCTATTTTTCCATAGAAACTGAGAGCAAGACCACCATCATTGATGTCACCCGCATGATCAGCCACGAGCAGTACGATCTGAAGAAAAACACTGAAAACGATATTGCCCTGTTGGTCCTCGCCAGCCAAATTCCCTTCGGCAAAACCATTGGACCCGCCTGTTTCCCCAAGGCTAACCTCAACATTGTTGGACAGAAAGTCCGCGTTATTGGTAAGTACAAACGAGCTATTCAAAACTGGTTGGAACAATTGGAAAGTGGTGAAGTAATGAGTTTTAAGATTTTCGCAAAACTAGGAAGTTGATAACCTTGATTCGATGTTTTGATTCTGATTGAAATACTGTGTGGACTCGGGAAAACGTTTATACTAGTAATACAAAGATCCAACATTCCTTGACCTATCCGGAAAAAAAAAGAAAAAAAAAAATGCATCACTCATCTGCCGCTTGTCACAATCAGATCTCATCCATTATTGGAAAATTTATAATAGTTTTCAATGAAATACTATTAGATGTATGAGAATGAGGTTTAGTTGAGCTACGCAGAATATTTTAGTGACCCCACGTTATTGGTGAATTAATTTACGACTTTGCAAATTTAATAGGATGGGGAGCCCTCGCTTCCGGTGGACGTCAACCAGACATCCTCCAGAAGGTCGATCTCGATGTTCAGCCCACTTCCGCCTGCTCCAGGGTCTACAAAGGAATCACCGAAGGCCAACTCTGCACATACACCCTCAGGAAAGACGCTTGCCAAGTAAGAAAATCTGAAACAACCCAATTACTGTCTCACATGATACTACCAAGGTGTTGGTGTAAACAATTTTGAAGTCAATTGTTCCTACTTGAATATTGATCGATTGATTATGTTCGTCATTCTAGGGAGATTCTGGTGGCCCAGTCATCTGGCGTGACCCTGGCACCAACCGTTACACCATTGTTGGAGTCGTCTCCTACGGATACGGATGCGCTGAGCCTGGTGCACCTGGTGTCAACACTAAAGTCTCTGCTTACCGCGACTGGGTCCTCCAGAAGATCCAACGTAAGTAAAATATTTTACCATTTTCAATACTGCAAAATTTCATTTTCTTTGCTGTAATATCACTGCCCTCAAAGCTCATCACTATTTCCCGGTATTCAAGCAAACAATGCTCAATCGTACTGTATTACCTATGAGCGAATATTGTCAAGAAGCACATTTTTATGTTACTTTCAAAAGTTCTTATTTCCAACTCTTTTTAAAGTGTCAATATAACTTATGGTAAAATTTATGGCACTCCGACTAAATGAATTCAGTCACACTTATGCTAAAAACGTGAATTTTTATTTCTTATGAAGCGAACCCTAGGTACATACCCTCTAAATGAGTGGAATTTAATTTGCATCCTTCATTATTAAGTTATTTATTTGTATAAGTTCCTATGCCTGGTACTGGTCCTCCAATTCTCACCCTAATATTCAATTCTGACCTGCTAAGACCACAGACCTATCTTTGTGATATAATTTCAAGAAAGAAAGTGAGAAGTTAATCGAGTTGCTTCAATCCCTCCGAATGAAGTTTAGAAATTGGTTTAGTTAAATGCAATCATCCATTAATTTTATTCCCATTCCTGCCATTCTTTGTACTGGGTAAGTATGTAGGTACCTACCTATAACTTTCAATACCTAATGTGCTAAAATTATATATATATATATATATATATATATATATATATATATATATATATATATATATATATATATATATATATATATATATATATATATATATATATATATATACATATATAAGTACACGATTAAAAAATGTTCTGCTTTTTTTTCAGAAACTGTCCCATCAGCAGCCACCTGTCAAAACAAGTGAGAGAATTTTTAACATTACAAGCATTTTAATAAAGATATGTAAATGACAGCATTTCTTGTTATTCTTCATCCCTCACATTCTTAATTTCATCTATAACTTCTATAATTATTCCCTAGAACTACGCCCTAGCTGGTTTACTTGTGCGTTTCTCTGGAGAGAGAGAGAGAAAGAGAGAGAGAGAGAGAGAGAGAGAGAGAGAGAGAGAGAGAGAGAGAGAGAGCGAGAGAGAGAAAGAGAGATTGACTTTGTTTATTAATCATTCTGTACATATTTAGGGCCTTAGGGCCCTCTCTTCCAATACATACAGAAATTCATAAGTCTCAGTTTCAGTCAGGTTTTACTTGATAAACATATGAAAACCGATTGAGCGACCTCCCGCGATAAAGATTTATTGGAGAACTGGTGTTTCGCTCCGGTTTTACGAATGTTTATTTAGTGGCATGACCGACGAAGGCGACTCTGATGGCGAGTTGACGCTCCAGGACCTTGTTGAACAAACAAAGCAAGAGTTATTGCAACACCGCTTAATAACAAGAGCCTTACCGATTACCGACCCCCACGTAAGTGATGCTTTCAATCATTTATATTCTGTAATAGCTTCCTTATGCGAATACCTCAGTCAAGTCAACGATCATATTGTTAAATTAAATGCAAATCAAAAGGACAAACAAAGGGCATCGAAATTGACTCAACCCAACGTCCCTACATCCTACAGTACGGACGAAGATGAATTGTCAAGAGAAGCTGACTGGATCCTAAAAAGGGCCTGCAAGAAGCGTAAGGCTCGGCCTTCTCCGGAGGTTGAATGGCCTACCAACAAGCCTAAGATTGACAAGGATGTAACCAAGGTAGAAATTATTAAGCCTAAAAAGGACCCTCCTCCACCACCCATAATTGTTGTAGGGCCAAAGAGCTACACAGCACTGAAAGATATGTTACAGAATATCCCTAGAGAGCAATTCAAGGTTACTGCTCTCAACAATAACGTTTGGAAAATAAACGTAGATTTAAGAACTAATTGGAAACTGATCCCAGATAAACTACGTACAGAAAAAAAAACAGTGGTATACATACCAAGATAAAGCAGACAGACCTATTAAAGTCATGGCTAGAGGCTTACATGAAACATGCAAGAAAACTGATATTATTGGAGACCTTAAGGAGCAAGGTCTTGCCATTCTGGATGCTACCAACATTCTCAAGAAAGAGAAAAGGAAAAACGCTGCAAATTATTTCACAAAGGTTTATTATTTTTTCAATTGAGTATGATCATAGTTTTAGTTGGCTTGCGTACGTCATAAGGCCCGTCCAGACTCCTCGGCGTGTCCTATTTCGAGTTGCCACAACCTATATTTCTATAATTATATACGTATGTTTATATTTCTCGATTTGAGCTCCTATCTATTCAAATAATCATTGCCTTAATAATATCATTATCTAAGTACGTACGAAAAGTCGAGAGGATTTGTTATTAAACATGCGTAGGCAAAGCATTGGTATTAACACACAAATATGACCTAGAAAAAAACGTATATTCATGCCTCGAAGGAACATGAAATTCGAAAGCAATACAAGTGTAGCCACCGTGTAAGCCGCCGTGTAAGTTTTCCACGCCACCCTGGAGGTACTCCCTAGGTCTCGTTACATCACAACCGGAGGTTCACCGCCCTATTACGCTTACAGTATCATATCACTCATATTTTTCCATTAACATTCATTTGAAAGTTGTGCATTTTGAGATGAGTGAATTTTGACCTAACATGAGAATAATAATTATTAGGTCGTGCAGTTGTGGTCGTGCATGATCTGGTCCTCAAGTGTTCTGTTGCGAAGTCCTACTGCCCATTGTTATCCTAACCGTGGAATATTAGTTTGCGCAGTTGTGGTTGAGCAGGTTGGAGTTTTAACACGTCAGTCTAACACTCAAAGCCTCGAAAAAGACACTTTTTCGCCCGTTTTTGGCCCATAGCATCTATGCGTGTAAAGCGATCGGGATGGTTAAACGTTAGGACCAACTAGACCCCAAATGGAGTGTGTGCGAAAGAACGGGGTTTTTAAGTCAATTCTTAGGCCTTTTATGGCCCGGACGGCGGACGGACATTTCAAATTTGGATTCTACGCAATTTGAAACGTAAAGTGACAAAGTTTGAGGGGGGGTTATAAAATTTTTTTGCTATACGATCACATGGGCTTATTATTGAAAATAATAAACCAAAATCGGCTCCACTGTGAACACAGCCTAGGATGATTGGTGCAACAATTTTTCTTTTAGGCTTCAACAGTCACCTCTAGTCACATAGTAATTTTATGCCATTGTGGGCTTCTAAATGTGACACAATACCTCGATAAGCAATGATGTTGATATTCGATTTAGCTTTGTCTATAAATCAGTTTGAATGATCGACAATTTTCAACCTTACAGCGCATATACACATCTATTATTGGTTTATTTTTTTCTTGATCGTTATTGAAAATAATAAACTAGCACACATTTCCCGCCTTTAAATCAATGTTTTCCAACTTTTGAATACATTTTCGGAATCAGCGGTAAATTGTCTTAAAGAATCGACGTTTTTCATATTTATTTAACACCATTCAAACTCAGTTATTGAGAAGCAAAAGTTTGTGTTTTTTGAAAGTTGGGAAATTGGAAAAATGTTCAAAAATCAACCACTCCCTCAAAATGGATAGAGACTGTCAAATTTCACAAAAACTGCTTCATTCAATACTCTTTCCAACGGCATAGTCGATTTTACTTTTACATTGCTAATTAGGGGAGAAAATGTTATGTATTAATGTTGAAAAATGTGTTTTCCCTATGAAATCGTAGGTAAGGTAGACGTCAATAAAATAAACATTTGCTACACGTGGAAGCAAATTGGATGTCCCAAACAAAACCATTTCATCATTTCGATAAGAAACCCCGAGAGACCCCGAACCCCCCCGAACCCCGTTTTTTTGGTCGAGATTAGGCCGGTGATTTATATTTTCAACGATTTTGAAAGCATGATAAGTTTGACAATATTATTTGAACCAACTGCGCAGTAGGTATAAATTCATAAACATCAAGAGAAAGGATTATTTATTACCTAAAACATAAATCCACAGGAACTAATCTTGGTCAAAACGTGTAAGAACTTAACCTTGACATCTTCCTTTTATGGGAAAAATCGCTTTAAATACGCCAATTTCTGAAACAATCTTTACTTTTTGTCTTCTGGTACAAGTGTGATCAGTAAAGACGAGATTCGTTGCTTCTACTGTGCTTTTGGCATTATTGGGTAATTATATGTAGATATTAGCTTTTAGAACTTACAGAATTGTGGAAACTTTACAATGATATTTGGAAAATGAAATATTTTCATTTTCAATCATGTTTCTCACTAACATTTCGTATTTTACATAATTTGAGTAGGTACCTACCTTACGTGAAAATGTATGATTGTTGTCTGGCCGTGTGTTTTATAGTTTAATATCTCGAGATCAATCGTTCATCAAGTTTTCAACGAACTAAATCACTCGCGACGAAGTTGTGGAAACCCATTTCAAAACGGAAGTTAGTGAAAAAAAATTGTCTATTTCCACGAAAAATAAAGAGTAACAATGTTAAATCGATTTCGACGGTTAGGCCATCATCAGTAACAAACAATAACTGTTTGTATTGTTAACTCGTTATTGTTTGTTACTGATGATGGCCTAACCGTCGAAATCGATTTAACATTGTAACTCTTTATTTTTCGTGGAAATAGACAACGTTTTTCACTAACTTCCGTTTTGAAGTTTTCAACATTAGAATTTCTGACTTGAATTGAATATGTACAATTAATTTATTGTTTACATAACAAATTGTTATACAGGGCGGCTACTACCGAGTGTGGTGACAAAGTTTGAGTGAAACGACAGAAAAACGCTGCAAATTATTACACAAAGGTTTATTATTTCTGTATCATACAGACCTTCTACGTAGAAAACTGACCGTAATTATTTAGCCTCACTTATAGTATATTTACTAGGTATCGAAACTCGGGGCTTCCAATATTTGGTTCACTCGTTCACTGCATTACAGCTCCAGGACCCCATAATTTTACGCTTTATAGTAAAGTTGAGGAAAAAATGAAAATAAATGGGGCTGTCTAGGGACGCCCGAAGGAAGCGAAGCTTTATATCATAAAGCGTAGAATAGAATTATGAGTATTTTCATACTCATAAACAATCTCTTCTAATTGGAATTAATTTCATCACACTCTCTCTCTCGCCTTCCCTACCCTCCCTTCCCTCTCCCCTCCCCTCCCTTCCCTCTCACTCCCTCCGCCTCCCCCACAATCCCTCGCCCTCCCTTTCCCCTCTCTTCCCTCTGCCTCCCCCATACTCCCTCGCCCTCCCTTCCCTCTCACTCCCTCCGCCTCGCCCTCCCTCTCACTCTCTCCCACCCACAAGGCGTGCGCGCGTTCGTCAGTCTAACACTCAAAGCCTCGAAAAAGACACTTTTTCGCCCGTTTTTGGCCCATAGCATCTATGCGAGTAAAGCGATCGGGATGGTTAAACGTTAGGACCAACTAGACCCCAAATGGAGTCTATGTGCGAAAGAACGGGTTTTTTAAGTCAATTCTTAGGCCTTTTATGGCCCGGAAGGCGAACGGCGGACGGACATTTCAAATTTGGATTCAACGCACCTTGAAACGTAAAGTGACAAAGTTTGAGGGGGGGTTATAAAAATTTTTTGCTACACGATCACATAGGCTTATTATTGAAAATAATAAACCAAAATAGACAGGCCTACCTCAACGCATGAAAATATAGCTACTTCTTCTCTTGCGAAGACGTTTCTTTTGACGGCCGCCCGTAATTCGCTAGTTTCTATTGTGGTCATGGTTATGTGGGTGGGGTTTTGTGAATCACCTCACATCCATCTGTTTTAGAGTATGATTTACAGCGGATTTTCCCACCCCTTGCACTATAATTCCACCTTCTCACACCCCCAGCTAATAATTTATGATAATTATACTTGAATCCGCCAATAAATAAAACAACAGCCTCTTAACAGCTTCCGCCACTAACAAATTTCACGTCCGACATGGTCCACGGAGAGAGGTAATCGACAAACTGATGGTAAATGTCCCAAGGATTCATGTCGATTCCGGTGCACTTTCTCTTATCGTCTACGGGATCACTCGGGACAATCTATTTTCGAGATTGCGAAGTGAAGGGGATCACTCGGGTGTCTCAACTTTCGCCCCTCGGACTCGACGGGAGCACTGGAGCCGTCGCCCGAAAGATCACAATAAGCTAAACAAGCGTAATAAAAAAAAAAAAAAATAAATAAAAAAAATAAAAAAATAATTAATAATAATAATAATAAGATGAGAGTCTGTATTAACTTAATTCTCACATCAGTCGGGAAATTATGGGCAAACAACTTTAGTTGGCGTAAACCACCATACACTCTACTACAGGCTGAGGTTATTTGACCATAAAAAACCGAAGTTAGTGAAAAACGTTGTCTATTTCCGCGAAAAATGAAGAGTTACACTGTTAAATCGATTTCGACGGTTAGGCCATAATCAGTAACAAACAATAACTGAAGATACATTAGAAAAGACACAGCTTTTATAGTAACAGGTGAAGGGAGATTGAATCCCCTTGGTCAAGAGAAAGGAAAGGGGCAGGAGGTACAACCAATTAAGTGCAAACAAGGTGACGGGGGAATATAGCTAATTAGATGAAGTGAAAGGGGGAAATAACTAAATATGGTTTCAACATTGTGAAGGGATAATTCCAAGCTTTATAAAAATGAACCTATCAGTGGTGAAATATATTGAGGTATATCCTCATTCAAACATTTACCAGATCTGTTACTTTTGATAATTTCGAATTTTTCAAGTACATTCAACATACCTCCCTTCGGACAAAAATGAAGAAATTCTACAAACTGTCTATCTGTCAAATCAAAATCAATTACCACTTTGACCGCAATATTCGTAGCCACAAGAAGATTTTAGTTTATAAACCCCACTTTTATCCTGAACATTGATTTTGTCCTTAACGGATCCTAGTAATGCTTTAAGACTATTTTTAGTTCTAAAACCTACTTTGTAACCTCTTGATGATATAATTTTGCCGATTTTATCCGAAATTTTCCCATAATAAGGTATACTTATCCTTTGCTTTTCTTCTAAATTTACATCTTCCCTGGCCAGATTGGAAAATTTTTAACTACTCTTTTTCCTAAGAACATTATCCCATATGGTATCAACGAGATCTCCTCCATATCCGTTACTAGCCGCTATGCTTTCGATAATGGATTTTTCTTTTGATAAATTTTGTTCACTCATTGGAATAGACAGTGCTCGGTTAATCATACTATGGAAGGCTGCATGCTTATGGACTAAAGGGTGATTTGAAGTACTATGGATAGTTAGGTATATCGCTATATGTATCTTTTCTATAAATTGAAAAATTATGCTTTTTGTTTACCAAAGAGATGGACAGATCTAAAAAATTGAGTTTATTTCTGCCGAATTCGAGGGTAAATTTGATTAAGGGATCTAATTTATTGATTTTTTCGTGAAAAGAATTTAGTTGTCTTTTTGTGCCCTTCCATAGAATGACAATATCATCGACATATCTATACCAATAGAGAAGATCATTTGTGTTACAAGTTGTAAATATTTGTTGCTCAAGATAATCCATGTAAATATCTGCAAGCAGAGGAGATAACGGAGAACCCATTGCAACCCCTGGCTGTGTATATCGTTGTCCCTCTGAAAAAAGTAATTTTGATCCATACAGACATACATCAAATTAAACAATTCATCTTTTTCGAAAATATAAAATATTAGAGATTCACCACTGATAAGTTCACTTATATTAGCAGTAATCTCCCTTCACTTTGCTTGCACTAAATTGATTGTACCTCCAACCCCCTTTCCATTCTCTAGACCAATGGGATTCCATCTCCCTTCACCTGTAACTATATAAACTGTGTTCCTTCTAACTTTTGTTCAGTCATTGTTTGTTACTGATGATGGCATAACCGTCGAAATCGATTTAACATTGTAACTTTACAGGGGCAGCCACAGAAGATGAATTCGCATCATTTGTAAAGAACGAAACTTTCGAAGTAGTTCCACTTCAGTTGGTAGAAAACCTCTTTCAACAAAATGGTTGCTTCGCATAAAAGAAAGCCGAAACGGTCCGAAATAGTTTAAGCCAAGGTTGGTTGTTCGAGGGTGTTCACAGGTAGCGGGAACTGACTTTACTGATACTTTTTCGCCTGTAGTGAAATAATCGTCACTTCGTTTTTTTATTCGCCCTTGCAGTTCAAAAGAATCTCAACATTGATCATCTAGACGTTAAAACTGCTTACTTATATGGCGATCTAAACGAAGAAATTTATGTAAGGCCGCCCTCTGAACTTCTGAACCCTGCGGAAGGGAAAGTGTGGAAGCTTAAAAAAAACGCAATCAAGAGGAATCTTGAACATGAGTTTGAAATGCAAGATCTGGGGGAAGTAAACCATTGCATAGGCATGGACATCAGACGTGATAGGAAGAATGGGAAATTGTGGATCAGCCAAGAAAATTATATTGTTGAAATTTTAAAAAGATTCCGTATGGATGAAAGCCGCCCAATCTCTACTCCAATGGATCTCAACACGAAGTTGCTCATCGTTGATCAAGAGATGGATCCTGACTTCAAACCAGAGTCTATCCCCTACCAAGAGGCCTTTGGCTCTCTACTCCATGTGTCTCAAATATCACGTCCTGACTTAGTGTTTGCAGTGAATACTCTAAGTCGTTTTAATAATAATTTCAAAAAAGTGCATTGGACCGCAGTTAAAAGCCTTTTTAGATATTTAAATGGAACCCGTAATATGTCTCTCGAGTATTTCCAAACCTGAAAATTTTGAATTGAATATTTTTTGTGATGCAGAGTGGGGAAACGAAGTGACCAACAGACATTCTGTTTCTGGAAATTGTTCCAAAATAGGAAATTGTTTATTGTCATGGTCAAGTAAAAAACAAAATTCAATTGCCCTCTCCTCATGTGAGGCTGAGTATGTTTCACTCTCAACTGGTGTTCAGGAAACCATTTGGCTTCGTCAATTATGGTCTGAGTTTAACCCTATGTACAAAAATATTTCAACTAAAGTCTTTTTTGATAACCTAGGGGCAATACAGATAGCAAAAATTGATGTCATAAACCAAATAAGTAAACATGTTGATATCAGGGTATCACTTTGTAAAGAGCCATATTCGAAATGGAAATATTGTAGTTGAATATATTCCAACTGACCAAATGTTGGCAGATATCTTTACTAAACCATTAGGAAAGATTAAGCACTTGAGAATCTTGGACTTGATTGGCCTAAAAATTTTATCGTTCTAGTAACATTTGAATATGATTTGTATTTTTTAATTCATGCCCATGTACTTATGAATATTTTTTGATCGATTTTAATTATTGTTATATGTACAAACTGCTCTAAACTTTGCTAGCTGTGTACAATTTAATGTTTTTTTTTTTACACTTGTAAAATGTTTAATGTTTTTTTCGAGGGGGTGTGTTGAATAGTGCGAAAGAACCGTTAAACGCTTGAACTGTTCCCGGTGCGGGTTGCCTATCTTGTCCGCAGTAGGCGTCGCTACAGTTCGCACTGTCGTTTACGTGGCTTGTCTCATCTTGTACTAGTTAGTTCTCTTGCATGATTACAACCCGTTTCGCTCTCACGTATTTCCCGTTTTTTCTTTAAATATTGTCTATCCCCATTCCCGATTTATATCGCTATCATTTATACTCAGTGAATTCCAAATGAGGTACCTAATTGAAAATTGTACACCCACAGTTTAAAAAACGCAAAAAATATGCTTAACTGTGGCCACTACTGATGTGCTTACCTTACATTCTTTTAAAAATACATATATTAATTACGACCCAGTTTCGTTTCATCACTTTGCCCTACATGACTGACACTTAGTGACTGACCTACTGACTACGAAGAGGAACTGACGGGGAACGGAATTCAATAACGGATAACGGAGGGTCGAAATCGAGTTGAAGGAGTGGAGATTCTCGTTTGAAACAACTCCGGTTGATTGAACTCCCAGATGATCGGACCCAGGTTGAGCTCCTTGGGATTTTCCGAAAGGGTGTATAAGCGATTTTAACATTTTCTAATCCCACCCGAACCATAGGCTGTAGGGCGGGAGGGGGTGGGAGTCCGTTTTTCGCGCGCTTTTTCCCGTTCTTTTCGACTTCTCCGCTTCCCCTACCCCTCTAAACGGCCGTAGAAAATTCCGGAAAAATACCGGTTTCGTAGGTTTTTGTATGAGGAAGACGACGGCGCGATCGGATTGCGAAAAAAGTATTGGGAAATGCGTCAAAAAATGAAAGAGTGCGGACCCGTTTTCACGAAAATTCCGACGAAAAACTTCGTTTTTGTCATTAAAATTGACCCCATAAAATGAAGTTTTTCGGGACGTTGTCTGCGGGTGAAATACAGTTTTGATTCCGCCAAATCCGAATCAGATATCGAAAAAAGTGACGGAAAGTTGGACAAAATGCGAGGGGGAAGGTAGGCAAAGCGATTGAAATGAGTTATCTGCGATCTTTGCCTTCGAACCTCTCGATCTCGGGAAGTTTTTTGTTTGCCCTTCTCCGCATATAAAATAATGGCCTTCCTTTAGAATAATAGAACTGGGCTGTAGGTCTCGATTGTATCCCACTATATCCCATCGCATCTATACATCTCACACCAAGCGAGCGAAGCGAGCAATATTCCCTACACACGTCGGATTTCAACGAGGTTTTCGTGCGGACTCGAGATGGACTTTATCCCATCGCATCTATACATCCACAAAGAGCGTGCGAGGGGAGCGAGGCAACCCACCTCAAACGAGCGAAGCAAGCAACATCCCCATACACACGTTAAATCTACCCTTAGTGATATACCGTTTCCAATCATTCTACAAGTCCCCTACTGTGTAATTTTGAAAAATAATTTTAAGTGTAATTTATAATAATTTCACTCAAAACAAATCCCAGGGGTGCAGCTCAGAATGATGAACAAATTTGAGATCAAAGCGAATTTTAAATAAAAATTTGAAATATTCCTCCAAAGAAATCCATTTTGAGGCATTCTGAAACAATTCCTGAAGTTTGCGCTTTTTCATATGTAGGTATGAATGTATCATTTCAGGCGATAACTCTCCTTAGGCTTGAGATGAACATTCCGTTCCTTTGCCAAAAAATCAAGTTTTCCAAAGAGAAAAGATGAATTCGTTGGCACCTCGTCGGACCTGTTTGAGCACATTGAATTGGTCACATTTTTAAAAAATGGGCGAAAAATAATTAAAAATGGCTATAAATGACTAAAAATCGTTAAATTTAGTTTTGTAGAAATTTAGTAAAAAGTTTATCATCATCAACATTAGAAGTTTATGCACAGCATTATGCTGAAATTTCATTCATTTTCAATTCAATTTCACATGAATATTTTCAAGAGGAAGGTGATGGACATTCTTAAAACGGAATTGAATTGCGTTCTTGAGGATTATGAAGTTATAGGTGTAAGACGTTTAGGCGCCATCCAACCTTCTAGAAGTAGACCAGTTCACATTCATTTTGCTAATAATTTCTCTAAATCTAAAGTACGTCAGAACATTTACAAGTTCAAGGGATCCCAATTTAATACATCCGAGTTCTACGACCGACGAACACGGAATTTAGGAAGCATCTCTTGCCCAAGTTGTTTCAAGCAAGAAAAGACGAGAAGCAAGCCGTATTGATTGGAGATGAACTACTGGTTGCTGGAAAAAACTTATTATTCACTATGGACAAAGTACGTTGGAGGATTCTACATCTACTGCGTCAGAAGTGGAGATTAATCTGAATACTCCTCCTCCGTCCCCTCACAACATTTCCAGAAAACAGGTCAATAAGAAGATGAAAATCTAGAAGAGATAGAACGAACAGCAACACTGCTTTGGACATTTTTGGCAATGACTCGAGATTACGATTATTATTGAAATTTGGCAATGGAGTGTAGGCATTATTGACTGTGATCCATGTTAACTATGCAGTGCTCATTTATTATACGTAAATTATTTAGACCTACCTATATAAGTAATTATTTGATACATCATACGTAAAAGTCTAACATTGTTTGTTGAGGCAGAAATGAAGGCAAGATATCATGTGCTATTTTTTAATATGTATTTAAGGAACTCCTTGTAATGCCTACGGGTTATACAATAAAATTCAATTGAATTGAATTTATATCCCAAGAGACAAACATCAACGGTGAGTGAGCTTCCAATAGAGCTTTTCTCACTCTACTGTTAATGCCGGTTGTGGTAACCTGGGTTAACGATAGTTAACGTGGGTCAGTGAAAATCTTCGATTAGTGGCGTTGTGGAAGCCTGGGTTATCGGTCGGACTCTACTGGGCAGCACGGAAGGAGCTGGCTTTATTGCCCCCACCCGGCGAACAAAAAGGTTATCGGTCGGTAACCCGAGAATCTGGCTTAACGCTAACCCTAGATTTTTGGTCCATTGCGCATCTGCTGCGCAGCCTTGAGGCATGACGGGGGATTTGATTGGTTATTCAATGTTATCAATCCCATCTGGGGGGTGGCGGATCACGAACAGCTGATTTCTCACATCTCATGTATCTTCGGACAATATCGAAAAGTTCGATACAATCGAACACACAAAGTAAAATAATAGTGATTTAAGACACTCAGAAAGAAATATAATAGTGAAGAATAGTGAGTAAAACGATAATGAAACAGTCGAATAATGATGAACACGCAAAGATGATTTGAAAACGAATGCCAGTGATAAGGTTTGATAGCGTTTCCAAGACAACCAACAACTGTTAACCTGGCGTTTCGTAGCAATCGCTAACCAGAGCAGCCACAACGACCTTTCCTGCTTCGGCTAACGAGCATTAACTCGACTTTAATCTCGCGTTCCCTAACCCAGGGTTAACGCGGATCTGCCAAAACCAGCCCTTAGTGTTGATCTAAAGTTGCCTTGCTGATTGAAATTTGAGGGTCGGTTGTGGCAGATACGCGTTAACGCAGGGTTAAGGAACGCGAAATTAAAGTCGGGTTAATGCTCGTCAGCCGAAGCGGGAAAGGTCGTTGTGGCAGCTCTGGTTAGCGATTGCTACGTAAAGCCAGGTCAATAGTTGTTGGTTGTCTTGGAAACGCTATCACACCTTATCACTGGCATTCGTTTTCAAATCATCTTTGCGTGTTCATCATTATTTGACTGTTTCATTATCATTTTACTCACTATTCTTCTCTATTAAATTACTTTGTGTGTTTTAATGTAGGATTACACTAGCTTACCTGTAAGCGACGTATAATCTTCATTATATTTCGGCCTCATCGAAGTAAATAATAACCACAATGTAGTATCCAAATCTCAGGTGTTAGCCACACAATTTCGAAGCCAAGAAAAAAGGCAGTACTATCACACACATTCGCCTCCCGCCTTAGGAGCTCCGCCATCTTCAGTACCTTTAAAGCTTGTAGAGATAAAAAATAAAAGTACTTATCCAAAAATAAATAAAAATGAAAATAGTAGTAGTACCTAACTATATTGATGATACAGAGAATACCTGTCCATGACTACGTTGTTGCAACCACGGGGAGGGATCATGAGGTCCAGTCCTTAAGAATCTGACTGGACCGAAAATCCATATAATACAACAAATTAAGGGTGGGGCTTTATTATTTACTTCGATGAGGCCGAATATAATGAAGATTATACGTCGCTTACAGGTAAGCTAGTGTAATCCTACATTATATTTCGGCCTCATCTCGTAAATAATAACCACAATGTAGCTGTTTAAAGCGGTTGCGACAACCACAAAGATATTGGGAACTAGAAAAAACGCACTTGAGCAAAAAACAAGATAAACGATGTATTAAAAGAAGGATGTATGTACAGAGAATGAAACAACTTAATTCTTATTCAATATTCTAGTTCCAAATTCAACATTGTTATTGAATTCTAGATAAACATATAGTATCTCAAAGTCTTAGAGTAAACGTGAAGAAACTTTTTATTTTTTAATACAGTTTTTGTGAGGTTTTTAACAATTTAGAATTGTTTGCGCAAAAGATTCGTTTGCCACTACAGGCCTATTGTAAAATAATGCAAAAGACTTCGACTTTTCTGTCCAGCCAGCCGCCAATCTAATAGTGTCGTATGACACACCCATGCGCAAGGCTGCGGAGGTGGATGCATGCCTAGTGCTATGCGCTGAATAGCGGCGCACATCAATGCCACTCTTGCCTATCAAAAACTTGAGCCATCTGCTAATAGTCTGGGTAGACGCAGCTTGATGCGGTGGACGAAATGTCAAGAAAAGAGGTCCATGTGAGGCTCTAAAAGGTTTGGTAGCCTCCAAATACAATTTTAGAGACGTCACAGGACATATGCGGGTATCCTCATGAAAAATTGGGAGTCTTAACGTAGGCTGAAGTCTATTTCTTCCTGACGTTTTAATTCGCTGAGAAACACGGACAAGGATAGTATCTTGGTCCTCCAAGATGTTATTTGTCTCAATTTTAGATAAGGTTTCCACTCTTTGCCCTGAAGCAAGAGCAATTAGCATGGCCAGTTTCAATGTCAGTTCCTTTAATGTGAGACTAGATTTTGAAAGGTGGCCTCTGATGTAGTCCAGGACAACACCTGGATCCCAAGTGTCTGAATATTTTGGTCTTGTAGGTCGCAATGAACTCACCCCTTTGAAAAATCGCATAACTCTGAAGTCTGACATGATGCCAACTTCCAAAATTTGGGAAAGAGCCGCTCTGTAAGAACATAACGACGCATACCCGACTCCTCTTTGAAACTGATTGGCCAAAAATTCAAGTACCCTAGAGACAGATGTCTCAAATAAATCCAAATTCCGTACCTTGCAGAAGGCCCACCACTGTCTGAGACCCACATCATACTGCCTTACTGTACTGTTCTGAACTGAAGCGATACTGATATGGAGCGCCGAATCTGGCACACCACCCTTCCTCAATGCTTCCAAGATAATAGCCCTGCCTCCAGGGTAGTACTCCTCCACAGTGGATGTGGGTCCCTGTTAAAAGAAAGTAGATTAACGTCCGGCAAAAAAACTATTGGATCCCTAGTCAACATACTGATAAACAAAGGGTACCAAGGTTGAGTGGGCCATCGTGGGACCACCACAACCCCGCTACCCCTGTCATCGTTAATCTTTTGAAGGACCCTCAAAATAAGAGAAAAAGGAGGGAATGCATAAAAACGGAGATTTCCCCAATGCAGTGTAAATGCATCAACTGCCCAAGCCTCTGGGTCCCTGACCCAAGAAACAAAGCGTGAGCATTTCGTGTTAATCCGTGATGCGAAAAGGTCAATTGAAGGTTCTCCATATGTATGTTGAATAAGCTGAAAAGCAGAGTCTAGCAAGCTCCACTCTGTTTCCTTTGGTAGTTCCATCCTTGACTGCTCATCCGCCAAGAAATTGTCAGCTGATGAGATGTAGGAACAGAAAATATAAATATCCCTTTTCTCACACCACTTCCAAATTTCTCTAGCAACAGCACTCAAGCGTGGGTATTGAATACTCCCCATCTTATTGATATACGCAATAGCCGTAGTATTATCAATACGACACAAAATGTTGCAATTCGACAAATCCGAGGCGAAGCACTTGAGGGCAAAAAAGGCAGCCTTAAGCTCCAAGACATTAATGTGTTCATCTCTCTCAGAAGCATTCCAGAAACCATGGCATTTAAGGGAACCCATGCATGCGCCCCATCCTGTCTTAGAGGAATCTGAGAAAATCTCCATGTCATAAGCCATCACTCGAATATCGTTACGGGCTAGAGGGAGAGCATGTAACCACCATTTGAAATCCTCCTGCAGGTGGGAAGGAATTAACATTCGAGCTTCATAGTTTCCCCTCGAAGCGCGAAGCGCTAAGAATTTTTCTCGCTCAAATAACTTAGCCGTAGCCCTGACGTTCTTTCTACATTCCTCAAAAGAGGTGCCAATCATTGCACAATCATCCAAGTACAAAACTGAGCGGAACCCCAACCCACGGAGATGGGCAATAACTGGTTTCAAGACCTTAGTAAATACTAGAGGTGCACAGGCCAAACCAAAAGGTAGAACATTAAATTGGTATAAGTCCTCTTTGAAAGGAAAACGCAAGTATTTCCTATGACTAGGATGTATAGGGATTAAATGGTAAGCATCCCTTAAATCTAAAGTTGCCATGAAATCCCCTTGCTGAACCATCCTACGCATTGTTCGTGCATCTTCCAACTTAAAATGTGCAGTATAAACAAACTGGTTAAGTTTTTTCAAATTCAAAACGATTCGATCTGACCCATCTGATTTTGGTACCACAAATATGTTGGACAAAAATTGATTCCGACAAGGCTGGACCTTGGAAATTGCTCCTATGTTCAGAAGCTTATCTATTCCAATTTGTAATCTATTTAGAGCAAGAGGTGACGAATCTGAACCCCTTTGAACAAACTTGGACTGAAAAGGTTTCGACAAAAAAGGAATTTTCAAACCCTGAATATATGACAAAACTACCTTATCATTTGTAAGGGTCTGCCATCGACTCATAAAAGCAGAGAGTCTACCACCATAGGCACCTACCATTGCTCCTGCTGCCCTCAGTTCCTGTGAGTCTGCCTTGAGTGTTGCTGCTGACGAGGGTGTGACCTTCTGCCGGATCCCCTGACTTTTGAGCCTGTGGATCCCTTGCTGCGGTACCTGCTCTCCTTCGGCCTGT
The DNA here is from genome assembly GCA_030762985.1 of Adelphocoris suturalis. Lineage (NCBI taxonomy): Eukaryota > Metazoa > Arthropoda > Insecta > Hemiptera > Miridae > Adelphocoris > Adelphocoris suturalis. The sequence continues at coordinate 120,416,248 of CM061042.1, forward strand.
TGAGGGTTTGACGAATGGAAGCTGACTTTTGGTACAATTGTCCGACCCGGGTTCCCTGGTTCCTGCGAGCCGGACCCCTGAAGTTTAAAGGATCTCTATCATGGGATGTGGAGGGCTTCACCGGCTTAAGTTCCTTACCGATCTTTTCCAATTCCTTATGGGCCTTCAGTCTATTCTCCAGGTCATCTCCAAAGAGCAATCCGTCCAAGGGAGCAGAGAGCAATGGCTTTTGCGCATCCTTCCTCATGTGTTTGCTGAGTAATACCTTGCGGGTAACAGATAGGTCATGATGAAGGTCACAAAGAATACGCCCTGCTACACCCAGGCCAGCAATCATTCCTGGTGCGCCCTCCTCAGCCAGCATTGTGGACACAACGGAGCCAATAGCAGCAATAGCCAAACCCAGCTGACGCTGATTGTTCACCAGGCGAGCATCTCGAGTGACTGCCGTGGATGGCAACACACTTTTAACCGATGGGTTAACTACGGGGGGTGCTAAGGTCTTTAGGTTTTCTGGGCATTTAATCCCTTTCAGCAGCTCCTGCATAGCAGAGTCTTCTAAGCCATTTTTCAATGCATCTTCCCATCTGGTGACAACCTCAGGGTGAAGTGGTTGACCGAACTCCTGAGGCGGGGCAGGTACAGAGCCTAGGGCTTCTAGCAGCTCTTGAGGGAGTGGGGCTGCATCCGCAGGTGGGGCCTCAACAACAGGGGCAGAAGGCAACTCCTCCAAATCAAGTTGACTATCCTCAGCCTCAGATGAAAGAGGTGATGAAACAACAGAGTCGCTGTCCTCCTCCTCACCTGGAATGACAGGGAAAACGAGAGTAAAATATCTGAAGAGGCAGCCAATATAAAAAAGGGGAACAAGCCACAGGAAACCGCCACATGCAAATATGTAGTGTCCATTTACGACGTTCCGTCCATCACCAGACATGCTTGTCCAACATTCAATGGTATCGTGTGCACCAATGGCCCCTACTCATTATAAGTCTGGCCAAGACTACGTGTGAGTGCTGGCCCAGAGACTATGGAATACAGAATACGGCACCAGAGCTACGTGTGAGCCCCTGAGCACACCCCCAAGGGTAAAACTCCGAATACGTTACAACCAAGAAGCTACGTATGAGCTAGTTGGCCCAAAATCCCCCTTCTGAGATCTCCTGCCAGGCAAAACCTAAGAACGGCGTCCTTGGGTGAGACCCATGATGTATACATGGGCACCCCTCAACCAGGTAACTACGTGTGAGTTGCCTGGTTCCATGAAAGTGAGGTAAACGTCTGACCCCCAAGAGCATATGACATATGAGACTACTTTGGCCAAAACTACGTGTGAGTTTCTGGACAAAGAGAACATTCCACTTTCAACCAAGAACAACGTGAGCGTTCTACTGAACACCCTAGTCAAGACAAAAGCACAGCACGCTAGAAAGTGCCCTATTGTAAGTTGGAACATAAATATACCTACCTACAACATGCATCTGCCCTTACCCTATTCTCCACACACAGCACGTAGGTACATGGATGAACGAACAAATTATGAACCTAATGGTAGAGAAAACAAGGCAGACGTGATGCAACCAGCTGACTCCGTGTGCCTTAAGTTAACACAAACACAGAAACGAGAAATAACAGTCAGTACACATGACGAAAAACAAAACAAACGAAACAATGTTGGCCCCATGTGAACTTCACAACCTTCCAGAAGCCAGCTTCTGCAAGTTCAAGATAAGCACAGTTCACGATCTATACAATTTTAAGGTAGATACTTGAATGTCAACTCACATGATGAATCAGATGAATCATCTAAAGGCAGACGTCGCCTGTGTCGGGCGCTGGACGTGACATGTCTTTGACCATGTGGGCGCCTGTTCTTTCCCAAAATAGGCTTCATTTTCCGACGGTAACGGTCTATCCTTGCTTGCATCTCTTCCAACTTGCGTGATAAACGCGACACCGAACTCATTGTGAAAATAGACGATAAAATTTAAATCACAAAACGAATTAATCGTCCAAAATTCACAGAGCAATCATGTAGCTAACACACAAAAACTTGAACTGAAGATGGCGGGAGGCGAATGCGTGTGATAGTACTGCCTTTTATCTTGGCTTTGAAATTGTGTGGCTAACACCTGAGATTTGGATACTACATTGTGGTTATTATTTGCTTCGATGAGGCCGAATATAATGAAGATTATACGTCGCTTACAGGTAAGCTAGTGTAATCCTACATTAAAACACACAAAGTAATTTAATAGAGAAGAATAGTGAGTAAAATGATAATGAAACAGTCAAATAATGATGAACACGCAAAGATGATTTGAAAACGAATGCCAGTGATAAGGTGTGATAGCGTTTCCAAGACAACCAACAACTATTGACCTGGCTTTACGTAGCAATCGCTAACCAGAGCTGCCACAACGACCTTTCCCGCTTCGGCTGACGAGCATTAACCCGACTTTAATTTCGCGTTCCTTAACCCTGCGTTAACGCGTATCTGCCACAACCGACCCTCAAATTTCAATCAGCAAGGCAACTTTAGATCAACACTAAGGGCTGGTTTTGGCAGATCCGCGTTAACCCTGGGTTAGGGAACGCGAGATTAAAGTCGCGTTAATGCTCGTTAGCCGAAGCGGGAAAGGTCGATGTGGCAGCTCTGGTTAGCGATTGCTACGAAACGCCAGGTTAACAGTTGTTGGTTGTCTTGGAAACGCTATCACATCTTATCACTGGCATTCGTTTTCAAATCATCTTTGCGTGCTCATCATTATTTGACTGTTTCATTATCATTTTACTTACTATTCTTCACTATTATATTTCTTTCTGAGTGTCTTAAATCACTATTATTTTACTTTGTGTGTTCGATTGTATCGAACTTTTCGGTATTGTCCAAGGATACAAGAGATATGAGAAATCAGCTGTTTGTGATCTGCCATCCCCCAGATGGGATTGATAACATTGAATAACCAATCAAATCCCCAGTCATGCCTCAAGGCTGCACAGCAGATGAGCAGATGCACAATGGACCGAAAATCTAGGGTTAGCGTTAAGTCAGATTCTCGGGTTACCGACCGATAACCCAGGCTTCCACAACGCCAATAACCGAAGATTTTCTGTGACCCACGTTAACTATCGTTAACCGAGGTCGCCACAACCGGCCCTAAGGTTTATTTGTTGAATGACTGGTGGTACGGATTTGGCCATGCGTTCATTAAGAGATGTTGGATCAATCAGTCCTAACATTGTAAGATGGTAAGAAACCATTTAATTCGCTATGTTAATTAACTCATTCGAATAATTGTTGTTTTTTATAAATTTCTAACAATATAGGGTATATAAGGTAAGGAACGTAAGATCATCATCAAGATGAAAGCAGCGGTAGCAGTTCTCCTTTTGGGCGCAGTCCTAATTCACGCCGACGACTCCTCTGAGTGGGGTCAGGGCAATGGCAAAGTCCAAACCAACTGCACTTGTGGATACACATACACCATCAAAAATGCGGTATGTGAAGTCTTGTTTGCTCTAAGCAACGTTTCTTTATTTTGACAGTTTAAATGATCAAACTGTTGGAATTATTATTGTGCCTACTAGTGCTAATCTGGTGAATAAGGATAAGAAAAGTGCCGTCAGATACCATTACGAGTAGCATGTGTTTGCATCATATGTGAATAGTTCAATGTTCACAATGGCTCACTTAATGTTCTCATGTTCTTATGTTCTCTTGTATTAATATACGTTTTATTCATATTTAAAGCGTGGATTATTTCAAATTATAATCCCAAGTGGTTATGGGAACCAGTTGACGCGAATTTAGTATTCGGAAGTGTTCGATCGTGAAAGTTGTGTCGAAATTCGGGCGTTGTGTTGCAGGTGCATGTCAAACTGCCGCCGGTTTCGGTCAAGTTTTTTGCCTAATAGATTTCGAGTTGAAAAGGTGAGTATTGATTAAATCAAATTATGTCTGACTCATCTAGAGAATCTATTCTTCTGAAGCTTGAAGGGCAAAGTAATTATAATGACTGGAAATTCGCGATGCGGATGGCGTTAGTGTATGATCACATTGACTGGTGTATTGCGGATAACGCGCAAATCGAATTGACGGCCCAAGACATTGCGTCTCTTGGCATTGACGACGATCAGAAGCAGAGAGTAGAACATTTACGATATGAGCAAGATAAAAAGGCTTTAGCAAAGATAGCCCTCAATATAAAGCCGTGTTGTTATGTCCATGTCAGATCGGCTAACACAGCTTTGGAGGCTTGGAAGAGTTTACAAAATGCCTACGAGAGTAAGGGTCTTACTCGTCGACTGACGTTGTTGCGGACATTGCTAGGTCTGAAAATGCGTGATTTCCCCAATATGGAAAGATATGTTAATGAGGTAATGTCTGTTGCTCACAAATTAGAAGATATTGGGAAACCATTGGATGATGAGCTCGTAGCTGTCATCATGTTAAGTGGACTCACTGAAAAATACAATCCTATGGTTATGGCAATAGAAAATTCCAAGACCACTTTGACAACAGATTATGTCAAAGGCCAGTTGTTGGTTCAGGATAAAGGTGCTGACAATTCGGAATCGGCCTATTTTTCCAAGTCTAAAGTCAAATAATCTAAAGAAAAGAAGACATATGAGTGTTATGGTTGTGGATCAACGAAACATCTCAGGTATCAGTGTCCTGAAAAAAAAGGTGAATCGAGTGCGTCAAACTCTTCCTCTACTGTTGACAGAGAGAATAACACCAGTAAAATCGACAAAAAGAAACGTGCTTTTCTTGTCGCTCTGAGTGCTGAAATAAGTACTACTGACAAGGATTCTTGGGTACTTGACTCAGGTGCTAGTTCGCATATGACCTGTCGTGCTGATTGGCTGGAGAGTTTTACTAAAACTGATTGTTCCATTGTTGTTGCCAACAACCAAAAACTCAAGGGTGAAGGTGCTGGTGATGTGCTGATCGACCAGGCGAAGATATCGAAAATATCTTCAGTAACCCTAGTACCAGAATTAAGGACCAACCTTTTATCAGTTTCCAAAATTGCTGATAAGAATTGTTTGGTAGTGTTTTCGTCAGATAAATGCACAATTTATGACGAAAAATGCAAAATCCAAGGAGATGCTCTGTTGACAGTTCCTAGGGTGAATGGATTGTATTCTGTAAATTTGAAACATGAAACGTGTTTGATGACTGCGGTGGATGACCATACACTGTGGCATAGACGTTTAGGCCATCTCAATCGAGTCAGCTTAAATTTACTCAAAGACGGGTTAGCTACTGGTGTAAACTTCAAATCAGTCAACACTCAAACTTGTGTAGCATGCTTGGAAGGCAAGCAAACCAGACTTTCGTACAAGAAGAGTAAAAGTAAGCGAGCAGAAGAAGTGTTGGGGTTACTCCACTCGGATCTTTGTGGACCGATGCCAGAATCATCATGGGGTGGTGCCAGATATATCTTTACCATTCTTGATGATTTTTCTAGGAAATTATTCGTTTATTTTTTGAAGGCTAAAGATGAGATAACGTCAGTTTTTCAAGAATTCCATGTCATGGTTGAAAATCAGACGGGAAAATCGATCAAGGTTTTGAGAACTGACAATGGAGGGGAATATGTGAATTCCAGATTTGAAGCCTATCTTAAGTCAAGAGGTATTCGTCATCAGTTAACAGTTCCTTACACGCCAGAACAAAATGGTGTTGCCGAACGTGCACAGAGAACAGTTGTTGAGAAAGCAAGAACAATGATGATGGATTCAAAAGTAGATACGAGGATGTGGGCTGAGGCAGTGAGTACTGCAGCGTACTTATATAACCGGTCACCTCATAAAGTCATTCCAGGCAAAACACCAGAAGAGGTATGGACCAAGAAGAAAGTTGATCTCAGTCATCTGAGGATTTTTGGCTGTATTGCATACGGACATGTTCCTAAAGAAAAAAGGACCAAATGGAACGCCAAATCCAAACCGTATATCTTTGTGGGGTATTGCACAGATACAAAAGGTTACAGACTTTACGACCCAAGGAAACCTGGTTGCATAGTGAGAAGAAGGGATGTTACTTTTTTAGAAGACAGATTTCAGATTGAAGAGCCAGCCAATCCTATACCACAAAACGACGTATTTCAAGATTTTCTGAATCACTCAGGGGATAAGAGTGACGATAACGGTGAAGACACTTCATTAGAAAATACCATAGATGATCAATCATCACAGTCAACTCAGAATTCTTGTAGTAGAGACGACAATGATACTCCACAAGTTGAATCAGAAGATGGTGACGAGGAAGTTGATTCTCAAAGCCAATCAACTTCTGCAAATAGATTAATGGTCACAACTCAGCAAATGAGACAATCTGATGAAAGAAGGTACCCTATCAGAGAGAGGAAGAAGAAGACTTTTTCTGACTACGTTGTGTATCACACTTTGCATTCTTCTGAAAAAGAGGAAGGACCAGAACCGACTACTGTTGTTGAAGCTATGTCCAGGAAGGATGGAAAACGCTGGAAACGCGCCATGCAAGCTGAGTACAAATCTCTACAGGACAATAAAACATGGGTATTGATTGATAGACCAGTAGGTAAGAAAGTTATAAAGAATAAGTGGGTTTTTAGTTTAAAAACTGATTCTAATGGAGATGTTCGATATAAGGCTAGATTAGTGGCCAAGGGTTTTACTCAGGAACTGGGAGTAGACTATTTTGAGACATTCTCACCAGTTATTAGGAATTCTACTGTAAGAATGTTGATTGCTCTAGGCACAGAACTAGATTTAAACATTGATCATATAGATGTAGAGACTGCATTCCTAAATGGTGAATTGACGGAAGAAGTCATCATGGAACAGCCAGAGGGATTCAAAGATAGTAAACGTTCTAATAAAGTTTGTATGTTAAAAAAGAGCATTTATGGCTTAAAGCAAGCATCAAGAGTTTGGAATAAGAAAGTCGAATCTGTTCTGTTGAATTTAGGGTTTCAAAAATCGAAATATGAGGCATGTTTATTTTTCAAAATAAATGGAAAATCCATTTTAATAGTAGCTGTTTATGTGGATGATTTTTTAATTCTATCTAGCAATGACAATGACAAACAAGAATTGGTTACTGATTTATCAAAGAATTTCAAAATTAAGGATTTGGGTCCTGTTAAAAATTTCGTTGGATTAGAAATCGAAAGGGATAGAAAAAATCATACAACTAAGGTTAACCAAAAAAATTTTATTCTTAAATTGGTTAAAAAGTTTGGTGTTGAAGAGGCCAAAACATTCAAGACTCCGATGGAATCTGGTATAAGATTGGAACCTTACAAGGGGAATGAGAATTTTGATGTACCTTATCAGGCCTTAATAGGTTCATTAATGTATTTAGTGGTAAATTCTCGTCCTGATGTTGCATTTGCAGTAACATACTTGAGCCAGTTTAATTCTTGTTTCAATTTAGAACATTGGAAGTATGCCAAAAGAGTTTTGAAATATTTAAAAGGCACTGCTGATTTGAGTTTGTGTTATACTGGAAAAGGCAATACAATTGTGTGTGGCTACTCAGATTCAGATTGGGCCAACAATACTTTTGACAGGAAATCATTTTCAGGTTATTCCTTTAATTTTTCTGGTGCAGCCATATCTTGGAATTGTAAAAAACAAAGTTGTGTTGCTACTTCTAGTACGGAGGCTGAATATATTGGTGTCTCTGAAGCTGGAAAAGAAGCTGTATTCTTAAAGGGTGTATTAAGTGAACTAATTGAGTTTGATTCTCCATTGAAATTGTATAATGATAATCAAAGTTCACTAAAGATGATTAGTAATCCTGTTTTTCATAATAGGACAAAACACATAGATGTGAAATATCATTATATTCGAGAAATTCTGGAAAATGGTCATGTGAATGTTGAGTATTTGTCTACAGATAAAATGGTAGCAGATATTTTTACTAAGAGTCTTCCTGCTCCCAAGCATAAATTCTGTATTGAAGGATTAGGCATGATTTGAAGAATGTGTTCAAAATTGTGGTTTTTGTTCAAATTATGTCAAGTTGTTGTTTTTGGTGGTACTCACCAGATTAAGGGAGGGTGTTGGAATTATTATTGTGCCTACTAGTGCTAATCTGGTGAATAAGGATAAGAAAAGTGCCGTCAGATACCATTACGAGTAGCATGTGTTTGCATCATATGTGAATAGTTCAATGTTCACAATGGCTCACTTAATGTTCTCATGTTCTAATGTTCTCTTGTATTAATATACGTTTTATTCATATTTAAAGCGTGGATTATTTCAAATTATAATCCCAAGTCAAAAAACCGGTCGATTAAAAAGATTCATTATTGAAAATGATGAACCAAAATATTAAATAACCGATTACATGAGGCTTGCCGCGTAACCTAACAACTGATAATGATTCATCTCCTTGCAAAACCTTGTTGGGTTACGTTTGAATAATGTTCACCAAAAATAGGTAAGAACTTAAAAAAAGCTAAAAAAATCCAAAATCTTTTTCGAATTGCAGAATATTATTTAGAACGAGCTTTTTGCCATAAAATTGGTAGTTAACAATTTCTTTTCATTAAAAGTCCTGAAATTTCAGAACAATTTAACTTGTACGATAGTTTATTGTACGATAGATGTATAGTACGATAATATACGAAAATTCGCTCATATGATTATGCTGCATGACTGGAGCTTTATTTCCAAGTTCATGGGTTGATACCTACCTACCTCTTATTATTGTATTGGTATGATGTTCTGGAAGATTTTTGACGAATTCCTGATAATGAATGAAATTAACTACCTACCTATTATAATTATAACAAATGAATACTTGAACCTAGCCTTCAACAGCAGAAATCTATTTTACTTAAATAATCCTGGCTCAAAAAAAGGCTCAGACAATCCCGAACACGGGCTAGAAAAACGTTAGAAAGAATAAAATTCACAGTTATCAATAAATTTTGTTCCAAAAGATCGTTAGTAGTACCTACTGGTTAACTAGCAACGGTTGTCGAAATTTCGTATCAAGATTTCGTTCCTAGATACCAAGACCTTTTCGGGCAACTTGGGTAAAATATCACGTATGATAAGACCTAGTTGATTCTCTTCCCTCGGCATAACTTTTAATCAACCCCAAGAAGTGAAATTTAAGGGTTGAAATACTAAAAAAATCAAGGTCTTTAAAACATTTGTAATATATGAGTAGTTTTTCCGTTCGATTTAGATAGAAATCAATTTGATGAATCGAATGGGACCACCCGGAGCATTTCACGACCAACCGTTTGCGTTCAAGAAAAGCTAGTGTTCAAAAGCAAAAGAGTCAACGCGACTGTGAAACGCAAACTGACTTTGGCATGCAGGAGTGGGCTAAACTTTGTTAATTCGGCTTGATCTTGTGCGGTTTTCTGATGAAACCACAACACTCACTCGGTTTTCTACTCTTAGTAATGCGCGACTGTGATGTATAGATATCCTTCCTGTAACAATTTGCAGCGTTTCTATTAGGTATGCTATTGTGCTTATACCTATACTCTTTCTTTTCTCCTCATACACTTTTTGGATAGATTGATAAATAACCTAATCTATCGATTTCAGTAGATGGTACCAACCTGATGTAGGTACCTATGTTTGCATTAATAGCGAGTCAGATTTTGTCCAAAAATTAAACTGCAACAATAATCTATCAGTAGGAAGTTACTAAGAATTGAGTACCTAAGGGCTATAGAGGAAACCAATACGAATAAAATAATTTCCATCAGTAACTGCCGAATTATTATTGCTACTATTATTATTTGTTTATGTTTCAACTTAGTTGTATCGTTTTATTGAAACTTCCAGGGAAGGATTGTTGGAGGCCGTGATGCCCAGGTCAACGAATACCCCTTGATTGCCGGTATCGTCTACAGGGGAATGCCCAAATACATCTTCTGTGGAGGTACCATCATCACTGAGCGTCATGTTCTCACTGCAGCTCACTGCAGACCCGACGACAACGAAGACTTGTCTGTTGTTCTTGCCGAACACAAAGTCAGCTCCAGTGAGTTTTGCGAATACTACCAGTTAAATACTAACCTAAATTCAAAGAGCTTTCGAATCATTAATTTTCCCTGATTAGCCCAAAATATATCAAATGAATGAATGTGAATGCATAACGTGCATAGCTGGAATTTCTATTGACCATCTCCCATTCATGATGTTTTCCTTCAACCCAAGCTATGAAGTTTTATTTAAGATTATCGTTTTCACTTGAAAGAAGAAACCTCGTATATCTCTGAAAAATTGGAGATGAAGCTTTAGTATTTCGTAACCATTAGATGAGAGTGAGAACGATAGAACAGCAAATGTTATGGGTTGTCAGTTATAGTTAGGTTCCTGAAATTCCTTCTAACGTGCACCAGAGTCAAGATCTCCTGTTATGCTATGAAATTCCTCAATCTTATAACACAAAATCGATCTTACACTATTCTCCATCCTCCTAAACTAGGTACCTACCCAAATCTGGTACTGTGCCTTGAATTATTCGAGCTGACTGCTGATAATTTCGCGTAGATATAAGCTCTTTTTCTTATTGTAGCCTTAATGAAGAGATTTTATTCTGTTCTATTCTTCCATAGAAACTGAGAGTAAGACCACCATCATTGATGTCACCCGCATGATCAGCCACGAGCAGTACGATCTGAAGAAAAACACTGAAAACGATATTGCTCTGTTGGTCCTCGCCAGCCAAATCCCCTTCGGCAAAACCATTGGACCCGCCTGTTTCCCCAAGGCTAACCTCAACATTGTTGGACAGAAAGTCCGCGTTATTGGTAAGTACAAATAATGAGTTATTCAAAAGTGGTTGGAACAATTGGAAAGTGGTGAAGTAATGGGTTTCAAGATTTTCGCAAAACTAGGAAGTTGATTAACTTGATTGTTTCTATTCTGATTGAAATATTGTGTGGACTCGGGAAAATGTTTACACTAGTGATACAAAGATCCAACATTCCGGAAAAAAATGCATCACTCCTTTGCCACTTGTAGCAATCAGATCTCATCCAGTATTGGAAAATGTATAATAGTTTTAGTATGTATAATAGTTTTCAATGAGATACTATTGGATGTATGAGAATGAGGTTTAGTTAAGCTAGGCAGAATATTTGAGTGACCCCACGTTATTGGTGAATTAATTTACGACTTTGAAAATTTACTAGGATGGGGAGCCCTCGCTTCCTGTACTGTATACCAATACCAGAATCAAAGATCACAGCAGAGGTATAAGTGATATGCTACCTATACATAATACATGGCTGTGATTATTTTAACTATTTATAGGATGGGGAAGACTCGCCTATGGATGCGAACGGTCAGACATCCTCCAGAAGGTCGATCTCGTTGTTCAGCCCACTGCCGCCTGCTCCAGGGTCCACAACGGAATCACCGAAGGCCAACTCTGCACATACACCCTCGGGAAAGACTCTTGCCAAGTAAGATAATCTGAAACAACCCCATAACTGTCTCACATGATACTACCAAGGTGTTAGTGTAAACAATTTTGAAGTCAATTGTTCCTACTTGAATATTTATCGATTGATTATCTTCGTCATTCTAGGGAGATTCTGGTGGCCCAGTCATCTGGCGTGACCCCGGCACCAACCGTTACACCATTGTTGGAGTCGTCTCCTTCGGAGACCGATGCGCTGTGCCTGATGCACCTGGTGTCAACACTAAAGTCTCCGCTTACCGCGACTGGATCCTCCAAAAGATCCAACGTAAGTAAAATATTTTACCATTTTCAATACTGCAAAATCTCATTTTGTTTGCTGTAACATCACTACCCTCAAAGCTCATCACTATTTCCCGGTATTTAAGCAAACAATGCTCAATCGTACTGTATTACCTATGAGCGAATATTGTCAAGAAGCACATTTTTATATGACTTTCAAAAGTTCTATTTCCAACTCTTTTCAAAGTGTCAATATAACTTATGGTAAAATTTATGGCACTCCGACTAAATGAAATCAGTCAAACTTATGTTAAAAACGTGAATTTTTATTTCTTACGAAGCGAACCCTAGGTACATACCCTTTTAATGAGTGGAATTTAATTTGTATCCTGCCTTATTAAGTTATTTGTTTGAATAAGTTCATATGCCTGGTATTGGTCCTCCAATTCTCACCCTAATAATCAATTCTGACCTGCTAAGACCACAGACCTATCTTTGTGATATAATTTTAAGAAAGAAAGTGAGAAGTTAATCGAGTTGCTTCAATCCCTCCAAATGAAGTTTAGAAATTGATTTAGTTAAATGCAATCATCCATTAATTTTATTCCCATTCCTGCCATTCTTTGTACTGGGTAAGTAGGTACCTATAAATTGCAATACCTAATGTATATACCTAATATACATATATAAGTACACGATTAAAAAATGTTCTGCTTTTTTTTCAGAAACTGTCCCATCAGCAGCCACCTGCCAAAACAAGTGAGAGAATTTTTAACATTACAAGCATTTTAATAAAGATATGTAAATGACAGCATTTCATGTTATTCTTCATCCCTCACATTCTTAATTTCATCTCTAACTTCTATAATTAATCTAACTTCAGCATAATTACTTATTATTAGTTATGCTTAGTTATTATTATTGTTTCGAACGCCATAAGCCGATGATTTTGAGCTGATATCGAACCATTTGGACATTGGATGAAAGCCTATAGGTACCTACCTGAATTGGAACTAGGCCCTAGCTGGTTTACTTTGAGATGAGAGTCTGTATTAACTAAATTATCACATCAGTCGGGAAATTATGGGGAAACAACTTCAGTTGGAGTAAACCACCATACACTCTACTACAGGCTGAGGTTATTTGACCATAAAAAACGGAAGAGTGAAAAACGTTGTCTATTTCCACGAAAAATAAAGAGTTACACTGTTAAATCGATTTCGACGGTTAGGCCATCATCAGTAACAAACAATAACTGAAGATATATTAGAAAGGACACAGCTTTTATAGTAACAGGTGAAGGGAGATTGAATCCCATTGGTCAAGAGAAAGGAAAGGGGCAGGAGGTTCTCCACTTTCTTGAAGAATGGGTGAGACCTTGTTAGTGGAGCTGGAGCCTTAGGGACTGGCTTTTTAGTCTTCAAAAGTTGTTGTAATTTACCTTGCAGAATCTTCTTTTTCGCCGATCCTTTCTTCCATGCTGCTTCGACTGCATACTACTCAATAAGTTCCCATTCCCCGGAGGTGTAGCGGGCGGTGAGTTCTTGAAACATATAGTACAGTTTCTCCTGGGCAATATCACGAACACTATACCAACGATGGAGTTCACTTTTCACAAGCTTGATTTGAGCCTCATTAATAATTCGGACTGCAGGACCTGAAGGGTGCTTACATTGGATTCGTACAAAATTTGGAATTACACGGTTAGAAATACACTGTTGATTGAACCAAATGTTCCTTTCCGCTAAAGCTATACGTATCTTCAGTTTGATAAACCAACTCGCGATTTCTGCTCCAGAACTGATACGAACTAAATCACTCGCGACGAAGTTGTGGAAACCCATTTCAAAACGGAAGTTAGTGAAAAACGAAGTCTATTTCCACGAAAAATAAAGAGTTACACTGTTAAATAGATTTCGACGGTTAGGCCATCATCAGTAACAAACGATAACTGAAGATACATTAGAAAGGACACAGCTTTTATAGTAACAGGTGAAGGGAGATTGAATCCCATTGGTCAAGAGAAAGGAAAGGGGCAGGAGGTACAACCAATTAAGTGCAAACAAGGTGACGGGGGATTAGTGAAGTGAAAGGGGGAAATAACTAAATCAACATTGTGAAGGGATAATTCCAAGCTTTATAAAAATGGACCTATTAGCGGTGAAATATATTGAGGTATATCCTCATTCAAACATTTACCAGATCTGTCACTTTTGATAATTTCGAATTTTTCAAGTACATTCAACATACCTCCCTTCGGACAAAAATGAAGAAATTCTACAAAACTGTCTGTGGTGAAAACCACCCCCTCTTTTCAACAGCCCTTTTCAGGGCTACCAAAAAGAGGTAGACACAACACACAAATATTTATAAGACGTCGAGTTATAACTCCGTCAAACAAAATATTTCACCAGAGAGAAAATACGAAATTCTCTCTCAAAAGTGAAATATTAACTAATAACATACAAGGCGACCTCCCTAGACACTTACTGGGCGAGAGAGACGCGACAAGTATCTCGAACCAAGTCGCCTTGAATGAGAAAACTCAAACAGAGAATCAAACGTCCTCTAAAGCTAGCAAGGACAGTTCAAACAAGCCTACTCGCCAATCAGAAACACTGATTACACGAGAGACAATAGGCGAACCAACCAAGAGGCGGCAAGCAACCACCTCTGGTCCAGCAGCCACCCCGGGGACCCCGTCTGAACAACTGACGCAGAGAAAGCACCCGAGGTCCCCGTCTAAACTCAAGGTCGTCGGCTCCGCGACGGACGCTCGTAAGCACCCCGGAGGACCAGCTCAACTATCATACTCGCAGATACTGAGAAAACAATGTGCGAGCCAATGAGATTACACAGTCGAATTAATGAAATTAAGCGGACCAATCAGGAGGCGGCAGGAGGCGGCCACCTCCCTATAAATACCCCGCTCGGAGCCTCCGAAATTCATTCTACTCTCCGCTCTCGACGACGACATCTCGAAGTACGAAGATTTCTACACGCTCTACGCTGACGAACCTTCTGCATCCCGAGTTCATCTCAAGAACGGCTTCCTACTGCTTTCTACAAGGCCTACCTTCTCTCCACACAGATCTCGCATTGGCATCTACGAGTCCAGTGATTATTCATCCTGCTCATTGCCCAACGTAGTTCATCTGTCAGGACGCCACCCGGTACATCTATCGATATTCTCTTTAGATCGTACGCCCGAGGGACGTTCCGAGCCGTATCACCCGGGTTTCGTAGCACTAGGCTCGTCACCGACCGCTGGGATACGCCGGTAAATTACTCTGCTCATCCGCTCTAATTTACCGTCCAAGGAAGTCTTTTTCAAGACTACAAGGTAGGACCCTGACATACGAGCAAAGGAAAGAAGCTCTGTCAAGCGAGTCCACCTTCCTAAACCCTCTATTTCTGTACATAGAGGCATCGAAACGAGCTAATAACTCGGCTATTTCGATGGAACGTCGGCCGTCTTATTTCCTCATGCAAGGGGAGGCAGACGACGGCGAAGCCGGGCCTCTTAGCCCCCGTAGCGCTACCTACAGGCTACCCGGCCAATCCGCCGGTCCCAGCGACGGCGCAAGGCTCGATCCTCACGACGAGATCGCCTTCTCACCTAACGTATTCGCTAAGGAAACGTTAGACCAAGCCTCGCCTATACAAAAGATCGAGGATACCTTTCAGACCCGCTCTGAAGTCAATCATTACGATTCGACCAAGCTGTCCGAATACCCACGATATTCGACACAAGCCTACCCGGCCGATCCGAGTGTCAAATACACTCCAAATGTACAAAAAGCGAAGGATACTTTTCAGTACCTCAACCAAGCTCAACATATTCCTCCTACAGATATAAATCTTAGGCCGGAATATTACAAAACGGCTCAGTACCAAACTGATCGAACCCAGCACCCACTATGCGAGCCCAGTGCTCCACGCGGCTGCGACACGAACTATCTCTCAGTCCATCCCGCCAAGCAAGCTGACCTTGACGGATTCGCTAACATTCCTTACAGGAATAACACGGGGACTAACCCGCATAACCAGAATATAAATGTCCCACTTGGTCTACCTACACCAAGTCAAACACATATAAATCCACTACACTGTCTATCTGTCAAATCAAAATTGTAACTATGATTGGATTCCTTAAGATGTTTCGCAAATGTAGACTTACCCTTATTTTTCCTGAAATCCTCCTGATGTTCGTCTATTCTTTCCCTGAATTTCCTACCAGTTTGACCGCAATATTCGTAGCCACAAGAACATTTTAGTTTATAAACCCCACTTTTATCCTGAATATTGATTTTGTCCTTAACGGATCCTAGTAATGCTTTAAGACTGAATAAACTCAATTTTATAGATCTGTCCACCTCTTTGGTAAATGAAAAGCATGATTTTTTCATTTATAGAAGAGATAGTACATAATATAGCGATAGAACTATCCATAGTACTTCAAATCACCCTTTAGTCCATAAGCATGCAGCCTTCCATAGTATGATTAACCGAGCACTGTCTATTCCAATGAGTGAACAAAATTTATCAAAAGAAAAATCCATTATCAAAAGCATAGCGGCTAGTAACGGATATGGAGGAGATCTCGTTGATACCAAATGGGATAATGTTCTTAGGAAAAAGAGTAGGGAAAAAGTTTCCACTCTGGCCAGGGAAGATGTAAATTTAGAAGAAAAGCAATGGATAAGTATACCTTGTTATGGGAAAATTTCGGATAATATCGGCAAAATTCTATTATCAAGAGGTTACAAAGTAGGTTTTGGAACTAAAAATAGTCTTAAAGCACTACTAGAAAATTCCGGAAAAATACCAGTTTCGTAGGTTTTGTATGAGGAAGACGACAGCGCGATCGTATTGGGAAATTCGTCAAAAAAATGAAAGAGTACGGACCCGTTTTCTCGAAAATTCCGACGAAAAACTTCGTTTTTTCCCCCATTAAAATATACCCCATAAATAGAAGTTTTTCGGGACTGTGTTTGCTGGCGAAATACAGTTATGATTCCGCCGAATCTGAATCCGAAATGGGATATCGAAAGAAGTGACGGAAAGTTGGACAAAATGCGAGGGGAAAGTAGGCGAAGCGATTAAAATGAGTTATTCTGATCTTTGCCTTCGAACCTCTCGATCTCGGGAAGTTTTCTGTTTGCCCTTGCTCCGCATATAAAATAATGACCTTCCTTTAGAATAATAGAACTGGGCTGTAGGTCTCGATTGTATCTCACTATATCCCATCCCATCTATACATCCCAGACCAAGCGAGCGAAGCGAGCAATATTCCCTACACACGTCGGATTTCAACGAGGTTTTCGTGCGGACTCGAGATGGACTTTATCCCATCGCATCTATACATTCCACAAAGAGCGAGCGAGGGGAGCGAGGCAACACACCTCAAACGAGCGAAGCAAGCAACATCCCCATACACACGTTGAATCTACCCTTAGTGATATACCGTTTCCAATCATTCTACAAGTCCCACTCGAGAGTAAAAGCCCATCGCATCTATGCAGCCATGCGTAGAGAGCAACTTAATAGGGGGGTCCGGGGGGGCTTGCCCCCCCGGCTAGATGTGGGGGCGAGCGGAGCCTAGTACTGTGTAATTTTGAAAAATAATTTTAAGGCTGTTCAAACCCTCCTTCAGGAGGTTTTATTATCATAACATTTTAAGTAGTTGATCAATTTTCACACTCCAAAGCTTGATTAGTTGAATTTCGTTTGTAGTAATTCCTCTACATTAGAAAATTTTAAACTGAATTTAAATTGTATGAAAATAGTCAAGATTTCATGGATTTATAACACTTTTTCAGGCATTTGTGGACCGATTTGCATGATTTAAATCACGCTGGATTCTTTTTTCCATCCTCTATCTGCTCCACAAAAGAAAACGGTCAATTTACGAGTTTGGAAAATTGGAAATAAATGAGCTGAAAACCGCGCCACTAGCGGATCGTTCTGGTACTATCTCGGAGCTGGAAGCAGAAGGAGCGGTAGAGTAGGGGGGGGGGGGGGGAGCCACCGTCACTCTCAAGGTCACAGGTGGCGGGGAAAGCCTTCGCCACCTCCCGACTCCGCCCACTGCATCTCCGCCCGAGCAGGCCTTCAGAATATTCGGCTGTCACTCTTCCCCTGCCGCACAGTGGGGCCAAACCCCCGATTTTGGGAAAAAACCTCAAACTGCTCCAATTTTTAAGTGTTTGTTATCATTCTTCATGGATTTATTCACGCTGAATCGAATGCCGTTGTCTGTTTTGTGATTGGATTTGACAGAAATAAGATAGAGCCAAATGTGTACTAAAAAAAGTGAATTCTTTCCTAAAAAGTTCACATTCTTTCGTAATTATGTACTTGATAGGGTGTTAATTACTTCGACATACAGAAATTTAAAGAATTACTTTTTATTATTAATAATTAATTTGCAATTTACTTTTAAAGAAAATTCAAGCCCTCCCCACCCATTGGAAAAGTGGCGTAAAAGTTAATTTGAAGAATAATGTTGGTATTTAACAAAACTTTATTACTAAAATAAAGCAATTCAAAAATTTCACAGCTTACTGACTAGTAGTCCTTCATTTTATATTACACTAAAAGTAAATAAACTGGTTCACATGTACTAAATTGGAATTAAATGAATAAATGAATCGAATGAAAAATGAGTGGAACACTTACCTATTTATTATTCAAACAAATCCTGACTTTTTTTCCGAATTTACAATTACAAATAAACATGGCATCTTCGCAAATGGTGGGGCATCTTCTTAAGTGCCCCACGAAAATAAACTATAAATTTCTTATTATATAAACTATAAATTTCATATAAAATAGGATGACCTTTTGTCAGTATTAATTTTACAAAACAATAAACTTTTCTTTTCTTTTATACAAGAAATAATAATAATAATAATAATAATATTCTTACACTTTCAATAGATTTGGGGCTTTTTCACTGAAAGGTACTGTTTTCTTCTTAGGGAAAGGTCTCATTTTAGTGATGAAGAGATCCGATGAAATCAGCAACATTTGTAATACCTACATCTTCGTTTGTGTTCACTCGCGATGATTTACTACTGTGGTTGGCCCTGATTCGCTACCGTTTTTAACCACTTTTAGGTAAAAGTAGGGGGGAAAAACTTGATTTATTCAGCACATTTTTTGTTAGTTGACCCATTCATTGTGCTTATAAGCATTGTACATCATTATTGTGCTTATTTAAATGCTGCCCAATAAAATCGTCCTTTCTTTCAGAATGCTTGATTTTTTTCTCGGAAAAAAACCAGATTCTTATCTCAAACCTTAGGAGAGTTATTTTCTGGAAATAAATATATTTAATTTAAATATAATTATTTTATTTATATATGTAATTAATATTCATATTACATTTTAAATCAAAAATTTAATAATACGTTAATATTATTTAAAATTAACCCTCCCTGAAACGACCCAACGACCTCCCTTTTAACAAAACTTATTTGCATTTAGTTTTAAAATTTCAATCAATACCTAACATGCTGACAAAAATGTGATTCGATTAAGAAAACAATCTATTATGAGCTAAGGAATTAGAGGAACGACCTATTGGAATTGATTCAGGCGGTGTTGGACAACCCAAGCTCGAAAAAAAAAAAACACTCCACTTGATCTAAAAAAAAGTCTGCCAAGTTGGGTGAGCAGAATAGCTTCCTCACATATTGTAACAAGGACGTATAGAATTAGTTAAAGAAAAAAAGGAACCCATAAAAACAAGTTTTTAATGTAACTCTTTCTTTTTCTCATGTTCTCGGTTAATTTTATTGTTGTTTCAATATTTTTTAGTTTCTTGGCAACAATAAATTGAAACAAAATCACATTGTTTCAAAATCACATTGATAATAACTTAAATTAAATTGACAAGGAAAATCATGTAATATTTTATTGACCCATTGTTGTCATTTCATGCAGACGTTCAATAGTATATAGTGTATTTAGTGGGATATAAGATAAGACGTGTATTCATTGTTGAACCTTCAAAGTCGGTACTATTTCTAATTTACCATTTGCCAGCATGAACTCGTGTGCAAAATTTCAGATCGATTGGATATCGGGAAGTGGGTTAAAAATCGATCTGAAATTTTGTCTCAAGAAAGAAAGCAAGAGCTCAAGGAGAGAATCGAAGTTAGAAGAAAGAGTTAAAAAAAGTAGGTACGCCTCAAGAGTTCTTATAGGTCGGCGTTATAGGAAATTAATATTTGCGCATGCGTACAGATTACTATTAATCCCATAGCGGTGAAATTTATAGGTGAAAGTCTAGGGGCTAAACCGCACAATCCTTGGAAATTTCATTAAAATCATTGGTCCATCAGTCTCGGAGTTTTGTCTGTGCGCTATAGTTATTTCTCCACAAACCACGATATAATTCATAGGAAATTTTTCTGGAACGTATAACCATCTACTCCCCGAGCTTGAAAGAAATCGAACCAATAGATGATACGAAATCGACGTTATAGTAAATTAACGTTTGCGCATGGGCACAGACTAGTATTCGTATGACGGCAATGAAACTAGAAGCTATCCGCACAATCACTGAAAATTTTATCAAAATCGTTCCATTAGAAACGGAGTTATGCCTGTGTCAATCTATATTAGTTTTGCGCATGCGCAATGGTTATTACTCTACCTATTGCAATATAATTTATAAGGCACTTATCTAGAACATAATATATACCTACCCAATTACATACCGAGTTTAAACTTGATCGAACCAACAGATAATAAGAAACCGACGTAAAGAGAAATTCACGTTTGCGCATGCGCATCGGCTATGATTGATTCGACGGCATTTAAAATTATTGGGGTTGCCTCGGAGCTAACCCGCACAATCCCTGAAAATTTCATCGGGATCGGACTGAAACTTGGTATAGTCTCGCAAAAAGCGAGTGGAAATTTGATTTTTGGGGTCAAAAATTTTTTCGACTTCAATCACAAACACAAAGCTACCCTAACTTAGGTAGTGAGGAAGCAAAAATAAATAATTCAATAAATACAAATAACCACATACAAATCCGTTTCGGACCATTCTAAGACCGAATACGTGAAAATGAAAAACCATAGGGGTAAAATTATGTGGCCCCCTCAGCCATGGAGGGGAAAAGAATAGTGCTTTCACCCGGTAAATCATTGAAGCTCTTATCCATAAATTAACGTACTCATAATAATAATAACATTTGTAAGAAATAACTTGGAGTCAAGTAACCCAACGCATAGCAACTGTTATTAATTAAAAGCGAAGGTTTGCTGAAAATTTTATCAGTATTGCATGTCGTTTTTTCGTTACATAATTTTGTGTTGGTTTTTAACCGGTTCGTGATATCAAAAACACATTAGGTGAAAGAAAAATTGTGTTTGTATGTGAGACAAGTTTTGTTGCTGTCTTCTAGGTCATGATTCTCGACGATTTTTGAGTTTTATCTTTGTTCGATCCCAATTTTGGTCTAGTTGTGCCACAAACCCCGGCAAATTTGAATTCCATGATGGAAATGGGGAATGGAGGGGGTAAAGCCGAAAAAGAAAGCCGAAAAAGGTTTTATTCGATAAATTTTGTCGCTGCCTCCTACTATTCTCGTCAGATTTTCATGATTCTTTTGTTGTTCAACTATAAATTCGGTCTAGTTTTGGAACAAGTACCGGCTGGTTCAGAAGTTATGGTCCACCTTCCTTATTTAATTGTGTAAAAAATAGGCGCAATGCCATTCTTCATTTTTTTGTGAGAAATTCAGGACAAATACTTTTGCGCCGACCACTTTTGCGCGCAATTGACACTAACTTCAATTTTTCAAACGAGAACCCCCCTTTTTTATCGGAGATTCGGACTTCACGTGAAAAATTCATTAAGAAATTACCCATCACTCGATTTTTAGGTGGTCGTAAAAATGGGCGCACTTCCGCTCTAAAAGTGCAATAAATGTGAAATACTGAGTTTTTGAAGATATTCAATAGCCACATGAAGATATTCAATTCGTTAATAATGGGTCGATAAACAGTAATTTTTTTCAATCTTAATGTTTTTTGTAAGGATCTCAAAAATGTAAAATTTTATGAAGAAATGACCCACCACTAGATTTTCTAAGTGCCCGTAAGCGGGCGAAATTCCGCTCTAAAAGTGCAATAAATGTGAAATAGGTACTGAGTTTTTGAAGATATTCAATAGCCACATGTGTAATGCATGATTTTGGGGTGTGTGGTGAAAACCACCCCCTCTTTTCAACAGCCCTTTTCAGGGCTACCAAAAAGAGGTAGACACAACACAAAAATATTTATAAGACGTCGAGTTACAACTCCGTCAAACAAAATATTTCACCAGAGAGAAAATACGAATTTCTCTCTCAAAAGTGAAATATTAACTAAAAACATACAAGGCGACCTCCCTAGACACTTACTGGGCGAGAGAGATGCGACAAGTATCTCGAACCAAGTCGCCTTGAACGAGAAAACTCAAACAGAAAATCAAACGTCCTCTAAAACTAGCAAGGACAATTCAAACAAGCCTACTCGCCAATCAGAAACACTGATTACACGAGAGACAATAGGCGAACCAACCAAGAGGCGGCAAGCAACCACCTCTGGTCCAGCAGCCACCCCGGGGACCCCGTCTGAACAACTGACGCAGAGAAAGCACCCGAGGTCCCCGGCTAAACTCAAGGTCGTCGGCTCCGCGACGGACGCTCGTAAGCCACCCCCGGGGACCCCGTCGCAGCGACGGACGTGGGGAAACCACCCCGGAGGACCAGCTCAGCTATCATACTCGCAGATACTGAGAAAACAATGTGCGAGCCAATGAGATTACACAGTCGAATTAATGAAATTAAGCGGACCAATCAGGAGGAGGCAGGAGGCGGCCACCTCCCTATAAATACCCCGCTCGGAGCCCTCCGAAATTCATTCCACTCTCCGCTCTCGACGACGACACCTCGAAGTACGAAGATTTCTACACACTCTACGCTGACGAACCTTCTGCATCCCGAGTTCATCTCAAGAACGGCTTCCTACTGCTTTCTACAAGGCCTACCTTCTCTCCACACAGATCTCGCATTGGCATCTACGAGTCCAGTGATTATTCATCCTGCTCATTGCCCAACGTAGTTCATCTGTCAGGACGCCACCCGGTACATCTATCGATATTCTCTTTAGATCGTACGCCCGCAGGGACGTTCCTAGCCGTGTCACCCGGGTTTCGTAGCACTAAGCTCGTCACCGACCGCTGGGGCACGCCGGTAAATTACTCAGCTCATCCGCTCTAATTTACCGTCCAAGGAAGTCTTTTTCAAGACTACTAGGTAGGACCCTGACATACGAGCAAAGGAAAGAAGCTCTGTCAAGCGAGTCCACCTTCCTAAACCCTCTATTTCTATACATAGAGGCATCGAAACGAGCTAATAACTCGGCTATTTCGATGGAACGTCGGCCGTCTTATTTCCTCATGCAAGGGGAGGTAGACGACGGCGCGGCCGGGCCTCTTAGCCCCCGTAGCGCTACCTACACGCTGCCCGGCCAATCCGCCGGTCCCAGCGACGGCGCAAGGCTCGATCCTCACGACGAGATAGCTTTCTCACCTAACGTATTCACGAAGGAAACGTTAGATCAAACCTCGCCTATACAAAAGATCGAGGATACCTTTCAGACCCGCTCTGAAGTCAATCATTATGATTCGACCAAGCTTTCCGAATACCCACGATATTCGACACAAGCCTACCCGGCCGATCCGAGTGTCAAATACACTCCAAATGTACAAAAAACAAAGGATACTTTTCAGTACCTCAACCAAGCTCAACATATTCCTCCTACAGATATAAATCTTAGGCCGGAATATTACAAAACGGCTCAGTACCAAACTGATCGAACCCAGCACCCACTATGCGAGCCCAGTGCTCCACGCGGCTGCGACACGAACTATCTCTCAGTTCATCCCGCCAAGCAAGCTGACCTTGACGGATTCGCTCACATTCCTTACAGGAATAACACGGGGACTAACCCGCATAATCAGAATATAAATGTCCCACTTGGTCTACCTACACCAAGTAAAACATATATAAATCCACTACAGGGTGTTTTGTCGTGCTAAACCTAGTAATGATGTTCATTTATTGATATTTGCAATACCAACTTGGAAAAACACCAAAAAAACTTCATTTTAGTGGGTACGCTTTTTGCTGTGTGGAAATGAGTAAGATAAGTGCAATTATGGTCAATGTTTCGGCGTTTTCCCAAGCTGGTGTAGCAAATATCAATAAATAAAAATCATGACGAGGTTCAGCAAAAAAAATACCCCAAAATCAAAATCATGTATTACACGTGGAAGTTGAATATCTTGAAAAACTCAGTGTCTCACAATTTTTCACTTTTAGAGCGGAATTGCGCACTTTTGGAGCGGAATTGCGCACTTTTGGAGCGGAATTGCGCACTTTTGGAGCGGAATTGCGCACTTTTGGAGCGGAATTGCGCACTTTTGGAGCGGAATTGCGCCCACAAACGCGCACTTAAAAAAACCGAGTGATGGGTCATTTCTTCATGATATTTCACGTAGAATTTGAATCTGCAATAAAAAAGGGGGACATTTGTAAAAATTAAGTTAGTGTCAACGCGCTAGTGGTCGGTTTGAAAGTATTTTTCCTGAATTCCTCACAAAAAATATAAAGAATGGCGTCGGGCCTATTTTTTTACCCAATCAAATAAGGAAATGCGGGAGGATAGACCATAACTTCAGAAACACCCGGTGTATGCATATATACACGGATCCGTACAAATATATACCTACACGGATATATATGTGTCAGGAGTTTCAAATTTCACCATGGAAGGGGGTGAATGGAGGGGGTAATATTAAAAAGCCGTAATGTTTTAATTATTCTCCTCTGAGTTTCGTGATTTTTTTGTTTTTAAATTAAGAATTTGGTTAGTTTAGGAAAATAGGTAGGTAGGTATATCAAAAGTTAAAAACTTCATGATGGAAGGCGGTGAACAACGGAGGAAGTAATATCGATTACTTACCACAGTTTCAATTATTTGTTCGATTCAGATTTTAGTCCAGTCATGCAATTTTATTGTTGTTGGGGGGGGGGGAGGGGGGGGGGTTCAGAAAAATCATAACATTTATATTTTTTCCTCTCATTTTAATTCTCACTAAAATTATATCCAATCCATTCATAGGGACGTCCCAGTAATACTTACTTACCAATGTGTTTTGAGCTTTCCTATTATCAAGTAGGAACCTTGTTATAAGCTATTATTCATGAACAGCAGTAACAAACCCGTATGTTGTATTTGGAAATAATGCAGTAATTTTTAATGTTTAATATCAATAAATATTTGTTACATTATACATTTTGTAATTTTGTCAATATTTGTGTTCCTATCAACGTATACTATTAAACTTATTCATTCATTTGCTTACTAATAAATGGGATATGCGCCCACACTATTTTAAAATTCATCATTGAATGTAGATATCATTCTTAGAATTTTGAGACTAACGCGTTCTCCTAAGATTAGCAGTTCTTTTTCCATGATTTTTCAAACTTTCATACTAAGATGGAACAGACAGTATTTATTATAAACTTTGATAAATCATAGAGAAACATAAAACGACTAACACTTGTTTTAGACAACACGCTCGAGGTAAACGGGAGTTTGAAAAATTTAGCAACGGGGAGGCGAAGGGTGTAAAAAAAACTATGTTGCGGCGGATAGGAGAGGGTGGGGCGGAGAGAGCGTTGACCTCCTGCGCAAAGGTTGGTTGTTTCCCGCCCTTTCCACAATCACCTACCCTAGCGCTCCCTCTTGACTGCGCGGTAAACTAAACCAAGCTAGTACCGACGGCGACAATCAGCGCGCTCCGTCGGCTCAAGTCAGGTTCCCAACTCGCGTTCGCACAGCCTTAAGTGTAATTTTTAATAATAATAGGGTGCAGCTCAGAATGATGAACAAATTTGAGATCAAAGCGAATTTTAAATAAAAATTTGAAATATTCCTCCAAAGAAATCCATTTTGAGGCATTCTGAAACAATTCCTGAAGTTTGCGCTTTTTCATATGTAGGTATGAATGTGTCATTTCAGACGATAACTCTCCTTAGGATTGAGATGAATATTCCGTTCCTGGGCCAAAAATCAAGTTTTCCAAAGAGAAAAGATGAGTTCGTTGACCAGACCTGTTTGAGCACATTGAATTGGTCACATTTTTAAAAAATGGGCGAAAAATAATTAAAAATGGCTATAAATGACTAAAAATCGTTAAATTTAGTTTTGTAGAAATTTAGTAAAAAGTTTATCATCATCAACATTAGAAGTTTATGCACAGCATTATGCTGAAATATGTACTTGAATTTCATTAATATTCGCTGAAAAATCAATAAAAACTGCCACAAGAAAGTAAAAATGCTTTTTTTTTTTTATCGCAGAATATTATTTATAACGAGTAGGTTTGCCATGAAATGTGTACCTAGTTGACAATTTCTTTACACTTAAAATGTTGAAATTACACAATAATGTTATACGATAGTTTATGAAAATTTGCTCATGCGATCATGATGCATTATTGTATCTCAGCAGGTATTTATTAATCTTTTCTGAAAATTTCTTGATTATGTAATTTTGTTAAAGCTGTGCGGGGAGAAGTGAAGCCTTGTGGCAGATGTTTAGTTCAAAAGAAATTGTTAATGTGATCGGCAGCATAATTCATATTCCAACAAATTATATTTCATCTTTGAGTTGATTAATTGTTATTAATAAGTGTAGGGTTTAATTTATATCATGCCTTGACATAATCACAACCAAGCTTCAAAACTGCGACTGCATTTTGAAGGAACATACAAATGTTTTGAATACACAGTTGCATGCTCTGTCGCAAGAAATTGCTAACAGCCAAGAAACTATCTTGCTCATAAAAAAAAATTAACAAGAGAATTGACAGTATAGAAGAAAATCTAGCATTATCTGAAAAAATAATACGAAACAGAACCGGCACACTGACAACAGAAACGATCTTATTCTTCATAACATTCTAGAAGGGAAAGAAAACACGAATATTTTCAAGAGAAAGGTGATGGACATTCTTGAAACGGAATGAAATTGCGTTCTTGAGGATTATGAAGTTATAGGTGTAAGACGTTTAGGCGCCATCCAACCTTCTAGGAGAACACAAGTTCACATTCATTTTGCTAATAATTTCTCTAAATCTAAAGTACGTCAGAACATTTACAAGTTCAAGGGATCCCAATTTAATACATCCGAGTTCTACGACCGACGAACTCGGAATTTAGGAAGCATCTCTTGCCCAAGTTGTTTCAAGCAAGAAAAGACGGGAAGCATGCCTTATTGATTGGAGATGAACTACTGGTTGATGGAAAAAACTTATAATTCACTATGGACGAAGTACGTTGGAGTATTCTACATCTACTGGGTCAGAAGTGGAGATTAATCTGAATACTCCTCCTCCGTCCCCTCACAACATTTCCAGAAAACAGGTCAATAAGAAGATGAAAATCTAGAAGAGATAGAACGAACAGCAACACTGCTTTGGAAATTTTGGCAATGACTCTGGATTATTATTGAAATTTGGCAGTGGAGAGTAGGCATTATTGATTGTGATCTATGTTAACTATGCAGTGCTCATTTATTATACGTAAATTATGTAGACCTATATAAGTAATTATTTGATACATCATACGTAAAAGTCTAACATTGTTGAGGCAGAAATGAAGGCAAGATATCATGTGCTATTTTTTAATATGTATATAAGGAACTCCTTGTAATACATACGGGTTATACAATAATATTCAATTGAATTGAATTTATATCCCAAGAGACAAACATCAACGGTGAGTGAGCTTCCAATAGAGCTTGTATTTTTCTCACTCTACTGTTAGTGTCGATCTAAAGTTGCCTAGTTAATTGACATTTTAAGGTTTATTTGTTTAATAACTGTCGGTACCGATTTGGCGATGCGTTCATTAGGAGATGTTGGATCAATCAGTCATAACGTTGTAAGATGGTAAAAAACCGTTCAGTTTGCTATGTTAATTAACTCATTCGAATGTTTGATGTTTTTTTATAAATTTCTAACAATATAGGGTAGGTACCTACCTATATAAGCTAGGGCGTGGAACGTAAGATCATCATCAAGATGAAAGCAGCGGTAGCAGTTCTCCTTTTGGGTGCAGTCCTAATTCACGCCGACGACTCCTCTGAGTGGGGTCAGGGCAATGGCAAAGTCCAAACCAACTGCACTTGTGGATACACCAACAAAAATGCGGTATGTGAAGTCTTGTTTGCTCTAAGCAACGTTTCTTTATTTTGACAGTTTAAATGATCAAAAAACCGGTCGATTAAAAAGATTCATTATTGAAAATGATAAACCAAAATGTTTCATAACCGATTACATGAGGCTTGCCGCGTAACCTAACAACTGATAATGATTCAACTCCTTGCAAAACCTTGTTGGGTTACGTTTGATTAATGTTTGCCAAAAATAGGTAAGAACTTGAAAAAAGCTAAAAAAATCCAAAATCTTTTTCGAATTGCAGAATATTATAACGATCTTTTTGCCATAAAATAGGTAGTTAACAATTTCTTTTCATTAAAAGTCCTGAAATTTCAGAACAATTTAACTTGTACGATAGATGTATAATACGATAATATACGGAAATTCTCTCATGATTATGCTGCATGACTGGAGCTTTATTTCCAAGTTCATGGGTTGATACCTACCTACCTCTTATTATTGTATTGGTATGATGTTCTGGAAGATTTTTGACGAATTCCTGATAATGAATGAAATTAACTACCTACCTATTATAATTATAACAAATGAATACTTGAACCTAGCCTTCAACAGCAGAAATCTATTTTACTTAAATAATCCTGGCTCAAAAAAAGGCTCAGAAAACCCCGAACATGGGCTAGATAAACGTTAGGAAGAATAAAATTCACAGTTATTAATTAATTTTGTTCCAAAAGATCGTTAGTAGTACCTACTAGTTAAC
The DNA here is from genome assembly GCA_030762985.1 of Adelphocoris suturalis. NCBI lineage: Eukaryota > Metazoa > Arthropoda > Insecta > Hemiptera > Miridae > Adelphocoris > Adelphocoris suturalis. The sequence continues at coordinate 120,444,946 of CM061042.1, forward strand.
TAGCAACGGTTGTCGAAATTTCGTATCAAGATTTCGTTCCTAGATACCAAGACCTTTTCGGGCAGTTAGTGCATGGCTAAAGCATGTTCCATGCAAAAACAAAAATCCATTCGTCCAACGTACTCCCCCAAAACTGTTGGAGCAGTTTATGAAACTTGGGTAAAATATCACGTATGATGAGACCTAGCTGATTCTCTTCCCTCGGCATAACTTTTAATCAATCCCAATGTAGTATAACTGTCTAGAATGGATTGTTTACCGGTGGTAAATTCTCAATAGCTTTAATTCTCTCTGGATCTACCTTCACCCCTTGCGAATCTATTATATTTCCCAAGAATTTAACTGATTTTACAGAAAATATACATTTATCTTTATTTAGAACTACATTCGCGTTTTTCAAAAAGGTTCTAAACCTCTCTCAATCTCATATCATGCTCTGCTTCTGTTTTCCCATGAATTAAAATATCGTCCATATGTCAAAAAACCCCTTTTAGCTCCTGCCAACAGGTTAAACATAGCGTTTTGAAAAAATTCTGGAGCGGAGGTGATTCCGAACGGTAGGCGCTTAAAAAAATACCGTCCAAAGGGTGTAATAAAGGTAGTTAATTTTGCTGATTCCGGAGAAATGGATATCTGCCAAAATCCTGAGAGAGCGTCTAATTTAGAAAATATTGTTGATTGACCTATTTGACCTAAGGTTTATTCAATATCGGGAAGCATAATTTTTGGACGTTTAACATTTTTATTTAATTCGGAAAAATCGACACAGAGTGTAACGCTGCCATTTGGCTTTATGAGCTTTGGAGCACACCACTGAGTTGGTTGTTCAATTTTTTCTATAATTCCTAGCTTAACCATTCTGTTGATTTCAGATTCTACTTTTGGGCGTAATGGTATTGAAATATTTTTGGAGCGTAGACTAAATAAGGGGTTGCATTTTCGTTGAGTTCGATATGGTACTCACCTGGTATGTTTCCAATTCCATTGAATAACTCGGGGTATTCTCGCTGAACTTCTTCTGTCTTGATAGCCCCGATCGTTGATTCTGATTCATTTCTGACTTTCATTATTTGAAGAGCTTTAATTGCAGGAATTCCGAGAAGTGGCTCTTTGAGTTCCGGAACGACATAAATTTTTTCCCGAAAAGTTAATCCGCCGTAGTGCAAATTAGCAGAGAACATTCCCCTGACACGAATCTTGCGTTGATCAGCATTTTCTAATATTCGGTCCGCGTTTGTTAAAGTAGGTAAGGAAGGTAATGCATTACAGGGAACAGCAGTTACTTCTGCTCCTGAATCTAATTTAAAATTAACTTGTTGTTGATCGACTTGAATTTGAACCATCCAAGATTTAGAGTCTGTTTTGGATACTTCTACTGTTCCAAGATAAGCAATTTCTACCTCCTCTTCAGATTCACTATCTGATTGACGAAGCTCTCTAATTTTTCTAGAACCTTCCTTAATTTGTCTCAGACCACCCTTGCAGAGCTTGGTGTAGTGTCCTACTCTACCACACTTTTGACAAGTAGCATCCTTGGCAGGGCACAAAAACCGAGGGTGGCGAGGTTTATCGCAGTTCCAGCAGTCCATATTCATATTACGTTGATCCTTCTGACTATAGTCTTGTTTAAACGATGATTTGATCCGATCGACTCCCACTGGTGTAGGCCTGTTGCTCATCTGCTGAAGTTCAGCAGCTTGTTTTGTTATAGATTCTCTTTGTTTACCTTTCTGGATGGCTTTTTTAAGGGTTAGATCAAAATCTTCTTGGAGTTGAACTGATAGTTTTTTATCTTTTATGCCAACGACGATTCGATCTCTAACATCTCTAACTAATTCGTCGCGGAGTACATCAAAGTTGCAATGTTCTGCCATCGAACAAATATCAGCCAAAAATTTTTCGAACAGTTCCTCTTCTTGCTGATACCGCGAGTTGAACTTGGCTCGTTCATAGATAACGTTCCGTTTACCAATGAATACTGAATTAAAAGTTTCTACGACCTTAGTGTAATTTTTTTGATTTGCAACGGACAAGTTTGTCGCAATGATTATGTCTTCTGCTTCATCTCCCATACAGTATATCAACGTCGTAACCTGTTTTTCTTCAGATTGTTCATCTAGGCCTGATGCATGTCTGTAGCGTTCAAACCGCTTTAACCATCTCTCCCATAGTTGTGGCTTAATGAAATCAAAGGGCGCTGGTGGAGTGAAAATGAATGACGTGGATTCCCGGGTTGGTTCTGAAATGCCGACGGAAATTCTTGATTTCGCCTAGGACTCATAATCTAAAATCTTAGTTTTTAAAATCCGCGTTTGTTAAAGTAGGTAAGGAAGGTAATGCATTACAGGGAACAGCAGTTACTTCTGCTCCTGAATCTAATTTAAAATTAACTTGTTGTTGATCGACTTGAATTTGAACCATCCAAGATTTAGAGTCTGTTTTGGATACTTCTACTGTTCCAAGATAAGCAATTTCTACCTCCTCTTCAGATTCACTATCTGATTGACGAAGCTCTCTAATTTTTCTAGAACCTTCCTTAATTTGTCTCAGACCACCCTTGCAGAGCTTGGTGTAGTGTCCTACTCTACCACACTTTTGACAAGTAGCATCCTTGGCAGGGCACAAAAACCGAGGGTGGCGAGGTTTATCGCAGTTCCAGCAGTTCATATTCATATTACGTTGATCCTTCTGACTATAATCTTATTTAAACGATGATTTGATCCGATCGACTCCCACTGGTGTAGGCCTGTTGCTCATCTGCTGAAGTTCAGCAGCTTGTTTTGTTATAGATTCTCTTAGTTTACATTTCTGGATGGCTTTTTTAAGGGTTAGATCAGAATCTTCTTGGAGTTGAACTGATGGTTTTTTATCTTTTATGCCAACGACGATTCGATCTCTAACATCTCTAACTAATTCGTCGCGGAGTACATCAAAGTTGCAATGTTCTGCCATCGAACAAATATCAGCCAAAAATTTTTCGAACAGTTCCTCTTCTTGCTGATACCGCGAGTTGAACTTGGCTCGTTCATAGATAACGTTCCGTTTACCAATGAATACTGAATTAAAAGTTTCTACGACCTTAGTGTAATTTTTTTGATTTGCAACGGACAAGTTTGTCGCAATGATTATGTCTTCTGCTTCATCTCCCATACAGTATATCAACGTCGTAACCTGTTTTTCTTCAGATTGTTCATCTAGGCCTGATGCATGTCTGTAGCGTTCAAACCGCTTTAACCATCTCTCCCATAGTTGTGGCTTAATGAAATCAAAGGGCGCTGGTGGAGTGAAAATGAATGACGTGGATTCCCGGGTTGGTTCTGAAATGCCGACGGAAATTCTTGATTTCGCCTAGGACTCATAATCTAAAATCTTAGTTAACACCGAATATATATTTTTTAAACACTGAAAACAAGACACCGCTGCCACCGCGGTAGTATACTACCGCCTGTAGTATAACTGTCTAGAATAGATTGTTTAAACGTACACAAATACACCAATAAATAGCCCAGAAAATTATATATATCGACGCTTAAAGTGCAACATGTCGTATCTCAGTTTTTGGCCGTTTTGAGTTATGCACGTCACTAGAGTAAAAAAGACGCGGGGAATCGAATGGAACAGCTGGTTTAGTGATAGAATCGATGCTAGCGCTTATATCGAACCTTATGTGAACTTATCGTATCAAGAAGTCCTAATCAACATGTCGTATCTAATTCCATGCTGATCAGTTTTACCTCAAGCTGACTCCGTCGCGAGGTGCACCAAGTTACCAGGTAATTACCCAATACTATTCGTACTAAATGTAACTTATTTTAGGTTTCTAAGCACTATCAGATTTGTACCAACACGAAGAATGAAAGAACTTGTTTGAAAATCAGAATAGGGAAACGCTATTCTGTTCAAAAAAGTGAAGGTCTTGTTACGATATGTTGTGAGCTGTCTACTTTGAGTTACGATATGTTATTCAGGAATATTATTCTTGTTTTTCGGGCAATTTGAGGGGAATTTTTTCAGTTATCCATGATAAATTAGTTGAAACAAGAGAGTTAGATTCCTAATCTGTGCAATGCAGTGTTTTAATATGCTTTGCTTGTGACTAATTACTTAGCTACCTACCTACCGAATCATTATTTCTCTGTATGTTATGGAATGATTCCGTTGGCTAGTGAGCCAAGAAGTGGGTACATCACCATTGACTTACCTGCCTACTTGTACGAGTATAAAACTGAGTCTCACTAGCCTTTATTTCGCATGTTTCAGTACAATGAATAATCAAGATTCGCAAGAGATGAGTGAGCTGTTAGAAACCAGCAGTGATGACTATTCTCTAGTGCCTCTGGAGGATCTCATAGGTGCTGCTGAAAAAGACGGAATTTTGAGGGGCTATGACGATTGTTACTTAGCCATCCGTATAATTTATGATATTACCAACACCTTGGGATCCACTGACATAATGCATGAAGCTGCGAGTGATGTTGATGCTCTCTGTGCCTCAGAAAATAGCCAAGTTCCTCCTCTCGCAGGTGTGGTCTTCCCTGTTACCATTCAAACTATTGAAATCTCGCAGGAGGTGCCACTGGCAGTGAATAACACACCAGAAGAAACTAATAATGTCTTAATTTTGCCAGTGTCCAGCATGGTTGATGATGGTCTGCCTGAAGAGAATAATTCTTCTTTTGAAATTTCAACCCTAGCGTACATCTCTGATGCCAATGAAGCAGGGGTGGCATCAACTTCAACGTCACTTGGAACTAAACCTATGACTGCATCCTCTCATACACTTGGTGTTGCTTTACATGATTCAGACACGGATGATACTGATGACGATAATCATCATCAAGATCCAAACTTCATACTACCAAGTAGTAGTGATGATGAGGTTTCCATAACCTATGGCAATGACCCCCTTAATCAAAAGGAAGAAGCTAGTATTGTTTCCAGAGAGACAACCATGATGCCATCAGAAGATCATGAACAGACTCCTTTGACAAGAAAACGTAGCAGGATTATTACAGCAAGAGAACAGGCCAAAAGGGACAGAGAGCGTGGGAAGTCCTGCGTGGGATGAATGTTCAGTTTAATTTTGTGATACCTATAGGTAGGAGCTGTGACTTATTTCTATTAGTTAAGTTAAGACGCTATAAAGTTAGTGATTTTATTGAAACCATTCTTACTGCTTTTATTTTTAGGTACTAAGTCATACATTTTCTACTTAACACCCCCATAGGGTGTTTGTGATTTTATTACAACCTTTCCTACTACTTTTATTTGAAGGTACCAAGTCAAACTTTTTCTACGATGTTTTTTTTTTACTAGGTAGTTACTGATAAATTGAAGGGCTGTGACTTTTTTTTAATTGCCCAAGTCAACCTATCTGTTCGTTGGTGTTAAAAGACTGATTTTAAAGACAACTTGAAGACTGGTCGTGATAATGTATACAGTTTGTTACCCAGTCTCTTCTACTTTCTACGTGGTTCTCGTTTGTTAAATAAAACTTTTTTTTCTATTGAAATGAGTACCTGTTTATGATTGAATAATTATTAATACTTCCCATAATCTTCTTCAACTCCATGGTAAGAAAATAAGTTTGAGTGAGAAGTACCTACTAACTTTTCAACTTCCATAGATGATTTACGGTTCCTATCAATCAATGAATCGATAAACATAAATAATAATCATTTTTCATTAATTATTGTCCTGACAAATTTTGTTCCATTGTAATTACCCCTTCCAATATCCCCGACAACATGACGTATCAAGGAGAACTTTAGGCCAACATGTCCTATCTCAGCGATTTTTTCAATGTTAATGTTTTCATTGTATTTTCTGTTATAAACTGTTCCATAACATTGATTTAAGTTATATCCAAGTGCTAATTGCAAGATTGGTGCACTTTTAAGACTGAAAAACAGTTTTTTGCCTCTCCTGAAAAGTTGAAATAAATTAGATACGACATGTTGCACTTTAAGCGTCGATATTATACTCTAACACAATAATAATTAGCAAAACTTCCAACTCTGATTCTATTCCTAGTTACGAGATTTTCCTCCCCGTTGCTATCAACAGATCACCTGGTTGATAATTATTAATAACTGTCTAGGCACGCTACCACACACCCAAGAAGTGAAATTTAAGGGTTGAAATACTAAAAAAATCAAGATCCTTAAAACATTTGTAATATATGAGTAGTTTTTCACCACACTCACTCCACAACACTCACTCGGTTTTCTACTCTTAGTAATGCGCGACTGTGATGTATAGATATCCTTCCTGTAACAATTTGCAGCGTTTCTATTAGGTATGCTATTGTGCTTATACCTATACTCTTTCTTTTCTCCTCATACACGTTTTAGATAGGTTGATAAATAACCTAATCCATCGATGTCAGTAGATGGTACCAACCTGATGTAGGTACCTATGTTTGCATTAATAGCGTGTCAGATTTTGTCCAAAAATTAAATTGCAACAATAATCTATCAGTACGAAGTTACTAAGAATTGAGTAAGGGATATTGAGGAAAGAGGAAACCAATACGAATAAAATAATTTCCATCAGTAACTGCCGAATTATTATTGCTACTATTATTATTTGTTTGTTTCTACTTAGTTGTATCGTTTTATTGAAACTTCCAGGGAAGGATTGTTGGAGGCCGTGATGCCCAGGTCAACGAATATCCCTTGATTGCCGGTATCATCTACAGGGGAGATCCCAGCTTCATCTTCTGCGGAGGTACCATCATCACTGAGCGTCATGTTCTCACTGCAGCTCACTGCAGACCCGACGACAACGAAGCCTTGTCCGTTGTTCTTGCCGAACACAAAGTCAGCTCCAGTGAGTTTTGCGGATACCACCAGTTAAATACTAACCTAAATTTAAAGAGCTTTCGAATCTTTAATTTTCCCTTATTAGCCCAAAATATATCAAATGAATGAATGTGAATGCATAACGTGCATAGCTGGAATTTCAATTGACCATCTTCCATTCATGATGTTTTCCTTCAACCCAAGCTATGGATTTTTATTTAAGATTATCGTTTTCACTTGAAAGAAGAAACCTCATATATCTCTGAAAAATTGGAGAAGAAGCCATTATTTCGTAACCATTAGATGAGAGTGAGAACGAAAGAACAGCAGATGTTATGGGTTGTCAGTTATAGTTTGGTTCCTGAAATTCCTTATAACGTGCACCAGAGTCAAGAACACCTGTTATGCTATGAAATTGCTCAATCTTATAAGACAAAATCAATCTTACTCTATTCTCCATCCTCCAAACTAGGTTTCTACCCAAAACTGGTACTGTGCCTTCAATTATTCGAGCTGACTGCTGATAATTTCGCGTATATATAAGCTCTTTTTCTTATTGTAGCCTTAACGAAGAGATTTTATTCTGTTCTACTTTTCCATAGGAACTGAGAGCAAGACCACCATCATTGATGTCACCCGCATGATCAGCCACGAGCATTACAATCGGACGAAAAAATCTGAAAACGATATTGCTCTGTTGGTCCTTGCCAGCCGAATTCCCTTCGGCAAAACCATTGGACCCGCCTGTTTCCCCAAGGCTAACCTCAACATTGTTGGACAGAGAGTCCGCGTTATTGGTAAGTACAAATAATGAGTTATTCAAAACTGGTTGGAACAATTGGAAAGTGGTGAAGTAATGAGTTTCACAAAACTAGGAAGTTGATTAACTTGATTTTTTTTATTCTGATTGAAATATTGTGTGGACTCGGGAAAATGTTTACGAAAAAACTGCATCACTCATTTGCCACTTGTGACAATTAGATCTCATCCAGTATTGGAAAATTTGTAATAGTTTTCAATGAGATACTATTAGATGTATGAGAATGAGGTTTAGTTGAGCTAGGCAGAATATTTGAGTGACCCCACGTTATTACGTTATTGGTGAATTAATTTACGACTTTGCACATTTAATAGGATGGGGAGCCCTCGCTTCCGAGGGACGTCAACCAGACATCCTTCAGAAAGTCGATCTCGATGTTCGGACCACTGCCACCTGCAACAAGTTCTACGGAGGAATCACCGAAGACCAACTCTGCACATACACCCTCGGGAAAGACTCTTGCCAAGTAAGAACATCTGAAACAACTCAATAACTGTCTCACATGCTACTACCAAGGTGTTGGTGTAAACAATTTTGAAGTCAATTGTTCCTACTTGAATATTGATCGATTGATTTCGTCATTCTAGGGAGATTCCGGTGGCCCAGTCATCTGGCGTGACCCCGGCACCAACCGTTACACCATTGTTGGAGTCGTCTCCTTCGGATACGGATGCGCTGAGCCTGGTGCACCTGGTGTCAACGCTAAAGTCTCTGCTTACCGCGACTGGATCCTCCAGAAGATCCAACGTAAGTAAAATATTTCAACATTTTTAATACTGCAAAATCTCATTTTGTTTGCTGTAACATCACTATCCTCAAAGCTCATTACTATTTCCCGGTATTCAAGCAAACAATGCTCAATCGTACTGTATTATTACCCATGAGCGAATATTGTCAAAAAGCTCATTTTTATATGACTTTCAAAAGTTCTAATGCCAACTCTTTTTAAAGTGCTGATATAACTTATGGTAAAATTTATGGCACTCCAACTAAATGAAATCAGTCAAACATGTTAAAAACGTGAATTTTTATTTCTTATGAAGCGAACCCTAGGTACATGGTACCCTTTTAATGAGTGGAATTTAATTTTTATCCTGCCTTATTAAGTTATTTGTGTATTGTATACCTAAGTTCCTATGCCTGGTTCCTCCAATTCTCACCCTAATAGTAAATTCTGACCTGCCAAGACCACATACCTATCTTTGTGATATCATTTTAAGAAAGAAAGAGAGAAGTTAATTGAGTTGCTTCAATCCCTCCGAATGAAGTTTAGAAATTGATTTAGTTAAATGCAATCATCCATTAATTTTATTCCCATTCCTGCCATTCTTTATACTAGGTAAGTAGGTACCTATAATTGCTCGAATATATACGTATACATGTACACGATTAAAAATTTTCTGCTTTTTTTTTCAGAAACTGTTCCATCAGCAGCCACCTGCCAAAACAAGTGAGAGAATTGTCAACAGTTCAAGCTTTTCAGTTTTAAGTTCAGTTTTAATAAAGATATGTAAATGACAGCATTTCATGTTATTCTTCATCCCTCATATTCTTACCTTCATCTATAACTTCTACAATTATTCTAACTTCAGTATAATTAGCATTATTAGTTATAATTAGTTATTATTATTGTTTCTATCGCCATAAACCGATGATTTTGAGCTGATATCGAACCATTTGGACATTGGATGAAAGCTTATAGGCTACCTGTATTGGAACTAGGCCCTAGCTGGTAAACCTGTGCGTTTCTCTGGATGACCAGTATACTTCAGTTGTTTGTATAAATTCATTTCTTATTGCTGAATAAATGTGAGCGTCCCCTCAATCTAAAGGCTAATGATGCCAAAACTTCTTATTACATGAATTAAAAAATAAAGTAATATTTCATGAAATATGTACAGACGAGAGAATTGGTTTCATTAATAGGTAGGTGTTGGTTAATAAATATGAAAACCGAAATAGCATATATAGCTCTCTTATTTTGACTAGGTAGATAGTGCCTACCAAGCCTGTTCTGATTGTTTCTATTCCAGAATACGAATTTGAAATCCGACTCACCATTGGACATCTAGGTTTGAGGGTGGCTTATTGCATAAAAAATTGAATTTTACGAATGTTCTTGATCTGTAACTTTCAGTGTAAAAAGACTGCTACGCACAAGTAATCACATTTTGCTTCCGAGACTGCAAGGCAGCGGAAGCTTTGTTTTCACTTCCGAAATAAAAAAAATTTTTTTGCTCCAAAATCAAAATTTCCACTCGCATTTTGCGTTTCAGAGCCTCCTGAACAAATTTGGTTCCGTGTCTGTCTCTCTGTCTGTCTGTCCACATTTCCTTGTAACAGCCATAAATTCCACAATTTTGATCGGATTTTAACCAAATTTTCAAAGATCTTGCGGGTTATGCTGTAGATGGTCCCCTATCAACTTCATCATGATCGAATCAACGGTAGCTTCTGCGCAGGCGCTAACGTGAATTCCTTGTGACGGTCATAACTCGGTCAATGTTGAACGGATTTCGGTCAGATTTTCAGGGATGATGTGGGTAAGGTCCCTTGAAGTCCCATAAGACAATCATTATAATTGCATTAGCGGTACGCTCTGCGCATGCGTGAACGAAATATTCTTGTTACGGACCTTGCAACAGCCGTAATTTCCACAATTTTGATGCGATTTTCTTCAAATTTTTAGGGATTGTGCGGGTATAGCTCTACATGGTCCCCTATCAGTTCCGTCATGGTCGAATCAACGGTAGCCTCTGCGCAGGCGCAAACAAAATTTTCTTGTTTCGGTCATAACTCAGGCAATTGTGAACGGATTTCGGTCAGATTTTCAGGGATCCTGTAAATCAATTAAAAACTCCTTCAGTTTTGATACGATTTAGACGAAATTTTCAGGGAACATGCGGACTACATCCTGGATGGTCCCATATTAAAATCAAAATTTTCCTTATTAATTTCATTTATTATATGTACCATTCAGCTTCCAATTTACCACCTTATTAATTCCCTGATGCCAGAACCGGTCGTTTCTAGTTTTCTGGAATTTAATGGTGACGCACTGTGAAGGTCAAGAGGAAGCTCATGTGCCATTTCCTTGGCAGTGTATTCATGGTTTGATAGTGGGTGTAAGTATTTTTTTTATGAAACCGAAAGCTCAGAAAAACGAAACAAGTAGAATGGCTATGGAACTCAGTTGATCACTGACTTCTCAGTCGTCTTCAGCATTCTCCCTTGAGCCTCCTTTTCTGCTTCCTGCGTTGAATAGGAGACAAACAGGCTTTGGAGCCCACTAAGTTGATCATGCGTCAGCGGCCCCTGATACATATTTATCCTCGCCATGTTACAAATTACATCCATACCAAGTTTCATCAAAATCGGACGTCGGGAAGTGGCATTTAAAACTATTTTAAGAGGACATACATACATCAACAGGCAAAATGAACAGAATAGCTCATTTTTCCTTCTTTTTTTTAAAGAAAACGCGCAAAAAATATAGATCAGTAATCACGTAGTGAGCCACATACGCGTGAGTACATGAGCATACGTGAGCGCATTTTCTTTTAAGTAGGTTATTGTTTCTTAAATAAAATGATAAGAGGTTATCAGCTTTGTAGGATAAATATCGTAGACATTAGCATTAAAAGCTCGCTCAGCTGTTTCGGGTGGTTCGGCAAGTGAAAATCCTATTCTACCTGTCCTGCCGTCTCCGTTCCAAATTTCAGCTTCGTAGGATAAATAGCATGGAAATTAGCGTTAAAGCGGCCCCATTCACGATCTTGCTACAGGAAGTGGGGGGGAACCAAGAACTTCCCTCTCTTTTCGAACGGACGGCGTGCAAGACGTGTGTGGAGGCCTTCCTGCAGCAGGTGTCCTGCGGAGCTTGTCGCATGGATTTCCCGTCGGACCATCCTGCGGTCCGCGGTCTCCCACCCTATCAACCTACAAGGTCCGAGCGTGTGTGGAGCTGCTGGACGATCTTCCATATTCTTATCACCCACCATGACTGAAAAACAGACTACAGTGTGTAGTAATTTTACTTTTACTTTGCCAATTAGGCGAAAAAAACTATGTTTCAATGTTGAAAAATATTGTGTTTTCAATGACTTTGTTGATGAATTGCAGCTTCTAGTAACATTTTTCTCCCAAAACGCCTAGACGGATTGCTAGAGATTGGTTTCACTTGTAGATTTAAAAAAAAAATCATGGAAATTGGTGCATGATTCGAGGATTTATGACGTCGGGAAAATAACGTTGATTCCTTATGGGAGCAGAAAACATGGCCGACACTTCAGCCTGCTCTTAAGAGCTCACTCAGCTGATCGGGGTGGTTCGGCAAGTTGATATCCTATCCTACTTGGCTCACAGTGGATTTGTTCTAATTTTCAGCGTTGAAGGATAAATGTCACAGAAATAGGATATTTTGAATCACGAAATCAGCACACGCTGCTGATTATCAATGACGATTTTCGAGTCTTCTCGAGTTAAAGCGCTTTTACGAGGATACGCATACCTAAACAAAACATACAAAGTTAATACAGTACTTTTTTGCTTCCGAGTCTTCCTAGAGGTAGTGGAAGCATTTGTTTTCACTTTTGGGATGAAAAACTTTTTTGGTCTCCAAAATCAAATTTTCCACTAGCATTTTACGTTTTAGAATTTTAGATCATTCTGAACAACTCTGGTTACGTGTCTGTCTGTGTGTGTGTCTGTCGTGGTCCGCAAATCCTTGTAACAAGCTTATTTTCCACAGTTTTCATCCGATTTGGATGAAATTTTCAAAGGATGTGTGGGCTAGGGGGTAGACGGTTCCCTATTAGTTTCATCGTTCATGACTCAATACCTCACTGTGCGCATGCGCAAACGTAAATTCTCTAAGCATCATTTTCTTAGGCCCTAGTCGTCCGATCTCTCTCAAATTTGGATGATAGTTGGGGGATGACAATGTGATCATCATATATAAATTTCAACATGATTGTATCATCAATAACTACTGCGCATGCGCCAATACGAAATCCTTGTAACAAGCATATTTTCCACAGTTTTCATACAACCTGGATGAAATTTTCAGGGAATATGCGGGCTAGAGGGTAGACAGTCCCCTGTCAGTTTCATTGTTGCCAAATCAATACCTCACTCTACGCATGCGCAAACGTAAATTCTACCAAGCATCATTTTCTCACGTCCTAGTAGTCTGATCTCGCTCAAATTTGGATGATAGTTGGGGAATGAGAATTTGATCATCTTATATAAATTTCAACATGATTGTATCATTAGTAGCTACTGCGCATGCGCCTATGTGAAATCCTTTTACCAAGCTGATTTTCTACAGTTTTCATCCAACTAGATGAAATTTTCAGGGAATGTGCGGGCTAGAGGGAAGACGGTCCCCTGTCAGTTTCATTGTTGCTCAATTAATACCTCACTCTGCGCATGCGCAAACGTAAATTCCATTATGCTCCATTTTTTCACGCCCTAGTCGTCCGATCTCGCCCAAATTTGGATGCTAGCTGGGGGATGATATTTATCATTCCATTTCATTTTCAACATGATTGTATCATTAATAGCTACTGCGCATGCGGCTATTTGAAATTCTTGTAACGACCTTAATTTCCACTGATTTCTTCCGATTTCAATGAAATTATCAGAGAATGCGCGGGTTAGGATGTAGATGGTCTCCTACCAGTTTCATTGTTGCCAAATGAATACCATTCTGCGCAGGCGCAAACGTAAATTCCATTAGGCTCCGTTTGTTCACACTCTAGTCATTCGATTTCGCTTAAATTTGGACGATAGTTGGAAGAAGATGCCTTGATTACCTCATATCAATTTCAACACGATTGTATCATCAATAGGTAGGCCGATGTGGAATACTTGTAATGACCTTAATTTCGACAGTGTTCATCCGATTTTGATGAAATTGTCAGCAAATGCGCAGTTTAGATTGTAGATGGTCCCGTACCTATTTCATTTATTCAACTCATCAGTTCATTCTGCGCTTGCGAAAACGTAAATTACATTGAGTATCACTTTTACGTTTCTTAATTGACCAATCATGACATTTCACGCTACTTCTTGATTTACTCTTTTCCGCTATGGAATTTTTCGAGATCATTTCTAACTTTTCAATGATCTATACAGTCATGATAGGTAAACTCTGGAAGCTATGTACCACACCCAACTTGGCAGACTTTTTTTTATTTAAGAAAATGCTCTAAAAATTATTAGATAGATAGTTATATCTAAACCATGTGGTGCGAAGCTTTACTTTATAGGGTTAACTGTCCAAACTTAAATCATTAAACTATTTTAAACTAGGTATTCAAACTAACTAGTTAAACTATTCGTGCTATTGACAGATTTTTCGAGTAGTATAGTTGTTTTTATTGATACTTCCGAGTTTCACCCTCTGAGTTATGAGTCGTTTGGGGGAAAAGTCCAAAAAACGTAAATGATTAGACAATAGTTTATTATTATTTCATTAGTGTCAGATAACAAAGCTTCACTCATAGATTTCTGGTTTACTTACCTAATCAAGTTGTAAACTGAATGTACAATCATTGTTTACCTCTCTTCATCCTTCAGCGATTTCGCACAACTCAGCAGCCCAGAAACGCTCATATGATATTGGCTTGATGTATCATGACTGTGTTCAGGGGTAGCTACACCTTGTCGTCTAGGCCACTTTGCAAGACGGCGGACAAATTGACCCAAGAAAATTTGGTCAAACCGATGCAATTAAAATCCGCTGTAATAACTTTTTTCCATTCAAGGAAACGTTTGGGAACCCATGCCTAAAACGGCCGTGCTGAATTTTGAGTTTTTCAATTTTTTCTCCAAGTAGAAGCTTCAAAAGTTGTTAAAAAGCGTCAGTCCTGTCACGCCTGTATTTGATGATGAAGTCACACTGAAGTTCTCGTTGTTGGTTTTTCGCTTAAGTCTGGTAGGTATTACTTACGACAATGACTGCTGAGCATAATTTTTCAATTAAAGAATTTTGCAGTTTTTTACGGTTTTGATGGTTGTAGTGGATTTATATATGTTTGACTTGGTGTAGGTAGACCAAGTGGGACATTTATATTCTGGTTATGCGGGTTAGTCCCTGAGGTATTTCTGTAAGGAATGTGAGCGAAATCGCCAAGGTCAGCTTGCTTGGCGGGAGGAACTTGAGGATAGTTCGTATAGCAGCCGCGTGGAGCACTGGGCTCGCATAGTGGGTGCTGGGTTCGATCTGTTTGGTGCTGAGCCGTTGTGTAATATTCCGGCCTAAGATTTATATCTGTAGGGGGAATATACTGGGCTTGGTTGAGGTACTGAAAAGTATCCTTTGTTTTTAGCACGTTAGGAGTGTGTTTGACACTCGGATCGGCCGGGTAGCCTTGCGTAGAATATCGTGGATATTCAGAAATCTTTGTCGAATCATGATGATTGACTTCAGAGCGGGTCTGAAAGGTATCCTCGAACTTTTGTGTGTGTGAGGTTTGACCTAACGTTTCCTTAATGAATACGTTAGGTAATAAGGCGATCTCTTCGCGAGAATCGAGCCTTTGTCCGTCGCTAGGAACAGCGGACGAGTCGAGTAGCGGGTAGGGAGCGCTGCGTGGGCTAGGGCTCCCGGCCGCGCCGTGTTCTGCTTCCTCTTGCATGAGGAAGTAGGACGGGCGGCGCTCCATCGATGTACCCGAGTTGGTTAACTCGTTTATAATACCTCTCCGTATAGGATGCAGGATTTGGAAGGTGGACTCGCTTGACAGAGCTTCTTTCCTTTGCTCGGATGTCAGGGTCCTACCTTGTAGCCTTGAAAAAGGCTTCCTTGGACGATAAATTAGAGCGGATGAGCTGAGTAATTTATCGGCGTGCCCCAGCGGTCGGTGACGAGCTTAGTGCTACGAAACCCGGGCGACACGTCTCGGAACGTCCCAGCGGGCGTACGATCTAATGAGAATATCAATAGATGTACCGGGTGGCGTCCTGACAGAAGAACTACGTTGGGCAATGAGCAGGATAAATAATCACTGGACTCGTAGATGCCAATGCGAGATCTGTGAGGAGAGAAGGTATGCCTTGTAGAAAGCAGTAGAAAGCCGTTCTGAGAGGAACTCGTGAGCAGAAGGGTCGTCAGCGTAGAGCGTGTAGAATCTTCGTACTGTAGAGTGTAGTCGTCGAGAGCGGTGAGTGGAATGAAATTTCGGAGGGCTCCGAGCGGGGTAATTATAGGGAGGTGGCCGCCTCCTGCCGCCCCTTGATTGGTCCGCTTAATTTCATTAGTTCAACTGTGTTATCTCATTGGCTCGCACATTGTTTTCTCAGAATCTGGGAGTATGATAGCTGAGTTGGTCCTCCGGGGGTGGCTTCCCCGCGTCCGTCGCCGCGACGGGGTCCCCGGAGGTGGCTTCCGTGCGTCCGTTGCGGAGACAAGGACCTTGAGGTGTCTTCCCTGCGTCCGTTGTTTAGACGGGGTCCTCGGGTGGCTTCCCTGCGTCCGTTGTTTAGACGGGATCCCCGGGGGTGTCTTCCCTGCGTCCGTTGCTGAGACGGGGTCCCCGGGGTGGCTGCTGGACCAGAGGTGGTTGCTTGCAGCCTCCTGGTTGGTTCGCCTATTGTCTCTCGTGCAATCATTGTTTCTGATTGGCGAGTAGGCTTGCTGGAACTGTCCTTGTTAGTTTTAGAGGACATTTGATTGCCTGTTTGAGTTTTCTCATTCAAGGCGACTTGTTTCGAGATACTTGTCGCGTCTCTCTCGCCCAGTAAGTGTTTAGGGAGGTCGCCTTGTATGTTATTTGATAATATTTCACTTTTGAGAGAGAATTTCGTATTTTCTCTCTGGTGAAATATTTTGTTTGACGGAGTTATAACTCGACGTCTTATAAACATTTGTGTGTCGTGTCTACCTCTTTTTGGTAGCCCTGAAAAGGGCTGTTGAAAAGAGGGGGTGGTTTTCACGACAATGGTCAATTTAATTCTCACGTATCTTATATTACATATAAAGTACAATTAAAGACGATGGCATTTCATTCAAAGACGGTATCTAAAAAGATGGGGATCATTGAAATTTCATTTTATAGAATACCTACTTATGAGTGTTTTATGCAGTGTGACAGAACTGACTAATATGTGACAGGAATGACGGGATCGGGACTAAGGAGGGTGTCCAGCATAATTTGATGTAGGTATGCATTCACATACAATAAGACCTGAAAGGAGGTCAAAATACACGGGAGGTTTGTAGAAAATATTGTATTTATTACAAAATTCTTTAGAACAGTTAAAACATTTCAACAATTGAGTACGAAGAGAAGTTCAGTCATATAGGAAGGACAGTAGATGCGACCTACTGTGGAGATCAGTCGGAATCTATTCTCTTGCAGAAATATAAATAACTTACCTAGGAACAAGATTTATAAAGAGATTGACTGAGAAATATGTAGGAAACTGAACTATAAAAAAAAATCCAGTCACGCAGCATGACCCCATGAGCGAATTTTCGAAGAGTAAACTCATCAGTTGTGATTACATTTTTTTTTTTTTTTTTTTTTTGTTTAACAAACACCTACTACCTAAGTTTTAAACAGCATGGTTCTAGGATTGGTTATACAGGAATACTACCATAAGAGTAGTTCAATCTGAATTTGGAAAATGTTTCATGCAAATATTACCGATTTTTACAACTAGCGAACGGCATTATTTCGATTTTTGACTGATTTTTCAACTTTGAAATTTTTGAAAACTTGATACATATTCTTATAGGAAATTTTACGCTGATTCCGAATATACCACATGTTAGCATGCTGAAAACATTTTCGCACAACAAATCGCAAAAAACAGGCTATTTTGAAATTTTTGACTACATTTTTGAAAATGTCAACCCGAAGATGTAATCCGATCTTGCTGGCCAACGAACTTGAGCTTTCGTTTTGTGTCCTTAACATTTTAAAATTTGTTTGAAGTTTCTAGCACAATTCTACGGACAGTTATCGTCTGGAATGACACATACATATATACATACATATATACATACATACATACATATATACATACATACATACATACATACATAAAAAAATGCGTTAAATTTCAGAATATGATTCAGAATAGTCTGAAACGGATTTCTGCATAAATTTTTTTCAAAAATTCACATTCTACAAATTTTGAGGCGAGAGCAATAGCTTAATTTTCTTCAAAAATTCGCTAAAAGGAACAAAACGCAAAAATAGAAATAATGTACTGAATTTTCGTTTCCACTACCTCTAAAAGTTTATACGACGCTGTTCCTCGACGCCAGTATTTTCTATTTTATATACGGTTATTCTTCGATGCGGTTGCACTCTACATTGAGATATTATTTGAAAAATCTCCTTTTTATACGTGGTTATTCATTCGACGCGGCTGTGCACTCCCAAATGAAATGACGTTTAGGAAAACATCTTCAGTCATTAGTTCGTGTTCAGTATACGCAGCGAATAAGGAACAACCTGTTCAGGTCGAACTGATGAAGAAATCAATTTTACATAATCTTTATGTTGGGAACAAGAAATCTGCTCTACCAAAATAACCATTTAAAGAACAATTTTGAATTAAAAAATTTGGCTAAATTCCTTCAAATTCAGTTTTACATGCATTCAGATGACGTACCTATGCTTCAAATGAAGTTTGAATTGATTCCCGTACTCTTAAACATCAAAGAAAACCCGAAAGTGCGATTTTAAGATTTTTCCTATTTTGCTTTGGGAGAAAATAAGGGTCCAAAATCGGTTAAATTCTGAACATTTGGTGTTTTTTTGAATTCACTTTTAGGGAGGGGGGTTTTGATAACATTACAACGGAAAATTACAACTCATCGAAAAACAATAAAACACAGTTGTTAGCTAAGTTGGAAAAATTAGCTGTTCTTTGTACCCGCGTAAAAACCAACCACTGGGCCAATCTTGATATAGGTATTTTTTGTTATTCGACGCATAATTCTGTTTCCTTTAGTTTACTAATGGGCATTCATTGACGAAATTTGATTAGCTTTAAAGTTATAAACGAAAAACTGGAAAAAGTCCGAAAATTTCGAGATTTTTCGGGCACCAAAAAGTGTCCTTCCAGCTTTCGAGGTCGCAACCTTGGTTTTGACATACTTACCCACACCATACCAAACGATAGGAAAAAAGTCCAGTCATGCAGCATGACCCCATGAGCGAATTTTTGAAGAGTAAACTCACCTACTACCTACGTTTTAAACAGCATGGTTCTAGGATTGGTTATACAGGGATACTTCCATAAGAGTAGTTCAATCTGAATTTGGACGTGTTTCATGCAAATATTACCGATTTTTACAACTAGCGAACGGCATTAAGTATTTCGATTTTTGACTGATTTTTCAACTTCGAAATTTTTGAAAACGATACATATTCTTATAGGACATTTTACGCTTATTCCGAATATACCACATGTTAGTATGCTGAAAAAATTATTTCGCACAACAAATCGCAAAAAACAGGCTATTTTGAAAATTTTGACTACATTTTTGAAAATTTCAACCCGAAGATGTAATCCGATCATGCTGGCCAAGGAACTTGAACTTTCGTTTTGTGTCCTTAACATTTTAAAATTTGTTTGAAGTTTCTAGCACAATTCTACGGACAGTTATCGTCTGGAATGACACATACATATATACACACATACATACATACATACATACATGCATAAAAAAAATGCGTTAAACTTCAGAATATGATTCAGAATAGCCTGAAACGGATTTCTGCATAATTTTTTTTCAAAAATTCACATTCTACAAATTTCGAGGCGAGAGCAATAGCTTAATTTTCTTCAAAAATTCGCTAAAACAAAATCTTTTGGTGAGGTTTTGCAAGCTGACCACCATCTGGGTTACTTACTCAATGCACTAGGCCACGATTCTACCACTCCACAAGGGATCTGGTATACTACGAGTAAGTCTGAACGTTGTCCTTTTGGTGTGAAATCTTTTAGTTTGGAAAATAGTGGTCTGTTCGTATCAAGTGTTCGAAATGCAATTTTTACGTGTTTATAAGGCTTGAAAATCCTTGACATTTGTTCTGCCACCACTCTCACGTAAGGCATCGAATAATATTGGACTGATTGTTGAGTTGAAGGTATACTGTTCTGCGTGTTTCTTTGAAAATACTGTGTATAGCACTAGGGTGGTTAAAAAAAAAGTTCTGGAATTTCTTGTCCCCATTGTTTTTTTGCTTCCTCGGTATGTCAGGATGACCCTCCTAAATTTTTAGCAAAAAATATTAATCCTAACCACTTTACCTGGGTCGATTTTGGCCAATGTTTGTGGGAAATTGCGTTTCCCATTCATTACGATTGTCAAAGACTTGACTAAGGAAGCCAGTATGTTGTTCGTACAAGCTCTGTATAGTTCCCTGCACAATAAAATGCAAACTCGGGATGAAAACAAAAAGGGTTTTTAGTTGCAACGCGTAATTCGGGTGACTTCTAAGCAGGTAAAAGATTCTTTTAACAAATTCCAATACTGTCTAACTCCACATCTAGGCACCATACTTGAAAAGCTCGGTGAAGTTAGCAACGGTTTTGAGCTACGGTCCATATTTCCGTTAATAATGGACGAATTGCATCCAAATTTCACACATACATTTAGCACCCAGACTGGCACCTCCGAATGAGGTCGGGCACGGCCCACTAAGGTCCAGAATACCTGAAAAACGGCAAAAATCTCCTAAAATGGCCCAGAAGCGTTGAAAAAATCTGAAATTTGGCACAAAGGTTCAGCTTGGTCCCTAGTTGGTCCGAACATCTCGCCAACAGGATTACTCCTCACTTATGGGTAAAAAATGGGTTTTCGGCGTTTTTTGATAAATATAAGCATGTGGGGTGTCGTTTTCGCTGATATTTTGGACGTAGAATCGATTTAGGTGGGTCTTAAGTCGACCACTCCACACCCATGGGTGCTATGAGTGAAAGCGGGAACAACAAGTGCCAGTCATGCAGCATGATCGTATGAGCGAACTTTATTAAATGACCTATCATATAATAATATGTTGAATTGTATTGAAATTTGAGCAATTTTCAGTAGAAAGAAATTGCTAAAAACCAATTTTATGGCAAAAAAAAACTCATACTAAATAAAATTTGGCGATTCAAAAAAGATTTTGGATTTTTAGATTTTTTAGCAAATATACCGGAAATTTTGTTACGCAAAGAAAAAACGTCACGCAACCTACAAACAAGTTAGGTGTTGTTTTCTTTTGATTTTCACGTACAACCTAGCCGTTGCTGGGGAAATGAAACTTCTTTAGTTTTCACCGGACAAAAATCGTTCTCCACTCGTTGGAAAGCTCTCGATTTATCACGCATTTCTTTCGTACTTACTTCTTCTTTTATTCATGTCGTAGTTTTATATTTATTTATGTTATAAATGGATATAGTAAACAATGCCGCTTGTTTTGTTGTCACTTGTTAACCAAGATTAACATCTTGGTTATAGTAATTGTAGACGCGCACCATAACAGAAAATTATCTACCTGTGAATCCATATTCGTGGAAGAATTTGGCATTGTGTGTCAATAATTATTTTATGTTTTATAATTGTTATTTTATGTAAAACAATAAAAAACATTGAAATTACTGAGACATTTTCAGTGCTCATAGCTCTTCTCTCATAACAGAGAAAGTACGGCGGCCTGTCGCGTTTTTCAGCATAATTTTGAAAAAAAAATTTAATGTCCTAGTTAATCGTTGACAATTGAGAAAAATCGTTGAGAAAACTGTACCTAAGTACTTACTCTAATTTCATTAGGTAATATTTGCTTTAAAAAAAATCTATAAAAACTTCCAAAAAGCGCTAAAATTTCCTCATTTTCTTTGTATTGCAGAATTTTGTTTTGAACGAGTTTTGCTGCCATAAATTTAGTATGTAGTTGAATATTTCTTTTCAATCAAAATGCTCGAATTTCAAAACAGAGCAACAAATTTCAAAAATTTATTCTAAAAATGTATCGTATAATATAATACGGTTGTTTACAAAAATTCACTCATACGATCATGCTTCATGACTAGAACTTGGTTAAAGTAACCGTTAGATATTTTCAAGAATACGATTATTGGCTAGCGTTTGCCTAGAAAACTCAGATACTACAAGGTGTTTTTCTAAAAATAATGTTTGAGGTTCAAAAGGAAAACTCACTAATTTTTGTGTTGAGAAATGAGAGTGAGCTTCTAATATTATATTATCTTGAGCCCCGCGCTTTGCTCTTCACATTTTGCAGCTTGATATATCGTTAATTCGAATGCTTACTTGGCTTGATCGAAAGCTCTCACATTTTAACCCAACATCCGAACCATTTTCTTTGTGAAAGCGAACGTGATGAACTACTTAGGAAAAACCTGTAAGGTATCCGTACATTGAACTGTTGATTAACTATTGAGCAAATAAGATCGAATAGCGTCTCATCTAGTTAATTTGGATCATCAAAATTGTATAGGAACCTACGACCAACTGCGACCTTGAGGTAATTAGTAACTACCTACCCAATAAATAAGATAAAGGATAAATCAAACAGAGACAGTAAATATGTGATTAATCGTTGAATAAATATTATGTGAAATTTGGCAGCAATTTGGTATATATTCCGGACCCATCGATGGTATAATCTGTAGTCATGATGCAGTCAGTCGCAGCGATTCTACTTCTGGGCGCAGCCCTCGCCTACGCCCAAGATTCCTCTGAATGGGGTCTTGGCAATGGCAAAGTCCAAACCAACTGCACCTGTGGATGGACCAACAAGGGGGTAATGTCTCTCATTATAATCCACTGTTGAATATTTCCTGTCTTTATAATTAACTGCACATTTCAGAATATCAACGTATCTTTTCACCATCCAAAAGATTAATTACCTATACCTCTATTACCTACCTACCTTCTTGATGACAGTTAAGTAATATCGAGCCATTTCAATAGCTTCACTTTCTGCGAAAATTCACTAAAAGAATATTAACTGGAACGAGAATATAAAAAATTATGTGCATAATTATGCTGAAAAACTTAATTAAATTAAATTAAAATAAGGTAAAAAATTAATAAATGAAAATAATAATAAACGTTCCAGTTATGCAACACAAACATTTTTTGAAATTTTCGTAATTTGCTCAAATTTGTGAAATTTTTTTCAAATTTGAGCACAGAAAAAAAATAAATATAATGAAAATTAGGATTTTGAAAATTTGTTGTAGTACTTGTAGATTTTTGACACATTTCAATAACGTGTAAGGCAGGGGTGCCCCCCCCCCCCCCCCCCCCCCCCCCCTTCTCTGAAGCGCACATTTCCTGACAATTCCGAACAAATAGTAAGGTAATTTAAATGACCATAGGTGACATGTTAGGTAAATCTTATTACTTGATAAAAAAATTAAAAAAATACCATAATGACATGTAGTACTAGGTACATAAACGTAGTACTCATAGGTACCACCTACTCTAATGAAAAGCAGACTAAACAGTGTTAAATCTCATTTCAGGGAAGGATTGTTGGAGGACGTAACACTTTGGTGAATGAATATCCCTTGATCGCTGGTATAACCAACAGAGGAAGGCCCAACTTCATCTTCTGCGGAGGTACCATCATCACTGAGCGTCACGTCGTGACTGCTGCTCACTGCAAACCTGCCGGCAACCAGGCTGTGTCTGTTGTCCTTGCTGAGCACCAAGTCAGCTCCAGTAAGTTTCACCTGTACCGTCTATCTAACGTACTATGTTGTACAATTTTGACTCCCATTCATTCCTTCATCATCCTCATGGATTCAGAACCAGTTTCCTGCAAGGAAGAAACTAATCACTACCCATCATATACATAGGTAATTGTTTTTTCTAACCAGAGAGTGAGAGATTGGAGTTTATCTCGACTGCTTAATTTCAGAAACCGAGAGCAAAACCACCATCATTGATGTCCTCCAGTTCATCAACCACGAGCAGTACAACTTGAAGAAGAACACTGAAAACGACGTTGCTTTGTTGGTTCTTGCCAGCAAAATTCCTTTCGGCAAAACCATCGGACCCGCCTGCTTCCCTAAAGCTAACCTCAACATTGTTGGACAAAAAGTCCGCGTGATCGGTAAGCGACTTTAAAATGATTAAGTAGGTACCCATACCAAAATCAATTATCACATCAGATATAGTTGACACGTACAGAGATGTAAATATTTATAACTGCACTCAATTATTTATTTTATTACACTATATTTAGTTTATTGTACCTATTATTGATAGGATGGGGAACTCTCACCTCTGGTGGCAGACAACCTGACATCCTCCAGAAGGTCGATCTCGATGTTCAGCCCACCTCCGCCTGCACCGGTGTCTACAAAGGAATCACTGAAGGCCAACTCTGCACATACACTCCCAGAAAAGACGCTTGCCAAGTAAGAACAAGCTGAAGAACTAGGTAACTGCCTCATGTTACGAATGAATTGAATATTGATCGATTGATTTCATTTCCATTCTAGGGAGACTCTGGTGGCCCAGTCATCTGGCTTGACCCCGGCACCAACCGTTACACTCTTGTTGGAATCGTCTCCTACGGATACGGATGCGCCCAACCTGGTGCACCTGGTGTCAACACTAAAGTCTCTGCTTACCGCGACTGGATCCTCCAGAAGGTCCAACGTAAGTAGAATATTTTTGCACCATCAAAACTCCAAAGACTCATTTTTTCGATGTAACAAAAATATCACTCTCCTCAAAGTGAAGGTTATACATAGAAATGAATACCTCGTTTTTCACGTTATATCCGGCATAGTTTGTTAGATATTTATCTAATTTCCGATTAGATAGCTGCACAGAGTGTCTCACGTTAAATCCGGCAAACTTCTCACCACGTAATGATGCAACTAATTTCCGATCTCAAGTTCCTCTTAGAGAATTTTTTTTAATCTCATTGTTTTCAAGTTATTCAATTTTTAAGAATTTTTCGTGTTTTCAATCTTAACTCACTAAAACGGCCATAACTCCCTTAATTACCTGAGATAATTCAAATTTGATTGTACCGTTGGAAAGAATGTTGAATTTCTCATCTTCCTAATGTACCATAAAAGTTTTTGAAGATGGTCCAGTTGGTGAAAAATCAATCTGAAAAGTGAATTTTGTCAAATCTTCAGAATGACCAATTTTTCCATACTCTGTAGGTCCCAAAAAATTCTACATGTCAGATTCAGCCTATAGTCCTAAAATTTGCATCTCAGCTTTCCAACAGTGAAGTCAATTTTACTTTAATTTCGTTAATTGAGGGAGAAAAGTATGTTTGTATGTTAAAAAAGATGTTTTTTTTCTATGAAATCGAGGGTTTTCGTATAACCCCCTATGAAAATTCGAGTTTGAGACCGGTTTCTACGCATTTTTCACGCTGAATCGAATGGTCACACTCGCAGATTTTCCCAACTCCGTTATAACCTAGTTTTACACTTTAACTAACTAGTTTTATCCTTAATAATACATTAAATCGTGAGTTGAAGTGTATAAATCGGTTATAACGGAGTTAAGGAGATCTGCGAGTGTGACCATTCGATTCAGCGTGAAAAAATACACAAGTAAAATTATGTAGGTGTGCAAAAAATGGGACCTATAACCTATAAGTATGTCATCATTACATTCACAACTGGTTTAGTTAAGACAGTGCATAGTATCCATTAATTTTACTTTCACTCATACATAAACTAGGTATAATAATTCATTAAACTTATGTTTCAGAAACCGTTCCTGGTGCTCTTACCTGCCAAAACAAGTGAGCACACCTTCAATGCAAGCGAGCTAATAAATACGAGTATTTAAAATGAAACAAGTGTAATAATTGTATTTTCAAAGTGCCCATACCCAAATCCCATTCATCGTGCAGTGAAAAAATCGATAGGTAGGTACCTACCTACGTACAATTCATTGACCAATGAAATTAGAACTACCTATCTACTTAATTTCAATAGTATTTATCTTAGGATTTGCACTGCTTGATTATTGGACTGATCACCTTTGACCTGGTTCGTCCCATCAGCCAATTTTTCTCCAAATTATATATATGTCGCAGCCTTTTTGTGAAATCAGCCTTTTTGTAAAAAGCCTAGCCTTTTTACAATACGCCGCCTTTTCGAAATAAAAACGTTGGAATGACAAACTATACACATCATTCTGATCTATATGTCCAACTAATCTGAACTTTTACTAAGGGCTTGACGACTTGATGTTATGAATGAGAGTTTCCCATGGGTGCGAAAAAGGTATTTTAACTAGGCACCTATTTTTAAATGGAAGAAGATTCGATCCTAAGAAGTTTGGCATCAACCGCACTCTCATACAATGAGTAGGTAGTTTTCTTTCTATGATTTTTCAAAGTTTCTCACACTGGTGAGGTCAAAGCAGTGTTGGGTATAATCTTATCGTCGAATATGAATAGGTACGACTGTAATCGTGATAATTATTCGTTGATTCTGAGTCAACTGCGATTATATTCGTATTCGTCTGTTGGCGATTACACAAATACAACCATGAACCTAGGAAGGGAGTCGATCTGTCAAATCAAAATTGTAACAATGATTGGATTCCTGAAGATGTTTTGCAAATGTAGACCTACCCTTATTTTCCCTGAAATCCTCCTGATGCACTTCTATTCTTTCCCTGAATTTCCTACCAGTTTGACCGCAATATTCGTAGCCGCAAGAACATTTTAGTTTATAAACCCTACTTTTATCCTGAACATTATTTCGTCTTTAACGGAGCCTAGTAATGCTCTAAGACTATTTCTAGTTTTAAACCCCACTTTGTAACCCCTTGATGATCTCCCTCCACCTATGACTATATAAGCTGTGTCCTTTCTAATGTGTGTTCAGTTATTGTTCGTTACTGATGATGGCCTAACAGTCGAAATCGATTTAACATTGTAACTCTCTATTTTTTCGTGGAAATAGACAACGTTTTTTCACTAACTTCCGTTATTTCAATATTATTAATATATAAAATCCCTCAGTCAACTCTGTAGAAAGTAGTATAATATAAATAAAAATAAATAAGAAAACACGGCATTGTATTGCTACTTCAAGTTGGAATTAAAATCAATGTCAAAAAAACTCATCAATTTTATGAAGTGGGTTGCTAGTCAAGGCTGCCTTTATCGTCTTCTTGAAACTGAACTCAGTAGCTTGGCAAATTTTGTCCGGAATCCTGTTGAGGAAGGCTGGACCCAAATACATAAAACGAGATTGAGAGCCGACAAAACGGGACTTGTAAGTGATCTGGCCGTAGACCTCAGACCAGCGCTGCATGCTACTCTGACGCCTGACTATACAGAAGTAACAAGTTCTTAGAGGCCGTATGGAGTAAGCAAATAATTCTTGGAATTGGACCGTGGGCTCGGTGAGGTACTCGCGCGACTATCCTGACCTCCCCCGAAATATCTTTTGAACCCCGGTCGTGCCCCCAAAAAATGAGGCCGTATGGATTGATCGACATAACTAAGCTGCGGTATGCTGTTAAAGCACCCATCTCGATACGCAGGGAGCCAATTTTCGAAGTAGGAACAAGTTACTAGAAAGCTTGCTATGCACATGGTCAAGATGCGTAGCCCACCTTGAGCGTATTTAAAGTTTTACAGGGCTCGATTCAGGGTATTTTCTATTGGTCACTAATAGCTATAGCATCTTGATAGGATTTACCTTTAGAAGATTAGCAGTAAACCATCTCTCAGCCTTTTCAATCTGGTTCAGAGATTTTGATTCCATTAAATCCAAGTCCTTATCTGAACATACAAATGTGGAGTCTTCAGCATAGATGAATGTGCCATCATCCACATACCCACCAAGATCATGCAAGAATATGATGAACAACAAAGGTCCAAAAATCGAACTTTGCGACACTCCACAAGGAGTACCATAAAATTGTTGATCTGGTCCCTTCAACCTCAGTTATCAGTGAGAGAAAATCAAATTTATAAGGCTCGAAAATCTTTGACATTTGTTCTGCCACCCCTTTCACGTAAGACATTGAAGAAACACGTAAAAAGTGCATTTCAAACACTTAATACGAACAGACCACTATTTTCCAAACTAAAAGAACAACGTTCTGACTCGGTCTAACAGATCCCTTGTGGTAGTTAGTGGTGGGTGTGGAAAAGTGTACGTATGTGGGGGAAACGTCTCAGTCCGTTCGGCGTCGTTTTTCAAAACATGAATCGGATCTATGGCAAGAAGATCTGGAAAACGCAATGGTTGCCCATTGCAGAACTTTAGGACATACTATGGACTTCAAAAATTTCAAAATCGTAGGAAGAGAATCTAATTTGCAAAAAAGAATATTTCTAGAAATGGTTAAGATGAACAATTCAAATTCAATCAACTTGACCAAAATTTACTCGTATTTGTTGGAGGTACTTTAAATTTATAATACTGGTGATGGGTTGTTTCGTTGTCCTTAGTAGGTTGGGTTAGTCGAGGGTAGAGAATTTACAGGCTTCTCTGATAATGTGGTTTAATGCATATGCTGAGCGCTTTCGCCAAATATATGGCCTCCAGAGCTTATTATTTTATTGATGATCTGTATAATGTTTAAGTAAAAGTTGGGCTTAAATTTAAGTAAAAATTGTTTGCTTAAATTGACCCTAGTAACAATACCAAACATAACTGGTCAAGACCAAGAGGTTCAAGTTTCAGACTGTGTGTCTCTCCACATAACAAATGCATTTCCCTCGATTGAAGCACAAAATTGACCCTAGTGACATCACCAAACATAGTTATGCCCTATTAATGAAATTTCCACCACCATTAACCATCTCAACTCTGATTTAGCCAATATTAATAAGTGGTCCTCCTCTAATGGAATCACATTAAATCCAAAGAAAAGTCAAGCTATAGTTTTTTCAAAAAATGCTGTTGATATCCAAAATATCCCTTCCCCTGTAATCAGCAATCAACCTATCAGTTTTCAATCTAAAGTAAGAAACTTGGGTATTATGTTTGATCCTCAGCTGCAGTGGAACAATCATGTTTCACTCATTTGTGGTAGGGTTTACCATGCTCTGTACCTCATGAAACCTCTTAAGCATTTTGTGACGAGTGAGTTGAGGAGAGCGCTTATTCAATCCCTGGTGTTGCCGTATTTTACCTACTCAGATATTGTTTTCAGCACTGGGTTAAATGCTCATTTCACTAAACGTCTTACGGTTGCCTTCAACTCCTGTGTCCGTTTCATAACCAATGTTTCCATGCGAGAGCACATAAGCCCTTATTACTGTTCACTTGTGGGTTGCAGCATTGACAATCTAATGGCTACTAATCTCTTATGCTTCATTTTCAAATATATTAATGTTTCCCATCCATACTATCTTGATCAAATGTTCTGTCCTACTTCATCTAACAGAGCTAAAAATTTGCTGATGCCCCAACACA
Source organism: Adelphocoris suturalis (assembly GCA_030762985.1). Lineage (NCBI taxonomy): Eukaryota > Metazoa > Arthropoda > Insecta > Hemiptera > Miridae > Adelphocoris > Adelphocoris suturalis. Next base: position 120,473,974 of record CM061042.1, read on the forward strand.
CTTCTTCCTTTCACCACCCATCTTTTCTTCTACTTAGCATTTCATTATTTTTCTCATTTCTTCTTTCTCTCATGTATAGGTCATTTTTTCTTATCTACACTATTATATCGTTTTTGTCATTACTTGGTAATTTTTTTTTACGTTATTGGCTTTATTTGTTATTTTCAGTACTATTTACATAAACTAAAAAAAAAATTTTTTGTTTATAACTTTCTGCCCTGCTCCAAGGGTGTACGCTAGGTGGGCCCAGGTCCTTTAATAAGCTCTGAAGAGGTCATATATTTGGCGAAAGCGCTCAGCATATGCATTAAACCACATTATCAGAGAAGCCTGTAAATTCTCTACCCTCAACCAACCCAATTTATAATTACAGTCACCAGCTAACTAGGTAAAACACTACTTACAATACACATTGTTAGGTACCTACATAAACTTGAACAATTTTAAATTTGATTTTCTCTCACTGATAACTCTGGATTCGATTTTTTTATCTCAAAGAAAAAAACGATAGGTAAGTATTTCTTTTTAAAAAATATTTGAATTTTATATTTTGAATTTTGTTTTCCTGAAGAAGCGCAGTTCCTGGGGAGAAACGTTGGAGAATAATAAAAAACCAAAGAGAAAGGCCTTTTTTGTAAAGTCTCGTTATAATTTGAACTGTCCAAATAAAGAAACGTTGCAAAACTATGTTTGTTTCCTTGGAAAAAAAGTGAAAGCTAACTTCATAGGACATATGAGTGAAATCTAAGCAAACAACACTGATGTAAATTGTATAGGTATTAAGGAAACAAAGACGACCTTGTTTCAATTAGTAGGTACCGACAACTCAATACAAACAAGTGACAATGTAAATATGTGTTGTGCAAATTGCTCATTTTGGTGGCTACTTATAAGTCAGTCTTGAACGTATTGATGAAAGAATCATTGCGAGTGATGCAGTCTATAGTAGCAGTTTTACTTCTGGGTGCAGCCCTCGCCTACGCCCAAGACTCCTCTGAATGGGGCCTTGGCGGTGGCAAAGTCCAAACCAACTGTACCTGTGGATGGACCAACAAGAATGGGGTAATTTCCCTCTTTACAATCCACTGTTAAATTATTTCTGGCTTTATTATCAATTGTGCGTTCAATAATTTTATCAATTCACTTCATTAGACACAACTCTCGGAAACAAATTCTTTTGCAAAGCAAGCTTGAGCAAATCGACAGCACAGGTACACCTACCTTACTCAACAAGTATCAATGACAAACAATCAATCAATGACATTGGGTACCACCACCCTGGACGAAACTGTGGAAATTTAAAATTTCTTTATTGAAATTTTCATAGAACAATAGAAAAACAAAGAACGTTTCACGTCGAGGTCTGTCATATTTGAAGAGAAAGTACCTACCTCAATAAAAATCTCCAAAAAAATTTGGCGATGATGATAAAGAGTGTATTGCTTGTTACAACCATTAACCATTTATTCAAAAGCAATGGAATCCACAAAGGAATATCTGAAAATTTCGTAAACTATTTGGGGAGATATACTTGCAGGATGAAGGTGATATGCCATGGATTGCACAATTAGTGAGCTTGTCTTTGCCTTTAGACAAAGTTGCTCTGCAAGTGAATTTATTAAAGCATTTTCAATAGGACTAAATGAACCATAACCTACTTTCCAGGGAAGGATTGTTGGGGGACGTAACACTTTGGTGAATGAATACCCCTTGATTGCCGGTTTAACGTACAGAGGAAGGCCTAATTACATTTTCTGCGGAGGTACCATCATCACAGAGCGTCACGTCGTGACTGCTGCTCACTGCAAATCTAATAACAACAATTTCCCCGTATCTGTTGTCCTTGCTGAACATCAAGTCAGCTCCAGTAAGTTTCACCAGTTTCCAACTCACCTGGTATTGTATTTTTTTTTTTTTTTGTTTTTGTTGGCCTGAAAGAGATTGAAATCAAATAATTAAATTACTACTTCGGTATCAACCATTAACCTAAATTACTTCCAAGCCCATAAAAACCGTAATTTTTGTTATACATGATTGCAGATGCAGATGTGGTTCTTGATTTTACATTAACTGCTTGATTTCAGAAACAGAGAGTGAAACTGTCATCATTGACGTCCTCCAGTTCATCCTCCATGAGCAATACAACTTGAAGAGGAACATGGAAAACGATGTTGCCCTGTTGGTTCTTGCCAGCAAAATTCCCTTCGGTAAAACCATCGGACCCGCCTGCTTCCCTAAAGCTAACCTCAACATTGTTGGACAAAAAGTTCGCGTTATTGGTGAGTGTATTCCTAGACTTCCTGTACTGTATACCTATACCAGAATCAAAGATCACAGCAGAGGTATAAGTGATATACTACCTATACATAATACATGGCTGTGATTATTTCAACTTTTTATAGGATGGGGAAAACTCGCCTCTGGAGGTAAACAGCCAGATATCCTTCAGAAAGTCGATCTCGATGTTCAGCCCACCTCCGCCTGCACCAGTGTCTACAAAGGAATTACTGAAGGCCAACTCTGCACTTACACTGTTTTGAAAGACGCTTGCCAAGTAAGAACATGCAGAACCTAGTACTTTCTATCTGTTGCTAATTCCAATAGTAATAGCAACAAGAACGAATTCAGGTGTACCTGCTTGATTGAATGTTGTTCAATCGATTCTGTTTCCCCTCTAGGGAGATTCTGGTGGACCAGTCATCTGGCTCGACCCTGGCACCAACCGCTACACTGTTGTTGGAATCGTCTCCTACGGATACGGATGCGCCCAACCTGGTGCACCTGGTGTCAACACCAAAGTCTCTGCTTACCGTGACTGGATCCTCCAGAAGGTCCAACGTAAGTAAAATATTTTCCTACTAGGTACCCAAACTGCCTCTTTTCTTTTTTGCTGTAACATTAAAATCCTTCCACTCAAGGCAAAAATTATAGGAGTGAATAACCATTTTTGTTCATGTAATTTCAATTAGGTATCTGAGATGGTAGATCCAATTAACCCCTTTAGAACCAACACACCCTATAGTGGACATGAACTTTCTAGGGATCCAGCACCCATGTACGTCAATCCTTCTCGAATGTTCGTTTTTCCCTATGTCTGCCATGGTGCCACGGTGACCGTGAGTGCGTAGAAGGTTGAAAACCACCGCCACAGAACCTTCCCGAAACTTGCACGAATTTTTCTGAGGTGGTTTTCTGAGCTGAGTTGGACACTAGCGCATCCTTACATCGAGGCAAGGCAAAGTCGAAATTATTTCACCTTGTTGTCATGGTGACGAGTAAACTACGGGAAAATTCGCCATTTGTAGCCCCAGCTGGACATCTGCATAACATAGTCTTACCTAGTTCCTTGTCAATATTTTCATTATTTTTTGTAATATGCAAGGTGATACATTGTATGCAAATTACATCAAGTTATTATCAGGTGATGACCTCAAACGCTACGAACGCAAGATTTAATCCGTGGGGTAGAGATCCATATGAAATGTGTGTTGGGGAGTTGACATACAAGTGTTCTAGATGTTCCAGACATCAGCCGCGAAGATGTTGTGGATTACCTATCTAGTTTTCAAAACTGTTCTTTGAATCAATTAAGAAACTAAAAATCTTTAGAGTAGGTACTGTGAAAGTGGTCATGTGAAAGGGTGTGCTATGAGAGCTCTGTTAGGAGGGTGTAGTAAGTACCTATCACATGTGGAAAGGTAAGTACCTGGAGGGAAAGTATACCTACGTACTTTCCGTATATTATTACTTGTTCATGTTCTTCATTGATAAAAACGAAAGTAGGTACCTACCTAATTACCTTTTTTGTCCCTAAAATTTGCGTAACTGCAAAACTCGCGCAATAACTGCACTGCCAATGCTGTCTTTATGAAATCTTCCCTTCAGAAGAATGCATTTCAAGGTTTTTTCCTTGCAGCTGGTTTTTAATTCTTGTTTCATATTCCCTGATTCGATATTAATTTGACAAACTTGCTAATCAGTGGTTGTATTCGTTAGCAAATCAACGACCCACCTACTTTGTTTAGGCACTTTAAACCAACAGCAAATCTGGTAGGACGTACGTAGTTTCGTTTCTTGGTGTAGCAACAACCTGCCTTGTTTACTTTTACAAACTATCAAATCTCTCCTTTTATTCATTCAATATAACAAGTAAAGCTTCCTCAGTTAAGCATAGTACTACGAACTTATAATAAAACGCTGATGAAGGTACCTGAGCAATGTCTAGGTACCTACACAGCAGAACAGACACCTGAGGAATTTTCAACCATCTTTTCTTTACTATTTTTCAGGTTAATAGTTATTCTCGAAGCCTAAACGAATGAAGTTCTTTAGTTTTCTGACACTGATTAACTACAATAGTTAGTAGGCTCCTAGTCCAAATAAAAACTCGTTCACGTTAGATTGGTATCATTGACAGCAATCTACAATCAATTATTGCGCTGGCAGGCACGATTATTATAACATTTAGTCGAGTTGAAACTTTGTTTTGCTACAATATTATACTTTTTCAAAACAAAACTGTTGAAAAATGGCCTTATAACCTCGAATTATGTTGCTGTGAGACGGCAAACTTCTGGTGAGAAATAGGTTAGTTGAGTAGCGATTCATTGACGTAGGGCGGTCTCATGGCCGACTTTGGCTGAAACGCGAACCTACTCCAAGGGGTGATGTCACGAGAATATGGGCCATAGGGGACATTGCATAACTCTTGAAGGGGTGGACCGAATTGAATCAAATTTGAACCTCATCACTCTTAGACTAGTAGAAAGTCATGTGCCAAGTTTTCATTTTTTTGGCACAGTAGAAACAATTGGTTCTGAAGGGGTTAACTTTCGATAGGGTTGTATAAAAAATGAACAAAAATTATAGGATAATTATATTTGGTTTGTATGAAACATCTGCATAGTAACGCTGGTTACATCCTACTTGCATATCATAACATTAAAATCATTATGTTGGTTTAGGTAGGTACCTACCTAGTATGTCACTTGACAGTACTTACTAATTTTCCTTTGAACCATATACTACTATATAACAACTATATAAGTTATAATAATTAATTAAACTCATGTTTCAGAGACCGTCCCTGGAGCTCTTACCTGTCAAAACGTCTGATCACACCTTCAATGCCAGTTGTTTTAATAAATAATTATAAATTAAAAGACTTGAAAACTATTCCATTTTCCTCAGAGCTGTACCTACCATACATTCATCCAGCTATACATTGATGACATTTATATACGACACACATAGTCGTCAGATGGAAAAATTCAGTTGATAAACTTCAAGATCTTTCATTTAATAATGAGAGTTAGGTTTTGGGAGTACTTACCCTGTTTGTTTGCACGAGTAGAGGGGGAATCTAACTTCTAGGGGAAAAATTTATTTATTTTTGCCTGAACGTGGCAACAGATTTTTACATGAAAGTAACTATCTTAACTAGTATTCTCTAAGTAGCTACCTACACAGTGGTATATTTTTTAATTGTTTATGACTTCAGTACACTGAGACAAATAATTGGAAACTAATATGGTGAAAATGTTTATTCCAAAACCCCAAGATGCTGTGGAAGCCTATACCTACCTATTTGTCGGAATAAATATTTGATATCAGAACTATCCAGCCAGGAAAAACTGAGCGTACTTCCTCAGTCTTCCATCTTTGGAATGGATCTCCAGAGTTTACAGATCTCAGAATCACCCTTGAGTAAAACAATTGGCTTTCCAAAAACCAATCTGGGAGTAGGTCCTTGAAATGTCCCCAAATCTTATGATTTTAGACTAGCAGCACATAGGGAAATAGAGTACATTTTCATAAATCATCCATAAGATTCTATCTATTTATTTTAAAATTGTAAAAAGGACCAGGGTCTCACCTTCCTAACAATTTTATGAGATAAGAGTAGAGGATTCGGACAACTAACCAGTTCGAAAACAAAAGACCAATGAAATGGAATACGAACAAAATCAAAAGCTAATTTACTCTATTACCTATGCCTGGAACATTTGTTATTACATTTCGGTACCTAGCTGTGTTGTTCTGTGTAAGTAATCTATATTCAAAAGTTCATATGGGCTTAAAACTTCTGGGAAGGTTTTGGAGAGTGAACAAGAGAAAACAATAGTGGGGGAAAAAAAGAAAAAGAAACGAAAAGGAGAGAAGCATATATTTCCCACAGGGACAAGGGTTTTTTTTAGAGACTGAGAGCCTGCGAGCCGACAAAACGGGACTTGTAAGAGATTTCTCTGCCGTGTCTCATAACCGTGGACCTCAGACTTGCGCAGCAGGCAACTCTGACGCCTGTACGTATACAGAAGTAACGAATAGACATAGAGGCCGAGGCCGTATGGGGTAAGCAAATTCAATTCCTGGAATATGGATCTGGCGTGGGCTCGGTGAGGTGCTTGCGCGACTATCCTGACGGCTTTCTTCTACAAGCAGAATATCTTTTGAACCCCGAACGTGCCCCCACCCCCCCTCCCCAAAATGAGGCCGTATGAAATGATCGACATAACTAAGCCGTGGTAAACTGTTAAAAGCACCAATCTCGATACGCAGGGAGCCAATTTTTGAAGTAGGAACAAGTTACTAGAAAGCTTGCTATGCACATGGTCAAGATGCGTAGCCCACCTTAAGCGTTTTAAAGTTTTACAGGGCTAGATTCAGGGTATTCTTTATTGGTCACTAATAGCGATTGCATGATGCTAGGATTTACCTTTAGAAGATTAGCAGTAAACCATCTTTCAGCCTTTTCAATCTCGTTCAGAGATTTTGATTCCATTATGTCCAAGCCCTTATCTGAACATACAAGTGTGGAGTGTCAGCATAGATGAATGTGCCATCACCCACATACCCACCAAGATCATTCAAGAATATGATAAACAACAAGGGTCCCAAAATCGAACCTTGGGGCACTCCACAAGGAGTACCATAGAATATCGATCTGGACCCCTCAACCTCAGTTATCAGTGAGAGAAAATCAAATTTATAAGGCTCGAAAATCTTTGACATTTGTTCTGCCACCCCTTTCACGTAAGACATTGAACAAACACGTAAAAATTGCATTTCGAACACTTGATACGAATAGATCACTATTTTCCAAACTAAAAGATTTCACACCAAACGAACAACGATCAGACTTGGTCTAACAGATCCCTTGTAGTAGTGGTGGGTGTGGAAAAGTGTACCTATGTGGGGGAAACGTCTCAGTCCGTTCGGCGTCGTTTTTCAAAACATGAATCGGATCTACGGCAAGAAGATATGAAAAACGCAATGGTTGCCAAATGCAGAACTTTAGGACATACTATGGACTTCAAAACCGTAGGAAGAGAATCTAATTTGCAAAAAAGAATATTTCTAGAAATAATTAAGATGAACATTTCAAATTCAATTAACTTCCGAAAAGACAATCAAAACTTGACCAAAATTTACTCGTATTTGTTGAGGGACTCTAAATTTATAATAACCGTCACCACCTAACAAGGTAAAACATTACTTACATTGTTAGGCACCTACATAAACTTGAACAATTTTAAATTTGATTTTCTCTCACTGATAACTCTGGATTCGATTTTTTTTTTAAATCTCAAAGAAGAAAACGATAAGCATTTAAAAGTATTTTAAAAATTAGTATTTAAAAATAAGTGTACCTATTTAAAAAATTTTTGAATTTTATATTTTGAATTTTGTTTTCCTGAAGAAGCGCAGTTCCCAGGGAGAAACGTTGGTGAATAATAAAAAACCAAACAGAAAGGCCTTTTTTGTAAAGTCTTGTTATAATTTGAACTGTCCAAATAAAGAAACGGTGCATAATTATTATGTTTGTTTCTTTGAAAAAAAAAAGTGAAAGCTAAATTCAGAGGACATGTGAGTGAAATCTAAGCAAATAAGAACACTGATGTAAATTGTCTAGATATTAAGGAAACAAAGACGACCTTGTTTCAATTAGTAGGTACCGACAACTCAATGCAAACAAGTGAAAATGTAAATATGTGTTGAGAACATTTTCTGCTCATTTTGGTGCCTACTTATAAATCTTGAACGCATTGAAGAAAGAATCATTGCGAGTGATGCAGTCTATAGTAGCAGTTTTACTTCTGGGTGCAGCCCTCGCCTACGCCCAAGACTCCTCTGAATGGGGCCTTGGCGGTGGCAAAGTCCAAACCAACTGTACCTGTGGATGGACCAACAAGAATGGGGTAATTTCCCTCTTTACAACTCACTGTTAAATCATTTCTGGCTTTATTATTAATTGAGCGTTCAATAATTTTATCAATTCACTTCATTAGACAAAACTCATAGAAACAAATTCTTTTGCGAAGTTAGCTTGAGCAATATCGACAGCACAGGCACCTTACTCAACAAGTATCAATGACAAACAATCAATCAATGACATTGGGTACCGCCACCCTGGACAAAACTGGGGCAATGTAATATGTCTTTATTGATATTTTCATAGAAGAATACAAAAACAAAGAACGTTTAACGTCAAGGTCTGTCATATTTGAAGGGAAAGTACCTTAATAAAAATCTCCCAAAAAACTTGGTGACGATGATGATAATGTATTGCTTGTTACAACCATTAGCCATTCATTCAAACGCAATGGAATCCACAAAGGAATATCAGAAAATTTCGTAAACTATTTGGAGAGATATACTTGCAGGATGAAGGTGATGTGCGATGGATTGTGCAGGAAGTGACCTTGTCTTTGCCTTTAGACAAAGTTGCTCTACAAGTGAATTTATTAAAGCATTTTCAATAGGACTAAATGAATCATAACTACTTTCCAGGGAAGGATTGTTGGGGGACGTAGCACTTTGGTGAATGAATACCCCTTGATTGCTGGTATAACCTACAGAGGAAGGACTTCCATTTTCTGCGGAGGTACCATCATCACAGAGCGTCACGTCGTGACTGCTGCTCACTGCAAATCTACCACCAACAATTTCCCCCTATCTGTTGTCCTTGCTGAACATCAACTCAGCTCCAGTAAGTTTCACCAGTTTCCACCTCACCTGGTATTCAGTTTTTTTTTTTTGCCTGAGAGAGATTGAAACCAAACAATTATAGCTTTTCCAAATTGAAATAAACATTTTCCAAACAGCTGAAACATTTTCCAAATTGAATGACACATTTTCCAAATAGATTGAAACATTTTCCAAATCGAATGAAACATTTTCTAAATAGATTGAAACATTTTCCAAATGATGATATAGATTTTCCAAAGAGATCCAAATTTCAACAGTAGCGTCCGTGGATCGAGTTAGTAGATCCACTGCGAAGGGGCAGGTGGCACTCCTTAGCCATGCAAGGCAAGCACCTTTGAGAGGAGACCCTAAAAAAAATCACTGGTCCTCCAGGTTGGGGGTTAAGCGTGGGTCCGGTAACCCAACCTTGTAAAAAGCACCACTTACTACGAATCCCAAAAAGAAAAAAGCCGGACTGATCTCACAGATAAGACACAACGCCCGCCTAATTGACTTTCGTCTTCGCAGTGGATCTACTAACTCGATCCATGGACGCCACCGTTGAAATTTGGATCTATTTGGAAAATCTATATTTTCATTTGGGAAATGTTTCATTCAATTTGGAAAATGTTTCAATCTATTTGGAAAATGTTTCAGCTGTTTGGAAATTCAGTCTCAGCAGTTCGGGATTCCCAATTCAGGCGTCTTGAGAGTCAGCAAAACATAATCCTACAAAGAAATGTCATCCACACGCCACCATTCGTTCGCAATTCTACAATTTATAATGACTTTACCATGGACTCCATCTATCATGTATGAAAAAATTCTGCAGCCTTTACTCCGACCATTCCAATCCACTGGTCATCGACAGCTTTGCACCTTTTGACAACAGAAGACTCATCAGACCGCAGCACATCAAAGACTTTATGACCCCTTCATCTGAATAATCGCCAACTTAACAATATTTGACTATTTAAATGTGCTTACACACTTGTCTATGAGGTATGATATTATTATGTAACAGACTCGAACAAAATAAACAATTAAAAAAAAAAAATCCTATTTGGAAAATGTTTCATTCAATTTGGAAAAGCTATATATTACTACTTCGTTATCAACCATTAACCTAAATTACTTCCAAGCCCATAAAAACTGTAATTTGTGTTATATATGATTGTAAATGAAGATGTGGTTCTTGATTATTCATTGACTGCTTGATTTCAGAAACAGAGAGCGAAACTGTAATCATTGATGTCCTCCAGTTCATCCTACATGAGCAATACAACTTGAAGAAGCACACTGAAAACGATGTTGCCCTGTTGGTTCTTGCCAGCAAAATTCCCTTCGGTAAAACCATTGGACCCGCTTGCTTCCCGAAAGCTAACCTCAACATTGTTGGACAAAAAGTTCGCGTTATTGGTGAGTGTATTCCTAGACTTCCTGTACTGTATACCTATACAAAAATCAAAGATCACAGCAGAGGTATAAGTGACATACAACCTATACATAATACATGGCTGTGATTATTTCAACTTTTTATAGGATGGGGAAGACTCGCCTCTGGAGGCAAACAGCCAGATATCCTTCAGAAAGTCGATCTCGATGTTCGGACCACTGCTACCTGCTCCAAGGTCTACAACGGAATAACTGAAGGCCAACTCTGCACTTACACAGTTAGGAAAGACGCTTGCCAAGTAAGAACATGCAGAACCTAGTACCTACTTTCTATCTGTTGCTAATTCCAATAGTAATAGCAACAAGAACGAATTCAGTTGTACCTGCTTGATTGAATGTTGTTCTATCGATTCTGTTTCCCTTCTAGGGAGATTCTGGTGGACCAGTCATCTGGCTCGACCCTGACACCAACCGCTACACTCTTGTTGGGATTGTCTCCTATGGATACGGATGCGCCTCCCCTGGTTCACCTGGTGTCAACACCAAAGTCTCTGCTTACCGTGACTGGATCCTCCAGAAGGTCCAACGTAAGTAAAATATTTTCCCACTACCCAAACTGCCTCTTTTCTTTTTTGCTGTAACATCAAAATCCTTCTACTCAAGGCAAAAATTATAGAAATGAATAACCATTTATGTTCATGTAGTTTCAATTAGGTATCTGGGATGGTAGATCTAATAAACTTTCAGTAGGGTTGTATAAAAATTAACTAAAATTATAGGATAATTATATTTGGTTTGTTTGAAACATCTCCATGGTAACGCTGGTTATATATAGTAACATATAATTACATTAAAATCACAATGTTGGTTTAGGTGGTACCTACCTACTATGTCACTTGACAGTAATTACTTATATTCCTTTGAACCATAAACTATATAAGTTATAATAATTAATTAAACTCATGTTTCAGAGACCGTCCCTGGAGCTCTTACCTGTCAAAACGTGTGATCACACCTTCAATGCCAGTTGTTTTAATAAATAATTATAAATGAAGAGTTTTGAGACCTATTCCATTTTCCTCAGAGCTGTACCTACCATACTTTCACCCAGCTATACTTTGATGACGTTTATATATGACACACATGGGCGTCAGATGGAAAAATTCAGTTGGTAAACTGCAAGATCTTATCTTACTAATAAGAGTTAAACTTTGGGAGCACTTACCCTATGTTTGTTTGCACGAGTAGAGGAGGAATCTAACTTCTAGGGGAAGTATTTATTTATTTTTTCCTGAACTTTGCAACAGATTTTTATATGAAAGTAACTATAATTAGTTCTCTCTACAGTGGTATATGTTTTGATTGTTTATGACTTCAGTACATTGAAACAAATAATTGGAAACTAATATGGTGAAAATGTTTATTCCAACAACCCCAAGATGCTCAAGATGATGTGGAAGCCTATACCTATTCGTTTGAAGAAATGTTTGATATCAATACTATCCAGCCAGGAAAAACTGAGTGTAATTCCTCAGTCTTCCATCTTTGGAATGGATCTCCAGAGTTTAAAGATCTCAGAATCACCCTTGAGTAAAACAATTGGTTTTCCAAAAACCACTCTGGGAGTAGGTACTTAAAATGTTGCCAAATCTTATGATTTTTGACTAGCAGCACATAGAGAAATAGAGTTCATTTTCATAAATCATCCATAAGATTATATTTATTTATTTTAAAATTGTAAAAAGGACCAGGGTCTCACCTTCCTAACAATTTCATGAGATATGAGTAGAGGATTCGGACAACTAACCTGTTCGAAAACAAAAGACCCATGAAATGGATTACAAACAACATCGAAAGCTAATTTACTCTGTTATGCCTGGAAAATTAGTTATTACAGTTCGGTACCTAGCTGTTTTGTTAAGTGTAAGTCATCTATATTCAATCGTTCATATGGGCTTAAAACTTCTGGGAAGGTTTTGGAGAGTGAACAAGAGAAAACAATAGTGGGGAAAAAAAAAGAAAAAGAAACGAAAAGGAGAGAAGCCTATATTTCCCACAGGGACAAGGTTTTTTTTAGAGCGATCTAAAGGGCCTCCCAGAGCATGAGCATCCCCCAATCGGTAGCATGGTGGATAATGTACTTTTCACGATGTTGGTTCGATTCCAACATGGGACTAAATTTTTTGCTTCGTTATTTTAACCTCTGAGACATATTTCTAAACGTTTTACTGATCTATTTTCTCCTACTAATCGGTATTTTAATAAAAGGATTGAGTTAGGATGTGATAGAAGTGTTGTTGGCCGTGATCTAGGGTGTATAGGGTCTTGTGTATAGGCCGTCATAATTGTGTACAGTTGGGATTCGGCCTGAGGAAAATGAAATCATTCAAAAGTCTTTGTAATATTTCTTGACCGTGTTTTGTAAAGAACCCAAGAGCAGGTTATACCGGATAGTGAAATGTTTGGAGAGCGAATCGGTGAAAATAAATTAAAGAAACAAATTTCAATATGCAAGATGGACGAAAAGGACTTACAGGAGTGCTTTCGTTGACTCGAAGGGAAAGGCCCTTCCAGCTGGAGTTTCTTCAATATGATGATGACCAATCGGATTTTATCTGCTGAACCGAGTTTATCCACGATTAGTAATTTATAATAATATTGCACTAGGTGTATAATGATTTTGAAGTCGAAACGCACGGAGTTCTGTTATTGGCGGTGACACCACAGAGATGCAACTGAAGAGGAGCTGGTGGGAGCGCACAGAATAGAGATGGTGGGGGAAGGGGGACAACTTCAGAAAGACGGTTGCCAAGTAAGAACATGTACAACCTAGTAGGTTCTCATCTTTACATAGCTCTAATATAATGATGTTAACAATTCAGAATTCAATTGTGTCTACTTGATTGAATGTGGTTAACAGATTCTGTTTCCAATCTAGGGAGCCTGGCGGCCCAGTCATCTGGCGCGACCCTGAAACCAACCACTACACTCCAACAAATCGTCTCCTTCGGACACGGATGCGCCGAGCCTGGTTCGCCTGGGGCCTATTTCATAAAGCAACAAGTGACAAGTTACAAGCCAATTTTAAGTACAACATTTAAAAAATTAGTGGGCAAGCGTTTTGTAAAGGTACAAGTGTAGACTTGTAATGCACTGTGAAAATTAACAAGTGTACAGGCAAATTTGGACAAGCTATTGGACCGCTCATTACGTGGGTATTTTTTAGTTTCCCCATCATTTTGAACAAGTCACTGTTTTACAGTTGTAAAAAATGGCCAATTTTTAACCCACGTTCATTTACCTGTAGACTTGTTATTTCCCAGCATTGTGAGTTGACAATTTTTCGGTGTTGTGGGAATCATCTTTTGCTGAAGAATACAGACAAGAAGCATTCAGCGTAGAATACTTTTTCGGTCACGAATAAACGCTCATTTCGCGGGTATTTTTTAGTTTAACGATAGATTTAGAATGTCTTCCGAGACAATTGAAAGATTGTGCGTGACCCTGTGCAATTTTTCCTGATCGGGTATTGAGGATCTCCCCATCATTGAAGAACAAAGTGAAGTGTGAAGATCATCTCGAAGTTACAGATGACATTCCTAACCCAGCAGCATTAAGACTTGATGAATTGATTAATCATTTCCACTGAATGAAGGAGAAATATCCGATTATGCCAGCCATCAGAATAAGTTGAAGTCAAATAATTACACACTTTCTCCACTTTTTAGTTTATAATTTGTCGGTCTTCCAATCATTACACCTTGTCATGTACGATAAACATCCTATCGTAACCAACAGTAAACTACCTGGGAATCACATTAGATACTAAAATTACATTCTGGGAGCAAATAAAGAAATCAGCAGACAAGGCGTCAAAGAAAACAACTGCTCTTAGTCATCTCATGAGAAATATCAACGGGCCAAGGCCATGTAAGCGTCGTCTCATGATGACCGTTGTACAATCAATACTCTTGTACGGTGCGGAGATATGGGCAGATGCTCTAAACATTGCCTACTATCGCAAGAGAATTATTGCAGTTCAACGAAGAGGAGCGCTGAGGATTGCATGTGCCTACAGAACAGTGTCAGAGCCAGCCATACTCGTACTTACAAGCAGCATCCCAATCCATCTATTGGCTGCAGAACGCAAACGAATCTTTGATAGAAGAGAGGAAGGAGAAAGAGCTCATTTAGCCGCTGAAGAGAGAGAATATACAATGGCAAGATGGCAGGAAATGTGGACTGTAGAGCAGAGAGGGAGATGGACAGCACGCTTGATTCCTCAGATCAAGGTATGGCTAGATAGAAAACATGGACAAGTGAACTTTTTCCTGACTCAGTTCCTTTCTGGTCATGCGCTGTTTTACGCATATCTCTACAAAATGGGAAAAGTAGACTCCCCAATATGTCCATACTGCCAGGAAATGGACGATGATGTGCTCCATACTTCCTTTGTATGCAAGCGATGGGCAACAGAAAGAAGAAGGCTGCAGGATGCTCTGGAATTACCACCTCAAGACGTGACACCGGAGGTGGTAGTATCCAAAATGATTGAACGAGAGCAAAAATGGAATTTTGTAGCTACCTACGTTGAGGACATCCTCCAGAACAAGATCATCTTGGAACGGGAGAGACAGAGGAGGAGGGAGCACATGGACCGAGAGGACTGAAGAAATTTCTCAAGGACTCGGCCTGAAGTAATGTGTTAAACAGTTCCAGGCTGAGTTCCAACGTGGGAAAAGGAAGGTGAGGTTTTAGTGTGTTTGAATCATACATAACCCGGAGTGCGGTCCCTCTTGGGTATCTTACGAAATCCGATTACCACCTTAGGATCTTAAAGATTTCCTCACCTGCCTACGTAAAAAAAAAAAAAAAAAAAATCTTAACACCGTTTATATATTACGAATTGCTGACAAAATTTCAAATCCTGGCATCCCACTGCTTGACGTTGTTCATTTCGTGGGTGTGTGTGTCCCCCCCAAACGTAATTTTCCTTTTCTGCTGCACTTGTAAACTTAGCTTCTACATGTGTAACTTTTCTACACTTGTACTCTTTGTTTTGGTGAAACACTTGTTCTAGTTTACCGTGCATTACAAGTACCTTTACTTGTCAACTTGAACACTTGTAACTTGTTGTTTTATGAAATAGGCAGGTGACAACACTAAAGTCTCTGAATACCGCGACTGGACCCCCCAGAAAGTCTAACGTGTCGAAAATTTTCTATCAAAATTGGTAAAGTAACATTTGATTTGCTTATCAACAAAATCTCTTACACTAGTGCAAATTATAGAATTCCGTTTTAGCAAATTTTCGTAGACTCGGAAAATTTCAAAATAAAATTTTTTTGAAATACTATGTGTGTTTGTATTATTCCAGACGATAACTCGACTTAGAATTGAGATAAAAATTCTATTCTTGAAAAATCAAGCTTTCTTAACGAAAGGATGAGATTAAAAAATTTTTGAAAAAAATTATGCTGAAAAACTTATTTAAATTTCATTAATATTTGCTGATAAACGCAAATTAATTAATCGTAAATTATAATCATTCATTAAACTTATTTTCAGAAACCGTTCCTGGAGCTCTTACCTGCCAAAACAAGTAAGCAAATCTTCAACGCAAGCAATTTAATAGAAATATATGAAGGGGTGAAAGTCAAAGTGGTGTAAGTCATGTAATCATCATCTTGAGAAACAAAAGGCTTTATTGCAAGTGATATAATAAATTCTGAAAGCATATTAAATCGCCCAACGCTATTTTAACATTATTATGATGTCTGACTTGAAGTTGTGGAGGTGAAAGATTGATCTAACCATAGCAATGTTCTCACTGGTAATAATATTAAATGACTTACACCATTTTGAAAGTAAACAGTTAGGATCCTTGATGACTTAGGTTGGCAAAAAACAAAAAATAGGCAATAGAACTTGAACTTTATCAAAAAAAAAAAAAAAAAACTTTCACAAACTATAGAAATGAATATTAGGAAGTAATTTTAAGTTCTCAAGGGTCTTCCATTTCTTCAACAAACTCCAAAGGACCCTCGTCCTCCGCTTCTTCTTCTGCGTTTTCTGTAGATAAATTTAGAAAAAACTCATGGTGAATGGGAGGAATGAATTTCAGGAGCTCAATCATTCTTATCTGTAAAAGCAAACAAGCACAGATGTTACTTCTTCTCACTACATTCTTACCTATCACAGATCGCCAAGATAATGTATCTCCATAAAATACTCCAATTTGATTTCATTAGTCCATTATTTCGTTAGTAAATTCATTACAAAACAAGTTCAATGAATGTCTATCGAAAGATCAGAATAAGCGCACAGAAATAAAGTAACTAGGTACGTAAGCAAAGTGTTTGAAAATAAAATAAAATTGTGTGGGTACTAACCTTCACTTTCCGAATCCGATTCACTGGGAATGTATTCATCGCTGCTTCCTATGTTCTCAACAGGATCATCATCACTATCACTAAATTCGGATGCCATAGTAACAAAAAAACAAAGTACGTAGTATACTGAGAGACCACATGGAAAACTCCAAACGGGAACAAGTTAACAGCCAAAGTGGTGCAAGTCAGACTTGCGCCAGTATGACTGGTAACGGATGAGCTGTTTCGTTTCCTTGCGTGCATTGTGCTGCACTCTGTTGGCACAGAAGACAAGTTATGACCTACTTCACTTTTTCTTTCAACTTATTACCATGAGTAGTTCGAGAATATACCGATAGTCACACATTGGTCAAAAACTGACTTACACCACTTTGACTTTCACCCCTTCATATGTATGCAAGGACTGTAGTAATTATTTTTTCATTCGAACCATGCTAAACTGTCAACCACCTGTGCAGTAAGATTATTAATTATTTAAGAATTCTGGTGCCGCCTTTGTCGTTCCTATTTTGTCCAATCGAATGCCCTATTAAAGCAGGATTAATAACAAATAAATCGATCAATGTAATTCATATTATATTTCGTAACCCTCTTAATTTCAAAAAAATAATAATTGATTCCTATCACAATCTTTGGCTGCAAGCCAAGCATTAAAACTCCTTACCGTTTTATTATTATATGAATACTGCTTCCCACAAATAGGTAGGTACTTACCTACGTTTTCATTTTATCGATACGATTCTTAAAAATATATGACCTACTCGGTTAAAACATCAAGCTTAATAATTATGTACCAAAACTGTGAAAAATTACCGGTATAATGTTATTTTTATACATAGCTCTCCCATTAATTTCTGCACAATGCCAGATATATATATATATATATATATATATATATATATATATATATATATATATATATATATATATATATATATAAATATATATATATGACAAAAAAACATCAAAAATTACCATGGAAAATTTTGTTTTTGTCACAACAACAGGCAAATTCGTGAGAAGACATTGATATTCGAACTGATAATATCCAACATCCTTTTACAAACATCTCTTTCATAATCAGATTGAAACTCATGAGTCAATTTATAACAGAGAAAACGAGGGAGAAGGAACTAAATTTAAGCTGAGAAACCTCTCGAATAATACTCTTTTCAGGGCAATATTCGTATGAGAGAGCTAGATGCGTATATAGAAGATGTATTAGTACCTACCTACGAAAATGCGCCTTACTCGTTTTTATTAAAACATGATACCGAATTACAAGTTAGGTACTAATGCTGAATTTATTGTTGACAGTCGTACAGCTCCCCTCTCCACCTACTCACACACAACTGCCAGCCACACCGCAATACACAAGCTCCCCAAATAAGCCTAAAATCAATTGTATTTTTTCTTCACTCCTTGATTCTGAAAATATTGCCCGTTCAAATCGTCAACATTCATAACTGCATATTACAAGATATTAATCGTAAATCACAGCCGTTCCCACACTTTTTCTTTTATGATGAACCCACAACAACGATTCTTGCATTTAAACATTCAGCTATTACTATTCTGTGACTGGAAAACATTTCCAAGATTATTATAGAGGCGAACAAAAATAAATAAATAAAAATACAAAGAATTTCGGGCTGCATTGGTGCATGACAAATTACAGTGGGACCAAACAACTGAACTTCTTCAGCCCCAGACACTCTACCTAGATTAGGCCGATTCTGTATCAAAAATTGACCACAGTGAAATATTTCTTAAATTTGCAACAATGCTTCGTTTTTGAAGAGCTCATAATTTTATTGCAAGCACAAAACCTAAGTAAAACATTTAACCCCAAGCAAAAATATTTAACAGGACATCTTAAATAACAAAAACTCATCCAAAATGTCCCTAAATATTTTACTGCTTCAATTTAAGTTGATAATATAGCAGTGTTGAGTGAAATTTACTTAATGGTGCCTCAACTTATTGACAAAATTGCTTTTCCCACCTAAAGTCAGTCTTATATTATTTCAAATTAATGCGAGATATAACTACAGCGTACAGAATGTAGAAAGAAGTGCACTAATTAGTTATATAACTGAATACAACATGGACCAATGTTATTCTCAAATAACTTACACGTACGATTGCTTTTAATCTAAAATTGGTATATGTTAAACATGAATAATGGATTTTATGCATTTCAGTAGTGGGTATTCTGTAGGTAGAGAACAAAATTAACAACTAGCCAAGTTTGACAAGCTCTTCATGAATTCCTCAACTCAATTACAATTCTAACCAGGAATTGATCCATTGGAGTAGTGCAAAATATTCCAAACTAATGAAGTGGCCCAGCAGCAAAATAATAACTCGTATCTTTCTGTGACCACTTCCCAGCCATTTAAATACAAACTGATCTGTCCTCAATGCGTATGATGGATTTACATGATGTAGTAATGAGTCAAAATTGGTCTGGACAGTGACCTAGTACGTAAGCAACTGAAAAGAAACATATTCTTGTTCGTTGGTCAACCGTCAAACAAGAGACGTTGTCCTTGAGGAGACAACCACCAGAACTACTCATCAATACGGACAAAGAAATATAGATAAGAAGAAAATGAAATAGTAACTCAAGACATAAATATTTACAGCTGTTAAGAGAGCAAGGACACTGAAATAAATATTATATCACATAATCACAGCGAAGGAACAGTTCCAATTACTTAGTGCCTGCTTGATGAGCGCCGATCCTAACTCTCTTTGGGAGGATTGTTCGAAGTAGTTTTCCGGAACTACTCACCTAGTGCGCGAGGATGGACTTTAGGAACTTGATGGGAGATTGGAGCTTCGTTTGACAAATGCACTGAAACAAAATGACAGAAACGATATAATTCTCATAATACTAAGTGGTATGTATCCATGAATGGACTACAACCTGAAAGACGGCAACGTCATGCAGAAACTTTGGGTATTTTGTACTTCATGAAGCTTCGGTCAGCACAGACAAGTCTAGCATTTAAATCTATCAATTCTAAAACTCACTCGAGGACGGCAGGGAGTTCTTTGTCTTTGACAATGAACTTGTGGCCATAGCGACGTTCATAAGGGAAGGTCTTGAATTCTACTGTGCTCGCATCTCGGCTTGTAAGGATTTTTTCGTAAAGCTGCAAAATCAGATGGAATGTATAGAATCCAATCATACACTATTCAGTTATCACTCAATTAGTTGATATATTGTGTGAAAGTGGCGGATTGTTTTATGAAATGTTTTTATTTCTTAGAATTCGATACTCTTAGGATAACGGGAAAACTTCTTTATGAACAAGGTCCCACGATTGTAACAGAACTATTCAGTCAACATATTTGTAAGCTTGTGACACATGGAACACTTCAATGAAGCGTCTTCATGTCTTTCATGAAGATAATCCCATCCCATGTGACAAAACATCACCAGCCAGTCATCTATAAAGACTTATTATACATTTCAGCAAACTGGAAGATTATATAATTATCTAACTACACAAATTATGTTGGAGTTACAGATATGATACATCACACATTGTTATGTTCAAAGAAAGTACGCATACCTTTCTAGAAAGTTGGATGGGTATCACCACATCATCTTCAGCGTGAAGAATGAGTATAGGAGCCTTGATATTCATCAGATGTTGATCTGATTCGTACTGCAATCCGTTTTCATACATTGGCGACGTAAAGAAGTAGTCGAACCAGGGAAGAAAGCTCCAAATCTAGAAAGAAAAAAAAAAAAAATCCCATAATAACCAAAACGCAACTGGAACACCAACTAGATAGTTTCAAATTATGGAAGCTGAATGAAGTAGGTATCTAGCTAATATAGCGCATCCTATGGGGGGAAAAATGAAAATATAAGGAGAGAAAAAAGAAAAAAATTAAAGAAAATCGACGAACGCTGTTCAGGCCATGTAAAAAAAAGCGTTACGGTTGGTTTTCTGATGATTTCCGCTTACAACCGAGTCGTTGCTGGGGAAAAGGTACTTCGTCGTTTTTCATCCCACAAAATTCGTTGAACATTCGTTCGAAAGCTCTCGATTTATCCAACCATATTATGTTAACTACTGCAAAGTGCGTGGCCAACATAGTACTTGTGAACAATTCCCTGACAATTCCAGGTTTTCCCACTTTTCCAGTTGGGGGCCAGCCTGGGTACCCATAAGTTAAGACCAGGAAAATTGTAAAGAAATTTCAGAACACAGAAAAATCAGATTATGATGATTTTTTAATAATATTTGAGAGGCCCAAGGTTGATAAAAAACATTTTCAGCTTGTTCACAACTACCAAGCAGCACAGTCATTTTTGAGATATTCATTTTCCTGATCTAAGAATGCAAATGAAGGGACAGTGTACTAGTACGAGGGTCGTCCAGAAAATAAGTTCGGGGTTTTTTTTTTAAATCTAGTTTTTATTGAAAAAATTTGAAACTTACAGGTATTGTAGTTGAACATATAATAGGTATGTTCTATTTTTCCACGTAATCCCCGGCGACGTCAATACATTTGGTATATCGCGAAATGAGCTTCGAAATTCCTTCCTCATAAAAGCTTGCCGCTACCTCCTTGGTCCACTTCGTGACAGCTTCTTTCACTTCCTCGTCACTTGTGAAACGTTCTCCCCCCAATTCCGCCTTCATTTTGGTAAACAGGTGATATTCTGAAGGGGCCAAGTCGGGACTGTAAGGTGGATGGGTCAGAACATCCCAACCAAACTCATCCAAAAGTTGCGCTGTGGAATGAGCAACGTGAGGCCGAGCGTTGTCGTGGAGAAGGCAAACACCGGAGGTCAACATTCCTCTTCTCTTGTTCTGTATGGCCCGACGAAGCTTCTTCAGGGTCTCACAATAGCGGTTGGCGTTAATTGTTTCTTTGCGAACTGCATTGTTGATTTCTGCGACAATTTCGTCCGTCACAACTGAGGGTCTGCCTCTCCCACTTTCATCCTCAAGTGAATGTCTTCCCGCCTTAAATTCACGTACCCATCTCCTCACCATTGACTCACTCATTACACCTTCTCCATAAACAGAAATGAGCTGTTCGTGAATTTGAACTGATTTGAAACCCTGTGCATAAAGAAATTGAATCACTCCGCGCACAACAACTCGAGAGGGAACGGGGATCGAGGTGGCGGGAGGAGACGTGGAGGGCTCCATTTCAACTAACTGCCCTGACGTTGGTAACTGACCGACTGAGGTCACCCACCTCTCATTCTATTCCCCCACCTCTCCTCTTTCGAGCGGTGTTACCAGATTTGGCAAAAGCCACTCCTACCACCCTACAGATCAAAACGGAACTTATTTTATGGACAACCCTCGTATTTAGGAGGAACAAATATATCAAAATTCAAACCGAATTAAAAAAGTCTATAGAATTTAGTAAGCATCTCATCCAATCCCAGTATTCCAGTTTGATTCGTTTTCTTTTCGGCTTTATGTGTCGGATATGAGGAAACTGATGATACGATAATATGTAATAAGTAGGTACCTACTCATTGTTAGTTCTTGGTGTAGAGAAAAGTTTAAATTAAAAGGCTTGTTTTGTCGTTTCAAAATAATGTTTAGTTTTGGACAGGTTCGTATGTTATTGGTCCATCTTCAGACCACCAAGTATAACAAATTAAATAACCGGGAAACAAGTTCGTGCAAAGGACCAGTTACAGGAGTAAACAATGTATCATTCATATGTGATTCAACGGTGTACAGGCTGAGGACATTGCCAAACCATCCCAAACAAACATTCTTCTGAAACAACAAGCCAAAGTCAATTATTTAAGTCTCATTCAAATATTATCAATTCCGGGTAATAAAAAAGAGTGGTTTACTTGAAAATCAATTCCTCAAGATCAAATCTTGGAGCCCAGACTAATCCTATTTTTGCATTCAGAAATAACAGTGAAATACTTGAATAAGTTGGATTCTTCCCGAAAATTTCACTCTGATTTAAACAGTGAATTTAATTATTTTGTTTTCTGTTTATACCTAATATCTTTCTCATGATTTGTATTAAGCTCCAGGAATATAACTCTCACAATCGAACAGGTGTGATCACCCTGGCCTCATACACCGTGACAATGACCTCGACTGCTGATTTGTTCCAGCGAGCATCTGCTGAGCCAGCGGCCTGCCCAGACAAATTCGATCTCCCTCTTCGTGAGGTCTGACAGAGGCTTTGCGATTGTGGAGAAGTTCTTAACAAACCATCGGTAATAAGAGCAGAGCCCCAGGAATGATCGCACTTCCTTGAGAGTGCGAGGGACCGCATAGCCAGCAACTGCACTGGGCTTCCTGGGATCAGGAAGGATATCCTTCGAGCTTACCACATGGCCCAGGTAGGACTCTTCAGGTTTTGCAAACTGAAATTTGGCTAGCTGCGATGTTAACCCTGGCCTCTTAGCTCAGATCGTTGGAGTGTTGCAACTTCGGGAAATTTCTCGTAGTTGTAATGACGTGAGTTCAAACTCCTGTCGAGGTACAGGGTGAGTCATAAAGGACGGACGGTTTTCAAAAAATCAGTACATCCTTAATTTTGCTTAAAAAAAAAAAAAAAAATTATTTGTTATTGATATGTTTTCATAGTGCTATCATTTCGTAAAATTAATGGTGGAAAACAACATCTGGCAGGTGATGGCCGTTTTCATTGATGCACTGCTGTAGTCGCTCACGAAAGTTTTCCTCCACTCTCACCAACATCGCTCTGTCAATTTTAGCAACTTCCGCTCGAATTGCAACCTTCAAATCTTCCCGTGTACGGGGTTTGTGGTCGTATACACGTCCCTTGAGGTGACCCCACAAGAAAAAGTCACACATTGACAAGTCGGGGGAACGAGGAGGCCAATGAATGTCGCCAAAACGGGAAATGACGCGACGTGGGAAAAGTCGGCGAACAACATCCATTGTCGCTCTTGCTGTGTGGGCTGTTGCTCCGTCCTGTTGAAACCACACCCGTCGGATAGGGACTCGTTTTCTGCGTAGTTCAGGGATTAGAAAGTTATTTATCATGTGTGTATAGCGCTCTGCATTCACAGTAACAGTATTCCCGTTGTCATCTTCAAAAAAGTAAGGACCGATAACAACTGAACTTGTCAATGTGTGACTTTTTCTTGTGGGGTCACCTCAAGGGACGTGTATACGACCACAAACCCCGTACACGGGAAGATTTAAAGGTTGCAATTCGAGTGGAAGTTGCTAAAATTGACAGAGCGATGTTGGTGAGAGTGGAGGAAAACTTTCGTGAGCGACTACAGCAGTGCATCAATGAAAACGGCCATCACCTGCCAGATGTTGTTTTCCACCATTAATTTTACGAAATGGTAGCACTATGAAAACCTATTAATAACAAATAAAATTTTTTTTAGCAAAATTAACGATGTACTGATTTTTTGAAAACCGTCCGTCCTTCATGACTCACCATCAAATATTTTTGGGCCGTTACAGTTGCATTGTTATAAATGCTAATATATGCTAAATGCTATATGCTGCTAATAAGAATAAGTTTAAAAGATTAATAAGAATTTGAATGACCATAACATTTTGTCACATAAGAATTGTGACAATCTAATCATAACATCATACGTTCTGTAGCTATTTATTTATTTCTATTTAATTATTTCGTTTATTTGTCGTCACAATAAATTGTTTGACAATTGTCAGCACTTAACAATTAAATAAAAAATTGGTTATAATAATTTCAAAAAACTAAGCTAAAAATGAAATTGAGACCACCAAGCAAAGATGCTGGCCACAGGCATCCATCCGCCAAAAATGGCGGCCTGGCCGCTATCTAGCAGACCCACAGTAATAACATGAAGTCATGAGCGCTTTTTGTCTAAACATTTTGACCATTACAATAGCCCCGTTTTCTATAAAAATTCGCTTAAAAAATATATCGAAAATTTTTCTACTAATATAGCAAGGAAGTCGATTTAGAATCAAAAGGAGATGAGTTCATCAACATCCGACTTCAGATTCGTGTTTCTAAAGCTCAAAAACGACGGGGGATGGAGGTTTAGAGGTCCACGGAAATTGATGGTGACCATAGGAATTATTATCAGAGCCAGAAAAACTCTGAAATAGTAGATAATACCAGCAGGTCACTTGAAAAATTCGACGCCAACAACTATAACGGATGTAATTTTCAGACCCAGCACCCCCAAAAACATTAAGAAACAAGTAGATCCGTGCTCACGAAGTGAGTCACATGATAGCACATTTTCTAGTAAGGAGATCCACGTGAAATAGACGCTTCCTGCATTGAATAGGAGACCAAACGGCTTTGGAGCTCACTCAGCAAATCGATAACCTCTCAGTCGTCTTCAGCATTCTCCCATGAGTCTCCCTCTCAAATTTCAGCTTCCTGTGTTGAATAGGACACAAAATGGCTTAGGAGTTCAATCTGCTTATTAATTACCTCTCATGCGTCAGTGGCCCCTGATACATCTTTATCCTCGCCATGTTACAGATTACATCCATACCAGTTTCATCAAAATCGGAAATCTGGAAGTGGCATTTAAAACGACGGATTTCAAGAGGACATACATACATACATCAACGGACAAAGTGAACGCAATAGCTCATTTTGGTTTATTATTTCCAATAATAAGCCTATGTGATCGTGTAGCAAAAAATTTTTATAACCCCCCCTCAAACTTTGTCACTTTACGTTTCAAGGTGCGTAGAATCCAAATTTGAAAAGTCCATCCGCCGTTCAGGCCATAAAAGCCCTAAGAACTGACTTAAAAAACCCGTTCTTTCGCACATAGACTCCATTTGGGGTCTAGTTGGTCCTAACGTTTAACCATCCCGATCGCTTTACTCGCATAGATGCTATGGGCCAAAAACGGGCGAAAAAGTGTCTTTTTCGAGGCTTTGAGTGTTAGACTTACGCACGCACGCACGCCTGGCAGGGGGTCACAGTTGGTGGTGAGGGGGGGGGGGGGGGGTGGAGTGAGAGGAGGCGCCGTGGCACCTTGTGGTGTCTGGGGTGACCAGGGGCGTAGCAGAGGGGTGTAGGAGAATGGATATTTATTACTTTTACGTGTTATACCCATATAATACACCGCGGCACCATGAGGTGGGTACAGTGTTCCTTTGAGGCATGAATATATGTGTTTTTCTAGGTCGTATTTGTGTGTTAATACCAATGCTTTTCCTACGCACATTTAATAACATATCCTCTCGACTTTTCGTACGTACTTAGATAATGATATTATTAAGGCAATAACTATTTGAATAGATAGGAGCTCAAATCGAGAAATATAAACATGCGTATATAATTATAGAAGTATAGGTTGTGGCAACTCGAAATAGGACACGCCGAGGAGTCTGGACGGGCCTTATGACGTACGCAAGCCAACTAAAACTACGATCATACTCAATTGAAAAAATAATAAACTTTGTGAAATAATTTGTAGCGTTTTTCCTTCTTTAAAAGAGATTGCGCTAAAAATGGTTCCAACCCACTCAATTTTTTTTTAACCTGCGTCATTTATTTGTATGCACTTATAAGCTTACTTGGGCGAGAGGGTAGGATTTAATTTCTTCCTTCAAGTTATTGAAAGGAGATTCCAGGACGAGACCAGAGACGACGGAAGTTTTGTTTGATTCGAGATCATCCAATAAATGCGAAGAGATTCTGGAAAAGTTACAGACGACATTAATTACGCAATAGGCAATTAAGGCACTAAGTACGCATTTTCAATATATTGAAATAAGAATTGTGTACCGAGTTCAGCACGTATTTCAATTCTTTCTTCACAATCTTTAATCTATTATGCATTTTAACAGAAAGTGTGCTAAACTAAATGAACTTTTTTCTCAGATACACATATACGAAGCAATTTCGAATGACATCTTAGTCCACTCATTGTCCAAAGCAAAGTGATCTACGTGATTTTCCTGTAACCAATTATTTTAATTTTATTATTTTAATTTTATATATATATATATATATATATATATATATATATATATATATATATATATATATATATATATATATATATATATATATATATATATATATATATATATATATATATATATATATATATATTTATATATATATATATATATATATATATATATAGGGCGATCGGTTTAAAGTGTGAAATACAAAATTGGGCGAAACGAGACAAGAAATGGAGTAATATGCAGCACAGAATGTGTTTAAGCCTTGGCATTTCCAACCAAAAACGAAACGTTTATGTGTAAAGAAAATATGTTGCAACAATTTCTGATACTTTATGGGATTCCTCTGCTCTATTGTGTGTGGGTTTTTATAGATCTTCTCATGTAATTTATTTATTAACCCTTTCCGGACGGAACCCGGTCAGGACCCGGCTAGGCAATATCCGCATTTGGACGGAACATTTTGAGAGAGGTATGTCTCACAGGACGAATGCCGGTCCCTGCTCGGCGACCTTGTTACCTCGTAGGGGTCGAATGCCGGTCACTGCTCGGCGCCCTTTCTTGTCTTCACAGACGAAACCCGGTGGTAGCTTGGTATTTTTTAAATATTGGGGGCAATTCAGTAGGTTTTACTGAAGGTTTTGACAATAGATCGCAGCACTTTATTGATAAAATGAACCCATTGGGAAGGAATATGAGAAACCTTTCTGTGACTGGTTACTACTTGAACTTCAACTTTTTATCATTATTTTCTCACTGCTCACTGATAACTCTTGTCCTCGTGTTGTTTTCGTGTGCGGTATCCATTGTACCCAGTTTTCTGTGTTTAGTAATTGTGCTTTTTCAGTTCGTAAGTGGTTTTTTCGTCATGAACGATGAACAAATTGAAAGATTGTTGCTTCAAATGGAAGAGCAAGACGACCAGATATATTTTTGTTCTGGGGAAATGATTACAATAAATAAAAATAATAATAATAATAATAGGTAATCTGTGCTTTTATTTGATGAATATGTCTTCAAACGTGATGTACCGTTTTTAGGTGACCTATTGCAAAAAGCTTATCGTCCTTGAAAGATATAATGGCGTGTAATAAGTCGTCCTGTAAGGCACATGCATAATGCCGGTCCCTGACCGGGTCCCGTCCTTGTGGACACGATCGGAATTCAACTTTCGACCGCAAAGGGTTAATAACATCATAAATTTTAATTTTTTACCAGTATTGGCGTGACTGATGGTGAGGTTGGCGTGACTGATGGTGAGGGGAACCGAATAGTAGAGTGAAAAGGGGTGACGCAAGGTATCAACAAAGGGAAATTCATGTCAACCTCCATGTTCCTAAGGTCCTTCGCCTTCTAACGCTCCTAGTGGCAGGACCTTCTTAGTTCGGAGCCCCATTGAGTCAATCCATCATAATTGTGCCAGGCCAATCACACATATTTTCCTCTAAGTAACTATATTTAACAATATGCATGGGAACAACATAGAACTCTGCAGGATCATCTTTTTCAGTAAAGGATGATTCTAGTTTCATATTGGCAAAATGGTTCAATAATTTACTTAATTTATTTACTTACCCCGTCCCTAGGGAGTGTCCCCAAAAGAATATTTTGGCTTTTCCTTTCACTCGCTCTCGAGTCCACTCATAGACGGCGCGGGCGTCATTCACCGTTCCTTCCTCACTCAGTTCTGCCTTACCGGAATCTCCATAATCTGGATATGTTAAAGTAATATTTTACTTTATGTACATAATATATGTATTTAAATCAAGTAAGTATACGTTATGTATTTATAACCATACCTAATAACGACAAAACGACCCATTGTGCATGAAATCAACACAAAGTCAGTACTTAGGCAACCTGTTTATACATACTGACTGAATTTTAAAAGATGCAGAAATTTGAGCACTTCGACGTTATAACTGGACGTGAATAAACTTTCCACTTTACAGATTACTTTACTAAAATAATCAATTTTTGAATGTTCCGAAATGGATATCCATTAATAAAACTTTTGGAAATGTAACTTTCCAATATTTTGAAGCTGGATGGAAGAAGTCTTAAAAAGATACATTCGCCTTAAAAAGATATATGATAAAAATTCGAAAGATAACAATCTAGAAGTGTTATAAGTTTATCTAACTTATTTTAGATATGGAGCAGGATCTAATGAGTACATTTTTTAGTGAGACAATTCAGTTTGTAGTCAAGCTTAATTCCGTTTGATGGATGATGTTAAATCAGTTGAAAAATTACCTAGTTATGCGCACCTGGGGAACCGGCGATTCCTTCCCGTCAAAGTGAAAGTTGGACCTTGCGACCCGAGGGAGATGGCGATTCCTACCGGTGTGAGGCCGGCCAATGAGCCGAGGTTCGGCGATTCCTTCCCCTCCAATCTCAAAGTTGCAAGTTTAGTGTCGTTATAATAGATGGTCGATGATGGATCCTGGCCCTGCCGAAACTTTGTAGGTATCTATGTTGTCTCGACAGATAGTAAGATCCGTGTTATGTGAGATTTCCGAATATGACGTCAACGTTCTACAATTGAAAGGCCTCAAACAACTAGCCTATAGGTAGGTAACTTGGTTTCTTGATTATTCACGTGTTGTTAATTTAATAATATTTGGATATATATTTATTTAAAAAATCGCATTTATGTAGTTATTTCCCATTTTAAACGAAACTCTCATTCACCTCATCCCCACATATTTAGTTTCGAGTTTTGTATATTGTTTAATAGCTTTTCAAACCAAAATCTACATTATGACCTATGGCAGCGACCAACATACTACCCAAGAGTCAGACAAAAAAATTGAGACCTGAACTTTACAACGGATTTTGTACTTTGTGATTTTAATACTTGGTGATTGTAATATTTTGATTTGGGTTTTCGAGTACTTAATTGTGCTGGTCCTATAAAGAGTTAATTTTTGCTTCAAAACTAACCAACACCTGGGCGGGAAGCAATTGAGTAACCGGAAGGAATCGCCAGCACTTTGAGGGGAAGGAATTGAGTAACCGGAAGGAATCGCCAACACTTTGAGGGGAAGGAATCACCATGCTTTTTGGAGGTCGGGAAGGAATCGCCGGTCCCCGGCGCACCTATAAACTGTATAATAATGGAACTAAATGAAAAACGATGTGAGAATTAAGAGAAAAAATAGGTTTAGTAATGATTGTAAATATCTTAATTTCATTGCCCCAGGGAAAGTGCCCAGGAGACTACCAACTAGGGCACTACCCAGACAGAATGATTAACGTTAAATACAACTGTCTATCAGTTTTACATTTTACACTGTCTAATCTCAGACAGCAGTTGAATATAGCTTTGAGTACCAACTAACTGAAATACTTATTTAAGAGTAGGTATTAAAATCAAAGATTTGGTAACGCAGGGTTAGCGAAAATCCACTATTTTTTCCAGTTGCTACTCCAAGAAGTTTTCTTATTCCATTAGTGGAAGTGTATTTTTGTGGAGTTTTAAGAAACTGTAGTTCAATTAACCAGTTAGATTAATTTAAATGAATCAACCGTTGAACAAACCCTTCAACAATGATGTGCACTGCCAAAATTTTATAATAGTTCCCTTCTACCTAGTTTGGCATAGCTGTGGGGTTGGGAAAGGGTTATTTACATCAACTGGTTGCTTTAAAGAAAAAAAACTCCGTCCCTTGACCTCACTGGAGAGACCCCAGACCCCCGTTTGTTTTCAACTTGAACTTTGGCTAAACATTGGAAGAATGTGGAACACGGTCCATTTTAAATTTCAGCTTCGTAGGTTCGTAGGTTCATAGCTTCTGCAAAGAACAGCTATGCATCTCACTCAGCTGATCTGAGAGGCTTCATATTTCGTTTTGACACGTTCCAGGAGTTCTCCATTTAACATTTTAGCTTCATAGGTTGATCAGAAAAGAAATTAACTCCGGAGCCAAGTTAAGCTAATCTAGGGGGCTTCAGATTTTACGATTCGTTTCTAGATGCTCCAAGAGGCCTCCATTTCAAATTTCAGCTTCTTAGGTTGAATAGCAAAGAACTTAGCTCCTGATCTCATTCAGCTGATCTGGGAGGCTCTAGACTTCATGATTCATTCCCCCCAAGGGGCCCACTTTCCATTAATTCCGCTCATATTTATTAAATTATAAGTTGTATAAACTTTGTTTGTTGTATACTCTTAAGGGGCTAATTCAAACACTTAAATTCACCACATTACACTAAATATTATAATTAACCACTAAATATTATAATTAACCATATTACACTAAATATTATAACTCACTTCTATAGTCGAAAGCTATAACGTGATAGTTGTTATTCTGTAGAACTTTATACAGATCAATGCGGTGACCTGTCCCGCGGTTCCCAGAGTTTCCGTGCATGTAGATGAAAACAGGCTCACCACTGCTCAGAAACTTTTCGTAATCATCTTGATGAGTAAGAAACGCTTTGACTAACAGGGACTTCGGCAGGATGTGCCTAGAAAATCGAACGATTCATAAATAATAATGGAGCATAATAATAATTCAGGTATCGACATAAAAAAAATCAACAATTATCAGGTACCAAATAAATACCTATCAGGTGTAGGTGATGGGAAAAACACTAAAAATTATTACACAATGAAATAAATTAGATTTCTGTATTAGATAGCCCTTCACTGTAGACACTTGTCTACAAATTAAAGGAAGTCTATTACAAATTCAGTGGTCATATAGGAGCAGATATCTGCGACAGATTCGGCAGTTTTAAGCGACATCTGTGAGATACGATTTGAGCGTTAGTGGAAATCAAGCGATGAGCGATGGGCCAAATCAATAGAAAATGTAGCAGATGAGGTCTGCAGTATCCCCCAAACCTATCGATTCCTTGAAAGAGATGTCTAGGAAACACAGATCTGTCAGAACAGGTTGGGTGTCAACGCTTAAGGGGGTGCCGGATGGTATATATGCGGTTTTTTCAACAACTCGATAGTGGACCAATTTTGATGATTCTTGCGGCAATCTACTTGTTTCCAAATTCCCCATAGGATCGAGCCTCTGAATGTTCAACTTTAGATACTATTTAACAATTTTACTTTCAAATTTCGAGGTTTGTGCGACCTAGAGGTTTCGAATGTAGAACAAATGCTGCAAGAATAATTGAAATCGATCAATTATTGGATTAGAGAAGTTGAATAAACCGTTAGGTCGTACTTCGAATTTGGAGGGAGCTTTGAACCGTTTTCTGGATCGGACAGAGGACCACCACACCGACCGAGTACTGCCGCTAGGTATCACTACATTCAAGTCCTTTCAAGTCTCAAGAAGTACCTTTCTTGCTCTTTTGGTTGTAAAGGCGCCTGTCGGTCTGCTTTTGGAGACCTTATGCCATCCCCTTAATGCAAGTAAAGATCTTTCAAATCTAGTTAGTTGGTGTTCGTGTAATCCACTTGATGGTGTCGCACAAAACCTTCGTTCGGCAAAGTGAACTTACAGCACGTGGCTATCCAAATATAACTGCATAGTTCTACCAGTTCTCATTTGCTCCCATGTTGATTATATTTTTTCCTATAAAAGTTCTAGCACTTCGGAACAGCCAACGGATGAACCGGGTGGTTTCATTTGATTCTTCAAGAGGATATCTACGAATGCCAGGAAAAATTACTCTTATTTCGGAAGTTTTCGAGGTCACGATTTTTCTATCGTCACTTCAATTCTACCCTTCAGGGTTGATCGAAATTGATGCCGAGCTTCTAGGACAAACTAAACCGCATATGAGATTTTTGACTCAAGTTTCATAAAATTGAGTTCAGTAGTTTCGGAGAAAAGAAATGGTCGACGGACGGATATTTTTTTAAAATAGATTGGGGGGGGGGGGGTTTAAATTTTTTCTTGGTCGACTACAAATGTATTTTATTGAAAATAATAAACTCAAAAAATAAAATAAAATAAAAAAAATAATATTAAAGATAGGTGCTATAAGACTTAATTGCCATTTAAAGACCAAGAGTTTTTGAAGACCATCAAGTATCTCCCTTAACAGAGAAAATCATAGGTACCTACCAACTTTAATGAGCTTCTTTGCTAGATGAGCATAAATACGTACCATACTCCTAATGTGATGCTCTCGTTTGTCTTGATATAAAAGTTCCTTGAACCCACTGGGTTTCCCATCAACTTACTTGGATTTTTAAAATCCACTGGTATATAAACTGAAAAACAAAACAGCCAAATGAATTGTGAGCAATATAATAATATCATAGAATTGCTTACAAGCTCGTTGGAAATTATAATTTGTAATATATGTAGGTAGGTAGTTACCAGCTATACTTGGGTCCCTAAGCCAGGAAGGTCTTGAGGTTTACAAGATGCATGTATGCATTTCGTGTGGAAAAATGAACCTCCGCTCTTCATCAGGCCACATATATAAATGATGGGGTCAGTATAATACACACAGATGCAATCCAGGGGTCTTGGGAAACACATAAAAATGTGTGTTGGCCACATAGAAGTCAAAGTAATACTCACCCTTTCCTCAATGATTTTGGGATATGTAATGGTAATCACACGCATTTCCCAAGACCCCATGATTGCACCTGTGTACGTTATACTGACTCCATCATTTATATGTAGCCTGATGAAGAGCGGAGGTTCTTTTATCAAATTTTCATAAAAATTGAATTAATTATTGCAATGGCTCAAAAAATTTTGAAATGAAAATTTTGGTAAAATTTCTTCATTGTTTTCCACTCGAAATGCAGAGCTTAACAAATAAAGGAGGATGAACATCTAATGTCTCAACATCTTGTAACCCTCAAGACCTTCCTGGCTTAGGGACAAACGTACTTAGCTGGTAACTACCTACATATATAACAAAATATAATAATTAAGAAAAAAGGAAAATCAATCTAAGATAGAATTAGCCACGTAAAAAGATGAAGCCATAGAGACCAAACAAAAAATACTCAAATGAAAGTGACGCAGGCATTTTATATTCAACTGTCATCGTTTAAAATTATAATGGCAATTACTAAAATGAATCATTTGACTTGAAACTCACCTGAACTAAGATAAAGGAGTCCCTTCTGAAGGCTAGGAGTGTACTTGAACACGATTGGAATGACAACGTACAGTAGGAACAATATCAGCAAAACAGATATAAATGTCCCGATTGCTATCCTGTAAAGAAAAAAAGTTAGGGATAATTAATTTAACTTCTTTCAATAAATAGCAGCAGTTGAAAATATTACAAATTAGGTGGTCAGTGAATAAAGCGCAATTTTTACTCCAGCAACATTGCTGTATCCACCTATGATTTGTGCCCATAAGGCTGAAATTCGCTACTTAAATGTGACTTAGCAATTGCCTTGTTTTAGCAAATTTTCGTGGAAAATGAAGCCATTGCAATGTCTCAAAAATTGAAAAATCAATATTTTAGAAAAATTTTCTTCATTGAAATCCGTTTGGGGACATTCTGAAAGGAATCCTAGAGTTCAACGCTTTTCCATAAATATGTATATATGTGTGTTTGTCATTCCAGACTATAACTCTCCTTAGGATCGAGATAAACATTCCGTTCTTACGCCAAAACATCAAGCTTTCCAAATGAAAGGATTAGTTAACGAACTCATCAGCAATTTTTGAGCACATTAAATTAGTCATATTTCAAAAATGACTAACGGTTAAAAATTGTTAAATTTATATTTTTTGCAGACTTTTAGTCAAAGAAGTTCCTCAACAATGAACTAGTACATCAAAAAATTAATGCACACAATTATGTTGCAATAAGTACTTAAATGTCATCAATATATTTCGCAAAAATCTCCGATGCGTCCATGTGTCCTCAGCAATGAAACAAACTCAGTTACAAATAAAAATGATAAATATGAAATGCTTTTTTGAATGAAAGACTATCACGACTATTATTCAGAAAGAGTTTTTTGTCATACAATTGGTTAACAATTTCTCTTTGCTCAAAGTCCTCATTTTTCAAAACATTGTAACATAATACAGTACGGCTGTATGTAATATACGTTCGTTGGTCAGCCCGGTAGCTCTAGAATTCCAGGCTCAAATTTAAAATTTAATTACCCCAAAAATACTTTTAAAAAAGCGGGTTATTGACAAAAAAGTGTCACAGTTGAAGTATTTATTAGCGCTGAGGCGATTGCGACCACTCCCAGATCTCTAAGATTTATAAATAAGTGAGAAAAATCGATTTTTTGCGTGAAAAATACCCATTATTGACAAAATTTTTGAGTTCAGCTGCATGTTCTAAAATTTTCTTTGTGATCTCGTCACTCGGCTGTTTCCTCAGTTTTATTCAGGACATGGATGGCCTCAATGATCAGAATTTAAGTGTCAAATTTAATGTTATTCACAACTTTTCTTTAAAAATTCGCTCTATTAGTCATGCTGCATGACTGAGTACTTTTTCAATGTGTTAAGTATTAGACTGATAACTGGAACATTCCAGTTGAGGTATAAGTTAAAAATAGATACTAATACGGTACAATTTTTTTAATTGTAAACACAATATAATGAGTATTGTTAGAATTCGAAAGTTATGTATTTGGATAATTTGCCATTCAATTATTATCTTCAATGTATTATCATGAATCAATTTGGTATATATGTTAAAAGTAAAGTTCTGTAATCACCAAATTTGGATCAAATATGTAATTGTAATCTGATTAATAGCATAACATTCAACCTATGTGATCTAACTAGGGTATATTCACTAATACCCACAAAATGTTAGAGAAAAGCTGTTTGCATGTAATCCATTTATTGCGAAGTAAATCCTTCTATTTACCTCACACATTCGGGACAATCAGACAGAGGGTTTTCACGGCAGTTGGCTTTGGGTTCACATAAGTACATAACAACGGGCCAATTGAGGAGTACAATGAGGACTGATGAACTGATTCAGCCCCAGCGTTGGATAAATGCCATGCGTTGAAATATATCTTATCTCTGTCCATCGGCACTTGAGATCAGACACCTTCAATAAAACCTACCTTTCCGGCTGTTACAAGTCGATAAACGATAACAACGCAGATATACAGATGACGACTGAAATTATTCAGCGTTAGGCTATTCGTGGGTACGTGCTCAAGTGTAATGATGTAATTAACCCTGTTTGATAAAATTGGTAGATAAGCAAATAAAAACATGACTAAATTTAGAAAAATAAATAAAAAGTCTATTGATCCACAAATCAATCAAAAGTCAAATCAGTAAATTTTCCAAAAAATTGATATTATTAAAAAATACTGGTTACAAATAAAATGGGGAAATCGATAGTGGAGGTATCCGCAATTCAATTTATCTCTGTTATTGTTGTCTACCAAAGCTTTGGTAACTGTTCGATGGATGTGATAGTTGTCAGCCGTTTGCGGTACTCTGAAAAACTTGTTTCGTCCAGTTCCTTCTTCTTTGTTAACGTTATGATTACAAATGGAATTCCTCCAAGTTTCGGTTATTTTACGTTTTTCAATCCAGGAAAATTTTGATTTTGAGCGGCAGGGGTACTTGGCTGCGGTGAACCGGGTCAGCTTGTTACGCATGTATCAACCCATCCTTGAGGCAAAGAATTCATCAGGTTTTTCCATAAGAGGTCGACATTTGTTATATTTCTGCTTAGAAAGAAGAGTTCATGCAACGTAAACATCTGATGTCCTCTAGTTTTTAAGCAGAAATATTACAAATGTCGACCTCTTGTGGAAAACCCATGTATCTTTTGCCTCAATTTAAATATCACTCCAAGTGAGTTGAATCTACTTAAAGTCTAGTAGAATACTTGAAGTGATTCACTACTTCAGTTGGACTTCAAGTAGATGGCTCAACCCACTAGGAGTTATGTTTATTTACATTAACTAATTTACAATAATTACTTAATTCGAAGTTACAATTGTTCTTAAAATTAAGATAACTCATGGGGATCCCCTAAGTAGTAGAGTAATTTTTTTTATTACAAAATGTGGCAATGTCTACGATTGGGTCCCTGTAGGAGAGTGGGATAAGGAGATGAAAGGACTTCTATCCTTCCTTCCCCTGTAACGGAGCGTCGTTCTATTATTGAACCGGTTTCGGCCCGTTGGCACGGACCCTATTCAAGCATTACATGAAATAAATCTACTCAAAAAGCTCTGAGCACCCTAAGATAAGAAAAACATGCATAATGGTCTACAGGTGTAATGGACACAACATTAAAAAATGACTAAAACAAGGTCAACTAAATCAAGGTACCTTTAGGAACTTCAATCAACTACATGGGGTATAAAAACGTGCACCATCAACACTCTAGTGAGGGGAATGACAAAACTAATGCTGCAACCTCACAGCGTCTGGTAACAAAATAAACCTGACTATTAGGCGTTTAGAATCAAAACCGGACAACTCCCAAAAACCAAATTTTACAGGAGGGGCTGAAATTCATTTGGAGCTGCCAAACTGCCAACTGTAATTGTTTAATTCCCGCAATTATTGCATGTTCTTACTAGGTGAGCCCCTGATTTATTCCCCAAATTTCACCCCCATTCGACTTGTTTTTACAAAGATTTGCCAAAAAAACCAATTTTTCTGTCCGGTTTTGAAACTAAAATTGGCGTTTGTCCGTTTTTGAAACTAGCTCTACCCTAATTGTAAATTCTCACCAGCAAATTACTTTAAAAAGTCATTGCATTCTTTCAATATCCGAACTTCAAGTAAGTACTCTTTGGTATTCCATTCACCTAATTACAGTTGATGGGTGGGGGAAAGTGAACAAAAAACAGGATTAATTCATAAATTTCAGTCTCTATTACAACGTTTTCGAAATTCTCAACTCACGAAAGCCTAATAAAAATGTCAGTACTTATTGACACATTCATTGTTACCGAACATTCTGTAACGGCCCAAAAATATTTGATACCTCGACAGGAGTTCGAACTCGCGTCGTCACAACGACGAGAAATTAAATTTCCCGAAGTTGCAACGCTCTAACGACCAGAGCTAAGAGGCCAGGGTGATCAAACCTTTTCGACTGTTGAGAGTTATTTTCCTGGAGCGTAACAATTCTGACATACAGTAGAAAATACACGTTCTGAATTTGAACACAATAAACAAGAATATATATTTTAAAATTTCAGAGAAGAATGACTCACATATTTTCAAAATCAGAAGAGGGTGTTCCTAAAAAAAAATTGGACTTAGATTGGTAAAACAAAATTTCTGAGCGGCTCAAAAACCATCTTTTCTAAAATCACAGCAACTAAGTAGTAATGTCCAGTGACTGACCTTTCTGAAATTCAAATTTACGTTTCAATTTTCAACGTCAACGAAATTCTCGATTTGCAACAGCTTAGAAAAAAAATGTCAGTCTTTGTTGACACATTCTTTGTTTGAACACAATAACGAAGAGTATAACTAAAAATTTCGAAGAAGTATGACTCCAACGTTTAAAATCACAAGAGAATGTTTCTAGAAAAATAATGTTTCTATTATCTTTGCACTTAGATTGGTAAACCTAAATATTAAGCGTCTCAAAAAATTCTTTAATAAAATCACAGCAATTAGTCCACAGTGGCCATTGACTAGTATCCTGTCAATTTCTGTAAAATTATTCATATTATTATATGTGCAGTGAGAATTCTTCTGTGGCGATTTCACAGCATTCTCCTATATCGTCGGTATCATCATCAGGTGCAGTAGGTTATCTTTTTCCGATTTTGAGTTCGGACAAAGTAGTGGATTGAGATGGATCGCGTCTTCAGACGTTCGTTTTCACTCGTCCTGACCCTGTCAGGTGATCTTCCCTCAGTAAACTTGCAGAGGAAAGCGTCTTGAACTGCTTTATCACAGCTCAAATAAAACAAATTATGAAAATGCTTTGCATCTTCTATTTGGATTTTGTGGCATTCGGTATGGTTCTTCTTATGTTTACAACGGATAAAGTTCTTAGACGTAATGAACCCCGGGGATGCATACCTTTCCCTTTTCGCTACGTTCTTCTTCCATAGCTTCTCGTTTTTCCGTCGTTTTCTTGGGTTCTCCAGTTCTTCAGCAACTCTCACATCCATCACAACGTTCACAATATCACAAAATAAAAACCGATTCGAAAAGTTTGTCGAGAGAAAAGCACAACAAAACAGCCGGACGAGATAAAACGGCGTTATCAGTGGTGGTTGTCATAACGACTGGGAGCGCGACTGTGGCGAACCTGGCGGCTTTAAGAGGAACCTGGAATTGTCCGCTTTTGAAACTAACCCGACATTTCGGCATATTGTTTCTCATGGTTTTAGTCCAGTTATGAACCCACACTTTTAAGAGCATAAAAATGTTTGTTCAAACTTGTAAAAAATGTGAAAACATCATTTTCTGAAATTTTGGAGTTGTCCGGTTTTGATTCTAAACGCCTATAGTACCCATTGCAGCTATAATGACTAACAATGGGAACGGGGGTAAGGAAAAGAAAGGACCATATGCATTAAAGTAACAATAACAGTAACAGTCAATAAATAATTTAAAAAAGGATGTAACCGCAAATTACTTAATCAACTATCAGCATCAAACTTATCAAGGACTTTGTTCACCTCCCATAGGTGCAATGGGGCCTAAATCCTCAATGTTCGGAGTAGATTGGTTTTCCGGTTCTCGGATCCCCATCTATCGCCAAACGCAGCCGGACGCGCATTCTCCTGGATTCTGACGGGAACTGTCACAAACTGGTCACCAGTGTTCAACTTTAGTTACTGATACTAAACATTGTTGACCAGTTTGGTACTGATAGTTGTGTAAAGAACGTGCTGTTATATCCTTTTATTTAAAATTATTCATTGATTGTTACTGCTAGTGTTAATTTAATGTATACGCCCCCCCCCCCCCCCCCCCCCAGTTCCCATTGTTAGTCATCATAGCTGCAATGGTACTAGTCAGGTTTATTTTGTTCCCGACGCACAGTGGTCTCTAAATCGATTCTGTCGGATCAAAATTATTTTATTGGCTATTCTTATAGGAAATTTTGCGCAAATTCCGAATATACCACATGTTTCTCTACCTAAAACCGCTCCTTAACGTAAACTTCAAAAAATCATTTTAAAAAACGTTTTTTAACATATTGTCCGTTCTAGCCGCTATAAATAACATTCAAAACAATTAGTGTACAAGAAAAATGTTGTAGAGAATGAAATTCTGCGTCGATTGGTCACCAGAAAAAGTAAAAAGCACCAAAAATAAGGAAGATATTGAATTTAAAAGTTTTACAAAACCAGGAAATCTCGTTTTCAGCATATTAAAGGTCAAACTTGACATTAAATCGAGTTCCTTAAAGAATGTTACATGCACTTCCCTTCTGCCTCTCATTTTTAAGAAGTTAAAATTACTCGTATTTCAACTTGGATTAATCCAAATATCAACCACCAATAACGTTTCTTGTTAAGATCATAATCTAAAGACATAAGGAACTGGTCCAAACCAACAGTAGAATATCGTCAAAACTTTGCCTTTACACTTTTATCATGATTGGTGAGCTTCTTACTAGAACAATACTGTGGTGGTCAAAAATTCCCTTCACATATATCAACGAAGGGTGTTGGATAATAATTATACTTAAACCATATTTTACCGAGACAAACACATTTTAATGAGCAAAAGAAAGGAACCCAGCAAGCTTCAAAGACACTCATGCACCATACAATCACAGAGAAGATGTAAAAAAGTAAGGAAGGTACTCACAAAAAACTGGTAAATGCCACAGTAAATGCTATAAGTAAATAGCAATAGACTGCAATGCCTTTGTACAGAATCTCGAGTTCCATGTCAAGGCCTAGTGAGTGAAAACGCTTTTGGGTAGAACATGCAGCTTTCATTAACGTGTTTAATGTACGCAAATAGAAGAATAATGTGGTTTTTGAATATTCTTATTTATTTGTTTACTGAGAAGTCTAAAATCTGAAACAACGTTGAGGAAAAGCGTTACACTCAAGCAGCTAAATCAAACAAAAAAGAATTTTGACAAATGAAATTGTTTGAATGAATAAATATTAATTTTAATACAACCAATAAGGGATCCCGCTATCGGGTTTTTTTGCCCGTGCGCGATTTCCG
The DNA here is from genome assembly GCA_030762985.1 of Adelphocoris suturalis. NCBI lineage: Eukaryota > Metazoa > Arthropoda > Insecta > Hemiptera > Miridae > Adelphocoris > Adelphocoris suturalis. Next base: position 120,514,726 of record CM061042.1, read on the forward strand.
GTTTTCCACGCCATTTCACAAAGTACCAACCATTTTGACATTTTATGTCTTTACTTTGGCACATTAACGAAAAAAGCGTTAACAAAAAGCGTTACGGTTGGTTTTCTGATGGTTTCCGCTTACAACCGAGTCGTTGCTAGGGAAATGGTACTTCGTCGATTTTCATCCCACAAAATTCGTTGACCATTCGTTCGAAAGCTCTCGACTTATCGTAGCTAGGAAGCTGTAATTTCGTTTGTAGCCTCTTTAGGACATTTACTTGACGATGCTCAGGGTCCGGATCAGATGTGTGGCTCTTAAAGCTAATTTCTATGCTTTACACTCTAGGAAGCTGTAATTTTGTACGTAGCCTCTTTAGGACATTTACTTGACGATGCCCAGGGTCCGGATCAGATGAGTGGCTCTAAAAGCTAATTTCTATGCTTTACACTCTAGGAAGCTGTAATTTCGTATGTATGTAGCCTCTTCAGGACATTTACTTGACGATGCCCAGGGTCCGGATCAGATGAGTGGGTCTTAAAGCTAATATCTATGCTTTACACTCTAGGAAGCTGTAATTTCATATGTAGCCTCTTTATGACATTTACTTGACGATGCCCAGGGTCCGGATCAGATGAGTGGCTCTTAAAGCTAATTTCTATGCTTTACACTCTAGGAAGCTGTAATTTCGTATGTAGCCTCTTTAAGACATTTACTTGACGATGCCTAGGGTTCGGATCAGATGAGTGGCTCATAAAGCTAATTTCTATGCTTTACACTCTAGGAAGCTGTAATTTCGTATGTAGCCTCTTTAGGACATTTACTTGACGATGCCCAGGGTCCGGATCAGATGAGTGGCTCTTAGAGCTTGCATACGAGTCTGCAACTAAAGACATAAAATTTCCCAATGTGTTGCAGACTCGTATGCAAGCGTTTTGCTCAGATAACTGGTTTGGATGTAAAAATACATAATATCAAATGTCAATTTATAACTTTGGTCTCCCATCAGATGGACGGTGGATGGAAATGATAAATTTATCCGACGTTTTGGTATAATGTTCCTTTCATTGATACATTACGCACATCCAAGTTTCAACAACTTTCACGCTTTTTTTGGTGAGACAGAATTTTTGTAAACTCATTTTTTGCACAAATGACCCATTTCCTGGTAATGTACTTACTCATGATATGGGTTCCACATTTTTAGGGTAGCACATCTATATACAGTATTTAAATTCATGAAAACAAAAATCATTCATGTTTCTAAAATTGACGTTGAAAACATTTTTCTCAAATTATTTTTATTGCAAAAAGAAAAAAAGTATCACACTCTATTAATGAATATAGCTTAGATAAACACTCTCTTGAAATCTGAACGAAATCGGTTGAATAGTTCCAGAGAAAACGGGTCTTTTGTTGTACAAATTCAGCAGAGTCATTTGACAAGAGGTAGCCGGCCGCCAGGGAGCGCGGTGGATTCCATCGAACGAACTCCTTTCCGATTCTCGAGTTTCTATTGGTAGGTAATCAAAACTCTTGATACCAGTGACATTTCAATTTTCGCCTGCCTAGTGGCTAGCGGTAGTATGACTAAAGTACCTTGTTAGAATGACATACCTTCTGTTAGTTAACGTTTAAGTTAAACAATTCTTTTTTTACCACTTCTAGTCATCAGATTTGCTTTATTCACTCTAGAATGATGTCTAGATTGAAAATTAGCAAGAAAAAATATAGATCGGTAATTACGTGATGAGCCACATGTTAAGCGCATTTTCTTTCAGAGAAATTAGCATTAAGAGCTCACTCAGCTGATAGTTCGGTAAGTTGAAATCCTATTCTATCTGTCTCACAGAGGTTCCGTTCCAAATTTCAGCGTTATAGGATAAATTGCGTAGAAATTGGCGCTAAGAGCTCACTCAGCTGATCGGGATGGTTCGGCAAGTTAAAATCATATCCTACATGACTCACAGAGGTTCCACTTCATATTTCAGCTTCTTAGGATAAATAGCATAGAAATTGGATTTTAGAATCACGAAATCAGCTCATACTGCTGATTATCAATGACGATTTTCGCAACCACTTCATTTTGAATGACTAGGATATTATTTTGCGACAAATCCCGTCAAATTCGGTCCAACTGTTCTCGAGTTGAAGAGCTTTTACGAGGATAAACATATATAGATACAAAAACGGACAAAATTAGTAGTGCATTTTTAAAAAGAAAATGCAAAAAAAATTTATATATATTTTGTTATTTTTTATAGGTATACTCATAAGTATATAAATTTTTTTTCTACGCGATAGCGGGTCCCCAGGGGTGACTACTTATGTGAAAAGGACAAAGTGGAAAAATATTTTAGACTGATGAAGCTGTGGCTCCCGTAGAGGGTTTAGCACAACGTATTGATTAGAAAAAAAAAAAACTAAAAATTATGGATTGTAAATACAGGGTATGTCAGGATTTTATGAAATTATTATGTATGGTTTTACGGGAGTGATTGAGAAAACACACGTAAGTACATTATAACTAAGTTGACAAATCATTGTGCAATTCAAAACGAAAATCGTGCACTATCTATGTTAGAATAATATGGGTAATCAACTCGAGCATTCCACGCTGAGAGAAAAAGGAATGAAACATCAAAGAAAACGTGAAACATAAGGAATTGATAGAAAAAGGAACGGTAAAGCTGTTTGATGAGGTCCTAATGTTGTAAATAGTTACTTTTGCGTAATATATATACCTAATGTAAATCTGAATCAATTATTATTCCATCAATTTTGATTACGTTATCATTTTTTCTTCAAGAATACAATACAGAACTATCCTTTGTTGGGAAAAACAGGATTCGAGGCACTACAGACCCGTTAAGGTTTGTTCCATTAGAGGACAATGGTTGTTCAACAACAACGAACCATTAAAAGTTAAAACCTCCAACATTAACTGTTATTTCTCAAACATAAAATGTCCACCCGCGAGTCACCAAAAAGAGCATCTTAAGGTCCTAATGTTGGAAATGAATGATGTGGACTGCAGTCACTTCTGTGCAATCCTTCTGGGAATGAACCTATTGCAATGTACATCAATACACAGAATGCGACAGCTAGTTCCATAGCAAATCGTTTCTTCTTTCAACGAATTTTCGTAAGAAATGAAAATATTGCAATAGCTCCAAACATTTTAAAATGAAAATTTTCTTAATTGAAATCCGTTTTGTGGCATTTTGAAATGATTCCTCGATTCTAATACCTTTTCATAGGTACCTACACATTCATATATATTTATTATTTTGTTCATATATTATATAACTGTCATTCCAGAGGATTAAGATAAAAAATGCGATCTTGTGCCAAAATTCAAGCTTCCCAAATGAAAGGACGAGTTCGCTGGCCAGCACTTTTTGAGCACTTTAAATTGATTAAATTTCAAAAACTTTGCTCAAAAATATCTAAAAACTGCTAAAAACTGTTAAATTTATATTGATAGCAGAATTTTAGTCAAAAGAAGTTTATACTCGTAAACGAAGAACAGGAACACTAAAAAAACGAAAATTAAAGAACATGAAAAAAAAAAAAAAAATTATGTTGAAAAATGTTCTTAAATATCATTAATATTTGTTTAAAAAAAAAATCGATAAAAACTGGCAAAGAGGTAAAAATCCGAAGTCAATTTTGAATTTAGAATATAATTTAGAACAAGTCCCCCCCCCCTCCCTAATTAAATTGGTAGTTGACAATTACTCTGCATTCAAAGGGCTCACATTTCAAAACAATGAAACAATAGTAGGGGTTTTTTGAGGGGATGAGATAGTTGCATGGCTATTTCATGATGATTTATTGCAGGTCCAAGTACTTGGCCTGTGTACAGGCTTCATCAGGGGTACTAATACTGTTTGGTTAGCTATTCAGTCTTGCATTTTATGAAAATCATGGTTTTTTACAATGATGGTAGAGGGACTTTGGGTACTGTATTTCAGTGACCCTCACTGCGACCCAGAGGATCTATTGTGGAAAATCATGGTTTCAACAGGTTTCATCTTGTCATTACTAGTTGGTTATATGAAAAGCAGTTCGATTCAGGTTGAGGTTCCATTATGTGTAAGTTTTCAAAAGTTAGATCAGGGTGGCCCCCAAATGCAAATTTTTAATTTCCCTGACCAAATTTCAGATTTTCCTGACAAAAAATATCAAATTCAATTTTTTTTGTTTTCTCGTCATTTTATTGTACCTTTAATGCTTCTAAAACGAAAATCGTATAATTTAAAGAAAAAACAGACTACTTATATCTAGTATACTTATATTCAGCAATTTCATTGCCCTCGAAGTGCTCAAACATCATAACAATTTAACCTAAATGTAATACGAGAATTTACGAAAATTCACCCATACGATATTTGCTGCATGACTTTCTACTTAATATGTTATCAATTTGTGATCTGAAGCTATTTGTCGAAGTACTTTCCTTACATGGATAAGAAATCTGGACCTAAGAGAGACCTAAGAAAGGTCTGGTGATAGCTCAAAATTTTCGACCGACAGCAAAAAATGTCAAACTTTTTTTCACCTACTACCAATCGTTGCCAGAGAGAGTATAACTTGTAAAGTTGCTCTGTGAATTCATAACACACGACTCCACATTCCAATGGGCCAATCCCCCCCCCCCCCCCCCCCCCCCCTCCTAACGCTCCTGAGAAGTCCTAGCTATGTATACAAACTAGTTTTGGGATCCTTACTGGATCAATCCACTACACTAATCAGTTGATTTTTCTCACAAATGGTTTACTCTAGGTGAAGCAGTTACCAGGGAAGCCAATTGCATAACCATTCACTTCTTATGTGCGTGTAGAGTTGCTACTTTTGTACAGTTTAACCACAACGCTTGATAATTATTTTTGTCATTCCTATAACGTACCTATGAAATAATATGCACCTAGTAAGATAAAGTACGCTATTGAAGTTTGATTGTTTAGGAGTTAAATATACTTGAAAATGCTCTAAATTATTACACCCAAGTTTTCATTTTAAAAATTCCCTGACTTTCCCAGTTGACGGCTACCCTGTAGATGTATTGTAAACTTCATATAATTATTCATTATATAGTGGCAAATAGCATAAAACTAGCATATAAGATGAAAAGGTAGACCTCAAAGGTTGGAACCCCAACCAGAATAGAACTGCATCTCATAAAACCAACCAGTAATGACAAGGTGCAACCTAATGAAACCATGATTTTATATAATGCAAGACTGAATAGCAAACCAACAGTATTAGTATCCCTGATGAGGCCTGTGCACAGGCGAAAGAAGGTACTTGGACCTGCAATAAATCATAGCCATACTTACATCCCCTCAAATCACACCTACCATAGTAAATGTATGGCAACACACCCATAATTTTGTAATATAATTCGATGATATGATATTGATGATTATTATGTGATATTTTACGAAAATTACCTCATACGATCGTGCTACATATAGGTAACCTCTCTTTTAACGATTAATTAAAAATGACATATAGAGTAGTGGATTGGCAAATATGAAGGTATTTTTTAAATCGCCAAACACTATTTAAGACAACTTACAGTTATCAGTTGCGTAAGTTTCGTGTGATTGAATGTAAGTAGCCCGTTTGCGATAGATAATCTCCAATACCACAAGAATATAATCGAGTGCGTGATTAGAATGACTCATCCTAATCGTCAATCGGGATCACACTGACTAACGATGACCCTTTGAAATGGATCATTAACTTTTACAAAAGTAGATGACAATAGCTGGCAATTGAAAATTACTAGCTATAAATGAATCATTGATCGAGTGCTATACATTCACATGGTTCCCACAATCAGAGGTTCAAAAATGAGACCATTTTATCTTACATTGGGATCCTTGGCCATCGCCGAATATTTTCAACTCGACACCCCAGGTACAATTTGGCTACTCGGTGCATCATAGTTGTACAGGGTGGCCCCCAAATGGAAATTTTAAAATTCCCTGACATTTCCCTGACTTTTCCCTGACCGAACTCCATATTTCCCTGACAAAAAATATCAAACTCATATATGTATAGCGTCACCTTTAATGCTTCAAAAATGAAAATCGTATAATTTAAAAAAGAAAAATATCCTACTCCAGGAGTAATAATGAAGGTGAAGCATGGGAGAAAAGATACTTTTTAAAGTAATTGAATTTGTGAAAGAATTTAATTAAATAGTTTTTAAAAAATCGCAGTTAGACGAACAGAATGGTTTTGACATACTACATACTTAAGGTAACTAAAATATTCCACAGTAAATTCAGGTAAAAAATAAACTGAGAATGAGGAAAAAACTACAATAAGTTTCAAAACCCAGTTTTGGTATTTCGAATTCAAAAACATAATAACGAATGCTAAACGGCCACAAGGTTCTTCAAACACTATCGTATCAAAACACTAGATTCTATGACTAGTGACATTTTACATATTAATACAACCTAATTGTTAATGACATATTAGGTTGTATGCGTGCGTGTGTCATTCCAGACGATAACTTTCTTTAGGATCAATACAAAAAATCCGTTCTTTCGTCAAAAATTCAAGTATTTCATAAATATATAAAAAAGTTCATTAATATGTGAAAAAAAAAAATAGAATAAATAAAAATAAGTAATAATAAATAAATAAAAACTGGAGAAAAGAAAACTGCTAGAAACCCGAAATCATTTGTTGAATAGCAGACCATAATTTAGAATGAGTTTTTTGCCATAAAATGTATATTTAACAACTTCATTGCCCTCAAAGTTCTCAATTTTCAAAACAATTTACCTAACCTAAATGTAAAACGACAAATTACGAAAATTCGCCTTTAATCATGCTGCATTACTTTTCATTTAATATTTTATGGTCTCTCAATTTGTGATCTGAAGCGATTTGTTGAAGATCAAATTCAAATTTTAATCATTTGTGTTGAAAAAAGGAAAAGTTTTTAACAAGGATATTTCTTAGCTTTGTGGATAATTCCAAATTTTCGCCCGACTGCAATAAATGTCTCGCTTTTTTCCACCTACTTCCAATCGGTGCCTTATTTCCCATCCCACAAAAATCTTTCGTTGGAAAGCTATGAATTTATTACACATGGCTTCACATTTCAATAGGCCAACATGAGAAGTCCTAGCTTATGCACACTGATTATGTAAATATTATGCAGTATGATAAAGTACGCCGTTGAAGTTTTATTGTTTAGGAGTTAAAATAAACCTAAAAACACTGCAAATTATTACACAAAGTATTGATTGAAAAAATTCCCTGACATTTTGGTGTTTTTTGCAAAATTCCCTGACATTTCCCTGACTTTTCCCGTCGCACAAAATTCCCTGACAATTCCAGGTTTTCCCTGACTTTTCCCGTTGGGGGCCACCCTGTTGTAGGGAACTGATGGTCAATAACCAGTGGGCCTAAGGCCAATTTCACAGACAAAACTCTCTTTTAATAGTGAAAACAGATTTTTCTAACTTTCAAAATTTAGCCTTAAAATATAAATAGAGCCAATTTTGGGGTACCAACTCTGCATTTTTTGAAAAGTAGGTAGATGTATCAGTTTTCTGTGAATAACTAAATTCGTATTTTGGTAGCCAATTTGAATTAGGTCTGATAACGATGAGCTTTAGTATTTTCAAGCCGACTCAATTAGGTACAAATTTAAAACCCTTTGGATTACCAGCGTACAGCTCGAGTGCTTGCTCCAGAAGTGGCATTATTAGTGATAATAGAAACTCTTTCAAATAGTGAATTTAAAATAAACCCAACCTATTAACAACTGAAATTAAAGGTGATTGTGATATGTAGCAGCTAAAAAAATAGGAAGCAAGAAGAAATATAGGTGAATACCTACCTAATGGCAAGAAGGGATAGTTAATTAGATAGAAAGCATTCAAAACTAAAAGGAAAGAAAATTCAGGTCAACTTACCTTCTCATCAACTTTTTCTTATATAAGACTTTCATGGTAAATCTTCGACAAAACCTGAAACAATTATGGTGATTATAAATCGGGAGTGGAAGACAAAGATGAATTATTTACAGCACTGACCGAATCACAATCATGAATATGATTAAAAAACATTGGTTAGGTAGATAATCCACGACATAGCCACGCATGAAATATTAATTCATAAGATACAGGTTCCAATTTGACAGTATTAACAACAGCTTTTCAGAGAAGAACGCAAATAAAGAAAACAATAACCCTACGGAGAGAAATCAGAATCATAGACAGGGTGTCCCGCTCTTGGTGTGAAAAATGTATTTGGGCGAGACTAGACCGAAAATGGTGCAAAACACCGCTGCTCTTCTACATCAACCCGTTCCCTAGATATGCTTTTTTTAAAGCATTTTTATTTCCTAGAGAAAAGCACATTTTTGACATGAAAACCCAAATTTCTCCTCTTTTAATAAACTTTTCTCCACTTCTGACCACATTTTCGGAATCAACGTTGAATTTCCCATGAAAACATGATTTCAATATTTGTTAAACAGAATTCAGACTCATTTACTATAAAACAAACGCTTAATCTTTTAGAACTTGGGGATAGAAAAATTGATTGAATTTAAAAAAAAAAAAAGCTACTCCAAAAATAATCTTGGGGACTGTCAATTTTCACAGGAACTGCTTCATTTAATAGGTTTGTTCGAGCTGTCCATTTCCAGAGCTGCTCCGTACAAGCTGGGCAGTCAGCTGATTTGCAGGGATCAGGGAGAGGGCTGCAATGAGCAGGGTCACAGCACGAACGCTCTGGAGCAGACCAGCATGGATATGGAGAGAGCATGGTATTTAGCGTGATTCTTGCATTTCAGTTTCGGAGTTTCGTAAGCATAACGGAGCTTACGTATTTCCTGGTCCATCATCAATCTCAAATATTTAGTTAAACTCGGACACAAAGCGGAAAAAACCTGCGGATTTCATACAGAAACAGGTGAAAAAATACAAGTCCTTTGTTGACGAACCTTGATCAGGTTATGGAGGTTCAAGGAAGGAAAAATCAGGTTATCCTACGCTAATTAGATGGCATGCGCGGAACACGTTGCTCTTCCTGATCGGTCAGAGCAGGCGAGCAAGTTCGGAGCAGTTCAGAGCTAGCTCAGCGGGCCAGCTCGAACGATGGCAGAGCTGCCACGGAGCAGCCATTTGGCCAGCTCGAATGGCCACCTTGCTCAATGCGCTTGCGCGGGGGAGCTTTAAGCAAGTTCAGTGGACAGCTCGAACAAACCTAATCCTCTTTGCAACTACCATACCTGAAGTAAGTCGCTGCTGTAGTAACCGCATATCGTGATTTTGAATCCATTTGCTCTGGAAGAGACATTTCTGATTCTCAAAAAGATTTTTTGATAACATAAATGTTAATATTTATCTAAATATTTTTCGATAATCTAAAGTTATTTTCGTCAATAACATTATTAATTTTTTAGGTGGCCAAGAAAAAAGCATTTGTTTTGCTGTGAGTACTTCCAAGAGAAATAAATCACCAAGCAAAATGAAGTTCAACCATTTCAACTGGAGGTTCATCGTTTTTAGTTATAGATTGCACTATTTCGTCAAATTAAATTACCTAATATACCCGTTTTACATGTAACTGAGTACAGTGAAATTTAACCTTTTTGTCACAATTGGTAAGTTCGAGTAGGTGGGACATTGGAAAATGTTAGTAGCCATCTATTTATGAGCATTCCCTAAGTGATAAATAATTAGATCCACCAAACGAACCACCTTGGAAGGTCTGATTTCAAACTCTAGTGCTGCTATCTATAGGAGGCCAACTGAAGTCTAGAGAAATGATAAAGATTATTTTTATAAATTTATATTGTATAAGTTCTTTTTCTGCATGACAAATATTCCTATTAACCTATGTATTACCTATTAATACATAGGTAAAGGTCGTGCACTGTAACCCTGCCAGTTTTTCTGAGTAGTACCATTCTTTGAGTATAATAAAAATTGAGGTCTACTGCTCTGATTTTAACGCTGTTTTCCTGTCAGAAGATATGTACCGCTAGCATCGTGGAAGTCTCGGAGAAATTACTCGATTTTCAAGATAGCCATTCACCATTCTGTTTCAAAGTTCCAGTAATAGGTATCTAGTATAAAATTGCATTTTGTAGATTAAAGAGGATTTGGATGTTTTAATTACGAGCATACGTACAACTTTGGAATAAAATAAAATGGTATTACAGTGTTTGACGAGCAGATGGCTTTCTTCATTAGTTTCACTGTGGAAGCAAGTTCTTGGGTAACACTGTTCACAATTTTAGCCTTGGTTCCTTACCATAATTTCAATGAAACTCTACATCATTTCCTCGTACACAAAAAGATTTTACAGATTACAGTAAGTAGTTGTGATTATTTAGAGCGAAAGTGAATGAGGAGTTACTACTTTGTCATTCATTTTGAAATGAGTGGGTGAATTTCCATGGAGCGGCGCCATGCTTGTGGCACTTATCTCCCGACAGGGGAACAGCATTGAAATCAGAGCAACAGCCCTCCATGTTATATATATATACTCAAAGAACTAGACTCTACAAAACAACACAATTTTTTATTAACCCTCCTATACTTATCCTTTTTATGGCTTTCACTTTCCATAACACCAGTTAAAATGTTTGCAATGCATGGATGAAAGTGTTTCACAGGTAGAAAACCAGAGTTTCTGAGGTAGGTACCCCAGAAGTCTCGTGTTCTCCCTACAGAGTGTTCTGGTGTGCGCATGCAGGGTTGCCAACACCCCAGCACGATAATGCGGTATGTTTGGGCCAAAAGCCGGTAGGTACATTCTGGGTTTTTAATTTGGAAATCCAGTGGGGAATCCGGTACTTATTTAGTCAGTTTGGAGTGACCACACCCCTTTTGAGCGTATGAACAGTGTGAAAGCCTGTTCAGAGTACAGAAGCACTGAGAATTCATATAAACAGTGTCCATGGAAGTTTCTCTTTTCCCATCCTTGCATGAAAGAAAGGTCATGTTAGCAGTCACTTTAAAATCATCATAAGCTTTGAGTAAGGATGAAGGATATAAATCAGGTTATTAGAGCTTGTTAGCTTTAGCTTTACGTCTGCTAACTCCTATTTAAGGATCTGGAGGTACCCGAAAATGAACTGACTGCACCCGTCTTCATTCAGTTTTAGGGAAAGCAAATGTTGAAAAGAGAATGGTTGGTAGGTGGTTTCAAAGTTGAACAAGAAGAAAGCTTTTGGAGCGTTCACAACTTTGTGATTGGACTCCTGTTTTAGGTATTTTGTTGAAAACTCGAAATCCTGGAACATTTGAGGCTTAAACCGGCGACCCGGTACAAAAAGTGAAAATCCGGTACACGTACCGCAATGCCGGACATTGTGCGCATGGCCTGACGTGGTGGATGACATGACTTTCCCCTTGTTGATACCTTGCGTCACCCCAAATTGTTCCCCCATTGACCTCATCAATACTGGTTGAAAATGAGAATTATATTATTAATAAATAAATAATTATAATAAAAGACAAATAAACCAAAAAACTGCAAAAATCAAAAACAATTTGTGTCTACCACAAATGCCTTCATAGGTAACAAAAGAAGAGCAAATCGGTAAGATCCTTGTTTACGTGCTGCGCTCTACCTCGAGCTTCTCATGTTCAAAGCCCCATTAAATAACTAGTAGCTTTGTTCCATTAACACTTCGAGTGCGACCCCCGGGGCTCCTCCAGAGTTGTCGTGGGGTTAGCTCCAAGGTCGCCCACTTTCGTGTTGTTGGAACACTTCAAAGCTCACCCGAGAGTTCAAAACGTGTTAACAGTAGTTGAAATTTGACGTAACACATATGTGATAACAAACGTGAGAGAGGTGTGATAAATGTAGTAGAGAAGGTTACACGAATAGTGGTTCACCCAATGGTAGCAGGATATTTCAAATTGCGCATACATAGGACTCGGATGAAACCCCGACAAAAGTGTGGGGCTGCTTGGGGGCGCTCTAAAGCTGGATTCACATGGAGCAGAACGAGCGCGGAAAGCGGAAGGATGGAAAAACCAGTGGAGGGGGTGGCGGAGTCGGAAAGATTGTTCACATGAAGCGGTCTCCTTGGTGAACGGAATCATAACCTTCCTACTGAAAGCCTCTCTGATTTGAAACCTCTACTTGCAGTTATCAACATTCCTGTCTAGTGAGCTTGCCTGGAGCTCGACAGAACGCGGAAACAGTATAAAAATTTCTACCACCGTCCGCCCCTTCCGACAACATGGCAGCCACCTACCTCAACTGCTGTCTCAGCAGCCAATCAGATTGCGTGAATCCAGCTTAAGATCTTTTGGAACACGGAGCTCTCAACCCCATAACCTTGTTGGAACAAAGCTGTATTATATCAAGCAGAGGTCCAACTCAGATCCATATGTAGAATGTAACTTCTTATTTATTTTATACATACTCCCGGGGAGCCATATGTCTGATCCAGCTTCCGGAAATTTGATGTCAAATTATTGTCCATGGAATTTCATGTTTTAAAACAGACTCTACCTCAGATTAATACTGTTATTAGTGAACTTTGAAATCCGAGGTTTACAACAAGGAAGTTCCATACAGTGAAACTTATGAATAATAATCTGACCCATAGGGTACAGTAGGTAGTAATGACGAGCCCTTTTTTTTAATACTTAGACAATTATCTCTGGATGTCCTCAATGATGAATAGCCGGTAGTTCACTTACCTCGAACTACCTATGGTAGCATCCCTAATACTGAATCATTGTTGATAAGTACACAATATTAATAACAATGAATGAATCATACCGCGTGTGACACTGAATGAGATCAATTCGGCCTATAAGAACAAATAAGAATGTGGAGCGATGGGAAGTGAACGGGGTGCAATGAGAGTGCGCAAACTACCGACTCTGTAGCCTCACGAATAATAATAGAACGAAATCCCGGAGCAGCGGCCGCAACCCAGAAATCAAATTGACAGAATTAGAAAGCAAACATTTTTGTGTAAATACTAACATAGCGGCAGCGTTGGATCAAAACTAGGAGAAACTGATGAAATTTATCTCCAGAGATGTGATTCGTTTTCAACAAGGCTTCGCACCATGCCACATTGGTAGAATGTCGACAGTTTCATTATAACATCGTTCACAATTATTTCGTGTAGTTAATGGGCATGAAATCACACCCTGAAAACTCAGGCGAGGACAAAGACGACGGAAGATGTGTACGTCACTAGCAAATAAAAAGATACTGCTAAGCAAAAAAAGCAGAAACAAAACGAATAAAATGATGAAAACAAGTGATAAGAATGATAAGAGATAAGCGTGCCTTCTTGGTGGTGGCATCTGGCGGCTAATTTGAGTAACTACAGATTTCCCGCTTTATTTCGTCTGGCTTCACCACAGAACTTCAATGGACTAGCGGACTTCAAAGGCCTACGTCAGGTTTGTTTGCCATCACTTTTGGTCCGAACGATTTCTTCCATAGTTTTTGCATTTTAATCAGCGACACCTAGCTAAATGTCCTAAACCTAATGGTACAAACTTAAGGGGTCAAATCTAGAGCTAATGTCTGATTGAAAGTTCCTCCTGAGTGTTTTTTACACTTTGTTTTTGAGTAATTTAATTTTAAAAGTTTTTTTCCGTGTTTTCTACCTTATGACATGAAAACGGCCGTAACTCCCGTGGGTCAATATAAAATAAAAAAGTAAGGACACCGTGGGAAAGAAAGGGAAATTTCCTATAGCCCTGATGCCAAACCAATAATTTTTATGCCAACTTAATACGAAAAAAGAGGCTAAAATGCACATTTAGAAACATTTCCAGAATTAAATTTTTTTCATTTGTTTTTCTGATCTCACTGCACACATTTCGGAAAGAACTCCATGGAGAAAACCTTCTCGGTATGTACTTCTGCTTTCAACGGCATAGTCAATTTTACTTTTACTTCGCTATTTGGGGGAGAAAATTATGTTTATTTTAACCCTCTTTTGGCCAGCTTTAAATTAAAATTTATATTTTTTCTTCCATTTTTTCGCTTTAGAAGGCACAAATAAAGGAGGAATTAAAAAAAAATATGTAGGTATTTTAAGTTGAAATGGTGAAATTGTTAACTATAATTAACAATGGCAAGATGCAATAATTTTTTGCTAGTTGAAAGGTGTACACCTTTTTTTCCCCCTTTAAAAAACAGGCATTCAAAAATGTCATAAAACAAGATTATAAATTAATATAAAATATTTTTATTCAAAATTATAATTAAATGAACATTTTTCCAATAGACTGCGGGCAAGACATGTCTTGGTTAAAAATGACTAAAAATGGCTAAAAATCGTTAAATTTATATTTTTCAGCAGAATATTGCTCAAATAAAGTTTATTAACTATAAAATAGAATATTCAAAAATTTATGTGGGTACAAAATTATGCTGACAAATGTACTTGAATTTCATTAAAATTTGCTAAAAATCAATAATAAACTGAAAAAACTAAAAATTCAAAATCTTGTTTGGAATAGGAGATTTATTATACTGAATACATTTTTTCCCATAAAATTGATAGTTAAAAATTTATTTGCACCCAAAAAGCTCAAATTTCAGTACAATTTAACATATTATAATACTATAGTTAATTACGAAAATTCGCTCATACGATCACGCTGCACGACTGGAACTTTCAAACTGATTACCTATATTTAGGTAGGTAGGTAGGCCGAAAAGATTTTTTGCATTAACAACTAAATTAGGTACTTCGGTCTTACATATGGTCTCATAGGTTGGTAATAGAAAACCCATTTGATACAGTTACCTGCGCCTAGAAAATCTAAAATTCGAATGACGGGCTACGATAAATTCATAGATGTACCTGATCATCTTGGAAAAGTCAGGTGGGCTAAAATGATCGAAATAATAGTAGAATAAATGTTTTCCCCTCCATAAATTAGCTTCAAATAGTATCATCTGCAACCTCCGAAGCAAACTATAGATGTAGATATTGCTATTAATATAAACGATTGAAATTTAATATAAATTGGTAGAGTAGGTACCTAACTTCCTACCGACCCGTTTTAAACGCAATGAATAGGTACTAAAATTCTTTAAAATTCGCTTCTTTTTAAAATAACCAAGCGTATCGTGTTCGTGGACAAGTGTAAAATACGATTGTGAAAGCGATTCTAATCGAATTTGAAACGCCCAGTTGAGTTCCCGTTTCGGTCAAAAGTGTCAAGCAATAGCTAACACCGAGGTATCTACTTCTATCTACCTGTCTATCTGGAACCGCTTCAGCAACATTAAATCAGGATTAACATGCACTTAACAACCTGCAGTCGGGTTAGAAATCATCAAACATCATATTCTCAAGACAAAATTTAGGTAGGAAGAATGATCTATAAATATGAGATGAATGATTTTAGGGTGGTTTTTAGGACGTCCCTCTGAAGCAAGGCTTCGTTAACGCCTATTGGAATTGATACAGGGAGGTGGGGGACAACCCAAGCACGAGACAAAAATAACCTCGTACAAATCCGTTTCAGACCATTTTAAGACCGAATCTGTGAAAAACAGGTGTACTTCTGTGTGTGTGTGACAAATTTTGTAGACGCTACCCAGGCCATAATTCCCAACCAATTTTCGAAATTCTTTCTTTGTTCGATCCCAATTCAAGTCTGGTTGTGCAACAAATTCCGGAAATTTAGAATTCCGTGATGGAAGGAGGAGAATGGAGGGGGTAAAGCCGAAAAAACGTTTTTTCAACAAATTTTATCGACGCTACACAGGCTACAATTTTCAATTGATTTTCGTGATTCTTATTTGGTTTGATTCCAATTTTAGTCTAGTTGTGCAACAAACCTTGGGAATTTCGGATTTGCTGTCATGGTGGGAGGTGAATGGGAATATTTACGATTCTTTCAAACGCAGCCCAAGCGATTTTCGTGATTCTTATTTTTTATTTTGTTCCATTACGAATCCATTGCAGTTTTGGAACGTAAATTTTATCGTGGGAGGGGGTAACACTGATAAATCACGATGTTTTAACAATTCTCGTCCAATTTTCGTGGTTCTTTCATTGTTGAACTAGGTACCTATGAATTCGGTCTAGCTTTGGAAAACATGTCAGGAGTTTCAAATTTCTTTATAGAAGGGGGTGAATGGAGGGGGTAATAGTAGATAATAAATCATGATGTTTTTAACTATTCTCTTTGGAATTTCGTGATCACTTTTTGTTCAATTATTAATGAATTTGGTCTAGTTTTGGAAAAAATGTCGGGAGTTTCAAATTTCATACTGAAAGTACTATGATGGAAATTCACTGTCGGTGAATTTCGAGAAGTCATGACATTTTTGTTTTTTGCCCATTTTTACCACTCACCAAAAAATTATATAGGTACAATTCATTCATAGGGACTTCCATATGCATGAACCCATCATGGTCGTTAGGTCGTTTTTTAAATGTGCATGCATTACTTACCAATATGTTTACTGAAGATTATAACGAAATGAGTACCTGCTTACCTATAAAACAGATAATGGACATGCATTCCTCGTTTTGTTGTGCCAAGGACTCCGAAGGAAAAAGTTTAACGTTGCAGTCACATAACTTGGAGACTGACCTTGTTGGACGGAGGAATACAAAGTATAGGTACACATGAAAGCCTTGAGGTATAGGTAGCGTACCGATTTTTACAGGGTGTCTACAGGTCACGGATTCCTGGGAAGTCACGTATTTAATAGTAGGGCACGGATATTTCCGAAAGTCACGGATTTTAATAGAGAAGTCACCGATTTTTATGGCGTCGGTAACAAAGTCATAATATAATGCCAGTACTGGGATTCACAAAACATACGAAAAAATCTATTGAGATTTTTGAATCTATATAATACTGACAGATGCTAGCGTTGGCAACGTAGACAGAAGCAAATGCGACTAATGCAGTTTCTGCAGTATATTTGTACATAGACCTATAAATATATTATTGAACATTTGCATATATGCTGTAAATACATTTGGTTAAAGACTTCCATAACTTATTCTTAGTACCCAGTAAGTTGTAATAAAAATAGAATATGCTGATGTGGGCCTAATTTCACTAGGTAATCACTATTGCAGAATTTCAAAACTAAGGTAAGAATTCTTTTTAAAATCTATAATATTAAATATTTTGTACATTGTACTTTACTGATATTCTGTAAGTATCTAGTCTTAAACTTCTGAACTTTTTAAGTAGGCTAGAATCAATAAAAAAGTTATGAAGATCTAATTTTATATAGGCTACTAATGATTAGAGAAGGTCTACCTACTGGTAAGTATTACGGTACGCTATCCCTAAAGAAATTAAAGCCTGCAAAGGTCACTGATTTTTAGAATTTAGAACCTCAAAAGTCCCCGATTTTGGTTTATTATTTCCAATAATAAGCCTATGTGATCGTCTAGCGAAAAATCTTTATAACCCCCCCCCCCCCCCCCCCTCAAACTTTGTCACTTTACGTTTCAAGGTGCGTAGAATCCAAATTTGAAATGTCAAGGCCATAAAAGGCCTAAGAATTTACTTAAAAAACCCGTTCTTTCGCACATAGACTCAATTTGGGGTCTAGTTGGTCCTAACGTTTAACCATCCCGATCGCTTTACTCGCATAGATGCTATGGGCCAAAAACGGGCGAAAAAGTGTCTTTTTCGAGGCTTTGAGTGTTAGACTTACGCACGCGCGCACTCCTGGTGGGTGGGAGAGGGTGGGCGGGAGAGAGAGAGTGATAGGGAGCGCGAGGCAGAGGGAGTGAGAGGGACGGGAGGGCGAGAGAGTGTGGGGGTGGTGGAGGGAAGAGATAGTGGGTAAGGGAGGGGAGGGATGGTGAGGGAAGGGAGGGGAGGGATGGTGACGGAAGGGAGGGCGAGGAAGTGGGGGGGGGGCGGAGGGAGTGAGAGGGAAGGGAGTGGAGGGGAGAGGGAAGGGATAAAGCGTAAAATTATGGGGTCCTGGAGCTGTAATGCAGTGAATGAGTGAACCAAATATTGGAAGCGCGAAGCCCCGAGTTTCGATAGTAAATATACTATAAGTGAGGTTAAATAATTACGGTCAGTTTTCTACGTTTTATTTTACAGATCTAGTAGACTCCCTGTATAAGAATATTAGCTAAAACAGAATGGTGATTGCCCAATCCCGATGTACACAGTAGTATCCACGGATCCACACTCCTGTAAAATGCCGTCATCCGCATATTTTCATCTCAATCCGTTCTCCAGATATGAATTTTTAAAGTTATTTTTCAGGAAAACTGTGTTTTTTCCTGATAAACTCAAATTCCTCCACTTTACTTCTTTTAATTTCAACTTTTGACCATATTTTCGGAATCAGCGTTAAAGTTCCTGTAGGCATGGGGTACAGGGGGTGAAGTAAATGTACAGGGAAAAATAGGAGGAATTAGCCTGCTAAGAAAGGGGGAAAATGGGGAAATTTGGATGAAGTCGAGGGGAAACATGAATTGCGTCATGTCGTTGGAATTAGCGGGGATGCGGCCCAGGGAAAAAAAAGAATTTATTTCATGTTGTTTATTAAGCGACGTTTCGTCCTCTTACTGAGGACATCTTCAGGATTCGGTGTGTCCAGGAAAAATATAATCATCCGAATATAACGGACTTGTCAAATATGTAACAATAACAGTGGTTCACCCAGTCAAATAAGTCAAAGACTCATGTTCTTGAGAATATCAAGAAAGGTTAAAATTAAAATAAATGTCACTAGAAAAAATATACAGAATGGAAAGGAAGAAAACGAAAAGGAAATATAGAAAAATATTGATTGAAAAACATTTCATCCATCCATATGTCAACAAACTGAACAGTAAACCATTAAGAACATGAGTCTTTGACTTATTTGACTGGGTGAACTGTTATTGTTACATATTTGACAAGTCCGTTATATTCGGATGATTATATTTTTCCTGGACACACCAAATCCTGAAGATGTCCTCAGTAAGAGGACGAAACGTCGCTTCATAAACAAGATGAAATAGGTATATTAATTTTTTTCCCTGGGCCGCATCCCGACTAATTCCAACGACACAAGTACTTACGGCCGACTAAACTACTAACATGAATTTCGTCGGTGGAAACCGTACACTTCGGAACCATGGTCTAGTATAGCTTGGGAAAAGAGCTCCGGACGGACGGATTATTAATATATATATATATATTTTTTTTTTGCTTCCGAGTCTACCTAAAGGTAGCGGAAGCATTGTTTTCACTTTCGCGAGAAAAACATTTTTGGTCTCCAAAATCAATATTTCCACTCGCATTTTACGTTTTAGACCATTCTGAACAACTTTGGTTCCGTGTCTGTCTGTGTGTGTGTCTGTCGTGTGTCCGCAAATCCTTGTAACAAGCTTATTTTCCACAGTTTTCATCCGATTTGGATGAAATTTTCAGGGGATTTGCGGGCTAAAAATAGATGGTCCCCTATCAGTTTCATCGTTCTGACTCAATACCTCACTCTGCGCATGCGCAAACGTAAATTCCATTAAGCATCATTTTCTCACGCCCTAGTCGTCCGATCTCGCTCAAATTTGGATGATAGTTGGGGGATGACAATTTGATCATCCCATATCAATTTCAACACGATTGTATCATTAATAGCTACTGCGCATGCTCCATTGTTAAATACTTGTAATGACTTTAATTTCCACAGTTTTCATCCAATTTTGATGAAATTGACAGCGAATGGGCGGTTTAGCTTGTAGATGGTCCCGTACCTATTTCATTGTTTTCAACTCACCATTCATTCTACGCTTGCACAAACGTAAATTACAATTGAGTATCATTTTTCGTTTCTTAATTGACCAATTATAACATTTCACGCTACTTCTTGATTTAAAAATTCCGCTATGGAATTTTTCAAGATCATTTAAAAGTTTTAAATGATCTATACATTCATGATAGGTAAACGAGGAAGCTATGTGCCACACCCAACTTGGCAGACGTTTTTTGGAATCTACGCCACTCAATCTTGAAATGTAAATCAACTAAATTTTGAAGGGGGGTAAAATAATTTTTTTTTGTCGATTGCAAAGGTTCATCATTCACACTTCTACGATGATGGAATCAGCTGAAATAACTTCAATAGAATTCCTAGTGAAATGTAAGGTGGTAGGTAACATGACAATAGTTAGGTAACCTTCAAGATACCAAACTATTTTTGTGTTGATTCAAAATAGACCAGCTCAATGAATCGAGTGAGACAGCGCGGGTCGCTGCACGTCCTATGACCAGCAAAATTGCCACCTTTACCGGAAGGATGTCGACACGAGTGTGAATGAGAACAGACGGTATTATTATTTGTTATTACAGGTGTAGGTACCGTGTACACTGTATACAACCATAATAACGAATATTATCACTAACACAGAAGCACAATACAATACACAGCCCTAACCGTTTCTAAAACGACAACAAACGAAACGGATGGTATAATTTATCCATCCCTCATTACGAAATAGAGTTCAATGTAATTTGAGTTAAATACCAAAGTATATACCTACTTGACTTGAGTAGCCTATACTTACACTTTGTCCAGTAATGTACCTAGGCACTGTTTTCCTATGATTCTAGTTTTTAGCAAATTTCCTTTTAAAAAAGGAAAATGAGCTATTGTATTCACTTCGTCCGTTGATGTATGTAAGTCCTCTTAAAATCGTTTTAAATGCCACTTCCCGATGTCCGATTTTGATGAAATTTGGTATGGATGTAAACTGTAACATGGCGAGAATAAAGATGTACCTATCAGGGGCCGCTGAGGCATGAGAGGTCATCGATCAGCAAAGTGAGCTCCAAAGCCATTTTGTCTTCTGAATGAAAATGAATGAAAGAAAGATTTATTCCAGCTTAGGTTAAAATAAACAAGCATGAACATAGTGGCGTGTACAAAATAAATGCCTTCAATAATGTAAGTGGAGGTTTTACGGAATTACCCCAGCACCAAGAGACAGGCTCTATGCGGTGTGGGGGAGTAGACAATTTAAGTATTAAATACAAAATCCAACTCGTTAACACACTAATAAATAACTTCACCAATTCAATAAATTCAATAACAATACATACAAATACAGATCGTGAAACCTACAAAACTTGAATTAGTCCTCTATGTATACCTAGATACTGCACATAATGTTTTTGCATGTGTCTGGCACCAATGAAATGAGCCAAGAGAAAAATTTTTTCTTATAGTTTAAGCGAGAGTGCTCTCCCGGTGTCTGGAGATAATTGGGTAAAACTCTAAGAATGTAGGGGAAACCACAATAAACATGACGGGATGTGGACCATAGGCGAGTGGGAGGTGGGAGGGACCGGTATGGTGGCTTGAGTAGTTGGGCGAGTGGTATATGTCGAGGGTAGTTGAACAAACAGAGTGATTATGAAAGAAACAGAGTACAGCTTTTAGGTATAATTGGTTATTGGTGAAAACCGGGAGCAATTTGAAAAGTTCTTGGGAAGCGAAACGAGGCTTTCGGGCTATCGTTTTCAGAATAGATTTCTGTATTATAGTAATGGGGTAAACCAGGGTGGGACGGGCAGACCCTCAGACCAGAATTCCGAAGCTTAATACGTTCTGAACTATGCCCATGTAAATCCGGATCAAACAATTTTGTGACAGGCAATTCCGCATAAAATTCCTAAAAGAAGTCCTATTCGACGCAGGAAGCTGAAATTTGAGAGGGCGGCTCAAGGGAGAATACTGAAGACGACTGGGATGTCATCGATCAGCTGAGTGAGCTCCAAAGCCATTTTGCTTACTATTCAACTAAGGAAGCGTCTATTTCACGCTTATCAAGAAAATGCGCTATCATGTGACTCACTTCGTGAGCACTGATGTACTTTATTACTAATAGATTGATTCAGTTTTTGTTTTCAAAGTGTGATTCATTGAGGAAATAGGCAACATGGGTCACAGTTTTTGATAAGATGTAATGGAATTTGCCGTAATATAAAGCCAGTTTTCAGGAAAAAGATGAAGTTTCAAATGTGTAGCTTTCGAAAACGCAATAAAGGGCAAAAACAGAACAACACGCTCCGAGATTGGCTGGAGAAGTTGAAGGAAGAAAACAATAGGAAAGAACGCAAACTCTCCCCCGACGACAGACTTATCTCAATTCACCATACTTTACTCACCTTGCGGAATCTCATTACAACTTGAAATTGTAGTTCTTCATAAGTAAGGCGGATTATTATATATTACATCATACATATCATTATCACGGATACTATGTACCGTCTACTATTGAAATTGACTACAGCAAACTAATCATAAAACTGCAGTTCATCAGTTCCTGACCTATCCCATTTTAGATGAGATTTCTTCGGAACTGAACTTTTACACGGAATAATTTCCGTTTTGTGCGGAATTTACAACCAAAGAGAAGTGAAGAATAATATCTTCTTAATGGTGATAATGTTTGTCAGCTCTCTTATCTAGAGAAACTTGAAGGCCGAAACGGTTCCCGGTTGTAAAGTTTCTGTTTATAATTTGTTTTTGAATATATGTGATATCGAGTTTTAAAACAGTTTATATCATGGCAAGAATAGGCTATTACTGTATTGTATCACACTGTAAAAATACGCGATTAGTACCTACTTACCTATCTGTTCTCCAAATGATCGTAGAATAGGTACCTAATCAAAATGTTATCATGTAGCTACCTCATATTTAATGGTAGGTATGTGTGTTTAATCACGAATTGAAACGCACATTCTGCTGACAATCCTGGCGAATTCGTTTCCTTATTTCGCTTTCACATACATAATTTAATAACCTACATAATTTAGTGAATTTCTGACTGTGATGAAACCTACATATTGTTGTCATGAAACCACTGAAATTATTTGTGAAACGAACGTGGGAATTTATTACGCAACGGTTAATTATTTCAGTATTAGATAACCCTTCTGCGCAGATCGCTGGTCAATATAAGTCAGGAAGTACACATGAACATATATAGACTGTTTAAACTTACTTGAAAACGGAATAATATTGGGCTGAATATGCAAAAGTTCAGCCTACTCCTTGCAAGCCAGTTGTAGAATGCTCCGGGAGGTTTCATTCGATTCATTGAACTGAGTTTTTTCTAAACCTATCGAAAACAAATTACCCTTTTATTTCAAAAGTTTTCGAGATCTCGATTTTTTAATCTTTCAGTCCTGGTATGGATAAATATGGTACAAGATGCGTCACACTACTTTCCCGAATGAACTCCTTTTTCATGGGAATATTCGTGATATATATGAGTAGGCATAGTGGGTTAAATGTATTTGTCCAGTTTTGTTCTAAAAGCAAGAAAGGGGGTGAGAAAATGTTTCTTCTCATGAAAGGAAACTATGAATTAAGCGAAATTATTGGAATTACATTTTCTTCCGGTGAACAACAGCAAAAGAGAAGTAGGAATTGTTATCTACTTTAAACGACGTTATATATCGTTGTAATAATTTCGTAGGATATTTGTGCTCTATTTGTGCCAATGTGGAAAAGAATTTTCTTTCGTCGATGTGTTGGTGTCATTTTAGCTAGGCCTGCACACTCGAGTTGGACTTTCGTAATACCTGTGAGTCATCTCAGATCAATATTGTGATATCATAATCTATTCCTGCTCATTGATAGGTAGGAAGGTGGTGTAACGTAGGTACTTATGAAGTCGCCATGTTATAGCTTTCTACTACCTTAGTATTGATCCACAATCCATGTTGCATTAAACTAGATTCGTTTATTTCAAGATAAAATCGAGTGATTTATTCATGCAAATGATGATGTATGTGTATGCGGTTTATAAGCAGACTTTTGTTCGAATATGTATACATCTTTTCTTTATTCGGACAGTTCACACTATAACAACCTTTATGAAAAGGCCTTCTGTCCATAAATTGGGTTTTTTTTAAATATTAAACTCCAACGTTTCTCCCCAGAAATTGGGGCTTCTTCAGGGAGATTAATATTTAATATCTACTTATAGTTTTTTTTTTTGTTCCATGTTAAGTAAAAGTTTCTTTCTTTAGTACTTTCACGAATAGTAAGCTAAGTTTCTAGGGGAAACTCCAAATTGCTGATCGGTTGTTTGGTCTTAAAAAAACTGTTACCTACGCAAATGTTCACCAGACCCCCCCCCCCCGCCAAAAACATATCCATGTTTGAAATAATAAAGTAGGTAGATACACAAATTCAAATCCACAAGCGGAAAAGGTGAAAAACCCTACCTGCGTTGGGGAGAGTCCATACTGAAGGTTTTCGAAAGATTCAAATGACGAAAATCACAGTTTTCGTTGTTTCTCGCGCACTGCAGCTGGTTGCATATTACCACGTGGCAGGTGGATCTCCAATCACCATGATTTCAAGAAAGGGGCGTTAAGAGTTACCTAATAGTAGTGGATAAACCTAATCAGCGAATTTTTGTAGAAAATGAAGCTATTGCGATGGCTCGGAAAATTTTGAAATCAAAATTTTTGAAAGATTTGTTCATTGAAATCAGTGTTGAGGCATTCCGAAACAATTCCTTAAGATTGCGCTTTTTCATATATATATATATATATATATATATATATATATATATATATATATATATATATATATATGTGTGTGTGTGTGTACAGGGTTTCCCCAAAAACGTTCTCTCTCTCTCTCCCCCCCCCCCCCCCCCCCTAGGAATAGGAAATAGGAACCCTCATTTTTATTGCAGTTTTGAATTCTACGTGAAATTTCATGAAGACCCATCACTCGACTTTTTAATTGTGCGCAAAAGGGAGCTATTCCGCTCCAAAAGTGCGCAATTCCGCTCTAAAAGTGCAATAAATGTGAAATACTGAGTTTTTGAAGATATTTTGCCACATGTAATACATGATTTTGGAGTATTTTTTCGTGCAGAACCTCGTAATAATGTTCATTTATTGATATTTGTGACACCAACTTGGGAAAACACCGAAAAATTGACCAGATCGCACTTTTTTTTACACATTTCTACAAAGCATAAAGCGTACTAAAATGTGGGTTTTCCGGTGTTTTCCCGAGCTGGTGTTTTCAATGTGTCAATCTCTTTGTGTGTCAATTTCTTTGTACTCATATTGCTCGAATTTATATACAATTCAACATGTTTTTTGTTCATTGATGTTCGATGGTTAATACCGCTAGCCTTTTCGTTACCTATGCAACTTTCGGATGCGAGTTGGGAACAGAATGTTTCCATAGTTTACAAGAACATAATATGTAACTACATAAATATACAGATCAGACAGCTCCTGTTGAAGTATGTTGAGATGTCACATCTTGCGGTAGGATGGTACACCACGTTTTTGCTGCCGTTTCGTAAGGCCAGTCGCAGGGGCAGGTCGGTGTGTTCCCTATCATCAGACTTGACGATTATAGATGATTACGCGAGATCGTGGGCGTTTGTCCATTTCACCGCAATGACACCCAGCCCCACTGCATGTGGACTCGTGTCGAATCAAATCTAACTCAACTATTGATTCTACCTACATATCAAAGCTACGTACGTAACCAGTATTTTTAATTTTTTTATTCGGTATTACAACATATTGTATACAGTAATTACGATATGTAATATTAATTAATGAATTTTCCTTTATATTGTTATTTTACATGTTGATAGAAAACTTATATATTTCATTATAAATTAAAATATTTATAGATGATAATATCACTTTATATTCTAAAATAATGTTTGTTTTTCTTTTTAATTTACTAAAGAAGATACCTCTTTGGTTTTCAAATTCTGGGCATTCCATGATTGCGTGTTTGAGGGTTCCATTTGGGTGTCCACATTTTTGGCCTTGCGGGTCTTCATGTATGTTTATGCGGTGCAGGTATGCATTAGACTGACAACGAAAAAAACGAAAGTTCGAATTTTTGAGGGGCTCAAAGCTCAGATGATTGCATCAGATGCTAGGAACAACTCCTGAAAATTTCAGTCCGAACCGATAACCCCTTGAGGTCTCCTAAGCCCGTTTTTTGGTAATTGAATTATCGATTTTAGAACAATAGACGCTTAGGACATGAAAGACCCATGCGTCTGGACACTTTTTATACTCTGTTCCTATGTTTTCAGTGTCGCGGAACATGATGCCGCCATTATTGCAAGCGCAGAAGCTGTATTTCTTTTGATATTCAAGAAATCAGTCCAAATAAGTGATGGAAAAAAAGGCATTTTTTGCGGTTTTCACCTAGTTTTGACTGGGAAAAAAATTGTTTGCGGGTCTTTTCTGCTTCGGACCTTGTTTCCTGGCTTGTTCCGAATGTAACAAGACCAATTTCGTCCTATAATATATTGTCCTTTTGGAAATATCTGCTCAAGAGCCGAGTTAGCTTTTTTAATGGTATCCGCTCTATACTTACCAGTAGCTGCGAAATCAAAATTTAACGCCCTGAAGCCCTTTTTATTCCATTATTTTATGTTTTTGGGCTCGTTGAACATTAAGTGCAAGTAGTAGTGCCACTATTGAATATAGAACGGTTACCATTAAATAAGTCGACTTGGCTCTTGAAAAATCCCTTATTTTTATTAATTTTGTCCACTGATTTTTTGAACATCAAGAAAAATCCACTCTATTCACCGATTTTTGGCACCTAGCTCTTGATTATTAACCGAAATACGAGTCCTACGCCTCCACTACTAGCACGTAATGTTCAACGAGCCCAAAAACATAAAATAATGGAATAAAAAGGGCTTCAGGGCGTTAAATTTTGATTTCGCAGCTACTGGTAAGTATAGAGCGGATACCATTAAAAAAGCTAACTCGGCTCTTGAGCAGATATTTCCAAAAGGACAATATATTATAGGACGAAATTGGTCTTGTTACATTCGGAACAAGCCAGGAAACAAGGTCCGAAGCAGAAAAGACCCGCAAACAATTTTTTTCCCAGTCAAAACTAGGTGAAAACCGCAAAAAATGCCTTTTTTTCCATCACTTATTTGGACTGATTTCTTGAATATCAAAAGAAATACAGCTTCTGCGCTTGCAATAATGGCGGCATCATGTTCCGCGACACTGAAAACATAGGAACAGAGTATAAAAAGTGTCCAGACGCATGGATCTTTCATGTCCTAAGCGTCTATTGTTCTAAAATCGATAATTCAATTACCAAAAAACGGGCTTAGGAGACCTCAAGGGGTTATCGGTTCGGACTGAAATTTTCAGGAGTTGTTCCTAGCATCTGATGCAATCATCTGAGCTTTGAGCCCCTCAAAAATTCGAACTTTCGTTTTTTTCGTTGTCAGTCTAGTATGCATCATATCAACTGAGCTACGTACCGACAAGTACTACTTTCCTACTACTCGTTATAGTGCATACTGTAGTCTAGCTAAATAATTAATCTAAGTAAATATTTGTTATTATGGTCCAATACAAAGTTACATATTTGAAAATATACGCGATAAACCAATATACCTATGGTATAGGTACGCAACTGTGGATTGCAAATCGATTTTCATATGTAGGCTGAACATTAGCTGGTTCCATAGGCCTATTTAAAGCCCCCCCCCCCAAATGAGGAGAAATCGTAAGACAAATTAAACTAATGTGAGTTTATTCTTTGGATTTTTTGGCATGTTCATCTTCACAATAAAAATAATATACCTTGTTTTAAGGAATTTTGAACTATACAATAGTTCACAGAAATAGTTCAAAATTCCTTAAAACAAGTAGTTGTTTTGTTTTTATTGTGAACATGAGTGCAGTGGATTTATATGAATTTGACTCTGTCAATTGCATGAATTTGAGCATGCCACAAAATCTAAAGAATAAGTGTTTACAATCTTCATAATTTAGGCAAACATTAATAGGATTGTTGTAATGCATAATATGCCAGCTTTAATTGAAGTTAGGGTCAACAGTGAGCTACTGACCTAGGTTTTAAGAAGAGAGGTTTAGACGTCCTGGAGCTCACTGGCTTGTTGTAATGTCCATAATAACACAAATCTGAGCAACTTGATGAGGATTTCCTCCAGACTGATCGGACAACGCGCTTGAATGGAAGTGACAGGAGCATCCTGCCGGTTAAAACTCGATCGTGTTACGTCAGGCAGTGAAACCAAGTAATCAGCAATTGCTGCTCCTCTAGACCGTTTATACAAATTTACATTGGAATAAGGAATTTATACTACGCCCTTGCTTTTACTCAAAAGTCAAGGTCAGCGTGTGTCACTACAACCATAACAAACAAACATATTGTTGATCGGTGTACACAAAAGGGCGAAGGTACCACTGTTAACATATTTTCCAAGTTTAATAAATACCTCGAAATTAACTCTGAGAAAGCATGTTCCATTTATGATGCTGAAATCTGAAATATGGCTCCTTTTTGGAGATCTGGAATACAATTACAAGTATGGGGGGACTCAGATCAGCTTAGGAACCTCTGAGAGTAATTCTTTCGTAATCAACTTACGGTGCTATAATTTAGATGGAGTTTCTGTGGGATACAATTAAGAGGTACGGAGACGCACTGATCAGCTGATGGGCCTCTAAGGCTAAATTCTTTACTCACCGATCAACCTGTTTATTATTATCATTATTATTATTATTATTTTTTTTTTTTTTTCATTTACAGTGAAGTGTAAAATTGCGGGGTCCTGGAACTGTAAAGGTGTGACACCTTTTGAGAGGCACGATGCGCCATGTTCTGATAATATATTATATACGGGGATTAATAATTAAAGACCAATGATTTGCATAGGAGAAATCAGAAATAAATCTATCAGAAATAATAAACCTTTGTGTAATAATTTGCTTTTTTTTTTAAAAGGTTATGTTACAGTCGCAACTCTCAGGATAGAATCTACTTTCCTTTGGTTATGTAAAATAGAAGGTATGTAACTGCACTTATTCTAAATGTGCACATTACGTTGGAGCTCAAGGTCTCTTAGGCGCCTTGGCGTGCTGACATTCGTTGATGTTATCTGCAAATAAAGTTGGAAGTAGCTAAGTAGGTAACGGGCATCGGATGTCCTGAACCCAGAAGAGAAGCCTTGCTGCGATAAAAGATTTCCAAATGACATCTCACTGGCGAACTCATGGCCAGACTTCCTTTCGCATGATACCCGCGGGGTTTCCGACAGAGTTGCTTTGAGTCAGAGGGACGGCCAGCCTTCGAGGAAGTCGTTGGTCAGGTTCGACTTGCAGAATACCTGTTTTCCCTGATATAAAGAGGAAAACCCCAGTGATCGCCACATTTATTCTGATTGAGATTGATTAATTCCTTCCGAGTCTACCTATAGGTAGCAAAAACATTGTTTTGCGTTTTCGGGAGTCACATTTTTTGGTCTCCGAAATAAAAATTTCCACTCGCATTTGACGTTTTAGAGTTGGACCATTCTGAACAACTTTGGTTCCGTGCCTGTATTTGTGTACCTATGTGTGTGTGTCTGTCGTGTGTCCACAAATCCTTTAAACAAAAATTTGTTCTACAGTTTTCATCCGATTTGCATAAAATTTTCAGAGATGTGCAGGTGAGGGAATAGACGGTTCCCTATCAGTTTCATCGTTCTTGACTCAATATTTCACTCTGCGCTTGCGCAAACGTAAATTCTACCTAGCATAATTTTCTCACGCCCTAGTCGTCTGATCTAGCTCAAATTCGGAAGATAGGTAGGGGATGATAATTGATCGTCCCATATCAATTTTAACATGATTTTAGCAATTATAGCTACTGAGCATGCGCTTATATGAAATCCTTGTAACGGGCTAATTTTCCACAGTTTTCATCCGATCTAGATGCAATTTTCAGGGAGTGTGCGGGCTAGGGTGTAGACGGTCCCCTATCAGTTTCACTGTTGCCAAATCAATACTTCACTCTGCACATGCGCCAACGTAAATTCCATTGCGTGAAAAAAACGCCCTAGTTGTCTGATCTCGCTCAAAGTTGGATGATAAATGGGGGATAACGATTTGATCACCCCATATCAATTTCAACATGATTGCATCATTAATAGCTAGTGCGCATGCGCCTATGTGAAATCCTTGTAACGACCATAATTTCCACAGTTTTGATCCGATTTTGATGAAATTATCAGAGAATGCGCGGGTTAGGTTGTAGATGGTCCCCTATCAGTTTCATTGTTGCCAAATCAATACTTCATTCTGCGCAAGCGCAAACGTAAATTCCATTATGCACCTTTTTTTACGCCCTAGTCGTTCGATTTTGCTCAAATTTGGATGATAGTCGGGGATGACGATTTGAAGATCCCAAATCAATTTCAACATGATTGAATCATTAATAGCTACCGGGAAAAAAGTTAATCCCCTCAAAATTTGTTGGTTTACTTAGATTCCGGATGACGTAGATTTCCAAACTGAATAAAAAAATAAAAACTCTTAGTACACTTCAATAAATTTGGCTCAAAAATCATAAATCAGCCGGGGTTGTGCCAGTAATCTCAGCATCACTTTCGTTCAACCCTAAACGGTAGAATTCAGGGGCTGAAATATTTGAAAATCCAGATCTTTTAAAACTCTCGAAATAAGTAGGTATAGTCAAAGAATGAATGAGCATACCCTGATTGCTGTACTTTCATCACATGAATGTACTACATTCAGAAATGGTGTGAATGTAATTCCAATAGAATATTTCACTTTACGAAATCGAGTTAATTATAACTCTTGTCACTCATACATGGACAAGAAGCTTAGGCTGTAGGTCTTTTAGTTTATGTCATTAATTTTCAGTTGGTCGGTGCCTAGGTCTAATAAATAGGTTTACTAATATAATAATATATTTCAACAAATGAAAATAACTACGTGGAATAATTATAGGTCAATGATCTATGTTGAAGGGCTATCTAACACAGAAATAATAAACCATTGTGTAATAATTAGCAGTTTTACAATTTTTTTAAAAAGAGGTATGAACATGTAAAATTTATTTTGCGAACTTAGACTGCTAGGAATTTAAATTTTGAATTTTGTTGACCGGTTCTACTTGAGTTATCAAGAAAACAATGGTTTCCCGAATTTGGGATATCCAAATTAGGGATTGATTAGAAATTTGGGATATCCCGATTCAGGGCCCACCGTGTCTCCAATTAGACGACCAAAAGGTCGTCTGAAGGCACCAAAATTCATACTTTTTATAATTTTTTATGTCCCCTGGGTGGTTGCTATCACTTTACCCACTTAGGGATAGTTACAGCTAGATACCTTAGCTTTGTAAACGACTCATTTATTGTGGACTTTCTAATAATGTGCAGGTCTGAAAACTATTAGTTGAAAGAGTTGGTATCCCAAATATGGAGCCTTTCCCCTATTTCTGATTGTCTGTGTATCCATCAATCCTTGTAACGGGCCAAACTATTAAGTACAGTCCGGAATTTTATATATTAATTCAGCTGTCAGTTGTAGACTATTTACAAAAGACTCGCTATGAATTGAATTTTATTTCACGGGTGGTGCAGTGTAAATTTGCTAATGTGAAATTCTTTCAGAACACATAAAATAGAATTTTGCTTGACTCTGGAAGGCCTTATCTAGGATAGGTACCTTTATTTCCGAATATTTCTAGTAAACACTCCCAATTCCATCGGCTTTATGATCTGTAAACCGTATGAAATACAGAAATATGGGGGATAGTTAGCTACTCTCACTTGGCTAACTTTTCGCGAATTTTCAAAGGAAAATATGAGCTATTTAGATGGCTTCGAAATTTTAAAAGTGGATTTGAAGGGGTGGGGGACCTCCTACAAATCCGTTTCATACATCAAAGAATACAATTCTAGATTTGAACGTCTATTAATATATTTTAGATCTTACATTTAAGATCTAAAATATATTTATAGGGTTATTATATCTTTATAGGGTGTATTTTCAGACGATAAATTCGTTTAAAACGGCGTTAAAAATTCGTTCCAACGCAGAAAAATCCGTCTTAGCAACACGGGTGTCTGGAATGGAAAACAGGTTTGGCTATGGTGCCGTAAAATTTGCTATAAGTCAGTATTTGGGGAAACACTTGAACAAAAGAAGCCTATGATCGCCAAAATCCTAATACTTCATGAGCATGATTGCTCTCGAAATTGGCCATTTTCAGCGAACGGGTGAATACTTACGTCTAAATATATAGATTTCTTCTTTCTATATGTTTGAAAATTAAAGTATATTCTATCTAAAATGCACCTTGAACCTTTTAAAAACTTCTAAGTTACATGATGCTGTCTTAGAGAATGAAATGTCACTCCCAGAGCTCCAGAACTTATGCTAACATCATACATGCATGTGAGCCAAGTATATAATGTATTCGTGTGTGTA
The DNA here is from genome assembly GCA_030762985.1 of Adelphocoris suturalis. NCBI lineage: Eukaryota > Metazoa > Arthropoda > Insecta > Hemiptera > Miridae > Adelphocoris > Adelphocoris suturalis. Next base: position 120,546,969 of record CM061042.1, read on the forward strand.
TGTTCACTAATTTGAAAATGGTCAAGCTTTTTAGAACCCAGATTTATTTTTCTGCCACATGGAGCGCAAACTTTTTTCCTGTTTTCTATGTGGTCACATTTATGATTGCCAGGATGCGGCTTAATTTCTTTGAAAATTCACAAAGTAAATGTAATCGGAGCACTGCACGTCAACAATTATCGTGACACTTGGATAAAGATCGCTTTTATACTGACGGAAAGTCTGTGACAATCAAAGATAAACAACACGTAGATTGATTTCTAATGTTTGTTGACATTGTTATTGTTATGAATAAATCGGAGCATGGTTTAAGGAGAGAGACGAAAGGCCATGAAATCTGCGCGTGTTGTTAAGATTCAAAGGACGTGGGTATAAATAAATAAATATTCGCACCGCGCATAAGCATTTTTGAGAATTCGATCATGTCTATATACGCGCGCATCAATCTGATTTTCATTCTGCAGACAAAAACAAGAACATTCAGTTTGATATTAAATATCAAACTGAATGTTCTTGTTTCTGTTTAAATTTCTTTTAAATTTTAAAAGAAATTTCACTTCTCTCTCTTTCGCATGCATACACGGATACATTATATACTTGGCCCACATGCATGTATAGATGTTCGTAAAAGTTCTGGAGCTCTGGGAGTGAAATTTCATTCACTAGCAGCATCATGTAACTGAGAAGTTTTTAAAAGGTTCAAGGTGCATTTTAGATAAAATATACTTTAATTTTCAAACATATAGAGAATATAGAAAGAAGAAATCTATAGATTTAGACGTAAGTATTTACCCCTTTGCTGAAAATGACCAGTTTCGAGGGCAATCATGCTCATGAAGTATTAAGATTTCGGCGATCACAGGCTTTTTTTTTGTTCAAGTGTTTAATGCTGACAAATCGTAAATTTTACGGCAACATAGCCAAACCTATGTATTTTCCATTCCAGACACCCGTGGCAAAAGAAAGGTCAAGTTCGTTGGCCAGCCCGATCGCTTCAGAATTTCAGGCTCAAATTTAGAATTTAATGACCCAAAAAAATGCTTAAAAATCGGTTTTTTGACTAAAGGGCATGTGGGGTGTCACAGTCGATGTATTTTTCAGTGCTGAGTCGATTGAGGACCCTCCCAGATCTCTAGGATTTTTAAATGAATGAGGAAAGTCGATTTTTAGGTGAAAAATGCCCATAAATGACCACATTTTCGAGTTCGGCCGCGTGTTCTAAAATTGTCTTTGCGACATCGTCTTGAAGAGATGATGGGGATGAATATACCTTCAGCTAACTAGAAGACGGTTTTGGGAAACAAGACAGAAACGAACCTTTGAAGAAAAAGTATAAAATATTTTGATATTATGAATTAATGTGATAAACGTTTTGACTATATGCATCCAATATAGTAAATACCTCACTTAATTACTAATTACGTGAAGGTTATTACTTCAAAATCACATGAATGAACTAGGTTAAAAACAAATCACACTTTAAAATAGTAAACGGGCTCCTCCTGGTAACAAGTTGTTCTTAGGGATTCGTAATTGTTGCTGCATTTCTCAGCATACACTGACACGTCAGGTCGTAAACAACATGATAACGGCCTTGAGTTCCACTAGTCCAGACCTATTAGAATGCATGTCAAAGCCTGCTGAGGCCATAGGTACCTGTCAACTTGAAATTTCAATTTTCTCTAGCTAGATTGGGGTTATGAATCACTGCAGGTTTTGAAGTTTAAAATTCCAGTTTTTTGGGGGTTTTCCAACCATTTTCCCGACTTTTCCGATTTTTTTTTTTTTTTTTTTTCATAAAATGTTAAGCTCGTCTTCCCGAATAATCATCCGGGTTGACTGCAGGTTTTCCACACCTCTTTCTGATTGACTGCCGGTTTTGAAGTTTAAAATCTCAATTTTTTGGGGTTTTTCCGACCATTTTCCCATTTTTCCTTTTTTTTTTTTTTTAATAAAATGTTAAGCTCGTCCTCCCGAATAATAATCCGGGTTGACTGCAGGTTTTCCACACCTCTTTCTGATTGACTGCCGGTTTTGAAGTTTAAAATCTCAATTTTTTGGGGTTTTTCCGACCATTTTCCCACTTTTCCGAATTTTTTTAAAAATAAAACGTTAAGCTCGTCCTCCCGAATAATAATCCAGGTTGACTGCAGGTTTTCCACACCTCTTTCTGGTTGACTGCAGGTTTTGACATTAGGAACCACCAATATGAAAACAAATTCGTCAATCCGCCGCACATTGTTCAAAAACCTAGGGCAAAGAATCGCAGTTTTTGCATCAGGGGTTGCTACTTAATAGTCACAAAGCAAATATCTAGGCAAATTGATTTTCCAGAATTGTTCTTGAGTCGTGAACAAACATAGAAACTTCGTGTTTGAACAACTGTCACCGATCCCATTCCAGTGACGTTACATCGCTCACCTACGTTTTATAAATTGTTTCATTCGCAATAGTGATTCCGGATGAGCTCATCGCAGAAATAAACGTGTTTTGTAGTTGGAAAAAATGTCATACGAGAGTCAAGATTTTTACCAGCTGTCATTCACACACTACTGTAGGGTAAGGTCGGGTACCTAGGGCCGATTTTTTTAATGGCGATTCATGGGGTAAAAACAACCTCGAATCGGCAAAACCACTTCCAATTCCAACACAGGGATAAGTTGAGAACAAAACGCGTAGCTTATACCTAGGGCCACTAGTGACTGGACCTAGGGCCACCCGACCCGAAGGAATGTAGTACATAAGACATTGAAAATCGTTAATAAATTTATTTTAAATTCCTTTCTGCAGCCATCTTTATTTTAAACAACATAATGAAGTGATACATGATGAACATAAAATGAACCGATGTGGACTAAACTATCAGATAGGTACTAAGATTATAGTAAAGATATTAAGATTATTTAAATTCTTTTCCTCGTCAGTCTTTTTTGAAACAACACAATGATTAAAACTACTTAAAATCAGTTGACACGGAAATAATATCAAAGACGTAGTTTATAAAAAAAACCACTGCCAACATTAAAATGACAACTTGAGTTACAGAAAAGGACTTGAGGCAACAACTTAACAATTTCAGGAAGGTAAAAAACAGCAAATTATCAAAAAGGTTTATTATTTCTGTATTATATTTTAAATCTCCTATGCAAACCACTATTCCGTATATAAGTCAGGCGTCACAATTATATAGGCAGTTATAACTTCCTAAAAAACCAAAGAAGATCGAGCTGAATCAGCAGAACTGCAACCTACTCTTCAAACTCGTGTCCATGATTATTTTTCGTTCCATTATTTAAAACCATCTGGAGTGTGAACAATTGGAACTACAATGCTCTGGGTAGTCCATTCTGAAAGTGGTCAAGATCCTCGATTTTTTAATATTTCAACCATTCAATATCTTCCCTGGGGGTTGATTGAAAACAATGCCAAGATTAATAGATTTTTACTGTTCTCTACTAAGATGATCACCCAATTTCTTTTCATTCTTATGTTCTTCTATGTTATCTTTTTCTGATGTGTCTGAGATGACTCTTGGTTGACCTAGATGATGCCTCCTTATTTGGTCACGATTATAACAACTGGTGTCAGAAGTAGGATCACCTAACATTATGAGGAGGAAGCTATTCGGGTCGAGTAACGACCGAAAAGGATGGCAGCCCAGAGGACCAGGTCATCATAATGGTGGAAATGTATCATCGTCATATGGCAACGCTCCTTTCGTTCACATCGTGGTGGATACAGCAGCACATCTAATCGAAGACATGGAGCCCGATATGAGGATCCACCAGAGCGTTTATCAGAGAGAAATTAGGAAGAAAGTTTTGGATATGCGGAATATCTTGAGAATTCGATGGTCATACACATGGTCTCATGGTGATACACAAACAAGTACCTAACTATCGAAGAGGTAGTACTTAGGAAGGAAGGAAGGTCCAGCCCGTCCTACCTTCCTACAAAGGAGCTTCCCCCACTCTTTCAACCTCCACGGAGGAGCGTGTGGAGGCATTTTTTCTTTCCTTCCTTCCTACTTTTCCCTGTTTTCCCCGCCATTTGTACCAACTCCTGTTATCATCTGTTATCAATCATCCGGTGTCTTGAATTCGAAGTTCATCATTCGATTTTGTGTTTTTTCCCCCGTCAATTCGCCGTTATTTTGAAATGTTCGATGAAAAAGGAGTGCTAAGTCAAATTATTGACTTGTTAAAGCAACAAACCTCACTTGAGGGATCAGAGCCACGAACACTATATGGTAAGTAACCTATGAGGTTTTGGTGGCTGAACGTTGCAATTATAAAGATTTGGACCACAACCTCCTCTTTTTCCGCGGTTTCTGGGTAGCACCTACTACCGCAAGTGCTATGGCAATTTCAGGTAAATTGTCAATAGACATTGAGGGAAAAAGTGAAGAACAAAACAGGAAATATCACAGAAAAGGCGCCCAGAACTGGTAATGTGCTAATATATAGATAACCGCCAGTGCTGTTGACCAAAGAACTTGGGATTCCCCTACAAAAAGGGAAATTCCCCGCGATGGGTCACACTGAATGACGTGGGTAGGAAGGAAAAGGGTGGGAGGAACAACAAGCGCAGCAATAGGAGGAAGGAGGAAAAAGAAAGGAGCGTTTGTAGGAACCATCCTCTTTGAGGAAGGTAGAAGGGAGGAAGGAAGGTGTGTAGCGGTTATGTGGTAAACACCAAAAATAACTAGAATTCAATTTTGCTCTCTCACTCGTCTTTGTATTAGATCAGCAAGTAGACAAAAATTAGGTTTTGTGAAATTGAATGATGAATATAAATTTGAATAGGTACCTATCGAGATATTAATATTGATTGAATACGTGAATATTATTATTTTACATTAAAAAATAATTGAATAATAATATGCACTTTTATAAGTATTGAAATATTCATATTCTTTGAATACAATTCCTATATTCATAGTTTCGAGTATAAATTTAGAATATCCGTAGCCAAAATATGAATACAAATTTATTCATATAGGTACCTACAAAGAAATTCAACTATAAATAATAAAAACTAAAGGATAAATACATATTTGTATTTTCGGATATGTGTTTGCTCATCTCTGATTGTAGGTAGGTAGGTACGAGGTTGGTAGATACATACCTAATGAATATTACATTCAGTGCGTCAAACTCCTTCAGTTGTTTTCACACGAATACAAAGGTCCTAACTATACAAACTAATTATTATCATGGGTGTTCCAATAACAAATGAAAATAAAACCCCACCTAACACTTTGATAAAGTATATTTTAATAAAAGTGGAAGAAGCAGTAAGTACGAAAATTCGAGAGACGGCTCGGTAAGCGGGTTCGCACGCGCGCGCGGATGAGATCAGTTGCTGGGCGTCGCCCAGGCACGCGCCCCTCAAATACACTCGTCTTCCTGGAATCACGTTTTTCGCTCCCAATTCTCACCACTAATTTTCAGAATCAAAATTTCATGCCTATGCCAGCATACACTAGAATTGTTTCCAAACACGGGATATTAGCGATTTGTTTAATTTTAAAAAAAATTAAATTAGCAATAAAAATTATAAGTCAACATTTCAACAACAAAATTTTTTTTTAAACAATGTTATATGATCGCTCGATAGGTTCACTCGTCCTGATAATGATTCTGAAGCTGGATTTTAAAAAAATGTGTACTCAAGTGGAGATTTACCCGATAAAGTTTCATCCGACGCTAGCGCTCCGTTATCTGAGAATCGCACTAAACACCCGTCCCCTTTAGCCTTAAGTTTACTAGGGATGTAGTAGCATTATAATTTAGTTAATTTTATTTTTTATACAAATTCAAGTATATATTTGTGTGTTCCCTGTAATAAATACCTACCAATAAATGCATTAAGACAAAAATTTCATGCACTAAGATATTATTAAATTTTCAAATTGCAATAAATGCCATTTTTAACGAAAACTTCCCACTTAAACTACCAACAAGTGAACACTGTGAAAAATCCGACAAACTAGATCTGATCTGCGGAGTACGCAACTCCTCTCCATGGCACAAGTGTATGCTTAAAGTGGAAAGAAGCATATTGAATATACCTACAGCGTAATTATATGTAATTTGCATAAATGAATAAATGCAATATAAGAAAAAAGAAAAAAACTCCAACTTGCGTTAAAGGTAGACGTCTGATTGCTATCTGACAGATCTGTGTTTCCCAGACGTCATATCCGGTATAAATCGAGAGGTTATGGTCAGGGGATGAGGGGGGGGGGGGGGGGGGGGGGGGGGGGGGCAGATCTCATCTGATAGATTTCATCTTCCGGAGACCAGCAGATATCATTCGGTCGACTATAGTAGTTAGACTCTTATCGCCTACTAACGCATCTTCCACACCGATATTACCGAAAATTACCGAAAATATCTGCCAGCGTTCATCTCATGTTGATGAAATTTTTGGGTTCGACCCCATTAGGCGTAATTTCAGGTAAAAATCATAATGCGTGGGGCTGTCGACGCCGATACGCCGAAATATTCTCAATTTTGAAGTTTTCCTTACTTGTATTCTGTATTTTCCGACCATCAGTAACACCTCAAAATAATATTACACGCGTTTCCATCCTTCTTCAAAACTATATATATATATATATATATATATATATATATATATATATATATATATATATATATATGCTGGAATGTAAACGTTGTCCTGCGTTTGATGTTGGTAAAGCGTCTCAGGTAAATTTACGAATGAACAGTCACCGCAGCGCAACACTCCATGGCGAAGGTCAGTCTGTGGCCCAACAGGCAACATCCCACAAATTTGGATTCAATCAGTGCTATCGGCATAAAATAAATAAGTTACCAGATAAAGTGTCACCCGTCAAGCTTCATATCACTGAGCAGGCAAATATATAGGTCATGGGAGCACTATATCCACCTGGCCTCAATCGATACAACACCTGACCATCGCCACATCCATTTTTAAAAAATTTCTTCATTTTTTAATATTTTTTTCATTTTTAATTGTTCTAAAAAATTTATTTATTTATTTTCCTTATTTATATTATTTTTTACCTTTACTCATTTTCTATTTTCATTTTTATTTTTTAATTTAATCCAGTGAGACTCCAACTCCCTCTAGTCACCAGTAATGTTGGTACCGTGTTGCTTAGGTGCTAATTTCAATGAAGCCATCCTGCAAGACTAGGAGAATTAGTTTATTGACAACGATGAGCGAAACGTCTCATAGTGAGTCTCACTTTTGTGAATTTATTATGTGTAAAAATCTAAGCATATATATGTATATACGATGTTAAAATCCAGAATTGAGTTCTTTGATTTATGAAACGGATTTGTAGGTGGTCCCCGACCCTTCCTACCCACTTTTAGAATTTTGAAGCCATCTAAATAGCTAATTTCTTCTTCGAAAATTCACTAAAATAACGGGTAAACTCGCCCGACATTATGTGCCCAGGTTATTCTATGACTTTTGGTACGTATCACCTCTTCGGGTGAGTTTATCTGCTACTTGGTAAACTAGGCCCCTTAGGGCCAAATGTCACTGATTCTCTATAGGGTGAATAACCCGAATCACGTTGGACGAGTTTATTCCCCAGTGGGTAAACTCCAAACGACGTTTTCGCGGTTCCTGCCTGGTTCTTTCTACGAGTAGATACAAGGTCAAACAAGCCTGGAGCGGTAAACATCCAAAACTCATTCGAAGGCCGCTTTGGACCAGACAGATTTAGGAAGGACATATTTATGTCATTATATTCTGTGGCCGACGATCTGTTCTGTCCTGAACTATGACGAGGGCAACTTCACGGCTTCAGTAAATAATTACACAAAGATTTATTATTTCTGTTTAAATGGGCCCTTCTAACCACTGGTTTACTGATAATAATAATTAAAAAGAGCCTTTGGTACCTGCGTTCGTCATTGTCCAAATATTACTACAAAGACGTTGGCACCTGCCAAAAACAAATTGCCGACTAAAATATTCAAAAATGCGCTAAAACATTCATCGACTTTTGGTTTATCATTTTCAATAATGAACATTTGTACCCGACCAAGAAAGAAAATTAACCCCCCCCCCAAATTTGTTGGTTTACGTTTCAAGATGCGTAGAATCCAAAAATAGAATTTTAAAAATCTGACCGTCCGCCGTAAGCCGTCCAGAGCTTTTCTCTGAAACTACAGGACTAAAGTTTATGAAATTTGGCTAATAAATCATACATCGGCCGGGGATGTGCCAATAACATCGACATCAATTTTGATGAACCTTAAAGGGTGGTAATTAAGGGCTAACATACTAAAAATCGGGATCTCAAAACTTTCAAGGGAACACTTTCATGATTGTTCGCTTGTCAATGATAAATTAATATGATACCAACGAATCGATTAACACCATCTGCAACACTGTATGTTGAACCGTTCGCTTTCCCTGAGAGCTAGAACTTCGAAAAACACCTCAGGATTTCCAGGTGCGAGAACAGAGAAATGATGCGCTGCTATGTTATAGGCGATCGTTGCTCAGTGGTAAGAATACTCAATTTTCTGGGTGCCACACCGGCCGTGAATCCAACCGGCGGCGGTTCGTTTCCCAGCGGAGGCTATACATTTTTTAATTCATGACTAAATTGTAAGGAGAAATTCTTTTTCTAGGAAAGGATTACGAATCCTTTTTCCTAATCTCATATTTAAAAACTTGACAAGGGAGTAAAAAGGATTGTTCTTTAGGTGGTTGTGGATTTAAATACAGAAATATTATTAAATATTATTAGTATATAAGCCAACGTACAACTTAGGTACAACTACCTAAAAGGATTCGTAACGGATTTCTAAAAATCCATTCTCGAAAACAGGATGGATATCATCACGTTGCTTCTTAAAACCGGTATAGAAAGTAATTAGTGTGAGGTTGTCGAAAACGGTAGGCAAAATTTTGTCCCAACTTCTCCTTTAGAACTAGGTTACCTAGCTGATTTCAACTTCTCGAAATTCGCATTCCATTGTAATTTGAAATTTGCAACTCTCATTATATAGGGTACTGATCTGATGTGAACCAAATTGGCTGAAACCGGGGTATGCAATTTCGGTTCATTATTTTCAGTAGTGTACATAATTGACCTAGACAACCTCAAAATTTGTTTGCTTTATGGTTCAAGAGAGGGGGGCAGAACGCTGTTGAAATCATTTACACCACATCATTGCTCCAAAGTTTACGAAATGTGGCTCAAAAACCACATATCGGGCGGTGAATAGTGCCTCGAATCAGCATCAATATCAATCAGACCCAAGAGCTAAACTTCAAGTGTTGAAACAGGTATATATGATAGGTATGAAATTGGTATCTCTCTCGAAGAGATACCTTACCTTCGTTAAGATAAGAAATTATGATTTCTAAACTTTTGGAGTCTTCTGTAAAACAAACAATTCAGAATACTCACATGTTTGAATTAAACCTACCGCAAATAGAATTAAACTTACGTGAATTGAATTAAATTTTTCGCAAATTGAATTAGACCTTCCACTAAATGAATTAAACTTTTCGCAAATTTGATTAAACGGTCCACAAATTGAATTAAACCTTCGGTAAATCTGTTGTTTTAGTCAACACAAAATGAACCTACAACTTCAACAGAAATGCATATCAAATTATTGCCCCCCTAACCCACAGAAAAAGCTTTTTCCAAAGTAATAAATCCCGTGAGAGGTGATCTATGCATACAAAGAGAACACCAACTTCAAGAGGTAATCGCAGAAAATGGACACTCAATTACGCCACATGAGTGTGCAAATTACGTCGAGATGGATGTCTCAGCTGCTCCCAACAGCTGCTTTTGGACGACCTCTCCTTTTACTTTTAGAAGTCTGAAGTCTTCTTGGTGATGTCTATACATTAAAAAGTCAACTATAGAAGGATACGTGACAAGTTCAGTTTTGTTATTAATAAATAAATAGTTCACCTTCAGATTAACTTCATGAGGTGCTGGATTATGTTTAAATCTACACTTGTTTGCCCGTTCCATCTCTTGCACGATTTGTGATTACAATATATACATTTTGTTGAAGTTGTACATATAGTGTTGACTAAAACAAAGATTTGCTCTAGGTTTAATTCAATTTGCGGAAAGTTAAATTCAATTTGCGTTAAGTTTAATTTAATTCGCGAAAGGGCCATTTCAATGTGCGAATGCTATATACTAGTAAATGAAATCCTAAGAATACAATAAGTAGTAGTAGTAGGAGTTTCTATGATTTTTCAAAATTTTGGCTCCTCTCACCTGGACCTCCCCCCCCCCCCCCCCCTTCTCCTTGCTCATTGTGACGTCACATGTTGCCGAAACTTAGAAAAATCATTTTAAAAAACAAATTGCCCATCGTAGAACAGTGTGGATGTTGCCAAAATTCTCAGGATCGAATTTACCTACTATAATTTAAAAATAGTGCTAGCAATTTTTTTCAGACCAACGGGAAACAACCCGCACCCCTTCATCCTGCTAATTTTATTTTGCCTCTTATCCAAATAGTTGGTTTTGCTCAAGTGTTGACAACCTGTGCAACGTACGGGAAACCCAACTTGTTGACGAACGAAGTCTCTGCTTTGACCCGGCTAGCATTTGTGTGTGTGCTTGCGTGTATTTCGCGCTACGGGCTGCAATTTTGGAGCTATCAAATTGAAATTTGGTAGGAAGACTCATGAGAAATCCGGGATTAGCTTATAGGTAGTTTTGGAGGCACTGCGGCACCAAATCGTGGGTTTCACCAATTAAAATATTTAATAGACGTTTATGAAGTTATTAACGAAATTTTGTAGGTTGACTCCTCAAACACCCACTCTTTAGTCGGTGTATAGTTTTTGGTGGCACCACGGTGCCAAGGCGCAAGGCGTCACCACCGTTATAAATAGAAATTTCTAGTATTTAAGATTTTTAACTGCATCAAACGATCTCCGGCACTAAATTGGTGACATGGTGTCATAGGCGTCGTGGCGACATTTCTCAAAAAGTATGTTTGGTATAATTTCCAATGGTATTCAGTACGGTAAATCGAATTGTGCCATTTCCATAACATCGACTTGAAATTTTGCAGGTCGACACACAAAAACCCCGCAAGCGGGGGGGGGGGGGGGGATTTTGCAGGGTTGGGTGCTCCTGAGACACACAAAATTGGCTGAATAGTTTTGGGTGGCACCACTGTATAGTTCAAACTTCGTGAGGAACCTGGTCAGCTGACCAACTAGTACCTACAGTGAAACCTGGCTATAAGGAATCGCAAGGGGATAGGATTTTGTTTCCTTATATAGAGATTATCCTTACAAACAAGTTTTCCTTTTAATCAGGTATCTACTAGAGAAATTCCTTATGTAGGGGTTCTCGGAAGTTTGAAAGAAAATGTCGTTCTGAAAGGATGAGGTTTGGTTTTCCAGACTGCTTTGCTCAAAATAAGGTTTGTAGGGGTCTTAAGGTTCTATTTCTAGGTCAACGTTTCGATATATTTGTATACCATCCTCAGGACTTAGATTAGGGGGTGGGTTAAACCTTAATCACATAGGTGGTGGATACATCAAGTTCAACCCTCCTCAAGTTCAAGAACCTTGATGTATCCACCACCTATGTGATTGAGGTTTAACCCACCCCCTATCTAAGCCCTGAGGATGGTATACAAATATACCGAAACGTTGGCCTAGAAATATCGTGGTACATTTTCTGACTGAACCTCAAGACCCCAACAAATCTTATTCTGAAAGGATGCAATTGTAATTCGGAGTACGCAAATGTACAAAGCGTCAAAATATATTGAGTAAAAAAATTCAAGAAAATAAAAAATTCAGATGGACGTTATTGCGTGGGCTGCCCGAAAAAATCGGAAATTTCGGAATCAACACTAACAATCGAATAATAATCAATATTGACACTTGAAAACTTGCTTACACAGAGGTCTGAGCTGACTTGTCTAACTTATGTGGAGGTCCCTCTTCCTTATATCCAGGTTCCCCTCAATCATCTTCCTTACAGAAAGGTAACGAGTGGCCAAATCGAATTCCATACATGAAGGTGAAAAACTTCCTTACATGCAGGTTTTTGGCTTCCATGGGGGAGGGACCGCGAAAATTTCTGCTTACATTGAGTTTTTCCTTACATCCAAGTTACTTATGTGTCTACTAGATCTGTAAAATAGGTAAAAATCTGTGATAGGTTCCTTAGGTGTCTACTAGATCTGTAAAATAAAAATCGGGGACTTTTGGGGTTCTAAATTGTAAAAATCTGTGACCTTTTACAGGCTTTAATTTCTTTAGGAATAGCGTACCGAAATATTTACCTACCCAGGTAGACCTACTGTGATCATGTCACCACCATCATTACCTACCGATATATGCCTATATAAAATTAAATCTTCATAACTCTTTTATTGATTAAGTATGTTTTGTAAATCCCGGTACTGGCATTATATTATGATTATTTGGTTACCGACGCCATACAAATTGGTGACTTCTATAGGTATTAAAATCCGTGACTTTCGAAAATATCCGTGCCCTACAATTAAATCCGTGACTTTTCCGGGACTTTTCGGGAATCCGTGACCTGTGGACACCCTGTTATAGCCAGGTTTCACTGTAGTTATTAATTTAAATACCAACTATGTGAAGGTGAACTTACCGATAGATGTTGTAATGAAGCTGAAGGCTACGCACGCGTACGATCGAACCACGAGGCGACTTCGGACGAAAACAAATCGCAACGGACACACAACACAAGAACCGGCAAATCGCGGAGGTGGACGGGCGAGCCGAGGTCTCGGAGAAGACTGGAAATGGATGGATGGGATCGGCTGGGATGGGGATGTGGAACTGCCGGCTGCTGTCCTTTGGCTGGTCCTTGTGCAATCAGGCGAGGCTGCGCTCGGTAGGAGAGGAAGTGCAAGTGGGGAGAGGAGAGGCTACCTGCCTAACAGACAACCAAGAAAGTCTCGCGCAAAACCACCTGGTGACTCAACGGACTTTTAAAACCAGTGGGAAGGTAAGTAGGTCGGTCATGTTCCTTCCTGGACTTCTATTTCGTACATATTCCATCTTCCATGTTATGGTTCCTTTCTGGAGGTTCAGGACATTTTCTATATTTTAATATTCCCAGCACCAAAAAAATTACTCAGTCATGCAGCATGACTAATAGAGCAAATTTTCAAAGAAGTTGTCGATATTATTAAATTTGTCACTTACCTAATTGTCACTTTTCTGATCATTGAGGCCAACCATGACCTGAATAAAACTGAGGGGACAGCCGTATTACGAGATAACAAAGAAAATTGTAGGACTCGCACGTTCAGATGAACTAAAAAGTTTGGTCATATAGGTATTTATTTATTATATCATACGGGCGAACCCACTTACACATGGAAAATACACAATAAGTTACAGTTAATCTAAAATTAAATACTAAACTTACAAAATGAATATTAGATTGGTCTTAATAAAAAAGGAAATAAAGTTATATTAATAACAAAAGGTGAATGAATAATTAATCACAAATACACCGTTTTATGGTAGATGTAGTGTGGTGAAAATCTCAATATCGGGATTGGTCTGGAGGAGAAAATTCGCATAGCGCAATAGTCTGGAGACTGGTCGATGATACAAGTAGGTAATTTGTGGGCGAAAAGCCGATCGAGAAAAGTGCAGTACCTCTAGTACGGACCTGTGGAGCTGCCAAGTGAGGAAAAAACCGGACATGGGGGAAAGTATAGACTAAAAATACTTAATCATTAAAAGATCATACAGTCATAAATTCCATGCATTCACAATATTATTGTTATTCATTTTCTCTATGAAACCACACCAAATCATATGGCTCCAAAAATTTTAAAATCAAAAAATGTTTCGAAAAATTTCTCCATTGAAATTCGTTTTCAATAATTCTTCCAGGCGATAACTCTCGCTAGGATTGAGATAAAATGCCGTTCTTGCGCCAAAAAATCAAGCTTTCCAAACGAAAGGACGAGTTCGTTGGCCAGTAATTTTTGAGCACGTTAAATTGGACAAATTTCAAAAAAAGTGCTGTGAAAACCCACTAAAAATAGCAAAAAACGGCTAAAAATCGTTGAATTTATATTTTTTTTTTAGCAGAATATTGCTCAAATAAACTTTATCAACCGTAAAACAGAACATTAGAGAATGTATGTGCAAAATTATGCTGAAAAATGTACTTACTTACATTTCATTAAAATGTGCTAAAAAATCAATAAAAACAGCAAAAAAGTTGAAAATCCAAAATCTCTCTTTTTGAATCGCTGAATATTATTTAGAACTAGTTTTTTTTTGTGCCATTAAACTGGTAGTTAACAATTATTTCTTTTCTCTCAAAGTCCTTAGTTTTCAAAACAATGTAACATGATATGGTGAATATACCATAATTTACGAAAATTCGCTCATACGATCATGCTGCATGACTGTTTGTTGAGCTCTGATATTATATAATAGCTCATGGACTGAGCCCTAAAATGCATTTTGTTTTTTGATTTTTGTACTAATCTATACGTACCTAACCCTATTTATAAGAAAACAAGCAAACTGATTACATGACAGAAATTTGTTACCTAACATTGATTTGGTTTCAAGATTCTTTTAGTGCTGATTTATAATCATATGATAGAAACGTGCGATAATTACTGTAACATAATACTTAGACAGCTCACGTTTCGTCAGTTGATCTGTTAATTGACATTCGACTGTCCTGACTCACACCGTGCGTACTTCCTCCCGTTTACCGATTCGATTACCTTCCGAATGATTCATGTAATGGTTCTTCTCTGATAACTTTCTCCAGTCTATGATGCTTTTAGAATACCTACCTAATCTCTTCGTTAATTGTTTATGTAGAAATACTGTTTTAACAACTTATATAGGTGAGTAGGAATGTTAATTCGTAGTGAATAGTTTTGCAGTCGTAACAAGAGTTTTATTGCCACTATTAGTATGAGAATGTAGAAATTATGATTGTTACACGAATTTTTTTCTTGGAAAATCATACGTTGCATACCGTTGCTCCAGCAGCGACGTAACTCATAGAGGACCATCTCGACACACCGTTGGAAATTGTATGAAAATCGGATGAAAATTGTTTCCATACAGATTTAATTTTTGCGTATGCGCGGTAAGCACCACCTATATGACAGAGATGCTGTCGGAGTTATTAAGCCTGCAGTATTTTCCAAAATCGGACAAAAGCTGTGGCAATTATGCTTCTCACAAGGAATTTACGTTTCCATCAAAACGTAAGTCGATCCTACAGCGATTAAACTCATAAGGTGCAATCTGAACAATCTCTAAATATGGATCAGACTGTAATCTAGACTAGGTTTCCTACAATAATCACTAATGATTTATCTCTATATATTGCACAAAGAAAATTACGAAGTTTTTGGATAAATTCTAACCATTATCAGGCAAAAGTATTCAGTCTTCATGTCTTCAACAACTCCTCTATTGAAGACTGGCCATGAAATGGTGTTATACGAATCGGCATTTAATCAAATTCGTAAATTATAATTAAACATGATAAAATGTTGACATTCATTGATTAGGTTTTCCAATTGGACACATGCTCACCATTTTCTCAATAAGACAATTTTTATTCACTTAATTGCAGTATTTTCAAGGCAGAAATTATCACATGAAGTTACTTGGTGGGATGTTGTTATTTATATAATGACCACAATTTCAAGAAGAAAAACATCACTCCAATCTCTATAAAGTTTGGCAAGATTCCCAGAAACTCTCTAATCAGCTGTGCAAAAATAACTGACCATCATAGCATTAAGAACGTGGAAAACAAGATTATTGTGTTCTTAAAGTGATGGGCTCTAGCAACCATTCTGTATGACCTGTGGTAAATCAAAAGTTCTTCATAACTTGTATCTTTCAACTGTTTGACCTTTCCCTGTCCAATTCCTATCGACTTTCTCTTACTTGTCCCATGACCGGCCCTGTAAAATTACGTAACGAAATACTGCTTGAGTTTATCCACAACATTGTCTTTACGCAGGGGGGCCCCCCCCCCCCCCCCAGCGCAACGACTCGAGCCCCCCCCCCCCCTCCCAAACTCCCCCCCCCCCCCAACTAAAATATTTATTAAATAGGTAATGTAAATGATACACTGATGTGATAAAGAATGTTGTATTTCTTGTTTTACAAATGTAAGTAATTAGGTAATTTGTTAGTATAAATCTTATTACTTGTTCATAAAAAAATTTAAAAAATACTCATTTTTCTAACCCCCCCTAAAAATTTCAACGACGCAGTTTGCGTCGTGACCCCCCCCCCCCCCACCTGTGGGCACCCCTGCTTTACGTGAAGAATGCATTGCTTGTACGGTAGAAGGCAATTTGGTGTACTACCTTCGATTTGCAGTAGGTACACTATTCAAAACTAGCACTAAAATTATGCCGTCTTATACATCCTAGAATAAGGTACCGTTATAAAATCATGAGTATCATGCGTTAATTAGGTAGGTAACAAAAATTCAAAATTTCATAAAGTGACAAGTTACAAGCCGATTTTATGTTCAAGTTGTAAAGAATAAGTGTGCAAGCGTTTCATAAAGGTACAAGTGTAGACTTGTAATGCACTGTGAAAGTTAAGAAGTGCACAGGCGAATTTGGACAAGTTACAAGTGTTTCCCCATCATTTTGTACAAGTCATTGTTTTACAGTTGTAAAAAATGGCCGATTTTTAACCTACGTCCATTCACCTGTAAACTTATTATTTTCCAGCTTTGTGAGTTGACCATTTTTCGGTGTTTAATATGTGGGAAACATCTTCTGCTGAAGAATACAGACAAGAAAGAAGCATTCAGCGTAGAAGACGCCAACGATTTTTTTGGTCATGAATACACTTTTTTCGTGGGTATTTTCGAGTTTAACGAGAGATTTAGGATTTCTTTCAAGATCCTTGAATGATTCAAATGCTGCGTGATCCTGTTCAATTTTTCCTGATCGGGTATTGGGGATTAGGAAAGAACAAAGAGAAGATAATTTCGAAGTTACACATGACATTAATAACCCAGCAGCATTAAGACTTGATGAACTGATTAATCATTTCCGCTCAATGAAGAGGAAAAATCCGATTATGCCAGCCATCAGAATAAGTTGAAATCAAATACACACTTTCTCCACTTTTCAGTTTATAATTTGTCTGCCTTCCAATCATTACACTTACTTAGTACGATAAACATCCTATCATGTGCTTAGAAAAGTTTTTACATCATGATTCGCTGAAAAAACTTCAATTTCGGCATCTCGCTTGACGTTGTTCATTTCGTTAGTTCCTACACGCCATTTTTCTTTTCTGCTAGGTACTTACTTTTCTGCTACCCTTTAATACAGGCAGCTATCGAAGTTTGCATTGCCGCAAGTTTACAATAGACTTATTCGTAGTATTCCGCTAACTGGACTGTAGAACGTAATAATTGACGATTGAGGTCAACTTACCTACTATTTTTATCTGTCCCTGCAAGCGAACAGGTGTTGACTTGTAGCTAAAGGAAGCCGTGAAAACAAAGAAATCCATTCTGATCGGCGTTGCGAAAGCGGTTAAGGTTCGTTGACGCTGAGATGTTGAGTCAACAGTAACCTGTAACAGGTGCGAAGCCCATAACGCAAGCAAACAGATTTTTCTGTTATCATAAAATCAAGAGAAACTGAATTGGAAACTGGCTGAAAAATCAGTGTCGTCCTGTAAATAATCTAGTTATTTTTGATCAGATTAAAACATTTAACCCTAACATCCTATCCATCAACAGTGCATACTTAGGTTCCAACCAAGCTTGCTTACAAGTGAAGGAATAGTTCACAGTACATTGCATTGTACCAACACACGAAATTCTGGTCGTTGTGAACTAGAGCTATATTTTGGGGCAATCAAGATACTATTTGACGCCATGTGTCATTAGCGAATTTTCGAAAACATGAAACTGTTTCAGTGAGCTCCAAAAATGTTTTGGGACCTTCTGGAACGATTCCTGGATTTTAACTCATATGTACATGCGGTTTACTGGATTTTAACATTTTAACTTTACAGGGTGCTTGCGTTTAAGGCCGTTCCACTGGCCAGTTGTGGATTTTTCTACAAATTTCGAACAAATAGTTTCTCTTTCAAAATTTCTTGAAATCTCTCTTTTAGCTTATAGGGAACTATAGCAATTTGACAAATTTTTGTGTATGTTCAACCTATTGTCACTAAAATGGCCACAACTTTCTCAGCTTATGAACTATACTCAAAGCAAGGTGAATTCCTTATGCCTCCTTGTGCAATTTCATTATTTTCTCCCCAAAGGTTCCACCTACGAGTAGGTATATAATTTTTACGTACTGTAATCCTAAAAGTTGGTTGTCTCAAAACTCAGCTTTTCCAAGGGTATGGGCAATTTTACCCTGGAGGCGACCCTTAGTCCAGCAACGCTATGCTGTTAGAAGTTCTTCTCACCCCCTCAATGAACTCCTCGGGTACTCCTCGGGTTTGTATTCTCTAAGATTAGCCAACTTTGTTGGATTAAGAAATCGGGCATTATTTCAATAAAAATCAAATTCAGAGGAACATTTTTAAAAGAACAAGTATAAACTCAACATTGCATTAACAACTAACACACTGATTTTTTCCAAGTCTATTATTACGGGAGGAAAACCCGGCTGCATGTTAAAAACATTTAAACACTGCCGAATTTTGTGTTCTTTGATCTCATTTTGACAAAAATTTTATGAAGAATCCAAATTCATTAACTGACATTGTGGCATACTTAGCTGATAGGATTTCGTTTATTGAAGAGGGTCATAATTTGGGGTTGAAAAATGCATTCCTTAGCAGGTCGGTCGAGCTCCCGGCGTTGCCGATCCATGGCTTTTGACCTGGGCGACCAGAGATAATATTTATTTATTTATTTTATTTATTTAATGTATTTGAACATGTATGTTCCTTACATTCGAGTATGCTTTACAAAAAATACATAATTGAAAAACATCATTAACGTAGTGTTTTCAATACCCTTGAAAACTCACTGAATCAACTATAAGAGTACAAAATTTAGAAATTGATCGTGATTCATTAGTTTTCCCAATGGAGTATTCAGTGCTGCCCCCCACAAAAGTATTCCGTATTGCAATACCGTATGAACCAAGGTATCATAAATTAATTTTTGTTTAGGTAATACTGAACGGGTATTAGATAGAACGCCGTAATTTTTACACCACGATTCCATTGCATGCCCTCTTTGTGGTGTCAAAAGGACAGCATTTATTGGAAACGTTTCTCACAACCTTAAATCCCAGGTTCGAGTGGGCAAAACGTCCAGTTTCGGGGTGGGAGGAACTGATCCAACCGCAAAAAAAGTCCATGGTACAACCAACGAACTATATTTTCATTCATTTATTTAATGTATTTGAACATGCATGTTCCTTAAATTCGAGTATGCTTTACAAAAAATATACAATTGAAACAGTTGTAGTGTAAACATTATTAAGATAGTGTTTTCAATACCCAGTTGAATCAACTATAAGAGTACAAAATTTAGAAATTGATATTGGTGTCCAGCTACACGATTTACTCACAATTAATGCTAATCTATTCAGTATTACAGCGTTTGTGGAAATTTCAAATATTTTATAAATTACAAATTAATATAACATTCATTATTAATTCTCTTTACCTTATAAATGTTGGAAACAAAAATAAAATAAAACACACAATGCACTTCATAAATCATTTCAAACACATTCAAACAGTTAACATAGGCAGTACCAGTATATATAAGCGAGTTAATCCTTCAGTCAAACAATCATGAATTTCTCAGTTTGCAAACTTCACTTAAGAAGATATATAGCCTTTTTATGTCGAATTCACTTGGTACTGATACAAAATTAATCGTTTCCGGTACCCCCCACCAAGTCCGAGATATATCTTTGAGAATAATTATTTGAGAATTTGAAGATAAATATTTGAGAATTTTTATTTTAAAATTTTTGGAGCCATTGCAATAGCTTTATTTTCTAAGAAAATTCGCTAAAATTTCAAAATAGCCTGTTTTTTGCGTTGTTGTGCGAAATAATTTTTTCAGCATACTAACATGTGGTATCAGCGTACATGTTCGGAATCAGCGTAAATTTTCCTAAAAGAATATGTATCAAGTTTTCAAAAATTTCAAAGTTGAAAAATCAGTCAAAAATCGAGATAATACCGTTCGCTAGTTGTAAAAATCGATAATATTTTCATGAAACATTGTTTTTTCTATTTTTTGCAGAATATTACTCAAGTAAAGTTTTATTAACTATAAAATAGAACATTAAAAATTTACGTCCAGAATTTCAATTTCAATTTTGCTGAAAAATGTATTTAAATTTCATTATAATGAGCTAAAAAATCAAAATCTTCAAAAAATCTATAAATCCAAAACCCCTTTATAAAAAGCAGATTATTATTTAGAATAAGTTGTTTATCATGAAATTAATACTTAACAATTTCATTGCACTCATGAAGCTCAAATTTCCTTGCAATTCAACATCAAACAATATGTTAATATACAAAACTTCGCTCATGCGATCATGCTGCATGACTGGAACTTTTTTAATTTTAAAATGGCGTTTACTTGCCAATCTAATTTGTGCAAATAACTTTTTAAATTGAAAAGGGACATTGTAGTAATTCAAATAATCGTTCATTCTGTCCTATACCAAGCCAATAGTACCTAATCATCATAGGAGCCAGAAAATACCGCATCAACATCTTTATTTTTAAGAAAGATTTCAGCATTCTCTACACATTTATGAGTGAGCATTTTGAGATTTTCACAATCCAAAGTTATTACTTGTTGTACTCAACATTTTATACGAAGTTCCTTAAGTTGAGTCAGCCAATTAAATCTTATAGAATTATTGTTGGACTTTTCCATTTTTTCAAGAGCGTGCAAATATCTCTTAGGGTATCTATGATTTTCCATTTGTGTAATTTTTAGTAACCACTTGAGACTGTTTTTTAAAATGGGTGGTACCATCAAATTTGGGACATCCGCTTCTAAACGGACGTATGCACTGGGTGTACTAAGACCTTAAAGCCATTTGAAAAATTTTACCTGGACTTTTTCTAGGTCAGGACAATAATATCCCAGCGCACAGATCTCCGCTTTGTAAAGAATAGTAGAACGGACAATGGAATTGAACAGCATGATTCCAGTGTTCCACGAGGCCGCTTTGGATTTAACAAATGATGAGATAACTGTGCCTGACACCGTTTTTGCTTTTGAAAGAAATATTCATTCATTCTAATACTCACTGTACTGTACTATGTAAATAAAATTCATTCTATACTCACTGTGGGCGACCTGCTACAAAAGCATGGACAGAGTATATTTGGTTAGGTAGAGGATAAAAAGAAAGGTTATTTACTGATGTAAATATAAAAATATTTACTACTCACAATGTGTATTATTTATAATGATAAATGTGTGCATCGTCATTAAAAAAAAGTAAATATACTAAAGAGTCTATAAAAATATAGGATTAGGCGTGATTGTGTAACGCTTTGATGACTCACCGATCAAGCACGGCCGTGAAAACCGTTCAGCAACCTTCAGCACGATAGTTAGAGCGACGTTTCCATGGGCAAAGGTCGCCTTCCTTATCAGGGGGATCTCGAGGTATTAGCGGTCTGAGCAGGCAGGTGGGCTTGGGAATGGGAATATTGATCAGGCGTCAGTCCAGTGTCTCCAATCGATGGTCCCCCGCAGCTCTGACTTCAAGTGCAGTTTTGGACTCCCGGGCTCAACATGTACATCGTCGAGGGCGTCCTCGGGCGCGGGCAGTTTTCCGTCGTTTGCAAAGCGCGGGACGTCCGGGACGGCACTAAAGTGGCTCTCAAGAAGGTTCACATCCCGAGCATGACGTCACCCCAGGCGCGTGCCGACTGCCTCAAAGAGATCAGCCTTCTACAGGTGGGTGATGCATAATTAAACCACGTTGTTAGTAACTAGAAACAATCTATTAGGTACGTACTAGGTCGGCTTCATTCATAAGAACATCAAGATTTCTAATGAATCCTCAGCGTAATTGATCGCATTTTTTCTTTTATGGTTAGGTTTGTTGGGTTACGTTGGTTGGGTTAGTTGAGGGCGAGATATTTCTGGCATCTCTTAGTAAGTACAGAGCGGCCCCCAACTGGAATTTTCAGGGAATTCTTAGCGTCGGGAAAAGTCAGGAAAATGTCAGGGAATTTAGCAAAAACCACCAAATGTCAGGGAATGAAAACTTTGTGTGATAATTCGCAGCGTTCTTAGGTATATTCTAACTCCTAAACAATCGAAAATCAACAGTCTACTTTATCATACTACTTATTATGTCATAGGTGGGTTATCCGAATGTCAAAAATAATTATCCAGAGTGGTGGTTAAACTGTTCAAAGAGTAACACGCAGATACATTGTGACATCGATATGCCTTTGGCTCTCGGATACTACAACACTTGAAAGAAAAGTAAACCATCTGTGGGAAAAATCAACTGAGTATTGAACAAGGGAGCATACCAAGCGGAGTAATGGACTGATCCATTGAAAGTCCCAACAACTAGTTTGTATACATAACCTAGGACTTCGTCAATCTTGGAGATCTGGGAATGGTCGTGATCGAATCGGCGCTGAAAAATACTTCGACTGTGACACCCCCTATTGAAAAAACAGATTTTTTAGAATTTTTTGAGACACTGTAAATAGCAAATTTGAACTTTTGCGATCGGGCTGGCCAACGAACTAGCCCTGTCTTTTGCCAAGAAGGAACTAATTTTTTAAGCTGTATTTTAAGAGAGTTTCTGGGAATCTTCACCTTGAGCTGACGACGCCGAAACGGCGAAATATTCTCTCAATTTCATAAGTCATATTATTTATGTTTCCTATATTTTCCAACCATCTGTACTTAATACCTCGAATTAATATTACACGCGAGTGTTTTCATCCTTCATCAAGACTATATATATATAATATTTGGGGTTGTTGTTGACTATGATGTAGTAATTATCAGAGGATGTTGAGGTTCGGTTGCGCTACTTGTACGTTTTTAACCACTAAAGTTTTCATCTTGAGGTGATCTTCTAACCTAACTCATAAGAATTGTGAGTACATCATATAACATCCTATTGCAACATAGTAACTAAGCGAAATTCCAAATTCTAAGTTTATGTATACCTGAGTTATGAGTAAAACCATGTATTTTATCAATCGGCCCTGATGATGAGAAAATTTATATTCTCGAATATAAATTTTCGACCCTCAACATCCTCTGATAGTTATATATATATAGGTATATATATACGACGTTAAAATCTAGGATTGTATTCTACGATGTACAAAATGGATATGTAGGGTCCCCGTCCCCTTTCTCCCAATTTTAAAATTTTGAAGCCATCTAAATAGCTCAATTTTTCTTTGAAAATTCGTAAAAATGACAAAAACCAGTATTTGATTTTGATATTTTTAGTCAGGGGAATCTGAAGTTCGGTCAGGGAAATGTCTGGGAAATTTCAAATTTCCATTTGGTGGCTAACCTGAAGTAGTGTGTTGCTTGGTGCATTGCTGAGAGCTTTCGCCTTGAATGGCCTTATCAGAGCTGTAAATATTAATTTCCATTTAGCTCTAAGCTAGTCTTCTAGGTTACTTATTAATAATTTAAATTTATTTTACATATTTACCAAAGTTTGTAATAGGTGGCTTGTTCAGTTTTTATAAGGGGAGTCTTCCTTTCTCATCCTGCTATGACCTTTTGACCATTAGTGTTATTCAGTAATATTGCATTATGAGAGAGTTGTCATTAGTTTGGTTTTTCAGTGTAGTTTTCTTACCAGTTATGGCTCAGTATGTTTGAAGCAGAAGAAGTGAAACTATAATAATAGTTATTTTAAACTGGAACCCCCATTTTTCATTGCACATTTGAATTCTACGTACAATTTTATGAAGAAAAGACCCATCACTCGATTTTTTAAGTGCGCGCAAACGGGTGCAATTCCGCTCCAAAAGTGCGCAATTCCGCTCTTGGAGTGCAATAAATGTGAAATACTGTTATTGAAGATATTTTCGAAAGAAGTCGATGACTAGGTAATAAATGTGTAACTGAGTTGTAGGAATTCTCTGTTCTGTGAGTATGTATGATCGATATACAGTGCAAGATTTTTTATTTACCGGGTGTCCCACCAGTCTGAGCCCCCGTCTAAAACTGTAATTTCTGGGGTAAAAAAAATTTTTTTTTTTTTTTTAATTTGCATGTTTTTTCTATGGATCTCCACATGTAAAATATGATCTTGGTTTTTTTTTCGTACTGAATGTAATACATGATCTTGGGTTTTTTTCGTACTGAACCTCGTGATGATGTTCATTTATTGCACTTTTCTTACATATTACCACTATGCACGTAAAGCGTACTAAAATGTAGGTTTTTCGGTGTTTTCCCAAATCGGTGTTGCGAATATTAAAAAAAAAAAAAAAAAAAGGACGGTAGACCTACGGTTCTACAGATTTTCATTTCTATTAAAACAGAACTATGTGAAGTTTTACAGTAGATAAAAACCATTTTGGTTTTGCATTTTCATTCAAATCTTTTCGATTTATGACAGACGGGTCATTTCTTCATGAAATTTCACGTAGAACGTAGGATTTTAACTTGCAGAACCACCCCAATTAGCTGAGTGAGCTCTTAAAATGCTGTTTTTGCAATTTATCCTATGACGCTGAAATTTGAAACGGAACCTCTGAGACAGGTAGAAAACGTTTGCGCATGACTACAGGCTGCAACTCTTTCGGCGGCAATGAAAGTTATAAGAGACTGTCTAGGAGCTAAATTTTCATCAAAATTGGATTAAAACTTGGTATAGTTTTGGGCGTGACCATGATTTTCCACAGGCACTTAAAAAAACAGATAGTCATCAGACTGACACGGTGCCAAGACGATCAGGAAGCTCTGAAACGCAAAAAGCTTGTAGAAATTTAGATTTTGGAAGACAAATATTTTTTCGACTTCACGCAGGAACAAAAAGTTTCGGTAGAGAGTAAAATTATCAAGGCTTCTCGTCACGTCGTCACCCCACAAGTACGAATTTGCTGAAAGGATGTGTTATCTAAAGGGTTGTTATGGATATTAATTTTCATTTCTGCTTGATCCACCAAGACACCAACAAGTAGTTGATAGCAAGTGCCCACAGCCAACTATAGACACATATAATATTAGCTATACCTAAGTATAGGCACCTGCAAGGAACGAGAAAGAATGGAGAACGTGATGCAGCAATCATCTGTGTTGTAACACCTCGAAAGCCATTCAACTGTTAGATTGCGGGTTGAAGATCATTACGTACCTTCGTAACAACTTACTTACTTATTGTGGTGAGAATATGGCATCATATGATTTCCATGACGTTATGATCAATCACGACCTCTCACTTCAGAGCGAATTTTCGCTATGGAATAAAGTTTTACTACTGATGCGTAGTACTAAAGGAATATCACAATTCGACACATTTAGCGAATTTTCGTAATAAATGAAACTATTTTAATGGCTCCAAAATTTTAAAAATAAATATTTACGACAATTTTCTTCATTTAAATCCGTTTTGAGGCATTCTGAAACAAATCCTAGGATAACGCATTTTCACACAAACACACACACGCGCGCGCGCGCGCACACACACACACATACTTACGCACGCGCACTCCAGACTATGCACCTCACAGTGATCTATTTATCCAACTAGTCTATATTTTAGTCTAATCCAGTCCATTTGTCTATCTAGTCTATTCAGTCTATTTATCCATCTAATCTATATTAGACAGTTTTTGTTCTTCCCGTACGATTTTCCCCCATTAACGCGTAGAGCCGTCTAGAGCAAGCAACTGCAGACTCTACCCGTATTTTTACACGTATGTACACGAATAACCAAACGCTATCGTCACGCTAAAGTCTCTTTAGTATTTCAATATCAACGATTCTCTTGAATTCGAGATCGAGTAGAAGAAGATTAAATTCATTTTACATTTACGCGCTGCTTTATCAGCCATCTTCGCAGGTATCTAATTTGTAGAACATTAAATAAAATAATTAAATCAAATTTGCAGCAGGTTTGAGTACAGACCTACGACCTAAGAAAAAATATTGTATTCACCAACGCCCTAATGTCGTTGAATACATCGGTTCTCGTCTGATTCACCGAAGTTAAGCAACGTCGGGCTTGGTTAGTACTTGGATGGGTGACCGTCCGGGAGTGCCGCAATTTCGGCATCTTTTTTATTTTTTGTCTCATCATTCAATTTTTCATCTATCTACATCAAGTTTACTTGGTCTAAATTCTTAGAACACTCTGGTCCACTGTTTCGTAAACAAAATTCTAAAATTAGGTTATCTAATAGATCTTAATAATGTAAAACAAATTCTGAAAGAGAAGCGGTTTGCGTATCCCATTCATGAAATAAAAACAAGGTTTCAATCGCAAGGCAAATCAGAGTATTTAACAATCTGCCTTCTATCGTTAAAAACAAGTTAATAGATCAACCTAATCAAGTGCATAAAATTTTGAAAAATTGGTTTCTCAAAACACAAGATAATGATTAAAATACTCGTGTGTAAATTTAATATAATGTAGATTGTAATATTTATACCTAGGTAATGGCACTTTATTTATTTCTTCAACATGATACAATTATTTTTGTATTAAGAATTAAAAAAATGTAATATTTAAGAACCTACGGGCTCGTTGCTAAAACTCGTTTTCCCCGTCGCGGGTCTCAACCATTAGGGAGACTGTATTTCTTTCATTTATTGTAGGTGAATTGTTTTGTAATATATTCAGAAATAAATACATTTTCATTTCATTTCACTTAATCAGGGCCTCGTGGAATAGTTCGTTTTGAGTGCCTTCCCTGCTTCATCAAATCCTCGGTTCCATGATTTGAGTGAGTACCTAGCACAAAAAATCTACTACCAACCTACTCAATTTGTTATTGTACTGACAACAGCTTTTATATAAAATCGTATTATTTAAACACAAACCTTGTCTGAATCTTTATGTTGGCAGATTGAACTTTGAACTTTGTTGTACGAAATGTACAAGCAGGTGCCTAAAAAGAACATGTAGGTAGGTACCTACTTTAAAATCGGAAAAGTATCGTCAGCTGCATGCACTCCCAAGTAGGTGAACAGGATATCTGGATGTTGGACTATATAGGTAGGTACTTCATTCATGTGATCAACGTGATCGTTTATTAGTACAATTCTATTCATCATAGGTTTAACTTTAAATGAGAAAAGTTAGGTTAGACGGCAGTCAGAGGGAGAACCAATGCCTATTCTTAAAATGGTGGTCACCTTTGTGTCAGGTTATGATGACTACGCGTAGGAAGGGATTCCAACGAAAGCATTTTTCCCGTACACGCGTAGTTCTACACGTTGACTCGAAGATTCGCGCATGCGCAGTTGGTGTTTCAGTCTTTTCACGTACAGGGGTAGAAAATTACGGGTATAACAAAAACTCTCTATTTTACTGATATAGGATTTTTTATTATTGAGATGCGAACATCCAGATCACCAAACTATACACATCATTCTGGTCTATTTGTCCTCCTTGCTTTGCCTTCATCATTTGTCAACGTTGAAAACAACCATCATAACCATCGGCGCTTTTGGTAGAGTTTCCACAATCGTTTAATTCAAACCATAACCCTTAATGTCTCAAAAACCTGCTTTATCAACTTTTCTCTCACGAGTGCTCATGCCCCGCAAATGGAGGATTTACGGCTACATCAGACAGGTTGTAAAGATCTTGCTTCCAATTTATGCCCATATATTGAAAGAAAACACACGACCAAATATTTAGGGTTAATTCTAAATACTCATTTGAAATGGGAAAACCATATATCCAGTCTGGCGTCCAAATTAAGGAAATTGATTTATGTTTTTAACAAGATTAAGATGTACCTACCACTTGAGTTAATGAGGACCATGTATTGTGCGCTTGCAAAATCTCTACTGCTGTACGGTAGTGCATACAAGAATGTAATTGGTTGAGTTGAAATTCTGCAAAAAGCCTTAATTCTCACTATCAAAAGCCACAATCAAAAAGCCTCTAAATCTTACTATCTTGCTCATAGAGGACCTATCTTTCAGAAATTATGTATCCTACCGTTTGGTCTCCTGTTTAAAATGAGATCAGTTGAACTTTATTTAAAAAATTACCAGCCCATAGTTCCAGAACATGATGTTTTTACTCGTAATTCTCAAACCAGCACTTTATCAATTCCGAGGTACCGCACCACATTGGCACAAAACTTCTTTATTTATCAATCGATAAATATTATTAATACTTTCTCCTCTGATTTACGAACTAAACTGTTTAGTTCTTCTAATAATAATAGTTTTAAATTCAAATTATTAAAGGACTATTATAATGAACTTAATACAGAACGAAAATAGCATCATTTAGAATTTTTATTTATTTATTTATTTTTTATTTTATTTTTATTTTGCTTATTTTTTTTTCTCTTTCTTTCTTTCTTTTTTCTAATGTATTGCTCAATCTTTTTCAATTCTGTTATCAGTCATATTGATTTCTGCAGGCGGGACTGACTCTTCCCCTACCACGGGCAGTAGCCCATATTGGGGAATAATTTTCCACCTATGTAAGGGTTAAGTCTAACTTAACTTCTTAGTAGTAGCAACATGATTTATTTTGTATTTAACCCTATCGATGTATATAAATGTGATAATTTTGTTTATTGGAAAATAAATTACTTTAAAAAAAAAAATTAAAAAAACTCGGCGCTTTGCGCCTCGGCGGGGGGCTCCGCCCCCCTGACAATATCAATTATTGAGAATGATCATCTATGTGTAAACAATTGATTCAAATAACCATGCTCATAACTCAGGTTGATGGCCACGCACTTCGCAGTAGTTAACATAATATGGTTGGATAAATCAGGAGCTTTCCAACGAATGGTGAACGATTTCTGTGCGATTAAAATTGCGGAAGTTCCATTTCCCTACCAACGGCTTGGTTGTACGTGAAAATCATTATAAAAGGCGCATAACGGTTTTTTCTGTCGGTTTTTTGTGACGATTTTTTTTCGGTAGGTCATCGCAAAAACACATTCTGTGTTAAAAACCACCTGCACTTAAGGACAGGATTAACCGGCGCTTTTAGGAAGTATTTGAACAATAGAACAACGCTTTTTGGGGGCAGCCATATCTACGCTTGTTACCGTCCGATGGAACGTGCTCGCAGCGGACGAGGGTTCATTGAAGTCTTGCCAGGGGGGATTTCCGCTCTGCCGATCGAGTAGTGAGCGCGAAGCGGAGCACAGTGGGGCGATTGCACTAAAACCGCGGACATCGCGATTAGAGCTGGGAACATTTAGGGCCAGTTCCACCAACGGGAGTTTTCCTTGGATAACCCAGAATCCTGATTTTTCTCGTCAAAACAGCGAAAAGAATGTTCCACCAACGCTTGCCTCAGGATCTACTTGAGATAAAGCACGGATCAAATCAAAATCAAATCAAATAATTTTTATTTGTAGCGGCTAAAACTGGTATTACTAAAGTCAACAGAATAATAAAACGATAGAAGAAAAGTAGAATCATTTACATACATGTTTAGGATTGATAAATAATGTTGGTGAGACGAATGTGGGATGTCACCCCAACCGCTGGCCAGGAGCCACCCGGCCGGCCCCAGGCCCCACCCACCATGACGGCTCCCCGGGCCCAAGTATCCGTCATACACAGATGCCCGGCCAATCAAATCTCAAAACAGATCCAAAGCATACCAAGGAGGGCCGACCAAGCAACCCCACACCGACATCGCAGGAAAAGACCTTGCACGCAACCACTCACACACACAATAAATACATTCACACTCTATACATATATAGCATTCGCACTTTGAATTAAACCTTTCGCGAATTGAATTAAACTTTTCGCAAATTGAATTAAACTTTCCGCAAATTGAATTAAACCTACATACGTGAAAAGATCAATAACATTAAGAAACCCTTCCGGTTGAGACGCGGCTTAAATTTAAAAGAAAAAACGCCAAGAAAGGAACACTGATTCCTCCCTGTTGCTAGGTACCAAAGTTATCCTCGTAGGACGGCTCAGCATTTGTGCAAACGTGATGGATATGTTTCTGCTGCTTCCAACTGCTGCTCACCTTTTGCTTTTAGAAGTCTTCTTGCTAATGCCTATAAATTATGTAAAATGTCAACTACAAATGGATACGTTGCGAGCTCAGTTTTGTTATTAATAAATAAATAATTTACCTTCAGATTAACTTCATGAGGTAAATATCGAACAACTAACGTTGCAAGTTATATTGCCAACCCAACTAAGCAGCCGTCTGCTTCGTTGGCTAAAAGACCAACTTCCCGGCATAGTAACAACTAAGTCCATTAACCCAAGTTTACTGTTGTTAATCTGTGCCCCGAACACAAACATCGTTATTTGATGGGTAGACATTACAAAGTTTCCTAC
Organism: Adelphocoris suturalis; assembly: GCA_030762985.1. Taxonomy (NCBI): domain Eukaryota; kingdom Metazoa; phylum Arthropoda; class Insecta; order Hemiptera; family Miridae; genus Adelphocoris; species Adelphocoris suturalis. Next base: position 120,577,483 of record CM061042.1, read on the forward strand.
GTTTATCCCTACAATAAAGGCTCCTTGATGAGAGAGCTAACTGGTGCCAAGGTACCTAGATTGCAGTGCTGGTGGATGCCACCTCCTTCCTTTGCAACCATTTATTGGTAGATAAATTACTCGTATTACGTCCGACAGAAATGGTTACTATTGGACTGCAGGTCAAACGCTGGGGGCGGCCTCGAATGAAAATAATTGCTACAAGACAATAGTTGTCAATGGCTCGCTGTTGGTATTAGTCGGGTGAGTACGTATAAAAGTCTCTTGATGTAAGTTTCCAAACAGGCTGATCCAACTTACTTAACATTGGTTTAAGCCATGTGTTTAAATATATTTGATTCTACTTGGTATAATCTCATTTATGAAAAATTCCAAAGTGAATGACCTACTCTTAGACTCTTACACTGAATTTAGGTACCTACATGAAAAGTAGTCTCTCCTCCCTCTTTTACCCAACTTTTCGCAGAAAAAGGGGTATTACAGCATTTGGGGTGGGGATGCATTTTCTTCGCGTTTCAGAGTGTGTAGAACACGTTTCCAATAGTCATTCATTTTCAGATTTATATATATATATATATATATATATATATATATATATATATATATATATATATATATATATATACAATATATATATATATACAATATATATACAATATATATATATATATATATATATATATATATATATATATATATATCTATATATATATATATATATATATATATATATATATATATATATATATATATATATATATATATATGCTTCGCGCCTCGCCGGATCTTTTCTCTTTTCTACTGCGTAGAAAACGAGGATAATTTGCTATGCAATTCTTAGCCTGAATCAACTTAGTTTTGGAATGTAGCCAGGTACGTAAGGAGAGGGAAATTGGTAGCTTAAAATGTGAACATTTATCACATAAATCAAGCGCTTTCCAACGAGTGGCGAACGATTTTTGTGCGATGAAAACTGCGGAAGTTTCATTCCCCTAACAACGGCTGGGTTGTACGTGAAAAACACTGAAATTGTGACACAATCTATAGCAACTACTCAACTACTCGGTTGTACGTGAAAATCATCGTTAATTTCGTTACGGACATTACAAAAAAAATTATTGGGGGTCGGCCCAAGAATTGCATAGCAATTAATATATAAATATATATATATATATATATATATATACTAGCGTTCCCCCCGCGCGCGTTGCTGCGCCCAAATTAAATTTGTTTATTGATCGTAATTTTAAACTGTTATTAAGTCAATCGTGGGATCATTAGGGAAAAAACTGGATTCTAGATCCACTCAGCTGATCTGGGATCGGTCAGTTGTGTTCAGAAGTCCCTCAAGGGCCCACATACCAAATCTCAGAATCGTGGGATCATTAGGGAAAAAACTGGATTCTAGAGCCACTCAGCTGATCTGGGATCGGTCAGTTGTGTTCAGAAGTCCCTCAAGGGCCCACATACCAAATCTCAGAATCGTGGGATCATTATGGAAAAAACTGGATTCTAGAGCCACTCAGCTGATCTGGGATCGGTCAGTTGTGTTTAGAAGTCCCTCAAGGGCCCACATACCAAATCTCAGAATCGTGGGATCATTAGGGAAAAAACTGGATTCTAGAGCCACTCAGCTGATCTGTGATCGGTCAGTTGTGTTCAGAAGTCTCTCAAGGGCCCACATACCAAATCTCAGAATCGTGGGATCATTAGGGAATAAACTGGATTCTAGAGCCACTCAGCTGATCTGGGATCGGTCAGTTGTGTTCAGAAGTCCCTCAAGGGCCCACATACCAAATCTCAGAACCGTGGGATCATTAGGGAAAAAACTGGTTTCTAGAGCCACTCAGCTGATCTGGGATCGGTCAGTTGTGTTCAGAAGTCCCTCAAGGGGCTACATACCAAATCTCAGAATCGTGGGATCATTAGGGAAAAAACTGGATTCTAGAGCCACTCAGCTGATCTGGGATCGGTCAGTTGTGTTCAGAAGTCCCTCAAGGGGCTACATACCAAATCTCAGAATCGTGGGATCATTAGGGAATCTCCGCGTAACGCTCACCGCGTGACGCTCCCCGCGTGACGCTCCCCGCGTGTCGCTTTATTAATTATGTTGCTTATAGACTCCGAAACATAAACATAAACATAAACAATAAATTTCTAAAACCTGACACTGCACCCTTTTATGCCCTCTGGGTCAGAGCCCTTTGAACGGATTTGCACCAAACTTTACAGGAACAATCCTTGAATCATGCCTAATAATACCTGAAAGTTTCATTACAATCTGTCGAGCGGTTTCGGAGTCTATAGGCAATACATACATACATACATCCTCTTTTATAGATATAGATATATATATATATATATATATATATATATTTTTTTTTTTTTTTTTTCAATGAACAAAATGTTGTGCTCATTACTCCTCCGAAACCGCTGGCCCGATTTGGACCAAATTTTGATATGTTGAATTACCATGTCGGGACTTGTGCATCGCTGACGTTGGTGAGAATCAGCTGACCACGAGCCGTAATATCAACCATGATGACGGCAAATCCCTCCTATTCACCGTAGGACGCCGAAATTTCATAGGGAGCCTCTCTGGGACAAGAAGAGACGAGCAAAGTGAGGGGCGCCATTCTCAGCTGAGTGAGCTAAAATCTCTCCTGTTCACTGTTGGACGTTGGAAATTGATAGGGAGCCTCTCTGGAACCACAAGAGACGAATGACCTTACAGGCTCCATCCTGATCAGGTGATTGTGCTAAAAGTTAAGACGTCTGTCTGATTACAACGAAATTTGATAGGGAGCTTCTCTAGGACATAAAGGGATGAATGAAATGATGGGCTTAACCCTAAGCTCCAACTGACCGATGCGCATGGCGTTTTTTGCAACATGCTCTGCGAACCAGCAATTAATTTTCCAGTGATTAAGACAAAATTGCTATTAACCAAGGTTCACCTATCGACAAATAATCACCGAATTTCGTTCAGTGAAACTTGACTTTCGCGTATGCCAATTTATTGTCAACTTTCCCTTCTACCTATTCATCGGCAAGATTTTCCAGTGATTCTTGTCTTTGACCGAAACCTATCGTTACCTATCTCTATTCGAAAAGTTGGTTCTGCATAAGCAAACTGCGTGTTTTTTTTTTTTTTTTTTTTTTTTTTTTTTTAAATAAGTTTGCCTTGGATAAGCATGGTCACATTTTCGAGTATGGCTTAATACCTCGTGCATCTACAAGACTAGAATGCAGAGAAAATCGTCAACAGGATCGTGAATCACATTGCAATTTTCAGTCGCAGGAAGGAGTGAGTCCAATTGATTTAAAGACAGTTCACTCGACTCACGAAGGGATCGAGAATGGCATAATCCCATGTTTATTCTGTTAACTAGGTACGACCCACCAATACAAATAAGTAAAAAAAAAAAAGTCTGAACAAGGAAGAATTCTGATTTCAGCAGAAAGCTCATACATCCAGAAAGCAGCAAATTATTACACAAAGGTTTATTATTTCTATCTTAAATAGTCCTCCTACACAGAACACTGGTCCATAAAAATTACCTATCAAACTGAGTCTATGGTGCATTATCGAAATACAACTGGACATCTCAACTACAAGAAGAATTCTTTTTTGATTGGATTAATCAAAAAAGAATGAATAAATGAAGAAAAAAATAATAATAATCTTGAGAATGATTAGGAAGAAAGAATTAAAAATTGTATATTCTCCGCCGGTATACGAACAGCCACCAGTTGGATTCCCAGCTGGCATGCCACTCCCAAAATCGAGTACCTAGGTATTCTAACCATTGAGCTACGATTACCTGTACTCTTAGGGAAAGTGAACGGTTCAACCTACAGCGTTATATATGGTTTTAATCGATTCTTTGGGATCATATTCATCATTAACAAGCAAAAAATCATAGCTGTAACCTTGAAAGTTTTGGAGATCTAGATTTTTGAATATGGTAGCCCTTAATTGCTACCCTTTAGGGTTGATCGAGATTGATGTACATCCCCGGCCGATGTATGATTTTGAGCCTTATTTCATAAACTTTGGTCCATTAGTTTCTAAACGGCAGATGGACGGATATTTTTTTTATTCGATTTTAGGATTTTACGCATCTTGAAACGTGAACCAACAAATTTTGAGTGGGTTAAAAGAATTTTTTTTCTTAGTCGATTGCAAAGGTTGATTGTTGAAAATAATAAACGATTTTCACTGACAACAGTTTTCATTACTTTCTGATCTACTTTTCAAAATGTGGAGTAATTCTTGAATAGTATTACGGCATTGCATGTGTACAATATATCGTGTTGTGCTCAATAAAGAGACTGAAGAGTTTCAACGCAGCAAAGTAATGGTAAATTAATGATATGGTAATTGACTAATTACTTGACCGATTACTCGGTTTTCCCATCATCTGACCTTGGGCCCTGAGAGTTCCTATTCCAAAAGCTATTAATCGTAGATATTTACAAGCTTATAGTTCATGTTGTGCGTTTGTGCCACCTTAAGTGTGTTCACCCTGTTACACAGGGCGATCTAAAATATACAGAGCGATGGAATTGATAGGCTAAAATGTAGATGTTAACCCGCACAATCCTTGAAAAATCATCAAAATCACTCCATTAGTCTCGGAGTGTCGTCAATCGATATAGTTTTTGCGCATGACCAATCGCTATTAATCAATCAATCGCGAAAAAAACATAGGACATCATCCTGGACTTATGTACAACAACCTACCCTTCGCAACGAAATCGGATAGATAGATTGAGAGAAATCGGCATAACAAGAAATTCCCGTTTGGCATTCGCTCAAACTACCAGAAATCCAACGGAAATGAATAATAGGGGACCATCTAGGAGCTAATCTCCACAATCCCTGAAAATTTCATAAAAATCGGTCCATTAGTCTTGGAGTTCTTTCAATAGCCCGCCATACACGAGCAGATATCTGCGACAGATTTGGTCACCCGATCTCATCTGACAGATATCGCTAACGATCTGGAGTGACCGATGAGATCGGTCGTTGCCCCTTAACACGAAAAACTTATCGGCCGATCTTTCATGCCCGAGATCTGTCACCTGACCAGTGCCCGATGTCATCTGTTCGTTCATGGGATGAAATCTGACAGATTCAGGTCTGTCAACGACGTTCGTCTGGCAGACTCGAGTTATCGGTCGAATCCGAAATTTTTTCCAGATCGGTCACAGATTCCGTAAGTTGATGCCATGGGGTTAGTGACTGTCCGTAGTAAAAAGCGTAAATTAGCGGCTATTGTGGCGGGTATTTTTTTTAATTGCCCATAAAACGGCTAAGCCAAAAAAATACAAGTTTGGGAGAAGTCATGGGTTTCGTCGTAAGCAATGTTTTTGACGTTTTTGTTCATGTAGTCAACATGCTTCAACTGCCACAGACAAGGTCTGTCTCTATACATGTCGATCATCATTTCAATTAACTCGTTTGGCCACTCTTTTTTACCCATTTTTTGATACCGCACAAAAAAACACCAATAGAAACTGATTTCTTTAGAGAAGAGATCTCACAGGGGACAACACACGTGGACAACTGAACATCTTAACGTTAAGGGACGCTGCCCGATCCAATAGAACAGTTCTGTGTACCACAGACATCGCTTCCGAGAAGTCTGCAGGTTAAGGGGGACGCCCGACTACCATCTGCTAGATTTGAACTCTCGCAGATATCTCTTGTCGATTTTCACATCTTTCATCATTTTCTAACGCCCACTAACGCACAGATCTTTCCCACAGATATCGTTTAAAAACGCGATATCTGTCGCAGATATCTGCTCGTGTATGGGTGGCTAATGTCGCTCAATTTTAGTTTATCGTATGCACAATGTTACTAATCAACGACTCGCGTTACAATTCATAGGGCATCTTCTTGGGACATGTACCTAACTACCCCCCTCAGACCACAAGATGATGAAAATTCGACGGAGATAAAAGTTTCAGGGGAGTGTGTAAGAAGAGCTAACCCGCACAATCCCTGAAAATTTCATCAAAATTGGACTAAAACTTGGTATAGTTTTGAGCGTGACAAAGATCTACAAAAATTGATCAGCAAGCTTTAAAACGCAAAAAACGAGCGGGATTTTGGAAATCAAAATTCATCGGTAGTGAAGAAGCAAAATCATTAACACGACTGCGATTCAACGACTTTGGCATGCAGGAGTAGGCTGAATTTCTTCTCGATCTTATCCTATGTTCTTGCTATAACCTTTACCAGGGCCTTCGCACCAACAATAAGTTGGAGGGATGAAGGACAATATATATATATATTTTGATCCACCAAGAAAAACAAGTTTACCCCCCCCCCCCCCTTTCCACCTCCTTTCACATTTGTTGCTTACGTTTCAAGAAACGGAGATTCCAAAATAATAAAAAAAACAATAAACCAACAAAATTTAAAAAACGCTGCAAATTATTACACAAAGGTTTATTATTTATGTATTAGACAGCACTTCTACGTAGATCTCTGGTCCATAATTATTAAACGCCGCTTATAGTATATTTAGTATCGGAACTCGGAGCTTCGGACCTCACAAATGGGTTCAATCCATAACAGCAGCGGAACCTCACTATTTTACGCTTTTTAATATAGTTGATAAACATAACAATTTATTACCAATTCATCTTTCCAACACATACCGTTACCTATACTGCATATTGATATCATTTAATTGGTCAAATTTCAAAAAATGTGCTGACTAAATCACTGAAAATGGCTAAGAATCGTTAAATTGATTGAGATTGGTCCAATAAAGTTTATCAACTATGAAATAGAACATTCTACAATTTATGAACGAAATTATGCTAAAAACTTGAACTTCATTAAATTTTGTTTTAAAAAATCTATAAAATTGCAAAAAATAGCCTAAAATCCAAAATCTCTTTTTGAATAGAAGAGTATCATTTAGAATACTTTTTTTTTTTTTTTTCATAAAATTAATAGCTAACATTTTCTTTTCACTCATAAATCTCCAATTTCTATACAACTTGAAATATACAAAAAAATACACTTTTCACCTATTTTTGGCTCATAGCACCCATGGGTGTGGAGCGATCGAGCTGGCGAGAAGTTAGGACCAACTAGACCCCAAGTGGAGTCAATGTGCGAAAGAACAGATTTTTTAAGTCAATTCTAAGGCCTTTTATGGCCCGGACGGCGAACGGCGGACGGCGAACGGCGGACGGACATTTCAAATTTGGATTCTACGCACCTTGAAACGTAAAGTGACAAAGTTTGAGGGGGGGTTATAAAAATTTTTTGCTATACGATCACATAGGCTTATTATTGGAAATAATAAACCAAAATCTGTCCACCCGCCGTAGTACGTAGTCCGAAGCTTTTCTCCAAAACTACTGGACCCAAGATTATGAAATTTGGCTAAAAAAACCATTCATTGAAAAACTAACTACACATTTATTTCAAAAGTTTTCGAGACGACGATTTTTGAATATTTCACTCCTTCAAATTTCACCCCTAAGAGTTGATTGAAAGTAATCCCGAGATTACTTGCACATCCCCCGCCGATGTACTATTTTTAAGCCAAATTTCCTGTATCCTGTACCTTTCTGCCATAAAACATCAGATAATTTCCGAGAGGAAATCCTATTGAAATCCAATACAATTGAAGAATATTCAATAGACTCGATGTTTCCCACCTACTTCATCGGGTGATTCGAAAAGGGAGAAAACACTAACCAGGAAACAAGTCAGGGTCATGAAGCTAATTAATTCCCTATTCCACCTAATTAAGTGCAAACACTAGTAACCGTACGTAGAACCTCTAATTTTACTCTTACCGAGGCTTAAGAGAGAGCGTATCCTTTGTAATCATGGATCAATTGAATCGGTTAGTACAGAAACGTTGCAAAGGATTACACAGGGGTTTACTATTTGTGTACCTATTGTATAGCTCTTCCACGTAGAACACCAGTGAATATTATTATACGAATCATAATGGATGTCAATGAGTAAGCAGGTCACCGAGATTCCTCGCTTGTCGAAAGGCCAATCGAGGTGTTTCAGGGAAAACATCATGTGTCCGAGGTCTCGATGGTTAGAGGTTCCTGGAGAATGCAATTGTTTTCGTGTGCCAAAAAAGAATATAGTGACAACTAAAACTCGATCACTTTATGTTGTTGGGGTTTGATGGAAAGTTCTTGCGGAGACTACCTCTCCTATCTTTGACAAAGTTCGCTGTGCACCGCAGGAACTCTACGAGATGGCACATTGGTTTAGGTAACAGACCTGAATATATAGAATTTGTATAAGACTGTAGTAATAGAATATATTTGTAGAATATAATAGATCCCCACAGACCTGTTCGTGCACAAACAACATTTACCAATTTTTTTTTTTTTTTTTTTCGTTTTTCTGGGGTGTCGGTAGTTTATCTAAGACGAAAATGTGAACATTTTGAAGAAAATATAAGTGTGATAAAAAATTGCGAAATGTCCAAATAAATGGAATTTGGGGGAGAAAAAAAAAATCCGAAGAAAAATTCAAATCATGGATTAATAAAATGATGAACAATGAGGAATTTTGTTGTACCATGGATACATTTCTTCCAAAATAAGCTGGTTGTAACAGTGAATGTCCACTTGCCTCGCAACCAAGAAATAACATTTTTATTTACAAAACTCTAGCAAATACTCAACACTGAATAAACATAAATAAATTAATAAAAATAACTTAATAACAATTGAAACATAATAATAAACAACAATAAATAACAGGATTCAAAAATTAAAATGGAAAGCGCTTGACTGACTCCTCACCCTGCAACTCGAGCTTGCTCATAGTGGGGGAGGATTATTTTGGACCTATAGGTATAGTAGATTATTAGTAGTTATTTATTTATGTTTCGCTATGAATTATTATTATACATATTATTACTATTCTTTTCCTAAGTGGAAGTATTATTTACTATATACATTGATGCGATGTACATTATATCCTATAGAAGTTTAATGTTTACTTTTGTAATATTTCACAAAATAAAGAGATTAAAAAAAAAAAAAAAAAAAAATCATTCTGCATCTACGTTCACAGAGTGAGAGGTTTTTTTTCACTCTTCTCCCCTGGGATTTTAGGGCTGTTTTCCTTTTACGAATTTTGGCTTCGCTCTTAAATACAGTTAGTGGTAGAAGGTACGTTTGGGCCCTTATTCTCATCAGCTTCACAGTCTGGGTCACCTGCTTCTTGTTCTTCATCACAGGGTCGTGGCCACTTCCTGTTCTTTACCACAGGGTTGTTCATCAAATTTGTTGTTGTAATCTTGATTTGTCTGGAGTACACCAGTCATAATCTCTAGTTATGTCCTCTCCAACATACTTCCACCAGTAGGCACCACTTTCTGTATTTCTAGATCTTCAAAATTGATATCCTCATCAACATCTCCACTTCCAAAGCTCTACTCTGAAGCATCATCAATCAAAATGGCATCAACGATGTCACCTTCCAGCGAAATTTAGCTGTTGTCAGCAAACAACCAACTCTAAAAAATAAAAATCGGTGAAATTAAATTAGATTATCATTCAAATGGTTACTTTTGACTAATTGAAATTAGGTTGAGTATAATTGGTTCCTGATTGAGTCCCAAGAATGTCCATTCAAATGGATATTTGTCCATTTGAATGGACGACCCAGGATGGGCACAAAGTCCTGATGTACATTTAAATGGACAGCTGTGGATGGGAATAGAGTCCGACTGTTCATTTAAATGAACTCTAGAAAAACTGAGTTGCTGAACAATTTTCACGCAAATTTTTAAATCCTTATAGAGTGTTGTCACCAGGAGACTCGAGGCAACAAAAGCCAATGAAAATTGATCCAAAGTTGGATGATTAACTACCAAAACGTACCGAGAAATGAGCGTTTGGTTTTCTTCTCCATTCTGAGGCTTGACGCACAGATAAGAGATAACAGTGATATAAATATTAGTGTTGCCATAGTTCTATGACAACAGAATGAACACATGGAAAAAGATTGAATTCAAAATCATGGTCGTTGGGGAAAGGAGAGCAACTCAAAGTTGTGTCCATTTAAATGGACGCCCGGTCTGTAGAGGACAGTGACAACTAAAACTCGATCACTTGATGTTGTTGGGGTTTGATGGTAAGTTCTTGCGGAGACAACCTATCCTACCTTTGACATAGTTCGCTGTGCACCGCAGGAACTCTAAGAGATGGCACATCGGTTTATGTAATAGCAATATTCATTCCGATTCTCACAATATTCATTTAGCCCTAGATTTATCGAATGGATGGTGCAACAGAAATAATTTCTTTCTCAAAATTAATAAATGCGCTACAATCACGTTCAGTAGATCGCTTGCCCCATCGCATTTCGATAAGTGGTGAGAGGTTGAGTCGTGTGACGTCAATCAAGGACTTAGGTGAGCTTTTTGATGCTCATTTGACATTCTTTTCCCACATTGATAATATTTGTGCTAAATCACTGAAATCCCTGGGTTTTTTTATATTATAGCGAAATACAAGGGACAAAAGTGCTTTAGTAGTCCTACACAACGCATTTGTGAGGTCCATTCTGGAATATGGCGCGATTGTATGGGCTCCGTTTTATGCTAATGCTACTGAGCGTATTTAGAGGGTACAACGTCGATTTGCACTGTAGGGTAAGGTCGCCAACAGTTGGCCTCTTAAGAGACCCTCGATTTCAAACACCCCCAGAAATCCAAATGTTGGCCCTCAAGACTTGATAAATGTTTTAATTAGTAAAGGAGGATCTACAGTACCAGTATAATCAATTGAAATTGCCAAAAGTTGATGAGAGTGAAATTTATCAGCTTTTTTCGGGACCTTTCCCAATTTCCTAGTATTCGGCCACCAAAACCCTAACGTCGGCCAGCGACTTCCCAGTTGTCGGCCACCCATCTGGAAATTGATGTTAAGAATAAAAATGCAGTTTTGTTAAGTAGTTAGGTACATGATGACTTTATTTCAGAAGGCAAAGAATCCCATTGACTAAAAATGACTTATATATCAACAATTAATATCGGAATAGAGATGGAAACAATTAAATTTAAACCATGCACACTTGAGTGTTAGCAATAGTCAAATTATCCAATTGCATTTTTACAAGTGGTTTTACTAGCATCGGTTTTTAAAACAACTCGATAGTTCCGTTCTGGATTAAAGTTCGCGAAGAATATCCGGCAATCGCCAAAATTGCACTGAAGCACTTGATGGGGTTTTCCACGACATATTTATGTGATTTATGTCTTTTTCAACATTGATTTTTTTTTTAAATAAGTACAGGAACAAACTGAATGTTGAAAGCGATTTAAGACTAAAACTGTCCAGTTTCAATCCTGACATTGATTCACTCGTGGGAGAAAAACAATGTCAAAAATCCCATTGAGTTTTTTCTTTTTACTTTGACCACTTGTATATAATTGTTTTTCATCATGTAACAACTAAAAGTGAATAAAGTACAGGTGTTTTCTTTGCAAATACTTGAGATATCCCTTGTACATATCTTTTACCAATTACTAACATGTTATATATATATATATGGGCCTCAAAGCTTTATTTTAAAAATAGTAGGGCCTCACAATTAAAAAGGTTGGGAACCGCTGAACTAGATAATTGCTACAAAAATTGAACATTGGTTCTTATTGCTTCTCATATTAAAATCATCTCATATTGACAATTAAAATGTCAATGACTGAAAAATGCTAATGAAATGGTAATTAGCTATAAAAATTAAACACTAACTCACATTGACAATATTTGTGCGCTTTATTTAAAGCGAAATACGAGGTACTTTAGTGACAAAAGTACTTTAGTAGTCCTACACAACGCATTTGTGAGGTCCATTCTGGAATATGGCGCTATTGTATGGGCTCCGTTTTATGCTAATGCTACTGGGCGTATTAAGAGGGTACAACGTCGATTATCACAGTATGTTGCTTTCAAGCAGGGTGTAGCAATTTCGAATTACAATTATAGCGATGCTCTTCAACAATGCAATCTTTCCACCCTGTAAAGTCAACGTCATACTGCAGATCGTGTATTTGTTTTTAAAGTTATTTCACAACAAAATTGATGTCCCCATTTACTCCAAAAGCTTAATTTTCATGTACCTCCCTACAGTACCAACTAGAAGTACTAACGTTTTATTTTATAATCCTACGTCTCCAACAAATTACCTCCTCAACAGTCCGATTCGCCGGCTCAAATATCATTTAATCGCATAAAGAGCGATAGTTTTGATTAATTTTCTGATTCGTTACCTATTTGCACCTTGCACTTAAGCGAGCACTAAATTGAAGTTTCCTTTCTCTTTGCAGTATAGCCAATTTTTCTGTTTTTTTTTTCTGTCTCTTGTTTTAAGATATAAATATAGTTTATTGATTTTAGTTCTTCAAGTATGCCATCTGAATTTATGTTCAATTGTATATTTCACGGTATGTAATTTACATTGTAATTGGGCACATGCCCGTGTATAATAAATAAAAATAAAATAGGGCGGGATGCGATACTGGTTGACGCTACTATTCCGGGGAAGAGACTTTTCAATTCCATGAAGTTATAATGGAGTTGTGTTTGTTATGAGAGGGCTATTATGACTAAAGGGAAAACAGCGGGAAATACGCGGCAGCGCGCCGAATCTCAATGCTCGAGGCTAATAATTACCAAGGACGACGGACGAGAAATTGTATTTCATCATCAGCTTCTAAAACGGTTTCATGCTCGTATACGCAGCTTACTTTGCAACGGGTCCAATATAGCTTTCGGATTACTGTATTTTACAGCAATCATTCAAACTGTACAGCTTTCGTTATTCAAAGGTTGTTATTAGACATAGAATAAGAATTACAAACTATAGGTCTCGTGCATATTGATACTAGCGCTTGCAGTGGCGGCTCGCGTAAGCTACGGAGGACTTGGATGCAAGGGCGCCTGGCAGCAGGGGGGAGGGGGGGAGGGTAAATTACTTTTTCTACCATACCAACATACCTATTTCGGACAATTATTATAGTCTTCTATGCTATGAAGCAGCATGGATACTATTCATTACTTACAAAGGATCTGTTTCCCCCAAAAAGTTTTGGGTAGGTAAAACAATACTACCCTTTTCCCAACGACTTAACAATCAGTTCTTGAAGCTAGAGATACGACCTGAGGGGTTGTTAATTTTTCATATTTAGTGACATCTGATCTGTTAGGTGAGAAATGGCAACTTACACTAATGTCCAACGATTCATCATCTCGAAGGGAGCTGGGCACATTTCAAACATACTACATTCATAGACATGTATTGGTTTTGAAGTTCTTCATTCACCATTCCCGCCTTTTTCTTCGTCTTGCAACATTTGGCAATGTGATCTTCTTGTCCACACTTGTAGCATTCCACTGCAAACTTATTATTATACCGCCTTGAGAATAATGCGTTAGGTAGGTACTTGATTCTCCTTCATCTCGTTTTAATAATTGTCTTTTATCCTCTCCGCAAAGTATACTTTCTATTTTTTCGGGAGTTTAGTCCGCATCATCAAATGTACATATCATACTGACTGTAGTTTCAAACTCATCAGGGAAGCCATTCAAAATAACATTACATACCTGTTAGTGGTTGATTCGGTCACTACCAGCTTTCAAAATTTCTGATGAATACTCAAACACTCGAGTTATGTATGTTTCCATATCATCAGTAGGAAACATCTGAAAGGCTTTTGGAGGCCTGAAGTCTTCTCAATCTAGTCTTTGGTTGGAATCTACCTACTTGCAAGTTTTTGCCATAAAACTCTGGGGCACTCGATGTCCAAGATAAACTCTTGTATACGCTCAGTGAGTGATCTGTTAACCGAAGTACAAGCCCTTTCTTTCTTTCCTTCATCAATAGCATTAAAAACATTTTCGTCCGTGGTTGAATCTGCTTCCCATAGCTTTCTGTTCTTCAATTCAAATTTGAGATTAAAAACCCACGTTTTATAAAACGTTTTACTAAACTATAGTTTAATAGTGCAGTAGCGTAGTGTAGTTTTTCTATTTAACTTCACAATGCCACTCACTTTATCGATCTTGAAATCATCTGTTGTACCCTCTACCGAATCCAAAAATCGATCGCCTCCTTCTGCCGTTGCTGGGCCGCATAACCCTTGTTAGCTTTTACGTCAGCAATATTATATTTTGAACACAATCCAATTATTAACTGAATCTAACCATCAATTGTTTACAAATTGTTGCTAATTAACTTCTTGTTTCCACAAAAACAACAGCATTTACTCATTCTTTTCAGTTAATTCATTTATTTTCCTTTGGTAGGTGACACCGTCCAGTTATATTTCGATAATGCACCATGGACTCAGTTTGGTAGGCAATTTTTTATGGACCCGTGTCCTGCGTAGAAGGGCAAACTAAAACAGAGATAATAAAATTTTGTGAAATAATTTGCAGCGTTTGTATAGTTGCATGGCGTGATAGACGTGAATTCCTCAATTCTTGATCAAAAGCTTGATGTGTGTTGTATCCTAAGTACAAATTAAACAAGATACATTTAAAATATCTATTGCAATTCACACAATCTGTTTTCCTATATTTTTAAATCACTAATTAATATTCAAAATCTAAGAACTTATCTCTTAGAACAATCTAAATCATCTGGTAAAAACTGATTATAACGGTCATAATATAAATCGGATGGTAACCACTACACTCCTACTCTTCTTCACTATTTTGTTAAGTTGAAATTCTCGAAACTTGAGAGGAATTTTGACCAAGCGACCCGATCTAGCTCTTCTTTCTTGTTCTCTTGGTTTCTCTTGTTCAATGTGGCTGAATATGATTGGAGATGCAGGGGTAAATAGCTTCACCTTCAGTATCCTCATTTACGTCAGAAATTCTCTTGAAAAATTATGAATTGCGAGTCACTGAACTGTCATCATTAGCATCATTAGACTTTTGTTCCTCGCAGGGTTGCCATCTCACGGTCATCCATAACCGTACAAGTCCCTTCCAAATTACCGTACATTCACTGTACACAAATTTCTACAAAATTTTGATGTTCGTCAAATGAATTTAGTAAAAAATTACAAAATAGTTTAGTTTTAATCAATCAAGTTTTTAATCAATCAATAAAACTTCAATCTAAGCTTGAAAAGGTAATAGAAAAATCAAGTCATCTTCACTTAATTTCTCAAGCTAGGGTTTTTTTTTTTTTACAAAAAAGTCAAATTTTTTATTTTAACAAGAAGGTAACCGGGCGTGTATAAATTTGATAAATGGAAGATAGGTAGTGGGGGGGGGGGGGAGTGGCAATAAGTATCTCAATTAATTGTCGACCATCTGGGGTACAACTGCTCCATTTTCCAGCCCCAACGGTTGAATCTTTCTTCGAGTCCCTCTTATACGAAGAGAAACAGCTCAATTATGGCGAACTGGACCTTCACTTTCACCCATCCTAAGAATTGTGAGTAGGGACGGTTCCATTTTTCAGCCAGGACGTATGCTGCCCGCTTCAAAAAAAAAACAACAGCAAATTCTTTGTGAAGGACACCGTCACCGTTCTTCGTGAAGGGAGCACACTAAGGGTGTGGAAGACCCTCGGTGGTCTTCTGCAGCTCAATCATATTTCAAGTGTTTTGCATTTACTGCTGCTCTTGCTGTTTGATTCCAGTCTTGGGAGAGGTAGGAGGCAACGTCAGCATTAACTATACAATTATCAAAAAACGCTGGTCTCCCACTCTCCCAGACACCATTCACCCACTAATGCTGGCTATCCGTTGGCTGACTCTTGCATAACTGGCTCAATCAAAGCTCCCCCCAGGCAAGGTTAGCCGTCTCGTACTTCGTCATGCCCCCTCTTTACCATTCCTCCATTCTTGTAGTTGAGGGCATGTGAGAGACCAAACGCTGCTTCACAACCATCACATCTCATTGGGAGATCTTGTGTGGTATGAGCATATCTTAAGGAGAGAGCGTCTCTGAATCGGGTTGCGGACAAGTCAAACCCATCTGCCGCTGTTGGGAGCATGGAAAGCCACTGCGATGCTTCACTCACTCGCCGAAGGACTCTCTGTTGGTTCGGCGCCAACCCTTGAATCAACTATTTCCCTCCTTTGTTTCAGAACAGCTTCTCGTACAACTTTTTCTTCCTTTATCACTGTCGATACATGATTATTGTGTTCATTGTAATTTAGAAAGCTGCCGGTGCGAATGGACGTGGTAAGGAGATCGCATGACCTCTCGGACGTCATAAATTATCAACTGACTGTAGTGGAAACCACTAAAATCATTATCATTGTTCGCATGTCACTGGTCGAAATAATCTTCAAATGACTCTAGCAATGAGTTGCGTGTGGCTTTCTTCAGTTCTCGTTTTGTTATTGTAGGACGTTTATAGGATGTGTTATTATAGGACTCCTTGCTAAAAATCCTCTTGCATTGTGCATTTGAGTGAGGGAAGGCAAATACGTTCAATACAAATTTTGGCTGGAGTAGCATTATTTCTTTTTTAACCTAGATAGTAAGTACCGAGCTACGAAAGGGTTGTCCTTCTCCTAAACCTGTTGTAATCTCATGAACTAATGCTAAAATGGCAGGTAAATGAATTTATAATAATGTATTTACCTAGGTTTTCCATTTTACCGTAATGAGATTGCTACCGTACATCGTATGTGCACCAAAATTACCGTATGTTTACGGTAATTACCGTACATTTGGCAACCCTGGTTCCTAGTACTTCAGTTATTTCGAGGGGTTGGGGGTTGAATGGAGGGGAATATTTCGCACCCGTCCTAGAATAAGGGTACAACTCAAAAATCGCGATTTTTGAGTTAGTTGTGGTTCTGAGAAGTAGAAACGGTCTAGTTTGTCTGTGGAAGGTGGAGATATGTGTAGGGCACTCTAATTCCGCGTCCTGGGAAGAAAGGCACAACTCAGTTGAGTTCACGCAGTCTGTGTCTCGTTTTGAGTTGTTTCGTTTTTGTGTGGACAATTTTAACTTGTGTCTTTCTTTTCTGAACATTTTGGATCCTGACTGGTGAGATTTCAGTGTTTGAGTTGGAACAACTCAAAAATTCTTAAAAAATCAACAAAACCGTTCCCCCCACTCCCATTCCCACTGGCAAAAAAACTATTTATTCACCATGGGGCGTTAGAGTAATAATGTAGGAAACAAATTTCGCAAAGATAAATTATGTTCATCGTGTTCCAAAGAACGGGTAGCGAATGGTGTGGAAGGAAAACTTTGAATGCGATTTGCCGAAAATGACAATTTTTGAGTTGTACCCTTATTCTAGGATGGGTGCGATTTGTTGGTTTGCTTTTGCCTCACCAATACTGCACCCCCTAGCTGCAAGTCATGACGCTTTACTCTTCTTTTAGTATCCCCATACTCTTTCATTCTATTCTAGCTGATTTGATCCTAGTGTCTTTATGTGTCGTCAACGTCATCCCCGATGTTGTTCGATATATGTGGCAATAAGTAGCGATCGAAAATTGTTACTCAGTAAGACTTTCGCTGGTGATAATGAGATGAACAATGTGGAGTGTCCCGGTACTGTGTTCTGCTGTTCAAGCAGAAAATCCTCCCAATTTTTGTTTTCCAGTACAGCTATGCAAACAGACTTATTTAAATTAAGTCACGAAATGCTCTACTCTTCCACTTGCCTCTGGCCAAAGGCTAGTGACTTTCCGATGGAAATATTAGAGAAAACAAAAAGTGACGAGATCGTTGTTGAGGTTATTGGTGCTATTCGATCAGGGTGCTGGAATGATATTGATTAGTTTCCGTATAAATCCACCAAGGATGAGCTGGCAGTAACGTCGGATAATCTCGTGGTCAGAGGAAGCCAAATCGTGGTTCCATCTTCTCTTCAGCAGAATATAGTGAATTCAGCCCATATAGGTCATCGGGAATTACCGAATCGAAAGAATTGCTACGTACATCATTGAGTTTTCGCGATCTATTCTTCTTTGGTTTGTCTACGCCAAATGAGCTAGGATACTCAATGTTCTGTTTATAATTCAAACAAAATTTAGTCTTAGCAAGATGATTTCTTTCACCGCAATCCGAATAGGTCTACCTCTCGCAGGACAAACAGTGGCCAAGACCCATTACAGACCAAACACAACCGAAGTCATACAGTTTTATCTCCGCCTTTCTTATCGATTCTATTGACCGGAATTTCCTCTAACCTGGCATTGAACGACGTGACCTGAGATTTGACAACTTCCTCCATTTGACCAAAAGTAACAATTTCATCAAGTGACAATCTCTCTCTTCAAAATTTTACGTAGCTGATCCATTAGTGTAACTAGATTTCTAGTTCTAGGAAAGTCACAGGATGCCGTTGATAGTCTAAGACGAACATGATGATTGAACGGATTCATTAATATCCTGTTTTGTATTCCTAAACTTGAAAATTTCGTACAGCAAATAATAAATTTCTCCTAGGGATAAAATAGCTAGTCAACGCCTCTTTTGCGTCTTGATACGAAGGCCCTACATTAGACAGACTTCTAAACACACCAATCACTTCACGGCCTGCAGAATTAAGAAATAACGCTTTCTTACTAGTATCTACAGTTATATCTGCTGCAACTAGTTAAATTTAAAAGTTGGCCTCTTATGTCTCCCAACGAGTGGCATTTCCATCCGCATGAGGGTCAAATGCTGATGGTATCCATAGCCAATGTACAAGAAAATAGATATTGTTGCGGCTACCTATCTTTTACGCGACGGATTCAAGCTGTTTTTACTAATTCCAAACCTAGCCACGTGTATTATTAATAATTTTATATCCCCGTGTCCATATGATTATTATTCGTGTGATTTATTAGGAAAATATATATAGTCTAATTTGTGTTCTCATGAACTACATGTATTGTACAGAAAGTACTTAGGTACGAATTGAAATAGCTTAAGCCTACAGGTTCGCTTTAACTTGCTTCTCGAGCCAGCTCCAAAAGATATGTACCTAAATGAAAAAAATACATTCAGAAGGTACTCACAGTTCAATCAGACCGGTTGGACCACCGATCTCCGATAGCTTGTTTGCGTAGGTACCGTCCTGCCCCAAAATGTATCCAAAGTACAAATTAAACAAGACACATTTAAAATATCTATTGGAATTCACACAATCTATTTTCCTATGTTTTTAAATCACTAATGACTATTCAAAAGATGAACAATCTGAATCATTTGGTAACAGCTGATTATAACGGTCGGTAATCACTGCAATATGTTTAGGCTATTATTTGTTAGACAACTGTTTGTTTTATCAGCAACTCTACAAACCCATTTTGGGGATGTTAATGTAGGTCAAATTATGTTCACCCCCGATAGTTGGACTGATAAGCCCCCGTTTGTAAATTACGCTTATTTTATCATCACAAGTTTGTATACTTCAATTTTATCAATTATATTATATTTTTCAAAATGGTTGTATATGCTATAACAAATATTATTGTTTAATATTTTAAAATAAGGGTTGCTTTCTATCTATCTAATCATCTACGTATATCTTTGTATAGCAAATGCACGGTAAATTCGCTGATTCAAATGACGTTTTTCAGCAACTGGAGCACCCTAACGTAATAAGATACATTACGTCGTACATTGAGGGGAGCGAATTGAACATCGTCCTGGAGCTGGCAGACGCGGGAGACCTGTCGCAGATGATCAGGCATTTCAGGAGATGTTTGCGTCTCATACCCGAACCCACGATTTGGCGCTACTTCGTTCAAATTGCTTCCGGTCTTCACCACATGCACTCCAAGAGGGTCATGCACAGAGGTAGGTAAAGTCAGAGTAGGGATAAATGTACTTACAAGTACAAGTGTACCTACAGGTGCCTACAATACTCGAAAAATCGCAAGTACAATTAAAAGTACCTAATTTACTTTTACTTGAAATAAAATTAGTAAGTACAAGTACAAATACTTGTGATTGAAGTTCTAAGTTCAAGCACACAAGTATTAGTACTTATTAATCTTAGTACGAGCACATCAGGATTTGTACATGTCCAGGTGGCAAGTACAAGTCCTTGTACTTAGTACTTGTACTTAAAGTAAAACAAGCACATTCTCTATTTTAACCTAGAATACTATGGAGAATGATGGGGAGGAATTTCGGACTCCCTTCCATCCCCTCAAAGTAAGATCAATCATGGCTAAAGAGTCCAGTGGATCATCTGGTGGTAATAGTAATAATTCCAAACAGAGAAACAACAAAGCATTTTAGATTCTTCTCATTGTCCTAAGGAGGACTCCATTCCATTATGGAGCAGTCATAAAAACTACCAAACAGCCGATTTTGGAGTTCTAGAGAGAACGAGTATTATTGTTAGTATTTTAGATTTTTTAATCAATCCCAGTCCTGTAGGGATTTCTGTAGGCCGCAACAATAGTGAGCATAAATTATAGCAGCACACTCTGGACGTCGTCTGAGGCGCGTGATTTTGATTCTGTGATTTGATTTTGATGTGATTCAGATTTTTCTAATGATCTTCTATGACCGTGATTGCGGTAAAAGCAAGAACACAAATTTAGATCGAACCTCACCAACGTACAATAAACTTGTACTCAAAGCATGCAACTACTTGTACTCACTAAAATGTGGAATTGCAAATACATGTACCTACTTGTACTTGGCAAGTACTTTCGAAGTACTTGCGTCTTGTGGAGCTATACCGCGTCATTCTTATTAATGATTTTCCTCGACTACAGTAAAATATTAGGAGATTTTCTCAAGTACTTGAAGAAAGTACTTTAAGTACCAATGTACTTTGGTATCCTAACTCTGGGTAAAGTGCATGATTCGATTCTGTTTCAGCTTGGAAAAAATCAGCTCCTAATCGCGATGAGAAATCGATAAGAAATCGCTGTTGAAGTTGTTTAGGTTATGATTCCAAGCTGTGGGAAGCCACATTTCTGTCCAATATAGACACATGTTCCATGATTGATGGATATAATGAATCGTTTCTTCGTTAACTTAACCAAACCATAACCGGCCCGGGGGTCTGACGTCTGAATTAATATGGTGAAAGATAATTCCTTAATGCTGCTCTTAATCTTCAGTCTCCCGTTACCATTTGGTTAAGTTGACGGGACATTAACTCAAACTGGCCCTGAATGAAATTATTATTGAATGAATTATTGAATTAAATAAATCATTATTACAATATGGCAGCATGACAATCTTAGATGCCTATATAATATAGGTATAAAAACTAACTCCACCACCTGGGCGCCTGGTGCTCAAAGTTAAGGAATCACCATGGATAAACAAGTCTCTCTAATTTGTGATGGAATCCAAAACAAATGTGCTTTACCGCAACAATTAATAGATTTTTTTCTTCAAAAATACATATTCTTATGAAGTTTTTATAGTTGTTTAAGCTCATTTGAAAACTTTCCAGCTTGATTTGATCCTAGCGCGTACACCACAGTATATCAGGCAGAACTCTTTGAAATAAAGGAGTGCGTGGCAGAGTATTTAAGGCACAAAATAATGGGGAGAAACATAGGTACTTAATTTGTCGGATAGCCAGGTAGCTCTTAACCGCTCGATTCTAAGCCCGTATATATACGTTGTTCCATGAGTGTCTTTGCAGATCTAACCCCGTATATTTACGGGGTCCTCTGAAAGGTCTCACGGATCTATGCCCGTATATTAACGATTTTCTGTAACGCTCTTGAGGATCTATGCCCGTACATACCTATACGTTTTTCTCAATGCCTCACCTCGCATGACGTTAAGTAGTAGGTAACAGCGCCCCTCCGGTCACTAAAGAGACTGCACTAAACAAAAGAATTTAATCAGGTGAATGAACTGGAGAAATCAATTTTTGTTTGAGGCTTATTTATAGATTATTGCCGTGCGCTCTTGCTTCAACGATCAACGTTCTGAGTTCAAGTTTCATATCTGCTTGCGATGTGGCATTGTGTGTTGTCCCATGTTTTGAAATTTATCATGCCTTGAAAAACTTTTAAAATTTATGGTTAGATTTGTTTTAAATATAACCTGAGTGAAGAAAAATTTCCAGCACTGAATTTTTTTTTAGTACCTAACTGCCTACCTACCAAGTAAATTTTCTCCAAAATTTTTCATTTTTTTACCCGTTCTTATGTTTATAACACATTATAGATGACATACAAAATTAAAAAATGTATAACCAACGTAAAAAAGTATTCAGTACAGCAGTGCAGACTGAGCGTCAAAGCATGCAGAACCAGTAAATCACCCGCGCCTGAGAAGCCTCAGTGTTGGCGAGCCACTCACGCGAGGTTAGGATGTAGAAGCAAAAGGGCAAAAGGAGCACTTGCAGCTCCCCAGACCATGTAAAGACATAGGTAGGTCCCAATTTGTATCCAATAAACAATTTGATTACAGGGGTAGATGAAACTAATATAATACACTAAAATTTCCTCGTCTTCAAGGATGAACATGTATGTGAATCATAAATAGACCTGTCAAGAAGCAATCACATTTCAACTTCCTAGGATAACCAGGGGAAAATTTAGCTGATTCAGCTCAACGGAGCCCTTCATTTCAATCGCCTCTTAATGTCCCAAACAGTCTCCTATAAAATTTCAACTTCCTAGGGTAACCATGAAAGAATTTGGCTGATTCAGCACAACAGGAAAGAGCCCATCATTTCAATCACCTCTTAATGCCTCTAAGAGTCTCCTTATCAAATTTCAACTTCCTATGGTTGATGAAAGGCCATTGCAAGTCCAGGGTCATTAAGTTAAATCAATAATTCTGACCCTGAATTTTTTTTTTAATGATTCAGATGCTCACTGAGAGGCAGTAGATTTGCATGAAAAGGCCACTTTCGTTCCTGGTATCTTTTCATCGGTTGCGTTTCCGCTCATGCCGTATTATCGATGTACATATTACGTTCAGAGAAACAATCTCTAACGAGAACTTGGCGTTCGGCCAAACTTTATTGCCCGGTGTTATTATCACCAATATTAATAATAATGTTTGTTCGCAAAGCTATTATCGTTTATGCCACCGTTCAGGAAAATGTGCGCATGCAAAATAAGCTATTGCTGTTCGGTAAACAAAAATTTTCATTTTCTTTTCCAAATTTTAGCGCATTTTCTTTCAAAAAAAAAGAAGGAAAAATGAGCTATTCTGTTCACTTTGTTCATTGATGTATGTAAGTATGTCCTCTTAAAAATTCCGTGGAATCCGGAAGAAGTGGATCTCAGGTGAAGATATTTTGGGGTTCCAGGATGGAGCCGCTCTTTCGTTGGGGATGCAGTTATAAATTGAGAGCATTCAGCAGTATTGGCAGTATTTCAGCAGTATTGGAATTTTCTTAGTTTTGACTTTCATTTTTGGGACGAGCTTGTTTTTAATGCCTTCTTTCCGGTTTACTATATTATCGATTCCATAATTGGTCAATAAAATTTTGTTTCATTTTGTCCTCTTAAAATCGTTTTAAATGCCACTTCCTGACGTCCGATTTTGATGAAACTTGGCATAGATGTACGAGCTATGTAAATAGACATAATAAATCTACCTACGTGTAATAATATTCAGCTTTTTTATGTGCTTTTTTCTCCCCCTATTTAAATTATAACAAAAAAAATATTATATAGGTACACCATCAACATTCAGTCCAAATAATGATGAGTTGTCATACAAAAATGAAAAACAAGACTTAGCCGTTCCTTATATAGGGTGTCCCATCTAAACGGGCCCATCGGGAATATACAGCCTTACGGTGCGAGCTATCGAAAAATTGAACTGGACCTTTTTTATAGTATTTCAACTCAGCTTCGCGATGCGGAAGTCCGATTTTTACTTTTCCATGTTTTAGGGTCTCAAATCATTGATTGAAACTGACGGTTTCCTCTTGACCCCCCTTTTTTATTGCTTTTTTCGATTTTAGGTTGAATTTGGAACAGAAAATGCCTCCTTGAAATTTTCTTTTTGGGGCTTCGTTTCTGAGTTATTCCACTTTTTGCGAAATACAGAAAATCGCCGATTTCTTTTAGACATTACCAACACTTTCTTACTATTTTTATCTTCAATTTTTGAGATGTTCACCATACTTTTGAAATTAGCATTAAACTATCTATCATCAGACCCCAGCGTCCATAATCAACAATCACCATCAGGGGGATGACATTACACTTGAACCGCTTACGATTTAAAAAAAGTTTTCCAAATCGTCGTTTGAAAAAAAAAAAAAAACCCCCTCAAACTGTTCAGTACACACAGAATCACTGTGCAGAATACAGTTTAAAAAATGTACCACAAGGAGACTTCCAGTCAGTTGTGTTGTGATAAATCGAAAATGCCACCTGCTCCTTCTGCAGCCTCTGCTCCTTCTCCTGCAAACTGTATTCAAGGGTCAAGAAAACAACAGCTTCTTGATACTTATTGTTCAGTCTACACTATGATCTTTATTATTTAAAGAACCTTACAATTTAAAGAACCTTACATTAGTCCAGAATACGGCGTCTCATACGTTCTTCTAATAAATGAGTAATAGTACTGAACAGTTTGAGGGGTTTTTTTTTTTTTTTTCAAACGACGATTTGGAAAACTTTTTTTAAATCGTAAGCGGTTCAAGTGTAATGTCATCCCCCTGATGGTGATTGTTGATTATGGACGCTGGGGTCTGATGATAGATAGTTTAATGCTAATTTCAAAAGTATGGTGAACATCTCTAAAATTGAAGATAAAAATAGTAAGAAAGTGTTGGTAATGTCTAAAAGAAATCGGCGATTTTCTGTATTTCGCAAAAAGTGGAATAACTCAGAAACGAAGCCCCAAAAAGAAAATTTCAAGGAGGCATTTTCTGTTCCAAATTCAACCTAGAATCGGAAAAAGCAATAAAAAAGGGGGGTCAAGAGGAAACCGTAAGTTTCAATCAATGATTTGAGACATGGAAAAATAAAAATCGGACTTCCGCAAAAAGTGGAATAACTCAGAAACGAAGCCCCAAAAAGAAAATTTCAAGGAGGCATTTTCTGTTCCAAATTCAACCTAAAATCGAAAAAAGCAATAAAAAAGGGGGGTCAAGAAGAAACCGTCAGTTTCAATCAATGATTTGAGACCCTAAAACATGGAAAAGTAAAAATCGGACTTCCGCATCGTGAAGCTGAGTTGAAATACTATAAAAAAGGTCCAGTTCAATTTCTCGATAGCTCGCCCCGTAAGGCTGTAATTTCCCGATGGACACCCAGGTTTAGATGGGACACCCAGTATAAATCTCGTCGTTTTGCTTGAATCTTGAACACGCTCTGATTTGTGACCTATGCAACATACATAAGCAAAAATATTCTTTTAGGAAATGCAATCCTCTACATTCTTTTTTATTCAATATTTGTTAGAAATCTAGAGCGAACAATTTTTTTCCACAAATCATCTGTTGTTTAGCGCCGATAACTCGGAAAATATGCGATTTTCCGCAATTATGTATCGGATCAAAGTTGTAGGAAATTCAGTGAGCTTCATTTTTTATCTGATAAATATTTCACATAGAGGGCACCATTTCCGAGTTATGAGCGAAAAACCGCAAAAAGGGACCTTTACTCCTCCCCCTTCCCCCAGTGGCAGGGTGATTTTATTTTCATCTATCATAAAATCATCAGAGGACCTTCCGCAAGATATTCCTGAAAATTTTTGGAATTTATAGGATAGTTCCTCTGGTTTTCCCATTTTGCTTGGGAAATGAACCTCCATACATTGCTGTAAGTGTCAAGGACAGCTAAAATGTGTAGAATCAGGTAATGTAAAGTGTAATGTAAGGCACATTTTGTAACTTTTTAAAAAGTATTAATACAACAATCATCCCTCGTTACAGATATCAAGCCGGCCAATGTTTTCGTCACTCGACAAGGCGTGGTGAAGCTCGGGGACTTAGGTTTAGGAAGATTCTTCAGCGCCAAAACGATGGCAGCACATTCACTGGTTGGCACGCCCTATTACATGTCCCCTGAACGTCTTCACGAAGAGAGCTACACGTTCTCTTCCGACATCTGGTCCCTAGGATGCCTTTTATACGAGGTAAATTGTAACAGAGTTACTGTCATCGAGGTCCCGTCAGGGCATCAGAGATAGCGCTGTCGGCGTCCCAATGATGAAACAACGGGCGTCGCGGCCTGTTCTCGTGTTTTCTAGCAGCTGGGTTTGGCGTTGGATGGGCTTTCCAGGTGACTGGAAACCAATCTACTCCAAACATGGCTCATTAAAAGCTATTAGTAGGAGTGGTATCTCTCTGATGGGATGCTGTTTACCTCCTCTACCTTTTTATCGAGGATTTAGGCCCCCATTGCACCTCTGGGGGGGGGGGGGGGGGGGATTGTTCCAATCTTTGATTGGGGGTTAATCACCTAATGAAGTCTTCTTATGAAGATTCATTGACAATCCATCCCGTTTTAATTTCTCTTTTCCCATCCTCAATCGCCAATGCAGCTATTTATGAATGAATGAGCATCAGTTCTCAGCTATTAACTATTCCACCTAGTTAACATACTTGATTTCAATCAAGTATGTCTTTAAGGGAAGGAGTGTAACAGAGTCACCGTCATCGAGGTCCCGTCAGGGCTTCAGAGATAGCGCGTAGAATACATAATTTAAGTAACATACTTATAATACAGTAGACGCCGCTAATTGTGTCGCCGGTTAGTGTAGCAATCCGCTTATAACGACAAAAAAGGTCCGGAGTATTCAGCGGAGAAAAAATCTGTTTATTGTAGCAGTCAGTTCGGTTAATGTGGTGAAAGTCGAGGTCAGGGAGCGAAGACACTTGAGTAGGGGTGGACCGTTCCGGGTGTTACAAGGATCGGATCCGCAGTAGGATCGGAACGGGTCAGTACCCGCTCCCATTTTTACCGATCCATACGAATCGACACGAAATTGCTGTGAACTGGTTTTTTGAATTGGATCTGCCTATCTCTTCGAGGTAATCACTGAAAAAAGTGATGAAGGAACGGATCGAAGCGGGATCGGAAACCCACAGTACCTAGGGATGACCCTACCCCGTAGGTTGAAAAACGGAAGTTAGTGAAAAACGTTGTTTATTTCCACGAAAAAATTAAGATTTAAATCGATTTCGACGGTTAGGCCATCATCAGTAACAAACAATAACTTGATAGATTTAGTAGTTAGATTTCTAAACTTCGTTACTGTTTGTTACTGATGACGGCCTAACCGTCTAAATCGATTTAACAATGTAACTCCTTATTTTTTCGTGGAAATGGACAACATTTTTCACTAACTTCCGTTTAGAAATGGGTTTCCACAACTTCGTCGCGAGTGATTTAGTTCGTACCGTAGGTTGAGATCTAGCCGTATGGGTTTGGGGGTTCTTTCCGCTGGATCGAAAAGAGATCTGACGCTGCCTGGATTTGTTCTTCGAACGAGACCTTCCTGTTTCGTTCTTGGAACAAGAGGTTGGGGGTTGTCATAGGTACCTACCTACTCTTTCCTACTAGGCTGCATTGAACCTACCATAGGTATTCTCGGAAATTTTGAAGGTGCCTCCCAAGAAATTTCTTCTAGTTTTCTTTCTTTCTAGGCATATCTCCAACTCAATCTGTGAGTCCAAAACTCCATAGGAATTCTATTTAAATCAAATCAGTAGGAAACAAGGAAAAGGGCTGCAAACATTCGGTTTCTGAGAATGCCTTCAGCGTCTCAACAAACAGTCAAGATTTCAAGAACGGAAGGAAGATTTTTTCCTTCTTCCATGGAACTGGGGTCCCCCGAGGGTCCCGCCGCTCGACACTCGGAGGGAAAAACCTGACTTAGGTTAGGATGTTGGGGCACATGAAACCGGTGTAACTGCCCATCCCTATGAATCATCAACTCTCAGTTAATCTTGAGCATCAGCATGGGCCCAGGTGTCACTACCAACTGTGAGGACCTGTTTCAGACATAGTGACTTTACGCAAAATGATGAACCCGAAGAAGAATCAGTTGTTGAACGGCCTACCGATTACTCCAGTGAGGCTTACGACGAATGGATGGCCATTGACCATGAAGGGGTATGGGTGGGGAACACAGTGTACGTATTTACCTTCAAGAAACTAAAATAGAATACATAATATTTAAGTAACATACTTATAATACAATAAAGGATCAGAGGTAATAAATACGTTGTTAAGAAGAATACTCCGTATGTATAAAACAATGGAACAAATTGAGTGCCTAGGTGGTGAATTTATTTATTTATAATTTATTTAATGTTTATTCAGTAGTGGTACCACGTGGACTACGTATGGTCTAGTCATACGTAGCCATAGTACATCTAACGATACGCCTCTTTGTACACAGATATGCCCTGAGGATGATGTGATTATATTGAAAGCTTGGCAACACAAAATTATTTTTACTTCAGAACTCCCGAAACCCCTTACAACCCAGTTCGGCCATTTCAAGAGGCGGAAAATCCAAAAATTCGAATTTAAAAAAATAAAAATAATCCGTCCGTCCGCCGTCCGGAGCTTTTTTCCGAAACTACTAGACCAACCTTTATGAAACTTAGGCTAAAAATTACATTTGGAGTCTAGATGATCCTAGAAGCCCCAAAGGGTAGTATTAAAGGGCTAAACATTCAAAAATCGAGATCTCGAAAACTATTATAGGCAACAGGAATAATTTTTTGCTTGTCAATGATACATATAATCCTAAAGAATCGATTAAAACCATCCGCAACGCTGTACGTTGAACGGTTCGCTTTCCCAAAGGGCTTCGAAGAACTTCGATAAAAACACCTTCGGATTTCTAAGCGCGAGACCATAGAGAAATCATGCGCTGCTAACGAATCTATTGATTAACCAATCAATCTCTATTTTCCATCAATGATCGCTACAGTGTGCGACCGGGAGACATAGAAATGAATATAGACGAAATCTCACATATAGACAACCTCCTGCCTCGCCACGCACGGTGCGTCCCGACGTAGGGTTGCCAGATTTTTTCGGATCATATAAAGTATATCCTGGCTGCAACCAAGGAAAAGTAAAGTGAATTGAAATGAAGTGAAATGAAAAGTAAATTTATGAGTGGGGCAAGAGTTTGATATTCAAGAAAATAAGAGGTGATGAAACGTTCGAGTCTCATGGTTCATCGTGTGCTCGATTTAAACCATTTGTTGCTGTTGTTGTGGTGTATGGGGTTGCGGGAGATGGTCAGCCTTCACAACTTCTCGAGTACCTATACGTGAGCGACCCTAGACGAATAAATTTTCGTCCATGCAGGTAAGTAGGTAATTCAGGTTTAGTAAGTATGGGAAGTTTCAAATATAAAGTATTTTGGTCTACTGTAAAATTTTTACAAAGTATACAGTATTTTGAACAAAAACAAAGTAGGATACTTTAAATTAAAGTAGATCTGGCAACCCTGGTCCCGAGGCATGCCTCGCACTATCGATACCCGCCTTACCGCATCTTGAAACCTAAACCAACAAATTTTCAGGGGAGGTTAAACATTATTTTTTCTCGGTCGATTACATAGGTTCATTATTGAAAATAATAAACCATAAATCACGACTGTTCTCCCAGGTAGCCTGGGAATCGCGACGTACGCACTTGGGAAGGCGACTTTTCTCACAGGATGACAAATATCGGGGGCGGGAACGTGTGCTCTGTCGTGAACTCCGGTGACAGGCCAGCTATTTCCCCTGATTGAGTTATGCGCTCCGCGAGCACCCGTCTCCCAAGAGGTCAGATCTATTGAGTGGACTCGACTTCCCTCAGCTCACCTCCCCGATCTCCTCCAGTACGAGGCCTACCGCCAATTCAGGGTTCGTGCTGCGAGTACCTCCCATTATATTAGGTGAGACGCACGTCCTTAGCTCTAGTTATGGCCAGCTCGTTAACGTCGATTCAGTCCCCCGTTTATTGAGGATCGTTAAGAAACGCCCAATAAATCTCTATTCGCATTTGAATCGGTTCCTGATTTTCTGGAAGTTCATATTGGCCAGCATGCTCGTAGTTCGTGAAGCCAGGGCCGAAAATAGGAGTAATTTGAGGAAAAGTTTGAGATTAGATTTTGAAAATTTAGTCCGTTCTGAGTAAGAAAATCTCTGTCTGCCATCTCAAAAATGGTGGAATACAAAATGGCGGCCTCAGAAAAATGACTTAATTTGCCCATTTTAAAGTTTTTTTCTAATAATTCCTAAACCGTACATCCTACAGAAATTTTTATACGTAGCAAAGTTGTAGAGCATAAAAAAACAAAACGATTCGATCCCAAAACTCTGAATTATCTCTTAAAATAAGCGAATTACAAACAATTGAAAATCGGGCTAATTTTGGGCGAGTCCTCTCCTCCCCCCGTCTAGACTTTTGCCCTTCAAAATCACCTAGTGGCGTTAATATTGGTCTGATTTCAGTCTGCCAAAGCTCATTCTACTCAAGATTAAATACTTTCTAATTTGTTGACACAAGAATTGCGAGGAAGTTATACTGCCCACCCGACTTGGCAGACTTTTTTTTTTAGTGTTGGAGAATCAATTCGAAATTTCGAGAATCGGAGGCCGATTTTTTTCAACAGCTGGTTGAAGAAACACACAGAATACAAAAAAGATTCTGTGTTCTGTGGTCTAACACGTGAAAGGCGAGTGGAAATTTAGATTTGGAGGCAAACAATTTTTCAAGAGTCAAGATTCTTTATTTGGCAAAACAAGAAAATAAAACAAAAGGAAATATACTCATCAATAAATGAATAAATTTAAAAAAAACTTGACCAATACATTATACACGTGTGCCCACAGAGGCTTAAATTCAAAGAATTTGTGTCCCTCTGTGGAGTCGCACCTATCTCTCATGGTTATATCAAAAATAAATCACTATTAAGTAAAACAAATCAATTATGAAAACATCTTCTTAGAATAGATGTAATAGGTTGCTTATATCATGAGCCAATTTCAGCAATTTTTACAATTAAATGCTTTTTAAATCATTTAAATTTTTCAAACTGATTGATATTAATTTAATGATAATAAAAAAAAAAAAAAAATGTAACGCTACAACATATTTATGCACTTCTTCATCCAGATTCATTTTTGGAATTCTAATGTTGGACCTATCTGCGGTTCTCGTACAGTCCAACTGCGATAAATTACTGTCATCAATGCTAGTTCTATTATACATGTAAACATGATTCCTCCAGAAGATATCCCGAATTCTCAAAAAACCCAGTTGCTTACAAAGTTCCCCAGTTCATTTTCATCTCCGGAAAATGAAAACAATGCTTCTGCTACCTACAGGTAGACATGGTAACAATATGGAAGAATGCTCATTCATGAAATGATTATATATTTTTATGTTTGGTAACATTGTTCCGTCGAAGGTCGAGATTCCGTTATTGAAAATCTATCGGAGGCCGAATGAAAGAGCGAAATCGGCTTCTAATGGTAAACACTTTAAACCCGGTGTTATATTATTAGTTCGACCAGCTCTAAATAGGTAGTCGGTACATTCTGGGAAAAGTTGGCCGACAATCGATTTACTCGCTTGAAGAATGGATGGCCGGTAAGCGAAACTCAATCAGGGGAAGAAAGATGGATGCCTACCTACCTTTTTATACGTGTCGGTAAGTCATTAGGCATAACGACGCTTAGCAGGTATTTGAACACTTCCTGTTTACTCTGTTCCTCATCACAAGTTTGGAGACGAAATAACGTGGAGCAATAATGCCTCAAAGCACCAATTTAACACCCCTCCTACGCTGTTAGTGATTCCGTGATTCGAATACAATTTTTGCGTTCGATCAGTTCCCCCCCACCCCGAAAGCTCATTTCATGGAAGTTTTGCCTACTCGAACCTAAGATTTGAAGTTCCGAAAAGCGTTTTGACACCTCAAAGAGTACATGCAATTGAATGTTGGTTAAAAATTTCGAGGTTCTTCCTAATACCATTGGGTGGTAACATAGTAAATCCACGGCCACGCATTTGTTTGACAGCAAGGAGTCCAAATTATGTGCTAAACATCCTTCACAAGCATTTAAATCATGACCTGAGGAGCCCTACGCTTTATTCTCGTGCAGCCTATAAAAGGAAGAATTATGAGTTTTTAATTAAAAATATTTGGTAATTGTTTACTATTACTTTGTCACCTCTAATCGTTTTGATACTAACATATATTGTAGTGGAAAGGTATAGAAATATAAATAGATAGTACTTGATTGCCGGAAACATGTTTGAGACCGTAGACATACACTTCATTCTGACCTACATGTCCGACTAATCTGTATTTTTACTAAGGGATTGACTACTTGATGTTATGTAATTTTGAGATGCGAGCTTGCGAGCATCCAGACCACCAACCTATACACAGCATTCTGCATTCTTGGTGGTCTGAATGGTCGCAAGCTCGCATCTCAAAATTACATAACATCAAGTAGTCAATCCCTTAGTAAAAATACAGATTAGTCGGATGAGACCTGTACTTTGACCCCATGTAACTAGCAATATCTGGTTGTTCCGGCCCTTCAAACATGTTTATCTGTCGTTGGTAGTCCATTGCTGATAATATATCTAAATACTGAAAAAGTTAGAGGTGACAAAGTAATAGTAAACAATTACCAAATATTTTATTAGCCAGTATGTTTACAGTTCTCTGTAGAGAGACCCTTCTTTGTTAAATGGATTTTCCATCGAGAATTGACCGTCTTAAATTAGGTATACCTAATTTTTCGTAACATCATTATTAATGTTAGTAGCTAATTATAGGATTAGGAGTTTATTGGATATTCACATTTTTATATAGCTGTACAACTCTTCCTCCGCAGCGACACAAGCTTACATTAGCTTAATGCTGCGGAGTCGTTGGCTATTATTTTCTATAGGTATATGTGAAGAAGTGTGCACTTTTTTAAATTTGTGTGTGTGCCAATAAACGCTATGTCATTTCATATCACCATTGGAAATGTAAAAATTACACGATGGGCATTGTTTACTCACCTGTGTGAGGAAACCAGCGACACGCATGGGGTGGAGGGCCACGATAAGCTGAAGATGCATCATTTAGAATACCTTACATGTAGGGGCGACGTTTAATATTCTACTCCAATAGACAGTGCAGCTGTGTGAAGTCTACAGATGTAAAAACAACGTCTCCATTCGGGGGTAATAGTTGTATAATTTCTATGACCTAAATAATCGTACCTATCTGATGCATCGGAATATTACGTTCATGCATCCATAGTCCAAGAACCAGGGCCGCAAATAGGTAGGAATTTGAGGAAAAATTTGAGATTAGATTTTCAAAATTTATACCTGTAGTGGGTTTATATATGTTTTACTTGGTGTAGGTAGACCAAGTGGGACATTTATATTCTGGTTATGCGGGTTAGTCCCTGAGGTATTCCTGTAAGGCATGTAAGCGAAATCGTCAAGGTCAGCTTGCTTGGCGGGAGGAACTGAGGGGTAGTTCGTGTCGCAGCCGCGTGGAGCACTGGGCTCGCATAGTGGGTGCTGGGTTCGATCAGTTTGGTGCTGAGCCGTTGTGTAATATGATATGGCCTAAGATTTATATCTGTAGGAGGAATATGTTGGGCTTGGTTGAGGTACTGAAAAGTATCCTTCGTTTTTAGCACATTTGGAGTGTATTTGACACTCGGATCGGCCGGGTAGCCTTGTGTAGAATATCGTGGATATTCGGAAATCTTTGTCGAATCATGATGATTGACTTCAGAGCGGGTCTGAAAGGTATCCTCGAACTTTTGTGTGTGTGAGGCTTGATCTAACGTTTCCTTCATGAATACGTTAGGTGAGAAGGCGATCTCTTCGCGAGGATCGAGCCTTGGGCCGTCGCTAGGAACAGCGGACGAGTCGAGCAGCGGGTAGGGAGCGCTGCGTGGGCTAAGGGGCCCGGCCGCGCCGTGTTCCGCCTCCCCTTGCATGAGGAAGTAGGACGGGCGGCGCTCCATCGAAATATCCGAGTTTATTAACTCGTTTTCGATACCTCTACGTATAGGATAGAGGGTTTGGAAGGTGGACTCGCTTGACAGAGCTTCTTTCCTTTGCTCGGATGTCAGGGTCCTACCTTGTAGTCTTGAAAAAGACTTCCTTGGACGATAAATTAGAGCGGATGAGCTGAGTAATTTATCGGCGTGCCCCAGCGGTCGGTGACGAGCCTAGTGCTACGAAACCCGGGCGACACGTCTCGGAACGTCCCAGCGGGCGTACGATCTAATGAGAATATCAATAGATGTACCGGGTGGCGTCCTGACAGAAGAACTACGTTGGGCAATGAGCAGGATAAATAATCACTGGACTCGTAGATGCCAATGCGAGATCTGTGTGGAGAGAAGGTATGCCTTGTAGAAAGCAGTAGGAAGCCGTTCTGAGATGAACTCGGGAGCAGAAGGATCGTCAGCGTAGAGCGTGTAGAATCTTTGTACTTCAGAGTGTAGTCGTCGAGAGCGGTGAGTGGAATGAAAATCGGAGGGCTCCGAGCGGGGTAATTATAGGGAGGTGGCCGCCTCCTGCCGCCTCCTGATTGGTCCGCTTAATTTCATTAATTCAACTGTGTAATCTCATTGGCTCGCACATTGTTTTCTCAGAATCTGCGAGTATGATAGCTGAGTTGGTCCTCCGGGGTGTCTTCCCCGCGTCCGTCGCTGCGACGGGGTCCCCAGAGGTGGCTTACGCTCGTCCGTTGCGGAGACAACGACCTTGAGGTGTCTTCCCTGCGTCCGTCGTTTAGACGGGG
This sequence comes from Adelphocoris suturalis, assembly GCA_030762985.1. Lineage (NCBI taxonomy): Eukaryota > Metazoa > Arthropoda > Insecta > Hemiptera > Miridae > Adelphocoris > Adelphocoris suturalis. The sequence continues at coordinate 120,612,176 of CM061042.1, forward strand.
TCCTCGGGTGGTTTCCCTGCGTCCGTTGTTCAGACGGGATCCCCGGGGTGGCTGCTGGACCAGAGGTGGTTGCTTGCCGCCTCCTGGTTGGTTCGCCTATTGTCTCTCGTGTAATCATTGTTTCTGATTGGCGAGTAGGCTTGCTAGAACTGTCCTTGTTAGTTTTAGAGGACGTTTGCTTGTCTGTTTGAGTTTTCTCATTCAAGGCGACTTGGTTCGAGATACTTGTCGCGTCTCTCTCGCCCAGTAAGTGTTTAGGGAGGTCGCCTTGTCTGTTATTTGTTAATATTTCACTTTTGAGAGAGAATTTCGTATTTTCTCTCTGGTGAAATATTTTGTTTGACGGAGTTATAACTCGACGTCTTATAAATATTTGTGTGTCGTGTCTACCTCTTTTTGGTAGCCCTGAAAAGGGCTGTTGACAAGAGGGGGTGGTTTTCACCACAATACCGTTCTGAGTGTGAAAATCTTTGTCTGCCATCTCATAATTGATGGAATACAAAATGGCAGCCTCATCAAGATGGCTTAATTTGCCCATTTTAAAGTTTTTTCTTTAATAATCCCTAAACCGTACATCCTACAGAAATTTTTATACGTAGCAAAGTTGTAGAGCATAAAAAACAAAACGATTCGATCCCAAAACTCTGAATCATCTCTTAAAATCAGCGAATTAAAAACAATTGAAAATCGGGTTAATTTTGGGCGGGTCCACTCCTCCCCGCGTTTATACTTTTGCACTTCAAAACCGTCTAGTGGCGTTAATATTGGTCTGATTTCAGTCTGCTAATGCTCATTCTACCCAAGATTAAATGCTTTCCAAAGTTCGTATCCAGCATATTTTACCTGAGACCTTTCCCGTTTACTTTGTACTTTAATGGGAAACGGTCTGAGCAAAAACATGCTCGAAACGAACTTTGGAAAGTATTTAACCCTGAATCGAATCACCCTCTTATAGTAAAAGGAATTTCATGTAAATATATACTTACAGAAGAGAGCGATGGCTTTAATTCCGACCCCTCACCAGTGATCATGACAGAAAGCGAATCGGCAATTTTAGGAGAAGAGACGCCGGAATTGAATAGCAAGTTCACCAACTGGGGGCTATTCAGAGAAAAACTGTCGGAAGGTTTAAACCTAAATGTGCTAACAGAACACAGCCTGAACAGCTGGAGAGAGGTAGAAAACCTAACCAGAAAAATTCAAGAAGCGTGGCTGGTCTTGCAGTCCGATAAACGGAAAGAAACCCATCTGTTACTCCAAGTGAAGAAAATTTTTGGAAAAATCGAGAAAAAAACATCAATTTTTTTTTTTTTTTTTTTTTTTTTGATAAATTCTCTTTTCTTGGGATATTAATGATCATTCGCAACCATTTAAGATCAGATATCGTCTGAAAAATGTAAATTTTCCAATTAAAATTCAACATTTTTCAACTGACGACATTTTCCAAATAGAACTCAACATTTTTCAAATTAAATCCAACGTTCAATGTTTTTCCAAAACAAATGCCACGATTTTCAAATTGAATTTCAACACTTTCAAAATTAAAACTCAACATTTTATAAATGTTTACATTTTTCTTTAGGTTAAAATGAAAAAAGAAAAAATGTAAACATTCACACTTCGGTTGATTTTCATTTCGAATTGCATTACTAAGTGAATAAATATTATAAATTTTTCCGAGGCATGTACCTTGCAACCTATTTGTATTAAACATCATTTTAACACCATCAAAACACTAAATGAAAATTGAATCGACAAAACCCGTACGGGGGGGATATTATCTAGTTTCTTAATTTCCTAGTGGGGGAACTAGTGCTGTGTGACAGACGTTTATTTCGAGACGAGTTGTCCTTCTGTGCGAGAAATACGTGACCAATCCGAGTACTCTGCCGCCTAATATTGAGGTTGGGATGAGCTCCTGCCTATCTCAATCTATTTGCGGATGGTATTGTTTTGGAACAATGCGTAGGTAGGTAATGTTGGAAAATCAGTGTAGAAATCTGTGTACAAAATGATGAAATTTAATTTGGAAATCGTTGGTTTCAATTTGGGAAATGTTGGGTTTAATTTGGAAAATACTGGGTTCAATTTGGAGAAGGTAGAGTCCTATATGGAAAATCTGCGGAAAATGAGCAATAATATCCCAAGAAAGGATCATTTATTTAAAAATAAAATAAAATAAAATAGATCATTATGAGGTTTTTTTTTTCAAAATTGTTGAATTCTACTTGTGAACCTTGAATTCTATTTGGAAAAAATTAGATTCTATTTGAAAAAGGTTAGATTCGATTTGGAAGTTGAATTTTTTCTGGAAAACCTATATAAAAACGTTTTTAGGCAGTTAGGTCCCGGCTAAAGATATTCATGCTAAAATATTTCTAAAATGTATATTGCTTGAAATAATTTATTGGTAAATTCCTACTGACTGTGGAATTCGAGAAACCTGAAGTTTTCCGACAGCCACCAATAGGTACCCAAAAAAATCTGAAAATGTTAAAAATACCTTCCACAAATCTTATAATTACTGACTTATGGCTTATACTTACTTCGCCGAAGAACTTACAGTTTGCGGCAGAAAGAGCTAAGCCGATATGGAATGCAAATATAAAAAGTTCCAGTCATGCAGCATGATCGCATGGGCAAATTTGCGTAGATTATCGTATTATCTAATATATAAAATTCTCGTGTCACAGTTTTTGTTGCCATACTCCTCCGAAACGGCTTGACCGATTTTGATGAAATTTTTTGTGCTTATCCGGTATCTATGAGAATCGGCCAACATCTATTTTTCATCCCTCTAAATGTTAGGGGTAGTCCACCCCTAAATTTTTTTAATTTTATTTTTGACCGATTTTGATGAAATTTTTTGTGCTTATCCGGTATCTATGAGAATCGGCCAACATCTATTTTTCATCCCCCTAAATGTTAGGGGTAGTCCACCCCTAAATTTTTTTTTATTTTTTAGACAAAATTTTTAATTTCTATTTTAATTAACGTCTGCCAAGTTGGGTGGGCAGTATAACTTCCTCAAGCGGGCGAAGCGAGCAGCATCCCCCACAGAAGTTAAACCTACCCTTACAGATCTACCGTTTACATCCCCTACACGTTTCAATTGTAATACATTCCATGTATACAGCCACACTTTGCGAGCGAAGCGAGCAACATTCCCTACATACCACACTTTTCGAGCGAAGCGAGCAACATTCCCTATATGCCACACTTTGCGAGCGAAGCGAGCAATTTAATGGGGGGTCCGGGGGGCTTGCCCCCCGGCTGGACGTGGAGGCGAGCGGAGCGAGCCGGAGCGGCTAGTAATATAATATAATAATATTATTATGTCACTTTGTTTTCAAATGTGAACACTTTGAGTGCAAAGAAATTGTTAAACACCAATAGTATGGCATATAAATTCGTTCCAAATCACATTCTACGATACAAAACAGATTTTGGATGTTCAGAAATTTTTCAGTTTTTTAAATTCGATTTTTCTGCAAATATTTATGAAATGTATGTACATTTTTCACCATAAGTTTGTGGATACATTTTTTAATGTGACTAAAATTGTTATTAAAATATAAATTTAACGAGTTTTGGCCGTTTTAGTCATTTTTAGTGATTTTTGGTTTATTATTTCCAATAATAAGCCTATGTGATCGTGTAGCAAAAAATTTTTATAACCCCCCCTCAAACTTTGTCACTTTACGTTTCAAGGTGCGTAGAATCCAAATTTGAAATGTTCGTCCGCCGTTCGGGCCATAAAAGGCCTAAGAATTGACTTAAAAAACCCGTTCTTTCGCACATAGACTCCATTTGGGGTCTAGTTGGTCCTAACGTTTAACCATCCCGATCGCTTTACTCGCATAGATGCTATGGGCCAAAAACGGGCGAAAAAGTGTCTTTTTCGACGCGCGCACGCCTGGCACGCTTGGCAGGGGGTCACGGTGGGTGGTGAGGTGGGTGAGCGGGGGGGGGGGGGGGGGGGGGGGGGAGTGAGAGGAGGCGCCGGCGCCGCGGCACCTTTGGTGGGTATGGCGTTCCTTCGAGGCATGAATATGTTTTTTTCAAGGTCATATTTGTGTATTAATACCAAAGCTTTTTCTACGCATATTTCCTCCTTTTCCTACATATCCTCTCGACTTTTCGTACGTACTTAGATAATGATATTATTAAGACAATAACTATTTGAATAGATTGGAGCTCAAATCGAGAAGTATAAACATGCGTATATAATTATAGAAGTATAGGTTGTGGCAACTCGAAGTAGGACACGCCGATGAGTCTGGACGGGCCTTATGACGTACGCTAGCCAACTAAAACTACGATCATACTCAATTGAAAAAATAATAAACCTTTGTGAAATAATTTTCAGCGTTTTTTAGTACATTTTTGAAATTTGACCAATTTAATGTGGTCAGGAAGTGTTGGCCAACGAACTCATCCTTTCGTTTGGAAAGCTTGATTTTTTGGCACAAAAGTCTGTGCCATATATATATATATATATATATATATATATATATATATATATATATATATATATATATATATATATATATATATATATATATATATTTTTTGAGGAGTTACAGAAGGTTGGAAAAAGATAGGAAACACTTAAATAAACTTACAAAATTGAGAGAATATTTCGCTGTGTCAGCGTCGTCAGCTCTAGTGAAGAAGTGACTTCTTCACTAGAGCTGACGACGCTGACACAGCGAAATATTCTCTCAATTTTGTAAGTTTATTTAAGTGTTTCCTATCTTTTTCCAACCTTCTGTAACTCCTCAAAATAATATTACACGCGAGTGTTTTCATTATATATATATATATATATATATATATATATATATATATATATATATATATATATATATATATATATATATATAATATATGTGTGTGTGTGTGTGTGTGTGTGTGTGTGTGAAAATTATTAAAGTCTAGGAATCTTTTCAGAATGTCACAAAACATATTTCAATGAAGAAAATTTTAATTTAATAAATTTCCAGAGCTATTGCAATAGCTTCATTTTTTACGATAATTCGCAAAAAAATGTAGCTAGATAAAAATTTTTGTTGCTGTAATTCCTAAATTCTACATATTATGCAGTTTCATTTTACATGTTTAAAAATAATGTCACTTAAATACTGTCCTCCACCGGCGATGCAAAAATTTAGTCTTTCACGAAAGTTAGCAATACCCCTTTGGGTCTGTTATCAGTATCCTCTGATCGTTACTCTGACACGCTGAAAAATTTTCTTATGACCTTGTTACTCTTTCTTGTGATCTGCTTGCTGAACATGGAGAGGAAAATTTGAGGTTTCAGCAAGGTGGAGCACCAGAACCAGACCACACCTCTCGTCGTTCTCATAGAATTTTTCATTGCAAACTTTCGTGAAAGACTAAATTTGTACATCGCCGGTGGAGGGAAGCATTTAAGTGACATAATTTTTAAAACCAACTACAATAAAAATGCATTATATGTTGAATTTATGAATTACAAAAAAAATTGTCTAGCTACATTTTTTTCTGCCGCACCCTGTACTTAACTAGGTCTCAACTAATAGTCTGGTAAACGTGGTAGGCACCTACCTACCTCTCCTAGTGACACATAAAGAATCGCTTCCCATCACTCGGTGTAAAAGTGTTGGTACCAGCTTGTTGACCTAAGTGCCTAATTTTGAACCAAGGGGTTCGGATTGTGACACCGGTCGAACAAGTTGGGTTATCTTCATCCTTCCCGAGTTCTCCGCAGAGACTTACATAATACCTACGCAAGAAACTCGCCTCAAGTGGAGGAAGGTACTTAACTACAACTCGTACCTAAGTTATGTTATGATAGCAACCTGGAGAGATTGCAAATTCCCTTAGCAACAACCACAGTTACATCCATCAGGCTTATTTAATAATAATATCTACTTATACAGGGTGTCCCTCCCCCCTCCACACACACAACCGCTAAAATCGTTAATAATGGGCCAACAAAAATAATTTTTAGGATCTCAGAAATGAAAAGTTGCGCGTTGCTCACGTGCACAATTGACATCAACTTCGTTATTTTAAATTGGAACCCCCAATTTTAATTGCAGATTTGAATTCTACTAAAATTTTACGAAGAAATGACTCATCACTCGATTTTTAAGTGCGCGCAAACGGGCGCAATTCTTCTCCAAATGAACGCAATTCCGCTCTAAAAGTGTAATAAAAGTGAAATACCGAGTTTTTAAAGATTCTCAATTGCCACATGTAGTACATGACTTTGGAGTATTTTTTCGTGCTGAACCTTTTTCCGCTAGTTAGTCCAAGGCTAAAGCATGTTCCATGCTAAAACTATAGCTTTTTAGGGAATGTGCGGGCTAGGTATAGACGGTCCCCTACCAGTTTCATTGTTGCCAACTCAATACTTCATTCTGCGCATGCGCAAACGTTAATTCCATTATGCTCTATTTTTCACGCCCTAGTCGTTCAATTCCGCTTAAATTTGGATGACAGTTGGAAGATGACGATTCGATTACCTCATATAAATTTCAACACGAGTGTATACCATTAATCGCTACTTCGCATGCGCCTATGTAAAATCCTTGTAACGACCTTAATTTTCCTGTTTTCATCCAATTTCGATGAAATTTTCAGACAATGCGCGGGTTAGGTTGTAGATGGTCTCCAATCAGTTTCTTTGTTGCCAAATGAATACTTCATTCTGCGCATTCGCGAACTTATATTCCATTATGCTCCATTTTTTCACGCCCTAGTCGGTTTCGCTTTAATTTGGATGATAGTTGGAAGAAGATAACTTGATTACTTCATATCAATTTCAACACGATTGTATCATTAAGATACTGCGCATGCGCCTATGTGCCATCCTTGTAACGGCCTTGATTTCTACTGTTTTCATCCGATTTTGATGAAATTGTCAGCGAATGCGCGGCTTAAATTTATTGTTGATGGTCCCGTACCTATTTCATTGTTTTCAACTCATCAGTTCATTCTGTACTTGCACAAACGTAAATTACATTGAGGATCATTATTTCGTTTCTCAATGCCGTAGCATTTCACGCTACTTCTTGATTTACTATTTTCCGCTATGGAATTTTTCAAGATCATTCAAAACTTTTCAATGATCTATACATTCATGATAGGTCAACGAGGAAGCTATGTGCCACACCCAACTTGGCAGATGTTTATTTTCATGCTGAACCTCATAATGATGTTCAATTATATATTTGCACCACCAACTTGGGAAAACACCTAAAAGTTGACCAGAATTGCCCTGTTCTTACACATTTCCACAAAGGCTACTAAAATGTAGTTTTTTTTCGTGTTTTCCCAAGTTGGTGTTGCAAATATTAATAAATGAACATCGTTACGAGGTTCGGCACGAAAAAATACTCCAAAGTCATGCTAATACTCCGATGGCATGTCAACAGGAGTTCGCATATAGCGACGTCTCTGAACTCTGATGCTGAGGGATCGAAATTGTGTTTTCTTAAAGGAATTGCAGACAGCCAACTGGAATACTTAACTTTGGATTGTTACACGATAGCCCGACCAATTGCTCGCCTTTGGTCCAATGGGAAAGTTGACAAAGTGGTCTGCAGCAAGGCATCTTCCGCCTCCTTTTGTTTCTTAACAGCCTCTTTCTTCGCCATGCTAATTTGCACCTAGTGTGCCTCAATGCCAAAGGGCACTCCACAGCGCAGTGATTGGTCGAGAACAGTGGAGCCTAACTTTGAAGTATCGAAGAGAAGGTCAGCTGAACATACACGGTCCGGCCAGGCCAATCCACCTTTATTTACTGGTTGGGGAAAAATGTCGTACTCTTCTCTTGAAAATACAGAATCTGAGCTCCCACTTACTACCACTGGTAAGTACTAATTTTCCTCAGATCTCTTCTCTCAGGAACGTATTCATCACTGTTTGCTCTGACCACTCATTGAATGTACTGCCATTGGAATTGGAATGATTTAGTGAATGCAATGTTTGAGTCGTGCGGCTGCTCCATACCCACTTTTGACAATGTTTGAACGGTCTGTAGGTATCTACTTTCTGACCTTATCCGCTACATATTGTAGTGATTTCAACGAGAGGATATTAAACAAACGGTTTATTAATCGCAAGCACAGAAAATAGTATCTGATAAGAACTGCGAACATCAACACAAAATCTGGAATGGCTTTTTTTCAAGTTATCCTCTTCCTAGCAACCCAACCACACATGACTATCATAATGTGATAGGTGCTAAATGTAGTAACCGCTCTACACTATTCTTCTCTCAACTTATCCTGCCCAATGTAACCACCCAGGTACTGCTGACCTTTCACAACTTGAATACCTTATCTACTCAATACCCTAGATGCCTCAAACTGGTCATCAGGATGCACAACTAGAAATGTCTTTTGAGCTTGAGAGCAATATCGGTAATTCGGACCATTTACAACCAATCCATCCCACCATCTCTTCAAATCATCCTGTGTTGCTTGCGCTGAGGCGTCACCTGCTTACCAGCATTGCGTTACTTGTACAGTCTGCTGTAGGCTGTCTATAAGAGGCGATGTCGAGAGGGCATAAATGAGCATAGCCATAAAGCCACGCATAATAGCCATGAGCATAAAGGTCACCTTGTGTTACTCCTTCTCTACTGCACAGGTTCTCTTTTCCACCATGCAGCACTAATTCAGCCAAACCTTTATGCGAGTTGTACAAAAATCTTGCACAACTAGGTCATTACAAACGAGCATACCACAGAGCCATTACACGATTGACTGATTTAAATTTAACTTAATAAAATTCTATAATATACAAAAATTTGCTGATCTGATCACTGGAACTTTGATATTTGGTTTTTGTTCTATAGTTCTTACAACAAGAACGTATCCACTGAGTTTGAGTTTATATTATTGCTCAGAATTTAACCAGAAAGGGAAAATTTCATTTTCAAATTAGGTGTTTCAAATTTTTGCTATCAATCATTACATCAGCTTCAAATGTTTGTATATTGTCTTATCCAATAAACATGGTATACAGATCGTGGAATTTAATTATACTAAAGGGTAAATTTAAATCGCCCACGCAACGAGTGACTGATTCTCTTCTACAAAACACAAGTTGCAGAGATACAAAATAAAAACTAATTCTATCCTTCAACTCCCAAGGAATTCCATGGAAGGCAATAATCCCTTGGAATTAAAACGAAATGAAATTTTACGACTAGGTAAGCACCAAAATATAATAACTCTTCACTGATACGTAGAAACCCTTGCGGTGAGTTGGGTAAGAAAATGGCGCCCTTTCAAAATCAGCTAAGAAGGTAGCCAATTCGATACCAATTATAATCGATTATTGACTCTCGCCACCACATTGAACTGTTTTGGATTATTGGTAGTGCTTTAAATAGAAATACATTACTTCTTTTTTTTATTGGTGTATTTATAGTGATATACATATTGTCAATTCAATGCGCAACTTGATTTCATGGAATCCAACTTCAATTCCTTTACATTCCATAGTTGGTACAGTACGGAGGTACCAACATATAAGAGAAAACAGTAGTTATCCTGTAAGGAATATTTCTCCTATTGCTTTTAATACAATGATTCTTCACTTACAAAGTGAAAAGGATGATTTTTTAGGAACTCAAATTTTAGTAGGTCGGCCATGGAGGAGACATGGGCTGTGGATTTTGAAGGTACGACATCACCACGGCTGATATGGACAACCTGCAGAACAAAACACAATTTATATAATGGGTTGACACAAAATAAAGTAATCCCTATGGATATAAATAGCCAAATAACTTAGCGTCCCATAACTCAACTTTTCACAAACTTTTGAAGTTAAATATATTCGAAAAGCTTGTTAATTAGCCTTTACAGTAGTAGGGTAGTACAGTCAGTTTCTGGTTACAAATTTGGGAGTGTTTTTTTTTTTTAATTGCCTTCCTTCATGTTTTTTGGGGTGCTGAACACGAATTTATTTTTTACCACCAAAACGTGGGTGCAGAATCGGTCAAAAACGCAAAAAATCCAAAAATCATGTTTTGTTTTGGTTTTTAGCTCATAACTTTTAAAATATACACTTGAAGGGGGAGAAACGTTGTTTTTTGAAAGACGATTATTTTGGGCGTAATTGCATATTGAAATTTTACGTAGTTTCTACAGAGCGGCCCAGTTATGCATCCACCCGCAAAGTGAACAAAACTGATGATTTTTCTCTATTACGAGTAGGCAACCATCCCCCCCCCCCCCTTTTCTGTCCCAACCACTACCACCACACCACCTAAATAGTGCAAATTTTCATCAAAACATCCTTCATGTATCCACATTTAGCATACCCTACACTCATAAGCATACATTCATAAACTTTTTAGAGAACAGCAATAAATTCACGACACAAAATTATTTTGTATAATTTAAGCTTTTATCCTTTTTCAAACTGTTACGAAAAATTAGGTAGGTATTTAAGGAAATGTTTGACATAAGGATAGGCTTTTAAGGAAATGTTTGACATAAGGATAGGCTTTTCGCACATGTTATGAGTTGAGTGGTTTACTCAGTTAGCATTTCATATTTACCTCTGGAGGATCAAATTCACACAAAACATTACAAAGTAGATATCTTCTTTGATTAAAGCGGCATTACCTTATTTTCGTTTGGTCTCATTTTCTTTAAAATCTGTATGCCAAAACAGCTGTCAAAAGCAGCATGGCATGCGACGTACGGTGGGAGGAAATGAAAAAATCTTTCTCCAGGCATATACTTCGGCCGTTAGGGCCAGGGTTGCCAGGTGTCCGGTTTCGGCCCGGACAGTTTGGTTTTTCACCAGGCTGTCTGGACGAAAATTTTGAGTCGCTCTGAACGCCAAATGTCCTGTTTTCTAAAAATGTGCGGCAAATGTCCGGTTTTTCTTTGTTATTTTTTTAGGTTCTATCGCAGGTTGCTATACTAAGAAAACAGCCGTGGCTTCGGGAGGACCTACCTACATTGTTTATTTGGCAATCGTCGCTAGAAAGCTACCTAAAAATCCAAAATCATTATTTTTGTAGTTTTCTCCCTTGTTCCGTGAGAAGGAACTCTCTGTCTCTTCTGTTAACCATTACTTGTGCATTCTCTCTTTCAGTTAATTCTTATTTCAGGATTATTCTAAATTAGAAGTTCGAGTCATAGGTAATATTGAGATTTTTGTTGCTAAATTCCCAGTTACCAGATATTTACTGATTCAAACGTTCCCTGCCTACTCACAACTAAGATCGTTGGATTGTTGCAACTCAGGGGAAATTTCCTTTCGATGTATCAAATATTTTTGGGCCGTTACACGCCTAAAAAAACAGAAATAATAAATTTAAAAAAACTTACATGAACGATGATATGATTTGCTTAGTTTCGTCATTAATTCGAGAATTGGCGAAGCTGATGCAGGAACAGTACAGCGCCACCCAAGCACACCATTTCAACTAAAACAACACAAGCAACATGATTTTTTAACAGTACGTATTTTAGGACTACTAAGACCAATTTATAGGTATTTTAGTGACATTCTTACTGAAACAACTAACAACAGCAAAACAAATGATAATGGCCAATATCAATACAAATACTTATGTTTAAATTATACACAACCATTTTCGCACAATTTCGCACAATCCATTTTTACTAACAATTTACTGTAACCAACCTGTAAAAGCTAGGTGTGTGACTGTTATGAAACCTTACAAATTGAATGAAATACAGTGGGATAGCTATCCCACTGAATTCTATAAATAACTTATCTAAATACCTCCAAAAATTAGGGATACCCAATACCAAGCAAGTTAAACTGTTATCCCATAAAGCCAATGAATTTCTTTTACAATCTCCTCCATCATACTTAGAATAATAGAATCCCCACTGTAACTTCGCTGAGGAGCTAAACAATGCAATATCTTGGTACAGAAAACAATAACTGTCAACTAAAGACTTACTCTCATCATAAGCCCACACATGCTAAAAATCATGCCCAAAATGTTCATATAGTCGGGAGTGAGATCTTCAGTGGCCACAGAATTCGGGTTGGTAACTTGAGGTTTATACCTGAAAGTAAATCAAATTTTTTATTGATAATTTCTCTTCCACTTTTTATTATTTATTGTAGACTATTGCTGATATTCAATATAGCAGAGGTTGGCTGCCAAATGATTATTTCAAAATTCTATAAATAACTTATCCAATTAACTTATCTCAGATTCTCTAATAATTAAAACCATACAAAATAAAACACTATCCAAGAGCTCACTATGCTTGAAGCTGAAACTGAATTTTATGACATGAAGTCCTCAGCTTGAAGATTATATTGTGAAAATTGATGAAAAACACAAAAAATGACTTAATGAACCAGAATATTATTTAGCGTATTGCATCAAAAACTGGCTTAAATTTAGCAATAAAATGTGATACAAAATCGTTTAAATCCGTGAAACATACAACATTTAACAAGACTGCTGCATTTTTTTAAAATCACTACCTATGTGGAATAGTAAAATTTATGCATGCATCATCTTTTCTTTATGGGTACTACCTCCAAGCATTAAAATTGAACGGATTGTCATTGAGAGATTATCATGTTCTGATTAGAAGGTAAACTTCATAATAATACCAATCTGTTATACTAACAGGATTGATTTAGGATGTTTTTAGTGGTGAGAGGATAGGTAGCAAGCATCCAGATCACCATATCTACTTTTAGAGATCACTTGATCCCTCTATCTATAAAGGAGGCCATTCAATTCATAAGCGCTGAACAATGTAGAAGGTAATTACAGGCTAGGTTTTTACTTTTTTGAGTTATTTGTTGATCACCAGTAGTGCGTGAGGTGGGACACAGTTTTCCTATGCACAATATTAATGATAATAACCCGTCATTGGTGCTTATACTGTCAATATATCCTATACTATACATAGGAAACATGGTCCTACCTCGTATACCGAAATATTAAACATTGCTATGTAAAAATTTTCACAATAAAGAGATTACCTATTTATACCTACCAAAACAGCAAAACTGGCTGCCCCATTCGCCATCAATATTAATATTACTGAACATACCTACTATGTACAATTGTGCAGTTTCACTATATCCAAACATATAATAGCATTTTGTGCTAGTGAAGCCTAGTGATGGCTTAATCTCGTGTGACCTATTTTCTCAGCGACTGTGTAGAAGTTTAGCCAGTAAAGCTTTTAGACCACCGAAACAGCTTGCCAAAACACAACTCAATGTAATACTAACGTACATAATGTATATCTACCCCCTTCAAGTTTTTATTTCGTACATTGAAGCCGTAAAAATTTCATGCGGATATTTTTTAATAAACATTTGAGTCATTGAAATGTAAATGAAGCGGGAGGAAGAAGTTAGAACTTACCTGTGCTCTCTGTCTGGCCTTTTAACATCATTTGTATGATTGCTGGTATGCATAATGGAGATGTAGCTTTCAATAAATATTACTCCTAGTTCCTAATTAAATTATAGTAAGAAAATTGAGTTGAACAAATCTTGGAAAACACGTCAGGCGTTATCATAAACTAGCGACTCTGTGACAGTGAGGTTATATATTGATAACTGCCATGTATGCAAAGGTTACGATATCGAACCTCCTCTGCCGCGCTCAATTTCAAACACCTACAAACGTAGGTTTCCCCAGATCCTACATTCTTCACTTTCCTGCAATATTTCAACAAAAAATATATCAATCTATCTATGTCCCAATGAAACTCATTTGTGATTATATCATTACTATTCGTTTAGCCAATGGAATATGTAAAAAATGGGGACATGCTGACAGTACTTTTATCCTTAAAGGCTGCGACTGCCTGAAGTTGCGGCTGAATTCGAAATATAACTCTTCAATCATAGGTACTTACCTACACATTGTACCATACATCTTCAGGAGCTAACAATCGTAGGTACTGTATGACCTCATGCGCAAATTTTCATGTTACACAACGATTAAGAATTATTTGTATTGATCGCTTCCGCCTCAGAGTCAACGAATAGGTAGATTTGTTTTCACTTTTGGGAAGTGAAAAAAATTATATTCTCCAAAATCGAAATTTCCAATCTCATTTTACGTACAATACCACCAGAAAAACTTACGTTTCGTGTCTGTTTGTGAGTATACCTCTGTCTTGTGTCCGTAAATGCTTGTAACAAGCATACTTACTTAATTTCCGCTGTTTTCGTCCGATCCTGATGAAAGTTTACAGTTTCGCTGTTTTCAGGAAAGTTTGGGTTAGGGTGTAGATAGTCCCCTATCAATTTCATTGTAGGTACCCAAATCAATACCTCACTCTGAGCAAGATATATTTTGAAGAATAGGTAGGTACTTGTACCTACTTGCCTACCTACGATTAAATTCCAATGCAATCTCAACACGATTGAATCATAACTGCCTACCTATAGCTGCTACGTACGCTCGAATTTGAAATTCTAGTAACAAGCTCAAATTTGCATCCGACTTCGAAGAAATTTTTTAGGGAAAGTACAGATTCATTGGTCACAAATTAATAAGTGGGTAGGTACTACTTTATTCTACGCATGTGCAAACGTAATTAGAATCAAGCATAATTTTTTATGCTCTGTTCAATCTTGATTAATTCGGAGGGTATAGTTGGGAAATGTCGATTTGATTGCATTGCTTCATATTTTTATTAATAATTAGACACAGAGCTGTTGGGCATGCGCGAATTTCAAAACCATTTATAAAAGCATGGCTTCTATAGTTTTCATCCGCTTTCAATGACATTTTCAGATATTGTATGGTTTAGGCTGTAGATGGTCGTCAATAAATTTCATCGCTTCCCAACGTTGGTGGCTTTTACGCATGCCAAAACTTAACATTTATCTTACCGGAGTGAAGTTAGCAATAGATTCCAGCAACTGAAAATATTGCCAAAAGACGTTAGCAATACTTTTTAGCAATACATTTTTTTTCTTTCGATTTTTTTCAAAGTTAAGTGTTATGAGAGCGGTACGAAGAGGTGCGAGGTTCAGAGAGTTGAAAAAATGATTAAATCTCCAAAAATGGAAATTGTTGAAAATTGGCCTAAACATGAGCTGCTAAGTGAATTTCCTGGTTATTTCTGTATTTTTATCCGTTTCAAAGATATTCGAACGCGGGAAAATGTGAATGATCGTTCATCTTCGTATTAGTCATCCTTCAACCACGACCCGAATTTGAAGGTGGCACCGCGCCTCTTTCTATCATTTTCATCAAAAATTAGATCTAGCAATAGAAAAATTGGTCCCCCCACCACCGCGCCCCTACGGGCGCCCGGGTGTTTTTGGACCTCTGAACTTCTTCGTACTGCATCTGTGCACAATCGGTCCAAAATTCAAGGTGACCCCGCACTTGGTTTCGGAAATATAGCCATTTGTAATTTCCCCTTGTAAACAATTCGCCGGGGGACTTGTAAAAATTTTGAAAAAAATTTAAAAAAAAATTCTCTCAAAAATTCGCTGGAGCGTTCAAATATCTATGATACAAATAAAAATGTAGAAATAATTTGGAAATTCACTTAGCAACTAATTTTTAGGCCAATTTTCAACATTTCAAGTATTGGAGATTTAATAATTTTTTCAACTTTCTGAACCTCTGCACCTCTTCGTACTGCTATCATCATAACACTTGACTTTGAAAAAAATCGAAAAAAATATTTATATATATTGTTAAAAAGTACTGCTAAACGTCTCTTGGCAACATTTTCTGTTGCTGGAATCTATTGCCTAACTTCACTCCGGTATTTATCTTACGTAAGCTTGTTTGATAAAATTTGAGGAATTTCAATGATTCAACATTCTTGATACTGATACGAGGAAGCTATGCGCCACGTACCCAACTTGGCTGACGTATTTATTTATTATTATTTTTGTAGGTAGGTAGTTTTAAGATTCCATTGTTTAGTAATTAAAACGTTTTCTATAAATTCCCATTTCATAAACGATGAACAACACAAATTTTCCTAGTTTCATCTTTGGTACAAAGATCTTCCTGCTTTCATCTCGAGGTTTACAAGTTGAAAATAGGGAAAGATTTTATAACTGATTTAAGTGGATCCATTATTTACACTCTTAAACGTGTTATGAACTTGAAAAACAAACAAAATACTGTTAGAGATCACGACTGCGGGATATTTATTTTATAGGCATATTTATAAATTATTAACTGAATGTTAAACTTTATTTTGAAATTTACCTATGTTAAACTCAAGATAACGAATACCATGTGATATATTGATGGAAAAATCTTATATTCTACAATAAATTTATGTTGCAGTTAGCAGCTTTGCAGTCGCCATTCTACGAAAACCGTTTGAATCTTTATCTTCTCACGAAAAAAATTGAGAGGGGGAGCTACCCTCCGATTCCATCCAACATTTACAGCTCAAAGGTTCTTTTTACCTTCCTACCATTTTTGCAATCACCTACCCATTATTTGTTTGAATTGCAAATTTTATACGTAATGATTTGATTAGTTAATGGTAGTTAGGTTTAATTAGTGATAGTTAATTAATGATTCGGAATAGTAACGGTTTCGTTTCCAAATGTTGAGACTTCTAAACCGTCTATTCACGAAAGGTTTTGCAATGGCAGATTTTGAAAATTTATGCACAAGAAAATGAATATACCTACTATCATGAATCATGAATACCTACAAGAAATGAATGTCACTGTTATCAGTGTGTAAGGTTACTTTGGGATAGGGAGAAAGAGATGAGACAGGTAGGTTTTGGGATAAAGCGTCTTATGTACAGGGTGGAATAAATCTGTCTTATTAGAGATGAGGAGCCTCATATCTCCCCGCACATGCGCAGTAGTGTTTTCACGATATGGTGCCTCATCTCTATCTCCCTACCGCTTTAGGAACTCTCTATGAAGCGAGTTCTACTGTATTTACTTATTACCAACGATATTTTATTAGCAACGATAATAATCGTGTTTTGATGAAATTATAAGAGAATAATTTTCCTTTGTTTGCAGCTTCGGCAGTTAGTGTCCGATTGTCTGCAGCCGATCGCCGACGATCGACCGGACGTCGATTACGTCTACAGAGTCGCCCTGGAGATGACGGCCGCTCCCGCCGCTCCACCGTCCGCCGTCTCCATCGCCACCACCGCCTCGTCGACAACGTCAACATGACGGCGGGCCCCCTTCCCCCTGCTCAAACCTTTACGATCACTCCCAGGATCTTCCCGTTACAACGTTTAAAAGTCCGTTCCCTTGTTATAGGTATATTTCAAAAGCATTTTTACCAATACAATTAAAACAATTATATCTGTCGTCAAGTGGCAAAATGTCATAAGGTCACTTTTTTAAGTTTTACAGGGAAGCAAATTTAAGTTGCTCTACCCTATTTTTCCTCTTTGCCGACAATGCTGCCATCCTGGTGGAGGGCGATAGTTGGGAGGAATTTTATGAGAGAGCTAACGTTGTTTTGAATAGTTTCAGCTATTGGCTTAAAGGTTGCTCATTAACATTAAATCTTAAAAACTAAGTACATGGAGTTTGGGCATGCAGGAAATAAGGAGGTTGTTAAATATATAAAATAAGTTTTCAGGCAATTCAATAAATAAAATACCTAACAATATGGAATTCGAAATACGGGAAGGAGATAGATTAAAAAAAGATAAACCAAAGTTAAGAATCAAATAATGAACAAAAATATAATTCTATAAAAGAAATTACAAGTGGGAAGGAGCTCCTTGGGCAAAATCGATATTAAAATAAATATACTCTGAACGAATGTCCTTCGAGCCTAAAATGAAATATATTAAATAAAATATAGATCGACCCGACCTTAATGTCCACAGGGGGTACTTCTTTGGCGGTGGTTCCTGGTGGTCTTCCATTAATCCGTCCCGATCGAAATGGCCGCTTCCAACGCGACGGTTGCAGTGTTTTCTGGCTAGCTGAACCGTTCGGAAGTTGAAGAAGTAATTCCAACACCGGAATAACGTACTCCTTTGAGAAGTTCCTGGTACAGAAGAATCTGTGACCAG
Organism: Adelphocoris suturalis; assembly: GCA_030762985.1. Lineage (NCBI taxonomy): Eukaryota > Metazoa > Arthropoda > Insecta > Hemiptera > Miridae > Adelphocoris > Adelphocoris suturalis. The sequence goes on from CM061042.1 coordinate 120,630,202, forward strand.
AGCTGATTCACTATAGCTGATGAGTGAAACAGCAGTCCAGAATCAGGGATATAGAGCCACTGATTTGAAAACGAAAATCGTTTGGTGCCGACACGCAAAGACAATGATCGCTTAGCTTGTGCAGACTCAACACTTCGAGGCAAAAAGAACTAGCTGATAAAAAAGTTGAAGCCTGGACTTGAGGATCGTCAGCGAAAGGTCGGGAGATTCCACGCAAAAGAATAGAAGATAAAAATGGAATACAGATAGACAAGACAACTTCTGTCATCGCCTACCTACTTTCTATTTGCCTAAACAGAGGTCAGAGATGGTTCCATCGTAATTCACTCTTGTATGGGAACTGGTAAACGCACCTGTGCAGAAATTGAGATGGTGAAGTGTATAAATACCTTGGTGCAATGATGGACTCCAAATTGTCATGGAAGGAGCACGTGAACTTCGTGCGGTCAAAACTCTCCAAATTCGTACCTATCTTTTATAATACCCGTAATTTGATAGGTCCCGCCAATTTAAAGCGAGTTTATTACGGGCTTGTCCAATCCATCCTACAGTATGGAGTAGTTGTATGGGGTGGAGCCTATTCTGCCGTGATAGATAGTTTGTCCATACTTCAAAAAACTCTCCTAAAGATAATGTTGGGCTTGCCCCGAAGGTACCCGAGTAGCCGGGTGTTTGAAGAGGCTAAATTGCTATCGTTGCGTCATTTATTAAGTTTATTTTGTCGTATTATTACAAAAATCAACATCTAGTTTCGGTTTTCAACAATCCCCATGGCTATCAAACCAGGTTTCAATTAATGGGAAACGTGGTATATCCCAGTATCCGACTTACTGCCACAACTAAAAGACCGTTGTATATTCTTTTTATAATTCATAGGGCTTTGACAGAAGAGTTAAAAGACCCTGTCAAACTTACATTCCCTACTTATAAGAAAAAATACATTTCATGGGTCATAGGGTAGAGCGTAGAAAATGCCAACTCAAATTATAGTAAGTACTCGTAGTTACGTTTGTTAACACCGTTCTCAAAGATCATGTTGTCATTTCTCAAAGGCGGCCGCACAACCACTTTTGCCACCATATTCCGATGAAATTCTGTAGGTGTCTGAAGTACACCTATAGGGCACCAAGGGTTGAGTACAACGAAAAATCAACTTCCTTTACTTTTTGGTGGTCCGCTCAAAACTTTCAAGATCCAATCATTACCAACCTTTAGCTCGATTAGAATAATGTTCTGTTGTAGTAGCGAAAACAGTCTCCTCGTTCTTAATTTAGCAGAACCTATCTATTTCAGGTTCAATCCAGATCAAGAGACGTCCTACAGTCAATCCACAGTTTGATGGAAGCCATGACAAATCTTTCCTGTAGCTTCCATCAGCCTGCAACTCTAAATCTGGTACTTCATTCAAGAATGATATTCAGTGATCAATTGATTAACCGTGAAGTATTATAAATACTGCTGCCTAAAAGAGGTTATGAACTAAAACGTACTTACTATCAGATGGCTCGCTAGCCAGTGAGTGAGTTTATTAGGTTACTCAAATTTATTGTTTATGTGTTTATAAAGGAAACGGAAGTCTAGCACTTATTAACTTTTGTAAATTCAAAAATCTGTTGTCCTCGATACATCGATATTTTGTATACTAGCATTTTACTGTTTTTATTGCCTTTTATGTCTATTTGGTTCATCTGTCCTCAGATCCTTTCCGAATTCATATCTTTTAACAGTTCTCATACGATTCTGATGAAGTTTTCAAGGGTCTCACATGGGAATCATTATTCACTACTTACTTCCAATTTCTCGTGACCTTATTACCTTATAGGATAGTTTAGAATCGAGCATCAGATGATTCTCAATGAATTTTGAAGTTAGCAGTCACTGGGTACGCGCAAATTTTAATTCCTCGCAGCACGCATCATGACCACAATTTTCATCTGTTTTTTTTTTCCATTTCATTTCAGGGATTATGCGGTTTTGGGCCCTAGGTACTATAATCCCATGAAATGTATCATCCGCATCCATCTGCGCATGGGTAAATGCGAAATTCTCCAAACACTGCTTTCACTTTCATGAAGTAATAACAAATTTTTTACTGTTTCTTCAAACTATGCTCCTACGTAACACAAATTTATGAATCCTGTTTATAATTTTTTAATGTAGTTCCTATGCTTCGTATATATTTATCATAGTTTATTTATGTTTCATTTCTAAGTTCTTCCTATTAGCACACATCAATGATTTATGCAATCATATTATAATAAGGATACGTGTACCAAAAACCACTTGGCTGACAATGTTTCATTTATTATAATTTTTTGAAATGCATTTATTCTTATTATTTTCCTACTAATTAATTTAAGAGCAGGGTCCAATAACGAATTTTACACAATATTAAATTTATAAAAATTGAACTGGAAATATCATTGAGATCAAACTATGTAGGTTTGTATTAGTATTATTGTAAAACGTATTGGTAAGTAATGCATGCATTACAGGGAAGTCCCTATGAATGGATCAACTCCTCCACCGACAGCGAATTCCGATCATAAGTATGAAGTTTGAGACTCCTGACATAATTTCAAAAACTAGAACGAATTGAGGATTGAATTTAACAAAGATCACGAAAATCTTACGAGAATAATTAAAACATCAAGATTTATTACTATTACCCCTTCCATTCACCCTCTTCCATAATGAAATTTGAAACTCTTGATATACCTTCCAAAACTAGACCGAATTCCTAGTTGAACAAAAAAAGAATCATGAAAATCTGACGATAATAGTTAAAACATCATGATTTATTACTATTACCCCCTCCATTCACCCCCTTTCATAATTAAATTTGAAATTCCTGATATGCGATCCAAAACTAGACCGAATTCATAGTTGAACAAAAAAGATTCACAAAAATCGGACAAGAATTGTTAAAACACCACGATTTATCAGTTTAAACCCTCCATTTACCCCCTCCCATGATGAAATTTAAAACTTCTTTCAGCAATTTTGACAGCATCATCGTGGGTCCAAGAACGTAACTTTTTCGCTGACATGCTGTCGATCAAATTTAATGTGGCAACGGATAAAAGATCGGGCGTTCGGGAAAAAATGCGCATTTAATGAGGCTCCCACACCCCTCCAGCCAGTGGTTCGGGTAGGAGTAGAAAATTTTAAAATCACTTATGCTCCCTTTCGGAAAAATCCAAGAAGATCCCCCACTCGTGTACTCTCCCCACTCAGCCGTTTGGCTGTGCTTAGAGACGACAAACAGACGGAGTTTCATTCTTATGGAATAGTATTGATGGGGTTGCTACCTGCAGTAATTATGGAAATTTAGTGTACTACCTACCTCAATTAATTTAGTGTACTCCTTACTTACATTGTATCTAAGTAAGCAAATATAAGTATCTAAATCTTTATCAATGCTGTATTGGGATATACCCGTATTATAAATAAATAAATATTTTGTTCATGTCTCGTGTGGATTTACTCGGTTAATTTGTTTTGTTTTTTCAACTATGGAGGAATAAACGTATTTCATTTAAAGGTAGTTATTTCTAATAAGAAACATGAATTCCTATTGATTTGTAGCGTTTTATCTTGTTATAATTTTATAAGAAAGTAGCTCAGCATCAGTTCCAATGCCGAATGTCATCTATTGAACGTAGGAGATGGCAGAGCCAGCAAAAGATATGAACATCTTACGGGGCCAAAGATAATATCCATACCACATCGTATCAGCTTGTACTGCTGATGCTTACTTTACTGCAGTGTTGGCATAATTTTATCGTCGAATACGATTGTAATCGCGATAATTATTATTCGTTGATTCTGAGTCAGCTGCGATTATATCCGTATTCGTGTAATCTTATTCGTCTGTCGGCGACTACACGAATACATCCCATAAAAATGCGTCACGGTCATCAATTTCAATAGGGCGTCCCTCCTATAATATGCGAAGCCTTGCTAATATCAACGAATAACTCAGAATCAACGAATAATTATCGCGACTACAATCGTATTCGTATTCGACGATAAGATTATGCCCAACACTGCTTTACTGTAGCACTCACTATTTTTATTCAAAATAATTGTCTCCTAGAATTATCAATTCTCGTGATAATTTTTCACACTTTTAACTTCATAACTATTATTTTAGATAAATGTTTCCTCAGAGAAAAAACGTTATGTGAAGTTGGGTGGATGTGACATGTAAAATAGTTAACTACATTTTCGATATACCAAGTTGTAATGCACGATTCTTAAGTATTTTGTAAATAATTTCAACGAAGCAATTTCAATCAGTAGTTGTTTAATAATTCAATCGAAGAAAACGAAAAATTTACTTTTAAAATTATTTAACACTTCCTTTAATCCACAGTTAACACTTTAGCATCATAAAATTTACATTAATAACGAACGTTAAGTACAAAATTCATCGAACATACATAAAGTGTTACCTAACATATTTGCAACATCGATAAACTAAATTCTATGTACAAAAAACCAATCACAGCTCAATAAAATCGAATGGTGGAAACATTTGTGCAATGAAGCACAAATAATACCGTAATTTTTCCTCTCGCATAGGTACTATCTAAACCTACTTTATGTTGTGCATTTTCAGAATACGTTGTTGTTTTATTTCCAACAGTTACATAATATTAGCATTTCACATTCGTAATGTGAAAATCTATTATGATTTTTTGGAGAGGTGGGTGGGAGTCAATATGATGACATGAGGTTCAATATATCCACACAAATACATTCCTACTACACAAACAATATGCCTACATAATGTTAACAATAATATATGCTTACACAAATAGAAATATAGAATAGTAACCGATAATATGAATGATAACAGGGTAAGTAGGGTGAATTGGTGCCATTTTTACTGAAAGCGCTGAACCTGAGTTTTAGAAGAGGAACGATTTCGTTGTCTTCTGTCGATCAGCCTATTCTGATACCGATATCGACTCGTTGGAAAAACTTTTTTGTCATTTCTATGCTGTAATTTTGAGTTCTGTAAATTGGGGGAACCCTACGCATTGAGCATGTGGACCTGTTTGGATAAAGTTGAACGACCTTCGATAACGTCGATGATATGGCTTTAAAGGCATCACATTTGCTTGGTTAATTTTGTCCAACTTCCCGGAATTTAAATTTTTAATTTGACTCCGAATTCAAAATAAATGTTAACATTAAATTCAGCGTGAAAAATACGTTTCAAAACCATCTGTCACCTTCAATTCAGCAAGATTTTGTTTTCGAGGGATCTATTATTCGACGTTATAAGAAATTCAAAATCGTGCATGCGCAAACAACGGTCACTGGCACTAGATGATAAAAACATTGGTTTTGAATATAGGGCAAACTCTTGTGCCAGAAGTTAATATAATTGAAATTGATTGATAATATATCCCATTAATTATATACTAAAAGATTAATTTGTTATCAGATTATTCATTCTATTTTTGAAATGATAGAAGACCGACTACTTGATATATACAGATGATTGATCTGTATGCTTAATGATCTGTATCCATGGTGATCACAGGTGCTAATTTCTGGTTTAACTATCCAGTATGCGTGTAGTGTGCAGTAAGTAGTGTACATTGAAACAATATCACAGTGATTAGTGGCATAGTGGCGTTTGTAGCCTTCGACTATCAGCGTGTTACTCTAAGTCGACAAACTTGTAAATAGGTAGGTACATCGTACAAAGATTGTTGATTGTTCCTCAACATCAAAAAGGAAAAAAACTGCGCCGCAATTTTTTTATTTAGGGTCCGAGTTGTCAATTACGAATACAACTGTTGATAGACTCATCGAACATTATAGTCTCCCTGTTTTAATTCATTTTTGGGACAATAGGAGCTATAGTTAGTAGTTCCAATCCTCCACTTTACTAACACATAAACCGAAAATTCATCCTTACTTTTCCCTCGCACTTAGGGAAAAACCAAGAATAATATGGATGCTGCGAGGTTTATGAGGTTTGAGGAGATTTGTGGAGCTATCGTACAAAATATGGCAGACGTGGCGTCAAAATCGGAAATAGATCGCTTTCAGCCAGGAAGGAAGGCTGAAATCCAAAATATTCAATTCGGTAGTAGTTTTTATCAAAAAGAGCTTGATCGAATCAAACACAAACTATAAGCAGAAAGGCAAAGAACTAAGGATCCAGAAATTGCAACTAGAAGAACTTATCTGGTAATCAAAGGTCTAGAAATTAAAGAAATAAGTTATATTGAAGACGAAATTACTCATTTCTTTGAAGCAAAGTTGGATCTTGACATTGAGTATGAGTTGTATACAGTACTGTATCGAGAACTAAACCACCTAATCGAAGTGTCGCTATCCTATCATCCAAACACATCAAAGACAAATTAAATATTCTCAATAGAAGGACAATGTTGAGAGGTTCTGGTGTTTGATCTTAGCAGGAGTCCTGATGCACACCCCTGCTCAAGCTCACCATTCTGTCTCGTCTTATGATAAGGATTTCGAGAATCGATTTTACAGGTCATGCAAATCTACTCATCAACAAGCTGAAATGGCGAAGTAACCTGTACAGGTGGGACGAGGAGGATGGCCTGGAGTCGAACAACCCGTGGGACTGCATAGGGCTGGAGCTCTGCCTCAACGAGAAGCAAGAAAACATCAATGTGAGTAAGAACAAGAGGTGAAGCACTCGAAATTGCATCCAGAAGAACTAATCCGGTAATCAGAGAACTTCAAGAGAAAGATAAAAGATACATTGAAGGCAAAATGTCTCATTTCTTTGGAGAGAAGATGCATCTTGGCATTGAGGATGAATCGTTTACAGTATTGTACTCACGAAATAAACCACTTAGTCAAAGTTTCGCAATACTGTTGTTCAAGTACATCTATGAAACAGAATATCCTCAATAGGAGGCTTGTGCTGAGAGGTACTGGTGTTAGATCCATGAATATTACTCGAAAAAAAAAAAAAACCTGCCCAAGCGGACCATTCCTTCGCGTCTCACAAAAAGGATTGCAAGAATCGATTCGGCGTGTCATGTGAGGCTGCTACTTCAACAAACTCGAGTGGAAGCACCAACGAATCACGAGGGACGGAGATGGGGGGGGGGGGGGGGGGGGCTGTAGTCGAACAACCCGCAAGTCATCATAGAGCTGGAACTCTGCGTAAACATACAGAAACTAGTATCCCTAAATCCCTAAATTCATCAATTCAAGGGTGGTAATTTTTCCTGAAAACCCTTCATTTCCTTAATAAATCCAAGTTTTTAAACATAAACCTAATTTAAAGTCAGTGACGTAAAAGTTAAAATTAATATAATTATACCCTCGTGAACGCTGGTGTCATGAGAAAGCTTCCCACCCACGTTCCGCGTGAGGTGAGTAATATTTTGCTTCCTCTCAAAAGGCATGTATATAACCTAAACATTTTTGTGAAAAACGTGAAACTACTAGACTAATGGGCTAATTTTTATTACATTTTCAGGGATTGTAATTTCAGGGGTAAACCTCTAGACCCCTCTCTGAATTCGATCACCGTCGGAAGAATAGTTGCGCGTGCCTATACGCAAACGTGAATTTCTTATGACGTCGATTTCTCACAGTATTATATTAGTTCTATTTTGTTCAAACTTGGTCGGGGAGAGTTAATTAGCTGAATTTCACATTATAAGGGACCATCTAACTACCGGCAGAATTAAAGCAAATTTCGGCTCCCATTTTAACCTTGACGGTGGAAATGTTAAAAGACTTTTGAAATTGCAAGAGCATCAAATTTTGTATCTAGTTCTCTAACAATTTTGAGGTACAACTTTCTACGACACTCAGTGCTGATGCATGAGTTGCAGTGGGTGAATTAATTTCCATTAATAATAATCAATTTTAAAAGTAGTTGTTTAATAACTGATTGATTCAGTTAGTGGGAAATTACTGCATTGCTTATCAGGTCTTTACTAACTATGAAGGTTTTTGTTGTTGTACCTCTCGATCAAAATACTGCCTACTAGATAGTTTAAAGCAAGGACAATTTTTAATGTAACTCACTAATTATTATGACTAAATTAATTAAAAACAGAATCAAGTGAATAAAATGAACAAATTGAAGGAACATCAACAACTACTAGAAAAGTAATTAAAATTAAAAAATAAATAAATAAAAATAAATTGAAGTGATTTACTGGTAGGCGCTGTTGTATGCATTGGGCCGCTTCGTTGGTTGGTGGTAGGTAGGTACTCCATATCCGCTGCAGTTTTTCATACCAGTTTCTGCACATTTAGGCAATGTTCCAGTTCCATGATGACCTACGGTTTGTTCGACTGGAACCACCAATCTTCGTCCCACGATTCGCTGCTGCTTCCACTCGAGCTTGTTGATGAGCAGCCTCACATGACCTGCAGAGACGATTCTTGAAATCCTTTTCATGAGACGCTAGAGAATGGTCCGCTTGAGCAGGGATTTTTTCGAGTAATCCTACTGAATCCAAACACCAGTACCTCCCAGCACAAGCCTCCTATTGAGAATATTTTGTTTCATTGATGCACTTGAACGACAGTATTGCGAAACCTTGACTAAATGGTTTATTTCGCGAATACAATACAGTATACGACTCATCCTCAATGCGAAGATCCATCTTTTCTGCAAAGAAATAAGATATTTTGCATTCAATAAGTATATCTTCTATCTTTATTTTGAAGCTCTCTGACTACTGGATTAGTTCTTCTGGGTGCGATTTCGAGCTCTTCACCTCTTGTTCTTTCTCACATTGATCTTTTCCTGCTTTTCGTTGAGGCAGAGCAGCAGCCCTATGCTGGCCCACGGGTTGTTCGACTCCAGGCCATCCTCCTCGTCCCACGTGTACAGGTTATGTCTCCATTCCAGGTTGTTGATGAGCAGCTTTACATGTCCTGTAGAGCCGATTCTCGAAATCCTTATCATAAGACGAGAGAGAATGGTCAGTTTGAGCAGAGGTGTCCATGAGGACTCCGCCCAAGATCAAGCACCATAACCTCTCAGTATTGGCATTCTATTGAGAATATTTTATTTGCCTTTGGTGTGTTTGAATGATAGGGTAGCAACACTTCTATTAGGTGGTTTCATTCTCGATACAGTACTGTATACGACTCATCCCCAATTTCAAGATACAACTTTGCTTCAAAGAAATTAGTTATTTCGTCTTCAATATAACTTATATCTTTAATTTCGAGACCTTATATTACCAGATAGGTAAGTTCTTCTAGTTGCAATTTCTGGATCCTTAGTTCTTAGTCTTTCTGCTTATAGTTCGTATTTGATTCGGTCAAGATCTTTTTGATAAAACTACTATCGAATTGAACGTTTTGGATTTCGGCCACCATTGCTGCCTGACAGCGATCTATTTCCAATTTTGTCACCATATCTGCCATGTTTCGTACCTGCGATAGCTCCACAAATCTCCTCATACCTCATAATGATAGTCGAAGGTTACAAACGCCACTATGCCACTAATCACTGTGATATTCTTTCAATGTACACTACTTACTGTACACTACACACATATTGGATAGTTAAACCGGCAATGAGCACGTGTGGCTACCACGGATACATCCAGACAACTGCGTAGAGCACTCAATCTGGGTTTTGTGAAAAAATCCAATGCTATTTGAATCACGATCACAGCGAACCAAGCGGATCATGAAAAATTTAGATGAATCATCTACATAGATCTATCATCTAGATCAAGTACTTCGAACACTTCGATTTCTGAAATTGAATGAATAATATAATAACAAATTAATCCATCAGTAGAATATATTATTATTATTATAGATCAAATTCAGTTTTATAAACTTCTGGCACAAGAATGGAGCCTTGATAATATTCCAAACCAACATTTGTCATCTAGTTGCCAGTGAGAGTTCTTTGACCTTGGTTTTTTGAGGTTAGACTCCGCGTAGATGTGAAACTGATCTGGTAGGTACCGACGTAGTTGTGATTCCCGTTGGATTTATGGGAAGCTTGAGTTAAATATCCCTATTTTCCATATTCTTATGTGCTCACATATACCTCAATTTGTTCTGTTTTGCATTCAATCATTTACAACTAATGCTATACGTCCTAGTAACTCCCAAGTTTTGCATCATTGTTCTTTAACTAATGCTATAAGTCCTAGTAACACCCACCTAACATGTTAGACGTTTTTTGAAGGACTTTATGATACCTAATGCATATATAATCGTAAATTTGAGATAAATTTTTGACAGTTCAATTCTTCGACTTTTTCGAAGATAATAGTGCTTTAAAATGTTGGTATGTTACAGTCATATTCTGATTTTTTATTTCACAAGGATATGTGAAAATACGTAAACAAATTGTTTTAAAAGATCGAGGAAACCAGGGAAAAATCTACGCAGTTTTATGAGAGTCAGGGATAGAGTGAGTATGAGGGATGGAAACGTGAATTAAATAAGGCGGCGGTTAATAATAATGTAATTTCATTGGTTGGTAGAACTCAAAACTAGAATAATATATTATTACAATTATTATTATGTCTATAACGTTTATGTGTTATAGCTACCACAGCCATAGGAATAGAAGAATATTGAATGTTTCGTAGAGTGACTTTGTTACCTTCCCCCCTACTTGAGGGAGTTCAGAGCGCCAAAAGTGATACTGGAGAACGTTTTTTTTTGGCAGCAAGCTTTTCCTCGTATATTCATTCAAATTCAACCATTTTCAAGTAGCCTTCCGTTCGTTTGCTCTTCTTCACTCTGTAGGGTCCATTAAAAATTCTGTTTGGACCAGAATGTGGTCTTTCATTTCTTGGAAGGGTGCTGATGACACTGCAAAAGAAAAAAAAACAAGTGGCGAACGATTATTGTGGGACGATAACTTAAGGGAGTTAGGTACACCTCCCTAGCTACGGAATGGTTGTACGTGGAAATCAATATAAAACTTCGTGCTACTTTCGTGTCATATTTGCGCATCGGGTTTTCCTGTCGTTTTCGGACCGGACACCCATGGCTAAAGGACGTGCGTGCTTAAAAAAAAAATCAAAGTCACGCCCTCACGAGTCTGGTTTTAGGGGTTTACGGGGGTGCTGAATCCGAATCCAAAGCCCGTTTTCCACGTAGACATCAAATTTTGGAGGCCTGCATTTTTGAAAAAAAATCTCTAAAATTCCAGGATAATTTATGTTCAATCAAAAGATGTTATTATTGTTGGAAATTTTAGCGCTGAACACGCCTATACCACACATGATGGGTCTGAAATGCCTCCCTGACGTGCCTTTGCTTAAAAATTGCCAAAAAAAATCGTGATTTTCTACAGTTGTTTGAAAATATTTGTACTAATTACACCACTTGGCGATCTGAACAAAAGTTCCAGTCGATCAGCATGAACGTATGAGCGAATTTTCGTAAATTATAGTACTATATTACCTATGTTAAATTGTTTTGAAAATTCAGGATTTTAACTAAGAAGAAATGTTCACTTAACAGCCCAAGAAACTTCACCTCCGGGTGGAGTTGGCTACCTCTCATATTCTTTCTTGAAATCTGAACAGAATTATTCGGTTACAGAGAAAGAATGCCAAGCCGTTATAAAAGCTATGAAGTATTTCTATTCTTACTTTGTTGGGAGGAAATTTTGGGTCCATTCTGATCATCAAGCACTCCAATACCTACTTGAAGACGTCAAAAGAGGCTAAAGGGAGGCTTGGTATGCGGTAAATATTCTTCATGGGGATTATTCACCGCAAGGATGTTGATATTAGATTTACAGGATGGTTAGGCTGGTGTCGTGTGCCTTTAGGTCCCCAAACGGGTGACGTTAAATGAGCCATTCTAACGTACGACGTTGCTAACGTCCCCTTAAGGTCACGTACTCTTGGGTACGTTAGGGTGATGTCAAGGGTACGTTAGTCAGGGGTGCCCCCCCCCCCCCCCCCCCCCCCCCCCCCGCAACGACTAGAGCCCCCCCCCCCGCAAACTCACGACCCCAACTAAAATATTTATTAAATAGGTAATGTGAATGATACACTGATGTGATAAAGAATGTTGTATTTCTTGTTTTACAATTGCAAGTAATTAATTTTTAATTGACAGTAAAACAAGTAGAATAAGTATATGTAGAGCATTACTGCTGTCATTATGGCACTCACAACGCATGCGCACAATACCTGTTTCTACTACATATTATCCAATAAAGTAATTCGAATTGAAAACAGCTGACGCTAGCAAATTGTTGGTATAAATAGTATTACTTGTTCATAAAAAAATTTAAAAAATACTGATTTTTCTTACCCCCCCCAAAAATTTTAACGACGCAGTTTGCGTCGTGACCCCCCCCCCCCCCCTGTGGGCACCCCTGCGTTAGTGGTCACCAAAAACTCTCTAAAGGCGGGTCCAGACGAGTGTAACGTGTTATGTAAGATTATGTGTAATTTCGCGCCAACAGTGTGGCCCGCGAACTCAAAGCGAATGTGTACGCGATTCCATTTCAAAGAGCTTTTTCCACTCAGTTGCGACGAACATGCCGAACAGGGAGGTCGTGATAGCTGGTACCTACTGTTTTTATTGATATGTGCTTACTAACACAAGACCGAAAACGTTTGGAGCGTCGATGGTGGAAAACTAAATTTATATTATATACATGGTATATAAAAGAAGATCTTCTTTACTTGTGGAACTAAAATCTCAGGAAATAAGTGGCCAATATAAAAACTTTACCCTGATCTCGCCAACAGATTTTGAATATTTATTAACAATCATTGTTCCTAAAATATCAAGACAAGATACTATAATGAGATCTGCAATCTCGCCGCAAGATAGGCTGGCTCTAACACTAAGATTTTTGGCTAAAGGAGATTCATATGCAAGCCTTCAATACACCTTCAGAATTTCAAAACTGTCAATCTCTTCGATTGTACCAAAGGTTTGTGACTTGATTTGTGACGACCAAGCATCGTTTTTCAGATGTTTTTTATAAGTAATCCGGATTTTTTTTGATCCCAAATAACAGGCTTTTCGTGATACAGACAGATAAGTTCAAGAAATTGTTCGTCACAACCGTCACGAACGACGTCCAAACGACCACTGCGAGCGCCTTTGTGTTTGCGGGAAAAACCGACTCGTCCCGGGTCAGCCCGAGCGCCGGTGCGAGCGTTACATGTAATGCTCGTAGTGCCGTCCACACACAGAATTCGCGTTACATTAGGTACATGGTGGATTACATTACACCTTACACTCGTCTGGACCCGCCTTAATAGAGTGCGTGACCTTGAGGGGACGTTATCAACGTCGTACGTTAGAATGGCTCATTTAACGTCACCCGTTTGGGGACCAAAAGGCACACAACACCAGCCTAACCTTCCTATAAATGTAACAATACTGGCCACCTCAGAATTACTCGAATAGTGGTGAAGTAAATATTCTTTTCAAATGCGTCATTACCAACTAATTAGGTATGTTGATGTAGCGGGTAGGTTTTTGAACACCCCTCGAACTTGGTTATTTTACATTTCAAGTCGCGTAGAAACCCAATGTGCCATTTGAAGTCCGCCTCCGCTGTCTAGCTTTACCTACTAGCCTTCAACTCGATCGGAAAAATCCTTTCTTTTGTACTAAAACTAGCATGAAATTCGAATTCAGGATTGAAAATCGGCGTTTCATATCGAAATGAATTAGTCAACCAGTGGACAAGACAGCTGGGGGAAAAATATCGCGTTGCCCAACCACCGTTAACGTTTGGGTTAGCATCTTAATTTGCTCCCTCAAAACTACGGTGACGGGTGACGTTATGTTGAAGTCGTCAAAAACTCTGTATTGAGGATGTGGATGCCCTCTCACGTGTTTGTGTCAAGCAATCGATTGACCATGGTTGTGGGGGTGTGAGGGGATGAGCAGTTGGTTTGGCAATTTCTCATCAGGTTTTACTTGGATCATTAGGTGTGTATAATCAAAGTACTTTCGCCTACAAAGGCCTCGTCAGGGATTATTAGAAACAAAGTTTCTGACAGCACAAAATATAATATCTCTGATATTATAATAATGTAAATTACAAAGTGTTGGAATTACAATCTCCATCAGCACTCCATGAAATCCATCCGACAGAATCCGGTGTGGTGGCAGGACTGCGTCTGCCACCAAGCCAAGCGGCGAATCTCGTTTGGCGGCCATTCTCGTTCCTGTGCTCGAATAAGACGACCGTTGCAGTACGACGATTTTACCATCCAGCTAATCCTAGCTAAATATCAAGCCATCTATAACCATCTCTAATTACGAAGGTACTTAAATCTCTATATTACTAAATTCAGTAATGAGCCGATATGTATACATGGCGGAGCAATTGGGGTTTGCTCACTTGTTGGGCTGTGCATAGGTTAAATTCTCGTTTTTCGGAATCAGTAATTTGTGACTTATTACTGAGGGTAATCGAACAGTTATTTTCTCTGGATATGGAATTTCAGAAAGTTACGATGAAAAAGTCATAATCCGGAGAAGTCACATAAAACGGAAATACGATTTTAAACAAGGTTATGAAGTTATTGAACTTGACATAATCGAAATTTTTGGGTTGACTTTTTCGTGAATTACGGAATTCAGTAAGGCTCGAGCATGAAAATACGGCTGTGTAAAATCCCAAAGTACGGAATAACGGTTTTGAATAAATATTACGATGAGTACGGATGTTCGAAACGAGAAAAATTATTTTTGAAGTAAATTACGGAATTTCTCGATTTTCAGTACAGCGCCATATTGCATACTGTGACATGGCGAGATGAATTCGAAGCTGAAACCCTTGGCCCTCCAATAATACGTCATGGTGGAAACTCTCGAGTGTGGATAAGTTTATTTATAAGTTTATTCTAAGTTTTAAACTAATGTAGAATTATGACGGTGTTGTCCACACTCAGAGTAAAATTACGATGCCAGATTGATGTGTTGGAGATGTCAATGTTTGACAGTCAGTGGTGCCAACTACGTTGGTTGAAATACGGAGGACACACGAAGTTTTGTTGGTAGATTACCATGTCTACGGATTTTTTGTTTTTCGTTAGAATTCGAAGTTACCATGGTTTCCGTTAGCTCCGACTACGATTCGAAAATGTAGTTACTCAACATTACGATTTGATTTCGATATTTTATACTATTGATTGAACTAATACGAAAAGTTGAGTATGTATCTTAGAAACAAGAAACATGAATCGGACGAGGAATTGGAGATATCAGTACTACTTACTGTGATCACTAATATATCTAGTTTTTACTAGTGTTAACATAATTTAAGCATAGTAGTAATCCTACTTATAATTAAGTTTATATTAATTCTGGTCGCAGTGGTGGACTGTTTCCTTTTTCTCCTTCGTTGTGTTGAATGTTTGTATTGATAATTCTTGCAAACGAACGTTATAATATCTTGTAAAGTCAAAAGATCGATGAAAATTCAGGTGAGCTGAACGGAGCATGGATGTTTATTCGGCTGCAAAATAAATTCATTGTTGCTTGCGAATTGTACCTAATGAATACGATTTATACGGTTTTAATACGCTATGCACACCCCAACATGACAAGCCAAGGCTGAAATAAGGTGGAAACACTCATAAGAATAAAGAAGTACGAAAGTTAGCTAGAACTTTGTGCGAATGAGCGAATTATTAATTTACGATTTACAGTTCGAGAATGAAATACGATTTAATAGTACGGCAGTGGTGAGCGGATTTGCAGCGGGATAGTCTTCTTGTAAGCGTGTCGCTGCGAGATTAGATGGTCGAAGGCTCTGTTACCTACGCACAGCGCGCATGTCTCGGAGAGACAGTACCTTCTCTAAGGAAGCGAAATCGACAGACAGGTAGCGGGGCATATGTGATAACCCCAAGACCGCACTCCAATTTATGCGTGGCAATCGAGGCGCATTCAAATCCTAACACCATGTTGATAGAACGTTATGAGTGATTCCACTAAGGCTTAAATAAATCCGGAAATGAGATGTGTTTTTAGAACGGAGTACATAAATCCGGATGATACGAAGTTTAGAGATGTGTTTGTAGAACGGAGTACATAAATCCGGATGATACTAGGATTAGGGATGTGTTTATAAAACGAAGGTCGTGAATTCGGAGTAACTCGTCTCTTGGTCTAATTACAGAGAACAATGAACACGGAAGAGATCAAGAGATTTATTAACGAGGAAGTCGAGAGGAGGGAAGTTGCGATCAGGGCTCGGCTCGAGACTGAGTACGCTCAAAGGTATGAGATGATGCAAAATCAGATCAAACAGTTTGCGGAGGAGTCTGTTCTGAAATTCGCGGCTCTGGCTTCGATGACCATGGGTCCACCTCCAACATCGAGGTCAGAGATGGTGGTGGAAGAGCAGGGCTCTGGTAGATCTGAGGGTGCTCCTCGCACACTTGAGGTTCCCCTAGATAATCCGGTTGTAAACACAACGGCGAGTGGATCTGACTCGGTGGGCACTTGTGCCTGTAAGATCCACAAAGAACCCGGAGTGGCCGCAAGGCCAATTACGAATTTAAAGTACGGAGGCAATCCACTGAAGGAAGGGTCGATCGCCGTGTGGAAACGAAGGGTAATGTTGGATTTGGCGAGTGGTGACTATCAATTTCTCGTCGATCCCAACATAAAACCGGCAGTAAACTACACGGAGAGAGAGCTTCATCAGTTGAAGTGTATCGTACTCTCGTACATAATTTCCAATATTGATCACGGTTTGCAATCGATGATCAAAGATGTGAACGAGCCATCAATTGCATTGAGCATGATTGAGAAGGCGGTCGATCCGCCTACTCAGGCGAAGGAACATGCAATGCAAATCGAATTTATGAATACTCGATTTAACCCGGCGCTGGAAACAGTACTCGAGTTTCAAAATCGATTTGAGGGTCTTGTGGAGGGTATTCGGAGGTTCCCTGAGGCTGAGCTGACAGATAGGTCAATCCGGAGAAATTTAATTAATGCTATCTCGGAAGCATGCCCCAGGATAGCTGAAGATGCCCTGCTGGAGAACTCTAAAATGAGGGTTCGGGACATCTTTGATCGGATGTTCGCAATGTATGATATGATGTCGGAAAATAGTAGGAGAGAGCAAGCTGTAGGAAAAGCCTTCCTTAGCAGGGGGCCTTCCTTCAGCAAAAGGCGGAGAAATTAGACACAATCCGGAGGGGAAAGTGGGGTCAAAAAGGCGAAATTGGTCTGCTATCAGTGTGGCATACTAGGACACACAAAGGCAGAATGTCGAAACGATAGCAAGATGTGCTATAACTGTGGACGGTTTGGACATCTGTCCATTGAATGTCGGCGTCCACAGACTGCGAGTACGAAGATGGCCCGCAGAAACAGTCGAACGAGTGACCCCATTCCCGTAATTAAACGAAGAGAACGAGCTCTATCAGCTACTAGGGATAAATCGAGGCCGGGGACTGGTCGTAACAACCCTCAAAAACGGAGTCACACGCCAGCGCAAAACCGGTTGACGACGGCGCAAAACCGGTTGACAAAGGCTGTGGCTCGTAGTAAGCGAGGCGCAACTCCTCCCAGGGTGCAATTTGCGGATGTGGAGTCAGACAGTTCGGTGGCGGCAATTGCGACTCCAAGGGCTCAGACAACCGAAAAGCCAGCTGCATTACACTCCTGGGGATCGGAGGTGTCTCTGGCATCCCTAATAGACGGTAAAAACTTTAAGTTAAAATTCATTTTGGATACTGGTGCTACTGAGCATATTGTTAATGATATAAATGTATTTACGACGATAACGGACTTGATCACACCAACACGGATTTCATGTGCTAACAATGCTAGGGACGCAGACTTGATAATAAAACAATCCGGAGATATTATATATTACAACGAAGAAAAACGGAAATTCGGTGTTTTAAAAGGAGTATTGTACGCACAAGACTTAATAGAAAATTTATTTTCTATTAGAAAACAAATAGCGAAAGGTTTATCGGCCTTATTGACGGATAAGGGAGTGATAATAAGTGATCCAATTTCGAATGAAACACTTAAAACGGGTTCATTTGATGGACGGTTTTGGTGGCTCAATTTCTCTCTCCCCTTGTCAAAACTTAGTACGGAGGAAAAACGGAAATTGTTGAAATTAGGTCACGGTGGATCGTTAATGACTAATCCGGAGAAACAACTAAAGGGAATTAAACGTAAACAAGATACGAATTTTGACGAAATTACAGATACTTGTTTAGGGGGGAGAATCACTGATCAACCCGGTGAAAAATTCATCAAAATTTCGGATACTAGTTTAGAGGGGAGAACTGACACTGATCACGGAGAAAACCCGGCTGAAACTTTACAATTACGGAATGACATAGGATTGGCATGGCATTACAGGCTTAACCATGCCTCAAAGAAATATCTCGAAATAGCTGGTAAAGTTCTCCCTGAATTAAAAAATGTAAAATTCGGTGTAAACATTCTCGATTGTCCTGACTGTAAGATGGCGAAAGCAAAAAGAAAGCCATGTTCGGAAGTCAGACATAGGGCCGAAATACCATTTCAGAGACTGCACTCTGATTTAATGGGACCTTTAAAACCAGGAGCATTTAGGTCTCAGGCCAAATATATTGTCACATTTACGGATGACGCGAGTAGATATGCATTTGCTTACGAACTCGGAAGTAAAATGGGAGTCAATATGGCTTTGCTCTCATGTCTAAAAGAAATTAGAAGATTGACGGGGGAAACCACTAAGGTGTCAGAAATACGGACGGACGGAGGTTTAGAATTTAGAACGGAAGAAATGAAATTTTTGTTACATAGGGAAAATATATCCTTGACGGTTTGTGAACCATATACTCCTCAATTGAATGGAACGGCTGAAAGATTCAATTTAGAATTAGAGGAGAAAATCCGGGTTAACTTGATTTCATCAGGAATTCCTACTCATTTTTGGGCATATGCCATGAGACATGTCGTGCATATACACAATAGGACGCCCAACAAATCGTTGGAATTCAAAACCCCGTTTGAACTGGCACTAAAACGGCTTCCGTCACTAAAATACATAAAACGGTTTGGCTGCGAATGTTATATTTTAGACACCTAAAGCACGTCAAAGTTCGCTCCTAGAGCTAATTTGGGTTTCTTATTAGAATGCGGTGAAACAGGTTACAATTTACTGCATTTCCAAAATAAAACGGTGGTGAGATCGAAACATGTAGATTTTGTAGAAAGTAGGACTTACGCGGATTATTTGAGAGACAAGTCAATTGCTAAATCGCCACTTGATCAAGTTGAATTTTCATTAGAAAATTCATTTAAATCCGGCTTTGAACAAGTGCAAGATGTCTCTGTTGAATCCGGACGAGAAACAGACAAGACATCAAACCCGGTTTTAATTCACGAAAATGATGAATGCGAATTTTACGAAGAATTCGATAATGCAGAAAATCTGGCGTGTTTCCTACAAAATTCTGCAGACCAATTAGGGGAGGACCCAATTACCTATTCACAAGCACTGGCTTCGCCAGACGCAGATGCTTTTTTTTTTTTTTTTTTTTTTTTTTTTTTTTTTTTTTTTTTTTTTTTTTTTTTTTTTTTTTTTTTTTTTTTTTTTTAAGCCACTGAGGCCGCAATGGCCTATTGTAGCTGGAGGAGGAGGCCGTACCTCCTCCCCATCCCAGACACTAGATCGGCCCAATACCGACAGCCCTGCCAAACCAAGCACTATCTGCCTGGTTCCGACACTCCTGCCAGCCAACAGGCGCTACCTGGGACCCGAGTGCTCCACACTCGGTTAGTTACTGGGTCGCAGCCCCAGTCTGGCTTGGCGCCATATCACCAATGCCAGCCACAGCTGGGAAGTCAATCCTTCCCCACCACGTTTTGGCAAAAGCGAGGAGAGTCTTAATCTCCCCCGTCTTAATGTCTTGGGGGTCGATGGAGGTTTTGCCCCAATTCAAAAAGCGATTTCTTGCCAATATAGGGCAATGGCAGACCACATGACTCGCCGTCTCGTCTTCTGCCCCACAAAAGCGGCAGAGAGTGGAGTCTGATTTGCCCATTTTATGGAGATGGTATCTAAGTGGGCAGTGCCCAGTTAAGAGCCCCACAACCATACGCAGCTCCCTTCTCCCCAGGCTGAGCAGCTCCTTAGCTCTCTTCCTAGAGAAGTGAATAAATTGTTTCGCCTGGCGCAGGCCCTTGACGTGGAGCCAGTGGGCAGTCCTCTTCTTACTCTCCCATTTGGTGAGCTCTCCAAGGAGAAAGCTCTCCGTAGTGGCCAGAAAAGGTTCTGGGCCCATAGGGAGAGAAGCAGCACCCTTCCTAGCAAGAGCGTCAGCTTGTTCATTCCCCTCCACCCCCTGGTGCCCTGGGCACCACAGCAAGGTAACCTTATTGTTCCTGGCAAGGGTCTTGAGGTTAGTCAAGCATTCCCACACCAGCTTCGACGAGATGGTGAAAGAAGCTAGTGCCTTCAAGGCTGCTTGACTATCTGATAAAATGTAGATTTTTGCTCCATTCACTTGACGACTCACCAGTCTGTCAACACAGGAGTTTATGGCATTTATTTCTGCCTGGAAAATGGTGGCGACTGTTCCCAGAGATTCTGAAATCTCCGTTCGTGGGCCAAAAATACCCGAGCCAGCCCTACCATTCATGACGGAGCCATCTGTGTAGAACACTATAGCCCCACGTTCGAATTGGGGCCTCCCTTCTGACCACATTGATCTACTATGAATGTAGACCTTGAAGGGGAGATCAAAGTTCCGTGTCTCCGCCATGTGGTCGGAAACACTGAGCGATGCCTCATCCACTGCAACCTCCTTCAAGATGGCATGGTGAGTACGCCCAGATTCCCGCTTTAAAAAGCCATTCCTCCACAACCTCACTCCCTGCAGAAAGGCAACCTTCCTGACATGGATATGCAGAGGAGGAAGGTCCAAAAGGACCTCCAGTGCAGCTGTAGGACTTGTGTGCATGGAGCCTGTAACCCCAATGCACGCCATCCTTTGCAGCCTTGCCAGCTGACTCACAGCCGTTGCCTGGCTGACCTTTGTCCACCAGACAAGGGCCCCGTAGGTCAGCATCGGTCTGACCACTGTGGTATATAACCACATGGTCATCTTTGGGCTCAAGCCCCATGTCTTCCCTAACATGCGTCGGCCCGACGCCATAACAAAGATGGCCCTGTCCACGGCCCTCTTAATGTGAGGCGTCCAGGTTAGCTTCTGATCAAAGGTGACTCCCAGGTATCTGGCCCTGGTGCAGAAGGGAAGTTGCCTGCCCCCCAGACAGACCACCTGCATGTCAACCTTTCGTCTTCTGGTGAACGGAAGAAGGGCCACTTTATCAGGGTTCACATATAGCCCCTCCTCCGTGCACCATTGCTGTACGACATCCAACGCCATCTGCATCCGTTCACGGACTGTCTCCTCGAACTTGCCCCTGACAATGACCACAATGTCGTCAGCATATCCTACCACCTCAAAGCCATTGTCTTTGAGTTTTTGTAGGAGGCTATCTACCACGAGTAGCCATAACAGAGGGGAAAGCACACCGCCCTGCGGACATCCCCTACTTGGAATGGCACTGACGGTTGCTTCCCCCAACTCCGAGGATACAACCCTGCCCTTCAGCATGGTATGTATCCATTTGGTGATTTGCGGATCGACATCTCGATCCTCTGCTGCCTTAATGATGGAGTCATATGACGTGTTGTCAAATGCCCCACCTATATCCATAAAGCAGCAGAGAGCTACTTCTTTGGCCTCCAGACTCCTGTCAATCAACACCGTCAATTCATTCAGAGCAGTCTCAGTAGATTTCCCCCTCTGATACGCGTGTTGTGCCGTCTGGAGTGGTACCTGGGTTAATTGCTCTTCCCTGATCACAAGGTTCACAATCTTCTCCATGGTTTTCAGTAGGAAGGACATGAGACTGATGGGGCGGTAGTCTTTTGCATGGCCCTGTCGGCCTGCTTTCGGAATAAAGACCACCCTGACCTTCCTCCACATCCTAGGGATGTGGTTCAGCGTATAACTGGCCCTAAAGATCTTGACCAGCACCGGCACGAGAGCCCCCCCTCCATGCTGTAGCATGGCTGGGATGATCCCATCCGGGCCCGGAGATTTATAGGGCTTAAATGTGCCAAGTGCCCATTTAACTCTATGGGGTGTAAATATCCTGCCAGAAGCTGCATACAAGGCTTTCCTTTCATGGCAGATGTCATCAGTATGCTGATGTGGAAAACTTTCACTGTGTATGCGTGCAGACCCCGGAAAGTGCACCCGTAGGAGCTCCTCCAGGGTCTCTTCCGAGCTTCCAGTATACACCCCATCTGCCTTTTGTATAGTGCCCAGCTCAGCTGGTCTATCCTTGGCAAGGATCCTCTGCACTTTGGACAGCACAGACAACTCTGTAATGTCCTGACAGAAGTTCCTCCAGGACAGTTTCCCGGCCTTTCTAAGGGCACAGGTGTAGGAGTTGGCCATAGCTTTATAGGCCTGCCATCTCCCATCCCGCTTTGCCCTGTTGAAAAGCCTTCTCGTCTCTCTGCGAAGGAGACCCAGGTCCCTGTTCCACCATGGAACAGACCTGTTTGTTCTGACAGTCTTGACTGGGCAGCTTAGCTCGTAGCTTCGCTGAATGGCTGCCCAAACGAGTTCATTAACTCGGTCAAGATCTCTTGTTGTCTGGATATTAGTGTCCAGGTCCTCCAGCTCATCAGCTAGAAGAGTGTTAAACAGAGTCCAATTAGTGTTCTTAGGACTCCGATATGTCTCAGTGAAGCAGTTCGGATGCTCCAGCCGGAACCCGATAATCCGATGGTCCGACAATGAAGCCTCTTCCGACACATGCCACCCTGTGACCCTATTTGCATAGAAACTACTCGTCACAGTGATATCCAAAATCTCACTCCTTGCCCGAGTAACAAAAGTAGGCTCACTGCCCCTATTCAAAACCGCGAGATTTTCCGCGGTCAGAAACTGGACAATGGACTCACCTCTTTTGTTGATGTCGTTGCATCCCCACAGCAGATGATGACCATTGGCGTCACATCCAATGATGAGATGCAGCCGTTGTCTCTGGCAGTGTGACACTAGCTGCCGCACCATCACCGGAGGGGGCTCGTCCTCATCGCCTGGAAAGTAGGCTGAGGCGACAACACATCTTCCTCCGTTGCTGTCCTCAAGCAGTATAGTTGTGAGGTCTCTGGAACAGAACTCAGGCATGGCCAAAAACTTGACTAGGCTGTTTACTAGGATGGCCGATCTTGGCCTATCCTTGCCATGGTGGAAAATTACCTTTCTGTTCTGTGCAGATAGTCCCATCACCTTGCCCTCAGTGGCCCACGGCTCCTGGATAAGGGCAATGTGGTGGTCTTCAGATGTGAACTTGTGGCTCAGGACCGCCGACGCGCCCCTTGCCCTGTGCAAGTTCACTTGAAGAAATTTTAGATGTGTATTATTCATTTTTTTCTATGTGGTCCATTTTGTTCCCACAAGAAGCTAGGGAAATGAACAGTCCACCCGCGCAGAGCCCCGCATGCACAGGTAAGCCTAATTACACCCAGGGGGTCGGCCGGTACCCTGGGGCAGCCGTTTGAGGTGCACTTTACCCTCTGCACCATGCAGACCATAGGCACGGCGTGGACACCTTTGTCTTGAGGGTTGGTGTCTGTACTTAGTTGCCTGTGCAATGGCTCACATTGCCCAGTATACTCCTAGGAGATACTATCGTGCAATAGGCAGTGTGAGCCGTGGCTTAAGCCCTCCCACCACGACAAGGTAACAGACATCGGGAGGGGACGCAGATGCTTGGTTAGAAGCAATTGAAACGGAGTTTCAGTCTTTGGAAAATTGCAACACCTGGAAAATCATTCCTCGAAATACGGTACCGAAAGGTGTGAGGGTAATGAAAACTAGGTGGGTTCACAAAAAGAAAACGGAGGCAGACGGTTCAATAAGATATAGGAGCAGACTTGTAGTAAAAGGCTTTGCCGATAATAATAAGTATGATATATCTGAAATCTACGCTCCAGTAGCAAGATTACCAGATGTCAAATTTTTATTAATACTTGCAGCCAAATTCGATTTAGATCTTGCTCAGTACGATGTAAAAACGGCTTTTCTAAACGGTTCCTTAGACAAACTCGTATATATAGAAATTCCCGATGGGTATGCAGAATACTTACAAACCGGTGATGATATAAAGAGTCATAGTGTATGTGAAGTACACAGAGCTCTTTACGGTCTTAAAGTGTCTCCAAGGAGATGGTTCATAAGATTCCAGGAGGCTGTGGAAAGAATGGATTTTAAACCCTATCCTTTCCAACCCTGCCTGTTTGTTTGGAAATCCGGAGATCAAATTGCTATAATGTTGCTATATGTCGATGATATTTTACTAGCAACAAATAGTAATCAAAAACGCAAACAAGTAAAATCTATATTAGAAAAGGAATTCTCGATAACTGATCTGGGAGAACCAAGAAAATTCCTAGGATTAGAAATCATACGAAACCGGAGGAACAAAACTATCGGTCTTACTCAGAGGTCTCACATAGAATCGATGTTAAAGAAATTTGACCCTCATTGTGATAGAACGGTGTCTACACCAATGATTGTTGATAGGAATGGAGTCAATGAAAAATTGAAACAACCCGGTGACTTGAATTCGATTCCTTACCGACAAGCTATTGGATCATTATTGTACATACAAGGGGGAGTCAGACCAGATATTTCATATGCTACTAATATTCTGAGTAGACGACAGTCAAATTTTACGATGGAGGACTGGCAAGCAGTAATACGGATAATGAGATATTTAAGAGGTACGAAAGATTTTGGACTTATGTTCTCCGATAAGGGGGATGGAATAGATTGTTACGTGGATGCATCCCTAGGACTCTCGGCCGAAGGGGGTTTCTCCACGACTGGTTACATAATCTACCTTTTCGGTAATCCGGTAGCTTGGAGAACTAAGCGTCAGAATCACATAGCTCTCTCCTCAGCAGAGAGCGAATTCGTTGCAATGAGTACGGCGTGCAGAGAATTAGCCTCAATACGTACAATGTGTTCAGAGTTAGCGGGGATCAAAATAATACCGACAATCCATGAGGATTCTAAACCGGCAATCCGCTTAGCGGAAGTAGATGATTCGTCTACTCTGAAACATTTGGTTAGGCTATCCTATCTTTACGTATGACAGGAGCACCGTAAAGGGAACATCAAAATCCGGTGGATATCTACTAATGATCAAATTGCGGACACACTGACGAAGTCACTAAACAAGTCTAGATTTATTGAATTTAGGAATTTGATGTTATTCCAGCACTAATCGGAATGTGTGTATGTGAATTGTACTGTTGCAGATCGAATTGAATGAGAAGGTTTCTTCTCATTCACTCCCTCAATTCTCACAATCATTACTAAACCCGGAGATACGCCTGAATACGGAGAAGTGCCTGGATGGAAGCTTGGAGGGGAGTGTTGGAATTACGATCTCCATCAGCACTCCATGAAATCCATCCGACAGAATCCGGTGTGGTGGCAGGACTGCGTCTGCCACCAAGCCAAGCGGCGAATCTCGTTTGGCGGCCATTCTCGTTCCTGTGGTCGAATAAGACGACCGTTGCAGTACGACGATTTTACCATCCAGCTAATCCTAGCTAAATATCAAGCCATCTATAACCATCTCTAATTACGAAGGTACTTAAATCTCTATATTACTAAATTCAGTAATGAGCCGATACAAAAATTAATTTATTGATTTATTCGAATTTTGGATTCTATGAATCGACAAATTTTGAGGAGTGGTTAAATTTTTTTTTTTTTTTTTTTTTTGGCCGATTACAAAGATTTATTATTGAAAATAATAAACCAAAATACATGAGAAATTACAGAAAAATGATTCTATAAAATTCCCAGTCATGGAACATAACAATATTATGAGAGAATTTTCATAAGAGACAAGGTCCGAAAACTTCAAAAGTTATGTAAAAATTAACGAACTAGCAAATTCCATCGTGAAACCAGAATTCCACACATAATAAATCATTCAGACGATAAATTGGTTCTTATTACTTTATTGAGCAAAAATGTGCGAATTATGCAAAATGTTGTAAACAAATGTGACAAAAATGTGTCATGATTTAATTACCTACTTTACACTGTCAAAAAATACTTTATCCTCTGTAAAAATGCAATTTCATGGAAAAAATTTGCGTTTTTTTTTTTTTTTTTTTTTGTAAATTTTTGTCGTTGTTACTGATTTTTTGTTCACAGCCAACTGCATCAAAATCATTTCGCTTTTCTACATTAATGATGATAACGACCAAACAGGAAGGTATAGGCAGCTGAATCTTTCACTGCAGGTTCGTCTATATAAGTACTCGTAGGTACCTACCTATACAGGGTGTCGCACGAGTTCTATGTATAATCCCTATTTGTGGGGGTATTAGAATTGGTTTATTTTTTATTATTCATAATATTTTCCAAGGATCTCAAATATGACTACGTTGTATACTGCTTTATTTGTTCAGATAGGAACCCCCTTTTTTATTCCAGATTTGAGTTCTACTCAAATTTTCATGAAGTCACGACCCCTCACTCGATTTTTTGACCGCGCGCAACCCCCTCCGCAAGGGCGCAAAGTTGCCTAACTGTCAAAATTGGGCGAAAGATGTAAGCCTGGTAAACCCCAAGTGTGGTACGAGAACTGCCATTATTTTTCTACGCTGATTCACAAGGTGATATCAGTTTCTTAATTTTACTAGATTTTAGGGGAATAATGGCCAAAATTTGATTATTTTGCGTGAAAAATTATCTTTTTACGCGTGTGTTTGCACATAAAATCTCATTATTTTCCATTCCCTTTTCCTCTTTCTTTCTCAACCGAGCTGGGGACCTGCTTTGGTGGAGTTAAAATAAAATCACACTTCCTATTGAAAAAAAAAAAAAAAATTAATTAAAAAAAACCATTAGGTGGGAGAAAAAATGGAATTCAAAGCAGTTGTCGAAATGCCCGCCTCCTTGCAGAAAGCAGAGCTCGGCACGTCGAGAATCCATTGCTCGTTGCGCGCACGCGCAATGGGACCACCTTCAAGCAATCGAGCTGCTGCGACGTTTCTTCCTTGAAATTCCTCCACTGTGAAATTTTATGTGCAAACACACGCCTAAAAAGATGATTTTTCACGCAAAATAACCAAATTTCGACCCTTAATCCGCTAAAATCGAGTAAAATCAAGAAACTGATAGCATAATGAAAGTTCATGTATCATACTTGAGGGGTTTACTAGAATCCATATTTTGCGCAATTTTGGTACCTAGATAGGCAACTTTGCGCGCTTGCGGGACGGGTTCCGCGCGGTCGAAAAAATCGAGTGAGAATTTCTGCATAGAATCCAAATCTCCGATCAAAAAAAAGGGGGGGGGGGGGGGGGAGGAGTAGTATTTCTTATTTGAAAAAAAAAAAAAAAAAATTAAAACAAAGTTGGTGTTGATTGCGCACGTTTGTCACATTTGGGATCCTTGGAAAAAATCATGAAGAATTAAAACATTTTTTTTCCCCCCCAAATACGGATTTTAGGAGGGGGGATTGTTTTGCACAACAATCTAGTTACACGCGCTGACCTACGCTTGTAACGCTCCATTTTCTGATCCAATTTACTTATGTGATAAACGTGATTTATTTCCATAATGGATAAAAGCATGAAGAAATAATTTTAAGATTTTTTCCCAAATCAAAAAATATGCTTAAAGACATATGTTCTTTAAACGTGAAAAATATACTGGAGGATCGAAAATATCATTAGAAATAGCCAAGTTTTAGCGAAAAATTAAAAAACCCGAAGTTTAAGCTGGTTAGATCTACACAATTTTATTTTAAATTGAAGGGGGATTAAATAGCAAACGTTTAAGTATTTGAGAATGGGGAAAAAATCAGATTTTTAGGAGATGATCAATTTTGGGGGGTTTCTCCGACTCTCCTGTTCACTCTACGACGTTTAGGGAGCTTTTCAAGGACATCATGAGACGAATTAATTGAATGTGGAGAGACATGACGTAGGTACATGCAAAATAAATACCTTTCGAGATACCTACCTAATTGTAATGTACGATATCTAGGTACTTACATTGCAAAAAATTTCAACGCAGTAGTCTCAATCAGTAGTTAGGTAAAGATTCCATTACAAAAACACAAAAAATTGATTTAAAAATTAATTAACACTTCCTTTAATCCATAATCAACACTTTTGCATGATAAAATATACATAAATAACAAACATTAAGTACAAAATTCTGCGTATATACATAAAGTGTTAACATATTTGCAACATGGATCAACTAAATTCTATGTACAAAAACACCAATCACAGCCCAATAAGATTGGACGATGGAAATATGTACAATGAAGAACAAATAATAGTACATATATATCCAAATGCGTAAGCTCTACGACACTACCCGTTAGCAGCAGTTTTTTCAAATTCCGTTCGGTAGGTAGAAGGTACAATCGGGTACTCTTCCTTTGTAGAAAAAAATAGTAGATACCTACCTAACTAATCTCTATTTAGAATAATACTATACAAGGCAACACTCTTAGAAGGCATTCGTTTCATACATAAATTGAGTGGTCACAACTTTCCTCTGATAAAATACACTACCTTTAAGTCCATTCGAAGACATCAACATCGTACATCATTATATCAAGAATCATGAACAAAAATGTTGGCAAAAAATAAATGTTGGACATTATTTGTTTTAATTAACATTACAAGAGGCACTTCATTGACATGTACGTAAATAGTTGGATATTTCCAAAAACGTTGTAGGCTGCATATTTATATATGCCTACATCTTATTGTTAGTAGGCACGAAAGTACGTTTCATACGGAACTGTTTCATAGACAATGAGTTCATAGACATTCTCCACGTTCGGCCGGTAGCAGCTAATCTCATAGGTTCCTCATCTACCTGCCTATGTTACCTAGCGACTCACAGTAGCTATCACGATTTGCGATTATCAGTTTCCCATATAATCGTGATACTATCCGCCTAAAAAGAAACAGGACCCAAAACTGAAAGAAACAAGGTTTAAGATTAAAAAATTAGTAAGTATGAGCCCATTTTAATTGCTTAGCTCCAGCTACCAACAATTGACTAGGTATATGTTACAATAGTTTTTTTTTATTTATATTAACGTATCTTAACATTGAATGAATACAAAATAAATGCTATAATAACACATTAACAATCATACTAGCCTAGATATACATTTTTATTGAGCATGGCCAAATGTGTCCTAACCGTGTCGGAACTAGTCGATTGAGAAAATTGTGAAAAGATCGTCACTGCCATTGAAGGACTTGTGCTAGAGCCTAATCCAGCCTTCTTTTTCACAACTGATTGTCCACGTTTCAACCATTAAACACAAGAAAGCTTATGAAAGAAGCCGTGTTTTATTCTCGGAACCGGACGAAATTCACCAAAAAAATTGTCCGAGTATATTCTTGTAGTCGGCTAACCCTACTCAATTCTAAGTTTAACTTGTAATTTCTAAGCTTTCTTTTGCAGCATAAGCTGTTCGAATTCGAACTGCAGCCTCAACTGTTCGGTTCAAGTATGTGAAGTAGGCTCTCATATCAGCTGTCCTACCGCCCATTTATTCCACCGACAGATATCATATTTATCCAACCGACAATGCCGTAAATTTTAAAGGCACTGTGGAACTTCAGAGTGGGAATGACTAGGAAGAGAGTTCCACTCTGACCAATTGAGTGAGTGAGCCCGGGGGTTTCTTTTTTTCTTTCGAAAACTCGAATTTGATATGGAGTCTTTGTTGGATCAAGAATTGGGACTATTGGGTAAGAATGCCGAAAGCAGATAGATAATCTCTTCAGCTGAAATAGATCTGAGACTAATTCATCGGCGTCCAAAGGGAAGATAAAGGGATAAGGGGGGATACTATCTGGTACCGGTAGGAAATATTGGGAATTTTCGAATCGAGCATTTGTATTGATGATGTAGATGGGCGATCAGTTCGATCTGCAAAATTAAATAGGAACTACATCACTCGCCACGAAGATGTGGAATCCCATTTCAAAACGGAAGTAAGTGAAAAACGTTGTCCATTTCGATTTTGACAGTTAGATCAATCATTAAAAAACAATAGCTGTTATAGTATGATAATTTACTGTTACCTTTAGGAGGAGTCCGTCATCACTAGCAAGTCAAGTACGGGGGGGCGCTTTCGATGTAAGGACATCATCATCAGGCCTTCAAAACAGTAGGTAACCACCAAACAACAGACAGGTTAGGTACTTCCAACACCGTTCACACTTTTAACTCCTTCCCCTTCACTGACCCCTCTATAAAGGGTGTCTACACCAAGGTTGGGTAAAAATCAAGGGGTCTCCAACTTCGATATAACAGAGTTCTACAGTTTAACCCACACCTCACCCTCCAAGTTTAACCCTTAAAACCACAAAAAATAGCATATCAAATTAACTAAAAATTTGCGAGTTAAAGTGTAAAACACGCTTATAACGGAGTTGGGGAGATCTGCAAGTGTTACCATTTGATTCAGCGTGAAAATTTATGTAGTAACCTGCCCCAAACTCGAATTTTCTTAGAGGGTCATTTTTCACAAAAACCCTCGATTTCATGAAAAAAAAAAAAAACACGTTTTTCAACACATAAACATGCTTTTATCCCCCAATTAGCAAAGCAAAAGTAAAATTGGCTAAACCGTTCAAAAGCTGACGATTTGAGGAAGTTTTTTCCGAAGAGCATCCACCGAAAGACCCCCATACTGGTAGCATAAAAACGGAAGAAATAAAAACGTCAATTTAAAATATTTTTTATAATTTTGTACTTTCGCCTTTTGTTTGCCAATTAAAACTAACCAAAAAAATTTTTATTTTATACCAGGGTTATAGGAAATTTAACGCTATCTCCGAATGTGTTCTTAGCTTTGAGTTTACAGGGATTCTAAGGGGAGTTAAGGCCGTTTTAATTTCGTAAGATACAAAACACGAGAAAAAACTTACAACAATGAACAACTCGAAAACAAAGCGTTTAAAAAAAATCTCTAAAAAGAACTTTCGATTAGAAACAAGCTCACAAGCAAACTTGGTGTAGACACCCTGAATAAAGCGACAGACAGGCTGACTCCAGTACTATTTTGACAGCCTGATGATGATGTTCTTACGTCGACAGCGCTTGCCCCCTGCACTCGATTTTATAGTTACGATGGACTCCTTCGACCAGTATGTACTAAATGACAATTTTACTTTTACTACAAGCGGAAATAACCCTTTAGTTTTAGTTATTGTTTGTTGCCGAAGTTACCTAACCGTCGAAATCGATTTCACATCGTAACTCCTTATTTTTTGCGGAAATAGTCAACGTTTTTCACTGATTCCCGTGCAAAGTCAAAAATGGAGACCGAATTAGCTGCCTCAACTGAAATCTGCTGTCTCGCTTTAGGATCAGCTGAGTTGAGAACGGAGCTAAGATCGGATTAATAAAAAATAGAGCCTTTAGATCAGCTGTGCCAAAAGTAGAACTGAATAAAAAATGTACAACCTCCTTAGATCAGGTGAGGGGGGGGGGGGGGGATTAAAAAATAAAATAAATAAAGTTCTTGTTTGAGTCAAATTTGGAGTCTTAATAAAAAATATAAGTTGTTGGAGGGAAGTGTTCAAGGCAGACGGCGATTGTTTCCATTTTACCTACAAAGACCCACTATGAGCCTCCCCTAGAATGACACAAATCACAACCTGGAAAGAATAACATCGTACCGCCAGCAATCATATTAGTAAATAAATAAAAATTACATATTTAGGTTAACCTAGTATTGAGTTATTGGTAAACCATAATCTATAGGAGAAAGCTGAATTAACCGCTATTCCCGTGTACTATGTATGTTAAAATGTTCAAAACTGTGTTCGATTTGAATCAACATCACCACAGACCAGATAAACCGAGTTGCTCATATTTGAAAAGTCAATGGGTAACTACAAATCTTAGTAGACGTAATTTCTTATCAGAGTAAACACTCAACTTGGCTCAAGTCAACAATAGGTTCGGCAATTGGAAATGCGTAGGTCATCAGACGGTAGGTAATTATTAAGGAAATAATATCGAGAGAGCAATAAAAAGTTTGTATTAACAGGTTACGCTGTTCAGAAAATTGAACATTTGAAATATTTTCGAATTCGGAAAAAATGTGGAGTTCATAATATGTAGGTACTTAGATACGCTCATTCTTTCAACATTTTATATTCATTTGTTGTTTATATTTACATTATGATATATTTATAACAAAATATAATTTGTAGTGGTAGGTGGTTCCTATCTACAATTCGAGCTTTGCACCTACTTGCATACTTAACACGGTATAGGGCGGACGCTATAGTCGCGGGAGATAACTTCCAATCAGGCGACTGTCAACCATAACAGCTGATAGGTAGGTACGTGAAGATGAATCAATTTAGATAGCTATAGGTACATAGATACTAGAGTACCTTCCTCCATGTTAACTTATTATGCAGACAACCAATATATTAGTTACCTAACATAATTCTGAAATCAGACGTCAACCCTAGATATTGCTAGTAGGTACCTATTACCTAAAGCAGCCTTCAGTTTACGTTTTCCATCAAATAAGGAAATCCTTCCTAGATAGGTACCCATTGGCCGCGTACCTATGTTAAATAATTATCAGCTTCCCCAAATTAAATAAAACAAAATAACATAATACTTAACTCCTTATTTCGAGAAAAAAAAGTATGTATGGGGGGGGGGGGGGGGTCTTTGACGTAGCGTGGCGGAGAGTTAAAAATCTGCGAACAGCGATGTTTCGTCGTCATCGTCAACTTCAGAGACGATTTCTTTGAGTTTGAGATCCGACTCAGGGTAGCTGTCGAAATTGGAGGTGTCCCCATCGTAGCTCACTTTGGGCACGATTGGCGGCTGTAATAATAAAAATTAAATTAAATCATGAAAAGTCCAGTCATGCAGCATGTATGAGCGAGTTTTCGAAAACTATAGTATTGTATAATGTTACATTGCACAGGTACCACTTGTCATGATGAAATACAAATTAATTCAATATTGATATGAATATATATGACTTCCTCATGCCCAAATGATTTGGAGAACGAAATCGTATTAAAATCTCCTACCTAGTCATCTAAGAGTATCACAGAATTTTTTCAGATTTTTTTTTGCCGCACATATTTTAAAATTTGGGTTTTTTAAATATTTTTATTTTATAGAACTGACTTTACACGGTGTCTTTAACGATGCTAACCAACACACACTCAATCATGATGAATGTTTCAAAAATGAATAAATATAAACAAGGCCGATTTGAATACTTTGCTGACCCTTCTGGCCAAGTAAGGAGTTAGATATCCCTAAAATGTCGTACGAGTTGAGTATATATATTATATATTATTTTATAACATTCGTATGAAAAATTATAAAATTCTGGAATAGCATTGCCGAAAGAATTTTGGGGCTACCTATTATACTTAGTAGCTGAATTTCCTTTAAACATCTGTTAAATGAGTACACAACTTAATTGCATTCCATTTTTACATATGAGTCTTCTATTGAGAAAGACACACGAGGTGAGGTCTAAATGTGGACTTCTGAATTAGAAAAACAAAGCGTTCAAGGTTTCGCTTAAGGACTGGAATCACCTAACCAACTTTGTGGTCATCCGCCTCCAAACCACAAAAACGTACCTTGAGTTTCCTTAAGATAACGTCCGCCCAGTCGATTGATTTGAACCATCGATGCCTTTTCACGTCGTCAGCGCCATTCTGAAACGGTCAACATAATTTATTTGTTAAGGAAGAATATCATTCGCTCTTGAATGCGAGTTGAACTAAAATCAAATATAAACGGTACAAGTATTTTACAGACGAATATTTGTTGTGACAATTTGTGACCGTGCAAGGGAAAAGGTAGCTTAACTTGCCAAGGTTTTCAAGAGAACGAAAAAACAAAGATTGGGTCAAAAAATGACTTTTTTTTGTCCAAAACTATCTCTCTTTCCCCAATTATCATCAAAACTTGAATTTTCTACATTTTTCATAATTATAATCTCGAAAACTGAAAGGAGGTCGAAGATGAGAAAAGAGAGCTTAACTTGCCTTGTGGGAATTTTTTCAGGAAAGTTGAGCCCTTTATAATTTAATTTAGGTTAAAATTAAGGTTAAGTTAAGGTTTATAATTTAATTATAGTGTAATTCTTCTGCAATTTTTTCTTTTTTTATACATTAAATTCGATTTGTAAAACAAATGAGTTTCAAATTGCTCTCTTATGCCTGCGAAGATATTGGTACCTGCAGAGGGAAAATTGATGCAATAAATCAAAACATATGGACATTTTCTAGTCCCCCAGATCTCACTATAACGATATTTAAGTAAGTAGGTACTTACCTACCAACTGGAAACAACATGAATGTATGGGTCATTGAAATGGTTTTAATAATCCATTGAAATTAAAATATTCCATTGCGGAATATAGTCAATCAAGATGTAGGTAGATAATGACACTGGGATACAAAATCGCCGCCCCTGGGCCAGAGTCCAATGCTCTTCCTCTGAGCTACGAGCACCTGTTGATTTATATGAAATTTCAAGCGCATCATTTCTCCATCATTCGCTCCTGGAAATCCGATGGTTTTTTCGACGTTCTAGGCCCTTACAGAAAACGAACGGAACAGCATTGCGGATAGTTTTGATTATTTTTATCATTGTCAAGCAACAAATCATCACTGTTACCTTGAATGATTTCGAGATATCGATTTTTTAATATGTTAGCCCTTAATTACTACCCTTTAGGGTTGACCGAAATTGATGTCGATGTCACTGGCACATCCCCGGTCGATGTATGATTTTTGAGTCAAATTTCATAACCTTTGGTCCAGTACCTTCGGAGAAAAGCTCTGGACTGCGTAGGTACGGCGCACGGAAGGATTATTTTTTATTCGATATTTGGATTTGACACATCTTGAAACGTAAACCAACAAGTTTTGAGGGGGGGTTACAATTTTTTTTTTTTTTTCGATTACAAAGGTTTATTATTGAAAATAATAAACCAAAAATCATTTTCACCATGAATAGTATGTGAAAAATAAAGGGAAGTTACCACTTGAAGTTTTTTTTTTTTTCTTAAGAAATAAAAGAATAAATAGCTTATCTATTAAATTTTTGACACCGTGAATAATAATATACCTAAGTTTTTTCCATGTAAAATGGACTTTTCATTCCAAGAAACCCGGAGCTCAGCAAAAACGCTGGTTCCTAACAAAATGAAAATTACAAAGAAATTCTGCGATTAAAAATACACCCAAATCATGTCCCTCACTTGAAGTAGGTATTGTTCATTTTAATTTTGCGCGAATTTAGAACAGCGCGGTACTAAATAAATTAAATATTAACAGAATAGCGTGCAATAATTAATATCGTTCAACGTAGATCTGTATCCGAAATCAAAAATGTAACAATAAAGCTACGAAAGATTGTCTATGTTTGCTTAGTTGTGCGACTGTTGCTTCATTTTCGTAATATGAAATACATATCAAGAAAGCAATAATCAACAGTGGTTGTATGTACTCACTTTCATGTTACCAAGTCTTTTGGTTCTATCGTGGACTAGAAGTTTCTTGATCAGATCTTTGGAGATGGGATCGAGATGCGACGACCACTCGATCTTCCCCGAAAGGATTTTCTCATAGATGCCGAAAGGATTTTTGTCGAAAAATGGTGGGTAGCCTGCTAGCATTTCATAGATGAGTACGCCTAAAACACGAAAGTAATGTTACGTGAATTCCAAAAGATGAAAAAACTGAGATTTACAAAATACAGCACAGTAGATTAAGTCTACGAACTACGAGTATATAAATCAAATCACAAAATTCAATTTGACTCCCTGGAGTTGATCAAAAGTTATTTCCAGACTTCACACCCATCGTTGGCCGATATGTGATTTTAAGAAAAATTTCGTTGTGCAAAAGTTAGGGGGGAAAGCTTAATAAGGGAGTCGACGGGTTTTCTTTCTTTCCTGTCTTGAATCAGCTTGAAACGTAAGGCAATACATTGTGAGGAGAAATTTGGAAAAGGAAAACTGAATAACTTATTATCAGTATCACAGTTATGTCGAGGAGGTAATTTTGTGACTATTTTTCACCATGAGCTCATCATTCAAATCTAGCTTTTTGTCAGGTTGACAAAATAAGCTGAGGATTTCTTGCGTTTGTAATTCGAAACGCTTGCCAACAAATAGAGTGGGACTGTTATTTTCTTGGACTTCTGAAGAAGTAGTTGCTGTAATACTCTGATTAAAAAAATCTAAGCTCCGAATCCACAGAAATGCAATTTCAGTGGTTACCATAGTTAGCAGTTTGCCAACCAGAACAGAACACAGCGACTAAGATAAGATTAATATCAGTATGGTATTAGTAGCTATGACGATTCTAGAGTACTAAACTTATAGGTACAAGTAATTTTATATGATTATTAGTGGATTTAAATATGTTTTATTTGGTGTAGGTAGACCAAGTGGGACATTTATATTCTGATTATGCGGGTTAGTCCCTGAGGTATTTCTGTAAGGAATGTGAGTGAAATCGCCAAGGTCAGCTTGCTTGGCGGGATGAACTGAGGGATAGTTCGTGTCGCAGCCGCGTGGAGCACTGGGCTCGCATAGTGGGTGCTGGGTTCGATCAGTTTGGTACTGAGCCGTTTTGTAATATTCCGGCCTAAGATTTATATCTGTAGGAGGAATATGTTGAGCTTGGTTGAGGTACTGAAAAGTATCCTTTGTTTTTTGTACATTTGGAGTGTATTTGACACTCGGATCGGCCGGGTAGCCTTGTATAGAATATCGTGGATATTCGGAAATCTTTGTCGAATCATAATGATTGACTTCAGAGCGGGTCTGAAAGGTATCCTCGAACCTTTGTGTAGGTGAGGCTTGATCTAACGTTTCCTTCGTGAATACGTTAGGTGAGAAGGCGATCTCGTCGCGAGGATCGAGCCTTGAGCCGTCGCTAGGAACAGCGGACTGGCCGGGCAGCGGGTAGGTAGCGCTGCGTGGGCTAAGAGGCCCGGCCGC
The DNA here is from genome assembly GCA_030762985.1 of Adelphocoris suturalis. Taxonomy (NCBI): domain Eukaryota; kingdom Metazoa; phylum Arthropoda; class Insecta; order Hemiptera; family Miridae; genus Adelphocoris; species Adelphocoris suturalis. The sequence goes on from CM061042.1 coordinate 120,667,291, forward strand.
GCCGTGTTCTGCCTCCCCTTGCATGAGGAAATAGGACGGCCGACGCTCCATCGAAATACACGAGTTTATTAGCTCGTTTTCGATACCTCTATGTATAGAAATAGAGGGTTTAGAAGGTGGACTCGCTTGACAGAGCTTCTTTCCTTTGCTCGGATGTCAGGGTCCTACCTTGTAGTCTTGAAAAAGACTTCCTTGGACGGTAAATTAGAGCGTATGAGCTGAGTAATTTACCGGCGTGCCCACAGCGGTCGGTGACGAGCCTAGTGCTACGAAACCCGGGCGACACGACTAGGAACGTCCCAGCGGGCGTACGATCTAATGAGAATATCAATAGATGTACCGGGTGGCGTCCTGACAGAAGAACTACGTTGGGCAATGAGCAGGATGAATAATCACTGGACTCGTAGATGCCAATGCGAGATCTGTGTGGAGAGAAGGTAGGCCTTGTAGAAAGCAGTAGGAAGCCATTCTTGAGATGAACTCGGGAGCAGAAGGTTCGTCAGCGTAGAGCGTGTAGAAATCTTCGTACTTCGAGGTGTAGTCGTCGAGAGCGGAGAGTAGAATGAATTTCGGAGGGCTCCGAGCGGGGTATTTATAGGGAGGTGGCCGCCTCCTGCCGCCTCCTGATTGGTCCGCTTAATTTCATTAATTCGACTGTGTAATCTCATTGGCTCGCACATTGTTTTCTCAGTATCTGCGAGTATGATAGCTGAGCTGGTCCTCCGGGGTGGTTTCCCCACGTCCGTCGTTGCGACGGGGTCCCCGGGGGTGGCTTACGAGCGTCCGTCGCGGAGCCGACGACCTTGAGTTTAGACGGGGACCTCGGGTGGTTTCCCTGCGTCCGTTGTTCAGACGGGGTCCCCGAGGTGGCTGCTGGACCAGAGGTGGTTGCTTGCCGCCTCCTGGTTGGTTCGCCTATTGTCTCTCGTGTAATCAGTGTTTCTGATTGGCGAGTAGGCTTGTTTGAATTGTCCTTGTTAGTTTTAGAGGACGTTTGATTTTCTGTTTGAGTTTTCTCATTCAAGGCGACTTGGTTCGAGATACTTGTCGCGTCTCTCTCGCCCAGTAAGTGTCTAGGGAGGTCGCCTTGTATGTTATTAGTTAATATTTCACTTTTGAGAGAGAATTTCGTATTTTCTCTCTGGTGAAATATTTTGTTTGACGGAGTTATAACTCGACGTCTTATAAATATTTTTGTGTTGTGTCTACCTCTTTTTGGTAGCCCTGAAAAGGGCTGTTGACAAGAGGGGGTGGTTTTCACCACAGGCGCCCCCCCAAGACGTCGTGTTATTAACGACGACGCCGGCTGGGGTGTTTCGAGCGCAGTCACCCACCTCTCGTCGAATTTGGTAGAGGGGACGTGCCTTCTGGCAGATTTTCGGGGAGTCTCCTCCTTATTTTCTGCCTGATTTTTGTTTAGTGACACAGCTTCGTTTGTTTTTAGAGTGTAAGCTGGTTTTATTTGCTGTTTGGGAACTTTTTTCGTATGTTCGCCAATTTGCACTGTAACCGAAAACTTATCTCTTTTAACCACTTTGAATGGTCCCGTGTAAGGACATTGCAGAGAGGTGAGCTGTGTGGGCACTCTGATATAGACATGTGTACATGTATCCAAATTTTTGGGCATGTTTACGGCATATTTCGTATTATTATGTTTAATATGCGTAGGTCGGAAGAAAAGAGGTTCCGAAAGGTTCGTAGAAGTTACGAAAATGTCTCCTGGGAGTGGTACGTCAATTCCGTACACTTTTTGGAACGGTGTAGTTTCCGTTGCTGGGTCTACTGCCGTACGCATGGCGAGTAGAACTTTTGGAAGGGCGTCGAGCCAATTTTCGTTTTGTGCTTTGAGAGCCTCTTTCAAAGATCTATTTCTGCGTTCTACCATTCCGTTTGTTGACGGTTTGTATGGTAGCGTGTGAGTATGTTTTACTCCGAGACGTTCCATAATGGAATTAAATAGATCTGATTCGAATTGCGTGCCTTGATCACTTGTGATGTATTTAGGTACGCCTTTTGAAGCTACCCAAATATTGATAAAGGCGTTTGTGATCGTGGCTGTTTCGATGTTGTTAAGAGGGACTGCCTCTAGCCAACCCGTTGCTCTATCGACCATCATTAGAATGTAACGTTTCCCTCCTTTAGCTAAAGGTAAGGGTCCGGTAATGTCAACGTGTACATGTGAAAATTTGTTAGCCGTTTCAAATTCGGAGTAAGGGAGCTTCACGGAGCGAGTGATTTTTGCTCGTTGGCAAGTCTCGCACGCTCGGACCCAGTTGGAGACATCTGCACGGAGTCCGTGCCAAAAATATCTTTGTTTAACTTTATACACTGTAGAGTGTATACCTGGGTGTCCCAAATTGTGAATTTGGCTGATTATTTCTTGCCTTATTTCGTTTGGAATATAAGGTCTTGGGTGTCCTAGGTCTAGGTTACACCAAATTTCTCCTTGAGGGAATTCAACTCGTGTGAGTTTCAATTTGTCCTCTGCGTTAGGAGGAGAACGAATTTGTGCATTTGAAATGTGCAGTAGAAGATTGCACTCTATTGCAGCCGTAATTTGCGAAATTTCGGCTATGGGTGGACCCTCGTCAGTTTGGGTTGAAATCGATTTTGTTTGAATTTCAACTGGATCGAAGGGTCTGGAGAGTGCGTCGGCGACGACGTTGTTCTCTCCGGGTATATGACGAATGTCACTTGTCATTTGAGAGATGTATGTTAGCCATCTTAATCTCATTTTAGAAAAATGTGCATTTTTCTTAAGCATCGTGCCTAGCAGAGGCTTGTGATCTGAACAAATATGAAAAGATCGGCCGTCCAAGTCATTGTGCCAGTGAATGCAAGCTTGGTAAACGGCGAACATCTCTTTGTCGAATGATGCTTTATTCTTCCATTGTTCCGGAATTTCTTTACTGAAAAATCCCAATGGTTGGTAAGATTTCGAGCCGTGTTTGTCTGTAATTTCCTGCTCCAGTGCCGCTCCGATGTGTGTGTCGGATGCGTCGCAGACTATTCTCCACTCTGCTGTAGGGTGTGGATGAGCGATATTATGCAATGTAGCTTTAATCATTGCTTGTTTTAAGCTGTTGAAAGCTTTTTCTCTCTCTGATGTCCATTCGATAGGTGTTTTGTCATTTTTTTTGTTTGACTGAATGGAGTCATACAGAGGTTGTGCCGTGTGAGCGAATTTACTTGAGCAAGCTCGGTAGAAACCACACATACCTAGGAATCTGCGTAGACTTCGTACGTCTATTGGCCTAGGAAATTGTTCTATGGCTTCTATTTTATCTCGTTTAGGAATTATCCCTTCTTTCGAGATAGTGAAACCTAGGAAATCGACGGTAGGTTTTGAAAAAATGCATTTATCAAAACCTACTCGAAGTCCGTGTTCCCCTAGTTTGTCAAAAATTTGTTTAAGGTGGTTCATGTGTTCTTTATAATTTTTAGAAGCCACCAGTATGTCATCCAGGTATACAAATGCGAAATCAAATTTTCGCACGATGCTGTCCATGTATCTTTGCCATGTTTGAGCCGCTCCGGCCAAACCCATGCTCATTTTCTTAAACTCATAAAGACCGAAAGGTGTAATAATTGCAGTTTTATGAGCGTCATCTGGGTGCATCGGAATATGGTAATATGCCGATTTTAAATCTATTGTCGAATAGATTTGTGTATCATGTAAATTCGCTTGGAAAGAGCGAATGTGAGGAGGAGGGTAGGCGTCTTTCTTCGTTTTCGCGTTCAGGAAACGGTAGTCGCCGGTGATCCTCCATGACCCGTCTTTTTTTGGCACACAGTGTAACGGGGATGCCCATTCGGAATCTGATGGTGCAATTATGCCTTCGGAAAGCATTTTGTCAAAAGTACTTTTGACTTGAGCCCGTTTTTCGCCCGCCATGGGTCTTGCTCGGAAGTGTACTGGTGTTCCTTCCGTGGTTATACGGTGGTAAACCCCGTTGTTTTTCCACTTTCCTTGAAGTTTGCTCATTTTATCATTGTATTTTTCAATGATAGAGCGAATGTTTTCGTCCTCCGTGATTTGCACGTCCTCTGGTTGAGGGCTGTTGTCACGATGAGGGATAGTAGCTGCTATTTGTTCGTCAGTGAATTTTTTGTTCATGACTGCAGCTATTTTTTGATCGGCATAGCTTTTTATTTTATCTTTATAGATGTACTAGCGTTCCCCCCGCGCGCGTTGCTGCGCCCAAATTTCTCGCTGGATAAATGTTGGTTCATTTTGAAGTTATACTTCTTTGCGCCCGTTAGACACTTTGGGATGGGATGTTGGTCGAGAAACCGCGTCACGCTGAATTTTAAGAACTATCGGAAGTAAGAACAAATTTTTAAGAACTATCGATTAATCGAGGAGGAGGAGGAGGAGGAGGGAGGAGGAGGAGGAGGAGGAGGAGGAGGAGGGAGGCGGAGGAGGAGGAGTGAGGGAGGAGGAGGAGGAGGAGTTAGACCCTTTGGGATGGGATGTTGGTCGAGAAACCGCGTCACGCTGAAAAGTAAGAAAAGTAAGAAAAGTAAGAACAAATTTTTAAGAACTATCGATTAATCAAGGAGGAGGAGGAGGAGGAGGAGGGAGGAGGAGGAGGGAGGAGGAGGAGGAGGAGGAGGAGGAGGAGGAGGGAGGAGGAGGAGGAGGAGGAGGAGGAGGAGGGAGGAGGAGGAGGAGGAGGAGGGAGGCGGAGGAGGAGGAGTGAGGGAGGAGGAGGAGGAGGAGGAGTTAGACCCTTTGGGATGGGATGTTGGTCGAGAAACCGCGTCACGCTGAAAAGTAAGAAAAGTAAGAACAAATTTTTAAGAACTATCGATTCATAATATATAAATTATAATTAATAAATTATAATAAATTTATAGATTATTATTATAAATTTATAAATATTATAATTATAAATTTATTATAAATTATCATAAATTTATAAATTTATAATTATTATAAACTATAAATTTATAATTTTTAAGAACAAATTTTTAAGAACAAATTTTTAAGAACAAATTTTTAAGAACTATCGATTCATAATATATAAATTATAATTAATAAATTATAATAAATTTATAGATTATTATTATAAATTTATAAATATTATAATTATAAATTTATTATAAATTATTATAAATTTATAAATTTATAATTATTATAAATTATAAATTTATAATTTATAAATTATTATTCATAATTTATTTATTAATTATAAATTATGGCCACAGAAGTATAACTTCCACCGTGTGGTCCGACGCACACCGATTTTTCAATAATAAACTTTAGTAATCGACTAATTAAAATCATTTTTCAACATACCGAATTCGTTGCTTTATGTTTCATGATGCGTAGAATCCGAAAAACATATTAAAAAATAAGTAAATAAATAGACATAATCCCTCCTCCCTCCTCCTCCTCATCCTCCTCCTCCTCTTCCCTCCTTCTTCTCCTCCTCCCTCCTCCTCCTCATCCTCCTCCTCTTCCCTCCTTCTTCTCCTCCTCCTCATCCTCCTCCCTCCTCCTCCTCCTCATCCTCCTCCTACCTCACTCCTCCTCCTCCCTCCCTCCTCCTCCTCCTCCTCCTCCCTCACTCCTCCTCCTCCCTCCCTCCTCCTCCTCCTCCTCCTACTCCTCCTCCCTCCTCCTCCTCCTCACTGTGCCTTTGGTCTTGGCTTGGGTAGTTAATTTTGTAAACAATAAATTTCTAAAACCTGACACTGCACCCTTTTATGCCCTCTGGGTCAGAGCCCTTTGAACGGATTTGCACCAAACTTTACAGGAACAATCCTTGAATCATGCCTAATAATACCTGAAAGTTTCATTACAATCTGTCGAGCGGTTTCGGAGTCTATAGGCAACATACATACATACATACATACATCCTCTTTTATAGATATAGATTTGTGTTTGACCCGTATTCCGATATCCCAAGACTCGAGGAATGGTATACCGAGGATCGCTAGATCAACTTTCGTGATCATAAAATCGGTGGTCATGTCTCCGAGGCCGATGTTAATTGTCGTGTCAGCACGCCCTAGTGTGTCTATAGGGGCTCCGTTAGCTGCTGTGAGCTTGACGTTGGACTTACGAATTTTTAAGCCCAATTTTTTGGTGACATTGTGGGGCAGAATGTTCACTTCTGCTCCCGTGTCGATGAGAAATTCAGTGCCATTTAGTTTGCACTTGAAAAAAAGCCTTTTATACTCATTAGACTGCCGGTGTATAGGCTCAGATACACTGGCAGTTATTCGTTTTCCGAACTCTCTACGTCGGAGGTTGGAACGGTACTTTCTTGTACCGATCTCTGAGTATTTTCGTTTGAAACCCAGGTTTTAGGCTGGCTTATAGTCGCTGCCTTTTTGCTAGTTTTGGAGGCAGTGTTTGCCTTCCAAGTGCAGTGTTCTGGGTTTGCACATTTGCGAGTTTCGCTACCGAAATGTGCGTGGTTTCGACAGACATAGGCCGTCGGTTTGTGAGGCCTACTCTCTACTGGTTGGGGTTTGAACTCAGCTTGTTGTGAGAGGGCCTTTTTGAAACCAGTTTTCATGGGTTTCGGAGTAGATTCTACTCCTCGTATGTTGAGAGAGGGGTTCTCTGTTTTGTACGCGTGTAGCGTATCAGCTAGGTCGAGCCGGGCGGTCGTGGTAGGCTGAGCTGCGACCATACCTCGTGCTTCGATAGGTAGAGTTTCGATCCACTTTTGAGTGATCAGAGCCTCTGAGAAGTACCCAACAGCTTTAGAGTACATTTCGTGGTACTTGGTGCTGGGTTTTTTGGCGAGAGATGCGGGGTCCTCGAGTGCGAGGAGCCTGTCCTGTAAGGACAACCCGTATTCTCGCTGTAGGCGCTGTTTGGCCTCTTCATAAGGTGCGTGGGGTGCCGTGAGGTAAGCTGAGTCGATAGCTTCCCTCATTTCTTCTGGTACCCACTTGTATATAGCTGAGAAGCATTCGTTCTGCGTTCTCAGGTGTTTTCGCACGCAGTATTGATCGAACTCGGCGAGTGCACGATCGATATTCTTCTTTTGGAAGATTGGTTTTTGATAATCTCCCATTTCCTCTAAAAGTGCTCGAAAGCCACTTTGTGTAGAGGGTTGTTGAGTGAGATGTGGGGCGTAGAGGCCCGGCGGGGGTCGCACGCCCGCAGTGGTTCCCTGAAATCCACTAGCTTCATAAGAGGGAACGAAATGCTCCGTGTTAAGCCTGTTCAAAGGCGGGGTCACCATTTGTAGTGGATTTAAATATGTTTTACTTGGTGTAGGTAGACCAAGTGGGACATTTATATTCTGATTATGCGGGTTAGTCCCTGAGGTATTTCTGTAAGGAATGTGAGCGAAATCGCCAAGGTCAGCTTGCTTGGCGGGATGAACTGAGGGATAGTTCGTGTCGCAGCCGCGTGGAGCACTGGGCTCACATAGTGGGTGCTGGGTTCGATCAGTTTGGTACTGAGCCGTTTTGTAATATTCCGGCCTAAGATTTATATCTGTAGGAGGAATATGTTGAGCTTGGTTGAGGTACTGAAAAGTATCCTTTGTTTTTTGTACATTTGGAGTGTATTTGACACTCGGATCGGCCGGGTAGCCTTGTATAGAATATCGTGGATATTCGGAAATCTTTGTCGAATCATAATGATTGACTTCAGAGCAGGTCTGAAAGGTATCCTCGAACCTTTGTGTAGGTGAGGCTTGATCTAACGTTTCCTTCGTGAATACGTTAGGTGAGAAGGCGATCTCGTCGCGAGGATCGAGCCTTGAGCCGTCGCTAGGAACAGCGGACTGGCCGGGCAGCGGGTAGGTAGCGCTGCGTGGGCTAAGAGGCCCGGCCGCGCCGTGTTCTGCCTCCCCTTGCATGAGGAAATAGGACGGCCGACGCTCCATCGAAATACACGAGTTTATTAGCTCGTTTTCGATACCTCTATGTATAGAAATAGAGGGTTTAGAAGGTGGACTCGCTTGACAGAGCTTCTTTCCTTTGCTCGGATGTCAGGGTCCTACCTTGTAGTCTTGAAAAAGACTTCCTTGGACGGTAAATTAGAGCGTATGAGCTGAGTAATTTACCGGCGTGCCCACAGCGGTCGGTGACGAGCCTAGTGCTACGAAACCCGGGCGACACGACTAGGAACGTCCCAGCGGGCGTACGATCTAATGAGAATATCAATAGATGTACCGGGTGGCGTCCTGACAGAAGAACTACGTTGGGCAATGAGCAGGATGAATAATCACTGGACTCGTAGATGCCAATGCGAGATCTGTGTGGAGAGAAGGTAGGCCTTGTAGAAAGCAGTAGGAAGCCATTCTTGAGATGAACTCGGGAGCAGAAGGTTCGTCAGCGTAGAGCGTGTAGAAATCTTCGTACTTCGAGGTGTAGTCGTCGAGAGCGGAGAGTAGAATGAATTTCGGAGGGCTCCGAGCGGGGTATTTATAGGGAGGTGGCCGCCTCCTGCCGCCTCCTGATTGGTCCGCTTAATTTCATTAATTCGACTGTGTAATCTCATTGGCTCGCACATTGTTTTCTCAGTATCTGCGAGTATGATAGCTGAGCTGGTCCTCCGGGGTGGTTTCCCCACGTCCGTCTTTGCGACGGGGTCCCCGGGGGTGGCTTACGAGCGTCCGTCGCGGAGCCGACGACCTTGAGTTTAGACGGGGACCTCGGGTGGTTTCCCTGCGTCCGTTGTTCAGACGGGGTCCCCGAGGTGGCTGCTGGACCAGAGGTGGTTGCTTGCCGCCTCCTGGTTGGTTCGCCTATTGTCTCTCGTGTAATCAGTGTTTCTGATTGGCGAGTAGGCTTGTTTGAATTGTCCTTGTTAGTTTTAGAGGACGTTTGATTTTCTGTTTGAGTTTTCTCATTCAAGGCGACTTGGTTCGAGATACTTGTCGCGTCTCTCTCGCCCAGTAAGTGTCTAGGGAGGTCGCCTTGTATGTTATTAGTTAATATTTCACTTTTGAGAGAGAATTTCGTATTTTCTCTCTGGTGAAATATTTTGTTTGACGGAGTTATAACTCGACGTCTTATAAATATTTTTGTGTTGTGTCTACCTCTTTTTGGTAGCCCTGAAAAGGGCTGTTGACAAGAGGGGGTGGTTTTCACCACAACTATTATTATAACATACCTAATGCCCACCAATCTACAGCTCTGTTGTGGCCTTTGGATTGGATGATTTCTGGAGCTAGGTATTCAGGTGTTCCACACAGCGTCCACGTTCTGCAACCCAACACAATTAGAAACACATTTTTAAGCAAAAGACGAAAAGAAACAAAATAGTTCGCATGACCTCATCAATGATTTTTTCTTATTTTTTATAACAATGTTTTTATACTTTTTCTCTAGTCAAGGAGAGGTATATGCTCCACTGCCACCCAAGAAATGCTGAAGACAAGATTGGGAAGGTTACCAACCATCTTTTCCATTACGTTCTAACACCTATATTCGTCCCTAATACTCATACTGCTACTGTCCGACAGAATAAGGACTGGAATAGATTTAAATGTATAATATGAAGATAAGTTAGTGATTTTTCAGGTTTCGCTTTATTGGAACGGAGTACCTAGTTGATTTAATTAATACAAATTCACGAAATTAAGTTAGGGTGTCAGGCACCCGGTCGGTTAGTTCTAACTTGACGGCTTTGAAGTCACTGCCAACGATTCCTTTGACAAGAACTGGAAACTGATATCAATAATAACTTCTTCCTTTTCCTAATGGAAAAAAGAACTGGAAAACATAACGTTAGATACCTATTCATATTTCAACTTTCATTCAGCTTCATTAATCAGTGCAAGGCATTGCATGTTATCTGCTAATATTCTCATCAACTTGATTTGCCACAATTTATTTGCTGAATAGAAATATCTGAGCGAGAGCTTTCCGAAAAGGTGCCATATAATGGGTATCTGGCCAGTGAACCGACTCGCGAAAGCTGAAAATTGCTAATTGGAATGTGCAGAATCCAAATCTGAGGTCAAAAGTATGAAATTTCAACACAAACGCGAGAGTAATAAATACATCAGAACTATTAGTGTTGATGAGGGATGTACGGGTGGATGGAGTTGTCATGGTTTTCTCATTAATGTCTTATGGCTAAGTGTTATTAAAAACCGTGCATTTCGCGTTTCGAAAAAATCGACGTCTTCTATGAGACAAGAGGATCATTATTTTCCTAAAAGCCACCGATGCTGATATTTTCCCGGTGATGCTGAAATTTGAAACGTAGCCGCCTCTAGGCCACGTGAAAGATAATTGTAATGAACAAAACTATCCTGATCAGCTATGTGAGCTTTGAAGTCACTTTCTTTCCTAATTGCCCTATGATGCTGAAATTTGAGACGGGGTCTCTCTAGGAAACGTAGAATAGAATTACAACATGGGGAACCAACCTGATCAGCTGATTGAGCTCTGTGGCAAACTTCTCTCCTAGTAGTCATGCGATTTCGAAATTTAAAAGGAACCCCTCTTGGTCACATACAATATAATTATAATGAACTAAACTACACTGATCTGCCATGTGAGCTTTGAAGTCAGTTTCTCTCCTAATCGCCCTATGATGCTGAAATTTGAGACGAAATCCCAAGAACTCGTAGAATAGAATTGCCACCAGCGAAATCCCCTGATCAGCTGAGTGAGCTCTGTGGCCAACTACTTCCCAAGTCGCCATACTATGCTGAAATTTGAGACGAAGTCTCTCTATGAGACGAAGAATAGAATTGCAACGTGCGGAATGACCCAGATCAGCTGAGTGAGCTCTGTGGCGAATATCTCTCCTAGTCACCCTGCGATTTTGAAATGTAAACGGAGCCTCTCTAGGACACATAGAATAGAATTATAATGAACAAAACCACCCTAATCTGCCATGAGAGCTTTGAAGACACTTTCTTCGCCCTAGGATGCTGAAATTTGAGACGGAGTCTCTCTAGAGAACGTAGAATAGAATTACAACGTGCGGAACCAACCTGATCAGCTGATTGAGCTCTGTGGCAACCTTCTCTCCTAGTAGTCATACGATTTTGAAATTTAAAATGGAGCCTCTCTAGGTCACATAAAATATAATTATAATGAACTAAACTATCCTGATCTGCCATGTGAGATTTGAAATCACCTTCTCTCCTAATCGCCCTATGATGCTGAAATTTGAGTCGGAATCTCTAGAGAACGTAGAATAGAATTGCAACGAGCGAAATCACCCTGATCAGCTGAGTGAGCTCTGTGGCTAACTACTTCCCATGTCGCCATACTATGCTGAAATTTGGAAGTCTCTCTAGGAGACGAAGAATAGAACTGCAAGTGCGGAATGACCCAGATCAGCTGAGTGAGCTCTGGGGCAAACATCTCTCCTAGTCACCCTGCGATTTTGAAATATAAACTGAGCCTCTCTAGGACACATAGAATAGAATTATAATGAACAAAACCACCCTAATCTGCCATGAGAGCTTTGAAGTCACTTTCTTCGAACCAGGATGCTGAAATTTGAGCCGGAGTCTCTCTAGAGAACGTAGAATAGAATTACAACGTGTGGAACCAACCTGATCAGCTGATTGAGCTCTGTGGCAAACTTCTCTCCTAGTAGTCATGCGATTTCGAAATTTAAAAGGAACCCCTCTCGGTCACATAAAGTATAATTATAATGAACTAAACTACACTGATCTGCCATGTGAGCTTTGAAGTCAGTTTCTCTCCTAATCGCCCTATGATGCTGAAATTTGAGACGAAATCCCAAGAACTCGTAGAATAGAATTGCCACCAGCGAAATCCCCTGATCAGCTGAGTGAGCTCTGTGGCCAACTACTTCCCAAGTCGCCATACTATGCTGACATTTGAGACGAAGTCTCTCTCTCTAGGAGACGAAGAATAAAATTGCAACTTGCGGAATGACCCAGATCAGCTGAGTGAGCTCTGTGGCAAACATCTCTCCTAGTCACCATCCGATTTTAACATTTAAAACGGAGTCTCTCTAGGACACATAGGATATAATTATGTTGAAATCTTTGATCATAATGTCACACTCCATGTTATTAATGTCACAATCCATGTTGTTCGGTACAGTGATTTTCTATGGAGCGGTGAAGCCTTCCTTACTGGTTATGTACACATTGTACTTCTCTTCTGTGTTTCGGCTTTATAATGTTAAATTCTCCTGTTGCTAATTTCGATTAATAAAACTTCTTTAAAGTTTATATTCACTTGTCGCTAATCTGCACTCTGCCTTTAAATCCTTTAAATTATAATGAACAAAACTACCCTGATCTGCCATGAGAGCTTTGAAGTCACTTTCTTTCCTAATTACCCTATGATGATAAAATTTGAGACGGAGTCTCTCAAGAACTCGTAGAATAGAACTGCAACGAGCGGAATCACCCTGATCAGCTGAGTGAGCTCTGTGGCTAACTACTCCCCTAGTTGTCATACGATTCTGAAATTTGAGACGGAGTCTCTCTAGAACTCGTAGAATAGAATTTCAACGCGCGGAATGACCCTGAATGAGATATGTGAACAACTACTCTCGTAGTCACCCTGCTATTCCGAAATTTGAAACAGAGCCTTCTCTTTATGACACGTAGAATATAATGATAATGAAGGTACGTAACTATCCTGATCAACTTAGTGAGTCGTGAGGCGAACATTTTTTTCAATAGGCTCACGATTCAATCACACAACCTTCCTTTGATTATTCAAGTACTTGGGCAAGTAAACAATGTCATCTTGAACGAACACATTGTTGCTTTTCGTTTACTTTTACCCAAAGCTTTACAAGTACGCCCTTGGGTAGGTAGATTGTACCAAATTTTTCGAAAACAATATCACTTCGAAGTAAATTTAATAATTCTTCGAAATCATACAACTCGTTCCTGTTACACAATAAACATGGTTTCCCGTGACAGAGTTATTGGGAGAAAGCTAATAGCTGGTTTATTAACTTAATACGGGCATCCCGGCCATCACTTCATCACTCAAATTACGAACATGATAGGTTTCGTGTGCAATGCTATGCACGAATATCTGCCAACGTCTATTCAACAACAATGGATGAATGTCGGAATAACGAAGTGCAGAACAAACACAAGGGAAATCAACTCCGGCGGACGTAAGCGCGTTTTAATTATCCTGTGAGATAGGAATCTATTCGTTCTCTTAGAGAACTTGACACGACATAATGAAGTAGCCACCCGTAATGTATATAATTATTAAGTCGTATTTAAACGACACCATTTGATCCAATTAAATACAATTGATATATTTATAGATAGCTCTGTGTATACGGTGGTATTTAGTTCCTGAATTAATGATCCAATTATGGCCTACCTAATGTTGGACGGAATGTAGCTCGGAAACTATTATATCAATTCACATGAAATTTTGCCCACAGCTTGATCAATACATCTACTTTTATAATGAAACAGAAAACATTTTTTCAGAAAGGAGACTTGTACATACTATATTCTTGCAGTCTTGTAAGAAGTGGCTATTAGACCATTTTAGGACCTCGGGTCCCAAATTAATACGGCATTTAAACTAATTGATTTTTGGTTTCCAAGGAAAACGCTAAACGATAGGTTAACGAACATGATTCTAATTTTTAAAAACAATTAAATTTGTATTCAAGTATAAATTCATTCAAGTATAAATTAGTTATTAAAGTTCAGAGTAAAAAAATCAATGAAATTTCAATATAATAATAGCAGCGAAAAAAGCCTTACTTTTAGATTACTATTATTTTATTTATTATTTATTTTTATTTATATATTTTCAACAAGTAAATCCAAGGCTAGTACAGCATTTAAAAAAACTCATTTTAAATTCAAAACAATGATTTGATTGATTTGGTTTTTACTAAGGTTATTATACTCGTAGTAGACCAAAAAAATTCAGAAATTGAACCTCACATTCTGGGCACAGGTAGATAGTGGGTTCTTGGGTGTTATAACCATAACCACCACGTAGCTGTCTGACGGACAGAGTAAAAAACCATGTTTTCTCCAAAGTCTTGAGTGTTCACCACCCGTTGGAAATATCTCAATTTATGCTAAAATCTTACGTTGCCTACACCGCTCCGAAAATAAAAGCAGCTGGGCCACATGCAAAGTTATTGATGAACTATACAGTGTAAACAATCCTATACTACCTACCTACCTATAATAAATTGATTGGGAAAGTAACCAGGCTGATTTACCACTGGAGTAGGTGGTAAACTTGGTTATTAACCAAATGAAAAACGAACACGAATGTTTGCGATCGTTATCCGCGAAACTTGTTGTCAAGTGGTCAGTCTGAAATGATTAGGTAACTTACCAAAACATGAACATTGCCGCCAAACTGTATTTTGGCATCTTTCATTTTGATGTCGGAACGGAGATGTGTGGTGGACAACAAATAGTGTATCTCCAGTTTTATCAACTGTTGTTCACTAATTTTTGGTCTGAGGACATTAACTCGGATGTTAACTAATTGATCCAAGGATCGGTTAATCTGGGATTAAAAATTGATGGTGGAACAGTGAAAACAATGACTCGCGGTTGTTATTTAGATCCTGTGTTACTAGACTCGGGAGTTAACTCTCGTTGGTGGAACTGGCCCTGAGAGAACTTTTTAAAATATCAATAAAATTTTTATCATCACACTATCGACAGATATTTTGAAATAATTAATCACAGTGACGACCGCAGATAGGGAGAGCATAGGTATAATTACATATGGAGACATCTAGATTCCATAGTCCGTCTTCAGACAAGTTTTTGAACATTGGATCCGTCGGATATAGTCTACTTCCTTAGAATTTTCTTACGCTAAGCTGTACGTGGTTCTTTACCTATCGGAGAGTTTTTTGGCGAAACCGAAATCGGTCATTTTGAGGTGGCCTTCTCTGTCGAGGAGGAGGTTTTCCGGCTTCAAGTCCCGGTAGACGATGGACTGTGAGTGAAGATATTCCAAGGCAAGTACGATCTCCGTTGTGTAAAACATGGCTGGGAACAACAAAACACAACAATTCGATCAGAACACCAAGTTCCTTTAAAATCCAAAGAACATGAAAAATATCGAAATATAAGTTAACGTTCCTAACTTTATACTAATCAGGGTCATCCAGTGTATTGAAAAAATTTAAATAGGTAGTTATAAACAACAATTCATACATATGAAATGCCCGGCCCTCGGAGTCTGGGATCGGGAAAGAATGGCTTTTTTTCAACACTCGCATAATAAAGGCTGGCGCCATTTCTTACCGATTCCAGGACTGGGAAACAATAGCATAGAATGCCGCAGACGCGAAGCATAGAAAACATGAAAGACCTGGGGAAGATGCTAGAGAGGATTTCTTATCCCACTGGTTTGTTCCTGTGACGGAGCGGTTCACCGGGAATTCGCAGCATTTTTAAACATATTGATAAGTAATGCATGCATTACAGAGGCGTCCCTATGACTGGATTGGATATAATTTTGGTGGGAGGTGAAATAGGAGAAAAAACCAAAATAACATGACTTCTTGAAATTACCCTCCCCTCCCCCATTGTTCCCCTCCACCGAGAGTAAAAGAGGAGGAGGCATGCAAAACCCCACAAGTCACAAAAAAAAAAAAAAAAAAAAAAAAAATCAAGTTAGCATTTTTTTTTTTTTTTTTCTTTTGTGATCAGCTGTACCATTTTCTTCACTCAATGCCGAGCAAAACCCCACAGATCTCGTCAAAACAATACAGAAGATTCTTGTTCTTCATCCGAAAGCACACATGTCCAGAGCTGTGAATCATGCAGAACCCCACTCCACTAGCCCAAGCAACCAATGGGAAACCTGATGCCTCACGTGACCCTCCTGTTGCTTCTTGTTTAGCTGTCTGTGAAGTTTGGCTACCTGTACGCTTATCACTGAAATTTTATACTATTTCAAGTGATCATTTATGTTAATCGAAATGAGTGATATTGAAATGAATGGTGTGCAGTGACAGTGAGAGACGGTAAACAAGGTACGAGAAGAAAGGCAAAAACCAGTAGTTCACGTACGAATAAATAAGAATCACGAAAATTGGACGAGATTTGTAAGAAGCTCGGGCAGCGCTTGAAAGATTCGGTAATTATCCCTTCCACCCCCACCGCGACTTCAAATCCGAAATTCCCAAGGTTTGTTGCACAACAAGAGTAAAATTGGAATCGAACCAAATGAGAATCACGAGAATCGGTTAATAATAAATGTAGCCTGTGTGGCGTCGAAAAAATTTGTCGAACAAAACCACGTTTTTCTTCGGCTTTACCCCCGGGATTCAAAATTTCGTACGACTAATCCTATACGACCTTATACACGTTATACAAGAAAACAACACCACATAAAATCCTTCCTTCCTGTAAAAACATTTACTTCGGTATAAAAGAATGAATATAAACCTAATGTTTGTCATACAATAAATCTCTGGAGGTACTTAAGATCTCATTGTTTTCATTTTCTTTCCAATCAACGAGATACCGACCTAAAGAACTAAAATATTAGCTGTTTTCCAAGCACCGCGAGTTCACGAACTTTTCGGAACTGGTTCGGCGCCGAACCTTATGCGCACGTAAATCGTGTACCAAGCGTTTTGAGTTCTGGAACTCAACACCCGCTAAGGTGTTCCCACCGCGTCGGGTTCATGAACTGAGTTCAGTGAGTTCATGAACTTTTCAGACCTGCGTGGGGATAGGGTTGAGAACTCTGCTTGTTTAAGGGTAGTTCGTAATTGGCAGGCAAAGTCAAACACTAAATGAGAAACAGATTATATTTTGGCTATTTGTTTTAAGGGGGGACTGTTCATGTAGCTGGGAGTGGGGTTTTCCAGGGTTTTTTCTTTTCTTTTTTTCTTTGACTAACGACAAATGTGATTAAGTGTTCCCTAATTCATACCCAAGGACAGGGCGGCGCCATCCCCAAACCCTATCAAATCTTCGTCAACACCCAAGTCAAACACTAATGTTTTTCTCGTACGCACTTGGCCCACCCTACCTTACTAGAAAAAACTTTTTTTAGCACTTTTTTTGCCTTTTCTCAATAACGACTCGAGGGATTTTGATGAAAATTTGAAATTTACAAGAGTTACTCTTCTTCTAGGTAAGAATGATATCTCATACCCTTTATACCTGAGAAAATACTCTGAGGGTGGCAACTAGCAAATAACCTTCAAAAATAGTTGAAAATGCCGTTTTTTGCACCTTTTTGGTCTTAACTTCAAAATGACTCAAAGCGTTTCGATGACGAGGTTTTCACGTTACTAAAGATGACGCTAGCGCTGGCTGGTGCATTGAGCGTCAAGTGAACTATAGTGTTTCCACAGACGGGTGCTTGGAACACAGCTAATAAAACAAATTTCCTGCCCATATCTTGTTTCTTTCCTTATAAAATTAGACAGGCGAAGGGGCTCAATCTTCTGAATGTTTTAAACTAAAAACCCGACCCTTGGAGACAAAATTGCAGAAAAAAGTCTTGAAAAACCACGAAACAAAAAATCGCTCATGGAGAGATGTTGCACGACTAGGCAGTGTAGTATGATATTCTATACTATTTGAATAAATAATCATATTCACGATTCATTTTATAGACAAATTACTCTTTTTATTCCTTGCAATGCTTTCTGTCTCCTAGTAGTATCTAGGAAACTCTATAAACATGGAGTGGTTACTACATCCCTCCCAACAACCATAAATTAATAATAGAAATGATAAATTTGAACTCAATTCATTGTTTCAATACAACACAAAATGTTGAAGTCGTGAAGGCGTCTTCTAGTGACTTTGTTTTCCTCCACATTTCGTTCACGTTGGAGACTTCTTCCTTTAGTTATTGGTGACGTTATTGGAGTAGGAACGTGCGATTGATGGTACAATCCTCTGATCAGAAGTTTCTGTCCTCGCTTCCAGTTCAACATCCGCATTTGCAACATCCAAGTCTTCATTTACTTGCTCAGGACTGGAGGATGATTGTGGAATCTTTTTGAAATGCGATTAATTTCTTACGCTTCTTTTATTGTCACTTTCAGCCGCAATCATTGTACCTTGGACATCAGTCACAACAAGAGCGGCAGGATTGAACTGAGTAGAGTACTTATTTGATTTTGTTTGTTTCCTGTAATTCATGGTCTCTCACATGTCTTCTCACGTCAGCAGACGCTTTCATTTTCAATTTACTTTCCGTATCTTTTTCAGTCAGTTCCTCGTCTACCTCTTCATTAAAAATGTTTGAATTCATTTGAGGAAGTAATGAGCGGAAATTGTTTCGTAAGAGAGATTTAGCTGGTTTTAGATTTAGATCTCTTTCGTTCGTTCGCATGACGGGGGAACTCAATCTTTATTACCACCACTAGTAGAAATTACCTTCTTGATGCTTAAATGTTGTCAATGGCTTTGTAGGAGCAAATCTCGATAGTTACATAGAATTCATGACAAAATTTCACCCTTCAATTAAACTTTATTGAGAAGAAAATTTTGAAAATGTCCTCATTGTTTCCAACTTTCGAATTTCCTAAATTAATTCCGAATTCGAGGAGAACCTAAATTTCCGGACTTGAGGGATCCACATATCAAATTTCACCGATTTTCGTGAATGGATACGGAATTTTTAATCGGATTTAAATCTCGGGGCTCGTAAATCATCTGCATCTCCAACGAGGTTACACATTGTTTTTCTTGTTTAAAAATGATTAAATATTTTTTTCTGTTGGGGAATTCTTACTTACAAATTAAATCTTATAAAACTACGTAGAACCACGAAAAGTTTATTAGGGGATGTTGCTCGCTTCGCTCGCAAGTCCGTATTTATTCTGTAGGGGATGCTGCTCGCTTCGCTCGCTTGAAGAAGTTATACTGCCCACCCAACTTGGCAGACGTTTTTTTCTGTTGGAAATTCTTACAAACAAATTAATTCTTATAAAACTACGTGGAACCACGAAAAGTTTATTAGGGAATGTTGTACTGCCCACCCAACTTGGCAGACGTTTTTTTCAGTTGGGAATTCTTACAAACAAATTAAATCTTAGAAACTACGTGGAACCACGAAAAGTTTATTCGGGGATGTTGCTCGCTTCGCTCGCAGCCTGTATATGTGTAGGACAAAGTCCGTATTTATTATTTGAAATGGCTCTCGCTTCGCTCGCAAGGTATTGCGTAGAAGTGCAAATGGGAACCCCCCTGTGAGGGTCCCTTCAGGTAAGCAACGTTGTGTAACGGCGGCCCGTGGTCGATTAATTTCTGATGTTAAACGTTTCCCTCGCAATTCCCCTCCCAATTTGACCTACTTTCCGTCACTTTTTTCGATATCCGACTTCGGATTCAGATTCGGCGGGATCAAAGCTGTATTTCGCCCGCGAAAACCGTTCCGAAAAACGTACCTTTACGGGGTATATTTTAATCGGAAAAAACCAAGTTTTTCGGCGGACTTTTCGAGAAAACGGGTCCGTACTCTCGCATTTTTTTAACGCATTTCCCGATACTTTTTTCGCGATCCGATCGCGCCGTCGTCTTCCTCGTAGGAAAACCTACGAAACCCGTATTTTTCCGGAATTGTCAACGGCCGTTTAGAGGGGTAGGGGAAGCGGGGAAGTCCAAAAAGCGCACATTAATTATTACTTCGACCCCCCTCCCGCCCTACGGCCCATGGTTCGGGTGGGATTAGAAAATTTTAAATTCGCTTATACACCCTATCGGAAAATCCCAAAAAGATCCCCCCACTCGTAGATCCGGCCCACTCAGCCGTTTGGCCGTGCATAGGCACGAGCGACAGACAGACAGACGGAGTTTCATTCTTATTAATAATAGAGATTCCTGATTAACTAACTAAGAAACGGCTTGCTATAGGTACATAAGAGACACGCAAAGAGATCTTCAGTTCATATACTATGAAACGGTGGCCATGTGCCAGGACACTTTTACTTGAGTTTCAGAATTCAAAGCTATCTCGTCCCCGTTTCACTTTAATGGTCCAATAATTTATTCGCAGGCCTCTGTAGTTTATTTCTGAGTTGTAGAGACCAGCCTGCGTGGCACGTGATTATTGAGGCTGATACCTTGAACGTGGAATACCTACTCTGTTCTGTATTCCACGGCGGGTACCAAAATTCGTAATATATTTCACAACAATAAATTGAAAAATTTAATTTAAAAAAACTGCCAACTGCAGAACCCACTTTTTGAATCGGTCAGCTGGAGCTCTGTTTCATTCGTCCCTTAATGTCCTAGTGAGGCTCCCAATCAAATTTTGTTGTAATCAGACAGACGAAATAACTTTTAGCACACTCAGGGCCAGTTTCACCAATCAGAGCTAATTTCCCGTGAACTTAACCAAACGGTAAACGGAGACTGGTGGTTAAGAGCGGCATTCAGGAATTATCTTTCACCACATGAATTCAGACGTCAAAGTAATCTCCCCCGTGGCTTGTTATCCCAGAGAGGCTTCCAATCAGTTTTCAACATCCTACAGTAAACAGCAGAGATTTTAGCTCACTCAGCTGATCAGGTAGGCGCTCCTCACTTTGCTCGTCTCTTGATGTCACAGAGAGCAACGGTCCTACGGTGACATAAGAGAGATTTGAGCACGATTTTGCCATCATTATGATTCATTTTACGGCTCGTGGTCAGCTGATCCTCACCAAAGTCAGCGAGGCACATGTTCCGACATGTAAGTAATAGGTACATCATATCAAAATTTGGTCCAAATCGGACCAGCAATTTCGGAGGAGTAGTGAGCACAAACTTTTGGCCATAAATAAATAAATAATTATATATAGAAGAAGCGTTAAACTCTAGGATTTGTTTCAGAATGCCATAAAATGGATTTCAATGAAGAAATTTGTAGAAAATTTTTATTTTAAAACTTTTGAGCCATTGCATAATTCATTTTCTACGAAAATTCGCTAAAAGGACGGACAAAATAATGGCATGCTAAAAGGACAAATGGCGGTAACGGATGTTACGTAAATTAGTGTAGTGCTCTTGGAATCTAGAGGTGGAACGATTTGAGTTTACCTTCGAGAACAAATCTGTCAGACACATAATACTTGAATTGATAATGTTATAAATGTATGTTTATGCGAATGCAGAGTTACCTCATCTAGCTCTTCAAAAATGTATGTATTCAATTTTTTCGATGTTTTTTGAGTATGTTTATAATTTTTCAATCGACGAACTCATCGGTCGGTCAAATGACCACGATTATTACATGGCTCCTTGTACGCTTATACACTTTTGATTAGGTATACACATTTACGTATAACGATTAATAAAGCATGTTTATCTATCTACCTAGCCTTGAACAATCACCCCGCTGAATCAAAACTCATTATTCAATGTCTCTCGTTAGTAAACAATGACATTACACTGTAGCGAATTGGCGACTCGTAGATCTTGGCAGGTACCCACCATATCATTTTTGTCTTTTGCAAAGAATAAAACCCCCCTTTGGGACTTACCAGCTAGCTCTACACACAGACCAGCCATTAAAAATAGACACTTGTGCCCCTTTCTCGATGTCAGAGCTACCCAGGCCGATTGCAGAACTATCACTTCCTCACAACGTCTTCTTTTTAATCTCGAATCTACATCCACCATGCTCGTCTGCACCTGCCTCGTCTGTATCTGTTTGGATAGAAATCAAAATAGAAACACGTACTTTCACCGTTCCGGGGTTTTTTTTCCGAGTTTGCCATTATTTCTGTATTTAGATGGGGTTCTACGGTTCTGCGATTTTCAGACGTATGCTGATGGACGTCTTGCCATGGTCGAAACGAGAAGAGAAATTATTGTCATTAACTTCGTCGCCACTGCCAACTCGGTTGTAGCCTAAGTTTTGGCGTCTAAGATCAGTGAATGACTGTGTCCGATTTGTCTTTTCCTTGGCCCCGTCAACATGCAAAATAGGAGGACCGATTCGATGAATTAGGGCGTTACTTCAATGAGTCGTGATTTAATAATTTATAGAATACGGCATACTTACATAAATTTACAAATTGTGGCAAAAGCGAGTTGCTTCATTAATATAGTCAAAATAGATGTTACCTATCGTACTTATGTTTCCTATTTGTAAACATGAATGGAAATAGGGTAGGTATATATATATATATAAGTATAGACAAGAATCAAAGTCTTATAAGGAAATGAAAAGAAAATTAATGAACAAATACATTATAAATAAAAATTATACTCAGAGAGTCGACATTTGAGTTCTTGAAGCGAGATAATGAAGAAATCAATTTGAGTTTCCTGTAGAAAAGAATTTGTCTCACGTGGTAAGTGATTTGGAGGGCGATGCATTAGGTGCTTACGAGTGAAGAATGAGACATGAACCAACGGAAAAGGCACAGAAGAGACACGTCTTAAACGATCACTAATTTTATACCAAAAATTAGTACGTCAGATCCCTAAGAAGATAGGAAGTTACTAATAGTGTTTAACAGAATGATGAATAGAAGAGGCCCAAGGTGAAAAACCAGTAGAATTTCCGAAGCAGCAGGTTATAAGGCAACGGTATAGTGCTGATATTTAAAACCTAGGTAAATATCAACCCATGAAGGGCACCTAGAGAGTACAATACTATGCTTGTGGGATACCTACCCAATCACAGGCCTTAGAAAATTCCACCGACACCACATTAACTTGTGCGCCTACCTCATCTGATTACAACAAGTTTGTGATGCACATTATATTGAGAGGAAAGGTAATAGCTAATTCGATTGAACGTCTTGAGCCACCATAAGGATCCGAGAGGTGCCAGGAATCATATTTACAGGATAAAGATGTAGAAAACCTTTGTAATTCCAGTAAAATCATTAGGGACAACCCAAGAGATACTTTTTATCGAATTTGGTTACTTTTGTAATGCGGAGATACATTACAGGTCGTTATAGTTTAATTCATTTAGTTATTTGAAGCTTTTGAGATGTGTATTTAACTATGAAAATGCCTACCCCAAAATATTGTTGAAGATGATCCATCTATATTGATGAAAAACGAAGCTAATTCTTACAGGGAGGTGGTGATGAAATAAACTCACCAGCAAACTGAAAACCAATAGATTCCAGCTGAGGGAGACAGGCAATTAAATTTTATACAGGAACATCTTTCATTAATGGAATTCTGACGACCGAAAATAAAAATGCAACAGCTGATTTCACGTTATGTTCTGAATGAAACCCTCGAGTTAATGATTAGGTAGGTACCTACTAAATTACATGGACCGTAAAAATCAGGGCAATTGGAAGAGGTGAAGAAATCCACAGTGGAATGAGCTAAATTGAAACTCCCTGTGTTGATATTGCACTTTGCGCTATATATAATAAGGAGTAAACCAAGCGACTCTTGCCAACACTCTCAATCATTTCTCTTAGATGAAAACTTTCTTAAATTAATGGGCGGACTTTGCCAGAAGATCGGAATCGTTCTATAACACAAATTAGAGTTTCTCCAACGATTAAAAACCTCTTGACGCTGTGGTACTCTCTGGATACATTACATACATAACATTACTGTCTCCCATAAATTCTCCAAATTTTAGGAGTAGTTGGAGAATGCACACAAGATACTAGCGGGGAAATGTAATAGCGACTGAGTCAACTACTGCTACCTGGATTCGCAAGCATAAAATTAATTTTCAGCAGCAAATTTTCTTTACTAATTTGCTGATTATTTTATGATTATGGACACATATTCAGGGATTGTTTGGTAGGTAGCTTTTAGAATGGCGGGACAATAGAAGCAAATGCGCATGCGCAAACGTGAGTTTTCTGGAGCACTTATGTATAATCTTGTGGCTAAAATTCGCTCTAAATTTAAGGTTAACTTATTCTCTCTTATAAACTCAAGGTAATTTATTCACGGTAAAAATTGATGACATTTTCTGGGATAGTTTGGAATAACTTGCAGATGGTTTCCTACAAGTTTTACGAGTTTTATAGTAAAGTTTTATGTCAGAGTTCACTTTTTGACAAATTTTGGGCAAACTTGTTTACTTCCTATGGAATTTAACGGGTTAGATTTCATAAATCCCCTTAATAATCGTCATTCGAACATTGTGCGTGCACCGCCACTCTTATGTGTGACACCTTACTCAAGTGGATGTTTGGAGAAGGTAGATAAGCTATTTCTGAATGTCTCAACTCACTCTAGAATTGGCGGACCACTAATAAGAAGGAACCAAAAGTTTTCGCGTAACACTTGATTTTGTCTAAAAGTAATTATTGATAAAGTGGTTAGTTAGTACTATTTGTTATTCGTGAAGGTTTCAAAGTATATTTGAAATTTTCTACAACAGTTTTTTAGTATGATGATTACGCTTGCATCTTTTCGACCCCTTTATTGATGAGGGGGTAACACTTGTTGCAACTGCCATTCATAGGTTTACCAGCTCCGTGCGCGAGAACAGATGAAAATCGTCGCTAGCATAGATTGGTAGTAGGTATAGAGATCAGAGTGAAAAGTTCCAGCGCATACATGTAGGTGTATCAAATTGTGGGGTCTCTAAACAGATATGCAGCATGATCGTATGAGCGAATTTTCGTAAATTATCGTACTATTTAATGTTACATTTTTTGAAAATTAAGGACTTTGAGGGAAAATAAATGGTTAACTACATACCAATTTTATGGCAAAAAACTCGTTCTCAATAATTTTTTACGATTCAAAAAGAGATTTTGGATTTTTAACTTTTTTTGAGTTAGGTTAACTGTTTTGAGGCGTTCTGAAACGAGTCTTAGAGTTTAACGCTTTTCATACACTAATGCGTACATATGCTAACTGAAAACACGAATTCGTCAAAATTAGTTTTAATTAGTTACAACAGGCTACTAATCTATATGCCCAACTAATCTGAATTTTCACTAAGGGATTGACTAGTTGATGTTATGTATTTTTGAGATGCGAGCGAAGCGAGCTTCCAGACCACTGATCCAAGCAAAAAACTGATCCGTGTAAGAGTGGGTGTAGACTAGTTAAGTAGTTAAAACTAGTCTTGCATTTCGGGTATTTACGACGAAACCCACACGCACGTGTGCGTGTGTGTGTGTCATTCCAGACGATGACTCTCCTTAGGGACTGAATTAAAAAATTCCGTTCTTGCGACAAAAAAGAAAAAAATTCTAAATGAAAGGATGAGATCATTGGTCAGCACTTTCGGAGCAGATTAAATCGCTCAAAATGGCTAGAACAGGCTCAACATCGTTAAATTTAAGTACTTTTTTAAAGCAGAATTGTAATCAAAAGAAGTTCATCAACAATGAAGTACAAAATTTCAATGATATTTGCTGAAAAATCGATAAAAACTGCAAAGAATCTGAAAATTTAAAATCTTGTTTGACTCTTGGAATTTAGATTTAGATAAATGTAATAATTCACGAATTATTTTGTACTTCATTTCGGTGTGCACTGGGTACGACTATCGCTGATTGGAGCGTTACCTAGTTAACTACCTGGATCATACCTTTCCCGGAGATGAGAGCAAGTAGGGCGTGCGGCCCAAAATTATTCAAAAGGGAGACAGCCTTCTTCATCGCGCAAGCGGAACTTTTCAACGGCCTTCCGAATAGTAGGATATTAGTGAGAATATTATAACGATAATGTTAGAACCATTTTTTGGAATGGGAACATTGTTTTTTACTTCCTCCGGTAAATTAAGACATATATAGCGAAGCTACACACTAGTTGCTTTCCAAACACTCAACGATTATTTTCAAAACTGTGGATTTTTGTCCCCATGAATCAACACTTCATGCACAGTTGGTGCCATGAATACAAAAACCATAATGCATCACATAAATTTCAGCAGTTATTTTATGGTAGTTAGCTATAATAATATGGTTTAAATTTCCTCACAAAAAACTTTATAATTCACATTATTACTGGGGTTTTTCAAAAACCCAAAAAACTCTCGATTTCTCACATACATAATGAAAATAACTCCCTGGGCCGAGAGCAAATAGGAACTAAACGGTAGACACAAAGTTGGGAACATGGATGACAAACACTGTTAGCTTGTTTGGTCTTTGCGTTTGAAGGTTGCCAGTTCAAACAACGCAATAGCAGCATGGGTCGGACGTAGTTGGACGTAATATTTAACTTTAACGAAATTAATTCACACGGTATTTTCACAGAAAATTATCATAATATGAGTCCAAAAAAAAAAAAAAAAAAAAAAAAAAGTCGGCCAAGTTGGGTATGACACATAGTTTCCTTGTTTACCTGTCATGAATGTATAGATCATTGGAAAGTTTTAAATGATCTTTAAAAATTCCATAGCGGAAAAGAGTAAATGAAGAAGTAGCGTGATATGTCATAATTGGTCAATTAAGAAACGAAAAAATGATACGCAATGTAATTTACGTTTGTGCAAGAGCAGAATGAACTGATGAGTTGAAAACAATGAAATAGGAACGGGACCATCTACAACCTAAACCGCGCATTCGCTGACAATTTTATCAAAATCAGATGAAAACTGTGGAAAAAATAAGGTCATTACAAGTATTTCACATTGGCGCATGCGCAGTAGCTATTAATGATACAAACGTGTTGAAATTGATATGAGGTAATCAAGTCATCTTCTTCCAACTATCATCCAAATTTAAGCGAAATCGAACGACTAGAGTGTGAAAAAATAGAGCATAATGGAATTTACGTTTGCGCATGCGCAGAATGAAGTATTGATTTGGCAACAATGAAACTGATCCACCCCCTAGCTCACACATTCTCTGACAATTTCATCGAAATCGGATAAAAACAGTGGAAATTAAGGTCGTTACAAGGATTTCACATAGGCGCATGCGCAGTAGCTATTAATAATACAATCATGTTGAAATTGATATGGGATGATCAAATCGTCATCCCCCAACTATTATCCAAATTTGAGCGAGATAGGACGACTAGGGCGTGAAAAAATAATGCTTGGTAGAATTTACGTTTGCGCATGCGCAGAGTGAGGTATTGAGTCAAGAACGATGAAACTGATAGGGGACCGTCTACCCCCTAGCACGCAAATCCCCTGTAAATTTCATCCAAATCGGATCAGGACTGTGGAAAATAAGCTTGTTACAATATTTTGGAGACCAACAATTTTTTTCTCCCGAAAGTGAAAACAATGCTTCCGCTACCTTCAGGTAGACTCGGAAGCAAAAAATAGCGTGGAACATGATTTTACCAGGACCTACGTGAAACATATTGGCAAGTTACTGCTATGAATCAAGAATATTATATGTCACAGTTGAAATTTTATAAAGGTTCTAATCCATCCATTGAATAGTGGCTACTCCTTCTAACCCGTTCGCAACAGATGTAAGTATTACACAATGATCTCTCATTTATTCGAGAACAATGAAATCTCATGCGCGTTTACAGAACAGAAAATAAAGTCAAGCCAAATTCATCTGAATTTACCAGGAAAACTCTCTAAAGCCGAAACACGAGAATTAATTTTCAACAGGTGGCCCAGCGTTGGCTGGTTTTCCCTGTCAGCTTTTGGCTCGAGTGTCTTGGCACGGATTTCAACACCAGTTTGACTTCGGTCGAAACCTGCCTTCTTTCTTCTGTTGTGTGGAACCAAGTTAAAAACAGAGGAATAACAAGGTTTTTCCATCAGGACTATAAAAAAAAATTGGCTCCCTCCATAAAGGTGTGACTACTGCGTTTAAAGCCGCGAAGAAACTACGCCGTTATCATGAACTTTTTCAAAACAGCTGGTTTGAACTCAAATTGTGTCATGAGTAGAGATTATGTCCTATATTATTTATTGGTAATGACATTCACCATCATTATTATTCTATAGATTTTAAAACTACGGTGCTGTTGTATTTCTAACTGCTACCAATCTTCAGCGTTTCACATGCGTAATGTGAAAAACGAACATAATTGTTTACAGGGAAGATTGGCGCAGGGATGGGTGAGGGTGGTTATGATGGTTTATAGATAAGGTTTAATACATCTACACAAATTGATACGTAATATAATCATAACATATTCACCCCAATAGGGTGCGTTTCGTTTGGATGGATTTGCCAAAAAAACGATCCGTTTGGTGTAATTATAGGGAGTTTTTGCAACGCTGAGTCGTAGTCGAGTGGGATGAACTATGGATAGAAATGGAGCATTGCGCATGCGCGCAAAATGCTAACGGTTTGCGGTGCATTCGTTGTACGAATAGAATAATCCTATTCGGAGCTCAAGGGAAGCCGAATACAGCTCCGAATACGCATGTAACCTTCCATGACGATAACCTATAATGCAATAATCAATTTTTTTTCCTATTTCAAGGTGGCAGAGGCTGCAAGTATGTGTGATGCAGGGTTGTCGTACATACACGATACACCCTACCTACGGGTATACCGTAGCATATATAGATATTAGCTTTCCGCACAATTTACATTATTTTAGTCAAGGTTTGGGTTAGGTTTACTTAAGTTCTTCTCTACAATATCAATGAAAAAACTCCTAGTTATTCAAAATTGCGAGTTTATTCGTTGTTACAAAACAAAAGAGTTACATATGGTGTTAAACCCAACTAAGGAGTGACTTTGGATGTTGAAGCGTGGCACTGCATGTCCTCAGCATACTTTTCATAAGATGGTGCGTAACCACTGAGTGCCAATCGCAAGCATGATGACATATGATCGTCAGTTAGTCGATTGCGATATTTTGACTTAATTATCTTCATTTCAGAAAATGCACAAGTAAGTTGACCCAAACATTGCCGTCAGTTGAAGGGCGATTTGCCTTAGATTCGGATATTTATCTTCAGATATAAAACACCAGAAATTTGTATCAGATGCTGTAGCTTTGAGATGTATATCTGATATAATCTGCACCAACTCATTTTCAACAGAACATGAGTTCATATTAAACTGACTTGCTACTTCAGTAGCTAATTCCTCAATATTTTTACATGAAAAAGGATAACTCATAAATGATGCTACATTTGCCAATTTACTGCAATCATAAAAACGCATTTCGAATTGTCCCAAAATATTTGATAATTCAGCCTCATACGTATCATAATTCAACTGAGGAATCCTTGCTTTCAAAGACGGAAAATGTTTCAGATCCTTTCTTTTCAGTTGATCTATCATAAGTTGCAATTTACTTTTGAATGCGTTTACTGCGCTAATCATCTCAATAATAGTTTTTCCTTTACCTTGAAGCTCCAAGTTAATGGTGTTTAAGTGCATTGTGATGTCAGTCAAAAATGCCAAATCAGTCAGCCATTTTTCGTTTTTCATCACCTCTTTCGTCTAGAAAAGCTGTTATTTCGGGCAATAATTCTTGAAACCTTTCTAGAAATTTTCCGCGACTCAACCACCTGACGTCCGTGTGAAGAACTAAATCAGTGTGTTCAGCTGACTCCCAATCTTCCAACTGCAACTTAAAGAGCCGCCGTTGCAAGCTACGTGCCCGCCTAAAGCCGCCTTTAGCCACAAGCAGTGTTATTACGTAATAAATTTTTGTAGTTTAGTTACCTACTTATTAAAAATTTTTTTCTTCTCGAGATCTACTCGAAAAGCACTCGCGATCGACTGGTCGATCGCGATCGACCGTTTGAGCACCCCTGTTTTAGAGGAAGATAGATCGATTTTGATGAAATGGGTAGGGGTTATGCCAGAGAAAATAGACATAGAAAGAAACGGCTGTCTTCGCCCTTTGACGCGTAGTAGCAGGTATACAAATCTTCAAAAATGGTTCGTTATTTTCAATAATAAAACCTATTTGTCCAAGGGAAAAAAGTGTAAAATATCGTACATATGTAGGTAATAGGTACAGTTAGGTACCTACATATTTATAATATAGTTAAATCTTGATCGTTGATCATGATGAAGTTCCCGAAAGACATTCTCCTAACCCAAGGCGAATTTCGATATTGCCCTAACTACTACCCTTCCAAGTTCCTTTCCTTCTACCACATCTACTTCTAGAGAAAAAATTAAACCACATAGGTAGATAAAGTTGTAGATAATTTAATGGGTACTTCTTCCATTATGATAGAAAAAGAATACATTACACGTTAGGTAATCTATGATTCGGGCTTAATTATGAAGATTTGGACTAGTGTAGTCACGTTAGTGTGACTTTTGAATCGTATCATTCAATCGGACACCGATTCTCTATTCGTACAGTACGACTCAGTGGTTAGCTTCTGGTTTGATTGCGCTAGAAAAACCTCTATTCGTTCAAAGACTCAGCTGAACGACTCAAATGGAAAACTGCAAAAAATCCCTATTACCGAAATAGCGATGTAACGTTCTTAGGTATATACTACTCACCTGTTGAGGGGGTGAATCTTCCGGAGTTTCTGAGGTATGAGAACAATTCGCCGCCGCTGACATAGTCGAACACCATGTAGAGGTAATTTGAATCGTGGAAGTGGTACCATCTGTAGGATAAAATTTACGGATGAGAAAACGCAATGAGCAAATTAGCAATTTATTGAATGAGAGGGATCATTACAAATTATTGATAATGATATACAATTCATTGGTTGGGAGGGGGGTTAAAATGTTATTATTAATATTATGTTTTATTTATTTATTCTATTTTTTCCACGCAATATTTGACAATTAATAAATCAATGTGAGATTGGCTTATGACAGGGTTGCCAGGTGTCCAGTTTTGGCCCGGACAGTCCGGTTTCTTACCAAAGTGTCCGGGCGAAAATTCAAAGCCGCTTTGACAGCCAAATGTCCGGGTTTCACAGAAAGGATGGCAAATGTCCGGTTTTTGTAGGTCCTATTCGTAGGTTGCTAACCAACGAGCGAGACTTCTAGGGGACATATCTACATCAAGGTTTTATTTTTATTTTTTGGAGATCGACGCGTATTTATCTAAATGCCCAAAATCATAAACGTTTTTATTCTTGTCAAATCTCTTTGAATTGTCTTCTCTCTTTTAGTTTTAGGCGGAGGTGAACAGTACTTTTTTACTTAATATCGTGATTTTTGATGCAAATAATTTCAAGTTAACGGGTATTTACTGATTCAAATGTTTCTTGCCTATCTATTATCTCACCCACACAAATATTATTATATAATAGTAGTATTCTTACTACTCTTATATAATAATACTCCTAATTATTATATATAATATAGGAGTATTATTATATAATATTATATAATAATTCACTAATTAGGTAGTATTGTCTTATTTTACTTTTTATATGGCTGTGTTTACCCTTGCTCAACTCAATGAATCAATAAAACCGAAAATAAAGAATTTGTACTGTTGATTGTTTATATAATTAGGTACCCACCAACTGACATTATAAATCACAGGACTGAAATTATAAGAACATGGTTACAAATTTCAAACCCATGTTCTTTTTGCTCTATTTAGCTACAAGGTTAAATTCGTTGAAGTTGGGCGTATTTAGTGATTTCCAAAGGTAATATACGAGGAAGCGCTGCCACACCCAAATTTTTCGTGTAAAACTACGACAGATTACCTTGTTGATGATATTTCATTTTTCAGATAGTCACTAAAAATAAATGGAATAAGGGGTATCCGATATTACTCGAACTCACACAATTTGTATACAAGAAATGTAGGTATGTAAAACAATGGGAATTGCAGTAAGCCATCCCATTGGCTATGTGCTATCGAATTTCATTAAAATAGTAACATTTAAAAATTTGGGTACTCACAAATTGACTATAAAGGGGTGTTTTATATCTGACAGGATTTCTTTTTCGTTTCTAACGTGCTCCACTTGCTTGAGTCTGATGACGTCAGCGATTGCCAGAATTTTAACGGCAAGGTATGACTGGGTGTCTTTTTCCTGAGCGAGGCATACTCTTCCGAACGTGCCAGTTCCTGTAACAGAAGATAAAATAAATTGAAGATTGATCGTGTTTAGGATTTTTAAGAGAAGGGGGTTGGGTGATGGGTGATACTTGTCTATGAATGAACAGTCAGAGCCGGTTTCACAAAGTTTTTGATTCGATTTCTAGACGCGGTTTGAGTATTGAACGGAGATCGTCCGCAATATTTTATTTCACCATGGAAGTTCAAGGGTGATCTCTGATCAACTGGCGTTCAGCGTTGAACGCTCGATCTCGGCCGGTTACGGGGGCGTAAACTCCGATCATATAAATTAGGACAAAATTCTCGTTACATGTTCTTTAATTAACTTTATTTATATTATTTTGTCGTGTGTTTATAATTTATCAAGTGATAATGGCAAGAGCTATCGTTCGGGTTTGTCATTAATTTGTCCTTTTTTCCCGCCTTCTCCAAAAGAAATACAATATTACCTAACAACTTCATATGATTTCCAATTACGATAATAATGAATATTGGAGTAAACGAGACAAAAGAAAACTTCCATCTAGTCAACTTGACTCACCTGTGACGTAAAGGTTAGGTACAATGCGCGTCCGCAAGAGCTCCTTTTGCACGTTTTTCACATATTTTCCCTAGGTATTTTCCATTTTTGGTTTATTATTTCCAATAATAAGCCTATGTGATCGTGTAGCAAAAAATTTTTATAACCCCCCCTCAAACTTTGTCACTTTACGTTTCAAGGTGTGTAGAATCCAAATTTGAAATGTCCGTCCGCCGTCCGCCGTTCGCCGTCCGGGCCATAAAAGGCCTAAGAATTGACTTAAAAAACCTGTTCTTTCGCACATAGACTCCATTTGGGGTCTAGTTGGTCCTAACGTTTAACCATCCCGATTGCTTTACTAGCATAGATGCTATGGGCCAAAAACGGGCAAAAAAGTGTATTTTTCGACGCGCGCACGCCTGGCACGCTTGGCAGGGGGTCACGGTGGGTGGCGAGGGTGGGGGGGGGGGGAGCGGGGAGTGGAGTGAGAGGAGGCGCCGGCGCCGCGGCACCTTGTGGTGGGTACGGCGCCGGCGTTCCTTCGAGGCATGAATATGTTTTTTTCAAGGTCATATTTGTGTGTTAATACCAAAGCTTTTCCTACGCATATTTAATAACATATCCTCTCGACTTTTCGTACGTACTTAGATAATGATATTATTAAGGCAATAACTATTTGAATAGATAGGAGCTCAAATCGAGAAATATAAACATGCGTATATAATTTATAGAAGTATAGGTTGTGGCAATTCGAAGTAGGACACGCCGAGGAGTCTGGACGGGCCTTATGACGTACGCTAGCCAACTAAAAATACGATCATAAAAAATAATAAACCTTTGTGAAATAATTTGCAGCGTTTTTATTTTGTATTTTCGATATTGGTAGGAACTGGAATTGAATTCCCCAAGCCAAAGTTTTCCATATTTCGTTTTTATTGTGGACGGTAAGGACGTCGATTTTTTTAGATTCGAGAATATCAAAATGGCCTGAGAGGTTCTCTTTCCCCGAGTGGGCGAACGCCGCGCCGGTTCCCTATGCTTTTCTTTGATTCCATCAATAAATATAAATAATTGCACAATCTCATCAAGCAACACAAGAAGCACAAACCGAATATGCATTCACGGGACCAAGCTAATGATAACTGGGGGGGGGGGGGGGGGGGGACCCGACCTTCCCGCTCCGAGATAAGGCATCTCTCCTCGATGTCACCGGAACACCGGAAGTTCAACCTTGGATCAACGGTGGTTCAACTGTAATTTTCCCTTATCTGAGCAGTTCTTGGATTCTGATAAACCTAGTTCAACGTAAACCATGGATTGATTTCTATTAGAATTAATTTCGGTTTCTCCAAGTTCAGCTGAGTTCCTAGAAACGAGTTCGACGTTCGACTGAACTCGGATCATTGAAAACTCCAGTTGAACGATGTTATATAAATTCAATTTCTAAAGTATTAATATTTTTTAATAGAATCAAAATCTTTCATAGAACTGTAGTAAGTATACAACTCAAGTGTATGCATAACAATCAGTTGGTTCCCCTGGCGGGAATAAAGTAGTCCGTTAGGGTAAGCACATCTAAGACCGACGTAAGACATCCTTATTAAATCAAACGAAAAACGAGTTGATCCAAGATCGCACACAGGTGTCTAGAGGGCAATGAAGGTTTTCTCACGAACACGATCTGCCATATTGACGGGGAATCGTCAAAAACATCCCCAGGAAATAGAAAAACCTTACCCCAAAATCGTGCCTGTTCCTAAACGTGATTTTTTCATGAATCCGTAGTTTCTATACGAACAAATCCCTGAATTATGTTAAAATTTCAAAAATTCCAGGGAATTTTATCAAGCGCCTTTTTCTTGTTTGTAAAACAGGAACAGGTACGATTTAGGGGTAATGTTTTTCTATTTCCTGGGGATGTTTTTGACGATTCCCCGTCAATATGGCAGATCGTGTTCGTAAGATAACCTTCATTGCCATCCAGACACCTGTGAGCGGGTTGAACTTCCGTTGACACCGAGAAGAGATGCTGTTGTATCCTCTACTTTCAATAATCAGCACAATTCCTGAATCCACAGTTTCTACGATTTAATAGTTTTTACAACGAGACATTTCCAGTTTGTTTCCATTCTTGAAAATATTATTTTAACAGAAATAAGATGTTCACTAATTGTAGTTCGTTCTGCGTGCTTTCTAAGGATAAAACAGCTGGTGACGATGTAAAACTGATGAATTTGAAGGAAAAGGATTCAGGTCGTGAGTTTTGAAAGTTACACTGAAGAAATTAATACGGAATAAAAACTAAAATAATCAAATAACAATTATCGATAAATATGGTTGACAATGCTTAGTTTAATCTTTGTAGGTATGATGAAGTGGAAACCAAAACTTTAATTTTTGTAAGCTCACTTGCCAAGCCATGGTGCAATTTCTTCTCGTAAGACAAAATCTTTGTGTTGTGCAGTTTTACTTACACAGAAGGTTCTTATTTATACAGATCCCATTGGGTTGTGGGTCATGGATTATTATAGATTATAAGATGACCAAATCCTGATTTAATTAGTGTTTGAGAGAACGAAAGCGCAAGGATAACAAAATCATTTGTTCCTGCATCATTTGCACACGGAACTCTCTTGTAGGAAGGTGCAACGGCCCACTATTGGAGACAGATTTCCGGCTTAATAAAGAACTACGCTAATCAGATTTTGAGCTCTTGAATATTCATGATGGAAGTCTCGCAAAGGCGCAGTGGGTTCGATCAAGAATTAGGTTATCCTTATTGGAATTACGTATAAGTATTCTGTTATCCTTGACTGGGTGCACGTTCAACATTCCAACAATTAAAACTATACGATCCAAAGCTTTGATAAATTTAACATCATACCAACATAATTTTTCGAATCCATCATCGTTCTCAACAACTTCCTTGTCAATCTATTCTACCTCCCTACTGACGATTCCTTCGAAGCATCGTTACTCTGTGTAATATTATAAAAATTTTTATAGTGGACCTTATTAGGAACAAACCAAATGGAGCCGACGATGGCCGGCAACGTTCGGTCGTCTTCGGTTCTCCTAGCCAATGCATTATTTATACACTCAATGCATATTTTTGTCCACTCGCGTCTGTATCGGGGAAGGTTATGCCTGCAGTTTCGGGGGCGGTCAATGTGTTTTCATCGCCCCCATAGGAGGCCAGAATTATGCGGGCTCATTATAACTAGACAAAATTAATTTATCAGCTACTTTTATAGGGTTTTTTGCTGAATCCGAATATATCCTATTACCTAAAATAGCTTCTTCGAAGAAACATATTTTTGTCAATTTTTCTCACTTCTAACCTTTAAAACCGACTTTTTTTTTGCATTTAAGAAAAGTTGTGGTAGGAGTAACCAGTAAAACATACCAAAAATCGCCTTGAAAACTATGACAATTGTATCAGCTGATCATGTAATTCAAATGGAATTCTGACTTCGAGTTTAAATCCGAAATCGAGTTTATTATGTCTTCTGTATTCTATTGGCCTTGTGAAGCGTAGATAGGTAATCATCTATTTCAATTACATTAATTTATTAAATTATTGATTAGTAAATACTTAGGAACTACTCTTAATTAAATTATAATTTTTAAAATTATTATTCCAACAACAGAAGGTCAATTACTTCCGAGTCTACCAAGGTCGGAACGTATTAGCCAATTTTCTAAGAAAATTAATCTATTGCAATGAATCCAAAATTTCCTTCATGGAAATTCGTTTTAAATTCCTTGTGTTTAACGCTTTTTGATATTTGTATGTAGAGTTTGATCGAAAAGTTCTGGTTCTTTTCAATTTGCGCCCAGAGGGTCGTTGAAACTTCTCGTAGGTCTAGGCGTTACTCTTTCTGAGTCACCTGGTAATTTTATATTAATTTCTATAATATTCTCATTTCTCGTCTTATTCTTATCAGCTTTGGAACCTCCGATGCTAATTTCTTTCCTAATCGGCTCACGTTGCTGAAATTTAATGGAGCTCGTTCGGGAGCTCGTTCGGGACACCTAAAAAACAATTACGAGGTTCGGAGGATCACTGAATAGCTGATGGGACCTCTGAGGCTAATTTCTTTCGTTTTCAACCTGCCGTTTTACAAAGTTTTTTGTTTTGTTGTTTTGGTACTTTTGGAAAAATTTTCAACATTCTATACCTACTATAAACTGTAAACTTGTGGAGTTCTGAGCTGTAAAGGTGTGAACCATTTTGGGAGGTACGATGCACCAAGTTTTGATCATTTACTAGATATACATGAGGCTTAATAATTATTATTGACCAATGATTATTTCCCTGTTTATGAGTTGGGAAAACTTTTGGTTCAGTCGGGAATATTATTATTATTATTTTATTTTATTTGTTTTCTTTCTAGCGATGCCCCTGGGTGAGATAGTTGTGAACAATTTTCACCAAACCCGAAGGATCACAAACCGCGCCCTACCTTGTTAATCGAAACCGGAGTCTCAACTTTCCCTGAGGAATGTCCTCTGTCTTTTTTTCTTTATCATCCGAGGGAAGGGGCTTCTGTCTGAATCGGAGCACTTAGTTCTGGGAGAACAAAAGTGAAAGGCACCTTCCGAAGGAAATCAACTAAAAATGAAGCCAAGTCGTCTTATTTTTAAACTCCACGACACGTGCTGGAAGAAATCCTGGAACATTCCAATCGCAACCCTAGCCTGGCCTGATTTATACCTACTACTTACCTAAATGGGTTAAAGGTTTACCTATTTTGATATTTTCATTTTTACCTCTTGAAGTACCTTAATGATTTTGTGTGTGTGTGTGCTTTATTACTGCCCCACATTTTTAATGTGAGATTTTTCCCATTCAAAACATCGCTTTTTCATTTTGAAAATACTATTTGTCTTGAAAACTCCCTCCTTATTACTGTTATCATTTGAAACATCGCACATGTATTAATCGCACATTAATTAATTATGGTTTTATAAAATTGGGGGGCAGTGGTAAAGTTTTTCGCTAGGCAAAAAGGCCAGGACTTAAATTTAAACAGTATTTGAAAAAAAAAAAAAAAGGACGGTAAACCTACGGTTCTACAGTCAGATAATTTAATAATGATTAATTTTATAAATTATTAGTTTATTATGGTTACCTAGCAATATCTACATCTAGTATTTCATAAGAATGAAACTCCGTCTGTCTGGTTGTCTGTCTGACCATGCTATGCACGGCCAAACGGCTGAGTGGAGGGATCTTCTTGGATTTTTCCGAGAGGAGGCATAAGCGATTTTAAAATTTTCTGATCCCCCGAACCATGGGATGGGGGGCGGGAGGGGGTGGGAGCCCCTTTCAATGCGCAGTTTTTTCCCGAGCGCTCGATCTTCTATCCGCTGGAACATTAAAATTTGATCGAGAGCACTCCGTACGTCAGTGAGAAAGTTACGTTCCTGGACCAGTAGAACACGATGGTACATTCAAAATTGCCGAAAGATGCTCTCTTCCCGGAGAAATCAGCGAAAATATGCAGGAAATAAAATTAAAATAATCGTTCCCCGCTATGTTTTTTTCCGCCATACACCCAGCAAATGTCCATGGTTTTGGCTCGGATTGGTCTTAAAATGTTAGTTGAAGTTCCAATTTGGTCCCATGTGATGTCAGACATGAAAATGTGTTTTCCGATATCAGTGAGAAAAATGTAGACGAAAACGTTCGTTTTCGAGCTACCGCTGACCTACCTGAAACCCTGGAAATTTCGAATTTGCTGTCGCGGTGGCGGTTGGAGGGGATAATTACCGATTCTTTCAAGTGCTGCTCAATCTACAAACCTCGACCGATTTTCGTGATTCTTATTTTGTTCCATTACGAATTCAATATAGTTTGGGAACGTATGTGAGGAGTTTCAAATTTCAACACGGGAGGTGGTGAATGGAGAGGGTAACACTGATAAATCATGATGTTTCAACTATTCTCATCCAATTTTTGATTTTTTTTTCTTTTTTTGTAAATATGAATTGGGTATAGTCGCGGAACGTATATTAGTACTTTCAAATTTAACTATGGGAGGGGGTGAATGGATGGGGCAATAGTAATAAATCGTGATATTTCAACTATTCAGTTGATTATCGTGAGTATTATTATTATTTTTATTTAATTTTTTTTTTTTTCAATTATGAATTTGGGCTAGTTTTGGAAAATATGTCAGGAGTTTCAAATTTAGTTATGTATAGGGGTAAATGGAGGGGGCGCGTAAATTATGTACCTACAATGTATTGCATGCATTACTCACCAATATTTTTCTTCTTATGGATTATTGCCTACCTTCTTGTTCGAATCAAAATACCCAACAACCAACGTTTCGTCATTTTTCAGTAACATTGAGATTTTTGCTATCTTTTTGAGCTTTATTTTAGTTTAGGAAATTGAACCACCCAGTGTACCCTGAATTCAAAATTCCAACTTGCATTTTGCGTTTCACATCTTGTGAACCATTTCGGTTCCGTGACTTTCGGTCCGTACGTGGTAATTCGTTGTTCCGAACAAAACTAATAGTCCGATTTTGACTAAATATTCACGGACCGCGCAGGAAGGTTCCCAAATGAGTTTCATTGCCGTAGAACCATTAGTACCATCTGGGCATGCGCTACTTTGCATGTTATCTGGTGGAAAAAATCGAACTGATAAAGATGGAGGATAATCCATGTTTTAAAGGTAACCTACGTTGCAACTAACCTGTTTCCTAGACAAAATAATTACATTGCAACTATATCCGCCAATTCAGTAACCGTAGTTAACAGGAGATTTTAATATGTTCACCTATAATATTTATCGATCTCAGTATCATAAGTATTGATGTTAATATTGTTCATTGTCGAGAGAGCCGGTGGAAGTACTCAGATAATACCGTTCCATTAATTAAAATTAAACCAATCAAAATTCTTCATTTGACAAAAAACCTACGTTGATAGTGATAAATCGGGT
Organism: Adelphocoris suturalis; assembly: GCA_030762985.1. NCBI lineage: Eukaryota > Metazoa > Arthropoda > Insecta > Hemiptera > Miridae > Adelphocoris > Adelphocoris suturalis. The sequence continues at coordinate 120,706,511 of CM061042.1, forward strand.
AAATATAGTAATTCAATTTCGGTGAAAACCCCAATCATTTTGGTCAAGTGGTTTCGAGATGGAAATTAATCATATCTGGCCTGCAGTTTCAGTTTTATGGCGCCTACCCAAGGTTAATGAACCTTCTTTATTTTTTATTTTATAATTAAACTGTTATCATTATTCATTTTTTCACCGTCAAATGGGATTTGATTAAAGATTAAAGGAAGCATTTTTACTATTTTCTCACATGCGAGTGAATCCCAGTTCGGAAGAACATTCGGAGCAGATTCTATCGGGTAATTGGCGGTTCTCAACAACTGGTTCTGTTTGACGGGAGTCCGCTACCCGCAGAAAGAACTTCGCGATTGGCCGTGAAGATCGAAGCTCTCGTCTTTTTTTTTTCACGACGAACAAACAATTTAGCGAATAAATCAAGAATCCAGGCCGTCCGCTGAAAAGACTTGAAAGCTGTAAATATCGCTGGTTTTCGCCAAATCTAATATTAGGGTGCCTCTCCTTTCGGTGCAGCTATTATCCGGCGTGGGGTTCAAGTATACCCGCATTCCGCTGGGTCAATGTAAATAAATAGCTTGCAAGTGCGGACCTAAAATAATCTGAGAATGGTTAGAATTGGATCAGTTTGCCACTTCGTGCGTGAAGTTCAATTTTCTTAAAATACCTCCTAACCCGATAAACTTGAGCCAGGCAACTCAAACACTCTTCTGACCAGACAAGGCAATTGTTTGAAGTAGCTAAGAACAGACCCTTTTTTGTATAAAAAAAAAATAAAACGATTCGATCCCAAAACTCTGAATTATCTATTGAAATAAGCAATTTGCAAACAATTTAAAATCGCGAATTTTGAGCGAGTCCTCTCCTCCCCCCGTCTGGACTTTTGCCCTTCAAAATCATCTAGTGGCAACCAAACTTATGAATTTTGTGTCATTTTACACATGTAGATAGTTCGCGAAAACTGCCTTTTACTTTGTCCTTTAATGGGATACGGTTTGAGCAAAAACTTGCTCGAAACGAACTTTAGAAAGTATTTAACCCTGAATCGAATGAGGTTTGGCAGACATGAATTAGACCATTATTGAGGTCGCTAGGGGTTTTTAAAGGGCAAAAGTCTAGACGTCTTTAACAGATAATGATAAGCTGAGTGGCTCCTACTAGTAAGCTGTGTGAGCTAAATTCTCTCCTGTTCACCCTAGGAAGTTGAAAATTAATAGGGAGACTCAGGGACATTAAGAGAAGATTGAAATTAGGGGCTTCTCCCTTACTGCGAAAAACAGACATATCCATGATCCATGATGTTTTTCCCAGTAAGGGAGAAATTTCGTTTCTTAGGTTTCATTTGCAAGAACATTGTTCAGTTCTTCATTTAAAATTGGCTAGAACACGAATTATGTTTATCTTAAAATATAAACTGATTTATGTTAAATAATACCAATTTCTTATTTCCATAAACCAGTGGCAGCCCATATCATTACGTTTTCCCTCTCACTTAATAAAACAGCAATTGGAAAGTCAATTTAAGAATTAAAACGATCTTAGGTGACAGCAGCATTTATGTGAATGAGCGATGGATTGTTCGGAGGCTAATCTAATAGTCGGTAAAGTCACGTCACGCCACGTGATGAGAGGGCTAATGATGATGAACTTTTTTTCAAAGCCCACCTCACGAGCCCATCACCAAAATAATAGTACGTACGACTAATATCAATTCTTATTTCGTATCGGATGTGATTACCAATCACGTTTCGAAGAACTGTTGGATACGCACTTAACAAAAGTTTCAGGGTTTATTTTTATTTAGTGGTTTAAGCCGCACCTCAACCATAAAAGTCATTAGCGTCATTGAACAAAGTGTCCAAAGGGACACTGCAAGTGGCACGATTCCAAGGGAGGTCATGCTACCCTCCACCACCAAAAGGAGTGCCATCACGGACTCCACTGGCAAATCGGAGGAAGATAAAATAAGGGGTACAGTGATGACCACTGTTTAGCCCCTAGAGCGGATAAAAACCTCAAAAATGAAATAATACAACTAAGATTAGATCTATAGGCAAATAACTAAATATATGTTACTATATATAATCGCCAAAGTGAGATAAAACTATGACTAGATTGTACAAAAATATATCACAGATCAGATATCACAGTTCGTAATAGAGCTCAGCGGCTCTCAGATACGACAACAGGGACTGGACCTTGTCTGTTCTAGATAAAACGTCAACCGACTGAGGAGGCCGTTGCTGGACTCGGAGGTCTATAAGGTATGGGCAGTACTCCAGGGAGTGGCGGATGGACAGATCACCGCCACACCTTGCGCACACAACATCTCGAGCTCCTGCGCTAAGCAGGTGTCTGTGAGTAAGACGGGTATGGCCAGAGGCAACCCGGTTGACCACTATTCGGTCCCTCCTTGGAAGTAGGGTTACGAATAGGCCCACCGGGCACAAGTCCTGCAGGACACCATGCGTAAAGGCAGCATATCGATGGAGTTATCACCAATGACTTTCCTCAGTTTCAGGTTCCCTTGTTCGAAACATTCAATGATTTTAAACTTTCATTTCTATACTAAAGAAGATGGAAAACCTGAGGTTATTCTAGCAGAATAATGTTTGGGTGTTAGGTGTGTTTCTTACAAAATCAAAAATTCCGCCTACATGTAGCGTATCGGTTTTTTTAAAACGTTTTTAGCGAATTTTTATAGAAAATGAAGCTATTGCAAGGTATCGAAATTCAAGAATGCAATTTATAAATAATAAAACTAAATTCCAACGACTAGCGAACGATTTTTGAACGATGATAAATGCCTATGATACAGTTCCGTAGCAACAATTTGGTTGTAAGCGATAATCATCAGAAAAGTAAGCAAGGTATCGAAATTCAAGAATACAATTTATAAATAATAAAATTTGCCATGGAAATCCGTTTTATGGCATTCATTTCTAGATCTTAAAATGCTTTTGGTGGTTTATGAATATACATAGGTATGTACAGTCACATACCAATTTAACCACCAGTCATTTCACCAATAAAAATTTCATCAAACGACTAGACATTTGATCAAACGCCTATACATTTCATAATGCGTCAAGGCGTTTGATTAAATGACGCTGTTTAGTCATTGAATTTCACGAAATGTTTATTGACCTTTTATCATCGAGTGTCTAGATAAATATCGTGAAATTTATATTTTCGGGATAGGTACTTGTATTGCATGCAACAGCAACAATTTCTGCATACCTGGTGTAAGCTATATTTTTCAAGATAATTCAAAACTTTTCAATGATCTATATTTATGATAGGTAACGAGGAAGCTGTGCCACACCAAACTTGGCGGACTTTTTTTAAAACGTTTTTAGCGAATGTTTATAGAAAATGAAGCTATTGCAAGGTATCAAAATTCAAGAATGCAAAGTAGAAGTTGGTATCCACATCCGGTAGAGTGGAAGTCTAAAACGTGTCGGGAACGGCGGTGAAGGAGCAGTGGTGAGGGTGAGGAGGCGCAGCGAGCACGAGCGGAGGGTCATTGTCAGAGACGCACGTTAGGTCGGCAGACGTACGTTAGGTGGGTACTTGGCTCAGGAGTTTGGAAGCTCACGAAAGACTCGAAAGTGGGACGAGGGGTGGAGAAAGCCACGGACTTTTACTAGCGAGCCGTTTTGCCTCCAAGGCTATCGCTAGATCGCTTGGCTGTGGGAATCGTCGCCCAGGGACTCCGGCGTGGCGCAATGGATGAAAACGGCTCACGCCAAAAACTAATCCACCGACAGGTAGACGTAGAACTTGGGTAGTTACAGTAGTAATCTAGAGAAGGCATCTTGGGGACGAATCTTGTAGATTTCAATAACGCAAAATCAAGGAAATTATGACTTTAGTATCCTTGAGTCTCGCATCCCATCACCTTGGCGCTGGTAAAAAGTGAGTGAGAGCAAGAGTGTTACATCTCAATCATCTCTGATGTACCTACTTGATAGATGGAGGAGTGAAGCATGCAATATACTCCGCCATCCATAAATGAAATTATTTTCCTATTACTGACATCAAAATATATATACTTACTCACATAATACCGGTTGTTTAACTCCTCTACATCTCTCTATTATAAGATTGATTCTATTCACAAATAACACTGAAATCTTTGAAAAGGGTAAATACGTGCACGATGTACACGCCACTCTCAAGGAAAGAAATGAATTCCCCGAAAGGTAGTACAAAGATGCTGCAGTCAGTTACAAAAACATTTTCAGCATTACATCAAATTTGCGCATTCTGAAATCAAACATAGGCTTAAGCAAATGTGCGCCACAGAACATAGAATAGAATTCAAACAAGTTTAGATATAGAATAGATATAGAATAGAGTTCAATTCAGTCAATTCTATGTTCTGTGATGTACGCCTACTCCATCGCTCTAAACAGGACTCCACTAATCCAGGTAAATTTCCCATCACGCAAACCTCATAAAATATGAAAGTAAAACAGCAGCATCAGCGACTTTTAAATTTATAATAGTTCTTATAAACTTTTCAAATTAAGACTGTAGACAAGGCTTGCTGAAATGGAAATTAGACATCAAATTCACGGACTTCAAAACAATATTCTTGGTATGAACCAATCAGAATTTATAACTCAAGGCACGCCACAATAAATTCATACGACAAAGGCTCACGTTATTCTTCCTCAACTTTACACTTTTACGAATTCTAGGCTTGCTGTTGTGAGATTTTAGTGTAAAGCCAAGTTCCATGTTGGCCCGTATCAATTTCGTAGCATTCGAATCAGCCCTACAGTCTGCGATGCACAAATGTGGAATACGTCGAATCACTGTAACTCTTGACCCAGTAGTATAAATTGGCCCTAACTTAATTGGTAGTTCGGGGTAAGACCCATATTTCTTATGAATTTCGTTTTAGAAACTAACATTAGCAACGAATTTTGAGAAGACATTTACAGAAATCAATTTTAGCGAGAAAGTGAGAACACAGCACCATCCATAAGTTTTCCTATGATCACTATAGCAAATTACAGAAACTCGTCAGCACTAATTCCGTCAGTATTAAAATCGTCGTTTGGAGATCCCCGAGCCCTTTAAAAATAATTATTAGAAGGGGGGGGGGGGGGGGGGGGTATTCACTGTTTACGAATCACCTCAGTTTTTATCCACCTTAAAATTATGATTCGATTAAAAAAACCTGGTTTTTTGGTAGTGCCTTACTCTTGGGTATAAAAACTCAACTCTCAAAAACGGTTTTAGCCGCTTCTAGTGATCTAAATGCACTTCACCAACTACAGAACGAGATAAGGCAGGCAGGTTGAAGATCAGATCGAAATCCGTATTATGGAATTTTCCAAATGATCTTATTTTTAGCCCATCAGACCCATTTTGAGGACATCCAGATTCTCAATACAGTTCAATTACTGAGAACTAGGTAATATGAAAGCAACTAACGGGTCATTCCATGTCAATTCAACACACCCAATTTACCTCACCATATTAGATTTTGCTCAAATTCGGTATACTCATAGTAGGTGTTGAGACTAAGAAAAATACCAAATTTTAAATTTTAATCTCAAACCGTTTCTTAAATATGGCTATGTAAAACTTACAAAATCTCGCCAAAAAACCATGAACGGATTTTATACTATTCGCTCTACGAACTGTCCTAATTGAGCTAGAGAGCTGGGGGAGGTTTCATTTTGCAGCTTTTTTTATGCTCTTTCCAGTGATATACAACAGGACATAGGTTCTAATAACAAAAATGTTGTCAAAATACAAATTAAAATTTTGATTTAATTTTTTTCCAAAAAGTACATAATTTAAAATTTTCAAAATATTCCTATAAATACTTAGTACTGTTGTAAACAATGTGACAAAATATAAATATGGGGTGATGATGGGTTCATTGTTAAAAAAAAATATTCCTGACACTAGTTTTCCACTAATAGCCCAGTTTTGACTAAATAATAAACTACTTTTACCAAAGAGGTGAGCTATTTAATTAAATATATAAAGGAATACTATGTATAAAGGTAAAAAATATCAGAAATATTAATTCAAAATACTATCTTGTTAAAACAAAACCAATAACCATAGATATACTCCAATACAAATTAAGTTATTTCGGTTGTTTACTTTAATTTTATACAGTTTAAACCAAGTTAAACAAAGCCTATTAATTAGTAAAACAATAATCTTGAACATTTCTATAACAATGAATTTGAAAAAGGTATGAAAATAGTCTACCTAAATACTCGTAGTTATGTAATAATTCTGGTACAAACAGATTAATCAAAATTTACATAATATTGTACATATTTATGATGATGAAGTAGGTATACGAGTAAATGTAACACAATTGGTGCAGTACTAACGATAATGTTTAAACAACTATCTAGATTAACACTAACCTGAGGAAAAATTAAGTTTTGAGTTGACAGCAGTTTCCCTAAACATTATCTCAGTTTACGGAATTACATTTTGTAAAAGCCAGTTGGGTTTTCGCTAAGATCGCTTTCAGCTAGATTTACTTTTTTTTTTTTTTTTTTTTTTTTTTTTTTTTTACTTTTTTTACTCTTAGTTACATTTAGTTACCAACTCGTATACCTACTTCATCATCATAAATATGTACAATATTATGTAAATTTTGATTAATTTGTTTGTACCAGAATTATTACATAACTATTTAAGTAGACTATTTTCATACCTTTTTCAAATTTATTGTTATAGAAATGTTCAAGATTATTGTTTTACTAATTAATAGGCTTTGTTTAACTTGGTTTAAATTCTATAAAATTAAAGAAAACAACCTAAATAACTTAATTTTTATTGGAGTATATCTATGGTTATTGGTTTTGTTTTAACAAGATAGTATTTTGAATTAATATTTCTGATATTTTTTACCTTTATACATAGTATTCCTTTATATATTTAATTAAATAGCTCACCTCTTTGGTAAAAGTACGTAATATGTTTATTATTTAGTCAAAACCTGGCTATTAGTGGAAAACTAGTGTCAGGAATATTTTTTTTTAACAATGAACCCATCATCACCCCATATTTATATTTTGTCACATTGTTTACAACAGTACTAAGTATTTATAGGAATATTTTGAAAATTTTAAATTATGTACTTTTTGGAAAAAAATTAAATCAAAATTTTAATTTGTATTTTGACAAAATTTTTGTTATTAGAACCTATGTCCTGTTGTATATCACTGGAAAGAGCATAAAAAAAGCTGCAAAATGAAACCTCGCCCAGCTCTCTAGCTCAATTAGGACAGTTCGTAGAGCGAATAGTATAAAATCCGTTCATGGTTTTTTGGCGAGATTTTGTAAGTTTTACATAGCCATATTTAAGAAACGGTTTGAGATTAAAATTTAAAATTTGGTATTTTTCTTAGTCTCAACACCTACTATGAGTATACCAAATTTGAGTAAAATCTAAAATGGTGAGGTAACATTTAAATTTAAAGTGTGTTGATTTGACATGGAATGACCCTAACAATCGTTAGCGACCAAGTTTATAAGTATTTTGTTTACATAATAATGATGACACAGGACACCTGGAAACTGTGACTGTGTTCAGCGTCCTTACCAAAAATATCGACTAGGTACTATCAATTTTCGGGTTGCAAAATTTGTAAATTTACTTGTTTGGGTCTTAAACATCATATGTAAATAATATATTCTACTTTTCCTAACTTTTTCCTACCACAGCATGTAAGTACTAAATAACTTCGAATTACGAAAATAAGGTCTTATTTTGTTCTCTCTATCCTAAATCTGAACTCAGGCAATATATTATACACCTAACATGATTTTCAATAAAGCGTTTTGTTACCAGAGGTACTGAAGAATTTTCATAGTTATTTTTTGTTTGCTCAATAGAAAGATCTGAGCAAGAGCTTTCCGAAAAGGTGTCATATAATGGGTATCAACCAGTGAAACGGTTCATGAGCCGTGAATCTCATGATTCATTTGCCCTATGACGTCAAAGATCCCCAGCTTCCTCTTTCCCTACTACGTCACGCGTAACCTTCCTTCCCGTATATTGGCCAAACTGAACGGTCTTTTGAGCTAAAAATTGTTACATGGCGGTTTTCAAGAGCGCTAAATTCGAATCTAAGGTCAAAAGTGTGAAATTCCAACACATGAAAGTTCTCATTGGTATTTTATGTAATGTTTAGTTACTCAACTACTGTGAATAGTAATTTCAAAACGCAACAAGACAAGATTTTTATGCGGTTTTGTAATACTGAACGACTTATCCTTACATTTTAGTCGATTTGGGTCGGACTGTATAATTACTTAGTACTTACATTTATTATACCTCCTGAGAAGATTAATCTGTTCCGTTCCTTTTACCTATACCTACTCGAGAGCAAACCTCCGACTATAATTTATAAGGAATAAACGAATCCTGCATATCTGAAAACATTATGCAATGTGCAAGTGTGTGATGGACATTTTGTCAGAGCACTAAAATATCGTCTAAAACAGCGGTTTTACTCATGAACTTTGATTGTACGATGGCCTCACTTCAGATGTTTTGCAATTTGCTGAACAATTGAAAGGACTCGTTTATAGTGTGGGATTTATCACACCTGAACCAACTCATTCTATGTGCTAAGTGGCCCGTAGATCGGGCGAACAATCGTTCCTAATTATGGCGAACAAGGGGTAGGTATATACATATATAGTAAGCAAATGTAGGCTACGTTATCTGCCAATGCGATGCGTTTCGTTTTCTGTGAAACATGCAGTTTTATAGACAATTACTTCAGGGTTGTGTAATAGGGCGTTAGTGCTAGAGTTCTGGGAATGTGTAGCAGTACTGCAGTTTTCTGGTACATTTTGATCGTCAGTGGATACCCTAAATACAAGACTAACTAGACTTGATCTCATACACACATTACTTCGAACGCTTGAATCATAAAACTTGCTTATCTATGAACTGGATAATATTATCTACGCCAAGCCCGCTCTACCCTACATCGACTGTCAACCTACAACTATTTATAGAGTGAAGGTGAGAATAATCCTATGATTGTGAACTAGAAGTTCATTTGGCACTCAGAAAATTCATTACACGTATAACCTTCTGTGCGGTTACTCGCTCATTTAGGCTGCAAATGTTAAGAGATATGTAGTTTCTATAAGAGTAATTTATGGATTTCGTTTTTCTTCCCTGTCACAAGGGCCCAAGAATCAGCGGAATTCATAACCTACCATACAAACCAGCCCCTTCATCAAAGCTTCATCTCGCATTTCAGCGTAGCAAATTATACTAGGGAAATTAAGCTAATATAGGTACCTTAATTGGTCCTAGATGGTTTCACTCACCTTATCGAGGTGACAACAGCAATCAACTTGTCGTCGTTAACCAGCTACTCCACGCAGAGTCAATTACAAAGGTCAGCATATTATGTTGATTAGGAAACAGATATCAGACTTCACACTTCCTCCATAATCAGCTAAATGGCAAACTATCCCTGATCATCTCTCCTAAATATCGTTGAATGTGCCGAGAGAAGCTAATGTGCTCGTGAAGCCTTTGAATTGACTTTTATCATGGTTAAAATCATTGATTAAGTCACCACTATCAAACTCAAATTTAACCTCGTTTCACCTCTCCATGATTCATTTCAAAAGTTAAGAGTATTGTTATAGGTAGAATATTATTGAACTTACGTTTTTCTTGTAAATACATGTTTTACACATTAACAAACTAGTTTTTAGTTCATTTGTTATGCTTAATATTATGTGTTTTTAAGGGTAAAACTAGGTAAAATTCGATTGTAATGGAGGTGGAGAGATCTGCGAGTGTTACCATTCGATTCAGCGTGAAAAAATATGTAGAAACCGACCCCAAACTAGTATTTTCTTAGGGGGTCTTTTTTCTCGGAAACCCTCGAATTCATAGAAAAAACCACGTTTTTCAGCATACAAACATACTTTTCTCCCCCAATTAACAAAGTAAAATAAAAATTGACTACACCGTTGGAAAGCTGGGATTGTGATGCAACTTTTAGGCTTACAGCATGAAAATTTCCATCCAGGACGTTTCGAAAGACAAACTTTGAAGAAAGTGAAAATTTTCGGAATTTTACAAATTTTTCACTTACGGATTTTTTTCACCCGTTCATTCCATTTAAAAAAATTTAAAAAGTCATTAAGGAGATAGGAAATCTTACGCTCTTTTCAACGGTATAATTAGATTTGAGTTTTGACTGAACATTTAGGGAATTATGACAGTTTTAGTGACACAAAGCCGAAAACGCGAAAAAATTTTAAAAGTGAAAGAAGTGGACTTTACAGTGAATTAAAACATATATGTTACATGACAAAAAAGTCACAAATTAGTTGTAGAATCGAACCCCTGGCCGGTGGTGCGCCCGAAACTGCGACACCCTCTATACTACTCTATACTACAACGGGGCCAAAGTATTTCCCGGTGAAGAGATCCCGTCCTCAGTTTGGCCTCGAATGCGATGCGGTTGATACGCCTAGTTACGGCCTTCAAGTTTATCATAAACGCCGATGCTCAATAGATTGAGAGAAGATAATAATATTGCCTTGACGGAAAATTGTCCAAAATTCGGGAATTGATGATAATCTTTAGTAGGTACCATGATCCGTATAAACCGGCGCTGTTTGTATCCAACTTCGCTTCCGAGTCTACATCTATAGGTAGCGGAAACATTGTTTTCACTTTCAGGAGAAAACAAATTTTGGTCTCCGAAATCAAAATTTCCACTCGCATTTTACTTTTTAGACCATTTTGAACAACTTTGGTTCCGTGTCTGTGTGTGTGTCTGTCGTGTGTCCGCAAATCCTTGTAACAAGCTTATTTTCCACAGTTTTCATCCGATTTGGATGAAATTTTCAGGGAATGTGCGGGCTACGGTGTAGACGGTACCCTATCAGTTTCATTGTTCCCGACTCAATACTTCACTCTGCGCATGCGCAAACGTAAATTCCATCAAGCACCACTTTCTCACACCCTAGTCGCCCGATCTAGCTCAAATTTGGATGATAGTTGGGAAATAACGATTTGATCATCCCATATCAATTTCAACATGATTGTATCATTAATAGCTACTGCGCATGCGCCAATGTGAAATTCTTGTAACGACCTTAATTTTCACAGTTTTCATCCGATTTTGATGAAATTGTCAGTGAATGCACGGGTTAGGTTGTAGATGGTCCCTACCTATTTCATTGTTCTACTCATCAGTTCATTCTGCGCATGCTCGAACGTAAATTACATTGAGTATACCTAATTTTTTTGTTTCTTAATTGACCAATTATGACGTTTTACGCTACTTTTTGATTTCTCTATTCAAATGTTGTTTTGTACCTAAGCAAGAGCCTGCTGTTTGTTTTAAGCTAAAACCCTCCCTACAGTACGAATGGTAAAAATGGTAATGATAGCACAATGAGGCTCCTGGTAACTACTATGGTACCCTAGTTTCCTAATAATACCTCATGTGCCTAAGTGGACTGTATTTTTAGGTATTATTGCACTATAATAACCAATGACTAGAAAGTGTGATAATTTGATTAGGATAATTGAATAAATATGTGAGTATAAGTAGCTTGTGAAGATTTATTAAACAGTAGGTATGTACCTACGTGAGGTAACTTGTTGAGATGAAGTTTCCTACCTATAGAGTGGCCACAGAAGAAAGAAGATATAGGTAACAGATAAGTATCACAGATATTAAATAAGTTCAGAAATGTTCATTCCATAGGTGAAGAGGTAGGTAGATAGATGAAGAATGAAGGCCCAACTCCCAGTAAGGTAGGTAGAAGATAGGTAGTTGTAGAAGGTAGGTAGGAAGAATTGATACAGCCAAACAGACCTTAAGGTGAACTGAAGATAAAGATGCAATAAAGAAAGATCTCACCACAATTATCTCTTAATCCTGAGCTGGAGATCGATCAGCATGCAGGTGGCACTGATTGGAAAATGATGAACCAACCAAGTACAAGTAGATATGTGGCAGTATCCACACCGGCAGCAATTCCCAGTGATATTTCGGGAAGGTTGAAGAAATATGCAGCGATTTGGTACCAAAATCGAACCGGATAACTGTTAATAACGCACGGATGTTATAGGATACTATTTGAATGATGATAAAAGGTCTGAATTTAACGGTTGAACGAAGTGTAATGGCGGATAGAACAAGGCAGGTTCCAGTCAGGGATGCAAGGTGAATCAGCTGATGCGGGTGTTGAGAACACAAAATCACAACTCATTCACAGTCACTTGTAACAATATAAATAATACAAAAAAAAGGGCATACAAAATTTCCTACATTAATTTAAAATATGAAAAACTAGGATACACATAAATAATTGGTACAAGCTGACCCTACCAAAGAGATATACGGAGGGAGGATATAAGCCCAATGTAACTGCCACTAATAGAAGGAATCCAATCCCGTAGGCACTGGAAAGGCCTATCACGGCTTATCATTGTTATGATATTTTTCCCTAATGAAACAACAGATATTAATTGCAGTTGATGAATATATTGAATCAGTGTGAAGTGATGAAAAAACGGATATTATGAAGGAAAAATAGGTATAGGTGAAGTGATATAATGTGATGGTGGAATGGAGGAATGCGGATTTCATCTGAACGGTTGCAGGTAAAGTCTTCGTATATGATTGCTTGTGTTGCTGATTTGTAAACGATGTTTTACAACCATACTCCCCCCAATCAGCAACTAAGGGCAAGAGTATGTACAACTTCTTACAATGATGACAGATGAAGAGGTATGAGCTTGACAACTGGTCGTTTGTATGTTCCATGGGCAGTTTTGAGTGTCACCACTCTTACAACACTGTCCGCACCAGGGTGCACCTCAATGACTCGGGCCATGGGCCAACGAGAGACTGGAAGATTAGAGTCGCTGATGAAGACCAAGTCGCCGACATCAAGGTTTGGTGTCTTCTTTGTCCATTTGCCTCGATCCTGCAATCCTCTCATATATTCCTCAGTCCACCTATGCCAAAAGAACTGGATTCGTTCACGGACCAGTTCCCAACGCTTGAGGCGATTACTAGGGACGTCTGTGAGGTCAAACTCTGGAAGGGCATTAAGAGGATGACCAAGGATGAAGTGGCCCGGAGTGAGGGTCTCCAAGTCCTCAGGTGCATCGGATATGGGCTGCAGAGGTCTGGAATTGAGTATGCATTCCACCTTGGCAAAGATGGTAGCCAACTCCCAGCAGGTGAATGGTTGGTTGCCCACCGTCTTAAATATCAACGACTTAGCCGCCTTTACTGCAGACTCCCAGCTGCCACCAAAATGAGGAGAGAGTGGTGGGTTAAACTTCCATTGGATGGACAAGTGTGAAGTGCTGTTGATGATTGCTGAGGTGGTCTCCTCATCATGGAACCACTTGAAGACATCCTTCAGGTAGTTAGCTGCTCCTACAAAATTGGTGCCGCAGTCTGAGTACATAACAGATGGCAGACCTCTTCTGGAGACGAAACGGTCGAATGTGTCCAAAAACTCTGCGACTGATAGGCCAAGAGCGAGCTCAAGGTGGACGGCTCTGCTGGTCATGCATATGTAAATGCACAGATATGCTTTACGGACACCTGAGTTCCTGCGAAGGGTCTCACGACACAAGAAGGGGCCTGCAAAGTCTACTCCTGTGTGCAAAAATGGACGCACTGCCTTGAAACGTGATGCAGGAAGGTTCCCCATCAGTGGTGACAAGACGTGCTTGGAGTATCTTATACAGGTTACGCATCTGTGCTTGACAAATCTCACCAAATTTCTAGCTGCAGGAATCCAATAGTCATGTCGGATGCTGACAAGCAAGGCGGTTGGACCCACATGATGATTCTGACGGTGATACAGGTCTACAACCAAGGTGGTAAGATGGGATCGAGAGGGTAACAAGATTGGTTGCCGTTGAGATTCAGGCAAGGGGGCATTGCGCAGGCGCCCACCCACACGCAACAGTCCTTCCTTGTCAACAAAAACTGCCAACCGACGAAGATCATGGGGTAAACTGTCAGGATTTATATTATTGGCAAAAGGTTCAGGATAATAAACATGTTGTACAAGCTGGATAGAATGAAGTTTTGCTCGGTGAAGTTCAAATGGTGATAATGGGCCAGTGGATCTTGCACATCTATGTCGTTTAGGAATACGACAATTAATTATAAAGCGCTTAACATACGCTAATACTCGGATCATCTTAGTAAAGGATGAATACCGTTCAGTGAAATGCATAAATTCAGAACTGTCCTTAACAGTGATAAGTGAGAATGCAGCATGTTTCATTTCAGGTACAAAGACGTTGGAGGTATCTGTTGATATTGGCCAAGAGTCAATGGGTTCATAACACCAGGCCGGCCCTGACCACCAGAGGTCACTAAAGCCAAGTGCATTGGGAGACAAACCCCTGGACCCAATATCTGCAGGGTTGTCCGAACCACGGACATGATGCCAAGAGCTTAGATCGGTGATATCCAGAACTTGCTGCACACGGTTAGCAACGAAAGTTTGGAGAAGATATGCTGGGGTCTTCAACCACGCCAGTACTATGGTGGAGTCGGTGAAGCAGAACACATCTTGGATGTCAAGAGTTTGCCTCAGACGATAGAGAGACTCTATGATACGAGCTAGAAGCAGTGTTCCACAAAGTTCCAAACGTGGAACGGTGAGTGATTTTAATGGAGCCACTTTGGTTTTGGCCTTGAGCATAGTTAATGAGACACAATCACCTTGAGAAGCTCTCAAGTAGACTACACCACAATAACCTTTTTCTGAAGCATCAGAAAAGCATATGAGTTGATATGTGGAATTAGGATGTGGAAATTGTCGAGGTATTGCGATGGACTCCAGGGATGGAAGCTCTGCTATGAACCGGTTCCATGTTGCCATGATTTCATTTGAAACCTCCTCGTCCCAACCAATCTTCTGTTTCCAAAGTTCTTGGAGGATGCACTTTGCCTGGAAAATGACAGGTGTCAAATATCCTAGGGGGTCAAACAGACGCGCTATCACTGACGAGATGCTTCGCTTGGTACAGGTGTTCGGTGGAGGGGTTACATGATATGAGAAAGTGTCATTGGCTGGATTCCACTGCATACCTAATATTTTGGTGATAGAAGGCTCCTCGGAATGTATTTCCACTGGTGATTGGGTTATGGTAGTGTTTTCCAACAATGGAAGGTAGTTGGTATGCCATTTATCCAACTCAAAACCACCCTTAGACAAGAGATGGATCAGTTGATGCTTCAAATTGAATAGACGTTCAGGTGTGTCTGCTCCATAAGCAATATCATCCACGTATGTGTGGTGCAACAACGCGGAAGATGCATCAGGAAAATCACTGCCCTCATCCATCACAAGTTGATGAAGGACACGCTGTGCTAGATATGGTGAGCAGCGTTGACCATATGTGACAGTGTTGAGATCATAATATTGCACAGGCTGCGATGGGTCTGATCTCCAGGCAATCTGCTGGTAGCAATGGTCTTCTGGCCTTACTAAAATTTGACGGAACATCTTAACAATGTCACATGTCAAGACATATTTATAGCAATGGAAATGCAAGACTATGTCACAGATATCAGCTTGCAACTTTGGACCACTGAATAGATGATCGTTTAGTGATCCAGCAGGTGTTCGGAAACTGGCATCGAAGACAACACGAAGTTTTCTGGAACCGTCAGCACAGGTCTTGAAAACAGGATGGTGTGGTATCAGATACTTAGGTTCAGAGCAGGTAGGTGACATATGGCCCAATGATATATATTCATCCATGAACTTGTGGTACTCATCATGGAGTTCCTGGTCCTTAGCAAACTTTCGCTCCAGTGAGCAAAGGCGGCCGATCACCTTATTAGATTCTACAGGGAGTGTAGGAGCATGACCTGTCTTGAAGGGCAAGGCCACAATGTAACGCCCATCATGGGTCCTCTGATGGGTTTCAAGAAAGTGCTTCTCGCAGGCAATGTTCTCCTGCGACTCATGAGGTCGTACTGATGAAGGTTCCTCAACCTCCCAGAAACGCTCGATCAAGTGTGAAATGTCTGAACGAGTCAGCAACGACACTCCAGTAGTTGACGTGTCACAAGCATACCGCCCAAGGACAGTATATCCAAAAACAGTATTCATCAATCGTGGTCCATGATCATGGATAACCACAGGTGTCCCAGTTACAATATCCGGGTACAGATCCGCACCTATAAGGAAAGAGATAGGGCCAGGTATGGTGAAACTCGGGTCACTCAATGAGTATGATTTATAGTCTAGCCAAATATCCGAATCTAATGAGATTTGCGGCAAAGGTGGGGTGATTGTGGGAACCACAACTGCTTCGGTTTCAAGAGGTGATGATGCAGAAGGAGCACAGAAGGTAATTGCCACCTTTCCCTTTACATTTTTGAGAGGTGAGTGGTTGACACCAGAAATATTATGGCAGAAAGGTCGGGTGGTTTGACCTAATTGCTTGGCACAATCTTCAGTTATGAAGGAGAACATACTTCCTGGGTCAAGCAGGCCTCTAAAACTATGGATCTTTCCATTCAGACCCTTGATGGCTGCAACAACAGTACCCAGTAAAACTGCCTGCGGTTGTGCAGACGTACTTGCACCAATGAAGCCTGGTGGTGGATTACTGGAGGATGGAACTGGTTGGCTGTTAGGAGTTGACTGCGGAAGGTGGAGTTCAGTGTGGTGTCTACCTTCACATTCTTTACATGAGAACTTTGATGTACATTCCCTGGTACGATGGAAAGGGTGCAAACAGTTTCGGCATCCCTGAAACTGCTTCAGCATATCCAAGCGTTGCTGGGGTTGAGCCGCCTTAAACTGTTGGCAAGACAAGATGGAATGAGGACCCTTACAAACAAAGCAGACCATGTCCTGAGAGCTATTGAGCCTGCCAGGTTTCACTTGCTGACCGGCAGTAGATTTGGAGGTATGTGCAAGGAGTGCAGAGTGGGGTTGGTGGTTCCGAGACCAACCAAACCTATTGGGATTTTTATTGGCCTTACCAGAAGATTTGGGATCTGGTTTGGAAAGGGCACTCGAAGTGCTAAGCTTGCCGACAGGTTCCTGGGTTATCCTAAGTACATGGCACCGACCCTGAATGAACTCCTCCAAAGCCTCATAAGTAGGAAAGTCAAACCCAATACTATCTATTTCAAAGGCCTCACGGGTGACAGGGTCCAATCCTCGAAGAGCCAACTCACACAAAAGGTAGTTCTCCAAATTGGGAATGCCTAGATTTTTGAGGGATGTAATGCTTTCCATCACTCCAGAGAGATACAACTGGAGAGATGCATAAGTAGGTTTTCCAGGTGATGGTTTAAAAGACAACAAACGCTCAAGATGGGTACAAGCGATTTTACGTTTGTCATCATAAACCTTAAGAAGAGCTTCCCAAGCCTGCTCAAAGTTTTCCTCGAACATCGGTATATGTTTGATGACGTCATACGCTGGGCCCTGAAGGTAGCTCACCAGATAATGAAACCGTTCTGCAAGGGATAGTGAAGGTTCGGTTTTGATTAGAGACGTAAAAAGTTGTTTAAACGCTGGCCACTGGGAAAAGTCGCCACTGAAGGTTTTGATGGGTATCTTCGGCAGAATGGCACGTGGGCGCTGAGCCGCTGACAGCTGACTCGCATCAAGGGCAGGAAGAGAGGAACGCTCAGGAGGGGTTGTGAGAGAAAGGATATGGATTTCATAACCCTTAGCCTCATAATACTGAAGCTTGGTGTCCTCAAGCAATCTATAATCTCCTTCTGTAGGAAATGCTGAATTAGGGTGAGTATCAGCATACTCTTCAGCTTCGTTCCATTTGGCTTGAAACTTGGCAAGAAGAGTGTCTAAGCATGAAGCCATACCCCTAAACACCATTCGATCAGCTTCGAGAGTAAGAGCAGTGAGCCCCCTATTCCTAACCATTTGGATCTCACGGGCAGCAAACTCAAGTGCCGACCTGATTTTCACTAGACCCCTAAGCGTCACATTACTATTGCCATTACCCCCAAGGAGATCTCCGCCATCCATGGCTACTTATAATAGATGACTAGATGGTGATTAGAAAAATAGATTTTGATAAATATAACAATGCAATAAAGAACACAACAATAAATGAGTAATAAATATATAAATAAATAATAAACCTACCTAAATATCACAGAAAATTCAAATATGTTACCTCACACAAAATATCACAGACTGGTTATTTATCACAGTGCAATGTACAAACTAGTACTTATCCGTCTCGATCGGACCAAACAATGTTTTGTACCTAAGCAAGAGCCTGCTGTTTGTTTTAAGCTAAAACCCTCCCTACAGTACGAATGGTAAAAATGGTAATGATAGCACAATGAGGCTCCTGGTAACTACTATGGTACCCTAGTTTCCTAATAATACCTCATGTGCCTAAGTGGACTGTATTTTTAGGTATTATTGCACTATAATAACCAATGACTAGAAAGTGTGATAATTTGATTAGGATAATTGAATAAATATGTGAGTATAAGTAGCTTGTGAAGATTTATTAAACAGTAGGTATGTACCTACGTGAGGTAACTTGTTGAGATGAAGTTTCCTACCTATAGAGTGGCCACAGAAGAAAGAAGATATAGGTAACAGATAAGTATCACAGATATTAAATAAGTTCAGAAATGTTCATTCCATAGGTGAAGAGGTAGGTAGATAGATGAAGAATGAAGGCCCAACTCCCAGTAAGGTAGGTAGAAGATAGGTAGTTGTAGAAGGTAGGTAGGAAGAATTGATACAGCCAAACAGACCTTAAGGTGAACTGAAGATAAAGATGCAATAAAGAAAGATCTCACCACAATTATCTCTTAATCCTGAGCTGGAGATCGATCAGCATGCAGGTGGCACTGATTGGAAAATGATGAACCAACCAAGTACAAGTAGATATGTGGCAGTATCCACACCGGCAGCAATTCCCAGTGATATTTCGGGAAGGTTGAAGAAATATGCAGCGATTTGGTACCAAAATCGAACCGGATAACTGTTAATAACGCACGGATGTTATAGGATACTATTTGAATGATGATAAAAGGTCTGAATTTAACGGTTGAACGAAGTGTAATGGCGGATAGAACAAGGCAGGTTCCAGTCAGGGATGCAAGGTGAATCAGCTGATGCGGGTGTTGAGAACACAAAATCACAACTCATTCACAGTCACTTGTAACAATATAAATAATACAAAAAAAAGGGCATACGAAATTTCCTACATTAATTTAAAATATGAAAAACTAGGATACACATAAATAATTGGTACAAGCTGACCCTACCAAAGAGATATACGGAGGGAGGATATAAGCCCAATGTAACTGCCACTAATAGAAGGAATCCAATCCCGTAGGCACTGGAAAGGCCTATCACGGCTTATCATTGTTATGATATTTTTCCCTAATGAAACAACAGATATTAATTGCAGTTGATGAATATATTGAATCAGTGTGAAGTGATGAAAAAACGGATATTATGAAGGAAAAATAGGTATAGGTGAAGTGATATAATGTGATGGTGGAATGGAGGAATGCGGATTTCATCTGAACGGTTGCAGGTAAAGTCTTCGTATATGATTGCTTGTGTTGCTGATTTGTAAACGATGTTTTACAACCAAATGTCAATGATCTATAAATTCATGAAATGTAAACGAGGAAGGTATGAGCCACACCCAACTTGGAAGACGTTTTTCCCCTTATATTAACCCACGGAATTTTACTACCGAGGTCTCACTCTTCTATCCATACATTTATTCTTACTTGGGTGATGCTGGTATTTTGTAATATAAAACCATCGAAATGACCCCAGCGCTACCTAACCAATGGGGCCAACCAATCGTATATAATTTATACCCACAAAAAGTAGGTTCGTAACTGATGAAAGTTCCATAAAAATCTTCCAAACGAAATATCCGTGTAAATATATAGTATTATTAATATTATATATATATATATATATATATATAAATATATATATATATATATATATATATATATATATATATATTTTACGTTATAAATAATCTAGTTTGTGTACGTTGTCGTTATGTTCGCTCAAGTCCTTTCTCTACCTAGAAAAATTATAACAAGCAAAAAAAAAAAAAAAAAAAAAAAATCTTGCGCCTGAAGGCACGAGTAATGAGCGTAAACTACATTTTTACGTTTTCGACATAGAAATGTGCTAGTCACTCAGTTGATCCAGAGTGCTTCAGACTTTATAATTCATTTCTACATGCTCCAAGAGGCCAAATTCAATTTATATTTTCTACATGCCTCTATACTCAGATCACTAGTTTTTAAACGAAACATGAGAACAGTTATGCCCATAGCTCTGCTAGTCGTACAGTCTCAGAGTTATAGTGAACAAAAAAATGTTGGTCAATCGAGAACTTTCCAACGAATAATGAACGATTTTTGTGGGTTAAAGAGAGAAGAAGGTGAACTAACGTAACAACGGAAACGTTTTGTGAAAATGATCAGAAAGTTGTCCGTTACGTTACGTGTACACGCAATGTGCATGTGTGTGTGACGCAAATTGCAATTATTTTCGACCGGAGTCATAGTAAAGACATAGAAATGTCAATAACAAAAATCTCCATATGTTCACGTATTATGTTTGAACTATAAATTCATAATAAGCATTCTTGATTACAGATTCAGGTCAGTGCCTATATTACAATACCCATGTGCAATACTTGATTGTACATGAACACATGGTATGACGTCCGAACAACATGATCTAGGAAAATGATTGATTTGGGTGACGACACTCGTGTTTCCAATCAGATGCTTTATCCGCCTCATGTTCACCTTGCAGATGTCAAAAAGCGATTGACTGCAAGATTCATCTCAAATTTATGACACGCAGACATTTGAATGGGATTCGTCGTTCACGCGAAGAGAAAGAACGGGACGGGAAACCGTTGAGAAGGTTAAGGGTAAATGATCGTCAGATTGGCGGATGTCGGTCCAAGGACCTCCGGCACCCTGTGGGAGTCTCCGAGTGGGCAGCGGCCGCTCTCCCGCGACCTTCCTACTATGGTAGGAGCTACCAGACCATCTCTCCTGCTCTCCACAAACCGCAGGACCCCAAAGAATCCTTACAAAATGCTGCACAAACTTATGCAACTGTTAATTATTATTGCCAAAGACTGTTATAGCATACTCACTACAGGGATAAGTGGTTTACAACATTATACTCGTAGTTCTAGAGATCAAATCGCTTTGCTTGTCCATGCTAAATACTAATGGAAAGTTGAACTAATAGTATCAATTTTAATTAATTTATTTAGGCATTAATATATTAATTAAACAATTAGTACATTATATACTAAAAGGATTGCTGATTATTATCTAAGTATGTGCCAAATTGTACGACGGTGCTTCCTTTTGTTGATATGTATCCCTGAATATACTGTAGGTACAAATACAGCGAAACGTCGGCCTAGAACAAAGTTTGAATTGTTTACCAACCCTTGATAACCCTCAGCATCATATTAAATCACGGCACCACTTGAATGGCAAAAATTGCGCATTTTTTAGTTTTTCTCCAATCCCTAAACAAAATTTTCATATGAAGCAACAAAAGGTGTAGAGCATGAACAAGCAAAGGGATTTGATCCAAAGAACAACGAGTATAATTACCTACAGAAATAACGGAGTAGCGAGAATTAAAAATAGGGATGAGTCCTCTCCTCTACCCGTCAAGACTTTTGCTCTTCAAAATCACCTTGAAATCTTAATATTGCTCTAATTGAAGTCTGCCAATAGCTCATTCCACTGTTCAAGGTTCGTACACAGCATTTTCAACACAGATTCTTTTTTACTGACTTACAACACAAACTGCTGATTCTCCGAATAGTATAATGTAAAATTACAAAAAACTTATGAATTATGGTGTAAGTCAATGGGAGAGGGTCTGAGTTGAAACCTGCAAATTTTCTTCATTTGCAATGAGAAAACTGCGCATGTTTTGGGAAGGCTAAATAGAATTTCATCAAAATCTTTATTTGCACTTGAAAATAAGATCAAGTATACGTGGGTATTCCTCATTATTCCAAATGCTTTTATCTTCCTATCTTGAAATAAAGTTGTTCAGGTGGTTTTCCCTATAGTCCTTTGTGTTGCATTTTTAGATAGTAAATTGTCTGACGCTGGGAGAGCCTTGGGCCATACACACCAAGGTGCAAGTACAATGACAAGGTTTGTAGTGAAGGTAAAGATTGATAGTTTTATTTACTTCAGTAGGACGTTATTTGCCTTGATCTCCAAAAGCGAGGGTGCTTTGTTGAGATTCGGACTGATTTACTGTCGGAAAGCCCTCTTTTATAATTTCCAGCTCGTGAGGAGATTTATATCTGACTGGTCAGGAGTTCGCTCGAAGTTTTTGGGTTCATTCATCTCTCAGTTGTGAAGGGGTTAGGGGGACGCGACCCCTTCTTTGATACGGGTCCATTATCAATGCTGGCGAACCGTTTCAAAACCTGTATCTCAACAATAAGAGACCTCTTTTATATTATTTGTAGACCTTGTACCATTGAATTAAAAATAGGAAGTTGTAGTTTTTCAGGAACTAACAGTTCGCCGCGTGGGTAGGGTGGCCGCTCCTATGGCTCTGAGCCCCATACTTGAAATGAATTAATAAAACTCCACAAGTGAATTGAAAATACCAGCGAAATCGACAAACCGGTAATTAGCAAAACTATTACATAATTAATAAAGTGTCAACTAGATGCCATCTACGTAGAGACTCATGTATTCAAGTCGTATAATTTGAGGTGACCAGTAGTGTGTTGCGTTACATTTACAGGAAGGTTAGGCGTGTGTCGAGTGAGGGAGACGTTAAATGAACCATTCTAATGTAGGACGTTGCTAACGTCCCTTCAAGGTCACGTACTCTTGGGTACGTTAGGGTGACGTTAAGGGCACGTGGCCGGCTCTGAATTTACAGTAGCCTCCTACTTAATAGCCGGTTATTAAACCATAGCTCTAATTACCTAGTAGCCGGACATTAAGCCCATGGCTCTTACTGGCTAACCGGACTTTAAGCCCATACCTCTAACTACCTGGCGCTGGATTTGGAAGTACCACATATAAAATGGAAAAGCTAAATTAATGAAATGAACTTGGAATAATAAACAAAATGAATTGACCAGCTCAAATAGAGTATAGCGCAAAATAATAAGACTAAACTGGTTTTGAGGATAGAAGAGATTGAAAAGAGAAGGCAAGTTGTTTGTATCAGATACAACGGTATGAATGAATTTTTGGTTGGTGAGCAGAGTATTTATGTTCTGTCCCCCCCACTGGGGACCTCCCCTTTCCAGGGGTAGCTTTTTCCCCTTTCTGCGCTATGCTCCCCAGTCAGATTCACATCTTGTTTATTGGAAGAAACTAACAAGCTTTCAAAAGTCGGGTTGTAGCACAAGTGCAAGATGAAATGTTTTGATTTCTGGCTGTGTATATTCATTTGAGATGCCAAAATATGCTTGGAACATTCAATACAATGTTATAGATAAAGGATTCGTAGTCGTCGGGTTGAATTCAAGAACCAAACTAACTTTATTTGTTTATAATAATCGTAACAACGTTGTATGTAACTAGTCTCCCGCTTCCATAGTGTTCTTCACAATCCTACATTTTTCCCCCTTCTTCGTCGACAGCTCCTCCTCTTCGTCTCAATTGATCGGCGTGCTTCTTCTTAATGAGGCCCTCTGTCTATACCTCATATGAATACGGTCCGTTCCTTTTCTTCACTCCCCCCTAGTTCGCAACCTTCTCCTAACTCTTTCTTGATCCATACTTCTTCTCCCTCCTCAAACGATCTTGCAAGTACAAGACAGAATAGAAGTTCTTAAAGCTGCAATAGTAAGAGGTAAAAGTTTCGTCAGAATTTCTCACACTTTGTTCAAATTCCAATCGGGCCGTGAATACCTTCTTCTTCGGTTTGTAGATGGATCTAAAAGCTATCAGCAGCTGATCCCAAGCTACTTCACATATATTATTAGGTAATAAAAAAAAATTCTTGACTCTTTTGAGGGGCGTGGAACCTACATAAGCGAGAAGGAGATCTCTCCTTGCATTTTTCAGTTTTGTTGTTTCCCCTCCAAGTCCTTTGACTCTACATAATAGTAAAAACTGACTTTCGAATTCTTCCCAGGAACTTGTTTCATCAAATGGTCTCGATGAAAATTTTTCCATCATCCGAGCCAACTCTCTGTCTTCATCCAGTCCAATCCCCTCAGCATCTTCTTCGCCATCTTCCGTATGGACCTCCGCAAGAGTCGAAAACCTCGTATTTCGCCTAGCAGTTTCGTCTTGGGAGTCATTCCCTACACTTGGATGTCTTTGACGAGTGTTCTTCCCATTCTTCATCCCATCCTCGTCGCCAATAAAGGATTCGTAGTCGTCGGGTTGAATTCAAGAACAAAACTAACTTTATTTGTTTATAATAATCGTAACAACGTTGTATGTAACTAGTCTCCCGCTTCCATAGTGTTCTTCACAATCCTACAATAGCAATGTAATTTTATGTGATTAAGTAGATACTTAATTCGTATACTAATATGTTATATTCCATAAAATAAATTTCAAAGTTGAACTCACCAAACGTGCCAAGCACATACCTGTAACAAAAATAAAACAATAAATAAATAGTGAATGAAATTAAGAGCTGTAAATTTAGGTAACATAACATGTAACACGTAGGTAACAATGTAAATTCCGTAACATAATGAACACCAAGAACAGAAACATATTCCTACAGTTTATCCTACAAGAGGTTTGCACCTATGTAGTGGTGGAAAAGTAGCTGGCGAGTTATTTCTGATGACGATTAAACCCGATACTAGAAATGAAAGAAACTACTACTAGAAAGAGGTAGATGAGTAAACAGAAAACATCGCAATGCGTGAAGATATCAAACTACCAAGGAGGAAATTCGAAACATCGAGGCTCATTAGTGGATTAAGGAACGATAAAATATCGGGAGCAGACGACCGGGGGGTTTGACCCTCAACAGCCTCCGTCTTGGTAGTTTAATTGGAGCTATTTATAAACAATGAGATGTAAATAGAAACCGAGCAGCAGGAGAGGCAGGTAGGTTACCTAAATACAGCGGTAGACGCATTAATTCAGGCGACTCGAATCGTCAGGCAAGAAATAGGTAAGCCAACATGCCGAGAGACTTCGAAATCTGATCTACGTACAAGGTCAAGCGCACGTAAATATTTACCCGACCAATAGGGTTTTATTAGTTTGGTAATGCGAGTGAAACCTACGCTTGAGCACCTACTTCTTTTAGACAAGAGAATCGAAGGAGGATAAATAAACCAATAAAAGTGGATTTACAAATTGTGCAAGTTTATTTTCCAGATCAACACAAGGAATGGAATGCTCAAGCAGTATATTATTATACATGAATGCCTACCTACTCGTATTTCAAATGAGCGTTATAGACAGAGGAGAACAGCGTTAGAGATATAGGAGTATGAGGCATCTAAAAATAAGGTTAGCCAAAAAATGACGAGTAAACATGTCCATTTTTTCACAATGTGAGTTAGGTATAGATTCTATTCCATCGGACTGAACTGAATCTCTCTGTTTTATCAAAACTGAGCGAAGACAAACGTAAACCTTTAGTTTCAGAAGTCAAAAATAGCCCCACCAAAGGAAACAAGTCCTTTTTCAATTTTTGTCTTCAAAAATCAAAATTTCCACTAGGTTTTTGCGTATCAGAACTTGCTGATCAATTTTGGTTCCGTGTCTGTCTGCCTGTGGTAAATCCTTGTCGCGCCCAAAACTATACCAAGTTTTTACGATTCCGATGAAATTTTCAAGGATTGTGCGAGTTAGCTCCCAGAGGGTCCCCTATAATTTTCAATGCCGTCGAATCAACAGTAGCCTGTGCGCATGCGCAAACGTGAATTTCTCATAACGTCGATTTCTCATCATCTGTTCGTCCGTTTTCGTTCAAACTCGGTAGGTAATAGGTTTTATGTTCCAGAATATCAATGATATTACAATTGGTAGAGTAATAACCATTGCGCATGCGCAAAACTAACATCAATTGACACACGCAAACCTCGGAGTCTAATGGAACGATTTTGATGAAATTTTCAGGAATCGTGCGGGATAGCTTCTAGATGCTCCCCTACAACTTCCATTGCCGTCACATAAATAGTATTCTGTGCGCATGCGCAAAGATTAATTTATTATAACCTCGATTTCTTACCAGCTATTGGTCCGATTTCGTTCAAACTCGGGGAGTAGATGAGTATATGATCCAGAAAAATTCCCTATAAATTATATCGCTATTGGTTGAGCAATAACTATAGCGCATGCGCAAAACTAAAATTGATCGACACAGACAAAACTCCGAGACTAATGGACCGATTTTTATGGAATTTCAAGAATTGTGCGGTTTAGCTCCTATAGACGTTCCCCTATAAATTTCATTGCCGTTGGATTAATAGTAGCCTGTGCGCATGCGCAAACATTGATTGTTTATAACGCCGATTTATCAATCATTTTTACTCGTGCTTTGTTCTTCATATAATTCTATACGTTCACGTTACAATATGTGAGGGCGCTTGCACTCCCAACTTGGCAGACGTTTTTCTTTCATTCTTTTTTAATCCATGGGGGGAAAACCGATATTTCCATGGTGACTTGCGGCCTGACTGAAACTGCGTGGTCGGCTAGCAAATCACCCGACCTGCTCTAAACACCCCAGACAACATTAGCCACGTATTTATAGAACAGATATTTCATTTTCCTCTCAGACGTCTCACAAATAATACGAAAGATCGCTCCCTCATTTCCTTGGAAACGGATCCAAATCCCAGCTTTCAGCTCGCTACCAGAAGTTTCTAGCGGTGGTAATGTCGTCTTCCCCATTTTATGATTTCAGAGAAGAACATGTCAATAGCAATGAATTTATCAAGTTGGTTGACCATAAAGTTTTGAGTATAGTTGACTGATTTCTTTTGAAATGAAAAAAAAAATCTAGTTGCACATTGTCTTTGAGTTTTATGAAAAAAATGTGTTGTCTCAGTATTTCAGTGTCTATGAAGCATCGCTCAAACTCACAGAAGTTATTCATTTTTATCCAGTTTTGATAAAAATTTTAGCGAAATATGAGTAGGGTCCTAGATGTTTCTCAATGATTTTAATTGCAGTAGGATCAATATTCCTTATCAATACTCCCTCTGTGCAACTAAGTCTCTAAGCTTGTGGTGTACGCTGCGAGTTCTACAGAATCTATTCCAGGGTTGATCGGCGCTTTCAACTCACCATTGACGATATCCAATGCAAATATTCCAAAGTCACTCTAGCGTCTAGCAGGAGTTTTGTGCAACTGAATAGTTCGGTGGGAAAGTAGATTAGTTGGTTCTGTGAGTGCACCACCCTCCCTCCCTTATGAGTGACACCCAACGTTATACAGGTCTGGTTTCTGGAACAGGATTGAGGAATGACGATGCCAACTCACTCTAGCAGGAGTTTGTGGAACTCAACAGTTCAGTGGGAAGGTACGATTAGTTGGATATGTGTGCGCAGTAAGTGCTGTACATATCTAAACTGATTAGACAAGGCAGGATTTCTGTACTTCCGTTTCTATATGACATTCGTGTAAGGAGTAGGTAGTGAGTGCCTACTTCAGTTGTAATGCGTAATAATTCTGCTAAGGAATCCCATTCAAGAAACCATGTGACTTTGTATTTGTTTCCAACATACCACTACAGCCCAAAAATATTTGATACCTCGACAGAGTTCGAACTCGTGTCCTTACTAAGGAGAAATTTCTCTTTAGTTGCAACACTCCAACGGGTTGAGCTCTACGACCGATTCAATCGAACCTCTTCGACTGTGGATTTTTCCGAGAACGTACCTAACAATACTTCTTTTAATAACTTTGAATTAACTTACGTGTGTTACTCTTTCTGTAATTGTCAACGAATGATGGCCAATACCCTCAGCTCTGCAAACAGTAGAAACCATCAGTAATTTCCGCTTTTGCACCAGAAAATCACCATCAGCACTCGTAAATGTTGTGAAAGCATTGCAAAACCTCGGTTTTCCCCACCTGAATAATATAGGTATCTTCAGTTGTTGCTAGGTAATGAATTCGAGTACCTACCTACCTGTCTTCCCACTGGCGTAAATTCACTTTCCTTCATTTGTACCTAAATCCTACCTGGGGAACAAGGCGCTATTAGAAGTGACTAACTTGATTTTCTTTCTCCTCCAGGATGTACTTGAAAATGGGCTAAGTTACGGTCAGAAACGTTGCGCTCCAATGAATAAAATATTGAAGTGAAATATGTTTCTCAACCTGACTGAATCCCAACTCAAAACACGTTATATTATACAACTAGGTATACATTCATACGTGTATGCAGGTGAGGGATACAGTTATTGTTAATACATTTGAAAACACTCGTTGCTGAAAGAGGTTCCCTTCTCTCTACACGCTGTAGTGAACACGAATCCATAATTCATACCACGTCTGTTACCCTGGAAGGTGGAAGCTGGAACGAGCAGTCCCATTCCTTCTCTATCAGAGCATTCAACGGCATTTTCGCATACATTAATGTCCCACTGCTTTTTTCAAGTTATTTTTATAAAATTGTTAGCAGCCTTATCAATATGCATAGCTGCCTCTTAAGGTGGTTAAATCGATAATTACAGTGATTAAGATGTTGTTTGGCGAGGTGGTCAGCGGAGAAGTTTAAAATGGCCTACATATCCCTAGTTTTGACGGTCACGGAACCGGTTTCCTTGTCGCGACTCTTCAAGCGAAGAGCTGCAGTTCTAGCCTTCTAACTTTGTTTGTGGCCGCATATATGGTAGAGTAAATACCTGCGTAGTAATAAGATACAATATTTAGCTGTACAAGGAACTGCGTGAAAGTAGCTTGCAATACATGACCGGGATTTCCGACGGTTTGTCCGGTTTTTTGTAGGAAACCTGCAGGTTTGGAATATACTTTAGTGGAGGAGAAAACCCGCAATCCAAATCTGACGTTTCAAGTTCAACGGTTTTTCCGAAAAACCTGCAGTTTAAAATCTATTGGTTAGAGATGGGGCACACGCCACCCTCCAGAACCAGGGTTACCAGGTGGTAAGGGATAAAAAAACCTGTCAAATTGAGAAAACACCACACAGACATAGATAGTTAATTTCTACGCACGCAGACATGGATAAGTATGCATATTCGATATAAAACCCTTGTTCAGCGCCCTGTCAAAATGGGACCTATGTGTGTATCATCTATTTGTTACACTTTTTTCTCTCCATTAAAGCAATTTTTGTACACATTTTAAGAGATGTTGAAATAATTTTTTGTGTGCGCCAATAACCTCAATATGTAGGAACTTACTTATTCATCCATATGGCGATAATAGTAGTGTATATGATAATTTATTATTATATCTCGATCTACTCCATGGCGTAGAGCTACGATTATCACTATTTAGGTAATGAAAAAGCATGAAGAACATGAGGCGAAAATTGATGCTCTTTTTTTCCTTCAACAGCATTTCACCTATATACAAATTACAAATCCGATTTAGCGATTATTCACCTTCGTCTAAAACTGAAAGAGAAAATGCTCAACTAACGGCTTAAAGAAGAGATCGAGAGTTTCTTTTGAAAGAATGATTTTGGACATTAAGATCGCCTCAGGGACTCAGCCTTGATGTAGTTGGTTTAGAAGTCACAAAACCACGTGGACTGAGTTCTTAAGGCAGCGCCTTTCGTGTGCAAAAATATCGTAGATGCCTTACATCAAATCATATTCATTCAGTATGTTATTTGGAATAAGCCATAAAAAAAAAAAATTAAAATATAGAAACAATATAGGTAGTTTATACCTAATCAGGTTGGACAGCCACTATGAATGAAGGCTTATTGACGAAATTAAAGAAAATGATGTCCCTCAAATATTATGAAGTCGAACACGAACGAGCGAAGTCATGCCAATGAATGCAATCGAAGGAACTATTGAAGACGCGTTGTTTGAAAACAAATAACCGCTAGGTACTGTTTCTGCGAAAACCGGACATTGGGTGTCCAGAGCGGCTTCCGATTTTGGCCGGACAGCTTAGAGAAAAACCGGAATGACAGGGCCGTGAAAATTCGCGAATCCCTGTGGGAACATGGCTTATATAGCAATTCCGAGTAGAAAAGAAGTGTGATGTTTTTCGGTTTAAAAAAAAAATCATTCCAATGCAGATTAAGACAGACAGTGTTTCAGTGTTACATCACTGTTTATTTGTGCAATTATATTTACCAGGAGTTTACAGTAGATGAGCTTGCGAATGCAGATTTATAGTAATCAGAATAACTGTGCTGTAGAAGTGGGAAATAAGTGATGATGTGTACACTTAAACTCTTTATTTAGACGCACCTGGTAGATAGCGTTCGCTTCCTTTCAAAGGTATCAAGCAATTGTATATCTTCTTCGAGGTAGCACTGACATAATAAATTCTTCACCTTCACAATGAGACGGCTGGTTTCTTTTGTGAGAAGCTCCATAAACTTTACACCGCTCTAATTTCTCATGCCCTCAACGTTTTTATTAACAACTGGATAAGATTATTACTTGGGACGCAGCCAATTGCATCGCAACTAACACGGGGCTCAGCCTATCAGATGAGTTATCGCGACAAACTGCTTTGAAATTCAATAAATAACACGCCTCCGTTAACCCAGCCGACCGTTTTATGGTCGTACCGTCGTGTCTTCATTTATTTGGATTTAGATTAGGTCTAATGTGCGACAAGAGACTCCAAATTAGGAATGACATAATGGCATGACAGTTGAGTAACGAAAATGGAATGAGAAGAGGGATTTTTTGCGAACATTATTGCCACGAACCCCCCCAATCACGAATGTGGTATCTGATGTGGTGTCAAGTACGTTTTTGACATTTTATGTCTTTACTTTGGCACAGCATAGAATCGAAAAGTGTTACGTTACGTTACCGAAAAGTGGACTTTTGATTTTCTGATGATTATCGCTTACAACCAAATCGTTGCTTCGGAACTGTATCTTAGGAATTTTCATCGTACAAAAGTCGATCGCCAGTCGTTGGAAAGCTCTCGATTTACGTAACTGTATTATGTTAACCACTGCGCAGTGCGTGGCCAACAATCTGAGGTATGAGCGTGGTTGTCTAAATAATTGTTTACATACAGGTGATCCTTCTCAGTTAATTTTGAAAACATGATTGCATCCATTATTAGACTGGAAAGTGAAGACATAAAACGTCTTAACGTCTTGCAGACTTGTATGCAAGATTTTCTCTGGTATGTTACCTACTTGTAACTCTTGTAAGCTCTGACGTTTGAGTGGTTTTCAAAAGGAAATCTATTGATTTTCACATACACCCAATGCGCTGCTAGGAAGTATAACTCCCCTCTCTGCTATCTCCGCAGTGAATCATTGAGGCCATCATACCCTCATGATGAAAAATATTCAAGCCCATATTCAACGATGAATTAGGTACCTGAATATTAATACCAAAAGTCGTCCGCGGAGTACTAATGAACTTACAGCCCCTTCATACCCACATTCAACGATGAATTATCTGAATTTCAGCTTTACAACTGTAAAAATGAGTCAGGAGACGATAAGTTGTGAAGAATTCATAGACTTGAATACCAAAATTCACGAATTTAAATGTGAATTTGATTATTTACATTCAAATTCATGAATATGAATTTGCCCATCTCTGGTTACAATACAGGTGTATTCTCACAGGTGAATATGAATATTTTCGTATTCTCACATGCGGATTGTAATATATTCGTATTCACAGAATCTGTGAATATATTCGTATTCGTGTTCATGATGACGAATATGTCCATCTCTGTTTTTACACAAATGTTTCAAAATGATATTGATTACGATCAATTCTGATTTTAAAAATCACATTGACCTAACTTACGAATATAGTTATGTTTTTATGCTATTAGCGACGTGAAAAATCCTTTCCAAGCCATTTGTGGCACAGATTCGACATGACTGCTTTTGCCATCAAAGATGAATTTGGTGTCTTTCCTTAATTACCATGTTGTTCATCCAGACCACGTCATTAGGAGAGGAGTGTTTCTAAAGAAGGAATAGGTTTAGAAGAGTTTACCATTCTCTTCCGCCTGACTTTATGAATATTATTCGTTCTGAACCAAGCAATAGTAAATATTGGTTGTCATTCTGCAACGCAGAGATTTTTATAAGTCGGCAGCTGTGGATTGACAAAATTAGACGATGATACAAAAACATTACATGAGTCCTTGAAAAAAGTGAACAAGGTTCTAAGTTCAGTTCTGGACATCCATGCATAAACCCACGTTCCCGTTGGGTTCTGGTAGGAACCCGTTCAAGCTTTATCTAACACCAGGATTAATCTCTTTGCTTCCTAAGATTAGTTTCTAAGCTACTAGAAAGGTTGGCAGTTTGGCTGTTATGTGTTGATCAAAGTGCTTTACTGTAGAAAATAAGATAAAATTAATTTTATTGTACCCAAAGCTTATTTAGGCCACTTTTTAGGCACCGTAAAATTAATGTTTGTTCGTTCTTACATGTAACACAGTATTTATTAATTACATAAATCTATTTATCACGAATGGTACCATAAACAGGTTGTGCCTATATCAAACCATTTTTTAAACCTTAAGATAGGCAAAATAATTTTCTGAACCTCATTACAAATTTCCGGATACGTTCTTTTCACTTGAGACGTTGGTCCACCGAAAACTCTAAGTAATTAATTGATTTAATTCGTATCAGGTTTGAACAATGGATCAGTTTCATTAGTTTATTAACAAATTTCATAATGAAGTGTAAGAGTAGAAGGAGCTCCGAACATGGAAAGCTCGAGATAGAGCGCAGCACGTAAACAATGACCTTACCGATTAGCTATTCTTTTGTTGCCTATTCGGGTAGTCGTGACGGTGTTTTTGGTCACTACTAATATTTATTTATTTATTAATAATATATTTCTAATTTTTGACCGATATTGATGAGATTGATGGAAAGGGGAACAAATCGTAGAGCGAAAAGGGGTGACGCAAGGTATCAACTAGGGGAAACTCATAGTAACCTCCATGTTCCTTAGATCCTTCCTCCCCTACCGCTCCTAGCGTCAGACCCTCCTAGTTCAAAGCCTCATAAATTGGTGATGTTGATATGAGGGTTATCCAGAAAACAAGGTTACAACTGCTGTTGAAAATCGAAAAATGCATATATTTCAATCACATTTACAGAGTATCTCCCAAATATGTGATTATTTTTCTAAGTAATCTCCTTCTTAGTTCAAGACACGTCTTCATCCTGGGCACCAGCATTTTTTCCCCTCATCGCATACGCTTCGCTTCACCTCTGAAAGCCACTTCTCCAATGTCTCCTTTACCTCCTCGTCGTTGGTAAAATGTTTCCCACCCAAGAATTCCATTAATTTGGTAAAGAGATGATAATCTGAGGGCGCTTTTGTGAGTGGGTCACAATATCCCATCCAAAGGGCACAAGCAGGTCCTGGGTCACACGGGCGGTGTGGAGTCTGGCGTTGTCGTGAATGAGGGACACACCACCAGTCAGCATTGATGGAAGTCCCTTTGGCCATGGAATCCACCAACACCCCTTTCCTGTCCCGAAACACAGATGCTGTGAAAACTGGACTTCGAATTTTTTGCTAATGGGGAGTGGGTATGGCGCCATTGTTGGGGCTGCCTTTCTGTCTCTGGGAACATGCCCAGTGACATACCCAAGTTTCGTCCACAGTCACAATCGAGTCAGGGAATGCTTCACCCTAAATTTCATAACGATGAAGAAATGCGCCGAAACGCGATTTTGATGGCGATATTCCAGAGTCAACATTTTTGGTACCCATATCTTTCACATAACTTCCTGTAATCTAGTTTTTCCGAGACAATTTCACCCATAAGGCTTCGCGAGATGTGAGGAAATATTTCATGAAGGTTGTCAATGGTCATCCGACGATCAATGCGAATTTTCTCATCAACTTTCTGCAGAAGCTCTTCTGAAATAAGAGAGCCTCCCACTCCTTTCTTATCGTGAGTGTCGGTACGACCTTCTTTAAACAGCCTAATCCACTTGAAAACATGCCAACGTGACATTAACTCAGGTCCATAAGTTTCCACAAGCTCCCGATGGATTTCGGAGGCAGATTCGTGACGTAAAGTGAGGAACTTGATGACTGACCGAATCTCACATCGGCGGAAGGTGGAGCGAACAGCGCCTTCAGAGGTTGACGGAATGGTTACTGCGACGACATTTTGCAAGGGACTGACACGGGTTCGGTCTTATTTTGACCGTTGGAAAACCCTCTACACGTAGGTATGCCAACCTTCACAAAAACGAACCCCATTTACCCTCCATGGGACTTGTAACCTTATTTTCTGGATAACCCTCGTATATCGGCAACTAATTTTCCAAACATGACCACCATCCACTCCACTATTCCTCTCTCCGTTCTTGTCAAAGTCCTCTCCAGTTGCTTGGAAATATGTTACCAAAAACAATTGCAAGTTCTTGTTGCTATAAAAACAACAACAACTCGACCTCTCGCTCCCTCTTGCAGGATGCTGATATGCACTTGATGCTTGCGGACGGCTAAAATTAAAAAAACATGGAACATGCTCAAGCCGTCATGCTCCGGAGATAGCTATGCCGCTCAGGATGACTTCACACATCGTCATTGTTACCCCGCAGAACAAGCTCCGTCCCATCAGCGGCACCTAATCAGCGTCGAAGTTGAATAAAACAGAAAATCGTTTTGATACTCAACCATGCGTGAAAGTTGGTGTTGTGATCAATCAAATGCTTTCCAATGAATAGTGAACGGTTTTAGTGGAGAGGAAAATTAGCAAATTACAATCACCTAGCACTGAATGAACAGTTTCATTACAAATCTTTCGAAGTGTGTTTTTCTGTATTGATATTATAATACTTCGAAATTTGTTCTGGCAATGAGGGATACCCGAATGTTTGATTTATATTTTTAAGTTACAGCAGATGACATTTTAAGAATAAAGGTAGGTACCACTTCACCCTTCTGCGATTATAAACTGCCTTATATTTTTATCGCACTAGGTAGTACGCTACTATTACTACGTCACCGCAACACTACCGCCTGGGCGGAACACCCTGCCTAGTGTGTGGTCACAACTTGCCTTAACTTTGAAAAATCATAAAAAACAAAATACCCATTGTAGGAATGTGAGGATGGTGTCAAAATTCTCAAGATGAAATCTAATTTCGTTTAAAAATAGTTAACGCAATTTTTTCAGGCCTTATGAGACCAATCCAAAAACATAGTCAAAGTTATAATTCATTTAGCTTACTCCCTACCTACATAACTTCATCCCACATTCCAATTATATGAATTGTTGGGCCGAGTGTATGATCCTACTCCGAATCGGTTGTGTTCGTTTGTCGTGAATATCTGCATGTGGATATGATGTGCCCCCCGGCCTTCCAGAAGGCAATGGGATTACGTCACCAGTTCGTGAGACCTGCCATTTTCAAAGCACCTGGCGGTGAGAAGATCTCGGGAAACACCCAAAAACGGGCCTTCTCTCGAACCTTCACGACGGAATCTTCTCTAATTCATTCTTCGGCATAGTGACCACGTAGTAATATGTTCTCTCATCGCTTCGTCTGCCCTATTACCTTATAAAAGTTATGTCAACACATTCGTAAATTAACCATTGAGATAAATCATTCATATGTTGTTCATGCTGTACAAACAAATCTGTTTGTATAGTTTATGACATAGGAACTAACAGAAGGTATGTCATTCTAACTAGGTACTATTACTCTTAGGCAGAGTTGGGCAGTAGTAAACAATATTAGTAGTTAATTATAGGCCACTACTTTAGAAAACGCTTAATAATTCAAGTTACAACTAAGTGGTGTAACCTAAACATTTGAAGAAAAACATCAGCCAAGTTGGGTGGGCATTATATTTTCCTCACACATTGTAACATGGAACAAAGTACGAGTCGAAATAATTAATACTTAAGTCGAAGTTATACGAAATTAACGTTTGCGCATGAGCACAGACTACTATTCAAGTGACGGCAATGGAAGTTATAGGGGACTGTCTAGAAGCTATCCTGCACAATCTCTGAAAATTTCATCAAAATCGCTCCATTAGACTCGGAGTTTCTCTTCTGTCAAAATGATATTACTTTTGCGCATGCGCAATGGTAATTACTCCAACAATCGCGATTTAATTTATAGGTCATTCTTTTAGAACATATTACCACACATCGGACCAACAGATGAAGAAAACTCGACGATATTAGAAATTCACATTTGCGCATGAGTACAGACAGACACGGAACCCAAATTGGTCAGCAACCTCGCAAAAGCAAGTGGACATTTTGATTTTGGAAGGCATCATTTTTTTCGACTTTTATCAAGAACAACAAAGCTCGTTTCGGTGTCGTCCTAAATAATGAAAGTAGGCCAAAATTCCACTTCAACTATAAAATAGTAGTTCTTGATGTAATCATAGACCTGTAACAACTGTTACATTCAAGCGACCTTTGGTACCTCTGTACCTCTACATATTGAGAGCTCTCTTCACAGTGCTGAAGTCTACTATAGCGATTATTTTGAATTTCTCTTCTGTATCAGGCTAATGGCGTGTAAACATCTATCAACCTTCTTTACGTTTTCATATTATTATACCAACGAATACTAAACGATGATGTTGATTAGGGGGTATATACGATAGGGGGTATATATAGTTCAGCACTATCGATAGGCCGATACTATCGGTTAAAAACTATCGATAATGTTTCGATAGTGGCTTCCCCTATTCCGTACGCACCTGTCCAATGAAGAATTTAATGTTATTGAATTGAATTATCTATGACTTGCAGGATTAGGTATACTTATAAAATTGCACAAAGGTTTGAAACGAAAAACAAATTTATTTAAATTTATAGAAAGCATTTCCAAAGAAAACAATTTTCCAGACAATTAAATTTGCATAAGGAACCTTCTTTCTTCTTCTTTACTGAAATACCTACCTCCATACATTTGATTTAACTGGCATACTTATTGGTACTGAACTACTACACGCACGGAATGGAAATATGAACTGAATGAAACTGAAGCACCGGAATATGCTACACGGCATGGAGGGAGAAGGAAGAGAAAGAAAAAGGATGAGGTAAACAGAAAGGGTAAGGGGAGGGGGGCTACAATATTTCCAAAGAATTTTAGAGAAATACCTAGCTTCATGCCATTCATTTATTTAGAAAAAAGAGTGATAAGGGAGAGAGAGTAAGAAGGTAAGAGGTAGAGTCAATACCACGAATTTCGTTTGTTTGCACAAGTGATGAATGCCTAATTTCTCGAAATTAGGTAATCACAGCAGGTATTAAATAGACACGAGCGGGGCAGCCTCAACTCCGGGAATTCCATTTCAAAGAACTCCACACTCCTCCGTGCAGAACTACCACAGCCCTCAGAATGCTGAGAACTTCAAATCTAGAGAAAAAGTAATAATCAATCGATAGTTCATGACTATCGATAGTCATGGACTATCGATATATAGATAGTAACTATCGACTATCGCCCATCCCCACTGTTAATCATCGGGATTATTGTACTTTTGAATTGTTGCCCTATAAATTGGACTAATTTTGCGTCTTAGTGCTTCAAATTCAGGTACAGCATAATATTATACCCTATTAACGCAAGATTGATGTTCGGCACCAATGTTCGAAAATAGCTTGTTTGGTATCGTTCGCTGCCAATTTTGGGATGCTTTATACTTTTTGAACCTTAGACAATTTGATCATCCAGAAGTTTCCTTTCACATGAAAACAAATTTATAAGGTCCCGATTGGCAAAAAAAAGGAAGAAATAGTGAAAAACTTGATAGGCTGCCTTAAACGGCTATTTTAGGAATAGGAACATGGGATAATTTCGGAATCAGTGTGAAATATCCCAAGTACTGAGCGGATCTTAGTCTTGGCTGTGTCAGTGACACGACGGTATGTCAAACATGTACAAGTAACTGAAGGCAGCAAACCCACATAACATAACAATAACAACCTCCTTGTAACATCCATTAAGCAATTTTTCAAGGTAAATCAATTTTGTACTTCAACTTTGTACTATGGTTTCAAGATACGCTCCTGCGTACAATTTACAAATGTAAATATTTCAATACTTTCTGCTAACACATTTAAAAGACCCTAACAATCATGTATACAACAATAACAATAATATAATAATATAATTAATATTATTGTAATATAATACAACAATAATATAATATACAACAAAACAATGAATTACACTCAACCGAGAGTGTGCCCCTCCTAATCAAACAGGTAAACCAAAACGTAAAATTAAACATTTTTAAGGGTTGATTATTCGAGATAATGCAAGTTTATTTCCCATTAGTTACTAACGTTCAGGTTTCCTTTTTCATCAAGTTCAAATAAAATATATATCTAAGTAACCAAAAACATGTTCACTTACTATGCAGATCAAATAACTTTAATAGGGCCTATTTATTGGAGAAATAAATGTACCTAAGCCATTACTTTCTAGTACTACTATTCAACGTTGCCTTCCTCCGTTCTTTAGAGCTTATTGTGCTTTTCAAGCCTCTATAGATGTCAATGATCCCACAAAGAATGCTTGGGAAATCCTGATTAGAAACGGTCACCTCAATACGTCTGGCTCAACCCCTCGATTTCCCTGCGTCCCACAGTTTCGAATGTTTTTCTTTTTTTTTTTTTTTTGCCTTTTTTCTTAAGAGGAAAAACTGAAGATAAAAGTAGTTTGAAAAAAGAAAACGCTGCAAATTATTACACAAAAGCTTGTTATTTCTATATTACAGCCCTTCTACACAGATCAATGGTCTATAATTATATCTTTAAATCCCGCATGTAGTATATCATCAAAACTCGGCGCTTCGCGACTCCCAAAAGGGTTCACACCTTTTACAATTTACAACTGCTCAGCTGATCAGTGCGCCTCCGTACCGTAAGTGAAAGTGAAGGAGCTCCTTAAAGGCCCGTTTGTAACTTACAGGAAAAAACTCAGTTACGAGTTTACCTCAACCTTATCGAACAAATTTGATAGGGCGTTTATCAATCAAATTTGCCCCCGCAGGTAGCTAACTGCTCAGATAACCTCGTCTGTGGGAAATAGGGGCACCACAACAACAACAATGATTTCCCCACAAAACAGCCTTAATGGTATTTTCCATTCTTCTACGTATGTCCATGGGCAAAAAGTAGATACTTTAAGACAACACAACAACAACTCCTGCATATTCGGTTTTTTCCTGTGTGATTATTTTATATTTTCTGATTGTACGGAGAACGAAGTGGGTTGGTCGTTGGTATGAGTAATCATAGAAATGCAACCGTACAAGTGCTCTACGGAATTGTAGACCATAAAAGTCCCCTAGAACTATAGATTATCTTCTAAACGACGGGAGTTTTACGAACATTTGGAAATTGAGCTAATCTTGCCTACGATCTCTTTCTCCTTCATCTTCTGTGTTCAGTTTCTAGGCTAGTATACAGACTGAAAAGAATTTGTGACTGAGGAACGACCTAAAAACGAAAGGCTGAAGCCCAGCCTGAATAATTCAGGCCTGGGCTTTCATTGGCTGAGGCTGAAGAATTCTTTGTTGTAAAACAAAAACATGGAAAATTATGTTATAGTTCCCCCTGAAGCCCAGATGAATTTTGTTAGGCTGATCGAAGTTTCGATTTGGCCCTATTACCTAGTTATATAAAAACTTAGGAGCACCGAAGTGTTTGTTTGCTATTATTGCTTATGTTACTTATTTGAAATGTCGTTGGTAGGTATGATAGTATGCTAATTATTGAATTTATGTAGAAAATAAAGCTATTGCGATGGATATAAAATTTTTAAAATACATATTTTCTTCATGAAACTTCAACTTCGTAAGTACGCACTTTCTACGCGTTAGACACAACTTACCTCCAGGATAAGTCGCTAACTGAGGGAGATGAGCCTCAGGTAAGGATACCAAGCAGATAGCGGTATCTTTCAGGTAAATGTGAGTTGATAAACAACTAACGAGAAATTATCCAAGGCCTCTAGTTACCTAGAGTTTGCCTCGGCTTTATCTGTGATTGATAAAAATTCGGTTAGGAAATAAATTAGCTTCAGGGGTTCTATAGCTGATCAGAGCCTCTCCATACTTTTTAATTGTGTTCTTGATGTCTAAAAGAAGCTCCATTTCAGGTTTACGCGCCATAAATCGAAAAAATTAAGCTCAGAGGTCCCCTAGCTTGTCAGTGCGCCTACGTGCATTGAAATTGAATTCCAGATATCTCAAAGGAGCGACATTTCAAATGTTAGCTCCAAAACTCTATTTCGCAAATTTCATTAGAATTGTATCAACTGATACGATCGACGGAATATTATAAGGCGATTTTTACTATGTTCAAACTTTACAGTAGGTACTCACAATTTCTAGCGGTCATTAATTGCATGTAGCAATTCACTCAGTAATTTGAAGATGTACCCGCGCTTAATTTCACTCTCAAGTTTCTAGGCTTTAGGCTATAGGGAGAACAAAGTAAATTATAGAGTTCTGGATGGTTTCATTCGATTCTTTGGGACTATATCTATGTTTTAGGTTATTTTGTGTATACATATTTTTCGTGTACTTTGAGGAATAACATCTTGGCTAATCATTGGTTATGGTTATTTCAACACATTATTTTCATTATGATACATTAATTTTTCAGTGTTGAAATAATTTCAGGAGAGTGAGTTCCATCCAACGCCATGAAGGAAAAAATAACATGTGAGTGCAAACATCTCGGAGGTAACAAGCGGAAAGAGATGAAGAAAGCGAAACGTGCCCTACGCGACTTCCCGACTCTTTTGCGAACTTGATTTGCTCTCGAATTAACTTTAGATTAGGGAAACATCGAGTTAAATATATCTTCCTGTGTACAACATGAGAACAGAATTATCGTGTCAACATTGGCAATACGAATAGTCACTGAAAAGCATAGATTAGATTTTTAGGTGGATACCTAAATCTACCAATATCTCTTTCAATCAGTTCTACTACATTTTTATAGCAAACGATGAAATTATTGAAATTACTACACTTGATTTCGATAATGCAGATTGCCAACTTCACACAAACATAATTATCGCATTAACTGAAATGTTCCTTGATTGCATATCCACGACTGTGAAATAAGGAATCACTGAAGATGAAAAGGTATAATTTCTTTTATACTTGATATATATATATATACTATATTTCTCAGATCATAAGAAATTGTCGTTAAATGAAATTCACGTTTGTGCATGTGCATACACTACTGTTGATCCGATGGCAAGGAAATTAATAGGGGACCGTCTGGGAGCTAACTCGCTCAATTCCCGAAAATTTAATCAAAACAAACTTTTTTTTTTTTAGAAGGGATTACCACAGACTGACTCGCATGAAACCAAAAGAGATCAGCAAGCTCTGAAAAGCAAAAAGCCAATAGAGTTTTTGATTTTAGCCAACAGAAAAACTAACAAACAGAAATCCTTCAGTACCTTTGGTAGTGAAGAAGTAAAAATTCGGTTTCGGGATTTCAAACGACTCCAACGGTATTTATGTAACAGCATTTGAGTTAGTTTTGATAAACTCGAAAGGGCTCTGGTAATACTGAAGTTGGTAGGTATAGTTAAAAACAAAAATGTTCATGATTTAACAGATAAAAATACAACAATCTCATTGAGGTAAGCTAGATGGTGGCCACGTATTTGGAAAGCAGTGGGAACCAGAATTTATATTATATTGACATTTTATGTCTTTACTATGGCACATAAATGAAAGAGCGTCACGCGGGGGAGCGTCACGCGGAGAGCGTTACGCGGAGATTCCCTAATGATCCCACGATTCTGAGATTTGGTATGTAGCCCCTTGAGGGACTTCTGAACACAACTGACCGATCCCAGATCAGCTGAGTGGCTCTAGAATCCAGTTTTTTCCCTAATGATCCCACGATTCTGAGATTTGGTATGTGGGCCCTTGAGGGACTTCTGAACACAACTGACCGATCCCAGATCAGCTGAGTGGCTCTAGAATCCAGTTTTTTCTTTAATGATCCCACGATTCTGAGATTTGGTATGTGGGCCCTTGAGGGACTTCTGAACACAACTGACCGATCCCAGATCAGCTGAGTGGCTCTAGAATCCAGTTTTTTCTTTAATGATCCCAAGATTCTGAGATTTGGTATGTGGGCCCTTGAGGGACTTCTGAACACAACGGACCGATCCCAGATCAGCTAACAAATCAATTGTCGATCTTTTTCTTTGTCGGTTTCTAATCAATACTTTTAACGAATAAATAAGAAACAAAAGATAGGATTGTATGGAATACCCTCGTATTAATAATTAACTACAAAGCAAAATATAGGATTGTATGGAAAACCCGTCTAAGTCTTCATAGACAGTCAATCATACTCAGCGTTACAAATTCTGATGATAATAATGATGTAATTATGGAATGAGTAAAACAAAATTGTATTTTGAAATTTATTTGAATAAAAAAAATATTTTTTTTTTAAAACGTGTTTTTGCAATAAATTTCCACAAACAAAAGTACAATACGGGGTTTTATAGGAAAGGGAAAGGGGGCGCAAAGACATAAAATGTCTCTCGTGGTTGCGTACTTGTACGAAAGCTGTATCCAACGTATGAGTGTTAAAGAACATCTGGAAATAAAAATTCCATTATTTTATTTAGTTATTTATTTATTTTTTTTTTATTATTTATTTTTTTGTTTTGTTTTACTGATATTGGAAGGTATAATTCTTCCATCAATGATGATTTGCGTGAATCGTTCGGTGTTCTTAAGTCCATAATGCAGCGGGAAGCTGAGAATACAAGAAGAGAAATGTCAATACCTATGCCTTTACCTATGTCAAACAAACTTGTAAGATATGGAGTCTTAAATGCGATACATTTCATATTTTCTGTTAATTTAAATTCAAAGCACTGCCTAAAGGCGAGCTGTAATTAATTATTCGGTGGTTGTTCGGTTCGATGTAGGATTTTTTTATTGAATAAATTCACTCTCTCTCTCTCTCTCTCACTCTCTCTCCCTCTCTCTCTCCCTCTAATATATAGCATTTTCAAAATGAAGTCGTCCTTTTACAAAATGAATTCGTCGTTTTACAAAATGAATTCGTCTTTTTACAATATGAATTCGTCGTTTTACAAAATGAACTCGTCCTTTTTCAAAATGAATTCGTTCTTTTACAAAATGAATTCGTCCTTTTACAAAATGAATTCGTCCTTCAAAAAGAGGGACCGAATCTTGAAGGCAACCAGACAATGATAGCCAGATACCATTTCCTTTTTCCAAGAATAATAATTTATAGCATTGTTTTGCAGTTAATAAAGATTTAATTGAACAAATTTACATCGTTTACAAGGAATTGGCACAAGAAATTTGCAAAAAGTGTGCAAGAAATTCATACAAAGCCACGAATGTTGGAGTTTTGGTTTATTATTTTCAATAATGAACCTTCGTAATCGACCAAGGGGAAAAAAGGTAACCCCCCTCAAAATTTGTTGATTTAAGTTTGAAGATGCATAGAATATAAATAAATTGGCAGGGGATGCGCAACATCGGCATCAATTTTGATCAACCAAAGAGGGTAGTAATTAAGGGCTGAAATATTGTAAAATTGAGACCTCGACACTTTTTAAGGTATCAAGGATTTAGGCCCCCCCCCCCCCCCCCCAGAGGTGCGATGGGGGCCTAAATCCTCGATAAAAAGGTAGAGGAGGTTGACAGTATCCCATCAGAGAGATACTACTCCTACTAATAGCTTTTAATGAGCCATGTTCGGAGTAGATTGGTTTTCCAGGGATCTGGATCGCCCATCCAACGCCAAACTCAGCTCTCGAAAACACGGGTATCAACGAGCGACGCCCGTTGTTCATCAACGGGGCGACGACAGCGCATTCTTTGAGACCCCGACGGGACCTCTATGACGGGAATTCTGTCACAAAGGTAACGCCGCTGTTTTGCCAATTCGCGGCACTGCATCAGCACAGCTCGTGTAAAGAAAGTTTAGGTGTGTTTTTCAATTTTATTCATTTCTCTTCAGTAGGCGTCTACACCTATACAGACACATTATATAGCCGATATGTAAGGAGAGGGAGGTTCGATAACGCAATGGTCAGTTATATTGAGTCACGGGAGCCCCGTTACCCGGTGACAGCTCTGACTTCAGATCCAGCTCGGAAGGTTGACCTTAGAGGATGCTCGACCTCAAGACCGGTCCCGCGTGGGAGCGCTCGCCCCAGCATGAGTCCCCCGTGCCGCAGCCTCAGTCCCCCGGCCCTTGCCATCTTCTCCCTTACCTTCTGTATCTCTCCGGCCCATACTTTCACAATCATTTCAAAACTTCCACACAACGGCGGCTTTTGTGGTCGGGGAACCCCTCTTACGCACTCGTTGCTTCATGCGTTGTGCAC
Organism: Adelphocoris suturalis; assembly: GCA_030762985.1. Taxonomy (NCBI): domain Eukaryota; kingdom Metazoa; phylum Arthropoda; class Insecta; order Hemiptera; family Miridae; genus Adelphocoris; species Adelphocoris suturalis. Next base: position 120,751,071 of record CM061042.1, read on the forward strand.
AACAAACTTCACCTTTTGTGCCGCGGGCGTTGACGACCGAGTCCCGTCGTCATGCGTCAAAAGGTTCGAGAGGAAGCGCGGGCCTGAATTCCTTTCAAAACGCCGTCCAGTTGGGAGATCGCGATGTCAACAAGGCTTGCGGCTTGAATGGCGCAATACAAGTTCTCAAACTAGATTACTGAGCCTACGCGTATGATGCAAATGACAACCTGATAAAGTCATCTATTTGCAATTGAATGGCAACGAATATTAGAAACAGCAGGTATGAGATATAAGTGGGTTTTATAATTATTCAGATCAAATCAGATATGCAGCAAGTATCTCGATATCACGGCAATAAAAAATAATGATTGACAGAAATGAATATAAGATAGTCTCAGAAGTCCTACATCATAAGTATTGAATTTTCAACAGCACATTTTGAGCTGTTTCTATGCTCTAATATAAGATTACCGAAGATTAATTTGGAACTTTTCAGAAGGAATACCTATGTTGCTACTTTTTATTTATTTTTTTTAAAATACTCTTAGCTTGAATTTGCGCAGCTACAAAAATATTTCTAATTTTAAGAAGGATATTCACCATATAGTTCGTCAAAATATGCTCAAAATGCTTTGAGGAATACCTTCTTTTTGTTCAAACAGTTTACTCGTATTATTAGATGATCAGGATAGAACTTCAGTTCAGTTAAGATAGAGATCAACTCCACGGAATAACGCAAGTTTATTAAGAACTTACATTCCGTGGGCACTTGTTTTTTTTTATTGAATATTGAACGTTTGATTTTGCTTTTTCTTTGTCAATTATTTGATTTAGGTACGTGAGTAACATTATATTTACCGTTTTCCATGTTTTTTTTCTGCTCAGTATATTCAAATGTGCCAATAAATCTATCTCTCTATCAAAAGATTAAGGGCTGGTTTCACCAAGTTTGTGATCCGATTTCAAGACGCGGTTTGACTATTGAACGAAGATCATTGGCAATATTGGATTTCACCATGGAAGTTCGAGGTTGAGAGAGAGAGAGAGAGAGAGAGAGAGAGAGAGAGAGAGAGAGAGAGAGAGAGAGAGAGAGAGAGAGAGAGAGAGAGAGAGAGAGAGAGAGAGAGAGAGAGAGAGAGAGAGAGAGAGAGAGAGAGAGAGAGAGAGAGAGAGAGAGAGAGAGAGAGAGAGAGAGAGAGAGAGAGAGAGAGAGAGAGAGAGAGAGAGAGAGAGAGAGAGAGAGAGAGAGAGAGAGAGAGAGAGAGAGAGAGAGAGAGAATTTATTGGCGAACAAAAGACATTTTTTTTTTTACATATAGTTGTATGAAATACATTTGAGCTTTATAATACAATAAAATAAATAACGCACTGCCGCCTACCGGAGAATAAGTAAAAATCACTTGTGCTCTCCGGTAGAGTCATCATCCAAAACCCATCAATAGACCACAATCATACGAGTATGTAAATTAATCAATATAACATAATTATATAAAAAAAGATCAAGTAATGTACAGAAGACAAATCGAATAACTAATAAAGAGAGAGAGAGAGAAAAAAAACTTTTAAGTGGATCTTTAGTATGAAGAGGAAGATGAATTGCCCAAAATCTGTTCGATTAAAGTTCGTTTGAACAATTTACGGCTCGAAAAATTAAAAATATTGATTTTCCGATTGTACAAAAAGGTAACAGCCTGGATATGCGCTGTACGCTTAAAGAGTTCAGTTCTCACCACAGGTAATCTCAAATTTGAATCGGTTGCTGTACGAGTCTGACACGCTCTGCTGAAAAATTCCTCACCAACGCCCTTCTTAAAAACATGGAGACAAGCCTCTAAATAAAAAATTTCCTTGACTCTAAGCAACTTGGATTCATTATATGACACTCTAGTGGAATGTCTCCGCGGTTTATTTAACATAATTTTAATTAAACAATTCTGAGCCGTTTGCAAACATTTAAGATTTGTTTTACAGGCTCCTCCCCATGCCAGCACTCCATACTTCAGTATAGAATAAGCCAACCCAAAGTAAACAATCCTTAGTTGTTTCAACGACAAAAATTTTTTTATAACTTTAAAAACATAAAATAACTTTCTGATTCTACTAACCAGCACCTGAATGTGAATTTTAAAATTAAGCCTTTGGTCAAAAATCACACCAAGGTATTTACAATATTCCCTAAAGGGCAAACTCTCACAAGAACAATGGTCAGATGTGCATTTATAGTTATGGAGCCTGATGTTTTCATCGGAGGGGAAATCTCTACCAGTGATGGAAAACCTAACGATTGCGGTTTTATCGATATTTAAACCTAAACCATTCAAATTAAACCAGTGTCTAACTAAAAACAACTCCTTCTGAATTGTGCTCACAAGTCTTGAATACTGATGGTCACAAAAAACGACTGCGGTATCATCCGCGAAGCCGAAAATACTACCACTAATTCTAAGGTTCATTAATTCATTAACATATTTATAATAAAAACAAAATTGGCCCTAAAACTGTTCCTTGCGGTACTCCCATATCCAACATAACTTCATCACTAATCATGTCACCAAACCTAACAGTCTGAGATCGGTCAGAAAGATATGATGCAATCAGATCCAGTACAACACCCCGGATACCACACTTATAGAGCTTCTTGATTAGTATATTATGGTTCACACAGTCGAAAGCCTTTTTTATATCAAGGAAAACGCCAGTCACATAACAACCTTCATCAAGTTTCCTGGTAATTAAGTTAGTCAAATCAAAGAGAGCATGATCAGTGCTAGTTTTCTGCCGAAAACCATACTGGTTTGTTGATATTATATTATTAGAATCCAAAAAATTAACAATACGTGATTTCAAGCATTTTTCCAAAATTTTTGCCAGCGAAAGCGTCAGAGCTATTGGTCTATAGTTAGTCATATTACTCCTGTCACCAGCCTTATAGAGTGGGATCACCACAGCTTTCTTGAAGAGACCAGGAAAACTACCAGAGGTGAATACTAAATTAAAAACAAAAGCAAGGGGCCAACTAATCAAAGAAGAGATTTTCTTCAATATTTCATTGGTAACACCCCCATATGTGAAGGAACAATGGTTTTTAAGTTTTTTAATGTAGCCTTCTATTTCAGCAGGGAAAACTGGAGTTAAATAGAAGGATTCACTAGGAGACACTTCAACAAGATTATTCTTTAATACATCTCCAGTAAAATCCTTTGGAATATTTATTTCATCACTAACACTGGCACCTACTCTCGAAAAAAAAAATACGTTGAACTCATCAGCAGCAGCTTTTTGATCATACAAAACAACGCCTTTACTGTCTTTAATTTTTCCTAAAATATTGCCTTTTTTACTAGATACTCTGTTGGATGCCAATTTGATAGTATCCCAAAGAACCCTAGCCTCCGAATAGTTGCTCGATGCCTCACTTACCAAACCACCTCATAAAAATTTGGCCAAAATTCTCGTGACGAGTTCTTTATTTAAGTTTATTTATATTATTAATATTATTTTGTCGTGTTTATCATTTATCAAACGATAACTACAAGAGCTCTCGCTCGGGTTTTTAAATTAATTTGTCTTTTTTCTCCTCCTTCAACAAAAACACAATAGTAACAACTTCATGTAATCGGTTTTAGTGACGGTAATTATACATTTTAAATGTCTTTTCAGAAGTCAACTGAATTTGAATTTCTCATCCTATCCATTTCTGACAATGTAGGTACTTTTCTTCCAATTTGATTCTCTTCCCACAATTTTGAAAGTCCGATACAAGTCCTAATGATCTGCAGCAACGTACGCGTCCCTCTATCTGCAAGAACGACAACACAATTGAAGACTGAAAGGGCTATTTTATTATAGAATTTCAAGAAATCAGCACCAATATGCTAATTGAAGCTATCCGGAATGAATCGGTACATTTTACGTTTAAAAAAATCATTATTGAATCCATGAATTGAGCTAAGAACATATATTTTCCCATAAATTTCATTGGTTAGAGAGATATCTGCTTTTCACCTGCGCAGTTCGAAACGCAAACCCACAACCTTCAGCGCTTGACATATATATCGCTGTGAAAATCAGAGGAACTGTGAAAATCATCTCATCCATACGAGTAGCGAGGTTTAGGAGCTCTATGTTTAATTAAAAGTGCTATCTTACTACCTTCATGTTGTATTGATTGAAACTCGTTCAACACAGCAGTTTCCTTCTTTTTCCCTATAATTTTAATAGGTAGGTACTATAATTGTTGATTAATTTTTTCCAAGTGTGAATTGGGTAGGTTTTCATAAACTCAGTTGCCAAGTTCTAGTCTTCTTCCGCTATTCTGGAAATACATGAACGCTTCGGTTTCAGCCCGGTCGACTAATGGATGTACCCATTTAAATGGGAAAGTGACACATAAGAAGGAACAGTCAAAATAAAATCGTTAGGCCCCCTTCTAATATTAACGGGGTGACCCGTTCGTCATTGGGGAAACCGCACGCGGGCACACAGGAAGTTCCTCGCGTCCGTCCACCGGCCACCACGGAAATAGAAAAAAGTCAACCAACCAACCCCTCCACCGCTTCCCCATTTCACTCTCTTTTCTTCTATTAAACCCTTCACTTTTTACGACACCCAATGACGTCATTGGTAGCCACCTTCTCCAAGCTGTCTCTCTAGAACCAACGACCTCCTTCTTCGTGATGAATGGGTTAAGAATAAAATTGGTTGTCTTACGTTTCCCTGGAACTCTTTCAGAAAGCGGTTGAACACGTACTGTACCCTCTTAAATCAGGAGCTTTGGTGTCACTGCTGACGTAAAATACAACTACCCACCTACCAATTGCATTGTCACTACCGAAGGTAGGAAACCGTTGTGTTCGTGCAAGAAGTCGAAAAAAAATTCTCTCCTAAATCAATACGCTGCAAATTATTACACAATGGTTTATTATTTCTGTGTTAAATAGCCCTTCTACGCAGTGCATTGGTCTATAATTATTAAATCCCGTATGTAATATACGATCAGAACAAGGCGCATCGTGCCTTCGAGAAGGGTTCTCACTTTTACAGTTCCAAGACCCCGCAATTTTACGCTTCACAGTAATGACGATTAAAAAACGGGAAAATGATGCTCGAAGGAATTTACGTTTGCGCATGCGCAAAATGGAGTAATGATTTGAGAAGTATGGAATTGATAGTGGGACATTTAACAGCCTAACCCGCATATTTGCTAAAAATGTCATCAAAATCAGATGAAAACTGTTGAGATTAAGCTCGTTTAAAAAGGAGTTTAAGAGTTAAAGATTTTAATCCTAATGATAGGATTATGTTGAAATTGCTAGGGAATGCTCAAATTAACCTCTTCCACCTATCCTCCAAATTTGAGCGAGATCGGACAATGGGGGCGTAAGAAAATGATGTTGATGGAATTTACGTATGCGCATGCGCCAAGTGACGTATTGATTTGGGAACACCAAAACTCATAGGGGACCATCTTTACCCTAACCCGCACATACCATGAAAATTTCATAAGAACCGGTTGAATATTGTGGAAATTAAGCTTGTTACAAGGATTTACGGACATACACACCCAGAGATAGTGAGAAATACATGGAACGAAAGTTGTTCAGAATAGTCTAAAACATAAAATGCGAGTGGATATTTTACCACCGTAAAAAACAACAACCGTTTGATTTTAGTGGAGACCACAAATTTTACCTCTCTCGAAAGTGAAAACAATGCTTCCGCTACCTACAGGTAGACTTGGGAGCAATTATTAAAGAGATGAAATTTAGCATTTAGGTAGGTACCAATACTTCACTAGTAGGTACATCATCGCACGGACAATAGTTAATAAACTTGATTTCGCAACGTTAGAATAAATTCCATTGGAACTATATCACCTGATAATTCCAATATTGGCATTATATCAGCTGATATTTACAAGACAATTTTTATGCCGCGAACGGACTGGTTTTAATTTAAAAACAAAATCCAAAATCGTACGCATCTTGAACGTAAACCAAAAAATTTTCAGAGGGCGTATTTTTTTTCTTGGTCGATTACAAAAGTTCATTATTGAAAATAATAAACCAAAATGTCTACTTGCTTTATGCGTTTCAGAGCTAGCCGATCAATTTTGGTCCTGTGTTTGTCTGTCTCGTATTGTTTGACAGAATCATCTCCGATGGCTATGGGCCGATTTTGATTAAATTTTCTGGGATTGTGCGGGTTGCCTTCTAGGCGGCTGTCTAAACAGACTTTCATTGCCGTCGCATAAACAGTGGACTGACCGCATGCGCAAATTTGAACTTCTTATAACGTCGATATAACCCTCAGTCCGATGTCCCTTATCTCTCAGTCCGATTTCGTTCAAACCCGGGCGGTTGTTGGGTCCAGGATAATACCCTTTGTGTTTTATCGCATTTGGTTGAATAATACCTAAATAAGTATTGCGCATGTGAAAAACTAATATCGGTTGGCACTCCAAGAATAATAGACCGATTATGGTGAAAATTTCAATTATTGTGCGGGTTAACCTCTAGACAACATACGCATGCGCAAACATGAATTACAACCCTATTTGTATGTACCTACATGCTAACATACACATGTGTTAGATACAGCTAATGTTCTATCTTGTATCCGATCATTTCGATTCGTATTTTGTCCTTCAACTAATTCTATACGTTCATGTTACAATATGTGAGGAAGCTATACTGCCCACCCAACTTGGCAGACGTTTTTTTACTTCCTAAACGCTAAAGGGGTCTAAGGAAATAATACCTATTAAAATGGGTCGGTAAATTATGTTTCATTCATTTTTCCAAACTTGAACTCAGGTTGTTCCAAAATAATTTGAGTCTGTCACTGTTCAGGGTATGTTTAAGCCCACTGGCAAAATTGATCAATAAGTATGATGTACCTTACAAAGAAATCTAGATCAAATTCATCCTTGTGTTGTGATTTTGAAGCGCGGAAACGGTTGTTCGACCTCAGTCTGGCGGGTTCATTCATCGCCACATGTTAGCTCATCGACTCAATTACACGGCAGACACAATAGAGGGCTGGGCATCGCCTTACCTTTAATGGAGCGACCGCTATTTTTCTTTTTCACATTCGCTTTTCAACAACTTAGGATGCGGGAACATAATTTCATTAGCCTACCTTCTTGTAGGCCTGGGTGGTCTACACATTCTAATACTGTCGTGGAAGGACAGAGAATCACAGAACGGAGACCCTTCTTGTTTGACAGCTTAGTGCTAGTTTAGGTACACGTGATATACCTACGTAGGGGAGAATCTACAACTTATACACGGTTGAGAGAAGCCATTTTTCACTTTGTGAGTTTTCTCGGTCAGCATACTTGCGTGAATAAGTTCACAAAATCACAAAAAATCTTTCAAAAATATTCTTTAAATAAGAGGCATTAACACACATTGAATTCACTTGCACCACAAAACATAAAAAATTGAATATGCCCTATAAACATACAAAAATACAAAACATACAAAAATTGAATTGTCACCTATAATTTATAACCATGCGGGATCGCGCTCAAAGGACGCGGAGGGAGATCGGTAGGCTGTATAGTTGAGGTAAGGATTCGGAGGTGCCTTGACGGATGGACAAGAACGACCAAATTTATGGTCCAAGAATGCAGAGCGTTGCTAGATTATATATTTTAACAAATCGCTATAATATACCTTCACCTTGTGTAAGTATGTACATGTTAGTCAGCTACCCTGTTTCATATCTACAAAGTTCCAGCTTCATAGGTTGAATAGCAAAGAAATTCGCTCCGGAGGTCATTCAGATAATAATATAAACTTCAATTATTTTAAATTATGTAATTTTTGAAATGCTCGTTGTGTTAGGTATACATGCTGAAAAAAGTTGATCACTGTTTTAAAAATCAGTAAAAAATACAAAAATTGAGGAATTTATTAAATTGGTAGTGTATATACATTCGGATGTTATAATAATTAAGATTTAAATATGATGAGAGGTTTAGGAAGCGACTGTTTTTCCGCTGTTTTCGTGACACATTTATCAAGTATGATTTATCATTCAAAGGAGAGTCTAAAACAATTATAATATACTAGCCGCTCCGGCTCGCTACGCTCGCCTCCACGTCCAGCCGGGGGGCAAGCCCCCCGGACCCCCCATTAAATTGCTCGCTTCGCTCGCAAAGTGTGGTATGTAGGGAATGTTGCTCGCTTCGCTCGCAAAGTGTGGCATGTAGGGAATGTTGCTCGCTTCGCTCGCAAAGTGTGGCATGTAGGGAATGTTGCTCGCTTCGCTCGCAAAGTGTGGCTGTATACATGCGATGTATTACAATTGAAACGTGTAGGGGATGTTGCTCGCTTTGCTCGCAAACGGTAGATCTCTAAGGGTAGGTTTACCCTCTGTAGGGGATGTTGCTCGCTCCGCTCGCTTGAGGAAGTTATACTGCCCACCCAACTTGGCAGACGTTTTTTTCTGTTGGAAATTGTTACAAACAAATTAAATCTTATAAAACTACGTGGAACCACGAAAATTTTATTAGAGGATGTTGCTCGCTTCGCTCGCAAGGTATACCTGTATATCCTTGAGGAAGTTATAATGCCCACCCAACTTGGCAGACGTTTTTTTCAGTTGGGAATTCTTACAAACAAATTAAATCTTATAAAACTACGTGGAACCACGAAAAGTTTATTCGGGGACGTTGCTCGCTTCGCTCGCAAGGTATTGCTGTATATTTGTAGGAAAAAATCCGAATTTATTCTGTTGAAATGGCTCTCGCTTCGCTCGCAAGGTACCTATGTGTACCTGCTCGCAACACCCAAACACCGAAACCTGTACCTGAGTTATCGAACCCCAAACACGTCTGTCTTCCTAGAGCCCTCTCGCGTCCACAGCACATATAATTTCTCATTTTAATAGCTTAGTCTCGCTTCCCCTCGCAATTCGACCGACTTCACGTCACTTTTTTCGATATCCGATTTCGGATTCAGATTCGGCGGGATCAAACCTTTATTTCGCCCTCAAAAACCGTCCCGAAAAACGTACGTTAATGGGGTATATTTTAATCAGAAAAAACGTAGTCTTTTCCGTAGGGAAGCGGGGAAGTCCAAAAAGCGCACATTAATTCTTACTTCGACCCCCCCTCCCGCCCTACGGCCCATGGTTCGGGTGGGATTAGAAAATTTTAAATTCGCTTATACACCCTATCGGAAAATCCCAAAAAGATCCCACCACTCGTAGACTCCCCCCACTCAGCCGTTTGGCCGTGCATAGACACGACAAACAGACAGACAGACGGAGTTTCATTCTTATTAATAGTATAGATATAGATGTGTGTAGTACGTACTTACATACGAGTACAATATATTAGAAGCACAATTACCTATATAAAGGAATGATATTAAGGACATATACCAATTCCTTAAAAAAGTACGCCCACACATTTCTCGATTCCTGCCTGTCTACATTCCGCAGACGGTTTCAATGACTCGCGTGCCCTGGAGCGCTGGAGAGAATAACAGCTTCCCGAGTAATCACCAGCGGAAAGGAATGAGTTACAAAGCTGAAGAGGCGGTGGTAGGTAGGTCGTAGGAGTGGTCAGTGGCATATGCCATATGGGATAAGATCTTAGGTCTAGATGCTCGACAATCAACCATCACGATTTCAACCCGACAGCCAATCAGGACGTGGGGGTCTAAATTTCTAATTCTTTGCGATAAAACCTAAATTAATAAATTCAATCAATACTATCGCTCACATACATAGGTGTCCTATAAAGTGCGGTAATTAGAAGAGAAAACAGTACCCATTTATATACTCAAATTTGAGTTTGTATAATTGATTTAAGGCTGAAAGAATCGTACGATTCTGAAACACATGTATTAGATCGGAAACAGATCCACACATGTTCAAAGCTAACAACCGGATCTAGACGGTTAAGAGTCAGCAAACATTCGAGGTCTGTCCTTTTCCAATATTGCCCCCCCCCCCCCCCCATATCACCGACCTTCCGCAATGCCCAACTAATCTGAATTTTTACTGAGGGGTTGACAACTTGATGTCATTTATTTGAGAGGTAAGTACAATATCATACAATATATTATACATTTTTCAATTTCAATTTGTACTTAAATTTTTTAATATGCTAGTTCATCATTGATAAACTTCTTTTGACTAAAATTCTGCTAAAAATATAAATTTAACCATTTCTAACCGTTTTTAGCAATTTTGACATGGATGTCTTTGCTCGGGGGGTCAACCAAAAATTTCCGTGACGCAAAATTTGTGTCACGATTTCAGTGTTTTTCGCGTGCAACCCAGCCGTAGCTAGGGGAATGGAACTTCCGCAGTTTTCATCGCACAAAAATAGTTCGCCACTCGCTGGAAAGCGCTTGATTTATGTGATAAATGTTCACATCTCAAGCTACCAATTTCCCCCTCCAAAACTAAGTTAATTGGACTATAAAACATTTTAATAAGCCGGTTACAATATTATTAACGTAAAGCAATAACATCATTTACTCCACTCCATAGGAAACATTTTCATCCTCTTGACAACAGTCGAGGACAACCGTTATGAAATCTCCAATCAAAGACATATCCATGTAACATGGTATCTGCTTGTAAAGCGGATAGTGGAACTCGTTTACGAGTTTACCATAAACTTTAGTAATTTCTTTATATTTTTTAATTTTCCCCCTCCGAGTTGCCAGTGGAGTCCATGATGTTTACTTATATTTTTAGCACATTCTTTTTTTATTTGACCAATTTAATGTGCACAAAAAGAACTCATCCTTTCATTTGGAAAGCCTGATTTTTGGCGCAAGAACGGAATTTTTATCTCAATCCTACGGAGAGTCATCGTCTGGAATGATATGTTTCAAGTTTAAAGTGTTAAACTCTCAGAATGTCTCAAAACGGATTTACATTAAGAAAAATTCCAAACATTTTTGACTTTAAAATTTCTGGAGCCATTGTAATAGCTTCATTTTTTACAAAAATTCGCTTAAAAAAATATGAAAGTACCTAACGACTCCCTAAAATAAGCTGTTATAGCATGATTTACATTCAATTGGGAACGAGCTCTGAAATTGCCTGCCGAATCGTAGGTATTGATAATTGATTCTGGAACAACCTTTTTTTCAATCCAACTCAACAAATTACCTACTGCATGAGGTGTGATTATCGCGTCGTTAGGAGAAATCAATCGAGAACCATGGTTCTTCCACCCATATTCTTTTTACCAATAATCGATATGAAACATTAATAATAGTGAAGGTAGATTGTCAGGATTACACTTGTAGTTTTCTGTTTATCACGAAAAATCCGATTGGGCGAAATGAAAGGATTATGTAATCGCTCAAGAGTTGCGACAGATAAAATCTGTAGCTGCAGCCGTCTCAGACTCTTAATTGGGTTTAATGGACTACATCACGGTGGAATTTGGACCCGATTAGAATTCTAATTATAGAAACTGTTTCGCGTACGGTCGGTGAGGCTTTTTGGCTTCACGTGATCCAAACATTCTTTGAAGTATCGCCATTTGAAAAAGTGGGCTCTTTCAACAATTAGTTATTTTAAACACCCCAGTTCCCGCAAACTGTGAGAAACTGAGCTTATGTCAGCATCGGTGAGAAATTCAAGTAAAAGAGATGCAACTTTGACTCCTACAATTTTTTAACCCCACCATCTGAATCTCGATTTCTGTCTGTGTACACATGTATATACATGTCTGTTGAAAAAGCGCCAAGCGGAACGTCCAGCTCAGTGAGTTTCACCATTTGTTTTCTAATCGTATATATATATATATATATATATATATATATATATATATATATATATATATATATATATATATATATATATATATGAAACTCTAGGCTTCGTTTCAGAATGTCTCAAAACGGATTTCAATGAAAAAAATTTCGATTTTTTATTTTTTAAATTTTTGAAGCATTGCAATAGCTTCATATTCTACGAAAATTTGCTAAAACTGCAAATAAAGATACAAGAAAATCTAAAAATCTTTTAATCTTCAATCTGAAAATCTTTTTTGAATCGCCAAATTTTATTTGGAATTCATTTTTTTTTTTTCTACAACGACCATGATGCATGACTAGAATTTTTTATTATTTTCTATCGTAATTTTGTTGGAAGAAGATGCAGTGAATGTTTTAAGCAAAAGTTTATGTTGTAGTTGAAGCTAAGTGAGTCTAGCTTAAATGTCAATTTGCGTGAACGAGCCTGACTGTGACTCCTTGGCTAATAATTAACCTTTTAGCGAATTTTCTTAGAAAATAAAGCTATTGCAATAATTGTTCTCAAAAAATCAAGCATTTCAAAAGAAAGGATGAGTTCGTTGGACAGCACTTTTTGAGCACATTAAATTGGTCAAATTTCAAAAAATGTACTTAAAAAAATCACAAAAAATGCCAAAAAAAGGCTAAACATGGATTTTTTTTTTTTTTTTTTTTGTTTTTTATAGCAGAATATTAATCAAATAACCCTCCCTATGTCCGTCACCTCGACGTGGTGGGAGGGCTTAGCCACGGCTCGCACTGTCCATTGCACGATAGTATCTCCTAGGAGTATACTGGGCAGTGTGAGCTATTGCACTGGTTACTAAGAACGGACTCCCCCCCTCAAGACAGGGTGTGCACGCCGTGCCTAGGGTCTGCATGGTTTATCTCAAACGGCTGCCCCAGGGTACCGGCCGACCCCCTGGGTGTAATTAGGCTTACCCGCGCATGCGGGGCTCTGCGCGGGTGGACGTTTATATCCCTAGCTTCTCGTGGGAATAAAAATGAACCACTTAGAAATCTACCCTAAAAAAGGGAAAAACCCGAAGCCAGAGATGGGGAACTATATTGGCAGCCGTGGGGGCTGGGGCTCGGGATGGGGCTACGGTCTTCGAGGGGCAGAGACACACACGTGTTTTCAACAACTCCTTTGTATTCAAATTGCTCAAATTTCAATACACTTTAACATACTATGATACGATAGGTGGCAATTCAAGAATATTCGCTCATACGACCATGATGCATGACTAGAATTTTTTATTATTTTCTACCGTAATTTTGTTGGAAGAAGATGCAGTGAATGTTTTCAGCAAAAGTTTATGTTGTAGTTGAAGCTAAGTGACTCTAGCTTAAATGTGAATTTGCGTGAACGAGCCTGACTTTGACTCCTTGGCTAATAAGCACCCTTTTTTACATTGGGCACAAGAGGAAGTGAAAAGGAGAGAACTGAATTTGAACTGATAGGAACGCGTAGTCCCGTCAAGCAAATTCAGGTGACTCAAACCCGGGAGGAGAATGGAAAGTAGCTAGGTACGCTGAGTCCTGTTGGGAACTTGTAGGAAGTTTCAGCCCGGTATTTTCGTCCTGTTGAGAACTTGGACTTTCTGGTACGCTCAGTCCCGTTTGTCAAAGGGGAGAAGGTTTGAGGTGAGGTAGGTTGATTATGGAGAGAGAGTCGGAAAGGCCGAGCCAAGCCGAGATCCTGCGCTATTTATACCCTTAATCTTAAGGTAGGGATACAAGGGACTCTTGTAGGGATAGCAGGAAGTATACTCTTAAACAACACCTGCTACCCTAACGGTCAACTGTAAGCATCATTTTTGGTAATAGGCTCGGCTTTTGCACTTCATTTGTGACATCTATAAATATATAGATCGGGTGGGGATGGTAAAAAAGAATCGATTATTTTTTTTTTTTTTAAGTATCATACTTTTAGGTTATTTTTATTTTTTTAAGTATCGGAGAATCGATTCAAAATTTCGAGAATCGGAGGCCGATTCTTTTCAACAGCTGGATGAACAGACATAATGAAAAACCACCTCCACAAAAGTAGGTAATTAAAGTTGAAGAAGAATTAGGTAAGTACGTTTACTAGAAGTAGAAATAAAATTACATAAAGAAGCTTTTTTGTGGTATTGGTAATGGTCGATGTTTTTGTAATACATTTAGGTAGGTACAATTGTTTCATAAGCTTTGATTCTTGATATAAGTATCGTTACATTTTTCCCATCTATGAACAAATTATATTGCTGGATGAAGTCGGTAAAAAGAGCTCAAGGTGATAGAAAGTTCATGAAATATTGCATATTCACTTGTAGGTAATATACCTTCTACGTTATTGGAATTCAAGTAACTAATACGAATTCGTACTACCCCTGTCTCAAGTGTCTCATGAACAACATAGTTAGGTACCTACCTATTTCAGGTTTGAAAGATTTATCATTGAAAATTGAGGATAATTTGTATCAATTTTTCCATAGAAATTTAGTTGGTTAAAAGTTAAAATCATTTTAGTTCCACTAAAAAGTAACAATTCTTGACAAAAATCGATACTTTCTTAAATAATCGGTGCGATCATTCAATGATTCATTTCAAAAGAATCGATACGATTTAAATCGCTTCATTTTGAATAATCTGTGATCCCTAACTAGTCGGACCACGACGGTTTACCTTCTTGGATTAATTCGTTCCACGGAACCCATAGTAAACTTTGATCTCCAATGGGTTGAAACTGAATGATATTTCTTAATCATGTTATGTACAGCTAAACTGGACAAGGACCAAAACTGAACAGATATATTGATCGCCACCTACCAAGCTGCTTCTTCGTATAGCATACCATGCATGATTGTGTGAATTTTAGTTTTAAATCAAGTTTCAAGTATACAATTGCGAAAGAACCCGCCTCTAAAATGGTCTTATTTAACTGGCCTGTCATGACTGATTAGCTTGTCTCCTCGCTAAAATGTGCTCGTATATATGGGCTCAAATGGGGCACGTGCTGGGCGATTTTTAATCCGTTAAATACGACGAAAGACCTCAGATATTGAACTAGGAACCTCGATATAAATTGAGGTCAAGTCTTTCCAAGACAACTGCATCACTCAGTACGGTGTCACGGCCGCTGATAGTGACGAACTTGCCAATGAATGGATTCTCATTGAACGATCCTCACATTACTACGGTCGATATTCATGAGCTATTAGCACTCTTTTCATGGCAATTTATTATTTTCAAATACAAATCTCCAAAACTAAATTTAAAGAAAAAACAAACAATATTTATGACCAATCACATACCTGCCAAGGGAGAGTGGGGTAATACCGCCAAGTCGGGAAATACCACCACCCCATATAATTATTTAACCACCTAAGTGACAAACCTTGTAGGCAAATATCGTCATCTTCTGATCAGCAGTAATGTTGGGACAATTGATTTGGGGTCATGAATTTGTTTTCATCAAAGATAGCGAGTTCACAGTTTTTGAAGCTTGGCGTTCCAGTTTTACTGTTGTCGAATTTGCGTGGTAAGTACCTAACAGTTTTTCATACGTTAATGTAAATTGTTCAGCATGACGACGTAGAAAAACCATTTAGTTTTTATTTCCAACCATTACTTCATGATTTTTTACGAAAACTGTAGTTTTTAATGATTTTTTATCTCGAAAAGTTTCCTGGGGCAATATCGCCACACCGAATTCTGGGTAATAGCTCCAATGCCCCGATCATCAGTATTGTTGGATTTTTTCATAGTTTTTTTTGTGTTAATAATCACCTATTTCTATTGATTCTGAGTAATTAAAATATAAATTAATATTTAAAATACGAATTATATTATGATAGCTTATCTCCATAAGCACCTCTACAGTTACCTAATCGTGGCTTATTATATGTTTACCTACCTATCTACCGAATAATTGTGCAGTACCTATCTACCTAACTGCCTTCCTAATTAACATAATTGTTTTAAGATTCCACTCATCTTGCTCAATAGACGTTAGTCTTGTGAATTTTGCTGCGACTTGAAGAAGAGCAAAAATTTAAAACTTTAAAAGCTGGGAAGATGGAATGCTGAATAATATTTCTTTTTTTTAACGAGTTGTCAATAATTCAAATCCTGTGAAGAACCAACATTATCTTACCAGTATTTATTTCGATCCAATTTTACTATTCTGATGTGGAAATTGTTTTTCAACCTTTAGGGAATCCTTTTCTTGTCATCTAAGTTCCCAATATGGTGCGAAGCTACCCAGGAAGCGTTTTTTAAATTCAATAAATCGTTATTCCGATGTTCTGATGAGGCTGTTCATTTCCTCCTTGTTTTAATATGGCGGTATTACCCTAACTCCATGGCTAGTTGGGATAATACCGCCATTTACAAGGATCTCGTAAATTGTCGTTTACTGATATAAAGTTGCTACACAACCATCAAAAACGTTGTAATTCACAACTGGAGATATTATTTTAAAATTTGCTTCAAAATCTGAAGCTCCTCAGTGCAAACCTGGGCTGTGATATGCTTAAGATGGCGGTATTACCCCATTTTCCCCTATGTGCTTGAAATCTTGACATCTCAGTTCATAAATCAGACATCATTAAATTTGTGGGTAGATATTTTTGAAAATCAGTAGGTATCTCAAAACATTTCAATGGAATGATATTTTTGATTTTCAATGAAACGACTGAGTTTAAAGGTCAGAATAATATAATAAAAATATTTGTAGACAACACGATAGTGATTCACATTTTATTTGTATTGAAGGTATTGTTTTCCTTTTACTACGTTTGTTGAATATTTATTATTTAATTTCAGTAAATTGAATGAGACCATCACCTAGGTTGGAGTATGAATTGCCGATCACACCCTAAGTTGGTTTGAGGGTTGAAATTTATAAAAGCATAGAATATCACAAACACGATTGTGAATCGCAATGTCATTTGATCACCTCCTGAAAAGAATTGGTTTGCTTCAAAGGTTTCGAAGGTTATGAATTTAACAGCAATCCTGTTTGTAGGATATGAACACCTGCAATGTAAGTAATGAAATTGATCGGGCTTGCATTTTGTGATTTATGTAGAGATAAATTCAACACACAGAAATTATAAATCTTTCAGAAACTATTTATAGCACTTCCAGTTGTTTGGGATCAATGGAATCTTTCCAAAAAGCTGCACTACGTGAGCCGGAATGGAGTCAAAGTGAGTCGGCAATTTCAAGATTCCAACATCATCCCACCCCCCAGCACCACTAGTCCTTCTCACAAAATTTCGACACAGGTGAATACCCCACTTATATAAACCATGAGATCATAAGCATTTCCACCTGAAAGACTTGTCTTCATTGACGATTGACGTCATATGTATATTAGGTAGGTATTCAATCAAATACCGACAGGTAGTAAGTACTTTTCTATAAAAGTCTATCTTCGATTAGTCTGATCGTCAACCGAGAAGTAGGTATAAATTGAAGAATTATCTTCTCGGCGGTTCTTAGAAGGTCCCTTAAAATTCATAAACATCAATTTGTGACGTGTCTGACAACATTATAAGTTACTTTTCCCCTATAAACATGTGTAGAAGGAGCCATCTCGTGTGACCAGACAGAAAATACGCTACAAACAGGTGGTACCTGCTTGCAAATATGTCATATGGAAGAGGGGATCCTCTCACAGGTAGAGCACATCTCAAGGGTATACAAACAACAGACGAACTCGCTTCTTTGTATCACTCTACCAGCCAAACTTCTGCTTGAAATCATTTCCACATATTCCTAACCTTTTTACAGGATTACGCAGTCCGGGGCAAATTTTGGTACCTATCATTTGTGTGCAACGGATGTACCCCGACTCACTATCCTCTCAACATCTCACGGGTTTTTGTTGTTGTGATATCCACCTGAAATTAACTTCATGGGATACTGCAGTCTGAGGTAAAATTCAGTCCTTATACTCTCCTTCTTGAAACCCAAAGTCAAGTAGGGTAGTTTTTAATCAAATTGGCTCGCTAAACTCACATAGATAAATTCGCTACAGTTCGTTTACATCACTACAACCAGTATCACATTGTAGGTAGTTATGTGTGTTAGCTCTTGCAACCCTTCCATCACACCTCACTACACTATACTACAGCAACAATAGTATTTAGCTATAGCAGGGCTCTGACCTCTTCTTATTGTTTTGAGACACGTAGGCTGGTAGTAGTAAGCAAATCATAACAGGAAGATATTTATAAATGTTCCGTAGATCAGATAATCAAAACATAGAAAAGGCAATTGAGCGCCAGTTTATACGATAAACTGCGGTAATCTTCAAATGCTACACTTTTCTAACCACATGTAGAATTATCCTGGCAAAGTAGAGCTTACGAACGCTTTATCTCACGGCAGTAATGATTGTAGAGCATTTGAAAGAGATTTGTGGTTCACGGACCTCAGCACTTCATCCGATTTATACCTATTTATCATCTCTAACTGAACAATCAAGCAGGGTAAAAGTCGGAGACGAACAGTTCTATTGCCTGGTGACGAAGGCGGAAGTCACGCGAGGGAAGAATTGGATAGAGAACTCCTCGCCGTATCCGCTTCTTGGCTCGCAAAGAAATCGAAAGTGACGGTTGACGAACGAACAGAGACAATAGAAGCAACCCATTGCGTTTATCAACGGTCCTATCATCGTTGGCCAAAACCCAGAAAGTTATGGGTTATAAACAGATTTATTTACAATTCAAAACTGGTAGGCGACACTTTAATTTGAGGCATGAAGTGCCTATAAGAAAATAGTACCTAACTGTTACGAGAATAAGTAGCGAAGATGGTGATATTATGACAATGACGATGATAAAACAATGAGGAACTTGCACTCATCTGAAATTCGGCCTGAAACCTCTTTTAATGTACTCTAGACCATCTCCGATTCACAAATATATAATGAAACCCAATAAAAAAATTACTTTCTTAATTAAAATTGAATTTAAAAATCAGGAGAGGGGGAAGGTACTGAGAACGCTCTATGAATTGCTGACTGGCGTGTGACGTCACGTTTTGCTTCCTCCAAGGGAGTAGTGCAGTTTCCACTCTGCTACCAACTAAACTTGAGAAAAATTTGTTTTTCTCGTGATTTCTGGTGATCCTTCAACATCTTCTTGCACAACAGAGATGTTAACATGGCATCACTGAATAGTATAGGTGATAAAACTTTATAGTGAACTAAAGCTTCTATAATAATACTTGCAAACGTCACCTCAAGGAAACATCGGGAGGAAGACCTTACTTTTGGGCATCTGACTATATTTATTTAGTTTGTATAACATAAAATTTATATAAAAAATTAATAAAATTTCATTTCAGTAGAGCCATTGCAATAGTTTCATTTACGAAAATTCGCTAAAATGCACTAGAAATTACCGCAACTTGTTCGTAAGGAGTCTGTGTAGGATGGGATCGAACGTTGTCGCATGAAATCCCTTCAGATTTTGTAAATTGAACACGCCAGGAATGCATCAATTCTATCCATTTTGCGAGGAAAGTTGAGGAGGGGTAGGTAAAGCGAGCTGATTATCTCTCAAAATTAATTTCAAAACCAGTCTTACTGACCTCAGATTGGATTTTTGACTTCAGAAACGAGTTTCTCACATTTTAAAGACTTTAAAATAACAGTTGAAAGAAGAAAGTCGCAAATTTTGAGATTTTGGGTCAATTTCAGTGATACATCGTCTTATGCGTAATGAGAATGTAAACCGTGTTCCATGAGTTTACAGAGCAGTTTCCATCAATGTATCCTCCATTTATCTAGCATATTCTACCTATAAATGTATATTATTTATATCAGTCCAACTATCAAAACAGAATGAGGAACACCCTTGTTTCATGTAAGGTGCCCTATTCTATTCTAAGGTAATTATAACACTTTATCTACACTATGTCGATATTATATTAGAGCCAGCGCATCCTCGACCACGAACAACACTTATTCCACATTCCTCGCAGTATAACGGAATGACCAGCGAGTGGGCTTGCTCTCGGTCAAAAGGCATAAAAGGGAGATTTCCTTCTTTCGAGTGTCCCAGATCAGGTGAGTCACAGATTGAGCGGGTCCATTGCTAACAAGCTAAACTGCTAACACTGGACAGTAGGTAAGTATTTCAAACCGTTTTACATGCCACTTCCCGACGTCCGATTTTGATGAAACTTGGTATGGATGTAATCTGTAATATGGCGAGGATACAGATGTATCAGGGGACGCAGACGCATGAGAGGTCATTGATCAGTGGAGTGAACTCCAAAGCCATTTTGTCTCCTATTCAACGCAGGAAGCGTCTATTTCACGCTGATCTCCTTACAAGAAAATGAGTTCTCATGTGACTCACTTCGTGAGGACTAATCTACTTGTTTAATGTAAGTATTTACGTTTTCCAATGATACTCTTTTAAAAAGTTGTTGTAATCAACCACCTGCTAAGTAACCTACTCGCGGTTTACATTCAGTAAAATGGATTGAATTTTCAATCGCCCACGAATAATATGTGAGTCATCTGTTTTCGGTTGAACCCCATTATCGAATAACCAACCACGGAACCCGGGTGAAAGCGAAATGTCACTCTCGTGGGTTGGCACATGGGAGGACCTTTGTGTTTGAGGTTTTCCCCCGATGATGTGAACGTTACATGGCGTTTCGTAGTTACCTAGTTAACGGCACCCGACTCCTATACTGCGAAATGTATGCCCACCTTCTTAATACTAGAATCTTCCAATAACATATCACCTTTAGGCACAACAATGTACAATACATATATTAGGGAATATTTAAACAATGCAAGAGAAGGAGAATAGCCTATTCCTCTGGTTTCCGTAGCCCAACTATTGTTTCCAATTCCTTCCTTTAAACCCGCTCACTAAGTCCCAAGGCAGAAAAAGAATCCAAGAAATGTATCGAATGACATGCTTACGCCAATTACCATGGCTTCGAAGACAACGGAATAGGCTACAGAGTGAACCGCATGTCTGACATGGACGTCCATAGGAATCAACTGAAAACCGAATACATTGATTTTCACATTAACAGGTGAAACGTTGAGCCACGAAAGTAAGGATAAATTCGGCCAGATGCCAACTCGTAAAGAAACAAAAATAGAGGACATTTTTTTGTGTTCGCAAGTGATCCTTACTTCATTTGCCTCGGAAGCATAATAGATACATTTTAAAAATACTTTAACAACTTGTGTCAATCCTGATGTGAAATATTAGAGTGAAACACATCTGAGTTATTACTCAATGTTGATGGTAACAGTGTTACAACAAATGTTGATGGTAATCCACTCCCCTCACCTTGGATATTTTACGATTCTGTAAGTACTGTCCCAATATTCCAAATCTGCATATCGAAGTTGTTGTCAAATGAAACCTGATGACCTACGAGGTCAAGTGTTAAGTGTGAGTGTAACCAATTTTTAATAAAATGAAGTGAATCTATTTTAGCCTAGGTACGTGCCTACCAGAATGAACTGCTGAATAGTTATTTCTTCTATCTCGCTCCAGCACAAAGTAAACAAAGTAACATACCTGGCCTATCATCTCTCTTGGTGAAACAGTATACATATGGCACATGTCACCCATCCCCTATGTTCAAGGACCAGACAGTGCAGCACCTCTCAGAAGACCACAGTCCTCTCCTCTTCTTTTGAGTCACAAGCCAAATCCCCTTTCCTCAAACTTATCAGGCTAGGTTACTGGCTTATTTACATATATGCAACCAGCGTCACCATAAGTGGCCAAAAAGATGTTCCAAATACAACCAACAGTGGCACAGTAACCATTTGTCAGCTTCTGAGTATGGTGAAAACTAGTTATGGACTCATCAGTCTGACTTTCGAGTCAAAAAACGTGTGCATAGCTCTGATGTAGTATTGCGAGGAAATACCAACTATTGGCACCTCATTCTATTCTTGTTCCATTATTCATTAGCACCATACTTTCGCGTAGAGCTCCATTCGTTCTGGTCCATAGATTTCCCCAAGTAAGGTACCTATCTAGCTTTGTATCCGACACATCCGACAATCCGTGTACTTTGGTCAACACTCCCGTTTCTTGCCATAGATCACGCCTGGCAATTGGACCCATTTAGACCCTAGTGTCCGTTGAGGCTCAGTATTTTTTTAAATTTGTATAGACATTTTCAGGAATTGTGTTATCTAGCTCCTAGAAGGGTAGTACGTACTAATACACAATAGGAGGAAGGTAAGTCGGTGTAGCGAATAAAGTCCACGTTTCAATAGAAAGCTATACTTCTTTTTGTTGTTCTACACAGTCAGAAACCTCTTCACCAGTTGTTGCCACGCATAACTCATAAATTAAGCATGTTTCCAATTTAGATGCTTCAAGTGTTAGGACTCAAGTACTGGGCAGAGAGCCAGAAAAGGGTGCCAGGTCCAGGTTGAACGCATAATTTTCCCTGTCCATTTCTATGTTGAAAAAGTAAAATAAAATAAAAACATTAAACACAAAATTCATTACAACGCGCAACCATTCAGGGAGGGATGCGATGTGGGTCATTGTTCTTAGGGAATTCCAAGGAAGGAAGGTCAAGAGCGCCCCAGCGGTGGGTGAATCCCGGAGGATGCTGTCTGAGGGTTCATTGATCTCTACCGAACACCCAGATAGAGCAACTCAGGATTAACCAAGGTAAGTTGAAATACGTATAAGGAAATATTGCAAGCCTAATAAATTTGGCGATATTCGATTGGGAGTAAGTGGATTTCAATCTAAATAAGTTCCCCCTTTGAGTCATACTTAATGACCTAAATGTTGTGTAACAAGTCGGTAGGTACGGTGAGTTTCGGTAAGTACGTTTTCGGTAAGTTTATAAACTTATACGTAGGAGAGAGCTGTAGGTAAATAAAATGAATACCTAATTTAAATATTTCTCAAACCTCTCAATTTATAAATCATTTATTGTGGTTTGCACCTGCTTGCTAGGTATATTCTTATTAAAGGAATATAAAAGTACGCAGGAAGTTGCAGATTGTAGATAGTCAATAGAGACTGTAGATAGGAGGTGTCTATATATATTTATTCACAATGTAGGGTCTCTACGCGAATAGACATCGCAGACTAGCTATGGTGTTTGTTCTAGCTGCTTAACTGACCAAACAGGTTTTCTGATCTTGAAGATATTGTTTTTACACCCAACATTTTTAGGAAATTTATATAGTACCTATGCAAAATAAATGTACATTTCGACGTCAAACACATGCTCGGTTTTAGGAGAAGATTAGATGAATGGCAAACCTCTACCAACCAAACATTTGCAAAACGCCTCAAGTGAAATCATGACAAAAATGATAAGAAATAGGCGCTCACTCACCGATAGTTTTGAGAACGACGAGCTGGTCGATGGAAGTGATGGGTTCCATGTAAACAGCTGGAGGGTCTCAGTAGCACTGAAAACGGGGTTTGCCAGCTGCTCTCGGGGTCCTGGGAGGGCGAAGAGACGTCCGCAACAGAAGTGGGTAGGCGGAGGACGGGAGACCGCACAGAGACAAGAACACACTCCGACAGATGCTGAGCAGACACTGGGCGCTTGGCGTTTTCTACCGTAGAACTGGCCGGTAGTCTCATCTTGAAGGGTTCCAAGGAGGGGAGAGTCGGGAGGCTCCCAGATGCACGAAGTAGTGATGAGAAGGAACGTCTTCCTCATGTCACATTACATCTGTCAAAGAATCTTCCAAGTGTACCTGCAATCTGGTAGGTTACTGGTAGGGTACAGGTTTTGTACCTAACTTACATCGACTCAAATGTATCCTATAGATGTTGTGATGAAAGATTGATCCTATAGATTCAATTTTACCTAATACTAATGAATAACACTTTTAAATGGCATTTCAGACTAGACGCATTTCACCATAGACCTGTTTTCAAACCAAACAACACCTGCTAAGGGTGAGCAGTGAAACATAAACATATAACAATATTAGTTGATTGATATATTTAAAGGGTGATGCTGTGGGAAGAACCCGGATCAAGTGTTGACTTCCAAGTTGTCATCGTTCTTGACTAATTTATTATAGCTAATTCCCATCAAAGCTTAATACTTCTAAACTAAATTATCCGCGATGAAGTAGTGGAAACCGATTTCAAAACGGAAGTTAGTGAAAAAAAGTTGTCAATTTCACGAAAAATAAAAAATTACAATGTTAAATCGATGTTGACGGTTAAGTAATCATCAGAAACAAACAATAACGTCTTGTTATTTATCACGATGATGATGATTATTGATGAACTAAAAAAACGGAAGTTAGTGAAAAATGTTGTCTATTTCCACGAAAAATAAAGAGTTACAACGTTAAATCGATTTCGACGGTTAGGCCATCACCAGGAACAAACAATGACTGTTGAACTAAGATCAAGATCATAATTCATAGGAATATTTTCTTTGAATACGAATAAGATTGAATTCGTAATTGTAGTGGATTTAAATATGTTTTACTTGGCGTAGGTAAGCCAAGTCGGACATTTATATTCCGGTTATGCGGGTTAGTCCCCGGGTCATTCCCGTAAGGAATGTGAGCGGATCCGCCAAGGTCAACTGGCTTGGCGGACTGAAATGGGAGGTAGTTCGTGTCGCAGCCGCGTAGAGCACTGGGCTCGCATAGCGGGTGCTGGGTTCGATCAGTTTGGTACTGAGCCGTTTTGTAATATTCCGGCCTAAGATTTATATCTGTAGGGGGAATATGTTGAGCTTGGTTGAGGTACTGAAAAGTATCCTTCGCTTTTTGTACATTTGGAGTGTATTTGACACTCGGATCGGCCGGGTAGGCCTGCGTCGAATATCGTGGGTACTCGGACAGCTTGGTCGAATCGTAATGATCGGCTTCAGAGCGAGTCTGAAAGGTATCTTCGATCTTTCGTATAGGCGAGGCTTGATCGAACGTTTCTTTAACGAATACGTCGGGTGAGAAGGCGGTCCGGATGTGAGGATCGCGCCTTGCGCCGTCGCTGGGTTCAGCGGATTCGCCGTGTAGCCGGTAGGGAGCACTACGGGGGCTACGCGGCCCGGCTTCGCCGTCGTCTGCCTCCCCTTGCATGGGGAAATAAGACGGCCGACGTTCCATCGAAATAACCGAGTTTTTAGCTCGTTTCGATGCCTCTATGTGTGAAAAATAGAGGGTTTGGGAGGTGGACTCGCTTGACAGAGCGTCTTTCCAATGCTCGTATGTCAGGGTCCTACCTCGTAGCCTTGAAAAAGGCTTCCTTGGACGGTAAATTAGAGCGGATGAGCAGAGTAATTTACCGGCGTGCCCACAGCGGTCGGTTACGAGCTTAATGCTACGAAACCCGGGCGACACGGCTCGGAACGTCCCTCGGGCGTACGATCTAAAGAGAATATCGATAGATGTACCGGGTGGCGTCCTGACAGATGAACTACGTTGGGCAATGAGCAGGATGAATAATCACTGGACTCGTAGATGCCAATGCGAGATCTGTGTGGAGAGAAGGTATGCCTTGTAGAAAGGAGTAGGAAGCCGTTCTTGAGATGAACTCGTAATGCAGAAGGTTCGTCAGCGTAGAGCGTGTAGAATTCTTCGTACTTCAGAGGTGTCGTCGTCGAGAGCGGAGAGTGGAATGAATTTCGGAGGGCTCCCAGCGGGGTATTTATAGGGAGGTGGCCGCCTCCTGGTTGGTCCGCTTAATTTCATAAATTCGACTGTGCAATCTCATTGGTTCGCACATTGTTTTCTCAGTATCTGTGAGTATGATAGCTGAGTTGGTCTTTCGAGGTGGTTTCCCCACGTCCGTCGCTGTGACGGGGTCCCCGGGGGTGGCTGGACGACCTTGAGTTTTCCTGTTTGAGGTTTCTCATTCAAGGCGACTTGTTTCGAGATGCTTGTCGCATCTCTCTCGCCCAGTAAATGTTTAGGGAGGTCGCCTTGTGTGTTATTCTTTAATATTTCACTTTTGAGAGAGAATTTAGTATTATCTCTCTGGTGAAATATTTTGTTTGACGGAGTTATAACTCGACGTCTTATAAATATTTTTGTGTTGTGCCTACCTCTTTTTGGTAGCCCTGAAAAGGGCTGTTGAAAAGAGGGGGTGGTTTTCACCACAGGGGCCCCCCCAAGACGTCGTGTTATCAACGACGACGCCGATGGGGGAGAACTGGGAGGTCTACACGGAATTCTCCGTATGAGAACCTCGCCAGTTGGGGCGGAGGCGGAGGTGCAGGCCTCGCGTCCCGCGCCTGTGGTGCGCCCCGGCCTCGTCGGTTTCGACGAGCGCCGCGGGGCGGCCGTGGCCGGCCCGAGCTTTGCCGACGGGAGCCAAACCCGCGAGGGTTTGGCCCGCGGCCGCGGCTGGGCTGTTGCGGAGGTGCTTGTTCCGGCTCCGACCACCCCGCAGTGCTCATCTCTTCCCACCGAGGCACGGGCACGTCGCCCGAGCTGATCCACTTGCGTGGTATCGCTGGGAGCTGGTGAGCGGGTGGAGCCGTAGGTAGTGGTTGGGCGGGTGGAGCCGGTGGCTGGAACGGCTGGGGCCTTCTCCACACTACTTCTCTGGGAGCGCTGTCCGCTTGCTGTGCCTCCCTCTTCGGTGAAGGCGGGAGCGGGCCGAGCGGAGCTGAGAGGTTCGATTCTGCGAGGAGGAACTCCTCGACTTCCTCTGTTAGCATGTCTTGGTTGGAAGGTTCGGAGGCTGCCATGGTCAAGATTGGTATGATCTCTGGCCGTGGGGTGTTCCATATTTATACCTCCCACTGTTCCTACCCGAGAAAAATGGGCGTGGCTTGTTTTGAGTGCAGTCACCCACTTCTCGTCGAATTTGGTAGAGGGGACGCGCCCTCTGGCGGATTTTCGGGGAGTTTTCTCCTTACTTTCTGCCTGATTTTGTCCTTGTGATACAGCTTCGTCCGAGTGTAGAGTATAAGCTGGTTTTATTTGCTGTTTGGGAACTTTTTTAGTATGTTCGCCAATTTGCACTGTAACTGAAAACTTATCTCTTTTAACCACTTTGAATGGTCCCGTGTAAGGACATTGCAGAGAGGTGAGCTGTGTGGGCACTCTGATATAGACATGAGTACATGTATCCAAATTTTTGGGCATGTTTACGGCATATTTCGTATTATTATGTTTAATATGCG
Source organism: Adelphocoris suturalis (assembly GCA_030762985.1). NCBI lineage: Eukaryota > Metazoa > Arthropoda > Insecta > Hemiptera > Miridae > Adelphocoris > Adelphocoris suturalis. The sequence goes on from CM061042.1 coordinate 120,777,956, forward strand.
TAGGCCGGAAGAAAAGAGGTTCCGAAAGGTTCGTAGAAGTTACGAAAATGTCTCCTGGGAGTGGTACGTCAATTCCGTAAACTTTTTGGAAAGGCGTAGTTTCGGTCGCTGGGTCTACTGCCGTACGCATGGCGAGTAGAACTTTTGGAAGTGCGTCGAGCCAATTTTCGTTTTGTGCTTTGAGAGCCTCTTTCAAAGATCTATTTCTGCGTTCTACCATTCCGTTTGTTGATGGTTTGTATGGTAACGTGTGAGTATGTTTTACTCCGAGACGTTCCATAATGGAATTGAACAGATCTGATTCAAATTGAGTGCCCTGATCACTTGTGATGTATTTAGGTACGCCCTTTGAAGCTACCCAAATATTGATAAAGGCGTTTGTGATTGTGGTTGTTTCGATGTTGTTAAGAGGGACTGCCTCTAGCCAACCCGTTGCTCTATCAACCATCATTAAAATGTAACGTTTCCCTCCTTTAGCTAAAGGTAAGGGTCCGGTAATATCAACGTGTACGTGTGAAAATTTGTTTGCCGTTTCAAATTCGGAGTAAGGGAGCTTCACGGAGCGCGTGATTTTTGCTCGTTGGCAAGTTTCGCACGCTCGGACCCAGTTGGAGACATCTGCACGGAGTCCGTGCCAAAAATATCTTTGTTTAACTTTATACACTGTAGAGTGTATACCTGGGTGTCCCAAATTGTGAATTTGGCTTATTATTTCTTCCCTTATTTCGTTTGGAATATAAGGTCTAGGGTGTCCTAGGTCTAGGTTACACCAAATTTCTCCTTGAGAGAATTCAACTCGTGTGAGTTTCAATTTGTCCTCCGCGTTAGGGGGAGAACGAATTTGTGAATTTGAAATGTGCAGTAGAAGATTGCATTCTATTGCAGCCGTAATTTTCGAAATTTCGGCTATGGGTGGACCCTCGTCCGTCTGGGTTGAAATCGATTTTGTCTGAATTTCAACCGGATCGAAGGGTCTGGAGAGTGCGTCGGCGACGACGTTGCTCTCTCCGGAAATATGACGAATGTCACTCGTCATTTGAGAGATGTATGTTAGCCATCTTAATCTCATTTTAGAAAAATGTGCATTTTTCTTAAGCATCGTGCCTAGCAGAGGCTTGTGATCCGAACAAATATGGAAAGATCTGCCGTCCAAGTCATTGTGCCAGTGAATGCAAGCTTGGTAAACGGCGAACATTTCTTTGTCGAATGATGCTTTGTTCTTCCATTGTTCTGGAATTTCTTTACTGAAAAATCCCAATGGTTGGTAAGATTTCGAGCCATGTTTGTCTGTAATTTCCTGTTCTAGTGCCGCTCCGATGTGTGTGTCGGATGCGTCGCAGACTAATCTCCACTCTGCTGTAGGGTGTGGGTGAGCAATGTTATGCAATGTTGCTTTGATCATTGCTTGTTTTAAGCTGTTGAAAGCTTTTTCTCTCTCTGATGTCCATTCGATAGGTGTTCTGTCATTTTTTTTGTTTGACTGAATGGAGTCATACAGAGGTTGTGCCGTGTGAGCGAATTTGCTTGAGCATGCTCGGTAGAAACCACACATACCTAGGAATCTGCGTAGACTTCGTACGTCTATTGGCCTAGGAAATTGTTCTATGGCTTCTATTTTATCTCGTTTAGGAATTATCCCTTCTTTCGAGATAGTGAAACCTAGGAAATCGACGGTAGGTTTTGAAAAAATGCATTTATCAAAACCTACTCGAAGTCCGTGTTCCCCTAGTTTGTCAAAAATTTGTTTGAGGTGGTTCATGTGTTGTTTATAATTTTTAGAAGCCACCAGGATGTCATCTAGGTATACAAATGCGAAATCAAATTTTCGCATGATGCTGTCCATGTATCTTTGCCATGTTTGAGCCGCTCCGGCCAAACCCATGCTCATTTTCTTAAACTCATAAAGACCGAAAGGTGTAATAATTGCAGTTTTATGAGCGTCATCTGGGTGCATCGGAATATGATAATACGCCGATTTTAAATCTATTGTCGAATAGATTTGTGTATCATGTAAATTCGCTTGGAAAGAGCGAATGTGAGGAGGAGGGTAGGCGTCTTTCTTCGTTTTCGCGTTCAGGAAACGGTAGTCGCCGGTGATTCTCCATGACCCGTCTTTTTTTGGCACACAGTGTAACGGGGATGCCCATTCGGAATCTGATGGTGCAATTATGCCTTCTGAAAGCATTTTGTCAAAAGTACTTTTGACTTGAGCCCGTTTTTCGCCCGCCATGGGTCTTGCTCGGAAGTGTACTGGTGTTCCTTCCGTGGTTATACGGTGGTAAACCCCGTTGTTTTTCCATTTACCTTGAAGTTTGCTCATTTTATCATTGTATTTGTCAATGATAGAGCGAATGTTTTCGTCCTCCGTGATTTGCACGTCCTCTGGTTGAGGGGTATTGTCACGATGAGGGATAGTAGCTGCTATTTGTTCGTCAGTGAATTTTTTGTTCATGACTGCAGCTATTTTTTGATCGGCATAGCTCTTTATTTTATCTTTATAAATGTACTTGTGCTTGACCCGTATTCCGATATCCCAAGACTCGAGGAATGGAATACCTAGGATCGCTAGATCAACTTTCGTGATCAAAAAATCGGTGGTCATGTCTCCGAGGCCGATGTTAATTGTTGTGTCAGCTCGCCCTAGTGTGTCTATAGGGGCTCCGTTAGCTGCTGTGAGCTTAACGTTGGACTTAAGAATTTTCAAGCCCAATTTTTTTGTGACATTGTGGGGCAGAATGTTCACTTCTGCTCCCGTGTCAATGAGAAATTCAGTGCCATTTAGTTTGCACTTGAAAAAGAGCCTTTTATACTCAGTAGACTGCCGGTGTATAGGCTCAGATACACTGGCAGTTATTCGTTTTCCGAACTCTCTACGTCGGAGGTTGGAACGGTACTTTCTTGTACCGACCTCTGAGTATTTTCGGTAGAAACCCAGGTTTTAGGCTGGCTTATAGTCGCTGCCTTTCTGTTAGTTTTGGAAGCAGTGTTTGTCTTCCAAGTGCAGTGTTCTGGGTCTGCACATTTGCGAGTTTCGTTACCGAAACGTGCGTGGTTTCGACAGACATAGGCCGTCGGTTTGTGAGGCTTACTCTCCACTGGTTGGGGTTTGAACTCAGCTTGTTTCGAGAGGGCCTTTTTGAAACCAGTATTTATGGGTTTCGGAGTAGATTCTACTCCTCGTATGTTCAGAGAAGTATTCTCTGTTTTGTACGCGTGTAGCGTATCAGCTAGGTCGAGCCGGGCGGTCGTGGTAGGCTGAGCTGCGACCATACCTCGTGCTTCGATGGGTAGAGTCTCGATCCACTTTTGAGTGATCAGAGCTTCTGAAAAATACCCAACAGCTTTAGAGTACATTTCGTGGTACTTGGTGCTGGGTTTTTTGGCGAGAGATGCGGGGTCCTCGAGTGCGAGGAGCCTGTCCTGTAAGGACAACCCATATTCTCGCTGGAGGCGCTGTTTGGCCTCTTCGTAGGGTGCGTGGGGTGCCGTGAGGTAAGCTGAGTCTATAGCTTCCCTCATTTCTTCTGGTACCCACTTGTATATAGCTGAGAAACATTCGTTCTGCGTTCTCAGGTGTTTTCGCACGCAGTATTGATCGAACTCGGCGAGTGCACGATCGATATTTTTCTTTTGGAAGATTGGTTTTTGATAATCTCCCATCTCCTCTAAAAGTGCATGAAAGCCACTTTGTGTAGAGGGATTTTGCGTGAGATGTGGGGCGTAGAGGCCCGGCGGGGGTCGAACGCCCGCAGTGGTTCCCTGAAATCCACTAGCTTCATAAGAGGGAACGAAATGCTCCGTGTTGAGCCTGTTCAAAGGCGGGGTCACCATTTGTAGTGGATTTAAATATGTTTTACTTGGCGTAGGTAGGCCAAGTCGGACATTTATATTCCGGTTATGCGGGTTAGTCCCCGGGTCATTCCCGTAAGGAATGTGAGCGGATCCGCCAAGGTCAACTGGCTTGGCGGACTGAAATGGGAGGTAGTTCGTGTCGCAGCCGCGTAGAGCACTGGGCTCGCATAGCGGGTGCTGGGTTCGATCAGTTTGGTACTGAGCCGTTTTGTAATATTCCGGCCTAAGATTTATATCTGTAGGGGGAATATGTTGAGCTTGGTTGAGGTACTGAAAAGTATCCTTCGCTTTTTGTACATTTGGAGTGTATTTGACACTCGGATCGGCCGGGTAGGCCTGCGTCGAATATCGTGGGTACTCGGACAGCTTGGTCGAATCGTAATGATCGGCTTCAGAGCGAGTCTGAAAGGTATCCTCGATCTTTTGTATAGGCGAGGCTTGATCGAACGTTTCTTTAACGAATACGTCGGGTGAGAAGGCGGTCCGGACGTGAGGATCGCGCCTTGTGCCGTCGCTGGGTTCAGCGGATTCGCCGTGTAGCCGGTAGGGAGCACTACGGGGGCTACGCGGCCCGGCTTCGCCGTTGTCTGCCTCCCCTTGCATGGGGAAATAAGACGGCCGACGTTCCATCGAAATAACCGAGTTTTTAGCTCGTTTCGATGCCTCTATGTGTAAAAAATAGAGGGTTTGGGAGGTGGACTCGCTTGACAGAGCGTCTTTCCAATGCTCGTATGTCAGGGTCCTACCTCGTAGCCTTGAAAAAGGCTTCCTTGGACGGTAAATTAGAGCGGATGAGCAGAGTAATTTACCGGCGTGCCCACAGCGGTCGGTTACGAGCTTAATGCTACGAAACCCGGGCGACACGGCTCGGAACGTCCCTCGGGCATACGATCTAAAGAGAATATCGATAGATGTACCGGGTGGCGTCCTGACAGATGAACTACGTTGGGCAATGAGCAGGATGAATAATCACTGGACTCGTAGATGCCAATGCGAGATCTGTGTGGAGAGAAGGTATGCCTTGTAGAAAGCTCTTCCGAGGTGGTTTCCCTGCGTCCGTCGCTTTGACGGGGTCCCCGGGGTGGCTGAACGACCTTGAGTTTTCCTGTTTGAGGTTTCTCATTCAAGGTGACTTGTTTCGAGATGTTTGTCGCATCTCTCTCGCCCAGTAAATGTTTGGGGAGGTCGCCTTGCGTGTTCTCATTCAAGGTGACTTGTTTCGAGATGTTTGTCGCATCTCTCTCGCCCAGTAAATGTTTGGGGAGGTCGCCTTGCGTGTTATTCTTTAATATTTCACTTTTGGGAGAGAATTTAGTATTTTGACTCTCCGCCGTATTTTGTTTGACGGAGTTGTAACTCGACGTCTTGTAAATATTTTTGTGTTGTGTCTACCTCTTTTTGGTAGCCCTGAAAAGGGCTGTTGACAAGAGGGGGTGGATTTCACCACACTTATAAACTAAATTATCCGCGATGAAGTAGTGGAAACCCATTTCAAAACGGAAGTTAGTGAAAAAAGTTGTCAATTTCACGAAAAATAAAAAATTACAATGTTAAATCGATGTTGACGGTTAAGTCATCATCAGAAACAAACAATAACGTCTTGTTATTTATCACGATGATGATGATTATTGATGAACTAAAAAAACGGAAGTTAGTGAAAAATGTTGTCTATTTCCACGAAAAATAAAGAGTTACAATGTTAAATCGATTTCGACGGTTAGGCCATCATCAGTAACAAACAATAACTGATGAACTAAGATCAAGATCATAATTCATAGGAATATTTTCTTTGAATACGAATAAGATTGAATTCGTAATCATAGAGTAAGATTAAAATCATTTAATCACATGGCGTGAGAATAAAATCTTAATCTCAAGATTAAGTGATCAATCATTAGAATCTGTAATTAACAGAGCCCTTCACAACATGGCATTTATTTTTGCTAAACGTGGCTCTAAAAAACGTGGCAAAATGACACTTATTTTTGCCAAACATAGCTTTTATTTTGGCCAAACATGGCATTTATTCTTCAAAATACAACCTTTTTTTTCTTCTTTCTTTTGACATTTTATGTCTTTACTTTGGCACATAAACGAAAAAGCGTTTAAAAAAAATGCGTTAAAAAGAAGCGTTAAGGTTGGTTTTCTGATGATTTCCACTTACAACCTAGCCATTGCTAGGGAAATGGTACTTCGTTTTTCATCCCACAAAATTCGTTGACCATTCGTTCGAAAGCTCTCGATTTATCCAATCATATTATGTTAACTACTGCGAAGAGCTTGGCCAACAAGCTGAGTTATGAGCATGGTTATATAAATAATTGTTTACACACAGATGATCATTCTCAATAATTGATATTGCGAACATGATTGCAACCGCTTGTTACTTTCTGATGATTTCATTGAGCTGGTGTATCGATGATTTGATTCATAGCAGGTGATCCGAATATTGCGAGAATGGTTTGATTTGTGAAGAGGTGGTTAAACCATTTTAATAGCTAATTTTTATACTTAACACTCTAGAAAGCTGTAATTTCGAATGTAGCTCATTGAGGTTGCATACGAGTCTGCAACACATCGTATGCAAGCGTTTCTGATGATTATCGAATACATCCTTATCGTCTAATTGAAAAATGAATTCACCAAAGTCTTTAAACTTTGCATACAAATATATAAAAATAAATAATAATAATAATAATAATAATAATAATCAATAATTTGTTTTCCTTTTTTCCCCCATGACCTTGCAATGACCCTTTCCTTTTCAAGCACTAATGGCTGTAATCCTCGGACATTGGAGACCTTAATCCTCGGAAGAGGATTCCCGGTCGTTGACTTGTTATCTTGCTTTTTTTGAAAAAAAAATACTTGAAACCCCAACTTTTGGTGAATTTTCCCAGAAAACAATTTTTTTTCACACATTTTCAAGAAAATCGTGCGAAAAATGGCACAAACGTGGCATTTTCCCAGAAATTGGCAAAAAATGGCCAAACATGGCACTTAAGGATGGCGCCATGGCAAAATGGCACTTGAAGGGCTCTGGTAATTAACCATAAGAAATTTATGACTAATCGTAGGAGTTCGTGATTAATCATGAAAAAATATCGCTGTAAATTAAGTTGATCATCATACTGCACTCATCTCACTGACGGATGAAGCCATAATATGGCATCATCTCATTCCTGAGGAGCTCGCTTACTCAAATCGCCCGTGGAAGGGTTTTGAACCTTTTGAAAAGACCCGTCATGTGTTGACCTTCGTTATTGTTCTACCGAAAAATGCTCTTCGGACTTGTTTTCAGCATTCTCAATGTTTACAAGTTACGTGTAAGGAAGGGGGCTTCTCCTCAGTTTTTCATTCTCTCTCACGACAAAGTACGGAAACCATCATTCTCCACATCATTTTCAAAGCTAATTCATTTGTCGGTAAGTACCACATTTCTGCATATTTCTTTGGAATTTCATTTCACACTTTTTCAACATTTCATGCTTCAAAGTCCTGTTCACAGGGATTTATTATTCATGTGTAATTTAGATATTTTTTTTACTAATTGTGTACCAACTATTTTGCTTCCGATTGGATATGCACGTTAGATTTTTCGTTTTATTTATAGAAATACCTATGTCAGAAGATCAGCAACTGGCCCGAGCACACGGGAACCACCTGTGCTTGTAGGTAGGTAACACTACCTACGTGGGTCATTCTCATTTCATTTGCCGCTTTGGGACGTTTCGTCGTTTGAGAACCTCAGTGACGTGAAATATGAAAGTGCTCGAAAATGAGGTTAGATCGGCAAATACTACTCATTGTAGGTACATTGCAGATTTGTGTTCCATAGATGACCAGTGAGTTTTTCATTGATGTTGTATTTTATATAATTTTTTGTTACCGTATTATCAGGAGTGTTACCCATCCTTGGTCACACTCCTGAGAGGTAACACTCATGAGAATTCCCAGTGAAAATGACGTCACACAGGATGATGAAGTGGCAAAACTCGGGGATGGCTACTGTTTGAAACCTGTCACCAAGCAGTATGGTTCTTAATATCGGATTATTTTGTTTACGCACTAACAACACTCGTAATTAGTGTAACACTTATGATTGAAAATAAAAATACTCCCCATGTTTTTAGGCTTCTTTCGCTGTAAAAACTGCTACAACTCCAAGCACTCCACTGCAGTCTCACATCTTCAACTGGACTATATAACCTTCACATCTGACTGTTTCCCACCATTTTCCATCAGCTTTCTTGATCGCGAAAATGATAACACTCCTGAGGTCCCATTGAGACGAGATATGGGGGACTGACTGAAAAACTAGTTTTTCACGGGTCGGGAAAAATCTTAAAAATGTAAATCCTTACTCTAAATAAAGAGGAACCAGCCTGCAGCAGCTAGTAACCCTGGCCAGTTATAGATTGTCATTATTTCGTAACTACGGAACTTCTACTTACGTGTTAAGTAGGAGGGGACGGTAACACTCATGAGTTTCCAGGATTTCAGGTTTCATTCGTCATAATTGTGTATTGATTAAATGGGATTTTGGGCAGTCAAATTATTTCTCCGTTGATCTCCCAACTTATACTACCCTTTTTTCCCCCAAAAATCGCTAGTTTTGGTCAAGAATTGTGAGAATTCGTCGTCGGGGACATGAAAGCGGCAAATGAAATGAGAATGGCCTACTTGTGTTTCAGGATTTCCATCACGTATGCCTTTTATTCATTTCCTTCAAAATTATTTGCATTTCATTGTTATTCCCCTTTTTCCATGTGATGAAGGCGCCTCGGAAATATCAGCATGGCGTTCATCAACTTCGGCAAAGCGTTCTTTGGAATTCGACGAGAGTGACGACGAATACCAACTCACTCCAAAATCGAAGAGGAAATCCAAATCAAAGAAGAAACCTTCCTTCATAAAATACCACACAGATATGGCACACATTTTTATATTATTCATTTTATTTTACCTCACTCATGATTATAAAGTTGCCCTGTTACTTTTACTGCTGTTATTTTTAATGTACTTCACACCTATTTTTATTGTATTATTATTATTATAATTGTTATTATTATTAGAATTGGTCGAAAAATGAAATAATTAAAAAAATATGAAGAATATGTCATTGTTTTGATATGATCTATTCATAAATTGAAAAACGTTTGGTCGTTTCTAGAAATGTAAAACATGAATGAATTTTTTGTTTTTGAAAATGTCGGGACATGGTTATTTTCAGCAAACATTTTCAAGATGAAAGCATTATTTGTCATTGGAAAACAGTGGTCCTCTTGCGTTTCATGAACGTGATGCCATATGGCATCAGCCGTCAGAGTGAAAAACATTTGCTAGATGCAGGTTTGCATACCCTGGTTCTTTCCCTCTGACGGGTGATGCCATTTGGCGTCAAATTTGAAAAACGGTTGAATTTGATTTTATTTCCTCTTCTTAACCCTTCTACATACCTTCCTTGACTAAAATACGAGTGCACAAACATTGAATATAAAGCAACGTAAAATCCCGTCAGGGGCGTGAGTAAAGAAAAATGGTCCCGCACTGAGAGTGTTCTACAGGGTGGCAGGGGATAAGTGACGAACAATTTGTTCTGTTAATCTGCATCAAAAATGCAGTAAAGTCACGCCAACCGCATATTTTTATCTCAATCCGTACTCGAGATATGATTTTTTAAAGGTTTTTTCCCAGGAATACCGTGTTTTTTTTTTTCATTTCAAACTCAAATTTCTCCATTCTGCTTCATTAAATTTTATCTTTCGACCTCATTTTTGGTATCAGCATTAAATTTTTATTAGAATAATGTACTTGGGTTCTTTAAAAGTAGCATCCGATAATTCCAAAACCCAAATCCAATCTTTCTGAAAATCTTTAAAACTTTACTTCTCTTCCAAAAAGAATCCTGGAAACTGTAAAATCTCATGAAAACTGCTTCATCTAATACTTTTTCCAACGGTGTAATCAATTTTACTTTAATTCTGTTATTTAGGGGAGAATATTATGTTTTAATGTTAAAAAATTTGGGTTTTTCAATGAAATTGTTGGTTTTCTCGAAAGATGACCCTCCATGAACCTACGAGTATGGGGTCGGTTTCTATGTATTTTTTTCACGCTGTATCGAATGGTAACATTTTTAGATCTCTCCAACTCCGTTATAACCGAGTTTTACATTTAAACTCGCAAATGTTTAGTTTGTTTCTTACGCTTAAATGGATGTGTGTTATGGGGTAAAACTAGTTAATTAAAGTGTAAAACTCGATTATAACGTAGTTGGAGAGATCTGCAAGCGTTTCCATTCGATCCGGCGAGAAAAAATACATAGAAACCGACCCCATACTCGTAGGTTCATAGAGGGTCATCTTTCGAGAAAACCAACAATTTCATTGAAAAACCCACATTTTTTAACATTATGACATAATTTTCTCCCCTAAATAACAAAGTAAAAGTAAAATTGATTATACCGTTGAAAAGAGTATTAGATGAAACAGTTTTCATGAGATTTGCAAGTTTTCAAGATTTTTTTTGGAAGAGTAGTAAAGTTTTAACGATTTTCAGAAATTTTATTTTTTCAAAATCGTCAATGTTGAGCTAATGTGAAGGTCTTCGGATGGTACTTTTTAAAACTCAAGTACATTATTCTTATAGAAAATTCAATGCTGATTCCAAAAATGAGGTCAAAAGTTAAAATTAAATGGGGCAAAATGGAGAAATTGGAGTTTAAAAGGAAAAAACACGGTTTTCTTGAAAAGAAGAAGAAAATAAACCTTTAAAAATCGTATCTCGAGTACCGATTGAGAGAAAAATATGCGGTTGGCGGGATTTTAATACATTTTTGATGCGGATTAATAGAAAAAATTATTCGTCACTTATCCCCTGCCACCCTGTACAGATAATTTCTAGTACCTAATAGAAATTTGCGTTCAGACGAGTTTCCCAATAATATCCAGGTTTAAATAGTTTTTTTTTTTTTTTTAAATGAAACATCTCACAACACCATGATTAATCAGGGATTCCTATGATTAATCGCAGAATACCATGATTAATCAGAGATTCCTATGATTATTCACAGAATACCACGATTAATCACAGCTATATGTGATTACAAATTTATTCTTAATCATACTCTGTGATTATAGTTATGATCTTAATCTTACGCGGTGAATACGAATTTATTCTTATTAATATTCCAATCAATAATCATCTTAATCGTTGATAATAACAATAATCTACTTATTGAAAAATGGTTCGTATCCGACATCCCCTCCTTTTCCGATCACAGGTACATTGTCGTGGTAATCCAAGGTTTGGGTAAAACACGACAAGTACATAGAGATCCTAGGAAAACGAACTGGAAGAACTACAAGGAGGAAGTAGAGGGCAGGTTGAGAGAAATTCGGACCAAAATACACAATAACAATGATATCGAGGCCCTGGCGGAAGAGCTGGAAAGCGCGCTACTCGCCTCATACAACAATCACACCCTGACAACAACTGGGCCCTCGCCAATCCAGGTTTCCTGGTGGAATACGGAACTAGAAGCTGTCAAACGTGAAACTGGCAAACTGTATAACAGAGCCAAAAAGACCGGCTATTGGGATGATTATAAGACCAAATTAGCTGAATATAGGAAACTTATCAGAATAGCAAAAAGGGAAGCATGGAGGAGGTTCTGTGAAGAGGTAGAAAGTGCCTCTGAATGTGCCAGACTCCAGCGAATCCTTGCTAAAGATCCTATCAATCCAATTGGAACACTCGTGAAACCAAATGGAGAATATACCTCAACAGCTGGGGACACCCTGGCACTCATGCTGGAGACCCACTTCCCCGGCTGCTTAGTAACAAATGCTCCAGGTACAGACTCTGACCCACCAGCCCGCACTAATGGTGGGAAATCCTCTCCCTTAGACTGGGAAGTGGCAAAGAGTGTAGTCACCAAAGAGCGAGTGATGTGGGCCATCAACTCATTTGACCCCTATAAATCACCTGGCCCGGACGGCATCATCCCGAAACTTCTACAAGAAGGGGGGGGACAATGTCGTTAGGATACTAGGTGCTCTCTTTAGGGCGAGCCTGGCAACAGGCACGATCCCCAGAAGATGGTGTCAAGCAAGGGTCATATTCTTGCCAAAGCCAGGGAAACCTTGGTACAACCAGGCAAAAGCATTTAGACCCATCTGTCTGACATCCTTCAATTTGAAGGCGTTGGAAAAACTTGTAGATAGACACTTGAGGGAAACCTCCTTAACAGAGAGGCCCATTCACCCCAACCAATTTGCCTATCAACAAGGCAAATCCTGTGAAGCCGCATTGCACCACCTAGTCACCAGGGTGGAAACTGTGCTGGCTGACAAGGAATTTGCAATAGGAATATTTTTGGACATAGAGGGGGCATTTGATGCAACCTCAGTAACCTCCATTATAAGGGCTACTCAAAGGCATAACATAAACAACACCATATGTAGGTGGATAAAAACTATGCTTACGAGTAGAACAGTAAATGCTGAGCTCCTTGGGGAATCAGTGGAGGTGTCTGTGGCGAGGGGCTGCCCGCAGGGGGGGGTACTATCCCCACTGTTGTGGAACCTTGTTGTGGACTCTTTACTTGAACGACTCAACACACTCGGCTTTTATGCTCAAGGCTATGCCGACGATGTGGTCATCCTGATTAGGGGACCATTCGTTGGAGTAGTCTCAGATCTGGCTCAGTCAGCTCTGAAAGTGGTGGAAGACTGGTGTGGCACTGAGGGCCTAAATGTAAACCCCAGCAAAACCACACTTGTAACCTTCACCAGGAAAAGAAATTTGAGGGGCCTCTCAGAACCTCTTCTCTTTAATTCAAGGGTGCCCTTCCAACGTGAGGTCAAATATCTGGGTGTATACCTGGATACAAAACTCACCTGGAATAAACACCTGGGATACATTGCAAACAGATGCAAAGGAGCCCTCATGTGCGCTAAGCGTACATGTGGGAAAGTATGGGGGCTACAACCGCGGATGGTCCTGTGGATTTACACCGCCATTGTTAGACCCATAATAACGTACTGTTGCGTTGTATGGTGGCACAAGGCAGGTCAGGTGGGAGCTCGGCAAACTCTCACCAGCATCCAGCGACTGGCCTGTCTAGCCATCACTGGAGCGATGCATGGTACACCCACAGCAACCATGGAGGTTCTACTGGGTCTACCCCCAGTGGATATCTTCATAAAAGGTGAGGCCATGATGGCCTCCCTGAGGCTGAAATGGAATGGCTCTTGGCGGATAACTCCTCACCGAGGTCATACCAACATATTGGAACTGATACAAGAACCACTACTCGACATGGTGGCCGATATCATGCCCAAAACTCTCTCCCAGCCCCATCTCTACACATCAATCATTACAAGAGAGGGGCTATGGGAGAACAAATGCTGCTCCAATGACATCATCTGGTTCACAGATGGGTCAAAAATGGAAGCAGGAACTGGCGCAGGAATACATGGGGCCAAACCCAGGTGGAACACTTCGTTTCCACTCGGGCAACACACCTCTGTATTCCAGGCAGAAATTGTGGCAATCGAGGCAGCAGCTGTGGAGAGCCTTAGGAGGGGGCATAAAAATGCCCACGTCCGCATCCTCTCTGACAGTCAAGCGTCGATAAAAGCACTAACGGCTCCAACCATCTCGTCCCGAGTGGTATGGTGCTGCATGCAAACCCTCAACAACCTAGCCAAACACAACCGGGTTCGCCTGGAGTGGGTGCCGGGGCATAGAGGCATTATTGGCAACGAAAAGGCTGACGAGCTCGCGAGAAGGGGCTCTCAAACCCCATTCGTAGGGCCTGAGCCAGCAGTCGGTTTACCAAAAACCACCTTCAGAAAAACCATCAACACGTGGGTCAACCAACAAACCGCTAAGAGATGGGTCAATATTGAAGGACACACCCACAGTAAACTCATGGTGGCTGAACTCAACACCAAAATTACTGAGGGGCTACTTAGGAAAAACCGTAGGGAACTAAAAACACTGGTCAGCCTCATAACCGGTTTTGCACCCCTACGATTTCACCTACATCGCATAGGGGTCACACAAAACTCAACCCTCTGCAGATTATGTGAGGAGACTGACGAAACGGCATCCCACATAATCTTCGAGTGCCCTGCACTCACCCATCGCAGAATTGAGCTCTTTGGGGCCCAAACCCCGATGAGCTCCATTCCGAGCGAACAATTAATCAAGAGCCTACCACCCCTCATCAGGGGGCTGAGTCTCTTTGATTAAACAAAAAACTCTCAGGAAAGTACAATAAGCCAACAGGCTTCCGTGCTGGGGGCTCAAAACCCCCGCCCTGAGAGTTTTTCTCTACATCTACATCTACATCTTACTCGTTCTATTTCAATCCATTGCTGAGATATAATTTTTAAAAGGGGGAAAAAAATCAGAAATAATTGATTATGACTGAATGGCATTGTTTGAACAATATATATGTTGGAGTAATTTAAGTCGGCACTACTAAGTATTATTGCAACATTACCTACTAATTTACAGTAACAACATTCAAAAGTGCGCAACTTCTTTGAGTAGAACTTACCCACGTTACTTTTTACTTTTACCTAATTTCTTCCGAGTCTGCAAGGCAGCGGAAGCTTTGTTTCAACTTCGAAATGAAAAAAAATTTTGTGCTCCAAAATTTCCACTCGCATTTTACGTTTCATGGCCTCCTGGATAAATTTGGTTTCCTGTCTGTACGTAGGTACGTCCGCATTTCCTTGCCACAGCCATAACTTCCACAATTTCGATTGGATTTTAATGAAATTTCCAGGAATAGTGAGGGTTTAGTCCTAGATGGTCCCCTATTAGTTCCATCATGATTGAATCAGCGGTACGCTCTGAGCATGCTCGAACGTGATTTTCTTGTTACACTCATAAGTCCGTCATTGTTGAACAGATTTTAGTCAGGTTTTCAGGGATGATGCGGGGAAGGTCCCTTGAGGTCGCATGCCCGAGTGTTTGTCTTTCTATATTTCCTTGCCACATCAATAACTTCCACAATTTTGATCGGAATTCAATGGAATTTTCAGGAATAATCTGGATTTAGCCCTAGATGGTCCCTATCAGTTTCATCATGATTGAATCTGCGGTACTCTTAGCGCATGCGTGAACGTAATTTTCTTTTTGAAGTCACGTTAAAGCCACGAGGAAGCTTTTGTGCCATGTCATTGGCAGTGTATTTATTATTATTATTATTTTTTTTAATTATGAATTTGGTCCAGTTTTGGAAAATATGTCAAGAGACCAACATTTCATGCTGGAAGTTTTATGATGGAAATTTACTCTCGGTGGAAAGAGCTGATTCCGAGAAGTCATGTTATTTTTGTTTTGGGTCTTTTTCGTTATACGACCGCATGCGGTCTTTTCTGTTATACAACCGCAAAACAATTTTCTATAGAAACAGAAACGCTTGATATATGTTCTATTGTTCTAAAAACTTTTCCCCGATCATTTTTACGACCACTGTGGTAAAATAGATCAGGATGCTGTGTGTAGTTTAGTGGTCTGGATGTTCGCATCTCAAAAATACATAACATCAAGTAGTCAATCCCTTAGTAAAAATACAGATTAGTTGGACATACAGGTCAGAATGAATTAATGGTAGTGAATTAACGGAAAAGGTCCTTTTTTTCAACAAGTAAAGTTTTCATTTTATGGATAATTTCATCAATTTCAGAAAAACAACAATCGATCTGTTTCTATAGAAAATTGTTTTGCGGTTGAATAACAGAAAAGTCCATATGCGGTCGTATAACGAAGAAGACCCTTTGGTTTAGCGAACTTTCGTACAAAATTATGCTATTGCAATGGCTCCAAAAATTTTAAAATACTAAGTTTTGAAAAATTTCTTCATATAAATCCGTTTTGAGACATTCTGAAACGAATCATAGAGTTTATAGCTTTACACACACACAAACACACACACACACACACACACACACATATATATATATATATATATATATATATATGTGTGTGTGTGTGTGTGTGCGTGTTTTGTGCTGGGGTAGGGTAACTGTCGGTGTTTTTATCTCTTCGGAGGTCCTTCATATCCCTACCCAAGTCAAGGTCATACGTCCCCGTCGTGCAACCCGGGCACCCTCTGGGTGAACAGAGGGTGGCAGAATGACCCGCTGGCGATTAGGTGGTAATTTTATAGGGGCACTTCCTTTCATCCCTCTCTTCTTCCTCCTCCTCCTGCAATTCCCTTCATCCCTAGAGCCCGCGTCGGGTAAACCTGAGCATCCTCCCCAGTTTATTTCAAGTCATTCCAGACGATAACTCTCTTTTGGATTGAGATAAAAACTCAATTCTTGCGCCAAAAAATCAAGCTTTCTAAACGAAAGGAGTAGATCGTTGGCCAACACTTTTTGAGCACATTAAATTTGTCAAAATTCAAAAATTTAATAAAAAAATCACTGAAAATGGCTTTGTAAAATTCATAATGTTTAGCAGAATGAACTAAAAAATTAAAAAATTTATTCACAAAATTATGGTGAAAAATGTACTTAAAACTGAAAAAATTGCTAAACATCCAAAATTTGTTTTGAATTGTAGAATATGATTTAGAACGAGTTTATTTGCCATACATAAGGTTAACAATTTCTTTCCACTCAAAGTGCTCAAATTCCAAAACAAAGTAACATAGGAAATACGATAAACTACGAAATTTGCTCATACAATCATGGAACAATGACTGGAACTTTTTCTCTTATTTTAACTATCACCAAAATTATTTACAATCCATTCATAGGAACGTCCCTGTAATGCATGCATTACTATCTACCAATATGTTTTACTGATTTCTGAATAGAAACTTTTGGTCAAATACTAGAAGGAAGTGCTTAAGTACAAGAGTACTTAGTTACTTCCAAATTTGGTAAACGGTCATCTTTCAAGAAAACACGTTTGTCAACATTAAAACATAGTTTTATGCATTAGCTAACTTGTACAGACATAGATGTTCTCCGTCCGTCCACACGGTCTAATTCCTCATTCCGCCTTCTCCCGAAAATTCACAAATTTGAATATTCAGAAAATGCGGATCAAGGTCGACCCATTGTTAACTTCACTTTATACCAACAACACCCATGATGAAGGTCTGACGGCAGCCATGACCCATTTTTTATCCCTCCGTCCGAATCTACATTCTCCTAGCACATTCATTACAACCTGGCAGAGTTTGTATTGAAAAACAAAGTATTTTCTCCACCTTCAAAATTCCAGTGGTGCCAAGGGGACCAAGATGGCCCCTTCCTTCGCTAATCTTTACATGGGACATCCAGAACAAGAATTCTAGATCAATAGTACTTTGAAACCCTTCCTGAGGAAAGGACTATGGTCTTTCCGTGGCAGTATGGTGAGGAGTACTTGAACAACTCCATGGACAACTTAAACAATACTATATATACAATTCACTTATCATTTTTGACAAATTTATTTATTTTTTAGATATAAATTTGGTCTTGAATAATGACAATAATAAATTAGATTCCTCCATTCATCTAAAGCCCACTAATTAATAACAAGATCCTTAGACAGTTGGCATCTCCCAACACTAAATATTCAACACCTTTTTCCTTTTCTGCATTCTTAGTACAATATAATATAAACAGGAATACTCGAAGAACCTCCAAAATGCTCTATTAAATCGTGGGTACCCTGCCAGCCTATTTCAAAAAACGGATTCTCCCCTTATCATCCTCTTTCAACCCGAGATCAAACACTTCAAAACCTCCCAAACATCAAAATTTATTCACAACATACATTCCAGGAATCGAAAAATTGAGACACATTTTAGAGTAGGTAATTATCCCCCATCATCTTCAAATAAGTTACACAAGTTTTTTTCTTTCTAATATAACAGTTTTTATTAAAATATTTACGTTTATACACTGAGGCCAACAAAAATGTGAGTTCACCTTCTGATTGAATACATAATAAAGAATGAGAATGTCATCTGAAGTCTATTTTGTTGCTTCGGACAAACCACGAGAAAAGTTTTCAGTTGTTATTATTTGAGTTTTCACCACTAGGCTGTTGTTTCTTCTTGTTTTTAACTTTTTTCTTCTGCTGGATCTCAGTTTTCTTTTTCTTGCACGATAATGGATTCGGTCCCTTAACTTTCTTCTTCCTCTTCAGGATCAGAGGTTGTTGAGGCCCAAGGATTTCCTCCTTTGCTTTCTTCAATGTTTGACGCTCACCATCGCTGAGGAAAACACTGAAAATACCCCCACATTAAGAAATAAAATAATTCGAGTAGCAACCTGTCTACCGTAGCAAAATACCTACTACACATTGGGAACCAAAAAAATAGAAGGAATATGATACATATCTCCCTACAAATATGATTTTTTGTTAACTATAAGAAAATATGGTCTACTTGGAATCCCAAAAACGTTTTTGAGTGACAACGATTAGGAAAACAAGTTTTAAAACCTAACTCAACCTCTGACTTATAATCAACTTGGAGGCTTCGTAATATTGCCACTTATTTGGAATTATTTCATACAATTTCAACGATTCCTATAATACCTATATCATCCATACAACTAAATGAAAATACTTAACACACACTCAACTATACAGTGGGATTGTGATTTGGTCTGCAATAAACCATTCATTAGCATTGTATGGACACCTGAAAAACTAAGATTGTCGTGAAAATTCAAAACCACCACACTCTATTCTACGATACGGAGGTCTGGTTGGTTGGTTTTTCTCCGATGAAACAATTAGCTGGCAACTGGTGGACGCTTGATAAGGAATGTTTAGGCATCTACTCCCTCTATTCATTCACTGCTTCTCTGTAAACCAGATAATGCATTCGATCCTACACTAAGATGTCACGGACACTCCTAAACTATATGTCACGTAATGTGCTATGTTCGGAGGAGATTGGTTTTCCGGTTCTCGGATCCTCATCTATCCCCAAAAACAGCATCCCAAGAACCCGAGAATGACGCGTTCAACCCGGCGCGAGAGTGACGGATAGACACGCATTCTCATGTAATTGACGGGAACTGTCACACTCCTCCCCTTACAGACATACTTGATTGAAGAGCAAGTATGTAAACCAGGTGGAATAGTTTACTGGTTGAGAACTGATGCTCATTAATAAATAGCTGCATTGGCGAATGAGGATGAGAAAAGAGAAATTAAAACAGGATGGATTGCCAATGAATCTTCATATGAAGTATTCATTAGGTAATTAAACCTCAATCAAAGATTGGACCAATTGGGAATAAACGGTTGCTCAACTATGGAGACTTATACCTATAGGAAAATAGAATAGATATAAAAATATGTGCCCACGTTGGGGACTTAATTTGGGAACTAAGCCCTGGAAATAATAATTGGGAACTATGCCCTTAAATTAGGATTGGGAACTAGGCCCTTGAATAAAGAATATATGCATAATAATAAAAAAGGCAAAGGCCTGACACCATAGGTATTGAAAATAGAAATTATATGAGGGGAAACATTTGAGAAATTATAAGTCCTAATTGACCAATGAAATTATTTATATACCAAAGGATAATAATGGGTATTCCTACTGGAAACCCGGGCCATGTTTCTTCTGAAACATATAGCCCTCAAAAATAGTGGACCTGGATGTACTAGGTTATAACCATGCGTAATCCAGGAAACCACGCTCTGCTACCATGTCACGAACTTAGGTCGCCCCCAGAGGTGCAATGGGGCCTAAATCCGCGCTACATAGAGATTGTGCATTGTTCGGAGAAGATTGGTTTTCCGGTTCTTGGATCTTCATCTATCGCCAAATGCAGAACTCGAAAATGACGCGTTCAACGTGGTATGGCGGATTTGACGGGAACTGTCACAAATATCTGACACCCGCTGAACACGTAGGTACCTACATTTTATGTTGAACACATGAGTTTTCCACCCTAGCTATTCTAGTTGAAAAAAGATCCAGTCATGCAGCATGATCATATTGGCGAATTTTCTTAATTAACCTTCCCTATTAGGTAGGTATTTAAGTAGTATGGTAAATTGCATTAAAATTGGAACAATTTAAGTTCAAAGAAATTGTTAAAAATCAATTATATATGGCAAAAAACTTGTACTAACTGAAATTCGACAATTCAAAAAAGATTTAGGATGTGCATTTTTTTTTTTTTTTTTTTTTTTTTTGCAGTTTTTTTCAAGATTTTTCAGCAAATAGCAATGAAATTTAAGAACTTTTTTCGACATAACTTTGTGATTTTTCAATGCCCATTATTATCGTTGTTAATTTGTTGACTAAAACTCTGCTAAAAAAGATAAATTCAACGATTTATGGCTCTTTTTTTAAATCCATTTTAAGTTATTTTTTTTTAGCATTTTTTTTAAATTTGACCAATTTAACGTGCTCAAAAAGGGCTCGCCAACAAACTCATCATTTCATTTGGAAAGCTTGATTTTTTGGCGCATGAACGGGATTTTTACCTAAATGTTAAGGAGAGTTATCGTCTGGAATGACATACTTATATATCGTTGGTGATATGAAAAAAGGGCGAATTCCACGTTTTTCGGAAAATGACTTTTTTTCACCAAAGATCATGTTTCGGCAAAGTCCTAGCGATTGTATTTTCAAGGTAAACCAAACTTGGTCGCCCAAGACTTTTCAAAATTTTTGATTTTAAGATTTTCCGACCTATAGCAATAGCTTTATTTTCTACGAAACTTCGCTAATATTCATAACTAAAGGTTGCATGAAGTGAGCAATGGAGAGCGTAATGATGCTGATGAATAGAGCGATTGCTTATAGGGAAACAGATAACTTTTTAAAGCACGGTTTTGACGCACATGAGAAGAAAACATGAAGAGGGTTAGTAATTGCTAGGTACCATGTATGTTATAGATACAGACACTATAGGTTTGTTCCAGCACAGTGAAGAGAACATGAATAGAACAACTAATTCAGAACGATAAACCGAGGTGGTGGGGATGAGTTCACGAACTTTTCAGTAATTAAAGTGAACTGCTGGAACGCAATATCGGCAATCCTATTCCTAACCTTCCTTCCTGAAACTCCCGTCCACATTACCAATTACACATTCGCTACGAAGCCCATTTTTCGAAATCCCTCAGCGATTCTCCTTTTCTTGACTTCAGATCACCATTTGATGAATGTAGCTACTTGAAAGTTCACTCATGAAAGATGACGCATCTCGTAACTCGGTGCAAGCTAAGTCCACAACACTAATTGAAGCAGTTTCATGACCAGAAAACCAAATAAATACGAGAGTTTAAAACATAAATTTCGAAGTAAACGTACCTACATATTAGTTCAATGAAGGGGATTTCGAGATGTCGCTGCTGCCTACGGTGACTGAATATTTGTAAAGCATTTTCACCTCAAGATCGTTGAAGGATCTGAAGGCAGCCAGTACTTCAACCTCAGAACAGGACACAACGGGAAACTCAGCGCAATGAAATCTATCACAAATCTAATCTACCCACACTCTAATTGATCAACAGATCCCACTCAATGATTGTGTTACGTACCTGGTCCATTACACTGAGAGTTCCGTTGCCTCCGGATTAGAGATTGAAGTACTAGGAAGCTAACTTCAAATCTTCTGCTATTTTGTCAGCTAGTTACTTTTCGGCTGACGCGAAAATGCTCTACAAATATTTGGTCATTATAGGCATCAACGACTCCTAGAAATCCCGTATTTTTAGGGATATCCCTCTCCTCCAGAAGTAGCTCCTCGTCCTTGGAGCTACTTCTAAAAACTCACTTCCCGCCTTCCGAAGAATCGCAAGCTGATTTGTCAATTAAAAAATCGAGATCCGTCACTTTACTTAGGTAAAAGGTAGAATAACAACCTTTTAAATATAAATACCAAATTATAAATAGAACAAGTGAAGAAGCTAGAAGAAATTACGGAAAATAGTGAATAGACCTAATAGGTGTTTTATAAAAATGAGTGAAGAAACTATTGTTGACAAGGAAGAAGTCAGCAAGTTAATGAAAGGAGGGAAGGTTATACGTCTAAGGTTATCTTTTTCGTGCTCAGTTCACAACCCTGCCTCCGTTTTGGAGCAAGAAGTTCATGACACAGCACAAGAACTCAGGGCGCTGAAACACTACAGAATCTACACAGTACAGGAACTCAACCTGGTACTAGGTATTACTAGTACCTGTGGGACTCAACATGTCACACTGGCTGCGATGAGCAACTGCGTCGTACTAGTACATGAACTCAAGTATGCTGGAACAAACCTTGTTTTTCAGTTTGACCTCATTTGTTCATGTAGATTAGGAATGAGAAGTAGAGGTAACCCACCTGTGTTGCTGCTTAGTGTTTGCTGCGTGGACAGTGAGAGGTGAGGGTGGTTCCAGAGTGGGGGCATTGCGGTGAATAAATAACAGCGGAGTTCCTCTAACCATGCGAACTCTGGCTTGGAGCTCTCGGTCTTGAGTCGCAATCATGTACCTGAAAATGGTGTTTCATGCCATTTAAACTACTTTTTTAAATTTTATAAACAAATTGAGGATACTGTTAGAAAGAGCGTTTATTTTCCTTCGGATAGGTCACCTAACGTGCTATAGTGCGGCCCCTAGAATATTGCCCTCCGACACTGCACTGCATTCGGGCAGAGAATATGGTACCAATTTTTTTCTTTCCCCCTGTCCAGTGGCAACAGTTTCTCCCAACGGCATCCTCAATTTTTCGTTTAGTCTAAAAATCAAAGTAGTTAAGGCCATCGTAACATGTCAAAAACACGAAAAAATTCTTAAAAATTGAATAACTCGAAAACAAAGCGATTTAAAAAAAATCTCATTGAGGAACTTTCGATCAGAAATTAGTTGCAGAATACATGGATGTAGTTTTCCGGATATAACACATTCGAATATAATGACACGTCATTGATACTTGGGAATTATTTTGACATACTTTTGATTACCTTAACTACCTTCAACATTTGTTCTGAATGATATTTGGCTAAAATTTCGATTTGTTTGTCATATTCGTTCAGAGTAGGTACATCATATTTTAAAACGCTATAACATGATAAGAAGCTGGTCGTTATATTAGATAGTAATCAATTACCTTAAAATACCCAAGTGCTTTGTTTACTCATAAATACATACCTGTTTTTGTTTTTCTTTCCAAGCATGTGTCGGAAACATGCGGCAGCTGAAATCGGTTCAATGTGTCTACATTTATGCACTGCAAACTGTTTCAGAATGAGCATCGCACCATAAACTGGAGGCCCTGTAGGTATCAAAATGTGAAAAAAATTAGATATATATTAGATATCTTTCTTGCAAGATTCAGACAAGTGTGGACATCAATTGATTCTCTACTCAGAACAAAGAGAATTATACTTCTGTACTAAGAGTATTTCGGATTTTGTATCTGCATTTTTGGCCATACAGTAGCTTTGCTCCAACAAGGACAAAAGGGCGCCTAAGATGAGATCAGAGCTCGAAATTGCGTTCCAACAAGGTTATGGGGTTGAGAGCTCCATGTTCCAACAGATCTTGGAGCGCCGCCAGAGCTGCTCCGGGAGTGCCCCAAGCAGCCCCACACTTTTTACGGGGTCTCATCTAGATCTCCAAGCCCTACGCATGCGCATTTTGAAATAACCTGCTACCCTTGGGTAAACTACAATCCGCGTAACCTTCTCTAAACTGTTTTCACCTTCTCTACCACGTTTGTTATCACATCTCTCTCACGTTTGTTATCACATCTGCGTTACGTCAATCTTCAACTACCGTTAACGCGTTTTGAACTCTCGGGTGAGCTCCGAAGTGTTCCAACAACCACGAAAGTGGGCGACCTTGGAGCTAACCCCACGGCAACTCTGGAGGAGCCCCGGGGGTCGCTCTCAAAGCGTTGTTGGAACAAAGCTTGAGTTAAAGACAGGAATCCCCCGCGTTTGGGGAGGGGTGGTTTCTTTCGATTTCGCTAATCTCGAAGTCAGATCTCAACGAGAGCGAGAAATTTCCTTTGGAATGAATGCATTTCGAGCACAAGACATGTACTAAGAATATATCCCGTATCTGCATTTTTGGCCATATTGAGTTAACGGTATCCCCCCCGTTTGGGGAGGGGTGGTTTCGTTCGGTTTTGCTAGTCTCGAAGTGAGATCTCAACGGGAAAAGCCTCAAAAACAGCTTACAACTATCACATTAAATACTTTTTGGTTCGATTTACTAATGAAAATCCCGTAACTGGCCTTTTCTAGAGCAAAACCCCAAATCTGGGCGTCAGATACGATTATTTTATTAGTATTCAGGTAGAAACGAAATGCGAAACTCCAGATAAGAATTTATTTCTAAGTATTTTAGGACTCGTGGCGTCTGATACGATTTCGGAATCAGTGGCAGATACGATTTTTCTTCCCA
Source organism: Adelphocoris suturalis (assembly GCA_030762985.1). Classification (NCBI taxonomy): domain Eukaryota; kingdom Metazoa; phylum Arthropoda; class Insecta; order Hemiptera; family Miridae; genus Adelphocoris; species Adelphocoris suturalis. The sequence goes on from CM061042.1 coordinate 120,802,209, forward strand.
GTATTTCGATCATACGATTGTATTTTCACTTATCAGACCAGATACGGCTTTCGGAGTTTGGCAACCACGATTTTTTCTCCTGGTATCTTGCATATACAGGGTGCGGCAGCATAACTTCCTTTTTTTAAAACTTAATAAAACGCATTGTATGAATCAGAAAATTTTTATTCGTTTTTTATAATATAGGCACATACATAAAGTTTTGTTTCACCCAGTTTTGAAGATCAAATCAGGTAGGTGACGTCCCCCATTCTCCATACACTGAGTAAACCGATTTCTGGCGTTTGTCATGACTCCAGCCAGTATAGCAGGCGTTATGTTGGCAATTTCTTCCTGGATGTTGTTCTTCAAATCTTGTAGGGTCCTTGGACGGTTCTCATAAACAGAGATTTCAAAAAACCCCATAGAAAAAGTAGGACTTAGGGGACATTCGGTTCCAACAAGACTTCCAGAGCGCCTTATCTCAATTAGGGGCGATTTGGAATGGCTCTCCCGATTTGACTCCTTGTGACTTTTTCCTATGGGGTTTTTTGAAATCTCGTGTTTATGTGAACCGTCCAAGGACCCTACAAGATTTGAAGAACAACATCCAGGAAGAAATTGCCAACATAACGCCTGCTATACTGGCTGGAGTCATGACAAACGCCAGAAATCGGTTTACTCAGTGTATGGAGAATGGGGGCCGTCACCTACCTGATTTGATCTTCAAAACTGGGTAAAACAAAACTTTATGTATGTGCCTTTATTATAAAAAACGAATAAAAATTTTCTGATTCATACAATGCGTTTTATTAAGTTTTAAAAAAAGGAAATTATGCTGCCGCACCCTGTACGAGAAAATAATTTTTTTCGCCACGCAGAGGGGTACTAATTTGGTATTAGAAAAAACGTATCAATCTTATTGCTAAACAAAACTCGTATGTGCACCAGATACGAGGAAACCGCCTAGTACATATGTTTCACACCGTTTTTTGCCATTTTCTGACCAAAATAATGTTTTCCCAGCCACACTATGCGATTCAGCGAGAAATTTCCTTTGGAATGAAGGCTTTTGGAGCTCAAGACAACGTAAAATAGAGCTAATATCAGGAAATTTCTACTCAAATCCTAGAGACGCGTTTTCCCAAAAGTTGAGTTAGGTCAGATACGGGATCTATGCTTAGTACGGCTGTATAATAAGCCAGACCCCTGTAGCCCAGTAGCCAAGGCCTAAAATAGGTATATAGGTACTCGTAATTTCAGGGAAAATTTGAGATTAGATTTTGAAAATTTAGTAGGTTCTGAGTAAGAAAATCGTTGTCATTCTGAGTTTACTCAATAGAGTACACAAATATATACAGTATAGAGTACACAGCACACAATAAATACTGACCTAATTTCTCAGTTTCTATGATGGCACAAGGTGTTGTTAGTAGTTTTACTTCACCGTCTAAATAGTTGGGCAACTGATCAGACAAATTGATCTTGTCCTGAAAAGTCAATAAAAGCAATTAATGAAAATTATGACAAATTATAGGTAAGTACATATTCCCAGAACTTCGCCATATTTTACTTAGGTGAACAAAGTTAGAGCTGTATATAATGCAAAAAGGAAAATTGCAAGAGCATTCAGCGTATCTTCAACAGAAAAACGCTCAGAACCATTTACATGGCTTTAATCCATTCACATCTAACCTACGCTATCACTAGTAAGGGATCAGCACTTCCAACACATCTCCTAGCCCTAATTCGTGCTCAAAAACAGATTCTAAAAATTAAAAATTTAAATCATAAAATTGACAAAATATTTGATGCTAAACAAATTTTCAATTTTCAAACCATTAAATTTTTTCTGAAAAGAATAGATCTCAAGCCGGCAATAAATCGCCCAAATTCATGACATCCTATTAGATTTACAGCAACCTTCAGGAGAACTCAAATTGCACAAAACCATATCACTTTTATTGCGCCTAAGCTTATAAAAAAAACTTCCGTCGGAAATATATGGAAATAGTAAACCTACCTAGTCGGTTCAGACAAATTAAGGATTGTATTATCCAATCAGCCAACAAGTTTTAAATCAATTATAGGTTCTCCGTATATTATAATCCCACAACGTATATTATAATCCCACAACGTAGACTGATTATGCTGATTATGCCTGTGGAGACTGGAGTATTAGTACTCATGAAAGCAGATTTTGTAACGCGCTAGCTATGTGTTCAAGTTTTAAGCTTTATTTGATTTTAAATATTGTTCTATGCCAACTTCTGTTAAATATTTAAGATTTATTCGTGTTTTGATTAGTTTGTTCATGCTTTGAAATTTTACGTTTAAGCTGATTTAATATTTTATTGATGTTTTGATTAGTTTATTCTCCTTTCTGTTGTGAGAAGAAGAAAATAATGTATTTCCATGATTTCTATCCCTTAGAAATAACCACACTCAGGCTTTGCCTTGTGGGATTTTCAGTGAGCAAAATCACGGAAACCAGCTCTCTGTATATCCTATCTTTCTGAAAATAAAGTATTTATAAAGTAAAAGTAAGTATTCGTGACCATGTTGTGTTCTGGTTGTGACTGAGTATCAAAGGATCAACAAAAAAAATAATTGAACACGGTGTAGAAAGTAGAGTATTTTTACCTTGAGCGCTGTATGGCAGAACGTGCCATCGATCAGAATCTGGTATGGTTTTCTAAATCCAAAATTGTTGGCGTAAAAACAAAGGTAACGATTCACTTTCTTCTGTCGATTGATCCTCATTGTAGGGGCACGTCAAGACTAGGTAGCAGAATAATTCCTTTCCAAAACTGATAAAATCAATTTTGAATACATTAAGTTTGGAACAATAATAATCGAAATTGAATTAAAAGCAAAAGATCATCAAAATTATTTATGAGGAAATTAAAAAAAGGTCAGTCATGGTTTCGCCATGCATGGTAGATAAAAGAAAATAAATATAAACAAACCTTCATTCTTCTTCTTCGTCTTTCTTTTTTCCATCCGTTTGGTTGGTATGTTTCGTTTTTTCTGATGGCAGACACATCGGTTGTGTGACTCCATTATCAAGATACAAAATTCAGTGCAAATGAATATTGGACAGTATAACTTTCGACAAAACGATGCTTGCGAATAATTGTGGGGTGAGAAAGATGACGTGTGTTTCATGTCGTGGTGAAGTGCGAAGATTGAACGAATCGGGTCGAATATATTCGTTTATTGATAACGAAATGATTTTTACCAATCGAAATCCTTATTTAATTATGCATAGATGTCCGTCGTAGTGTTTGCCGGAGTTTCCCGAAAACTGTAGCAGTCTAGTTTGTGGTTTGTCTAGTCGAAGATGTCTCGAGGACGAAGAAACACGGAGGGCCTCCTGGCCAGGGTGAATTTCCCCTTGTATACTCTGCAAATGCTCACAAATCGTCACGTTCTCGTCGCTGGTGGAGGAGGATCTGCCAAGACTGGTGTTGCTAATGGATTTGTTAGTACTTGGTGCACATTTCATTTCATGTTATTCTAAGACGTTAGGGCAACATTCCGGTGTTTATGACTTGCCTACTCTATCAACACCTATTACGTAGGAAGTGGTCACCTTCACAACTTTTCTACAGATCCTTTCGTAGATTCAATTTTGTTTATATGAGATTTTATGTACCTTTCTACTTTGATGCTTATGTTCAACTGTGCCTTGACACCAAATATCTGGATCGATTTTTGCGGCGTTCCACCATCGAGATTTGCTGATTACATAAAGAATGTTATTTTTCCATTTTTCGATAAATTTATAAATCTACCTACCTGTAGGTTCTGAAATCCTGAATAATCAGGTGATGATTTAGGTGGGAGCAATTAGCATAGCCGATGTTTGTGTTGTACTTTTTCAATACTAGCCAGGTACATAGGTAATGTGCCTGCTTCCCATGTTCGTTGAAGGGGACTTGGTTTCTGTGTTCTACCCCTTGCTCCGTTCATCGCAGTGTGAAAAAGGGAGTTTTAGGAAGTGAAGGTTGAGGCGTAGAGAATGAAAACCGTACATAAGGTGTTTCCATCAAAGATGTGGAGAAAATAAAGCCCTGATTAGCGTGTAGAATCAACTTGTAGCGGATCCGATACTTGACCTGAACAGGTTCATTCCAGGGGATGTCTGGAGCTGGGGCAGCTCTGGAAAAGTTTGTTACAGGGGACGGCTCGAACTCGAACACTTGCGTGATCTGAACAAGAATGCATGGATACTTCAAATCTAAAAAACAGTCTCCATAACGAATGGGTAACATTAGGATGTAGGAGGTTAGTTAGATAGCATGCTCCAGGCAAACCGCCCTACTAGAGTCTAGAAATCGAATGAGCTTTTAGTTCCTACCCTTGCGCTGTCATCCAGCGTATTCTTATCACTTTTTCGAAATGAGTTGTCGAGTCTAGTCATCGAAATTGTTAGCCATTGGGAAAAGATGATGCCTGGGATCTCTTTCTCCCCCTTCTCTAGATGCTCCTAATCCCCCAGTCACAGAAGTTTCCCCTATGTCTAACTCATCAACAAAAACGAAGATCCCTCTGACGCTACAGGGCTATCCTATCCCGGTACAGGCACGAGTCTGTAATTATGTTCTACAACTCAAAAACAAAAAATCAGTCACATCTAGTATTTCAACCAAAGTCCTCATCTTCTGTAGTATTTTATCTTATTCACTACTCTTTGTCCATTACAGCACAACAGAAGTATAATATATCAGTTGTCTATCTAAGACAGCAAAAGGGAAGGAACAAAAGCTCCTTCAATTTCTAGTAAAATTGTATTGCCCTTGGTTTACCGCAGGGGCAGCCAGTTCATGTTGAATATCACGTTCCGTGGCCAGCAGAAACCTCATTTTCGCTCCTCTCTCACAGCGCACTTGTAGGACCCTGAACATGATCTAGGTTCTGGCAGGTACTAAGGGGCAGCGGAAACAATGCTATAATTATTGGACACCCCTCTAATTGAATTAAGGGGTCCTACACGCTCAGTTAAACTGTGCAGTTTTCATGAGGACAAACTGAGCAAAAATCTAATCTGAACTGAATGTGTGGGGGCACCTGTCAGTTTTTGCTGTTATCCCCTCGTTTTTGACTCAGTTTGCTCAGTTTTTTCCAAGTATAAAGGGTCTCTGCTCTCCGTTCTGAATTTGAACGTGTACTCTTTGGTATTGTTATTGTATATATAAGTGGGATATTGTCTGTCTCCTTATGTTCTATTGTCTGTCCCTTATGGGATACTGTGGACCTTATGCTGTCTCCTTGCTGCTGGGACTGAGCAGCTGCGAGAGAATAAGAGAAGGCGCAAGAAGTGGTATCTTCAAAGAAGTGTCTTGCCAAGTGATATAAATTTGCTCGACGATTTTCTCATTTTGGCTGAATTTAATTTTACATGATATATTCGAGGGACGGGTGACACGCCACTTGTACTTGGATGTCTTGAGTGGACAACTGACCAAAATGAGCTATTAACTGAAGAAACTACGCAGTTTATCGGAAGAAAGTATAATGAATTGTGCAGTCCAACAGCCGGAACGAAAATCTGCAACAACTATGCAGTTTCATCAGTTTGCTCAGTTAAATCGCACAGACATGACATCACACGTGATGAACTGCGCAGGTAAATTGAGCGTGTGTAGGCCCCTTAAGATGGCACACAAGTGGAGTAACCTCATTAAACTAAACACCACTTTTGATGGTATCCAAGTCCCCACATCCAACCCTAAGAGGCCCATGTTTGTAACTAGATTTAAGTACTTATATAATATACCATGTACACTACCTGCAATAGGCACATACATTTAAGCAAATTTCGAATAAATCATAATTTACCAAAGGTCTAATATGCTAATTTTTCTATTTTGTCTCTTACTACTCAGGAAATATTCGAACTCAATTATGACGGGAAACGCTATGTGGCCAAAGAGGTTATCCGACATGAAACAGGTCCCAAGGTGGTTATGAATTGTGCAGCCTACTCAAACAGTAAATACACGTATTTGGCAGCTGGACAGGAGAGCCATTGCCAATTATACAAAGTACAAATCACTGTGGAGAAGGAATCTGCTGACTCAAAGGATGGGGACCCTGATGATAAAGGTGAGTTTGGAACTGCAATCGCACCGATTATTTTTGCCTCTTAAACATCTCTTGAAGGAATTCGGAAACAAAGCTTGGAAAACAGATTTCACTTTAACTTTATATTCAGAACAAAACACAGTGAGAGAGCTAGGTATTCGTACAAGAGCAGAGAACAGACTGAACTGTGGGGAGGTACATGGCTTTTGGCCCCTCTGGTTAATTGCTAGTGGCCTGTGAAGGCGGAATGTTCGGATTATGGTTTCACTTCTTCTTGCATATTGGGTTGATCGAGGATCCAAGGGAAATATTTAATGCGAAAATTATATAGTGGTAATTCAAAATATTGATAACTTAATCTACCGTGGGAAATATTGAGTAGAATTATAATAGTAGGTCGAAGTAGAAAACTGTTTACTTAGGCTGCTGTGGTGTTTATATTGTGTTGTGGTGAATTTCAAGGAAATAATTTGAAAAGACCCATGAAAGTTTGGTTTTTCAAATGAAAATGGAATGTTAGCTCTCTCATGTTGGCCAATCTGGTTGGGCACAAAACAGTCTACTACTTCTACCTACTGTAATTCTATTCAATCTTTCCCACTGGTAAGTTGGGTTTTCAATTATAGTACGGTCTTCATAGAAGACTGTTTACTTATGCAGCTCGTTCAAAGCTCTCATTCACCTGCTTAAAGTAGAGAATCGAGCTTTTTAACTCACTTGTTGCCCAGCTTTTTAACTCACTGTGACAACGCCCAACTTCCCTCATACTCACCTATACGCTTTAAGTGAGTACTGCCACCCCCTCCCACCCCTTTTTTTTCAGATATTCGGACTGTGTGTGATAGATGGAAATCTGGGCTACCCTAGAGGGGAGGAGTCGAGATCCTGATTTACATAGAAATTAGGGTATTACAGATCTCTAGGCCAAGGTGATGTCTCTATACTTTTAGAAGGACCAGAGTCTTGAGTTAATCGGGACATTAGGCAATTAGTCATGCTCTAGGACGAAGATCCTTAGCCTATGCTGAGTTAAACTGGTCTATGATTACTAGCTTTGCAGGAGTAAATGTTGTAATTAACGGTTTATGTACCCTCCTGTGTCTGTGCAGACCCATGTATAATGGTCGACACACCTTGTTTTGCATAAGGATTCTAACAGTGTTGAAAATAACTCGGAGGGGATCCAATTTGACAAAACAACAAAAAACTTTTTAATGGTACCCTCTCCTGCGTATGTCCTGTCCCATGTACAATTGGCGGATGCAAAATCTCCCTGACCTCCAAGGAATCTATTGTACACTTTAGCAAACATCGAGAATTTAGTCGTCCAGCTTTAAAAAAGACTGGTAAGGGTACACCTTTTCTCGAAGCTGCTGATACGTCGCATGACAGGTGCAGTTGGCCGGAAACTTTGTTGTACCTATCCTGGACGCTTTTAGGGTTTTGATACCCAACAGCTTGGGGTGGCCCTGGCAGCTAGTCGGATGAAAGGACGTGTAGTTAACAATAAACCGTCCTGGTGAGCTAAATCCGTCATAGCGTCTAAATAATGATGGGAGGCATAATTTTGGTCCCAGGGAAAAAAATTGATTGATCAACTAGGATTGAGAAATCCTGACTCCATTGGACCTGCGGATCACTAAAATTGTTTGGGGGCGTTGACCCGAAGCTAGTAATAGCATCCTGGCCAATCCCATATTTGGCGTTTGGAGGTCGCAGACTAAAGACTGCCTTTAAATACCTTTTAGCTTGGAAGCTCATTTCTCACCTAATAGACGGAGGAAGCTTAAATTTGGTATTTAATAACATCTCTACGAGGGAAAACATGATACATGATTTTTATTCATTGGTTGCAACAGAAAATCGAATCTGTATTTTCTAAATGTTCGTGGGAATCTCTAGCCCCCCCCCCCCCCCCCCTCTATTGAGAACAGTTACAACGAATTCAGTTCAGTGAACACGAACAAAGTGGATAGGTTTAGCTGAAATGACATTCTAAAATTCAGGAAGCTAAATAGTTTTTCTTCCTCTTTAAATATTGTTTTTTAATCAATTTTGTATTCAATGTGAATACCATGTTTCCGAATTGGAGCCTAACCTTGAGATTTTATTTCAGCTCCCAATGGGGTGACAGATCCCAGTGGTTTGAGAAATCGCAAGAATAAAAACTCGAAAGGCATTGGAGGATCTGGTGAAGGGAACAAAGTTTTAAAATTTAAATTCCTCGCAGCAGACAGCATTCAAACTGATTTTGGGTGACTAATTTTGTATTTTCGTTTTGCTCTGTATTAAATGTTTAAATTTATCGGGAAATTCAGTTTTAGGTATTAAGCAGCACAATAATTTATTATGAATTCCACACTACCTAAGTAAAATATTGATGCGAACGAAAATAAAAACGGAAATTCGGTTTGTGGAATTAGATTGTCATTTTTTGTTAATGGCAATGATAGAGATGGGCATAACTGATTGATTTGATCGAGATTGATTTGCCATTGAGATTTGATTTTGATAACTAATAGCAATTTAATCTGCTCAAAAAGTGTTGACAAACAAGCTCATCCTGTGGTAAACGGCGTCAGCATTGATGATGCAGTTGTCAAAGAACGCCGGACTTCCACTTTCCCATACCCCTCCTACCTTGATGTCAGCTGTTAAGGCAGGAACTTCGTAGTACTAGTTGTATGACTGCCCCTCCCCATGTCAGGTCTGCTAACATTGCTGTTTCGTCACATACTGCATCTTGACCCTGTTTTCCAACCCACCTCTTTTACAATTTAAGGCCCGTGTGACATCCAATCTCTCTCCACAGGTCTCAGGCAGTCCAATTGGTGTACAGTCGTACCACAATGCTAGCGCATTGATATTGTGTGACTGACAAGTTGAAACTGTCCATCACCTTTGGAGAACCATCAGCCATTGGGACGCTGAAATATCAATAATTTGCTGAAGCACTTGCTGCTGATTTGGTTGCAGTGTGGCGATTATTTCTTGGCTGTGTTGGATTGCCTGCTCATGCTTTTCCTCCTTCGCTTCTATTAAAACATCACGGCATGTTACTGTAATGGCCCAAAAATATTTGATACCTCGACAGGAGTTCAAACTCGTGTCCTTACAACTAGGGGAAATTTCCCCTGAGTTGCAACACTCCAACGATCTGAGCTATGAGGCCGGTGTATCAAACCTCTTCGACTGTCGGTTATTTTCCTGGAGCATAACATTTCCCCAGAGTCAAATACCAGCCATCCCTGCTGGTTTGGGGTCGGACAAATGACAAAGTGAAACTGCAGGCCGCTGGCACAGCAGATGCTCGCTGGAACAAGTCAGCAGTCGAGCTATGAGGCTGGTGTATCAAACCTCTTGGATTGCAGGTTATTTTCCTGGAGCGTAACATTCCCAATGCTCGCTGTAATTCAAGGGGGCACCTCCTACTCTTATGGATTCTGTCAGAATCTCAACAGCCCAGAATGAAGTTTGGTAGGTAGAGACTTGGGTAACCACAGTATTTTTTATCCCTAGGCTCCCCATCCGTTCAGGTGAATCTAGTACAGCGAATTCATGTTCATTGATTTCTTGTCCCATTATTGCAGTTATGAAGTGAACTGTTGCAAACCTTTTCACAAAGTCGACCTTTGTTCGTCTTTTGTTCTCACACATTGCTTTTTATCGGTGGCTGGAGCCCAAGCATTACATCCTAGAATCTTGTTGATCGCACAGTACATACATCCAGGCCATGTAAAATTGCTGATGCTTTGTCTTCTAGCCCCGGTTTCAAAACAAAGAAACTCTTTTCAGGCTCCGGAAAGTAGCCCCATTTGGGCCCTGGTTGACGTAGCTTGTCAAACCACATACAAACAAAATGAAGTTTTCCACGGCAGGCTGAATCGTCAGCATACCAATTTTGTTTGTGCTGTTCACTCTTAAGGCTCCTGGTCAATGGAAGGGTTCCCACAGCATACATAAGCTTCCCAAGAGGATCCCCTTGAGTGGTGCCTTCTCTGCTCAAGATCGCAGCGTCACTTTATCGAAAAACGATTACAGGAAAACCGCGGTATGTGTTACAAAGAAAATGAGCACATCTTGGCCAGTATATTCGGGCATTCCATAGTGCCAGTGGTCGGCTCATTGCATTAAATGCGTTACTTGCATCCACCATAAGTAAGCAGTCATGTTCCTCCTCTGCAAACATACTTTCCATTGCATGGATAGACCCCTCTACACCAGATTTGATACCTGCTGAAAGCTGTTCTGATCCAGCAGCTCTTCTTTCAGATTTTCAGCTGCAATCACTACCATTGTTTTAGCATATATGCGCTGAAGAAGTTGACTGATTGATTTGTGATCAAGAGTTTGATTGATTTGTTCTAATTTAATTGTAAGTGAAACTGCATAGGAGGGTTGGGTTTTTTCATAGTTCACGCCAAAATGAGGGTTTTCCATCAACCAGTTGCTACAGTATCCGCCTCTATGTCTGTTTGTTTTCTTCACCATTGTAAAGGTCCGTTCAGTCCTCCACTTTATTCATACTCAAAGAACTTACTACAGAGAATGGAAAGAAGAAATCTAAGATAAGACAGACTTGGATTGTATAAAAATAATTGAAAAGAGGAAAACGAATTCTCGTAGTGAGTGGATGAATTGTGATTGGATGAAGAAGGCTAAGGGATTTGATTCCAAATGGGTCATCCGAGCACCCGTTCAAGACACAGAATTTCTTTGTTGATCAGGAGTTGATTTGACGAATAAAGATTCTACTTTTATTTAAAGTCAAATCCCAATCTAACTAGAAATCTCAGTAACTATTTTATTTAAATCGGACCTCACTCTCGGTTCCAGATTTGTTTGTTCGCCTGTCTAATATTCTAGCCTTGTCGAATCAGATACAAGATGGAGTGGGGCAATTTCGCTATGGGCCTTGGAATTATTCAGTTGAATTCGGTATTCTTCTACTACTGTACAAGCATCAGCACTTTTCTGAAAAGCCAATTTTTAAATATATTTGTTAAACAAATAACGTAACTGGGTTTGCTGTACTGGGAAAGTCAAATAATTTCATAATATGATGAATACAAAAACTGACCCTGATTTCGTTGCCTTAGCTCGTAGTTAGTTCAGTATGGTGTCGAGCTAAATTTTTGTTTCCTTTTGTACTGACGTGACGTTCTTGAACAATCAAGTCGACTCACGAGACTCTAGACCCTGACTTGCTCTTTAGTTTGACTACCCACTGCGTGGCATTCCCAGCGCTCCAGTCGCCATGAGATTTTACACATATAAGTTCTTTCCTTGAATTAGTGGTATGGATTCTCGCTATGCCCCATCTCAAAAATACATAACATCAAGTAGTTAATTCCTTAGTAAAAATTTAGATTAGTTGGTCAGGGTCTAGAGTCTCGTGACTCAACTTGATTGTTCGCAGACGTCTCGTTTTGTGGTAAATGTTGTAATTATTTACCTAGTTACTGTTGCTGCAGGTGCATAATATTTCCAAATATCAATGTTTATATAATGACAAAATGTGTCCCTACCTGTAAATTATGCTACAATGTGCTACTGCTGTGGTCAAAACCAATTAATAATAATAGATTGTGTTGCATGCTCAGTAAATCTCAATCAAATGACGAAAAAAGTGATGCTGAGGCTATGCAGAGGGTTGTACGAATATCCCGATGTGGAAAACTAATGGCGTGTGGAGGGATAGACGGCCATGTCCGCCTCTGGCAGTTCCCGTCACTCAAGCCACACAAAGACATCCAGGCTCACGCTAAGGAACTGGACGACTTGGATTTCAGTCCTAACTCAAAAATGGTTTGTTACGGACATTAAAAAAATGTATTCGTTCTTAGGAATAAATTAAAGTACAGATTTCCATAATTTAACTTTTATGTTCCTTGGTTTTAGTTAGTCAGTGTGTCCAAAGACGGGAGAGGTCTCGTTTGGGACGTTGCTGGTGGTAAACTGGAGTATGAGCTGAAGTGGGTACCACTCAATGGGACGAAACATCTCTTCAAGAGGTGCAGGTATGGTTTTAAGCATGGTTTTTATATGGTAGATTAGTAAAAACAACCCTGACAGAATTCTACTGGTCTATGGGGTTAAGTATATGGTTGTAGGAGAGGATAACCAGCTTGAATATTTTCCTTTTACTTTCTGACTTATCACACACAACACAACAGCAACGAAAGGTTCTTTTAACGTGTTTATTTAATTAATATACATATAGGTACGTACCATTAAATGAAATGATAAGTTAACTTAATTATTACTTCTTTACCTTTTTTGAATTGTACCTTCTACCTATGTCTTGTTGGAGTGATGAAGGAAGTCCGGCCAGTTGTCTCCATCATCCGCCTGCCTTCACTTATAATCGAACTAACTGTTAGCAAAAATTCTCGTGCATCACTCGTCAAGTGACAAATATTCACCATTACTGCTCTGTAATTTTCTTTTGGGAGAAGTGCTCGGTGACATTGTAAACAATCTCCCAAGCTTGCCACCGAAGTGTTTTTCTGATGTGAAAGGACAAAGAACATCCTGTTTTGGAAGTTTTGTTCATAAAGAACAGTTGAAATTAAATAAGATAAATATAACTAGCGAAATAGGAGAAAGAAAACCTTAAAATAATGAAGGAAGAATGAATCATGGGAAGTAGAAAATAGTTATCACGAAATTATACAAAAACTTGAAATAGCTGAACCTGAAACTCGAAATGCGAAATTTCTCTTCAAGGTAATTTTACTTAACAGGGTTGTCTTCCAAAGTTGCTTCAACGAGTAGTTCACTTCTCTGCCGCATAGGGCGTGCCATCAGAATGCAGACCATCTCTCGTCGACCTATAGGTACTCTAAATCATAATTCGACATCAAGAAGTGACAAATTATTAGGCGTGTCAGTAGGTGTAAAGATCGGAGCTTCAAATAAGTTTATTGTGGATGGTTGATGGTGATGTTGATAATACGTGTGCAAGGATTTGGGACTGTATTGATTTTTTTGTCCCTGCTTTCTTTTACAACCATTAGAAAACGAGATCAGTTACGGAATCTTGAAACATTGGAAGAACCCCCCAAAATCGGGGTACCACTAACCCCTCTTGCAGGTCTTAGGGAATATCGAGAAAAAGTCTATTATTGATTTTTGTCAAATGGCAAATTTCTCAAAACCCGAGTCACCCCAGCGTTTAGGATTTACCCAGTTCTATTGAATGGGAACTAAACTTTCCTAGCAAAATAATACCTCAAGCAAAACGAATCTTAACGGGGTCAACATGTAGAAACTACAGGCATACAAGAACGTATTACATATTTGAACGTCTTTCTAGGAATTATACTATCAAGGTCTGACTTTTGAGTCGTAATTTCAGAGAATTTTGTGAATAAATTTCCATGTTGGTTCAGGATTGTTATAATAAATGTATCAGGGAGATTATATTAAGAGAATCATTGGTTTTCGTGAATAATATACAGTACTGGTATGTTATATTTGGAGGACTGACAAAACATTTTTCGTTAATAGATGCCAATCTGCTCGCATCACTTTCTTCATCCATTTGTCTTCTATAACTAAATATTCCGGCGTTTAAAAAAATATGTTACATTATTATTTATTTCTAGGTTCGGCGTTGTTGAAGAGGACCGGAGAAAAAGTAGACTCTTCACGATATCAAACTCTCAGGGGACTAGTAGTAAAAATGCCCACGGTGTCTTAACGCAATGGGATGGTGACAGTGGAAGACAATTGCGTCAGGTTGTCTTGAAAGAAACGCTTTCTGCACTGGCCGTTCGAGATGATGGACGATTTCTAGCATTGGGAACCATGTTCAGTGGATCTGTCCATATTTATATCGGGTTCAGTCTTCAGGTAATACAATGTTAACTGTATTCTATAAAAGCTCTGCACTAATGCCATTAGTAAATTAGTATTTTTTGTGAGCGTTCCACAAATTCCCTTGATTTCCATCATAGAACCATAATAAGGAAAACAACTTTTGCTATCTTTCAGTATTTATAGTTCATTACGTAATTGATTATTTAAACTCTTTAACAGTGCGCTATGACCATCCCTGGAGCTCACAGCACGTTTGTCACTGGTCTAGAGCTGCTACCCGCTGAAGGCTGTGCTATTTCATCCAACTCTGAAGCTGCAGCAATTAGCATATCTATTGATAACAAGATCTGTATCCACAATTTGCCTTACAGACGTAAGTGTTACTCAGAATATTATTAACCATCGAATTTTTTCAGCGATTGTCAATATAATTAACTGTTATTATTTCAATAATCTCTTAGAACTATCTGCAAAGCCAACAATTTGGTTATTTTTGTTATGTACCACAGTTTCAAAATTGTCAGAAACAAATTAATATTATTAAAATACGTCATTTCCCCATTGAGACGAACATTATATTTTGGAATGAAGTTGGTAACCGATAATTAAACAATGTAACCTTCCTATATAACAGAGTTCCTAAATTATTATTCCCCTTTATGATGGAAACACAAATGAGATTAGTCCGAGTAAATCATCTGGCAATGAATTCACTGTTTGGGTAAGGACTTCGTGATGCAAAGTTAAAGCTGGATATGTTTTCCTTGTGGCCAATAATGTGATGTGGCCTCATGCTGTCACGCATGGGCAGTTTAATAATAGAGAGTTTTTGGCGACTTCAACTTAACGTCACCCGTTACCATAGTCTTGAGGGAGCAAACGTAGATGCTAACCCAAATGGAACCGGGAGAACGGTTGCTTTAATTTTTATGTCACGTTAACGGTGGTTGGGCAACGCGATATTTTCCCCCCAGCTGTCATGTAGTCTACTGGTTGACTAATCAATTTCTTCATTTCGATATGAAACGCCGATTTTCAATCCTGAATTCGAATTTCATGTTAGTTTCAATACAAATACGGGCTAATTTCTCATTTTAATTCGTAAACAGGGCATGGATTTAACGCAAAGATACTAAGCCTCAAGTGTGGAACTCCGCGGTTTAGTTGCACTTATAGATCATTAGTCGTTATGAACTTCATGTTTTTGGGTTTTCCGTTGGGTATGAACAACAAGTATGAAAAAGTATTTATCTCTATGACAATGAACCAGGACTTTACCTGACAAAATCATCAGTGGAGGCAGCACTTCACGCAATGTTCACGAGAAAAAAGCTGAGAGATCAGGCAAACTATGAACAATACTGCGAAGAAGTAGTGTCTTAAAACTCAGTTTTCTCATTTAAAATATGTTAAATAATAATAGAGACAAGGCTATAATCGACCAAATAGAGTCTGTGCGCAAAAGAACGGATTTTGATCGAGTTGAAGGCTAGTAAAGCTAGACCAGCGGAGGCGGACTTCAGATGGCACATTCGGTTTCTACGCGACTTGAAACGTAATATAACCAAGTTTGAGGGGTATTCAAAAACCTTCCCCTTACATCAACATAATTAGTTGGTAATGAGGCATTTGAAAAGAAAAACTATTATTATTTACTTCACCAGTATTCGAGTAATTTTGAGGTGAGCAGTAGGGTTACATTTACAGGAAGGTTAGGCTGGTGCCGTGTGCCTTTAGGTTCCCAAACCGGTGACGTTAAAAGAGCCATTCTAACGTACGACGTTGCTAACGTCCCCTCAAGGTCACGTTCTCTTGGGTACGTTAGCGTGACATTAAGGGTACGTTAGTGGTCACCAAAAACTCTCTAATATAGTTAAACTATAATTTAAAAAAAACCCCTCCCATGTAGAGAAAAGCGCCTTCATATTAATGTTTTAGTGATGCTGATCGATTCTATGCTCAGCTAGAGTTGATATACATGTTGGTTTTTGATATTTGACTGTATCTCCCTCAATAAGCGTATACCGATTGACTGATTACTTTTGCAGGTACGCTCCCGCCATGGCTCGTGATAATAGTCATCGTCTTTGTGCTGTTCCTCACATTCGCCTTCTGCAGCTACCTGGGCCTATGATCCCCTCCCCCCCTCCACATTCCTCCCCACTCCTGATGACGCGCCACCCTCGGTTACCTTGCGGTTTTTAATTTATTATATATATTTATAGTACTTTTTGTTGTGAGTATTCAAACACATTAATTTAAAGTACTACACAATTTTTATTTTTTGAATGCAGCAATAGTTTATGTCGTAAATAACAACTTCGTCTTAAATTGTGCAACTTTTGTTGATCATGTGATTTCTTTAATTTTAAGACATTAAATATATAAAAATAGTAATATTCATTATAATTATCGTTTCGGGATTGTTGGATTCCTCTGGAATATCTAGTTATAGTTGCAGTTTGTTGCCATTCTGTCCTTATAATTTATAATTGTTGTTTATTGATAAATTCTTCTTTATTTTTGGAATGACACAAGTTGGTTATATTTTATGAACTTTGAGACATCTAAGTACAAATATTTGTCTCTCTTCGTTTTTACTGTTTGGCTATAGCATTCACAAAGTTCCTAACTGTAACCTAGGCACTCTTGAATCGGATTCTTCATCATCACTCATCTTTCATTTCGTCTCAGTTCGAAGAAAGGACACATGTACATTTTAATTTATCTGAGAAAAAATCTTGTTTCCGAGAACGTTCTGTCGATTTGTACGGTCTTATTCAATATTCACCCTAAATATTCGTGGTTTATAAGGTACCACAATTATTATAAAACCAGTTTTCTTATCACAAATATTTGTCTCAGATTTCCTTTTTCCTGTTAAATATTATACTCAATAGTAGGATTAGATATGATTTCCTGAAATTTCTAGTTCAGTCTGGTCAGTGCAGATGTAAATGTACCTACCTATTTGTCCTTAAGCGTTCAAAATATGTTTCTGAAACTCAAAAGTTAAAACCAGAACTGAGCTACTAAAAAAGTTCCAGTCATGCAGCATGATCGTATGAGCGAATTTTCGTAAATTATCTTATTATATTATGTTACATTGTTTTGAAATTCGACCACTTTGAAATAAGTAGTTAATATCAAATTTAATGGCAACAAAATTCGAAATAATTAATACTCTGCGACTCGAAAAAGATTGGGAATTTTTAGCTTTTTTGGGGAGCTCTTATCGATTTTCAGCAAACAATAATGAAATTTAAGTATATAATTCAAGTAAAATATGAATTAAGTAAATTTTCAGCATAATTGTTTGCATAAAATTTGTAATGTTCTAGTTTGCCGTTGATGAACTATTTTTGACTAAAATTTTGCAAAAAAATATAAATTTAACGATTTTTAGCTATTTTTAGTGGTTTTTTCAGTAAATTTTTTGAAATTTGACCAATTTAATGTGTTCAAAAAGTGTTGGCCAACGAACTCATCCTTTCATTTGGAAAGATTGATTTTTTGGCGCAAGAATGGGATTTTTATCTCAATCCTAAGGAGAGTTTAACTCTAGGATTCGTTTTGGAATGTTTCAAAACGGATTTCAATTAAGAAAGTTTTCGACAATTTTGATTTTAAATTTTTGGACCCATTGTAATAGCTTTATTTTCTACGAAAATTTGCTATAATGGACATTTTTATTGAAAATGACGGATCTCTTATGTTGTAAAACAACTTTCGAGTATTAATTTTGCTAATGGCACCCAAATATTTCCAGTCGCAAATAGATTTAGAATTGCCAAATGCTCCCTACTGTTGAAGTAACTAGAAAAATTAAGTGCTCGTTCGGTAAACACCAACTAACATGTGTATCAACTTTCATACAGACTTTTAATTACTTGATATCTTGATACAAATACTTCAAGGAAAAATTGTTTTGATAACTACGTAATTGAATCTTTAGCCCCCTCTTCAGAAATGAAATTTTATTGCGGTTTGATAGTGGGATTTTTAATTCAGCACGGCATAGATGTTCTTAGAACATTTTCGAGAAACCGCTAGTAGGTTTTTCTGGAAGCAATATATTTTATTTTGGTCTCCCAAGGACGTTTTGAAAACAACCCTATGGCCCATATTCTCGTGACGTCACGCCTGGAGTAGGTTCGCGTTTCAGCCAAAGTCGGCCATGAGACCGCCCTACGTCAATGAATCGCTATTCAACCAACCTATTTCTCACAAGAAGTTTGCCGTCTCACGTCAACAAATTCGTGGTTATAAGGCCATTTTCAACAGTTTTATTTCAATCAGTTCATTGTAGCAATACAAAGTTTCTATTCGACTAAATGTTATAATAATCATACCTGCCAGCGCAATAATTGATTGTCGATTGCTGAAGTTCATAGTACTATGCTTAACTGAGGAAGCTTAACTTGTTATATTGAATGAATAAAAGGAGAGATTTGATAGTTTGTCAAAATAAACAAGGCAGGTTGTTGCTACACCAAGAAACGAAACTACTTAGGTAGGTACGTACGTCCTACCAGATTTGCTGTTGGTTTAAAGTGCCTAAACAAAGTAGGTGGGTCTTTGCTTTGCCGACGAATACAACCGCTGATTAGCAAGTTTGTCAAATATCGAATCAGGAAATATGCAACATGAATTAAAAACCAGCTGCAAGGAAAAACCTTGAAATGCATTCCTCTGAAGGTAAGATTTCATAAAGACGGCATTGGCAGTGCAGTTATTGCGCGAGTTTTGCAGTTACGCAAATTTTAGGGACAAAAAAGGTAATTAGGTACCTACTTTCGTTTTTATCAATGAAGTACCTACATGAACAAGTAATAATATACGGAAAGTATGTAGGTATACCTTACCTCAGGGTATTTACCTTTCCACGTGTGATACAACTTACTATTCCCGCCTAACAGAGCTCTCATAACACATCCTTTCACAGTACTCTAAAGATTTTTAGTTACAAATGATTCAAAGAACAGTTCTAAAACTAGTTAGGTAATCCACAGCATCTTTGCGGCTGATGTCTGGATCATCTAGAACACTTGTATGTCAACTCCCCAACACACATTTCATATGGATCTCTACCCCACAGAATTAATCTTGCGTTCGCAGCGTTTGAGGTCATTACAAATAATGCAAATATTGACTACTAACTAGGTGAGACTATGTTATGCTGTTGTCCAGCTGTGGCTACAAATGGCGCATTTTCGCATATGTTTACTCGTCACCATGACAACAAGGTGAAATAACTTCGATTTCGCCTTACCTCGATGTAAGGATGCGCTAGTGTCCAAGTCTCGAGAATATCACCCATACATGTCGCATGTATAAAGGACGCTTCAATTTTCTTATTATATTTGCGTCCATAGCATTCTTATGAAACTACGCTCACGTTGTATAGTGTTGTTTTCGATGCCCTAATCAAAAGTCCCCCGGGCTCTACAAATAAAAATGATAGGATTTTGAGTTATACACGATTTAAGCGCTGGAAATGCCATTAGAAAAGTGTGGAGTCCTTTATGTAGAAACACTCCTGAATGTTGGAATGCAATGGGCACCAGGATGTGGGAGCACTATCTTTTTCGTAAACGCCTTTCTTGGAATTTTCAGCATACAATAATTTCTTTCCGTACTCCTGAGGCTCATTTAAAGGAATTACCGAATAGGTATGTGCCGACTTATTTTTGTGCTAGAATAACCAGTAAAATTTTGAACGAAGTAGGAGAGAGAGGAACCCGCCTGAGAAGAACCTCCCCTTGTAAAAGTGTAGGTAACCTACCTCTTGCAAGTGATAACAAGGAATATTATATATATATATATATATATATGTGATGTCCCCCTCATCCTCACACAACTGTCCTTCTTCAATGTCCTATGCCATAGGGTAAATCAATCACAATACCGAATGTAATACGTTAATAATAACACAGTTTATTATAGAAACTTGTACAAACACTCGAAATTAGCGTACTCCCCCTCGACGGATCACATCATAGTAAGTTAAACAGAATCAGATTCACAAATAGGTAACGTAAAATGAAACATAAATTGGAAGACGATCCTTCCTGTAACAACAACGATAACGAACTGACTGACTAAGGTAGGTAGCAGGTATATTATATCCATCTAAGTTCGCATTTGTGCCGCGAGGGGAGTTATGAGCAGCTAGTGACGACACATTGTGTTATTCGAGTGACAAATCGATTATATGATCGAAAGTGAATAAATCGATGGATAATAATTGATAGTAAAAAAATACATTGATTGGCGTTCGTCCTAAATTGGTAGGTGGATAGTTCAGGGTTCCTCACTCCATCACACGGCGATCCTGACATTGCTGCCGTCCTCGGGAGCGCTGATCACCTGGAAGGACCAAATTCAGCCCATTAGATCGAACCAAATGGGCCTAATCTCTGCCCTAACAAGGCAAGGGAGAGCAGTGAAAGCAAAAATAGAAACTATTTCAGAGGATACCCTGATGAGCAAAGCACAGCAGAGGAGGGAGAGAACAAATACAGTGTCAGTACAATATCAAGTAGTGTCGTCCAACCAACAAACGAAGTGCGCATGCAAGGTTTACAGCAGGCAGAGGAGAGTCCAGTGCCTCAAATGAATCCAATGGCAGAGGTGAATCCAGTGCCATAAAATAAAATAAAATCAGCCAGAGGAGCTACCAGTGGCTGAGAGAAAAATCAAGAATGCTGGAGACCGGGCTCGAACTCACTTGGGCTTGACAATCACCCTATCAGAAAAGAAGTGACTGTGAGGACGGAAGGCATCGTAAAGGGAGGGACAAAGGAAGAGGGTCCGACCATGACGAGCCGCCGTGGGTGCCAAGCAAGGTAGAGAACCGAAAACCGCAAACAACTATAAATTAACACAGGCGTGACATGACTTAAACAAAACTCAGATGATCTACCAACCAGCCTCACAGGCTGAAGTCGTAGATTGACTGGGAGGATCCACAGTCACATGTGGGATAGTCCACACAAAACAATAAAGCATCGTGTCAGCCAAATTTTATTGAGAAAGCTCTCCACTATCAGGGAGAGGATTCAATTCATCAAGGGTAGGTGCCTTGCGCAAACGTTCGTGGGGATATTTCAAAAACTTCTTTGTTCCGCCAGAGACGGACTGCAACAAGTAGCGATCATCAGGCATAACTTTTACAATTTTATAGGGGCCTCTATAGGCATCATCCAACTTGACTCTATTTCTCACCTCCGTTTGTGCAAAAACCAAATCATTCACTTGAAAACGCTTTACTGGCAGTTTGCCTCTATCAAATCGAGTTTTACTAGTTTCAGCTTGTTTTTCCATCAATTGTGCGGCTGAGTCACACAACGTTTGTACGCTAGTGGATGGTTGATCAGTGAGGTGGTCAGTGATAGAAATTAGATGCAAAGGCCTGGGAACCCGTCCAAACATCAGCTGCATGGGGGATACCTTAGTAACACTATGAGGTGTGGTATTTAAAGCTAATTGAATTTCTCCAACACAAGATTGCCATGTTTTATGCTGATCTGATTCAGCAGCAGTGAGCATATTACGTAAGGTACTCATAAGGCTTTCATGATTGCTCGTTGGTAAACACTTGGTCCATTGCGCACCCCAAAGGGCAAGGCCAAATATTCCCATTGACCGTCTGGTGTGACAAAAGCTAACTTTTCTATGGACTCTTCTTCAACTGGGATTTGATGAAATCCACTAGCAGCATCAAGAATAGAAAACCATCGGGCACCGTGTAAACGCGCTATTTGATCAGTTATCAATGGCAAAGGGTATCTATCTGGGACTGTATTTGAATTGAGAGCCCTAAAATCAACGGCCATTCGATAACCACCTGTCTTTTTAGGAACAAGAAGTATTGGGCTTGCATATGGAGAAGAACTGGGGCGAATTACTTTGGCATCTTCAAGTTCTTTGATGCGCTCTCGCACCAGTTCACGATGTACAGGACTAAGTTTGTATGGTCGACGGTGGACAATTTTGGAAGGGTCAAGAAGGCGAATTTTGAATGTTCCTGTCGTCACACGAGTGGTAGGTATTCCATCAATAAAATATTGGGAATAATTAGTCAAAATTTTGATGAGATCCCCCCTTTGACTAACAGGAAGGTCAGTGTGAACTGATTCGAAACGTTGAGTGCTAACTGGCAAGACTTGGCAAGATCCTGAAGGTGGGACAACACAAGATGGGTGAAAATCAAGTGAAGGGATATTTTCACTATGACCACCTAACACCTCACTGAACAACACGACTTCATCCTCAGTGCACTGCTCCAAAGAGCAGAGATCACCCAAGGATACAGAAAATATTTCATTTTTTGTGGTGTTTATGGTATCAGAATGCCCACGCCCCTTTGTAGAAGTGTCCCATTTTTCAATGCCAGAAGAACCCACAGGTTCAGCGTCTTTCTCATGAGTGCTGGATGTATCCAGAAAATTACGGTTTAGCATGAATGGAGGATGGTCCTTCCAAAGCGTGCAAGAAGATATAGTTATTACCATACAAAAATCTGGAGCCAGAATTTCACGTCCCAAAATGATGGGTTTAGGCAAAGCACCATCAGCTACAATATGGAACAGTACCTGAATGACGTGTCCATTAATCTTTACTCTGGCTTGTTTTTGGCACTGAGAAATGGTAATTGATGACCCTAAACCATGCAAGTGAACTACATTATTGAACAAAGGCCCATCAAAGCGGGTACTAAAGGACAAACAAAGGAGTGAGCACTCTGATCCAGAATCAAAACAATACTTGAATACATCACCTTGGTGGGTTAATGTGCCTTCTGGGTTAGCAATGCATAGGCCAACCTGCTTCTCGACTGGCTGAGACCTCTGGCTGCTGGTGTCTCCTGGTCCACGCTTGTCTGACATCTTCTTCTTTGGGCAGTTTGGAGCAATATGCCCCTTTTGGTTGCAGGAAAAGCACGTTGTATTGCTGAAGTTTGATTGCTTCCTTGGCTGATTTGATGAGGTCAAGGATGATGATGATCGGCACTCTGAGGTTTTGTGTCCAGATCTTCGACATTTCCCACAGCGGGAAGTATAATCCTGAGAGGATGAATGCTGAGGGCTTTCATAGTTTGGTCGACTCTTCTTGGCATTTCCAGGACCGCTGTCATAACCTCCTGGTCTCTTAAATGACAGAGCCCGTAATTCCTGAAGCAACTTTTCACGGCTATTTATCTTTTCTGTGTAGCAAAGATGACGTGCTCTTGTGTCTGCTTGAGCTATCTGAGAGAGAGCCACTGATACAGCAATTTCTTCCACTGATGACTGGCGGTAGTGAGCAACAAATTGATTGATAGTTCGTGAGGCGAATGTGGCATAATTTTCGAAATCTCGTGGTCTAGCTTGGAAACATTGAAGCATGAATCCGGCTGGTGTGAGTGCTATGTCATATTGGTGAAGAAAGAGCGATCTGAATTCGTCCCATGTGAGTTGAGGGTGGACAATAGTAGTAAACCAATCAGCAGCCTCTCCTTTTAAGGCTCTACTCAAGGCAACAATTAAACGTCTTCCTTGTTGATCCTGTGAAGTCAAACAACACTCAACTGTATTGCACCATGATTTGGGCTGAACTTGTTTATTTTTGGGGTCATACTCAGGAAGCGAGAGTTTCAAATGCTCTGAGGGGGTTTGACCTTGATTTTGTGTAAAACACTCTGCCAAAGTTTTCATTGCAAGGGTTTGTTGTGTCAACAAATCCCGTAGGGAGTCGCCACTGTGCACTAAAGAATCGTGGTGGAAGAGGGGTGCGGAGGGAGATGGTGAGCGTCCAGAGGCCCCCCTCCTGCTCCTATGCGCCCGGGAAAAATCGGGAGGGCGATCGGGTGATGACCCTTGTTCCGAGTAAGGTAAGGCGTCACCCGAACTGCGTTGCGAAATTGGCCGACCCCTTTCTTTTCTAGAATCCGAAAAATCTTGATAAAACTCACCTCGACTATTTCCATAGTGATTCTCATGAAATCCTGCTCGTAGATTACGATATCCCACTTCTGATGTGATGTCCCCCTCATCCTCACACAACTGTCCTTCTTCAATGTCCGATGCCATAGGGTAAATCAATCACAATACCGAATGTAATACGTTAATAATAACACAGTTTATTATAGAAACTTGTACAAACACTCGAAATTAGCGTACTCCCCCTCGACGGATCACATCATAGTAAGTTAAACAGAATCAGATTCACAAATAGGTAACGTAAAATGAAACATAAATTGGAAGACGATCCTTCCTGTAACAACAACGATAACGAACTGACTGACTAAGGTAGGTAGCAGGTATATTATATCCATCCAAGTTCGCATTTGTGCCGCGAGGGGAGTTATGAGCAGCTAGTGACGACACATTGTGTTATTCGAGTGACAAATCGATTATATGATCGAAAGTGAATAAATCGAGGGATAATAATTGATAGTAAAAAAATACATTGATTGGCGTTCGTCCTAAATTGGTAGGTGGATAGTTCAGGGTTCCTCACTCCATCACATATATATATATATATATACATTTTTTTTTTTTTTTATTCATTTATTTATTTTTTTACCAACGAATTCTCGAAACCATCTACCGGATTCCTCACCAAACTAGCTGAGTTCATTCTAAAAATGAATGTTTTCACATTTGAAGACCAATTGTTCATCCATAAAACTAGTACTGCTATGGGAACCCGAGCTGCACCATCTTATGCAAATCCCTGCATGGCTCAATTAGAACAAAACTTTTCATCATCAAGAGAGCTTACTCTTTTGATGAGGAAAAGGTACATCGATGGTGTATTTCTGATTTGGGTACATGGAGAGGAGACACTAAAAGAATTTCTCACTGCTTTAAACTCCTAATTTTCGGTCTCGTTCTCTTGGGAATATTGTGTAGAAAAAGCCACGTTCCTTGACATGGACATTTTCAAACATAATGGATTTCTAAAAATATCGGTGCACACGAAACCCAGCAATATCTACACCATAAAAGCTATCACCCTCCCCATACTAAAAGAGCCATCCCTCGATCGTTATCGATTCGAGGCCACAGAATCTGCAATTCAGCTGAAAAGAAGAAAGAGTATTTGGGGAACTTGAAGGAAAAGCTGGTGGAGAGAGGCTATCCATCTAGATTTGTAAAAAAAAGAGTCGTACCTGCAAATGTAAAATGGAATCCAAAACCCAAGGTGAACCATGAAAAAAAGGCCCTCCTTAAACACAAAATTCTTTTTTGGAGTACGAAAAATTAATGGTATTCTGCGGGAACTGTACCCAATTTTGTCATCCAACGTCCATACTAAAAATATCTTTCCTGAGATCTCTATTGTGTCGTATAGGATGAAACCTACGCTGGGAAGTATCTTGTCGCACAAACGACACTCCCCCACCACTAAATTCGCAACCACCTGGGCTCTATCCATGTGACAAACCAAGATGCAAATTGTGTGCTATTGTTCTCGAAGAATGTACGTTCTCCTCAATCAACCCGAATTTTTCTTCCAAATGTCGTGGCTCGTCAACAGGCCAAACGAAAAATTGTATATACCAGCTGTTTTGCCAGAAAGTCACGCATTCTGTGTGGGAAAAACCATCTTTCTTTATTAGTTGGCAGAACTACGTCAGTTCTGGCGGGAATCATAACCTAATGTCAATATGTGGTCGGCAACTTCTTCTCAGTTTGTCAAGTGCTCCAATTTCCTTTTTTCTGGTTCCAAACGGTTCCCTAAGGCTCACAAAGCCAACAAAATTCTCCAATATTCCCTTTATTCCTGAAATACTTCTCGATGACTTCCCAAGCCCTTTCAAGCTGGCACTGCCCTGGCCTGAGCCTCCTAAAAAGAAATCTGAAGAAAAAGTTACCCAGGCATTGTAATTTCCTATTCTTGGAAAGAGTATCATACATAGAAGGAATAGAAGAAAACAGAAGAAAATAAAAGTAAGAGAGCTGAGGAAAGGTTAAGAAAGAATCAAGAAAAAGAAGAGTTACTGAGAAATAATTCGAAGAGAAAGAAAGCCAGACAAATCTTGTTATCCCAGTGAGGCTCCCTCTCAATTTGCAACCTACGGTGAACAGGAGGGATTTTAGCTCAGTCAGCTGATCAGGATGGTGCTCCTTACTTTGCTCGTCTCTTGTTGCCCCAGAAAGGCTCTCTGTTAAATGTCGACGTCCCAAAGGTAAATAGGAGAGAATTTAGATCACTCAGCTTATCAGGATAGCGCTCATCACTTTGCTCGTATCTTTTTGTCCCAAAGAGGCTCCCAAAACAATTTTAGACAATTTTTATTTCAATTGTATTCGATACATCCTTCGCAACTTACCACTAAGTAAATACCTAAATACTTGAGTAAGTTAAATCACCTATTTGCCATTACTTACTGACAATTTTTATGATTTTGAGTACCTATTTTGTCCTCAGTTTCCTATTTTGGATGAACCTAAGGACACAAGTTCCTACTATACCTGCTCACGTTTTAAAACCAAAAAATTCGAAATTTCGAACATTTACTTTCAATATTTCCCTCCCTGTCAGCTATAGGAACACTCGCACTTCGACAGTGTCAGCTTTAGGTGCATCGGAACTTTTCACGAAATTCGCTATTATTTCCACTCTGACTCAAGATTTCTTACTTTTTAAGGGCTAGTTAGCAAGCTGGAAAGTTGTTCTATCAAATGAAAACAAGAAAGATTCAAGAAAATAATTTTTAGAGTTGTAGCATCGCAACATTCCGAGAAAATTTCTTAAGGGTGTCAGCTACTGGTGCGTTTACCCTACCCCTCTCAACCTGCGAATGAACCAACACAGATCCTCAGTCAACAGAGGACTTGACGTATGTAGGTACAGATCAATAATCAAGCTGCAGCCCATAAAGCAACGTTTGACGAATGTTATAGGCTAAAAGTATTCAGATCTTTGCCTCCCTGACGCACAAGTCAGGCAATCTGAACATTTCGTGATTTCGAAAAATTTCGTGGAGTAACTTTTAATTCGAAATAACCCCAAGTACATAATGTAGTACCTTTCGAAATCCTAAGGTTCTGCACTCGCTAATGAAACACCTAGCAAAATCGATTTCGGCCGTTTAAAATACAGCCTGCTTTAGGGTCTTTCAATACTTCAATGAACAATCAAATCACTAAATAGGTGATATAAATTGTGGGAGTAACACCAAGACAAGCCTTCAAGAATCTGTTTAGGCTAAGCCTGCAATACACGCACGCTGTCAGGGTTTGTGATGATGATAAAATCGGTGATTCTTTAACGATAAGATATCGTCATATCTTACATAACTCAGTTCCCTTCTCAACGAAGTGAGTATCATATCCCGTCGTAATAACATTATGTAAATTGAGGTCGATTCAACACGTAATGACGGTGCGCAAAAAAGAAATTGATAAAGATATCGTTCGGTCTAGATATTTAATAGTTGGGCGTAGAAATTTGTGGTGATGGCTTTTAGAATACGGAGTCAACTAAAGAGTTTACTACTAGTAAATGCCAGCAGGGGTTTCCGTACGACTTCGGGAGCTTATAAAATCGTGCAGTTCGTGTTGTCCGACATTGGCGAGGGCATCAGGGAAGTGACTGTGAGAGACTGGTTTGTGAAAGTCGGCGACAAAGTGAAGCAGTTCGACGACATCTGTTTGGTGGAGAGCGACAAAGCCGCCGTGAACATCACGAGCCGGTTTGATGGCGTCATCACGAAAATACACCACAAGGAAGGCGACCTGGCCCTGGTGGGGCAGCCTCTGGTCGACATTGATGCAGACGGACAGGGAGAATCGGAAACTTCTACACCCCCACTTCCATCCGCTCCAGATCTAACAGCCAGTGAGTGCCACAACCTTCTTTCTTCTATAGCGCTTTCCGCTGGTCATTTATAAAGCATTGGGAATAGCTAAACTGTAGCTACTATTTAGAAAAATCATGCTGCGTGATTATTCGAGCGAATTTTCGTAGAAAATAAAGCTATTACAAAGCCTCCTTCACACAGTTAGAAACCAAAATCGAAAATTTTCTTAATTGAAATCCGTTTTAAGGCATTCCGAAACAAATCATTTGAGTATAACGCTTATAAGGTGTCATTCCAGACGATAACTCTCCTTAGGATTAATATAAATATTCCGTCCTTGCGTCATAAAAAAAAAAATAATGATTAAAAATGCCGCTAATGACACTTCTGGTTGAGGTGCGGCTTAAACCTTTAAAAAAAAATAATAAAAAATAATAATAATGATTAAAATAAAATCTATATCTATAAAAATCAAATTGTTTGTTTCTCCTTTATGCGCGACCACAGTTATGAACCGATTTTGGTGGTGTTTTTTACAGCATGCTCTTTAAACACCAGAAAGAAAGATAGGTAGGCTACATACAGAAATTTCTCAACACACCCCTTCCAGCCTTAAAATCATCATTTTATTAAAAACGCCTAATTAACTGCAGCAATCTTGTGTCGGGAAGAGTTTTAACGTAGCTAAGGTTATATTGAGGTTGAAGAAACCGGGACGCTTTTACCAGTACCAATTGCTTAAAGATAAAACCAATTCCTAAAAAAAAAAAAAAAAAAAAAAAAAAAAAAAAAAAAAAAACCGGACGGTAGACCTCCGGGGTTCTACAGTCAGATCATTTAATAACGATTAACGTTTGTTTCGCAAAAATTTCCGTCAATCGAAACTTTGCAGCTCATTAATGCATCAAAAGTTGAAATACGTTTTTGTTTCACCTCCCGTCAATGTTATTATGGACCGAATGAGATGTAGGACTGAGTCAGGTGATTTGCGTGATTTCGATCGTGATGTGACGCACAAAACCCCACCGTGACGTGACGAAAACAAATGGAAACGTCCTGTTAATCATTATTAAATGATAAAAAGAAAGAAAAGAGAGTTGAATATTCTCTCCTGTTCACCCGAGAGAGTTGAAATTTGATAGGGTGACCCTTGGGACATCAAGAGACAAATAAAATGATGCGCTCTTTCCTGATCAGCTGATTTAGCTAAATTCTCTCCTTTTCACCCTAGGAATGTGAGGGTGAGGTCTAATAGAACCTCTAGAGCTGCAGTTGGGGTGGTTCTCATTGCTCCAGTAATACCAAGACACGCTTGTCACTGCAGTTTCATCAACTGGAGTATTGTGGTTGCTTGGCATGTTTTACGCCACCATACAGTTGAAGCGTAGGTGACCATGGGTCTGACAATAGCTGTGTAGGACCATAGTGTCACTTTGGGTGTCAGACCCCTTCGGTGCATAGACTTTGTCGAAGCACCACCTGCCTGCCCCCCAGTTGAGGTGGCTTCGCGGGGGCAGTGGTTTTATCACCCCTAACATGCAGTCAATTCTGCAGATGTGGGGGAGAGGTTCGTGGGAGTTGACTCGCGGGGGTGAGTCTCCTTCCACGAACCTCGGCATTTGGAGTTATGTGGATCTCCATAAACTCGGGTACCAACCTGCTTAGTTGGTAATGTGTGCTAGAACACATGCCTCTACCCGTAGGTCAATACGGGTACTTGGCAGCTGTCAAGGACATTGACTGGGTGTGCAGTCTCCTCTCAGGAGGATCTTCCCGGCTTGTCTGGGGGGAGACCACAAGGCATGACTGCCTAAGGACTCCTTAAACACGACTTCCATTCTTTGGAAGGAGATATTGGATTCTTCTGTCAGACCCCAAGTTTTCCCTAGCATTTTGTGGCAGGCCCACAGCGCTCGGGTTCCTTTATTAAGGACATATTCCAGATGCTTGTTTCAACTAAGTTTATGGTCAAGCATCACTCCCACGTATTTGACTTCATTGGTAAACGGGATCCTCTGACCCTGAAGTGTGGGAGATTTTAAGGATAATTTCCTTCTACTAGTAAAGGGAACCAGAGTGGTTTTCTCCGGGTTCACGTGTAAGCCCTCAGCTGAGCACCACTTTTGGATGATGTTGAGGGCACCCTGCATCCGGTTGGAAATGACACAGTCAAACTTGCCCCTAACAATGATATTTAGATCATCCCCATAGGCCACAACGTCGTAGCCTGCTTGAGTTAATGTCACGAGTAGCTCATCTGCTACCAACAACCAGAGTAGAGGGGCCCCACCCCACCCTGCAGGCATCCTCTGTTTGCCAGGACAGTGGCGCTCTCATCCCCCTGAGTTGTTGTAATAACTCTGCTAACCAACATAGCCTTGATCCATTGGATCGTAGGGTCACTGATCCCTTTCGTCCTTGCGGCTCTTTCCAGTGTGACATAGTTGGTGTTATCAAAGGCTCCACCTATGTCCAGGAAACAGCACAGGGCTATCTCTTTGCCCTATATTGCCCTTTCAATCAAAGAGACAGTTTCGGATAAAGCTGTCTCAGTTAATTTACCCTTTTGGTAAGCGTACTGGGCCTTTACAATTGAATTGACAGAAAGATGATCATCTGGCCAATGATTTTCTCCATGGCCTTTAGGAGGAAAGAGGTGAGGCTGATGGGTCTCTGAGATTTAGGCTGGGTCGAGATTTTTCCCGCCTTTGGTATAAACACTACCCTCACCTTCCTCCACACCTTTGGGATGTATGCTAGGGAATAGCTTGCTAATAAGTCTGTAAAATTATAGGGAAAAACAGCTCTATGCCCTGTTGAAGCAGAGCAGGGAGAATGCCACCGCCCCCAGGTGACTTATAAGGTTTAAATTATTCAATTGCCCATTTAACCTTGTTGGAAGTAAACATCTTTTTGGAACTTTTCATTATACTTTGACTGGGAATGCAATCAACTTCTTCATTATCCTGACATTGGGACAACTGATCCAATATTACGTTAGTGAACCCTGGAAAGTGTACTCCCATGAGTAATTCCAGGGTTTCTTTGATATCATTTGTATAACTTCCATCCGCCTTCTGGAGTAAACCAGGTTGGTGTTGTCCATCCTTTGAGAGGACCTTTTGGAGTTTGGCCACTGCAGAGTCATCCTCCAATTCCTCACAAAAGTTCCTCCAGGATGACCTCTTGGATCTTCTCAGTGCCTTGGTGTGGTATCTTCTGTATATGTCCCATTCACCGTTCCTTTTGGCTCTGTTGAAGAACCTCCTCGCAACAGTATATAATCTATCAAGCACACGACTCCACCAAGGAATATTACGATTGCTCTTTTTGGTGATAAGCTCGCAACTTGCTTCATATGCTTTGTTGAATTTCTCTATGGAGTCCTTCAAGCTCATGCTTTAGGATTTACCGATGGAAATCGGGAACCCAGTCTGTATTTTTAGGAATACGATACGTTTCAGTACGTTGCTGGCTTCAAGGCTGAAAATAATGTATCTATGATCAGACAAGGAAACCTCATCTGATACATGCCAGTTGGTGATTCTGTTGGATAAAAATGCACTAGACAAAGTGAGGTCAAGGACCTCTTTCCTAGAGCTTGTAACTAAAGTGGGTTCTGTACCCCCATTTAAAACCGCCACCTGGCATGCAATAAGAAAATCTAGTAATAACTCACCTGTGTCGTTGGTGTCGGTGCTTATTCCCTTTCAAGGCAACAATATAATATTCAAGGCTTGCACCTTTCTCGAAATCGTTAGTTAATGCTTCTAGATGAGTTGAGCTATTGCGAAAAATTCAAAGCCATTGCCAGTACAACAAGAAAATCCCTACAAAACTTCACTAAATTTGTCCTAAATTCAATTAATATTCCAATGCATTCTTAAAAGTATTAATATGAGAGTAGTTATGTACCTCTTTACTTATGCATACTAATTATCATTTCTAATTGCGAATTTCTAAATTGAATTGGAAATTTTCAATGTTGAAGTGATCAATACCATTATGAAATTAGTATTCAATTCTCTTCATAAAATTCAAGGACAAGGGATCACACAAATGAAAATTACATACAAACACAATGAAAGAAAAAAATATATATATTTAGGTACATATACTGATTTGAATGGTTTTAAACGGTTTCAGAGGAACAATATACTTTGGCACAGATGTGCGGAGAAAAATAGCACATATATATATATATATATATATATATATATATATATATTATATATATAGATATATAAATATAGAGAAATTACAAGGAAAAACTCACAGATAAGTATGATATTTCGGCTTTTGCCTTTGTCAAATAGAGTAGTCTACTATTTGACAAAGGCAAAAGCCGAAATATCATGTAAGTTTTTCCTTGTAATTTCTCTATATATATGTGCTATTTTTCTCCGCACATCTGTGCCAAAGTATATATATATATATATAGTTATATCCACTATTGAATATGAAAATGTCAGTAAATAAAAAGTTGAATTTAAAGTTCATTACCGTTTAATCTAACCATTATAAAGACTAGTTAGGTACCTACCTAACTGAAAAATAAACTCGAAAACCTCTTTTAGAAATTAATCAGATTCTATTCTTTTCATAAACTAATTAAGACATTTTCAATTTCAGAATCAAAAGAAGAAGTAACTTTGACTGTGGAAAATCACCAAAATTATAGTTCGCAGTTGGATGAAATGAGCATCGACTCTGCAGCAGGCAAAGCATTGGCCACTCCTGCAGTTCGGCGGATAGCTAAGGAGTACAAGATTCCTCTGAGCGATGTTAGAGGAAGCGGTCGAAGTGGTAGAGTGATGAAAGAAGATGTTCTCAAATACTTAGATTCCCAAGCGTCAACGCCAAAAGAAAGTTCCAACACTAAAGAAGTACCTAAGGCTGTTAAAGCAGACAGCAAAGCGCTTCACCAGCGGTTAGAAAGTGATAAAACCATAACGATTACTGGTATCAAGAAAGTCATGGCCCGGACCATGGTGGAATCCAACGCGATTCCATCTTTTGGTTACTCAGACGAGTTGGATGTAACGAAGTTGGTAGCCCTGAGGAAAGACATAAATACGCAAATGGGAGGGAACAACTTAACATATATGCCTTTCTTTATCAAAGCACTGTCAAACGCTCTGGTCAGCTATCCTGAACTAAATTCACATGTGGACTCCAAATGTGAAAACATGATAATCAAAAGTGAACACAACATTGGTTTAGCGGTGGACACTCCTAACGGTCTCTTAGTTCCCAACATCAAAAGCGTTCAAAATATGTCAGTTTTGGAAATAAGTGCCGAGCTAGGAGACTTGATAAAGAAAGCAAAATCTAGAACACTGTCAGTGCAGGACCTCACAGGTGGTACAATAACCATTTCCAACATTGGCATCATAGGGGGGACGTACGTCCGACCACTTATCAACCCTCCTGAGGTCGCCATAGTTGGTCTAGGAAGGTTCAAGAAACAGCCAGTTTTTGACTCAAATGATCAAGTAGTTGCGGCTCACATCTGCAATGCCAGCTGGTCTGCAGATCATAGGGTTATAGATGGAGCCACCCTCGCAAGGTTTTCCGAGCTGTGGAAACATTACATTGAGAATCCTCTCAAACTCCTATTGGAGAAGTAACAGTGAAAATCTACACGATTCTCAAACTGCAATGCAATCAAGAATTTGCAGTAACCTCAAATTCGATGGACTACATTTCATTCATGAAAAATGTCAGCCAATCTGCTTTTGCTCCCCTAAAAAACTGGCTCATGCATAAAAAAATATTGAAACCAATCAGATTTTAGAAGCATTGGAAACCTCATCTCTTGAGTGTTATTGTAGTAACACCCAATGTTGTTGAAATAATTTAATTAATTTAACCAATAAAATAAGATTTTAATGTAATTGCAACTAAATAGTGAGTCATGACTCCAATTTTCTTTTCCCAATAAGACGCTTTTCTAGTTAAGCTAGTGACAGATCCTCCAGGATTATAAATAAGAGGGCACATTTTCAAGCAAATATTAATTATATTGTACAAATATTAACAGTAGATAATTCTATATATATTTTGCATCATGAGTAGTTTTAAAAATTAAGATTAATAAATCACTTGCAGGAATGTATTTACAACTCTTTCCATTTCAACAGCCGAACAATAATTTCGAACAAAACTAAATCGTTCGTTGTGAAAATCAACCAAAGTTGACTGGCAAATCCAAAATAAATGTAAACAGAACGCTTAGAGCTTATTGCACAACTTAGAACACATACAAATCCAGCGAAATTTCAGTACGTTTTTAGTGGTTCGTTCCTGCAAATGAACACCTTATTTCTCAAGGATCCCGCACATTCACATTTACAGATCAAAGAGAATGAGAGCGGTTTACTGCAAAGTTGAATTTGTGAAGGTACTCCCAAGTAGGCGTTTTCGTAGTTTTCAATCACAACCTACCGTTTCGACTTCACAGCCGACGAAGTGTGGTGGGCACTGAGTATTGAACCCCGAGGGTATCAGTTTGTGAGAATAACATTTTTTCAATCCAATGAATAATGTTAGATTGATTGACTGAATTATAGATGGATGAGAGGATATTTAAAAGTTTTATGATCGAACGAACAAACCACTTTGAAGTAAAACGAATCAAACCGCAATAAAATAAAGAACTAAATAATTATGGATAATGTAGAATATCGATTAAATACAAACTTTTATACAGTAGAACAGCTAACGAAATTTTCATTCATTTGATAGACCATGTCAACATAAGATGAGATGATTGAAGACATTCAATGACAATTTTCTTCTTATTAAAAACGAATCGAGTTAAAATATGGTCATCCAATGTGTACACAAGGTTCTGGAACTGTCCTGGCTTCTTACTCGTCCTCACCCATCACCGATTTATTAGGTACCGCTCAGGTACAGTTCCCTTTTCGGTTATATCTGGAGGGTCACGATGGACTGTACAAACGATATTTATCATTACAGTAAGGGGGGTACCCCCAACCGCCTACCTAATACATGAGATAAATACTGTTTATGAAATCACAAAAGACAAAACAGCTTTGAAGATCTGAATCCATCATAAGGACCAAAGATGAAGTACATTATTAGGTCAGTCCGTTCGAACAATGACTAGTTTTGAAACTCCGGAGAGAAATATTGTAATATGCCTTTTTATATTTCACTTTTACATAAACTTCAAATGAAGTAGACACACTCCAAATGTAGCCCAGTGAATTTTTCAAAAGCTTGGCACCAATCAACACTTAATCTCTATTATATGAGCACAAATCACTTCATCGATAATTTTTAATCAAGTTTTCACAATATTCACTAATACAGTTGGTTCTGTAGATCAAAATTGTTTTGATTGCCTTCTTACTGAAAATGATAAAAAGTGTAGAATAATTTCAGTGGAGATAGATTAATTATATATCCATGAAATTAAGGTTATGAAATTGTATAGGTAATGTTTGCATCAAGATATTGTTTTTTTTTTTACGAATAGTTGATACATTTAGATTGGTAAATATAAATACAGGTATGTTATTGAGTTTACGGTATTAGAGTAAACAACTATTACAGACAGAAGACCGGAGGAAGTGGAATTATTGCTCTTCCTAGGCGTTACTACGTGGCAAAGGGTACAGCTACGTGGAAATCAAATGATCGTTAACTAGTTCACAAGTACTCAGTCCTTTGCTTCAAAGCGCCCCCTCCATTCTCTAGGATAGCCAAAACTTCGCAGTGTAAACAGCAATCGAGAAGTTGAAATGTTCAAGCATAATACAATAGCTGCTTAAGCTGTAACATTTCCAGAGGGACTGACTTCGTAGCTCCATCGTTCGTTCGAATTTTCATTACAACAGCTCCCTTTTCACTTTTGGTGCTTAATTATTTGTGGGTAAAAATAAAACAAAGATCCTAAGATAGCCTACCAGTTGCTGGTATCAATCCAAATAGAATATTTTCTCGACAAAGCAACCAACGTACACGACTAGAGCAAGATACAATGCTATGGGTGAAGTTTTTGGCCTGACACTGGATGACCACAATTTTTTACCCTATTTCGAAAACGTTGATGTTGTTTATAAAATATATTAATTGTTATTATTTCATAATCCGTGTTTATGTACAGGAAGAGGAAAGTTCGATGGCTAGTTGGGTGGGGGCGGGTAGAAGTGGGATGGCGGTCCATTTTGGTACATGTTATGGGAGTGTTGGGGTGGCATAGTTTGGTACATGGGAAACTCGTGAGGCTGAGGAGGTCCTGGGAGTGGCTGCCCTGGGTGGTGCCCCGGAGGAGAGAACACACCAGGGCCAACAGGCTGTTGCGGGTGGACCACCATCCCAGGAGGGCCAATGGGAAGTGACTGTGGTCCTGGAGGTGGTCCATGATGTGGTCCACCGTGACCAGGGAGCGTGTGGTACATACCAGGCCCCATGGGAGGAGGTGGCCCCTTAGCCATGATGTGGGACGGCTCTCTCAGAAGACTGTGGTACATATTCATAGCTTCAACTAGACTTCCAGACAACTGTGTCAACTGGGCATGCTTCCGATCAACCTACAAAACAAACTACTGTGAATATTTTCCTGAAATAATCAAAATTCACCATGAATTATAGGAGAGTAATAAAACACACTAGCATCCAATGGATCTTATTTGAGTTCTATTGTTAGCTATCGTTTTGGGATATGTAATATATATGGAAAACTCAAGCAACTCTTTCAACTCACTACCCATCAGAACCCTTGGTAATCTGTCTTAGTGAATCACATTTACCTTTTCTAATTCGTTATCTATTAGCGGGCCCATTTCCATGACATCTTCTTCTAAAGACTGGAGTTCAGGTGGATCGAGTGTGTCGACGTTTGGATCGGCCTCGTGAAGCAGATGAAGAACTCGGTTAATTTTACCTTCATCAATTTCAGTAGCTTTGATCCTAGAAACGGATTTTACTTCGACTGTTTCATTAAATTGAACTCCCTTTTTCTCAGGTTCTGAAAGAATAGAAAGAGCCAATTTTTTTTGAATTCTCAGTAGTTACGTACACAGATAAGTTAAGGTGTTACTCAAATGCAGAGAAAAAACTTTAAAAAATGGACGATATAGTCCACAGAGTAAAAAATAATTATTAGTGTCAACTTACTGTTGAGTTTGTTGGGGGTAGTATTCAAATCCAATGTGACGAAATTGTTTGGGAACAATCCTTCTCCCCTTTGATTGCAGCCCTTCCACCAGTTAGCATCGGAATCGTCCAGAACATGAACTGTATCAATGAATCAACACTTGCAGACTTCATAGTAGGATAAATTGTAATTTCTAGTGGTATGATGAGTGAAGGAAACTAACCCGGTTATAATTATTCTTTGAAATTCTAAAACGTTAGGTGATCATAAATATATATTATGTCAAAAATTCATTTCTGAGCACATGTAACTCATCTAGGTACGAGATATGATAACAAGATTGCAAAATACAAGTCTTATTTGAAGAAACTTGAAGATGGAATTGATCGCATAACAGTATTTCAAAAAACATGAAAGAAATTCACAAGGTAGATTAAGATTATTAAGATTTTGACAGAAAGAGAAAATCCGATGAGTAGGTTAGGTATAATAAGGTAGTTAATTAATCGTTACTGTAATTACGTTCTTGTTCTTTCTAGCGCAATTACTTAAAATACAACAGTTTTTGAGAAACATCATATATCATAGAATGGTGACTGGAAATCTCAAACTTACTAATTTCACCAGCAAAAAAAGTTAGTTCGTTTTCTTCTGCTGCTTCAAAATCGTAGAGAGCTCTGACTTTACGGGGCTCTGTGGACGTTGGGACAGAAGACGAAGAGCTCATACCACCGATGGAAGGGTAAAGGCTGGATGAAACGCCCATGCTCCCCATTCCGGAAGAAGACGAAGGAACTGATTTGGGGGAAGATGTCTCTTTCAGACTTAACTCGATAGCTGCAATGAATTGGAGAACCATTTATGAAGTTTTCTTTCAAATAGATTTCCAAGGTTATAATAGATTTAGGTAATTTATAGAGTAAAATGTAGAACTCAAATAGTATCTTATGTGAACTATACTGGAATATCTAAAATTACCTTTGGCAATATCGTCTACTTCTTGCTGACTAGCAACTGTATCAGGATCAACTGGCCTCGAGGTCTGGAAAGAAGCACAGGGCGGTCACTCAAGTTGGTAACATAACCTCAATTTATTGACCGATTTATTTTTCATTGACTTCGATTTATGGAGCGATATAATGGAATGAAAATGAGTTTTGGTTTGGGCCATTAGAAAAACCTCATCAATACAGCAATATTTTTAGAACCTGAAGGAGGTTCTAAAACCCAGATCCACCAGGAACTGTCCCTGCTCCTAAAAATCCTCTCAATAATACCAACAGAGAAAAACAACAACAATGTTGAAAACTTTTGATCAACATGAATCTAAAGCATTTAAAAACTTTTGACAGTTGACGTGAACAAACAACGGAAAAATGTTGATTACCCCTGAAGACCTTCCTTGTATTTCGTGCAAGTTGGCATTGAACATCATTAAAATTTATTAATAACTATCAGATTCCCCCGCGATGCCCAGATTGAATTCTCTATGTCAGTCAGGAACTATTCAAATATAAATACTGGTGGCAGCTGCTATTTCCGCTACTCTTGTCGACCGACCCCCTCTCAACACGAACGTGAAGTTTGCCCCATTGCTCGTGGTTTTTCCTGTTACCCGTGGTTTGTCAGGTTATTCAGAAATCTGCTGTTATGTTTACGCTAACGAACCGACAAAGTTTCTGTATGACCAATTTACCTACTTACAATATACGGGTATATACATTTCAATTAATCTTCAAAAGTTGCTTCACTCGTTTACGTGACAGTAACCAAGCTACTTGGTAATTTCGTTTGATTTCATTCGAGTGTTAGAAAAAGATCGGTAGGTACCGTTTCAACACGACTGCGAATGTGTAGCGAGGAGACTGGCTTTTTTGGCAGGAAGGAGCGGGGGAAAATGAGAAAAACAGTAGCCTAAAGCCACCAACAGAACTTGCTGATAATTTGCCAAAAACCCGTTTTGAAATTGGTCCAGGCGTTCTCGACTTATGGAGTGACAATGGATTCATTATTATATGTAAGGATAAAGAATGACAAATTGTAGAAAGAAGAAAATACAGAACCATCCAAACTGTGTGACAGTGTTGGCAACAATGCTTTCGGATTGGAAACCCCCCTCCCCACCGGTTTTGGATCACTGCAACTCTAGATACCTTGCAAGAGCAACTCTAGTTTTCTAACTTTACAGCTTCCTCTTTTCCCTTCTGCTTCAATATAGAGACGTTTTAGTCATTTGAAGTTTATATCTCACGAGGAGCCACCCCCTGCAGGCCTTTCGGTCTGAGAGAGTGGCCATTGCGGCCTGAGGTGGCAGTGGGAGCGTAGGCAAAGACAGGAACCACCCGCACCATGGAAGTAGGAGGTGGGCGGAGAAGGTCGCAAAAAGGGGCCACCCTTTGTTTTTTGAAAAAAGAAAACAAAAAAAGGAAAAAAAAAAAAAAAAACACGTTTTTTGACACACTTTTGCAATATAAACGAATATGGTTTGAAATGTTGGAAAACTAAGATTTGCCTGTTGTTCAGGAGATCTAGGGCTTGCATTTGAGTACCAATATGTTAGGCTTCTGTTGAGCCAAAATGGGCGATCTTTTTGATCCTCATCACTCTCGCTGCGCAGTTTTATTAAATATAATTAATTTGATGTTTCTGAAATACAAGATAACGGTTTCATGGACTTTTTTCTAGCAAAACCACAACAACTGCCTACGGTCTATCCAAATATAATTTCAAATATAAAATTACAGTCTCACATCAATAGGAGCTCTATTGGATTGAGTTTAGAATATTGTCAAAGAGATGTCACAAGAATTTCACGATCGCGCATTCAGAGAATCTGAATGTAAAGAAATCGTAGAGGACTAAAATAAAATAAAAATGTTTATAACAATAAATAATTCTAAAATCGAAAAAAAGGGCACCAAACTTTGGGGTTATTCTTATGGGAAGCATTTTCGGACACAAGCAAGAAGGACACAATAACAAATCAATTTGTCCAGGAGTCTTGAATGAATGAATAACGTAATATGAACTTTTATTTGTAACACGGAGAGACGTTATAGGTTACACTATTAGTTTAGTAAGAATAGCTGATTCCGACAGTTTTGTAAGAATGTCTGCACAATTATGTAAATACCTCATATAAATTTGATAAATCGATACCAATATAAATATTTATAATAAAAGTAATAATGCAAATCTAAAAAAAAAAAAAAAAAAAAAAAAAAAAAAAAAAAAACCTTGGGCCTAAATGCTAAAGAGTTATGAACTTAGAATACGTTTTTTACCTCCACTTCAAATTTCGCGAGAAATAAGCAAAGAAAAAGGCTTCAGAGATGATAAGGCAAAGGTAACACAAGCCTTTTGTATATACCATAGTTACGTTTTATCTATTTTTTTTTTTTTTTTCCGTTGCGTTGTTAGATTACGATTTTGGAAAATTTGATATCTGTCTACACCGTTTATCAGTTAGCCACTTTGTTTTCACGGGACACAGAAAAACCTCTAAACTGTCCAACTAACCTAAATTTTACTAAATGAATTGATTTAGAATGTTTTTCGTTTGAGATTCGAGCTTGCGAGCATTCAGACCACCAGTCTATACACATCATTCTGATCTAATACGGAAGCCAATTTATTATATAGGAGCCGATTATGGTTTATAGGGAGACCGATGTTCATGTTTTCCTTGTGTCCCATGACAACAAAATGGTGTACTGACGAGGTGTCGGTATAGACAGATCATCAAGTTTTTCGGCAAGAAGGTTTCCATATAAACATATTCTCCGTTAAAACTATGTATCCATGCACAAAAACCTTTTAGTAATATCTTGCAGTGTTTTTGGATCATTATTTTCAATTACAAGGTATTGTTATGGAAAATACCAAAACGAATGAATGAATCGGTTCATGATACAGGCAGATTATTGCAAACATGACCCATGAATATTGGTTAAAGTGGCTCTCACCCTGGCAGTAGCGGTGGGGTCAGCATGAATGGTCAGGTCAATACCATCACTTTTCATACGACTCCACATGGATGTGAGAAGTGACAGCTGCGGATCTGCCTTGAATTCGGCTTCACTCCACTTCTTCACCAGAGTCCTCAACTTCGACCCAACTCCAGAAGAAGGCGGCCATTTTTTAACTACTTTCTTCATCTCACTTTCAAATTCCCGAGATGCCACTTCCAGCTGAAAGGACTTTCCACAGTTGCTGACACAAGCATCCAGTAGCTGTAAAAGAAAGTGTAGGAGGCATTCAGTTAATGTTTCAATTCCCCACAGTCCAGAAGGTTTAGAGTTGAAAAGCTTGATAGCATTGTATCCGAACTTAAGGTAAAACGAAAACAAAACCATGAATTTCCACTGCACACCCAATTCGTAACAATCAAGCAGATTATGATTCATCCACGGAACAAAAATACTGGTGGTATTCGGTCATTTAAAACCGAATGATTCTATCATCTGAATGACAGGCGCTTTAAAGTATATCCAACAGTGAAATTAATATCAAATGTTAACTGTTTGAAGGATAGGGGTTCCCATATTCATTATAGTTTTGCAATCGATTTCACAAAATTTGCGTATGATAAGATAAATTATAGTTTCCTTCAATGAATTGGTGTACAGATTTACATGCATATAGCGATTATCAACAACTCATGATTGACTGTTGGACTTGTGCAAAACCAGGGTTATAGAAATAAAGACGTATAAACCGTTGTGTAATAATTTGTAACGTTTTGGTTCAATATTACTACATAATTGACTCTTTCCGTGTACCTACATGTAAGTATAGACGACTGGATAAATACATGGAAGTAGACAACACTTACAGTAACTGCCTGCAAAACGATGTGGGGATCCTGATCAAGCAACCTTTTGATGATGGACCTCAAACAATCTTTGGCTTTCTGTTGGGAGTTCCCCACTTTATCACAGATGTCCATGATAGTTGCCCAATCATCGGTCGTGTTGTTTTCATTAGTTGCCTTTTCTGCAAAATCAGAGTAAATTACTATTAGGAACATGGGTATCACTACCAGCTATACATCTCTATGTTTGAGAATTAGTACTTTAAAAATCAGGAATAAAGCAAAATGGACAGGAAAAGTCTCCTTGTAAACACAAACACTTTGAAGAAAAAATGTTTCCCAAAATATATGTTGAGTATATTCAGAAGGACCTTAGCGAATTTCATCTCTGGTATCTGTGTACTACACCACAAGTTTCATACAACTTTGATGACTTAAGCGATTGTGAGGGCTGGGCACTTAGTCCAGTAGAATTAGGATTTCGCCTTAGAAAACTTGGTGCAGTTTTTGTAAATTTTTGCATAGGGTATAGAAGGGCATGTAAAAAAGTATGACCTCTATCGGGCTCGGCACAACTTTTGGTAGCCCCAATACCACAATGTTTTGGTACTTTTCTAAGTTTTTTTTCCTCCGAATTATCTCGAAAACGACACAGAGTAGTCAACCAGTTCAAATGAGCATCATATGAAGCGGTAAACTTCCTTCAAAACATGAGCCTAAGCCCAAATGGGACCCAACTGTAGCGTCTCACAGATGGACTATTTTTCTCTAACTCGAAGAAACTCATGAGATCCCCCATTTCTGATCAAGCCGAGGTTGGTAAAGTGAATTGCTTCACTTAAATGAGTTTCCTCTGCACTTTCTTAACTTTCGAAATCCCCCACCTTCTACCCTCTTCACTGTTACCATGCTACACGCTGTAATCTTACTTCAAGTGTTGAAGGGTGCTTGGGGTCATGCCATTAAAAACAGCAAACTTAAAAAAAAAGTGGAATAACGATGCATTAGCTAAGGCGCACATTGAACTGCATGACACAGGTGGGGCAACACAGCACAGCCGTGAAAAGATTATGTGTCGCGCAGTAGCAACCGCAAATTGGGACACGATTTTGTGATGTAGCTCGACGATAGTCTCGTGTGTGGATGGTCCAGTGTAGATGGAGTATTTGCTCATTTTTCTTAGCTCAGAATCAGATTCGGATAGTGAGTCAGAAACTTTATAAATTGATCAGAAATGTAGGAAGGTAGAAACCAGGAGAGATTCCCTACCGATTTTGAGATCAAGGAGTGAAATTCCCCTAACAGGCCAATGTCCAATCTCTGAACTCTTCCAGCCCTTTGTTTACTTCGTATTTTTGAATGATGGAATCGTCAGAAGAAACAGAAAAAGACAATTCGTAGGAAATGATAGAGGGTTACGAATCCTACAAACAGTTCGGGATGCTTCCCAAGATTTATATTTTAATGAAGATACTAGAAATCAAACTACAATTTCATAAGAACTTTTTTTTTTTAATTTTATTATTATTATTATTTGCATCTGATTGCCGAGAACTGTGTTAAAGGAAGCTTCTTCTTTTTTCTTTAATCTTGTTTTTTTCTTGACATAGAGGCATCAAGGCCCCATCTTCAAGTCCTAGGCATCTCACCTTCCTTCTACATCCTCTTAGGCGCATTGAACAAATTTATCAACTTTTATTATTTTCAAAAACTGCAAAACATTATTCGAAATGAACAGCAATGCAATCCACAAAGAACGAGCACTAATACACAGTATGTCAGGTCGAAAGAACAGGTCGTGAAAATAGGTACAACATTAGAGAGTTCCTAAAGCAATAGGGAGATAGAAGAAGAGGCGCCTTATTGTGAACGGAAAATGCTACTGCGCAAGTGCAGGGAGATGAGGCACCTTATCTTCAATAAGACAGATTTATTCCGCCCTATACACAAGACGCCTTAAGCCGGTTTCACATGGAGCGGTATGAGCGTAACAACCGGAAAGACGGAAGGCCGGAAAACCCAGTGGAGGGGGCGGCGTAATGCGGCAGGGTGTTCACATGAAGCGGCACCTCGCTAAACGGAATCATATCCTTCCTACTGAAACCCTCTCTGATCTGAAACCTCTATTTGCGGTTATCAACATTCCTGTCCAATAAGCTTGCGCAACACTTGACGGAACGCGGCAACGGTATACAAATTTCTACCGCCGACCGCCCATTCCGGCAACATGGCAGCCACCATCCTCAACTGTTGTCCCAACAGCCAATCACAGCTCGACTGCTGACTCTTCCAGCGAGCATCTGCTGAGCCAGCGGCCCACAGTTTCACTTCTTCACTCATCCGACCCCAAACCAGCCGAGACGGCTGGTATTTGACTCCGGGGAAATGTTACGCTCTAGGAAAATAATTCTCACAGTCGAAGAGGTTTTATTACACTGGCCTCATAGCTCAGTCTATTGGAGTGTTGCTACTAAGGAGGAATTTTCCCGTAGTTGTAAGGACACGAGTTCGAACTCCTGTCAAGGTATCAAATATTTTTGGGCCGTAACAACAGTGACGTGTTGCGAAATAAACCCCCCCCCCCCCTTAAGCAAGCCGGGCTCTTTATTGTCACATTGCATATATTTGAATCAATGGAAGGTAGACATTACATTGGAGTTGCGGTTCAAGACCTAAGTTAAAGTCAGTAATGTACCACCCTTATTGAACTTCGAGCATTTATAATCAGAATAGGGGTAGGTATTTATGCTCCACTGGTTTCGACGACGAATCATCAAACCTTGAGTTTCAACGAGATACAATGCGCATGCGAGGGGCTATTTAGGAAGAATTCAAAAGTCGAATCATCGAAAAGAAGCTACGATCCTACCGGCTGCTTAGCGAAATCCTTATCAATAAAACACGGATTGTAATTATCTTCATACAGATCTACTGACACGTCAATTAAGTTGTTCAAATTCCTGAGTTTTACAAATAATTCTACCATTTAACATTTATTTAACCTGGTTAAAAAGTTTGAAGGTAACCTGCATCGATTTGGCTTTCACTGATTCCCGCAACGGAGCATTTCGAATTTTTAATAGAACCATGAATAGGAAACCCTACTCTGATAATCAAATCTTTTGTCTGATCTAATCTAATCTTGTTTTTGAAGTTCTGAGGTGATG
Source organism: Adelphocoris suturalis (assembly GCA_030762985.1). Classification (NCBI taxonomy): domain Eukaryota; kingdom Metazoa; phylum Arthropoda; class Insecta; order Hemiptera; family Miridae; genus Adelphocoris; species Adelphocoris suturalis. The sequence goes on from CM061042.1 coordinate 120,847,007, forward strand.
TAATTCTAGCAGGAACTTCAGGTTTCCACGGCTCAGACGTGTACCTAACCAGCAGAACCAAATCTCGAACTTTCTTATAAAAATATATCTCGACCTATAATTCTCTGTTCTACGAGACGTCATGAAATATTTGGGTTATGAATGGCAACCTTACCATTAGAAGATATCACATGGTAGGTACGTACGTATAATCTAATCTATGGTAAGTATAATCTTTAAATACATATACGCTTCGATTAATGGGGTTAAAGCTGATAGGAAGAAGAATGTTGGATGATTACTATATTTATCATGGGGTAAGACCGTACCTAATATGATGAGGTCACCAACAATTTGCACGATATTGTGAATGATGAGAACTGTCATATGAGTACACTAGGTATGTCGTATTGAGAAAAAATTATAGGTACAAGCAAGTAGGTAGGTATAACTTTTTGCTTTATATTCTACGTATTGTCTAATAATCAGTATATAATAATTCTTTAGAGAGAGAATCGTAATGACCTTATCAGTGAAATGCAACAATGGACGGGAGAAAGACTAATATAATCCCTCCACAGAGTTTCACTCGTTACATAATAATTGGATCGATAATTATCTATTAGAGCTCATAAACCAATAAATAAGTGAGGATACAATATTGCAGTTGAACGGTGTGGATATTTTTTTAAATCTCGAAAACTAAGTTTCCTTACCGACGTCATTGTCAAACGGAGAAGCAGAGAAATAGCTGGTGAGACCCATCTTCTGAATTTGATTGAACTCGGGCGGAGGATATCCAGTAAGCTCAACGACGCATAATCTTCAAGAAAGTGCTGCTCTCAACCCTAGATAAATACAAATCATATGCGGTCCTCACAATACAGGGAGAGAAATGAATTGACACAATGAATAAAATGTATGATAAGGGGAAAATTAGGCTATAGTGTACAACTGTAGGCAGAATTACTGTGATTTCGTGACGTATTCCTGGAAAGTAGTCAACAGTGTTGCACGGGTACCGCAGCTGTCATGAACTTGAAAGAGCCATGGAAGAAATAACATTCCTTCTTCCTCCATGACTTGAATCGGAATAAGAGTATGTTGGACACTTTGAAGCCTAGATTGGAAATCCACACTGGTTGTTTTTTTATATTTACTTCTAAACAACCTTGTAAATGGACTGAGGTATTTATCACAGAATTTTATAGCTACATTTCTTGAAAGTGTCCTTTTACTTTGTGGTCTTGACTATCATGTCTTTCGTGTATTCATTATAGTTATAGAAAGTTTCTACAGACACACAGTAATGTGGTTGGCTTGTTTTTTTTCCCTTAACTTCGGTATTGCGAAAATTTGGGGGTGGGAATTCTTGTCAGTTGCAGGCTTATATAGAACTTTGTAGAGTTGCAGTGCTGCTTTCCCCACTCTCACAGCATCGCCATCTTTGTTTATTACCTATATCCAGTTTGGAAAGTTCGCGTTGGGTGATGTGGGGGTTCTTAGAATTCTCAGATTTTACTTAGATTTTGTATATAGTAATGGACGTTCTTGGTATATAGCTATCATTGTTTTGTAGTCGTTAACTACTTGTGATCAGGTTTGTAGATAGGAAAGTGTCCAGTTAGAATGGCTTAACTGCCTCATATTCATGTGCTGCGAACTTATTGACCAGCCATCCGACTCTTCTACTCCAAAAATGGCTGCCTGCGACATTCAAGTCGTAAATCCGACTCTCCTAGCAAAGATCGAGAGGTAATTACTCCTTTTGGGTTCCCCGTTTATCTGGGATCTGTTACACTAAATTTAATTGATATTCATAATTTGATATCTCTATTTTAATTTGACGATAATTGTATACTTTTCAGCTACATGGGTGACGCCTCGTACAGAGAAGCTATTGAGAACTCAGCTAATTACAATACTAGACTGTGTATAGAAAGAAGACTGCGAATGCCGTTTCTCGACTCTCAAACAGGTTATTTCCTCAAATTTCTATTTTCAGGAGTGCGAATAAATTCATATAAAATTTAGCATTATTCATTCACTATAATAATTCATAGTGTAATGCATTCTGGGTGGTGCAGGACGGGTGGATCTGCAGAGGGGGGGAGGCAGTCATCTTTGGAAGCTGGGAGCTTCCTCCTCCGTACTCCTCTTTGATGGAGAGGAGAGTTCAGATGATCGCATAAATCATAGATTGTTTCCATGATGAGTTGGTAGTTATTCGATTTGTATATTATATGTACACACACCTAGAGGGTGAACAAATGATACTTTTTGAATGTACCTACTTGAGTATTTACCTACGTAGGATAAACTGGTAAAGTCATCAGTGATAGGCCACCCTTAAGAATTTTGTTTTTTTGCTTTTTGTTGATAGTTGGGGTGTTTTTAGGACACCCCACTGAAGCCAGATCTGTAAGTAGGTACAAGGCAAGGTGGGAGACACAATAGTATCGATTCAGCATCCCAACACATCAATTTGCCCATTTTGAAATCAACCGGCCTTCTTCTTCCAGCAATCCATTAGTAAAAAATCAGATTAGTTGGACATGTATGTCAGAATGATGTGTATATGTTGGTGGTCTGGATGCTCGCTAGCTCGTATCTCAAAAATACATAACATCAAGTACCTAGTCAATCCTATAGTAAAAATCAGAATGACATTTAAAAATATATTTTGCAGGTTGAGGAAGGTAGTCCTCAACCATTTTAGATCCTGACAGAATTCGAACTCTTGCCTTTTCCCAAGAGATGCCCTAATAAAGATCGTAAACTTATCCATTTGACTACCGAGGTCAACCCTCAAACCTCTTCGACTTTGGGATTTCCCTGCCCACACGTCCGAGTGAAACTATTTTATTCGAAGTTTACATTCTTTTGGGGAAATGATGTATGCCCAAGTTATGATTTGGTTTGCTCGTGCTAGTTTTCTACTCACATAATAATACAAAAATGATCGTGTTTTGGATGTTCAGGTGTTGCGCAAAACCACTCAAATCTCTTCATGAACCCCAGAGAGCGGATACCTGGCCTTCTATTTGGCCAGGTGTACACATACCCCTCTAAGAGGTGGCGGAAGAAAAGAAGGCAATACCTAATGCAGCCTCAGGTAATTATTTTTATTCTCCAATTATATTTCATTATTGCGTTTAGAAATTGACATTATTGATTTCTTCACCTCAAATCTAGCAACACACTTTGAATTATATATTGTTTACAAATAGCTCACAAGATCACACAACTTATAGTCTCATCTCGAATAGGGAGGAGGATATTATTTGAGAATTCATTTTCATTAGCTTTTTTTTAGACAATACTTTCACATTACCTCATTGTTTTGGTCATGCATTTGTAATAAATTAATCTAGCCTTTATTCTGTAATATTGGTTTCCCTAGAGTTTTAATGGTGTTTTACGTAGAGATAGGAATTAGAAAGGATGAAAATAGTCCACTGATCCGCAATTTTACTTTCCTTTTTCCAGGTTGGTATGAGACGGATTGAACTACCTTCAGAAAATGTGGACCTGCACACAATATCAACTGTAGAAAATCCAGCAGCTGCCGCAAGTGAAGATAGTAAAGATAGTGCTTCCAATAAAGATGAAACAACGGCCAAAGTTACCGTGAGTGTGAACTCCAGTGTGAGTATCGACTCTTGATAAATATACTTCTAGAATACTTCTTCCTTTAAAATTAGTTTTATTACATAGGGTCGTGTTATACTCTTGCTCCCCTATGAGGAAAACTTTACATGACGACATTTCTGATTCATTGGGCTATAAGTATAGATGTAGAGCTAGCTATTGGTTCAGCCAGCAAAAAGATCCAGAGAAGATGGTGGCATTCGCTTCATGACTTGTAAGCTCAAGCCCCACCCCCATGCTTATGCCTGCTCATTACTTGAATTCCTCTGATATAGCTAAGGATAATCTTTTGAACTCTGTGTGAGAAGGGGCTTTTAAAACATGTACAGGTTAATTATGGAATATATAGTGTCACCATAAACCCTTATTGTAGTCTCAGTGATCAGGGGCCACTTGGTAGGGGGGGGGGGGGCTCTGGCCATGCGTAATCTTAAACTCCTCTTAACACTGCCTCTACATTCAGGATTAAACAACTAATGAATAATATTTTCCTAATTTATTCAACTTATGCTCTTGCTCAACATTTATAGATGAGATACATTTCTAATTCTTCCTATTAACTTCTCTTATTAATGCATATTCCGTCATGTTATACAGGGTGCGGCAGTGAGGACGGATGGTTTTAAAAAAATCATAAAATAGTTAATTTTTACTCAAAAACTAATTTATTGATGCAATCAGGTTCGCAAGGAAATAGCATTTGAGACAGTCAAGTGTGAAAAATCACATCAGGCATGTGGTGGCCGAAATTGTTGATGCAGTGCTGGAGGCGTTCTTGGGCGTTCTCTCCAACATAGCTCGTCCAGATTTCGGGGCTTGTTCTTGTATACTCTAGCCTTGAGGTGTCCCCATAAGAAAAAATCGCATATGGATAAATCTGGGGACCGAGGAGGCCAATGAACATTGCCAAACCTGGAAATAAGGTGACCAGGAAAGAGAGGGCGAATAGCGTCCATTGATGCTCTGGCTGTGTGGGCGGTCGCCCCATCCTGCTGGAACCACACTCGTCAGGTTGGAACACGTCATCTTCGTTATTCAGGTAAAAAGAAGTTGCTGATCATTTCGACGTAGCACTATGTTGGAGAGAGTTTACGCAAACTTCCAAGAACGCCTCTAGCACTGCATCAACGATTTCGGCCACCACATGCCTGATGTGATTTTTCACACATGACTGTCTCAAATGCTATTTCTTTATGAACCTGATTGCATCAATAAATTGTATAAGAGGGAGTAGTATACTTTTTGGGGGACCTAGCCCGAAGTACTACATAGAACCTACAACCAACCACCAAAACCACCACCCCCCACAACCACCACCTGGAACCATAAGCTACACAACCTAGGCAAAAAATGAATAATAATAATAACAATTTTATCAATTAATTATGGTTGTTTTTCATTAAAATCAAATGTGGAGAATTTGTAATGTTAAATCTTTACTATTTGAAAATCAAGAAATAAATAATTGTTCCTCACTCGATTATTATGATTATCGTGTTGTAGCAAGAAGCTTGGTACTATGAAGAGCTGGAGTTGCAAGCGATGGAGGGGTTTGATGATGTAGACCCGGATTCTGACTATGATTACGAGGAGACTTACAGTAAAAGAAAGAAGAGAAGAGGAGGAGGGAAGCAACCGGGTGGAAGGAGCAGCCTTTCTGCTCCAACCGATTCTCCACATCCAAAAAAAGGAACAAAAGTATGTACATAAAGTGCTTCAATATTGATGATTTATTATTATTATTATATTCGTATTAATTGTAGGTTACTCAGTTGCATTTTTGAATCAATCATAATTGAGTTGCATTGATCTACTAGTCCAGTCTCAGGCTCCAGATTATGTTGGAAGTGCGGAAGATATCTGAAACTGGTAGAACCAACGCACACCACCTCATCTTAACAGTTGTTTATAGTGGTAGGCTAAAAATAATGTTTTCTTTGCTAAACTAAGTGCACATTTGTGAAGAGTTAACCTCCAAAATGGTTGATTTGCACAAGTTCTTTGGAAAGTAAACGTGAAAAAATATCGAAGCTGAGAGAGAAATTGTTGCTTCAGTCTAGATGTTTTTAATAGAGCTGTAATAAATATTTTTGCCCCAGAATCTGACATGACAATATGCCGTTCAATAACTCGCATAGTTTGAGGGCGTTGCCCCGATGATAACAGTAGTATTACCAATAATTTTTTAGTAAGAAAACTTAGTGAATCATCTTGATGAGTTCTAAAATAATGTAGAACAACATCGCCCAGGTCGTTTTATATTTCGCTGATGGTGTACGGAGGCGAAAAACTGCCTTCAAAAACCGTTTGATATATTTGTTGTTCCCTAATTCACCCTCAGCTAGCAGAGCTAACGCTGATCAATGGGTGTCGAACGAACTATACGATTGTAGGCCGGGACACACACATCCGCACCGTGTCCGCACCGCACCCTCTCCGCAACACGTCCGAGTGTCGGAGACGGAGGTGGGAGGCCACACGGTTCCAAGTGTTGGCTGTGCTACGGAGGTCTATCACAATTCGGTTTGCAGTCTGAGCAGACAAGACGCTGGTCATGTTGAGACGTTTTTCAAATAGTGAGTTAGGAGTGATAGCACTCGCACTGGAGGAAGAACACGAAGATTGGAGACAAAATCATGGGCTCACAAGCCAAAGCTTAAAATTTATACCCTAATTAGCACGCCGGAAATTCGAATTATCCAAAATAAAATTCGAATTATCCACGATTTTTTAGCATTGTTTAAATACAAAATGCTAGGGACCAAGAGAAATATTCGAATTAAAGAAGTTCGAATTATCCAGGTTCCACTGTAATATAATTTCTTCCCTCAGCTTGAAATTGTCACCAATTCTATGTAAATATGTAATCCAAGTAAGAAGGAATGCCTAAAAACATCGGGCGGGCGTGTTGAAGACAAATTGACTGGTGGGGGGGGGGGGGGGGGGGGGGGGGGTTATAACGGAAAAGTACCTTAAAATGTTGGATAGGTACTTACCTTCAGCCCGTACGTTTGTTGAAACTATTTTCCAAACACGTTCTTTATATTCAGTGTTTCTGTATTTCTCGTTGGACTGGTCGAATTTCCTCAATCAATAATTCATTATCCATCGTCGAGGTCTCCGCACCGCGTCCGTGTAAAACTAAACCAAACTAGTCTGACACGGTGCGGACGCGGAGCACTGACGCGGAGCGGAGACGGTGCGGATAGGTGGGGACTTCCTGGTAAACTCCCTTCTTATAACTTCTTCTCCGTGTGTTGTCCGACACACGGCCGTCATGCGGTGCGGATATGTGTGTCCCGGCCTTGTGTCGTCGTGTCCAGGAGGTTTTGAAAAAAAGTAAGAACCTTCATAACGGGAACGTCTAAGGGATCCCAATTCTTACTACTACAAAAATTTACCCAAAGCTTATATGAGGATTCGTACTGTTTGAACGTTGTCAGTGAGAGAGAGCTGCACAGAGTTATCAGGTTCTGCGGAAAGCCATGTCGGGCGAAACTTCCTGATAAGACAGCCGCCATCAGTTGGAATGACCCGGCAGACGGGTGCGGCTGCGAGCTGTAGGGACAAACAAGAAGATCATCGTTAGGACCCAAGTATTTTACTTGTGATGCAACAAGATTCAGAAATTGTGTGAACCAATATTCAGTAGGCCATACTGGGGCAACCACTACTCCTGTGGCGCTATCAACTCTTATTTTTTTCAAAACTCTAGGTAAGAGAATGAACTGTGGAAATGCGAAAAAGAAATACCTTCCCCAATAGAAGGTGAAGGCGTCAACTCCTTCTGAGAAGGGTTGAGGGTACCAAGAGTAAAATCGTTCACGACGGTGAAGGTACAGAAGCGAAAAGGTCGATCCCTGGGGTTCCCGATTGTTGTGTAATTTCCAAGAAGCACTTTCTGTTGAGACCCCATTCATAGGCCGGAATATCCTTCCTATATTCAGCGTTCGTGATATCGTTATTATCAATATAAGATGCAAAAAGTCACAGCTCCCTTGACTCACCAAATTGCCAGATTTTTTGAGCTATAAGTAAGTAGTAGTGAGCTTGTAAGTGCGGATATTTTACACTGCCGAATTTATTTATAACTGCTACATCAGTAACATTGTCAACCCCGAAGAGTATTGATTTCAGATTCCAATTAGCCCTGTAGGAGCGGTGGGCATAAAGGACAGCCTTCAACTCCTTCTCGTTTATGTAAAGCTGTCTTTCAGCTTCAGTCCACCACCCACAAGTTTGGTGGGGCTCACAAAAGGCTCCATAACCTGAATCCGAAGCGCCGGAGAAAATTACAAAATCGTATGAATCAGAGCGAATTCGAGATGATTGTTATTCACAGCCGTCACCCACCAATTTAAGTCTGATCGTGATTGTTCCAAAATCGAGCAAATTGCATTATAATTATCATTATTATCTAGTAGTGCTAGGTATTAGTCCCTCTCCAGAGCCCTATCATAAAGTTTACTGTAGGGAACTGCTGGCAAAACTGAGACTAACAAGCCAATAGTTTCTGCCAACTTCCTAATAGAACAGGATGGCCTATCAAGGAGGCTTTTAACCATATTTGCTACACGCTGTCGCTTATCCTGTGGTAAGCCTATTGTCATATCAATGGAATCAAACAAAACCCCAGAAACACAAACGACGTAGAGGGAAGTTTCATTCTAAGTTCACAAATTTTAAATTGATTTGACATAAATATAATAGGTAAGTTAAGAAAATTCCCTCACACGATCATGCTGCATGACTTTTTATTTTTCGTAGGGCACTGGGCAAGGTCGAGGACGCAAGAAGGGAGTCAACTACGCAGACCTCACCGACTCAGAGAAACCGTTCTCCTGCGACAGTAAGTACTAAATTTACTAAGCCCTCTTTAATTGAATTAAACTGTATACTCCCTTTTTTAGTTAGTATTTCAGAGCTCCATTCACCTCCCGCCTCAGATCTAAGATGTTGGCGGTCCAATTCCTTTCCACCCCAATGATTCCCCATCTTGAAATCCGGATGTTCGCGAGACCTTCCTTCCCCTGCCTACCTCGTTTAAAATGCTTTATACTTTGTTATTTTAACTTGGTGATTCGCGCCCACTTCTACTACTAACCCACTAAGCACGACTTTGAACAGCTCGCATGGCAAGTACACATCTAATTCATGATAACTACTTCTTGCTATGTAATGATGTAAAAATGAATTTCAGAATTTGTTCTCTGCTAGAAACTGCATAATTTGACAATTGTTTTTATTCGTGGTAGGTAGTTTTATCTAAAATACTCGTTGATGCTGTATGATTGAGGATTACAAAATTTGAGTACTTATAAAAATTTGATGTCACAAAAAATCTCACAGCTCTCAGGGCCTGAGAGACTATTACAGTCATTCAAGCATATTAATAATTATTTTTATGTTGTAGGGATTAGTGAAATAACTGTGCAAAACAACATCTTGATTCTATGAAAACCCTTTTTTTTTTTTTACAATTTAGTCGTAATACCAACTTATCTGCGATGCATTTACTGACTACCTGTGCATATTCTGTTATAAAGGTTAGAATGTACCTACTCAGATCTTGAATTTCCAATTTTTTTTTCATGTATGCTTCGAAGTAAAGCACCGTTATTTCAAATGTAACGATTTTGGATTGTTAGTTTTAAATATTCATTCTTTTGGAACGCGTAGCTCTACAAATTCAGACTTGATACCGGTAGAGGAAGTAATAAGAGGAAAGTATAATAAGTGCCCTTCTGTTTCAGACTACTTATTGTCTGTGAGCTTGACTGCGCCACTATATCTTACTTTAGTTAGCTTGTTAACTTATCCGTTCTTTTTAAATTCTTTCTAATTTTTCCAAAGATTTGGTTATAAGTAAGATTTTTAGGCCTACACTGAGAAGTTACTCTTAAATGATGGCAGGCTATCCTCTTGTGGTCAAGTGAAGCTCATCAGACAATTTTGACTTGACTCTCACGTACTACTTCCAATACTTTCTTCACTAGTGTCCCTATTCATGAGTGCATATTTTTTTACATAACCTTCTTTTCTTGTTTTTGAAAATGAATTACCGAAGGTCTGAAACGATAGCAAATATCAATTATGAGAAATTTAATATCCGTTAATTTCTCCTTAATCGGTGCTGAATCCTGACTATATCACCACCAATTTAGTTTGCTTTCCATAGTTACTCATTGTAACAGAGTTACCTCCTGAGAGGTCCATCAAGCTCCCGTCAGAGCTCCAGAGATGGCGTTGTCGGCACCCAGTTGAGGAATCAATGGGAAAGACGCACTGTTCTCGCTCATTCTAGACAGCTGGTTTGGCGTCGGATGATTTTCTGGTGACAGGAATATCAACCTTCCCCGAACATGGCTTATTAAAAGCTCATTAGTAGGGGTGGTATCTCTCTGACGGGATGCCTCTGTTACCTCCTCTACCTTTTTATGAGGATTTAGGCCCCCATTGCACCTCTGGGGGGGGCACCTAAATTCCTTATATGGTAGCAGAGCGTGGTTTGGATTATGCACGGCTGACGCCTAGTAGTCCAATCCACTATTTTTGGGGCGTTAATGTTTCAGAAGAAACATGGCCCGGGGTTCCAGAAGGAATTCCCATTATCACCCTTTGGTATATAAATAATTTCATTGGTCTTTGAATTATAATTTCTCTCTCATTCCCTTTTTATATTTTATATACCATATTTTCTTTCAACCATTTCATATTTTCTTTCAACCATTTCATATTTTCTTTCAATGATATTTTCTTTCAATTTTATGCCACCTGAGTGCACAATTTAAGTCCCCTAAGTTGGGCAAATTCATTTTATACTATTTTCTTTCAATTTTTTCGCCACCTGAGTATTGCTATATGTCAATTACCAGGTTAGTGCGCCATTCAAGTCCCCATAGTTGGGCAATTTAATTTCTAAGTCCCCAATGTTGGGCAAATTAATTTCTATATATATTTTGATTTCCTAAGGTATAAGTCTCCATAGTTGAGCATCCGTTTTGTCCCGATTGTTCAATGAAGATACTTCTTATGAAGCTTCATTGACAATCCAGTTTTAATTTCTATTCCCCCATCCAAAACGCCAATGCAGCTATTTATGATTGAATGAGCATTAGTTCTCAGCTATTCACTATTCCACCCAACTACCATACTTGATCTTCAATCAAGTATGTCTTTAAGGGGAGGAGTGTAACAGAGTTACCTCCTGAGAGGTCCATCAAGCTCCCGTCAGAGCTCCAGAGATGGCGTTGTCGGCATCCCGTTGAGGAATCAATGGGAAAGACGCGCTGTTCTCGCTCATTCTAGACAGCTGGTTTGGCGTCGGATGATTTTCTGGTGACAGGAATATCAACCTTCCCCGAACATGGCTTATTAAAAGCTCATTAGTAGGGGTGGTATCTCTCTGACGGGATGCCTCTTTACCTCCTCTACCTTTTTATGAGGATTTAGGCCCCCATTGCACCTCTGGGGGGGGGGGGGGGGGCACCTAAATTCCTTATAACATCTAATTACAAAAATTGGAATTATCTCCTCATAATTATACGAATTTTCTCCTTGAGAAAGACTTTCTAGATATCATTGCATCTGTCTGAAATAGGAGCTGGCATTGTTTGTAAGGGTCTCTTATGATCTCGGCAACAAGCAAATCTGTGCTGGTTTGTCAGCTGAGAGCTGAAAGAACAGTCAGTTCTGATTTAATAGCTTGTGCTATCCATGAGATAGTCAACTTAGTCGGCATACACACTTCATAGTACGGTTTCGAGACACGCTAAATCTTACGATCATGAATTCACGGTTTACTCCATACATGGGTAACGTTTGACTTTTTATGTATGAAGAGCGTTTACTAGGATGACGTAGAAATCATCATCTAGAAATAGACAAATACAATGACAAATGGATTGTCTGCTAAGCCACCTCATGGTTGATCTATCAATTGCTCTAACATCCAGTTGGAGTGGAATGCTAAGAGATCGCTTCTAGTTGTAAATTGAGCATAAAACCTGTATGTGAGAAGTAGGGATGTATCCCATGGAAATCCGTGAATTTCTAAAGTTATCCGGTCTCACCTTGACAAGTTTGTGCCAGCTCTTACCTCTCTTTTCGTTTAGGTTGTTACAATAGATAGATCCACATTCATTGCTAATTATTTGAATTGATTTCGTCCACTCACTTCACTACTAATGCCCTGGCCAAAAAAAGCAGCTTGTTAGACCTTATCGAGGCTTATAGAAAGTTCACTACTACAAGAACTAGTTTGTCAATTTGTGGGAATACCAATGAGAGTATATGGATTATATGCTTAAGCAATAATTGTGTATATTTAATTTTCTTGTATTCCCATCTATGTCATTCTTTGATGAAAGTGCTCTATCCAGGGCTGTCTTGATGGATTTGGTTGCGTGATCTTCTGAATTTCTAACTGTTGAGGCTGTCAACGGAGATGGTTTTTTCATTACTGGTGAATTTAGCGTATATTTTCCTGTTCATGTTATTTTGAATTCGGTTTGGAGTGTTTTGTTAGTATTTCCTTCTTCTCCAGAAGTCGTATGATGGTGAGTGTCTCACGCAGATAATAGTGGCTCCCTATCACACTCTACACTAGAAAACTGGGAATCACCTAATAGGACCTCTGTCACATTTCAACAGCTGACTCTAAAAAAAAAAGAAACAATAAGTTTGTTGGCTGAGCTGCTGATCGTTGTTTGTTGAGCTCTTCATGTTTCTCACTCACTTGTATCTGCAGTTTTCTATGTATAATGTGGAAAAGGGGTTAAAAAGGGAAATTGCAAGCTGGTACCTACAGATACGTAGTTGTGAACCTTTCAGAAGGATGCATACCAGAATTTTCGAGGTGGCAAGCTGCAGAAGTGTGAGACGCTAAACTTAGATTCACCAAAGTTTTGGGTTAGCCAAGTCAATGTTTATAATCCTCTCAATGACAGATTCCTCTCAGTTTCGTATCTGGGGGGCTTATCGCTGACGCTCTCTAACTGATTTCTTGTACATGATTGGCTTACATATCGCAGACCAGGGTGCCACTCGAGAATCATGAATATCATTCGACCCGCAATATGTACTCAGTATATCAATCTACTTTCTCTAATTTAATTGATACAAATACGAAGATATTAGAAATCTCTGGATTTCTAAAAATATAGTACTTCAATGAAATAGAAAGCGAGGAGAACTCGAATAAAAATTATACATCAGAATTATAAAGTTGGAGTTTTTGTTTGAGGTTGACAGCTTGGGTAAATGAACAAAACACAAATGTCAAAACCACGACTAGGGGTAGGCTATATGTGAGCAAACCTACAAGAACATGAAGTAGGTATTTTAAAATGTCTCGTTCCTTTTGTAATTCCATCTCTTTCAAAATATGAGTCTTATTTAATCCTTGATAATTTTGTTTTGACTGAAACTCTGCTAAAAACTATAAATTTAACGATTTTTGGCCATTTTTAGTGATTTTTTTTCCAAGTTCATTTATTTTTTATTTTGCCCAATCTTTTTCATTTTCACTACCATCCTCTCTCCCCAAAACAAACATCCCATTCCCGCCTCTTTAGTATATGACCTGTGGGCCATCAAGAAAATGGATATCTACGTAAAACAGAAGAATTTTACTCACAGAAAACTGCGCTGAAGAACGGCTGTTTAATGGGTTGGGACTGAGGGCAGGAATTTGGGTGACGATTTGTGTTTGAAGGCAATTATCAACTCAAGTTCCAAAGACTGTTTCCTTTTAAATATGGATACTACTGCTCTTATTTCAACACTTCCCTGTCACAAGCATACGTGCCGCTAGCATCGCACTGGTCAATAAAAAATCGTATCCCACCACACACCACAGAGAATGAGGAAATACGAATTTCATGGTGGCAGATTCACAAACAGACGTTTCGTTTCCAAAGAATCATTCCTGTTGATCTTGTCCACTGTAACCCAACATTTCATGCTGGAAAATTCTAATTGTAAAAATATTGCCAAAAACAAATGTTGAAAAATATGTAGAATCCTTTATTAATATCAGCAGGTGTCATCAACAATTCGTGGGAAAAACAAGCTTAATGCCTAATCATAAAATAGCAGTTTATTAAAAATTGACTCTATGCCACAGGTAGGTACACAGAATTCTGATTCAATCTCGAAAAACATGGGTATGGGTATACAGAGTGTCCCAGGTGTTATCCTCACCTTCCATACCCCATGCTTCCGGAAATGGAGAAAAAAAGTTGAATTTCCCCCTTCGGTAAAGAGTACTGTGACGTACCAGCTAAAAATTCAATTCAAATTCTGATTTTATAAATTTCATGTAGTTTTCTAAAATTTCAAAATTTATAATTATACCGAGTGTTATCCTTATTGTTCGTTTACTGAGTATAATGCCAAAAACATAACACGCGAGTGGAAATTTTGATTTTGAAGGACTTGAAATACATCTATTTTATATATATCCTGCTGCTATCTATGTATGTATAAGGAAGACTCGGAAGCAATCCTATCGAAAATTGGTTGAATCTAACTGTTGGGATTTTGGTAACAGTTTTACCCCATAAGTACTGCCATCTGTTGAAAAAATTCCTAGTAAAAAATAGCTGCGATTAGCCCACCTTTTTTCACCATTGTAATTATCCGCCAGTAAAACTGTATCAAACAACTGAACTCCCTTTTGATGCTGATGTACGCTGTTGGCACCCTTCCTCTCATAAGAAAATTGAAAAGCACACAGTGGCATCAAAATTGGTATGCAGATGACGCAGCATGTGCAGGAGACCTCCAAAACATACAGGCATGGCTCACTCAACTCAAAATTGAAGGACCGAAATGGGGCATGAAAAAAAGAAAATGAAATTAAATGAAAAAAGCTACCTCATTGTAAAAGCAGAAGACGAACAAAGAGCCCAAGCTATGTTTCCCGACATACATGTTGTTACCAGTCATAGATATCTAGGGGGGGTGCTAGGGTCATGTGAAGCAAAAAATGACTATGTCAAAGAAAAATTGGATAAATTACGTTTCGACATTCAGTGAGTTCGTCCAAGAAAGCCCCCAAGCAGTTTACACCACCTTCACAAAATCTTTACAAAGAGAATGGTCATATCTTCAGAGAGTGGCAAGTACAGCCCCAAATCAATATGAACCAGTGCGAAATGCGATCCGTCAAAAACTGGCACCTTCAATCTTGGATCGAGAAATAGCTGATCACGAGCATAGTCTCTATGCTTTACCAGTCAAGTTTGGAGGTTTAGCCCTAGGAAATCCGGTGTATTCAGCCACAGAAGCCTTCGACACATCCATTCGGGCTACTTCAGTAGTGACATCATGCATAGTGACAGGAGCCGACTTTGATGAAGAAGCCCATAGATTGCATGTTTTAGAAGAACTGAAGAGGGAAAAAAGGCTGAAAATGGAAAGATGCGAACAAAAATGTCAGCAAGTCATGGAAGCCCTCGACCCACACGAACGAAAAACCATAAAACGCATTATCGAAGGAAACGCTTCACAGTGGCTTTCCGTTATTCCATTGGCAGCGGATAATTTGGATTTATCGCCTACTCAATTCAGGGACGCACTTTCATTGCGATACGGAAAACATCTGATGGGCCTTCCAGTTACCTGCGATGGATGCGGTGAACACATGACGGTGAATCATGCCCTCAACTGCAAAAGGGGGGGGGGGGGGGGGGGGATTAGTAAAGCAAGGGCATGACTGAATAAGGGATGAAGTTGCAGGATTGGCGAAACTAGCTTGGAGGAGGAGTAGTGGTAGAACCGATTATGCAGGAGGGCGAAGACGGTTCACCCGGCTTGATCCCTGACATCAAGGTACACGGAGTGTGGGATAGGGAGAGAGCGGTTATCAACGCCGACGCTCCTTCCTATTCCACACGTGAGTGGTCCGCAGTCGCCGACGAAGCCACCCGAGCGAAGCACCGGAAGTACGATGGTGCAACCGAAGACCTACGGGGATCTTTCACACCCCTGATATGCTCATGTGAGGGAGTCCTGCATCGTGAGTTTAACATTTTTGTTAAGAAGTTGGTCTCAGTTCTTGCAAATAAATGGGAAAAACCCCGATCCCAAGTTGCAGGCTGGGTACGACTAAAACTCCAGTTGACCATCATCCGGGCCATCTCCATGAGACTGCGGGGGTCCAGGAGAAAAATTCAAACCCATGGACACTGTCAACCGTTCGAAACTGTACCGTGGAGTACCCAAACCTAATTTTTAATATGTAATTTCAAATATACTGTTTTCGAAAAAAAAAAAAAAACTCCCTTTAGAACAGAAAACATACGAGGATTTAGCAAGTTTCCCTATTTTCTTACAAGAAAACTGAGTGAGGTAGAAAGCTAAGGAAGGTCTCGATTTTTGTATGAGTCTATTGATAACCCGATAAAAGTGTCAGGTCTTCAGAAGGCATTGGTCATAACCTATTCATTTGTGATCATGACCACCCTTGATCGTGGGTCTGATTGTGGAGTGCGTTGTGTGATTCAGTTCTTTACATAGGAAGGCGTAACCGCAGTTGAAATCCTGAAATGTATGCCCTAATCGTGTATGGGGACGAAACTTGGATCCATCACGACACTTCAGAAACCAAAAGACAGAGCATGGTTTGGAAGAGATCCCAGAAAATACCGACAACCAAAATAATCGAATGAGAGATAATAGAAGTGATCAAAATTGAATAACCTCCATTGATTCGTGAGGAGTTTACTTCAAAAATACTGCAAGGTGATTGGTGAACCACAAAAGATCGTCCCCTACCCTGCCTTTTCAAACTGCACACTTTTGAAGGTGCCAAAATTCAGATCAAGTCTGCTTGGTGGATGCTAGCCAGCCTGCGAAAACCCCAGGTCTTAGTAAATCATAGAAAATCTCAGTTACGTTACCATTTTTTAGAGAGTGAAATATTAGCTTCAAAGTCACGAAGCAAGTACATTGAACAATGTTTTTTGAAGTCAGAGAAAGTTCAAAAAGTTGCCACCCTGAACATATCTATAGCGTACGTTCTCTTTCATGCTGGTACATTTCTAAAAACATCTGGTTGGAATATGTTTTTTAAAACATCTGGTCGGAGTAGTTGTCCTTCTTGAATCTAACGAAATCTATTGCAGATAGGTTTCTTTCCCGCACGTCAGTCTCCCCTTATTGAGCTGTCCTCATTGATGTTGGTCATTATTATGTGATGTGTGTGGGACTTGGATGTTTACCTATACCTAGTGCATTAATTTAATTTTTGTACCAGATTGCTCTTTACTTATTTGGTCAATTCCTATATACACTATTGTTATGACTTTGTGTCTGTTAGATTAATTAACCTATACTTTTTAGGATTCATTTCAGTTCTTTTGTGTGGATGGATGTACTTCAGGTTTGCATGTGGTAAATAGATCTGGCTTCTGGTATCTTTCCCATGGACTGTTACAATATTGTAATGTTGAAAATCACATATAGGGATGCATATTTCTTCAGATGCATTACGTTTCGTGACATGGAGTATTGTTATCTTCATACCAACCCAGTTGATTCGGTGTTATCCCTACCACTTGCTTCCATGATTTGGCCATCATCTTGATTAAATATTAGAATGTTAAATTCATAAGGTAATTCACACGCCTCCACATGAATCGTGTTATTGGTTATGGTAAAATGTCCAGAAAACATACTTTTCTGCCTCTGAAAATCTTGTTTGAGGCCTTGTGGATCTGCCTTGAATCCGCGATGGCATATTCTTTGAGGGTACACAGGTGGTAGGGATGAAATAGAATCGATCTGCTAAGTATCATTCTCCCGGGTTAAAATGCTAAACTCGTCATTTTCATTGTTTGCCAGAGATTGTATAGTCCTTCTTGTTTTTTATTGAAATTTATATTTTTCGTCTTGATGTACCATTCCTCTTCTTCTACAAAACTTTGGAAATTAATCCCAATCATAACGTTTTTCTTGCTTAATGTATGTTTCTATAAGTTCTTTGATTGACAGTTGTTCTTCGAGGTTTGGTTTAAATACAAAACTCATCCAGTTCCATAGATACATAGTGCATTATTTTATTATGGTTTAATTGGTGTGGATAATTTTGAAACCCCATCGGTAAATTGGTGTTTTCATTAATCTGTCAATGAGGTGAAGGTTTACGTTTGAGGTGTAATATTCGAAAGGAATGCCACTTTAGTGAGATGACAGTAGAAAAAGAGAACGAATTGAAGAAGTATCTACTAAGAAAAGGAGATGGGGAAAAAAACAGAATCATGTGTGGGGGGGACTGGCTTCCTGTAAATTGGTTGTATTGTGACTTACAGTTTGTGGAGCACGTTACAAGACCAGACCTGGTCTCACATACCACTACACGCACTCTCATAAGGACGGAGCCACGAGCAGCGGGCGGAGTGGGGGCTCGAGTGGCCCTCCTATGACTCCGCCCTCGGGACAACAGCTCCTCCCAACAGCTGGCCCTGAGGACGAGATGGGGCCCCACGACTTGCCGCCCCCTGGACCTGGCTCGCCCCTTTTGCCCAGTCAGTCCTGGCCACCTTTCCCGCAGCCTGTACAGGACAGTTATCTCAATTACCTTAACACCCCTGGTAATCACCACAAACTTCTTTCTTCTTGTGTCCTATAGTGTGTTTCTTCCTGTGTTGTATTTTTTTCTGTTTTGTGTTCCATAACATTGTGCTTCACACATACGCACACTTGCTTATGCCTTCACTAGCATGCAGCATGGCTCTTCTAACCTTTTTTCCTTCCTGCATTGCGGCTGGCCAACTCTTTTGTAGCTCCTTCTGGTTTCCACCGTTTACCATGTATTTTATTTTTGTTATTCCTTTGTGTTTTGTTTTGTTATCCTCATACTTTTACCCTTATAAATAAGTTGCTGTCGTTACGATTTCACATTCTTTCTGTATCGCTATTAGTCTGAAAGCAGTTTTGGTTTCCAACCATTGAACAAAGTCATTTCAATAATGGATTTGTTTTATATTGTTATGCTACCTACTTCTTATTAAAGTACATAGATATGTTGCATTGATCTCTTTTGTTTTTTATGAATATAATCTGTCTCATTGAATTGGTTCTAACCTCAACAGTTTTAAATAGGTAGCTCCCTATCTTGCAGTGATTCCAAATCATCTTTTATTACTCGTAACTCCATGTAAATAAACCTTGTGAATAAAATATTGATACTTGTAGATGATTCTAAGTTGGATTGGGTGGGAAACAAGTTACTGCTAACTCAATGAAACGGAACCAAACGCTAACTCGCATTGAAAAGAATATTGAAGAAATGAATACCCTGTCATCCTGGGTAGTAGGGGTCCCCCCCAGGTGTGACTGGTGCTTTGACGTCACTAGTGTGCTAGATTTTGAAAAATCCTAATAAGAAAACTACTCATCCAAAATATTGTGGTTCTTAGAATGGATTTCTTCCATTAAAAATAGTTAATGCACCTTTTTTGCGCTCATTTTAATATCAGAAAACAATTACCTGCTAAATAGTTCGTTAAAGTATTATCATTTCATTTTATTCATTTATTTTTTCATTTAATGTTACTTATCGACAGCGTTCTAAGTAGTGATTAGTTGTAATCGTGAATTATTCAAAAGGTCGAACTACCCAGGGCCTATGGTTATTTTCCTAATGACGTGTTGTTTGAGTTCTTAAATTAGAGCTAACAAATAGCCAACAAATGAAAATTTGTTCTGTAGATTATATATAATGATACCGTGAACAATGTCCACCCAGCAGAGCCCCAAATTTTGGGTGTTCAGGGACTAAATCTTACTAAATCGTCCCTTGTTAGACTACCCTTTTTTCATGGTTAACCGCGTTGACATCATTCGATAGTTCCTTATGTTACCAAGCTATTTCTATGATTTTCCGTACCATCATCAAGTTCAAGTTGAATTATGAACGTTAAGCAATTTTCTGCTTGATTTATTATGCAATCCTGCCAGTGTTTTAGTTGTCATGTTCAGTACAATTTGTTGATTCTGATTTTCATCACTTGGAACGTCGGAGTGTTGTAATTTGCTTTCCTTCCCTTTCCTGGCCCAACTGGCATCTTCCTGATTGCTTAGTTATTTCCAATTCAAACACTGTTGCTGTGAAGTTTGAATTTATCGTATTGATTTTTTAAATGGGGAATAGCAATGTCACATCATTTTTCATTTTGTTCTTGTTGATCTAATTTGTGGTCGGTCGGTATGTTTAGAAGAAACTTTTTAGATGAAATTGAAAAAAATAGCTTCTATAGCATGTTGTAGGCACGTAATGTGAAATAGATATTACATTAGTATTGGTCCAAAGTGAATAAGTTTGGTGCTAAGTATTTATGGCTGTTTCTTGGGTAATACTAAGTAATAGACAAAGATTAATCATTCAACTTCCTCATTTTAAGAGTGTAGTTCCTTAAGTAAAAGTATGTTAAATTTCCAACTTTTGATGATGTTTTAGAGGAAATGAAATATTGATGTATCTATTGTTGAAAGAAATACCATATCTCGAGCCTAGGGGGTAGGAGTGGTTAGGGGGAAGATGTGGCCTAGCTTCATTCTCACCTACTTTATAGATCCTCATTTCATTTGGAAACATTTTCAACATCCAATCGCGAAAATCATTTGCCATGTCATCAATTTTACATAATTTAAAACCAAAACGTGAAAAGTAAAACATAGTAGACGTAGAACAATAGATTTTACCTTGAAAAGTGGGAGAAAAATAAATTCATAATCAAGTCCTGGGGCATTGTTCTATTTCTTTCAAAAGTTTTCGATCCAAGAACAATAACTTGAATTTTCGCAATAGTTGATTGATGATGTTGAATCGAAGATGCGTTGTTTCTCCACAGTAGTTGCGTCCCTATTTCGTCGGTTCGGAGGCCTACTTTTCCTAACCTTGGCAGCTGTTGGGTAGGATATATCAAACAGTTTAATGTTGGCACAACCGAGAATAATTGGCTGTATTTTTCAGTTTTTGTTGTATATTTTCGTTTAAACTGTACATTGTGTGTGAAGTTTGTATTGCGTGATGTTTCCATGAAGTGAGGTGTCCATTTCTATAATATGGGCTCTGTGAAATAATGTTGGTATGGTCAGTAGTTACGTAATGACCCAAAACTATTTGATACCTCGACAAAGTTCAACTCGTGCCTTTACCTTCTTCAAGAGTAAAGCTCTTCAAAGACTCGCGCTTTTGCCAACTGTGCTACTGAGGACGATTTAATCAAACCTATTTGACTGCGGGAGTTTTCCTTGAACGTAACATTTCCTTGACGTCAAATATCAGCCATCTCTGCTGATTTGGGGTAGGGCGATCGACGAAGTGAATCTGTAGGCCTCTGGTTCAGCAGATGCTTGCTAGAACTAGTCGCAGTCGAGCAAGATCATTGTAACGGTGTTTTTTAATTCAAGTGAGTGAGAAAGTGAAAGATGCTTCATCGGGGAATGTGATGTTGTCAGACTCTAGTGGGATTTCGTGTTAAAGTTCCTGCGCCAAATGTACCGGCTCAAAATATTTGATAACTCGACAGAGTTCGAACTCGTGCCTTTACCTTCTTTGAGAGTAAAGCTCTTTGAAGGTAAGCTATTGCCAATTGCGAACTACACAAACGGCATCCTTCGGGCTTATTTTATATTTCAAAATCATCCCCTTTGAAATGTTAGAAAACTTGAAAAAAAAAAAAAAAAAAAAAAACAATTTATTCACAGTGTCAAGCGTAAGTTGGTACCTACTAAGTAAGATGTTGGTACGTAACATTCTCGAGAAAACCCTAGAAGCCTTATGACGGTACAGCTTTCTTCAGAGTAATGGCTTCTACTTTTGATTGGTGATTCCCGATCGTGCAAAACTGTTAACAAATAAAGGGGCGATTTCCTACCTGCCGAATATCGCTACGATTTTACGCTGCGGTATTCGGCACCGACTCAACACACTGGACTGGGTATAGTCATTTTCCTAACTGCCGATTTCGGCAGGGAGTGTACGTCGCAGCAGAATGCGAGACAGGCGACTGCTCCCCGAGCAGTCTGTCCCGCACCACGCAGCGAGAAAGAAGTGTTGTGCGAATTATGACTACTTGTCCAGTGTGTGACCACTTCCCAGCAAGCGCCAAAAGTTGCTCATTTAGTAATGCTGCACGACGACAACTTTTTGAGCACTATAAGAATTGATCTCGAATCCCAATCACCTATGGTGATTGCTCCAGTGGCATGGAAGTGAAACTAAATTACATAGGTAAATATACCTAGATTAAATGTTTATAAATGTCGCAGCCTTTTGGTAAAAAGCGTAAAAAAGCTTTTCGTAATAAAAACGAAAAGGATTTTGGAATTGCAAAATATACACATCATTCTGACCTATATTTCCAACTAATCTTAATTTTTACTAAGCGTTCAATCGAGAAGAAGAAAACCACAAAAATAATCGCAGCTGTGTACTTCAAACTCCGCGCTGAACCTTGGAAAACACTCATGCCGAAAAACGCAGATGCCGAAAATAAGGTGCGATATTCAAAAACCACTGCAGCGAAAATCACCTCAGTTCTGTGCTCAACAGCGTGGTGGAGGGGGGTGAAACGAGGGGGTGCCAAACGACTACCTCTTGTAGTTAGGACCAAATTTCAAGAGTAACCTACACTTGCTTGGGTTGATGAAAACAAACTTAAAAACATCGGAATCGTATATATTGTCATAACATGATAGAACGTAGGACAATTGTCACCGTAATCCGTAGTAGGTAAATTAACATTCATGTAGCCAATAAAGGAGAGAAAAAAATAGATTAATTAAAATAATAATAATAAATTGAAATAAAAGAGTGTAGGCCGGTCATTAACCCTCCTAAAAGGCGGCTCGGCCTGGGCTTCCCGACCGAGCCCGGACCCGACCCACCATGGCGGCCTCCCGGGGGCGCCCACCTATATCTAGGTAAGCACCCCTTGCTACGATTCATAAATCGCCGATCAAGAGATACATATAGATTGTTGAAACAATTAACAAACCAAAACCAATATTTTCGCCGTGACGAGGTGGTAAAAATAAACTCACTGTAAGGAACTACATACCTACTTATAAACTCGTAAACGAGTTCCACTATCTGCTTTACAAGCAGATACCATGTTACATGGATATGTCTTTGATTGGGGATTTCATAACGGTTGTCCTCGAGAGTTGTAAAAAAATCCTTTAACTTTGGACTGTAGGCGACGAAATGTAGGATAAAGAATTTATTCTATTATTCTTGGAGACACAATAAGCATACTATACATACTATTAAAGTTATTTCTCCAATACAGGCGCTATCATTTTTATGTTCACGATAGCCTGATTTTTCATTAATAAATGAAATTATATCATTTATTGTTTTATTTGATAACGTTTCGTTCTCTTACTGAGGACATCTTCAGATCTTGCTTTCTTGACATTGAGTTGACTTGGTGAGCCACTGTTTTATTTGACAAATCCGTTATATTCGGATGTTTATAAATTTTTTCCTGGACACACCAAGATCTGAAGATGTCCTCAGTAAGAGGACGAAACGTTATCAAATAAAACAATAAATGAAATAATTTCATTTATTTTCCCTGGGCCGCATCCCGACTAATTCCAACAAAACAACGGTTTACTTATAGAAATGTTGAAAATAACTGTGGAGAGAAGCCACTACAATGAGTTGTTGTTAACAGTCGACTGTTGTCAAGAGGATGAAAATGTTTCCTATGGAGTGGAGTAAATGATGCTATTGCTTTACGTTAAGAATATTGTAACCGGCTTATTAAAATTGTTTATAGTCCAATCAACTTAGTTTAGGAATGTAGCCAGGTACGTAAGGAGGGGGAAATTGGTAGCTTGAGATGTGAACATTTATCACATAAATCAAGCGCTTTCCAACGAGTGGCGAACGATTTCTGTGCGATGAAAACTACGGAAGTTCCATTCCCCTAGCAACGGATTGGTTGTACGTGAACATCATTAGAAATTGTGACATCAACGAAAATTTTTGGTTGACCCCCCAGAGCAAAGACATATCCATGTCAATAGATGAAATTAGCAAGTTCAATATTGTGATCGTCAACTTCTCTGTACAAAACTTTGTTCGAATTAAAACTAAAACGAATAAAAATATTGTTAAGCTGACTGGATAATACTGCCAGGTACAGCTGTGTAGCTTGGGCTTAACAGCTTTCTCGCTTATTGTAGATTGGCGTGAAGCACAAGTTGGGTTCATAGAATTTGTATAGTTGGTGGTGGTGGCCACACCAATATAGGAGCACGTATTCGTGAGGGTGGAAAGATATATCAAACTACACAATGATACTAGTGCCGTATAATTCCGTGACAAAAACTTCAAGTTATAAGAAAGTCTTTATTTGTTTCTAGTGAACTTTTGTATTAGTTCCAGTAAATTTTGTCCACCTATGTACAATAATGCATTTGATAAAATGGAGGGTCAAGTTAGTTAAGTATGAAAACTTGTTCAATTCTTATAAACCTTGTTAAGTCGTTTGAGTATTAAATGCAAAGGCTAAGGGGATTCATACCTTGAACCCTGAATGTTCAATCATTCGGGATGTGCGTTTTAACTCGCGACCTATTAATAAACTTTTGTTTAAAATTGTCGACATTAATTCCATGTTACGCAATTACCACATACTTCAACTATCTTGAAGTTATGAGTTCATTGAAATTGTGCAATTGACTCAAATTTAGTTTCATCAAATGGAAAACCCCTACTTCGTTTGGTGATTAGACCATGAGAAATTGAGATTCATGAAATTTACTTTTACGCACGCTCAAATTACTATTTGAAACATAGTTATTGCACGGATTATCGGTCTGTAAATTTCGAAAATGATAAAATTGTGCATTGCTAAATTGTGCAATTGACTCAAATTTAGTTTCATCAAATGGGAACCCCTACTTCGTTGCTATTTAGGATTCGGATTTTAAGAAACATTACATGAATTTATTACTCCTTCACTTAACAATGTCATTAATTTATTTTAAATCTGGGGCTTACTTAAAAAACAAAAAACCCCCCAGTTAGTAAAACCATTTTTCAAATCAGTTGCGATACAAAATTGCAGCTCCACAAAACTGGATAAAATGTGAATAATTACTGTGACTTGCCCTGTAAAAAATGAATAAATAAATTGATGAGAAAAAATCGTACCTACCAAAGCCTAAATGTCCCGAGAACTATAAGATTATTTACTGAAGTTAGGGAGTGATAAAAACTTGTGAGATTTGGTTCATTTTGGATGAGACTGCCAGGGTAGTTTTGACCTTCAAAATCACGTTGCGAACTAAATATTGGTCCCATTTAAGTCTGACAAAACTTATTCTAGCCAAGGTTAAATACTTTCCAAGGTTGTACAGATCAAGTTTCAGTTCAGATTCTTCCCCTTTGATTTACTCTACCATAAGTCGTTTGTCATTTTACATTGTGAAATTAGCAGAAACCGTGTGTAATTCTCCTAGTCGCCCTCTTTCGGTTCGGAGAGGGGATTACCCTCGACAAGCCATGGTAGAAAATGGCCGAAAGAGCCACAATAGATCATACCTACAGCAGAGCTTGATGAGCCATCATTTATCCCTTCATCTCACGCATTACACGGTGTTTTACAGTGTAAGTAAATGGGAAAGAGTTTGAACTGATACTCTGTATATACCTACAATCCTATAAGGATTTAACTCTCAGTCAAATGAGCTTTGCCATTCTCCAATTTTGAGGTTGCTTGGTGATTTTGGATGACAAAAGTCTAGGTCATTTGAAGGTCTCACCCAAAATTAACCCCGTTGTCAATTGTTAGTAATTCCCTTATCTTAGGAGATGAATCAGAGAATTTTTTCCTAATGCAACTTCAGTTTATAGTGAGGGCTCATTTTAGCCATCTTTGTGCGGCCACCATTTTGTATCGTATCTGTTTGGAAATGGCAGACAACGGTTTTCCCACTCTTAATGGGGTTTATTTTTTTCAAAATACAATTTCGAACCTTTTCTGTCAATCGGTTGACTTTTTCCTTGTGGACTCCGTGACTAAAGAACAATCACCTTACGAGTATTTATCTCATTTCATTTCCATGACGTTCACACGTTTCTTTTCATAACTTTTTAATTATATTCGATATTTGCAATAGGGTGCTACTAATCACCACAACTGGTTTATAACAGTTTTAAAACCCGGATCCGAGTTTTTCTGAAAGATGGGTATGAGTTTTACCAAGTTATTCAGTTCTTGGATTCATTGGCTGCAACATTTGGAACTAATGCACTAAGAAGCGTTGGTGTGCCACCATATCCACGTAAAACCAACGACTTTTTTTCTTTTTTTTTTTTTGGGAAGGTTCTAATGATGGTCTAAAAGGTGGACATTGTGAGTTTTGAAAACGCACAAATCTTGCCAATAAGTGCACTTTAAAAAAATTATATTTCAAATTTATCCAGAGTGCTCCTCATGCTACTCAACTACGCTTCTTCCGCCTTTCGAAAGTATTTGTTTGTTTGGTTGCTATCCGAATCTCGTTGTTACTAGTAAGTGCACAAAAGGGTGAAAAACCGTTTGAATGCCGTGGTTATGTACCTACTGGGGAAATGTTAATGCCCTAGATGAGTCATACACGTCGTCGCAATCTCAACATTTTTTTCTTTCTGATAAAAGAAAGCCAAAAGCTGGTTTCTACATTTTAACGGGATACATAACTGAACGGTAACTTTACACCAAAGATAGAACGAGTAACTGAGGTAACAGTTGACTGGTAACCGAACAGGGGTGAGCACAAATGCCGTTCATGGAATAACGCGTTACGGGATAAAGAGTTAAGGCCCGATCACACAGGTCGCGTTATAACGCGACGTTATAGGAACGCGCATTCCCCCCGACGTTCGGCGATATAGCAACGTCACAGACACCGCATTATCAGGGCGCGAGACCCAGTCTTGTCTGTGCTACTCAAGGGGTTCGCGGTTCCCAGCGTCTATAATTTATCTAATCTATAATGATTCTGACAATGACTCTGATGAGGAAGAAGCTCTACTTCTTCTAGCGCTAGTAGATCGCAGGAATAGACGGTATTGGGTGCACCCAATCAATCAAAGGAGGGAAGAGCTTGGGGAATACCACCGTCTATGTCGGGAGTTGCGCTCACATGAAGATCGTTTTGTGAACTATTTCCGCATGTCGAGACAAAATTTCGAGGACCGACATGAACTACTAGCGGTGAATATCGAGAAGATAACCAGAAGGACCGAGGAGAATGCCCTCTGCGCGCGATATTTTGTAATTTTATACAACCCGCTTGGCTGACGTTGCGTTACTGAAAGTATCGCTGAGGGGTACTGCCGTGTGTGACGGGGGTGATGCAATGTTGCTTCATACTACCATATCGCGGTAACGCGACGTTACTGGAACGCCTAACGTCGCGTTATAACGCGTCCTTTGTGATCGGGCCTTTAATCACTACCGGGAGAACATAACTACTAGGAAAACATAACTACTAGTGATGGGAGAAGTCATTCACTAAAAGGACTGGGACTGGATTCGCACTCTCCCAGGAAAGAGTGACTCCTTCAGAGTCGCTCACTCTTTCGCTCCGAACGAACAAACCAGCCACAAAGCTAGTAAAGGTCGTTCACTATAAGGAAGCGCGTTTCTCCAAACCGTCCGGCAAAAGTTCGCGCAGCTAGACTGAAGTTTTCACGTCCCCTCTCTTACCAACCTATTACCTGGTAGCCCACCCCATCCGAAGTATAAGCTAGACTAGGTTGAGACTGTAGGCGAGGGTGGGAATGGGAAGAGAACGGGAGGGATTCAGATGGAGTAGAACTGGACGTTGGGTGGGGGAAGGGTCCCACTGCGCAGCCCTGCTCATCAGAGCCCCTCTTGGAGAAACGCGCCTCCTTATAGTGAACGACCTCTAGCTACTTGGAAGAAGGGAAAACAAATCAGACAACTTTTGCTTGCCTGCTAGGGTACCTTCAAGTTATTCAGATCTCTAAATCGGGTTAATGGAGGGTTTCTCTCATAACATAACATGAGCGTCGAAGTAAAAAGGTTATCAATAACGTAGTTTTTCAGATAACTAGTTATTCATCTAACCGTTGTTGGTAGGCAACTGGTTATTTTAAGTGGTTCCGTTATTTAACACCAGTCACTACTAGGTTCGTACATTGACCCCTTCCAATAGAACGAATGCGCCAATGATATTTACCCCAGTCTTTACCTGGTTATGTATCCGTTTAAAGTATGAAGTTCTTCAAATACCGTTTATAACACGAACGTTCCTTGGCTTTTTGGGTTCTTAGAGAATCGAATTTTTTTATATTAATGCACAACCTTAACCTATCATGTGGCGAAGGTTTTTTAATTACTGTTATTATTCAAGAACGATTGGACTGAGTATTTTGTCGGATGTCTTTATGGGATAGGATTTATAGTTGAATCGACTCTACTCTGCTGTGATAGAAGGTTTAACGTAGTGTCATCTGCATTCGGCAGTATGAAGTTTGTTATTACTTGTATTATATCCTCCTGGATATCTAGTGTATCCATCAAGTACGCACCAATATCCCAGCGATGCTAAATATGAATAGAATTAATCTCAAGGAAACCTCTCTCATTCTTGTACATCTTGATTATCTATTTATCACTTGTTTTTCCCCTCAATTAATGTTTGATTTTATCTTGATGAGTTTGTATTTTGTTCTTATTACTGTGAAGCTCATATGTTTACATCCAAATCTAATACTACTCGTATTAAAATTAGTTTACTGACAATTATGTTGTTTGGTCAGTAGCATTTAACACTTGAAGTAATTTTCTTTTGATTTGTCTATTTGTGGTTTTTTGTTTTTTTTTCTTTTTGTGTCTGTTTAAGCGTTTTTTCATAACAGAAAAATGAGCGCCTCGCACTATGTCGATAGTAAGAGAACCCCTCCCTCATACCAAAAAACTATTCATAGTTGGCTTAACTTTAAACCCAAACGTAAAATATGGGAAAGAAAAAAAAAGAGAGAAAAGCTTGAAAAGGAAGTCAAGGTTTCCTTGTCTCCTAACAAGAAAATCTAATTGGACGTGTTTGTTTAATCTGTTGAAGGCCAGTGATGGAGCGTCTCTTACTATCGAGATTGTGGTTTGGCGGGCTCTCAGCAGCTGGAATCAGTTCAACCGATGGACGACCCTGCAAGAGACCTTTACCTGGACACGTTCTCCGAATATGCGCCTCAGCCTCGATGAAGTCGCTTCAATTTTGAGTTTTCGTGTTTTCCCATATCAGTACTTTATGGGGTATTATGGGGTTCAAGAACACTACCTATTACAGGATGCTTCCTTTCCGCTTAACTTATATCATCATTTAATCTCAGGTTTTCAAAGATGATTTTGTCTTTTGTAGAAATGGTTATTTTATTTATAGGTATACATGTATTTATTTACGTAGGTATAGAAAATTACTTGAACATCAATTATTTTCAAACATATTTCGTGAATGGATCCACCTTTGTTAGTCACAAGTCAATTTTTCTGGATTTTCACTAAAAAGTGAGTAAACCTTGGAGTTGATGATCCATGTGGGATTTATCTTCTTGTACCCGTATTTTAGGATCTAAACCTTCCACCAGGCCTGGCCTTTTAGTAATCGATCCTCAATTAGTAAGCTATGGGACGAACAATTTTATATTGATTACCCTCTTTTTTTAAATTGGAACAACTATTAGGTAAATCATAATTCAATTTTTCCCTTCGTAGTGAAGGGTTATACTAAATTATTCTTAGTCAGTAAGTCGTAAGGTCGTGATAGCCAAAAAATTGTACATTCTTGTTGGTTTCTTCATTTGAGGGTGAAGTGGCATCAGGTGTCCCCCTTAACAACTAAATCGAATGCAGTGAGTGACCAATGAATATTTTTGTGTTATATTTTTAATAAGTTGGATCATTAAAATAATGTTTTCTATGTATGTACGATAGATGAGAATGAAGTCCAAGTTGTACAAAAACTCTGTTCGGCATTCTTTTATAAGGTTATCCATCGTTGTTTATTGACCTACTTTGAGAATCGGTCAGCTTAGCTTTCCCCCTTCATTAAAACAGATACGTCATAAAAGAACGCAAGTTATACCGCGGACTTCAAAAATGTCCCGTGGACTGGAATCATCAGTTTGAATGAGGGTACTTAGAAGCTAGGAATGTACTTGCAGATGGAATGGAAAGTGTGAACGGGGTCTTGGAGTGAGTTGTGTGACCTGTTTGTGTCCGAAAGTCACATGTGTCATGACTGAAATTGATAACCACGATATTATTTGACCATCTAGTTTCAAATTAACCCATCAGCCACCAAAAAACTATCATTGAAAAAGAGTTCTTCTATTCTAAAAGTGCTTTTACGAAAATAAGCAATAAAGGTTCATAACTTCTGCACTCACTCATGCTTAGTATCACTGACCAATTTAGGCAACCATGGATTTTGTTTGAGCGTATCAGAAATTAGCACACCCTTGAAGAGGCTTTTGACAGTACGAATCCCTAAAGTCTATCACGTATTTCCTGGTCCATGCTTGTTGATAGTTCTCATTCTGTCTAAACAACAGCAGACCTACCGCAGGCCTCTAACCCCCCCTCCCACACACACACACACACACACACACACCTCGACAGTAAATTCGAAATTCTCAAGGTTGGTTTCATAACTCGACTGAAACTGGATTGAACTAAATGAGAATCACGAAAATCGGTTTAGAATTGTAGCCCGTGTGGCGTCTACAAAATTTGATGGGGGGCAAAAACCAGTTTTTTCCGCTTTGCCCCAGCCATTCTGCCTCTTCCATCTTGAAATTCAAAATTTCCGAGGTTTGTTGCACAACTGGACTAAAATTGGGATCGAACAAAGAAAGAATCTCGAAAGTTAGTTGAGAATTGTGGCCATGGCAGCGTCGACAAAATTTGTCACACACACCCATACAACGGGTTTTTTCACGGATTCGGTCTGAAACGGATTTGTATGCGGTTATTTTTTTCTCAAGCTTGGGTTGTCCCACACCCCCTGGATCGATCCCAATAGGTTGTCTCTCTATTAATGAAGCTTAGCTTCAGAGGGACGTCCTAAAAAGATAGGTTAATGGCAGAATAGGATAGAAATAACGAAGAATATAGGTAGGTAAGTCATATCGTAATATATATCGTCATACCTGAGCTCCAAATCCAAATGGCTTACTCTGCAGATCGAAGAAAAATTGATAAAGTCATCAGGTGCTGGAGTAGACATCGTAAGTATAATGAGCGGCACTCATGAAACATTTCCGCATTTCCGATCACTATCTCACACTCGAGATCACACCCTAAAAAATGTTTTGTTAGTACACAAAACCAGTTGGTTTTTTAAAATGATTTTTTTATGACGCAGTATTTGAAATTTGAGTAATTTATTGTACTGTAAAGAAACTCTGTCGAATGGTATTTATTTATTTATTATTATTTAACTGATTTTATGCACCATTTTTTGGCAGAAAAACTGATGTTTAATCCCAATTCTAAGGAGTGGTATCATCTATAATACGTGTTTAAATGTATGCTGGGGAATTTCACTACGTACATGCTCATGCATACTTACCCTTTCGGAATCCATACTGTCTGGGGGATGAATCTCCTGACACTGCTATTGTGGGCATCAAGCAATGCTGCAGACGCTTCTCGTAACCTTTTGCTGTCGTATCCAACACACATAGAGGCCTCCAAGAGGATGGAGGGTTTGGATCACCCTTTCTTTTTTCCCATCTAAGGCTGAAGATCCCTTCTCTAAGGCATGAATTGTACACCATCAATATTAGCCTTGGACACTCTTCTGCAGCTAGTTTTAACACCTCTTGATTGTATGTGGTCTGGTGCTGCTGTTTTTCTTGTTTTTCAAAGCTCCAATCGCTTTCTTTAATTCGCCTTCAGAGAATAAGAGGGAATCTACTACTTGGCGCATAGTGTTCCTGGGAGGGTGTGTTGATAAGAGGCCGTTGTTAATGACATCCATTGCTTCTTCACTCATTGGTATCTTTCCACATGATGCCTGCAGTTTTCCTGTCACTACCTTATATCCTTGGCCTCATTTGTCACTATTTACTTCTTCAATGAATGTTCGCAGACAGTCTGTCTTACTTTTATTTATTGCATGGCAAAGTCTTTTTCTGGCCTCAGTGTATTCTGATTGAATCAGCAGCCCTCGGTTCTACGCCTCAGTTGATTTCATGTCCTTCTGGATTTTGCCATAATCTTCATTCCACCACTATACTGGGGGCTTTGCCTTCGTTGAGTAGTATTAGCCCTGTTCTTGCCGCCATTTCAAGAATGAGCCTTTCTCGTGCCCCATTCTAGAGCCCTTGCATTGAAATGTCCTGCCTCTATTTTTTCTCCACTCACTATTTGTATATCGTCTTCTAGGACCCACCACTTCCTTTTAAAGTCACGAATAGACTCATTTGGCGTGGAGTAGCAGCTGAAGTTAGTGACTCCCCAGTTCGTAGCCATACATATCCTTCACCACTTCACTGGTCTCATGTGCCCTTGTGTCACTGACCGTATGGCAGCAGTTCTAAGGTCATCCACATAACATTCATGGTTGGTTTTGTTGAAGTGCTGTTCACTTACTATCACAATGTCTGTTCTTTTTTCTTGCACCAATTGGTGGAGTAGGTTTTGGGCTTTTGAGGTCCTATGGAGGTTTCCGTGTGGGCCCCTTGTCATTACGTGGTTCTATCCTCAAAAGCATTTTTAACGTCCATGGGTGGGTTGGCTCTCCTGATGTACCTTTTGAATGCTCGCCTAAGTATTGGCGGTTAGGGGTTCTCCACTGCAATTCCCCTTATTGGTCCTTTTGCAATTTACACACTTCTTGTGTTGTGGAGCTAAATTTGGAGATCAATTGAAAATTGGGCAAACCACAGTGTTGTGGTCACCTGCTCAGCTAGTACAGCCACCTTGGCTTTGATATTTGGCTGCGATGTGGCCAAACCTCTGGGACTTGAAACACCTTGTCACCTCTGCAAAGTCAGAGATGGGCCAAATGTTCAGGTAAATGTAAAACTTTCCCAGTTTTAAAAGCTCATTTTTTAGTGCTTCTGTAATAACAAGTACAGCCCAGACACAGTCATCAATGGGTACTCCATTACTGTCATTTCGCCTACCCATTTGAAAGCGGAATGCCTTTTCTAGTTGTACATTGGGGAACATGGCCCTTACCCAGGGGTTTTGATCATAAATATAGAAAGCAAGTTCCGCTTTTTTTGATGTTGCGTTCTACTCTGCGCACCTTACCATCAAGGGTGTATATGGTAGTCTCTCCTTTTCAACGATGAACCCAGCATCATCTAGTTCGTTTGACTGCTTGATCAGGCTGCCAATTTCTTCACGGACGTGCCTATAGGTCTAATTTGATCTGCTTCTTATCTGTTTCCGGGGAGCACAGAGCCTGAGCGTATATGTTCCTCACTCTCACTTCATCTCCACTACTTGCAGCTTCTAGCTCTGTGTTTCCTGAGTGTGAGCCTTCCTAGAATTTCGTTTTCCTCTTTCTCCTTTTTCTTACTGTTTCCATACCATGATTTTCGTCTTCTCTGGCTGCTGATATGATTGGATTTAGGTCTGACTCCTCCTCTCTGTAGGTTCGTCTATCTCCCTGATGTTTCACAGATTTTCTTGACGTAATGTTGGCCATCGCCATCCAGATCAGAGTTAGAAAGCTTCATAGTAATTGGACACCTGAAGGCCTTGATACCGCTATTTACCTCTCTAATCTGTATCTACCCTCATATCGATGATTATTCATTAGTAAAATTATTTGACGAATGATCTGAATTTGCAATGCCTATAAATACAATATATTAATCATAGAGTGGCATTTTCTGGGTAGTGTAAGCTAATACATTATTACCCTTTTGAATTGTATTGTCGATACATGTGTATTTTATTTAATTGTTATCCATCTAATTAGACAAATCACACACATAATTAATAACTTGGGAAAGTTTTTGCGTGGCGGTTAAAAATCGTTTAAGGGACCAAAAAAACAATTATAAGTTATTCTCTCTGGCTGCCTGTTTCCTTGTGTCCCAACTGAAGATTTGAAATAAATAGGTTAAAAATGAGTCCCTCGCATTTCGTTTTTAGATTAAATACTATATTGTATGCATATTCCTTATAATTATTAGTCTTCCGACACTATTTATTGTAGACAATTTATTGAGTTATTTCTTATTTATCGTTATAAACTTTATTATGATCATATTACATTTTCCCTTAAGCCTTTTGGGTTTAGCAAGGCATGTTGTTTTATCAAGCCTATTATTATTAAATTAAAATGTTTTTACGTGTTTTGACGCATCGTCATACAAGTTATATGTTATTATAATCACTAGTCCGTTATATTATTGTTGAAATCGCGGAAGCACTTCAATTAATTATTTATCATTCTATTGTGCTTGTACTATTATATTATTTTGTAGATACGTTTTAAAAAAGGCTGTTTCATATTGGCATATCCTCATGATTTATCTTGTTTAGGGGAATCATGGATGTAGCAAATCTTGAGTTTTATTTTTTGTTTTTGTTAGAGTTGCATTGGTTACATATTTTTCCAAGTGGGCTTGTATTATTTACTTACTACTTCAGTTATTCGGGCCTAACTTCTTGTCTTTGAATCAAACCCGCTTCTACTCAGGAGTCAAAATACTGCTTATTGAGTGTGAAATATCATTACAAAACAACATAAGTGCTACAATTTTAATAGTAAGGAACGAACGAGGCCCTTTTTACATAACTGCTGCCTCCCCTTTTACCATCAACTTTCAAGAGATGTTTTTATTTTTAAAAGCTGTTGACTCACTGTCATTCAGTATCGATTTGTTATAGAAAGTTCCTCCATTTGTCAAAGTAAATCTTCAGTTAGCATAGTCTTGTAGTACCTAACAAGATCTACTTATTGTTTTGAACGTAGAATACAAAACAAACTCTACTACTATCCTGGATGCTAGTAGGTAAACGCTTGTGTCAATTATAAACTATGATTTTCAATTCTTAATTTCATTTCTTTACAATCTCCGTTTATTAGTTCAATGTAGATAACGGTTTATAGTTCGCGTTAAATAGGTATGTGACTGAAATAATATTATTTTTATCTATTTTCTGATGTTTCAAACAATCAAATTAAATCGCACATTTCTCCTACCAATGACTATGTTCCTTATAAAATGTTCTAGAAAATCATCAGTAGAGTGCCTATACCAATTAGGTATTAATTCGTCATCATCAACACCTCAAAGTTTTTGTGAAATATCTAGCTTTGTTATATGCGCAAATGGTTCTGTTAATACTAGGAATATTACCCTTGTAATTTTATTGTCAAGTAGTTATTCTAATGATAAACTAAACCATTCCTTTTTCCTCCATTATTCTCAATTTATATAATAATTTTGAACAATGTCCTCCCCAGGTTTTCAAGAAGTTTGTTAATTTCAGTGAGAATTAAATGTTTTATTTCGTACATAATTCGTTCTTGATCTAGTTTTTCAACCTATTCATGATCAATAATGCTCTTGTAATTATGTAAATTTGTATTAGTTTTAGTATTTTCCCCCCCTGTGTTTATGCTCAGAACTTGAGGTGTTCGAGAGGTTTCCTTGATTTTTATTGCGTACAAGTCTGTTTCAACAGTGTGCAAAAATGGAAGTGTTTCCTATGAAATTTAGGGTTATAGTATACTTGATGACTCTACACGAGCCATCCATAAGTTGTTAAGTACTGTTTTCCTAGTAATTAGTCGGGTCACCCATCCTAGTACAGTAGAGCCCCGTTTATCCGCGGAACCGGGTGGCAGGGACACCGCAGATAGCGAAAATTCCGGATAACCCGAAAAAGACTGAAAATTAGGTGAAAACACGAAACCACATAGTATTCGTTACATGATTGTAACTATAGATGAACGAAATGTATTAAACCCATAAGATAAACCATTCAATTCCTGGATATTTGATCAAAATCAGGTGAAAACTGTAGAAGTCATGCTTGATGCAGCATTTGAGGTTCGCGCATGCCCCGCAGCTACTAAAGACAAAATCGTGATGAAAGTCATACGATGCACAATTGCTTACCTTGTCTCCTCTTGTTTCAATCTCGAATGTGTGTCGAGTATCTCTCATGTATAGAAGGCTAAAAGGCAATCATGATGGTGTCGCTTCCGTCACACTCAGGTGGTTTGAGAAGTTAATAGGGAGTTTTTGCAATCTTCCTTCTGAGTCGTTCAGCTGACTCGTTGTACGAAAAGAGGTTTTTCTAGCACAAACAAACCAGAAGCTAACCAGTGAGTCGTACTGTACGAATAAGGAATCGTTCCTACGGTTGAATGAAACCATTCAATAGTCACACTGGCGTGACGACACTGCACTTCAAATCTTCGCTTAAGCCCGAGTCATAGAATACTTACCTATTCTAACGTGTTATGTATTATTCTTATTGGAAGAAGTATCAAATTATCAATAATTTTGTCCGTTTTTATTTTTTATTTTTTTATGTTTAATTTTTTCACTAGAAATAGATGTGGTACTGGAAGGGTACTTGTTAAGGCCTGATGCACATGAGCTGCATAGTAATCGGAATGCTGAGATTGTTTTCTATCCTATCGTTTTCTATACTCATCTGAGTTCTGTGCACATGAAAGATAGGACGATGCGTCCTATCTTGTTGGTACCTGGGAAAATTACAACTGGGTGGGGATTCTTTCTTCTTCAGTGTTGTGTGTTGTTTCTCCCGAGATGGATCGAGCGCAAGTTGAAATTTATAAAAAGAAGGTTTTATTTTGGTGCTTTGTGTACAAATACATTTATGAAATTGACCATAAAAGAAGATATTGGGCTCATCTATTTAGCGATGAGAGATATTTAAAAGGCGCTTTCAACACTATTTTTATAGAATTGAGGGAAGATGAACAAAAATTCTTCAAATATTTTCGAATGCCTATTTGTTGATTTGATGAATTGGCTGCAAGAATGAGCGATGCATTAAAAGGGCAAGAAAATGTAGTGAGAGTCACTGTACCACCTTTGGAAATGATTGCCGAAAAAGCACCAAATAAACAGATGCAGAGATGCATTGTGAACTGTCCCGATGCCACGTGTGTACTAGTGAAACGCGAGGGATAGAAACTGATGCAGATAGGGAGACCAGCGGCAGCACCGATACCTACCTATAGGCCAAGGGCATCGGGAAGCTATAGGCGTCCCTTGTGCATTGGTCCGTTACTCCCAACGTCTTTCTGACACTTGACGGTCAACGTAACGGTCCTACCCCCCACTTAACGCCCGGCAATGACCCTACTTTAGTTACGAAGCATCCGCGGAGCTCCTCCATAGTCGAGTGGCTAATGCTTCCGACTACAGACCAAAAGGTCTCGGGTTCGATTCCAAACCGGAACCAATAAAATTTTTCTTGTATTTCAACCTGCGAAATATACTTTTAAACTTAACTCTGATCTCTTTGTCCAACTAATCTATATTTTACTAGAAGGATTGATTTCGAATACCCATTGTTTTTAATTTATATATATTTTTTTCATTTTCTGTGTCATATCGGTACCCATACTGAATCACTGTTATCCTTCAAAAATGCAATGAATAAGACCAATTTTGTAACAAAACATTCCTGTCATGCAGCATGATCATATATTAGCAAATGTTCGCATAATTACGTTGAATTGTTTAGAAATTTTTAGCACTTTGAATGTAATCAAATTGCAAAATACCAATTCAATGGCAAAGAAAACTTATTCTAAATAATAATCTGCTCATTAAAAGGAGATTTTGGATCAGTGTAATTTGTTGGACCTTCTAGTTTTTAGTTGATAAACTTTTTTGCGTAATACTTAAAAAAAAAAAAAAAAAAACACAAATTTCACCATTTGGCCGTTTTTAAGTACATTTTTGAAGGTGACAAATTTATTGAACTCAAAAAGTGCAGTCCATCAAGCTCATACTTTCTTTTGGAATAATTGATTTTTTTTTTAGTGAGGATAGAATTTTGTATCTAATTCTAAGGAGAATCTGGTATCGTCTGGAATAATACGTAGTAAACTTATGAAAAAACCTTAAACTCCAAGAATCCTATCAATGTTTCAAAACGGATTTCCATGAAGAAATTTTGAAAAAACTTTATTTCAAATTAAACATTTCACACTTTATCTGCAAAAGCTTATTATGATTTTATTTATTTATTTATATTATTTTTTCAAAAGCAAATTCGCTGAAATTGAAAATTCTTGTAGGCAGTCTATCTTTTCACCAATCAACTCAGAAGCGGAGGTTTAATGTCCGAGTAGAAAGGAACTCAATGGTGTTACATAGGTATAACAAAAAAGCACCTTTTCTTCATCTTTTTGGACAACACATTTAATATACATTTAGGCAACATTAATGCCTACCAATACCTATGCTAACCAACGTCCTTTACAAAAACATTAAATATAGCAAATTTTATAAGAAAAATTGAAAACTCGTGAATTACCAAGCAGTCTTTATTTTCACCAATCAACTCAGGTATAGGTTCAACATTTATTGAATGATTGATTGAGTATTGTTATCACAGATGATTGATTGAGTATTATTATCACAGTCGAAGGGATGTACCAAGTATTCAGCTATATTTATGAAAACAGGAAAAATAAGTTAGTGACATTGCGAAATGAGTTAATAAACTAGGAATAAATGAACAACAACTAGGAACACGACCAGAATATTACTCGTACTATCATCACAATAAAGAGGTTAAGCACCAGATATTCAGCTTTAACTATGGTCAGAAGAACTATAATTTAGTGACATTGTAAAATAAATTATTAGTCACCTAGGAATAAGTGAAAAACAACTACGTACAAACCGAAAGCAAATACCACGACTAGTATTACTATTATAATCACAATAAAAAGGTAAAGTACCAGATACTGGGCTATATTCAAGGCAACAACAGGAACTATAATTTAGTGACATTGTAAAATAAATTATTCACCAAGGAATATGTGAAAAACAACTAGATAGAAACAAAAAATAATTTTTTTTTTTAGCAAATAACACATTTCAGCACAATTTTGAGCATACATTTTTTAATGTTCTGGTTCATTGTTAATATAATTTTGTTGACTAAATTTCTGGTAAAAAATATAAAATGACATGTTTTTAGTTTTCAGCCATTCTAGTTATTTTTCTAGAACACTTTTTGAAATTTGGGCAATTGAATATGCTCAAAAAGTGCTAGCCAACGAACTCATCCTTTCATTGGAAAGCTTGGTTTTTTGGCGCAAGAACGGACCTTTTAGGATCTCAATCCTAAAGAGAGTCTGTAACCTCACACACACACACACACACACACATATATATATATATATATATATATATATATATATATATATATATATATCAAAATGTGTTACAAGCTAAAACGTTCTATTTTTGGAGCCATCGTTATAGCTTCATTTTCTACGAAAATTCGCTAATAAAGTACCCTATGTTCAGCCATATTTTTGACAACATTCAAACAATAAGTTAGTGAAATAATGAAATAAATGTATTAAATGTATGAAAAATAAATTAAACCGAAAATCATGATTTTCAACTTGGAAACTAATAGTACAGAAATTCGTTGAACAATAAGGATAACACAATTATGTTATGTAGGAACGTTTTCAGCAGTGAGAATATTTTGAATAGCAACTGATAAGGTGTCGCCAGCGGAATGTTTGAATATCGCTGCATTAGTTTTTTTCATCTTTTTCTTCAAGCTGAATCGACGCTGTGGCTCAATCTTTTTGCGCACATCCACTTTTTCACGAGAATCAAAGGCTGAAGCACGTTTAAGCTGATTCATAGCGATTATACGAGCTTCTAGGGTTTTCAACGAGTTGTTGATCACCGCGACCTGTAACAAGTAACCACGGCTAATTATTCTGAGTGCGATGTAGATCAGTACCTAGTTCAATCAAATGATACTTTCTGGTTACAAAATTCGAGGGTTTTTTTTTTGAAATTTTTGTGTGCGTTTTTTTGGCGGTGCTGATCACAAATTTATGGTTTGCCAAAAAATATTTGGCGCCCAAATTGGTCCAAATTACAAAATAAGTTAAAATTCATGTTTTGTTTTAGTTTTTGACTCATAACTTGATAAATATAAACTGTTGGAAAACTATTCCTCATAACTAAATTGAAGGGAATTTAATTCCTATAAATGTGTTCTTTATAATTTTTTCGTCAGACCATTAGGTATGCAGGGCATAAAAGCTTAATAAACTTTATTTGAGCAATATTCTGTCAAAAAATATTAATTTAACGATTTTTAACCGTTTGTAGCCATTTCGTTATTTTTTTACAATATTTTTTGAAATTTGACCAATTTAATGTGCTTCAAAAGTGCTGGCCAACGAACTCATCCTCTCGTTTGGAAAGCTTGATTTTTGGCGCAAGGACGGTATTTTTATCTCAAACCTAAGGAGAGTTATCGTCTAGAATGACGCACACACACACACACCACACCACACATACCACACGCACACACACGTTGTATGTTTTGAATTCAATTTCAATAATTTGTCATTGATTAAATATCAACTTTAATAACCTGTTCCATGGATGTGACTTCATGCATAAGTCTGCAGAACGTGTTGGTCGATTGGTTGATTGCTTTCTCCAATTCTTCTGTACTTGGATCATTTACCCTGTTGATAAAAAAGAGAAATATAACATGTATACTGTCTACAATATGTACATCATTATTCGTAAATGGTTACCACATTTTCATCTTGTGTAGGTGCTTCATTATTTTCTCCACGGAAATCCGTTTTGAGGCGTTCTGAAACGCTGCACAGACACACTCATATATATATATATATATATATATCTTTGACTTTTACATATAATAAATTCACAAAAGTGAGACGTTTCGTTTATCGTTGTCTCCTAAGCAACACAGTAC
The DNA here is from genome assembly GCA_030762985.1 of Adelphocoris suturalis. Taxonomy (NCBI): domain Eukaryota; kingdom Metazoa; phylum Arthropoda; class Insecta; order Hemiptera; family Miridae; genus Adelphocoris; species Adelphocoris suturalis. Next base: position 120,887,632 of record CM061042.1, read on the forward strand.
CAGCATTACTGGTGACTAGGAGGGAGTTGGAGTCTCACTGGATTAAATTAAAAAATAAAATATATATATATATATATATATATATATATATAAATATAAATATATATATATATATATAATATATATATTAATAAATTGTGATCTGACTAGTCAAATATGAGAAATGACCAAGCTAGTCTATGTGTGGAGTTGTTTATTCTATGACGTTTCGGTCCTGGAGCAGGACCCTATAATTCATGTAGATAGTTTTCAATTTAGTTCTTCATTAGTAATAAATTGGTGATTGCATTTAAGTTTGTTGATAGTCAACATTAACACTTAGAACTAGAACTTTATTATTATTTTTATTTTTTTCCCTAGTTGTAAGTGTTAATGTTGACTATCAACAAACTTGAATGCAGTCACCACTTTATTACTAATGAAGAACTAAATTGAAAACTATCTACATGAATAGGGTCCGGCTCCAGGACCGAAACGTCGTAGAATAAACAACTCCACACAGACTAGCTTGGTCATTTCTCAACCTCAAATTTCTGTAATTCATATGTGTGTGTGGGTGTGTCATTCCAGCTGATAACTATCCTTAGGATTGAGATAAAAATTCCGTTCTTGCGCCAATAAATCAAGCTTTCCAAATGGAAGGATGAGTTTTAGCTAGCACATTAAATTGCTCAAATTTTAAAAAGTGCTGAAAAAATTATTAAAAAGTTTAAGACATGCAGCACGATCGTATAAGCAAATTTCGTAAATGATCGTATTCTACCAGTGCTACATTGTTTTGAAAGTTGAGCTCTTCGAGTGCAACTAAATAGTTAACTACCAATGTTACCTATGTAAAAAAAAAAAAAAAAAAAAAAAATACTCGTTCCAAAAAAATATTCTGCTATTAAAAAAAAATTTCATCTTTAGCTTTTTCTGCAGTTTTTATTAATTTCGCAGCAAATATTAATGCATTTTAAGTACATTTATCAGCACAATTTTGTGCATACATTTTTTATTGTTTTAGTTTATTGTTGATAATCTTTTTTTGACTAATAAAATTGTGCTAAAAAATGTAAATTTAACGATTTGTAGAAGTATTCAGATGTTTTAGAGATTTTTGGAAAATTGAGCAATTCAATGTGCTCAAAAAGTACTGGCCCACGAACTTGATTTTTTGGAGGAAGAACGGCATTTTTATCTCAATTCTAAGGAGAGTTAACTCTGGTACAACATTTACATCAAAAAGTGTTTTAGTACTGTAGGATTCGTTTCATAATGCCCCAAAACGGTTTTCCATGAAGAAATTTTTCCAAAATGTTCATTTCAAAATTTTTGGAACTATTGCAATAGCTTTATTTTCAACAAAAATTCGCTAAAAAGGCAAAAACAACTAAAGATTGTTAAATTCGTGTTTTTTAGCAGAATATTACCTCATGTTGAAATTTTTGGTACCATTTCAATAGCTTCATTTTCTGCTAAAATACACTAAAAGGTTGGTAGATAGGTAATGGAAACTAGTTTTACGTCAAACTTACTTCTCATCAGAAACAGTCAAATTTTGAACAATATTTGACTTCTCAGAATTCGTGACGTCGTTGTTGATGAGAAGAGCTCTGTGATCCTGATTCTTCATGCCAGAAGTGTCGTATTCCTGCATAGTGGTATCATTCATCTCTTTTTCACTGAGGCTGTCTTTTCTGTGATACTGGGCAACGAGATGGATGTGCTTGCACATGTTATATTTAATGCTCGCATCGATGCATGTGCAAAAGAATTTATGGATGCAAGCATTGCACTCTCTACAGAAAAGTTGGCAGGTACAACTAGTATCAGTATTTAATGAAACTATATACGAGTTGAAGGTGCTCGATGAGAAGACAGTCCACACTGAACCACAAGTCTCAGGGACGATTCGATCTGGATTCAGAGTGAGGGAGACCTTGTGTCGCTGACGCAGTGCTTTTAGTTTTGATGTTAATTTCCCCTTTTCCAGGGCGACCAACCTGTCGAAGAGTTTTCGGTTTATAAGTCTCATTAGAGCATGAATGGTACTGTCCATCCGTTTGGCTCTTCGTCCTTTGAGGAAAATATGCTTCAAATCTCCGTGCATTTTTTCTAAATGCATGTTGGTGTTAACATGAGCACCTATTCGGAAGCAATACGCCCAGTACTTATAGTTAGAAGCATAATACTTCTCAAAGTACTGGCCGAATTTGCTAGTGTCTTGATCCTTGTTAAATGAATCAACTACATTGGGGAGCATTCTCATGAAAGCACATTCATCAGTTTCACTAAGTAGAGTACGGAGGGTGTTGCTAATTAATTTCTTCTTCTCTGTGGACTTGATTTGATGGTTGATTTTAGCTTCCCAGGCTCTAAGCACGTGCCATGTACAAAATAGACGTCGAGATGCTTCCCCCATTATATTCTTCCAAGCATTGTAAAATATCTCAGCCATATCTGACATAAAGGTGGCTGCTTGCAAGATCCCTACCCTTTCCTTCACCTTCAAAAGAAATATCTCCATACCAAAACAGTCGTTTCGATCCGTAATGCAAAAGGCACAGGGGAAGCCCTGTCCTAAATCGTCAATAATTAAAAGAGTGGTTAGTTCATAACCATACCCTGTCGTGCCGTGCGTAGAGTCCATACAAACGACACCATTTCCGAATTTGGTCAAAACATCCTGTTGGCCAGGAGTCATTACTGCGAGAAAAAAATCTTGTTGTTGCAGAGCAGGGTAATGACAATCGCTCAATCCCTTCCCTTTGTAATATAGGATACAAGAAGGAGTATCCAACAGCCTTTCCTTCTCTACCCATGTATCGACACTCGTCGCATCGTCTGAATGAAGTTTGTGTTCTTCATTCAGTTTAAAATCTCTTATCAGATTTCGTAAATCTTGTTTTGTTATTAAACTATCTCGAGTCACGTCTCCAGAGAATTTTCGAGCTCCATCCAGCACTTCGTCGAGGGGAATTTTCGAGGAGAGTTTTGCGGCGACTTCCTTTTTTACGGGAGATGAAATCGGCAAGTGAGCCAAATCGAACTCATGTCCGAAATGAGTTGGTGAGAACTTCACCTCGACACGACCGTCGCTGAGGTTACAGACAGAAATACGAGCTGGGCAATGCGAATTAATTTTTCGGGATCCTTGCATTTTCAATTCCCTTTTTTTATCGCAGTCGGAAACTTGCGACTTGAAAACCCCATCCCGATTACATCCGTAATCAATTATTTCCCCCCTATTTACCTTGCTACGGCGCTTAACCACGAATTTCGTAGGGCACTGACGTTCGATGGCTCGCTTCCAATCCAAAAAGGAAGCAAAGGATTGAAACGAGAAGGTCTCTTTCACCACGTTAACAGAGTGAGCATCTGTCAAATGCCTTTCGAACTCTTTATTATTGGCAGCAGAAAAACCGTAGCTTCCACACAACATTTTCTTCGGAAGCAACGAGGACGATGTGCCGTGCACTTCTCGATTATGCCGACGTAAACTATCCTGGTTGCACAAAGTTTTGCCGCACTCGTCACAAAGAGGCATATTAGTAACAAAACAACTACCGAAATACGAACTAACGAAATAACAATACAAAACGAAGACGAAAGTCAAAACGAAATAACGAAAAACACAAACGCGGAAGTCGGTACACTAATGAAAAATCTTTGAAAGTTGAAAAGCACTGAAAAGATATGAGGAAGGAGCATTGAGTATTCAGCAGACGCGGAAAACGAAAGGAACCGCAGGATAGGATCGGGGAACCATTAATCTTGTGCTATTTTTTTAAGAATCCGCTAATAGCGCTGGCTTATCAGTTCGATTTCTAGAACGCTTTGAGACGTTACTTGTCACCGTTCGTTGTACATGGGAATGAGGAACAGTAGGTTCACGCTAGCAGTAACAGTAGGTTTGGAACTGTTCCTCATCATCATACATACCAAACGGTGACAAGTAACCGTCTCAATTCGTTCTACAAATAGAACTGATATACCAACGCTACTATCGGATTCTTCATAAAATAGCTCAAGATTAATGGTTCTCCCGATCCTATAATACTCCCCGTGACCAGCCCGCGGTAGGCGTGCTCTAGTCAATTGTGGTGGGGGGTAGGACCGTTACGTTGACCGTCAAGTCTTTCTGACTATCCGATTGAAAACGATCTCAGTGTCCCAATGCAGGTCATGTGCATCAGGCCTAAGGCAACATTAAAAGTCGCCATGGGTTAGGAGACTCTCATTTGAGATTTAGAAGTTGTTAGCCATTTTTTAGTGATTTTTTTTTAAATGTGACCAATTTAATGTGCTCAAAATGTGCTGGCCAACGAACTCATCCTTTCATTTGGAAATCTTGATTTTTTGGCACAAGAACGGATATTTTTTTATCTCAATCCTAAGGAGTTATCGTCTGGAATGACACAAACATAATATAAATGTATACATAAATATATATGTACTTATGAAAGAGTGTTGAAAACGGATTTCAATGAAGAACATTTTCGAAAATTTTTATTTTCAAATTTTTGGAGCCATTGCATAGCTTCATTCGGGGAAAATAGGCGGGTGCCTCATCAACAATTTCAAACGTGTCAGTTGAATGTTGCTACATGATGACGATAAGCTGGTAATGAACCGTTGAATAATGCTCTGAAAGCCCATACAATTCCATTTTATTCAGCTAAATTCAGTTTTTTGAAGGTTTTATTTTATTAGATGCGAGTGTGAAGTTTAGTTTATTAACACAGACTTCAGCACTAGAAGGAAAACTATTACGGACCTCTATAGTGAGGCTTCACGTCAGGTACTTGTATTTTCAGCATTTTTAATTTTCGAAAATGTTTATCAACTTTAATGTCTCTAATTATTTATAAAATTAAAGCCATAATTGAATACAAGTTGAAAGATCAATGCTAGATTATTTCAGAATGAATCTCGTCAAGAACACGTCAGGACCCGTTATCATGGTTACAAATCTATAATGAATAGAAACAACTGAAGTGTTGGACATAACAGTTCTCCCCCACTAATAAAGAATTAGAAAGATAAATAATAAAGTCTGTCAGGTGATCGACGTATACTTTCAGAACGTTGCAGCAACGGTGATCGTTCAGGAGGGTCGGTATTGCGCACAATGAGCAATTTGGCTGGTGCGGTTGGGCGAGGGACAGAAGGATGTTCCACCGTTTCAGTATAGTCTTAAATATCTATATTCCGCTCCATTGATTGATGTAGTGATGGTGACTCCTGTGGTGCCGGTTGAACCATTCTCGAGCATGATGTTTCTGGGAAGGGTACGGAAGAACTACGTAACAGATCAATGTGCTTTTCAAGTAGGTAGCCTGAATCCAATTGAATCTCATAATGTAGATTCCCGAAACGACGCAATATTTTTCCAAACTGCCATTCTCTTCCCCCAGCAACTACTCGTGCGGTCACTCTCCTGATTCTAGTGATCGCGATGGTGGCTGATGCTGGTAGGTCCGGCTTTGAGAGGTTGGATATAGGATGCTCAATTTTGTGCGAATTTGGTGATTGAGGTAAAGTTCTGAAGGAGACTTCCCACACTGCAAATGTGTATTTCGATATTGAAATAGGATTTACTTAATTTTAGCTGGTAAATTTGTGATTTGATTATTCAAATTTGTTTTGAGAGCATGTTTTATTGTCTGCACATACCTCTCTGCCAGTCCATTGGTTGTGGGGTGGCCTGGTGCGATAAGTTTCTGGGTTATACCATTATTCAAACAGAACTCTCGCAATTCTGTGCTGGTGAAAATAGTGGCATTGTCCTAGACAAGCTGCACTGGAAAACCGTGAAAAGCAAATATGTTTTCAAGAAACCCAATCGTGATAGCTGAAGTTGGTGCTTTTCCCGTTATTTTGACTTCTGGCCATTTCGACTGGGTATCTAAAACAATGAGCAGGAAATACCCATTGATGGGTCCTGCATAATCAATGTGAACACGGTAAAAATTCTCAGAAGGTTCTTCCCAAGCATGCGTTGAAATCTTCGCAGGTTGATTTTGATGGAGTGCGCATTGTGTACAGCTTCGTACCATTCTCTCAACATCTGCGTCAATTCCCGACCAATAACTGTAGCGTCGAGCTAGTCGTTTCTTTCTAACGATTCCGATGTGAGTAGAATGAAACTCACCCAAAACTTTGTGTCACAGAAGATTTGGAATGAACAAGCACTCTCCTCATAATACAATCCCTTGGTTGGGGGAATACATTGGATCATTGGTTCCTGTTTTGAGTTGTTCAAGTATTGGTCGTAGTTCTTCATTGTTGGATGACGCACGAGCAATATGTTCACTGGTAATTTCTACTGACGATATTTGATATATCGTCTGTTTCTCCAATTCATCGACTTCTTTATTAAGAGGAGTATCAATACCATTTGATTCATTTTCAAAGTTTACACGCGAAAGATAGTCGACGTTTTGATGGTCATCATTGTTTTCATTTACGTTTATCAAGACGGGTTGATGAAACGACCGATGACTCCCCTCCACTCACCGGGGATGAGACCTTTCACTTTTTCAGGGGACCTGTCACCCGTTCGTGCAATTCACATCCTCGTCAATGGACTTTCCTTTGAAAATCGGCGTTGAATATAATGAAATTTATTTTTCCATTCCGGCAATAGTTAAGAACGTTGACTTGGGTCTGATAGCATAATAAAGTAGGACCAGAAATTCCATCACATACAATAACGTCGGTTCTTACACAAACGGTTTGACGAATCCGATCGAACTTGAGAGGATACAAAGCTCAACGAATTTTTACTACTGACACCATGTAGGTATAATATTCAATGAACAGCAGTACGGGAGGGGCATGAAGAGCAGTCAAGCTGCATTCACAAGCTGTTGGTGTTGCATGATCATAGGAAGCTAATGGGGAGTTTTCATGGTTATTTTTTATTTGCTCAATCAAAAAATATCAGAGCCAGAGCTTCCAAAAATGTGCTATATGACGGGTATCTTACCAATAATGCTGCTCTTGAAATTCATTTGCACGATGACGTCATGGCCACCACCGGGATCTTCCTATCCGTTTATTGGCCAAACTAAACGGTATTTTGAGCTGCAAATTGGTACTTCGGGGTTTTCAAGTGCGCTGAATCCAAATCTGACGTCAAACGTGTGAAATCCAACACATTAGAGGATAATCATTGCTCCCTGATTAAAGATCCCTCTGCAGGGCTAGCTTGCTGTGGGATGGACTGGTGGAACAGTACTATACCTGTTTTAAGTAAACTTTTCGATCTAATTCATGCAGTCTACCAAAAACCAATCTGCATGTTGAGTTGGTGGGTAATATTGATTTGTAGAATAATATTGGTAGGGAAAAACCATGTGTGGTATGGCTCAAGTACAAAGCCGAATTTCTAATCATGAAAAAGAACAAGCAATTAGGTTATTCGTCCTGAATTCAAACTGTTCTGGATTCATTCTTGGACCGTTCTATTCCCTCTCACCCTGAACGCAGTTCTCTCCAGGACTGCAAATCCGAACAAATCTTGTATTTCATCATCAGTTCTTCTTTCTTTGTCTTTTGTCTTCTTCTACTTGCTGACGTTGTTTAACCTTCTATTAAAGCTAATTTGTAATACCTTGCGTTTCATTTTATGGTGGAGGCTTACCTATTCATATAACACTTATTTTTCTTAAAAATTTTAATCTTTTCTTAAAATTTCGGCTTTATTTTTCTTAAAATTTACTGATAAAGCGTTATTTTCTTGAAATTTACTAATAAAGCGTCCTTTGCCTAAGAAACATGTGCATAGCCTAGGTTTATCAAAACAACATGGCGAATTTGCCTCAATGTACATGTACGGAGAGACTTGGATTAAAATTAGATTCTTTCCTAGAACTCGCCCCTTCCCTGCTATATCTGTCAGCAGATGCCCACCAGCCCTCACCATGTGTACCTTTAAATACCTTCCTAATACATTCCCACCATAATATCCTTATTTTTCACGTGATTGGTGAGTACTTGGACTGGTATCAGTGAACTTTCCTATCAAATACTCACCGCTAATGGATTGTGACAATCCTGTTTTACCCTTTTACGTGGGAAATACATATTGTTTTGGCAGTTCTGAAGTTTATTTGCACTACACTACTGACTAACTGCATTGAATTTTTGTATTTTCAGCGATGATAGAATTGGAACCTACTTCTGCATTTCGTAGGTACCAAAGCTCGAGTTCATATCAGTAAATAAATCAATAATAATGGTCATTGAACGCTCAATATAATTGGAATCTGGAAGTTGAGGGGCATGCTAACGAGTGGGGATTACACAGAAACAGGTGTTTTTTAAAGAACAATAAATTCTGACTCGAAAGATTTTTAGATCATCAAAATTTGTTTGGCCGCAATGCACAGCAAAGATAGGCCGTTTTAACCAACTTAGATAAAAAGTAGACATTATAGAAGGTCAAGGAGATGACTGTTTACTTATGCAGCTGACATGTTTACACTCAGCACACCGTAATTTTCAATGAAAATGTTTGAAAAAACCAGTAAAAGCGCGGATTTTGAAATAAAAATGAAAATTTCGCTCTCGTGTGTTGGCCATCCTGCACTCCCCCACGACCCGCCATGTTGGGAGCTGGCTCCCCACTCTAGTTGTAAGAACACTGAATGTTGCAGGTGAATGATTGGGTGGCAAAAAAAGGCACCAGCACGTACCGGAAAAACGAAATTTTAGAAGGTTCTCTTTGTGTTGTGTGGAAATGAGCGACTTATGGTCGATTTTTCAGTGTTTTCCCAAGTTGGTATTGCTAATATCAATAAATGAACATCATTACCTACGTGATTTAGCATGAACAAATACCCCAAAATCACGCATCACCAGGCAATTGAATACCTTGAGAAACTCAGTATTTCACAATTTTATCACTATCATGCGTTTGTTTCTGTGCAATCAAAAAATTAAGTGATGTCATTTCTTCATGAAATTACACGCAGAATTCGAATCTGCAATTAGGAATGGGGTTCTCATTTATAATAACGAAGTTAGAGTGTGTTGCACAAAAATATCATATTCGAGATCTACGGAAAAAGTAAGGGGGTTACTATTTGAATTTTCCTTGTGACCTATGTATTAAGGAGGGTTAAGGGGAGGGGAGGGGGGCGAAGCTTAATCCTAGCCTTATCGAGTGCTTCCCGGCGTTTGTCACTCTGGCGTATTCCTTGTCGTGTAAGTCGCAAACAACAGTGTAACAGGCTCTGTAGCCATAGCTGAAGCCATAAATGTTGCTTCATCGTCTACAGTGTGTTCTTCCGGTTTCTTTCCTGCACTCTCGCCATTTCCTCCTACTGGCAGGTGAATGAAGTCTCCAAATGTGACGCATAAGTAAGCAGTCTTCTACCAAGACCTACAATTACTAGCTCAACTTACGTTTAGGGAAAGGTTGAGTAAATTATAGTAGGTCGAGGAGAAGACTGTTTAGGACTGGCAGTCTGTACCATTTGAGGGAAGGGTTTTATTATTCCCAAAAAAAGCTAGAGCCCTCCTAAGTTCTTCCATGGAAATTTTGTCACCATTTAATTATATTAGCGTAGGTTGGTAAAATTTACAACACGCGATGAGCAAGTTTTGCGAGTTGAAATTTCTCATTTTTGCTCTAAGAATCGGATTTTGCTCCCTTGAAAACCCCATATTGCTAATTTTCAGCTCAAAACACCGGTTCGGACAAAAAGTCGATAGTTAGAAACTGAATTGACGTCGAAGGTGGAAGGCCCTGAGCCCCCCCCCCCCCCCCCACAAATGGGCACACGGTCATTCCCCTATGACGTCATTCAACTTTGTTTACACCGTTGTTTCGGTCACATCCAATCAACCACCACTTACCCTCCAAATTGTCCCTTTTTCGAAAACTCCCGACAATATGGAATGGAATAGGTGAAACTGGTCATTGCTTTGTTTTGCCAAATAAGATAACCTATTATACTGTGATAATTATTTTTTAAATGAAGATTCAGATTCTATGTAGAATTCCATGAAAGTTTCACCCCTTATATTAGTTATTCTTATGACCGATCGCAACCAGCTCCAGAAACACATGGTTTTCTATCGTTTTTCAATACTGGATCATGTTGTATAAACCGTTTCAAACTTGTTGATTTTTCATGGAAACTAGTAAAAGTGAAACATCTCCTTTCTTAACGAAATCGTATACTAGGAAAATCAGTCAAATTAATTTTACATGAAAGAGATTGAATAAAATCAAACCAGAAACGGCTTGCTAAACACCTAAATAATTTTTGGGGGTTAGATCAACCAGGTTAGATCAATTTTTTCAAGGTTTCGTATTGAAATGACGGATGATAGATTGCTACCTCAACTGATGGATGATTTCAAATAAATTCCTGGTTTATTGTCATAAAGGTACCCACGTATTTTGTGAATCTATACCAGTCTGTTGATAATTTACCAAGCTGAAAATCTTGAAAGGACGTAAACGACACATCACAATAGGTTCCAGTTTATTACTGAAAATACTTTACATCAATCAAAATTCAGACTGCGCCATTGGATATACTGGGGAGCTGTAAAATGAAATGGAAGTTTGTTGGTGGGGGTGAGTGGTCCTCGTTTTGTCGGGGGTGCATGGAAAAGGCAGGTGGTTTTTATTATGAAGGCCTTGAACATCCTAAGGTTACCTGCCTTTTTCACACAGCCCTTCGACAGGATTAGAAGGAGTCGTACCTAACTTGAGGCTCGATCTAGCGATACCGTAAGCACCACTAACTTTGTGACACATTTTTTAGTTTTTCAATCGCAACTCCCTTAATAAGTTGAATAGAAGGCTCAGATATTTATCCAACATAGACTTACATTTCAGCTTTCCATTCCCTCCTTGAAATTGAATTTATCTAGTAATGTAGTGAGGGGACGGGGAGATTTCTTCTAGTGTCACAATCTTGGGTATCAAAGTAGCCTAACATTGTGATGCCTTTTTTCAACTAGAAACACCTATTACGAAGGCCCTGTCAGATTTTTGGGGTTATCCTTTCAACTTCTAACATTTACTAAGAGAATGGATTGGGGGAAACTCATATTTTCCCAAAATATTTTACACAATTTCGAATATAAATCAGTAGTTTGTCGATTTTCTGATTAATATATTTTAATGGTTTATTATTATTATTTTAATTCAGAATAATAGGAATCAGGCCGTCCACCCTTCTTCCTTCTACTAACTGCATACATGTCTGTAACCATACAAATGAGAATTCGTCTTCTAAACGTGTAATCAGGGAAAAAATAGTATTACAAAGTTGTTTTGTTTTGTTAGAATTGGTCGGGATGCGGCCCAGGGAAAATAAATTGAATTATTTAATTTATTCTTTTATTAAATGACGTTTCGTCCTCTTACTGTGGATATCTTCAGAATAGTGTGTCCAGGAAAAGAAAGTTGGGTTTTACAAAGTTGGGTACCAAACTTCCAATTTCGTACTCAAGGGGTTATAAGAATTAAAGTATCAACATTTAAAAACGACAATGGCAGCGATTTGTAGCTGATATTAGGTACACTTGTAGTATGCAGTCTACGTGGTTGTTTCGACCATGTCCTATGCGGTCAGAGGGGTGATGGGGATGTCGTATGAGATCTACTAAACGCAATATGAAAAACTCACCAAAATCTCTCCAACTTTGAAGATCGTCAATGGTTCGTTGTTTTTTATCGCACAAAGGAAGAGTTTGCTGAGTCTTTGAAGAATTTTTCGAAGACGTCACTTGTAGGGGACAAAGTCCACCACCATTCTTCCATGAGCTGACCCCCACATTGCACACCATTTATGATCCGATCACACGTTTCCGGTTGATTCGTCAAAATTTTCTCCCGTTTCAAGAATTCAACACAGGTTTTGTCGTTCAGAATAATTTTTCGCTTAAGTTGACCCGGACCGACATGTGATTTCCCGGTAGATGCCATCTAGGCAGAGTAGGCAGCGAAGGAAAGTAGAACGCATACAACATCCTCATAATCAAGGTAGACCGCATACGACAAGTGTACCTGATATTACAGGTTACACCATGTAAACTTACCAAGTTCCCGAGTTTAATCAAAATAGGAGAGGTAAACCACACTTCTCAGCGTTTTTGAAAACAGCTGAATTTAGCAAAAACACACCAACGACCTGTTGCTGTTGTCCGAATGGTAACGCAAAACGCCGTTCCTTCGCGTGAGTTAGGATGTAGCACAGCCATGTGGAATGATTTTCAACTTTGAAGTTACCGCTTAAACCAAGAGAGAGCAATGACACGCCTAAAACCATCATGTCACAATTTTGAGGGCCAGTTACAAAGTTGGATCATTCTATGGTAGAATACGGATAAAGTTCTCTAGCCCATGTATCCTTTCCCTTGGTATTTGGTATAATGGTGTGGTGTTGCATAACATTGATAGGAACAATGAAAAACCAATCCCATTAGAATGGGTTTTCGTAGAAGGGAGCTAGTCAGATAAAAACAATTCCAATTCTTTTTCCGGGGGATAAGATTGCCAGTAAATTGACCTTTGATTTACCTCCAAAGAAATGTGTACACTTTGTCACAAGTTTTGTGATTGTATAGGAGCAAGCAGGCGCGGTGGTAGGCATGCAGGTCCTCCAACTCCTCATGGTATGTCATCCATGATGCCTCCAGTGATGGACGAAAAGTCTCAACCGGGTCCGTCTCCTCAACCGAAAGAAAAACCACCGCTTCCCATGCCAGGTCCTTCACCAGAGGTAGGCTCTATAAAGATTGGACTTGTAAGTCTTGAATGTTCAACACTGGCAAATGTTTCAATTTTCCGTTTTCTCAATTTCAGCAAGTTCTCGTGATGGAACAAAATGAGAAAGAACGCGCAGTACCTTCTCCATATTGTGATTTCTGTCTTGGGGATGCTGTTTCCAATAAAAAGTCTGGACAACCTGAAGAACTTGTGTCCTGCTCGGATTGTGGAAGATCAGGTCAGCATTTGTATTATTCTTGTTTGAATAAATCTACTAACAATATGATGAAGATACTCATTATTATAACTTATCTTTCCTCAGGTCACCCTTCCTGCCTCCTATTTACTGACAACATGATAGTGTCAGTCCGCAAATATAGATGGCAGTGCATCGAGTGCAAGTGTTGTTCACTCTGTGGGACATCTGATAATGATGTAAGTTTATTTTCTAATTGTTTTTATGTAATAAATAGATAGTTCCCTCCTTATTTTCTGGGGAAACCTGGATTTTTTAACCCTTCGTAGACCGTGTGAAGGCACAGCATGCCCAACATCAGGAAGTGTTGTTTCTTTGCACAAGTACATCACAGTGGGCAATGACCCCTTGATGTGCCTTCCCCACCTCTCTTCTGAGGACCTTGTACTCAAAAGATTGAAAATCCTCTTAACTTCTAATAAGCTTTCATCTGAGTGCCCACTTGCATGTACAGCTTTTAATCATTATTCTCTGATCCAAGAAACTTGATAAATTTTGATTAAATCATAACTTGATTAGTAAAAAAAAAAAAAAAAAATCAATATTTGATAAAAATAAAAAAAAACTCGGCGCTCCGCGCCTCGCCAGGGGGCAAGCCCCCTGGACCCCCGGTTACCTCTATTTACATACTTCGGACGAAATTATTGAAACACAGAATGTGTTTGCGTTGTTGCGCAACCAAGTGACAACCAAACAAGCGTCATTGTTTACTATTCATTTACTATTCATGCTCATAACTCAGGTTGATGGCCACGCACTTCACAGTAGTTAACATAATATGGTTGGATAAATCAGGAGCTTTCCAACGAATGGTGAACGATTTCTGTGCAATTAAAATTGCGGAAGTTCCATTTCCCTACCAACGGCTCGGTTGTACGTGAAAATCATAAGAAAATTTACAAGCGGTTGCAATCATGTTGACAATATCAATTATTGAGAATGATCATCTGTGTGTAAACAATTGATTCAAATAACCATTGAACAATTGATTCAAATAATTGATGAAAATGCATCACAATGGCTCACAGTGCTCCCAAGTTTTGCGGATGGTTATGACCTGTCAGCCAATCAGTTCAGGGATGCACTCACCATTAGATATGGTCGAACACCTATTGGTCTACCAAGTAATTGTGACGGATGTGGTGCCATTTTCAATGTATCGCATGCCCTGAACTGCAAAAAGGGAGGATTGGTGAAGTGGGGTCATGACAGTGTGCGGGATGACACAGCAAGGCTTGCAGCGCTGGCTTGGGGAGGAGTAACCACAGAACCAGTGCTACGCGAGGCCAGTGATGAAAACTCGGCTCTGATTGCTGATATCAAGGTTGAAGGAGTCTGGGAGAGTGGGAGGCCGGCGTTCTTTGACAACCGCATTATTAATGCTGACGCCGCCTCTCATTATTCCCAAGACTGGTCGAGTGTGGCAAACGCAGCAGCCAGGGAGAAGCACCGGAAATATGACCAGGCTGCCGAAGACTTAAGAGGGTCATTCTCGCCTCTGATATGCTCGTGTGATGGGGTCTTGCATAAAGAATACGGAGTATTTGTAAAGAAAATTGCCCTCACCCTGGCCGAAAAATGGAAAAAGGCATACTCCCAAGTTCTTGGCTGGGTGAGGGTTAAGCTCCAATTCTCCATCATACGAGCAGTATCACTCAGGCTACGTGGAGCACGTCGAAAAGTGAGGTCAATTGGTTTGGAGGATGGAGCTGCTCTCACGCTACTGGAAGACTAATAAAGAAAGCGACACCTACCACAAGAAACAAAATTTTTCGACACCCCCCCCCCCCCCCCCCCCCCCCCCCCCTCCAACATCTTTGAGAATCGCTGGAATGTTTAAAAAAAATGAATAAAAATTGTTGATAATAAAAAAAAAAAAAATTCAAATAACCATGCTCATAACTCAGGTTGATGGCCACGCACTTCGCAGTAGTTAACATAATATGGTTGGATAAATCAGGAGCTTTCCAACGAATGGTGAACGATTTCTGTGCGATTAAAATTGCGGAAGTTCCATTTCCCTACCAACGGCTCGGTTGTACGTGAAAATCATAAGAAAATTTACAAGCGGTTGCAATCATGTTGACAATATCAATTATTGAGAATGATCATTTGTGTGTAAACAATTGATTCAAATAACCATGCTCATAACTCAGGTTGATGGCCACGCACTTCGCAGTAGTTAACATAATATGGTTGGATAAATCAGGAGCTTTCCAACGAATGGTGAACGATTTCTGTGCGATTAAAATTGCGGAAGTTCCATTTCCCTACCAACGGCTTGGTTGTACGTGAAAATCATCACCGTCACACATTTCGTTACATCCCGCGTTCCATTTTCGGCTAGTTAGTCCATGGCTAAAACACATTCTGTGTTAAAATTATTTTTTCACATGGATCAAAATATTAGATGAAATGATCATGATTTGATTAATTTCAAGATGAAGATAATCATCAATTTGAAATGAAAAAATAGGAAAACAGAACGTGAAAAAATTGAAAAGAATGAGAGGATGCGAAGCAGAGCACATGAATTCCGAGAACAATCTGTATGCCGTCCCAACTAGCAGACCGCTCCGCACGCGCTCCCCTTTGATGGATCGTCGAAAAACCTTCAAAATCTGGATCGCCGCGATCACTTTCCGCTCCGATGTCGCACCGAGCGGAGCGTGTTCGCCAAGACGTCCACATTAGCGCTCCCAGCCTGCTCTGCTCGGAGCGGCATCGGAGCGGAGCGCTAAGGCTGTCCGTCCAGTGGACACGATTTCGCACGAAGAGGCGAAGACGCGAAAAGAGGCGAACGGTTCCCCTCCATTCAAACACACTGTCAACAACCATTTCGCTTGTTGGCGCGTTGAAAACAAGCCGGTTTGATTCTCGTCGCGTTCGCCCCACTTCGCTTCTTGCGGTCAGTTAAAACAGTGTGTTTGAAAGGGAGGCGAAGGCGATTCGCCTCTTTTCGCCTCTTCACGCGAAATCGCGTCCACTGGACGGACAGCCTAATGTGGATGCGGCTTTAGATAGACAAAATTATTGCCGTTCTGTTAGTTACATATTCGTAACTATTTACTTCCAAGTTTTTACGTAGCTATTTGAGTTGTTTTCATTATCAAGTTGTCTTTTTTCCAATAAATGTAGATGGTTTAGAATGGAAAGTGGTTGGCCTTGCCTGCCATTTTGGTATTGCGAATTTTGTGATTGGTTTGTCATTCGAATCTCCATCTAATTTTCAGCAGATACCAGTTTGTTTAGTTCAGTTCCATTACAAGTACCGTGTATTTAAAGGTGCATATTGTTACCTCGATGTGGGCTATTAGGCGTGGAGGAAGGAAGGTGGTTGAAGCCAAAGAAGATGATGACATGATAACGTTTCCACTCAGGACAATTTCACTGTCGGTCGTTGACATTCCAAAATTGTGGGAACCTGCCGATGACATCTCCACCTCCTTCCTTTCTCCATGCCTAGTGGCCTGGAGGTAGCAATATACAAAAAGGTAGGTATATATACATAAATGGTATATCCCATTGTAGCTCTTTGGTATTAACTATACTAAACAAACCGTCAAAATTCCACAGGATCAGCTGCTGTTCTGTGATGATTGCGATCGCGGCTACCACATGTACTGCCTCATCCCTCCACTAGAAACACCTCCTGAAGGTTCATGGTCTTGCCGCACTTGCGTCCGTGACTTCCATGGCGGGATCGTCCCTAACAAATAACCTCTTTTCTCATCAAACGTTTAATATTTTAAAAATCTTAACCCTCTTGTCAAGTTGACATGGAGTTCCAGTGCCCAAACTCGGTTTCCACTTTTATTAAACTATAGCTCGACTATTTTTTATCAAGAAAACACATGCAGAATAATGATAACTACAAATTTTGTCTAAAACCATTCATTCAATAGCAACAGTACCTCCCATTCTGCGATTCAATAGACTGATAGACAGAAACCACATCTTAATAGTTTTAATATCAACAGTCATGCCTACTGCTCACTGATGGAACACAGCTTGAAGAAGTCTAGTTTATAGTGAATCAACTGTTTGATACCTACTGCTTACATTAGCAAATATTTCTAAGTTGCCCATTTCAACTTTTAACACAAACAGCAATATGAACGGCATCATCTGCGAATCCCTTTGAAAATATTAGTGATAGAAAACCTGACTTATTTGTACTTTCTAGATGTTTTAACAATGTTTGATGTAGTTTCCTTCTTATATTTTACCTTTAATGCTACTTAATATCTTGAAAGCGCCATGTATTTTTTCGTTCTTGGGCCTCCAGTGACCATTTCGATACATTAGAATTTTAGAGATTGTCTGGATGTTGATGCTTTTAATAATAAATAGATTTATGTTAGATGTTTAAATAGAGAGGCTTAGCGTTGTTGTTCCTTGATCAAATATTTGTTATTGATGATTTAACGAATATAAAACCTTCCTCCCAAGTATTGTATTGTATCAGTGATATTACTTGTTTGATAACATTGTGAAGTTTGCACTCAAGTCCTACCTATTGCATCAACTCGCAACATTATTTAAGAAAGTTTGAAAACAATAGTTTGTGGCTGTGTTTTTTTATATAGATAAAAAATATCAGTTCGTGAGGATTAATGAAATTGATGCGTTAGAGTGGTTCCTATCACAGTCCGTCCAAATTTGACTTTGTATTTTTCAATCGACTCTGTAAAACTTGTAAATGAAATAGTTGAGGTCAATATGTTTATTGAGGTATATGTTTATAAGGAGAGTTAGATGAGGTTATCTTGCACTGCGATTATGACCAAAAGACAGTCCTGGATATTGCAGCAAAGGATTTGATCTAGCCAAAACCTTCGCATTTCAAGTGGGTGGGTTGTAAGTTACGTTGCAGTTGGTATCAAAGCATTGGACAACTTTCGTGTCGATCGACATCTCCACGTGGTAATTTTAGTTCAATATTCAATGGTGGTTTGAGTGAAAAAGGGAGATAAATCAAACTAGATTATGTCGTAAGATTGTGGTACCGACAGCACCTACCCCAGACTGACGTGTTGATTTTTTCCGATGACTTCCCTATTTTTCTTCCGATCATATAATAGTTACCAACCTTGAAACTGCCTGTTCTAGAACATTGAACCTAATTATTCAGAACAGCTGCTTCTCTTGGATAGATGGCTTTATCAGACAATCTATTGAGGTACAGTTGTTTCAAATAAGGACAGAAAGTTATATTTATAAACTATTATTATTATTTAAAGTCAGGGTCCGTGGGAGGGTTTATTTTCCCCATCTGCCGCACCGAAACCGAAGTTTTTTGTGCGGTTCTCTCCCCTGTTTCCAACCTATAGGTTCTGGATCCAATTCCCCTCCTCCACCAGACAGAGAATTCCCCCCACAAGGTCGACTACCGATACTATTCCAAATGTTCTGAATCGTTTGGCTTCGAGTGCTGGGCATTTAAAGAGAAGATACGAGGCGGTTTCTTCCTCCTCTCCGCATATTCTGCACACTGGCTCACCTGTGTAGGCTCCAATCTTGTGCAAGCATCTGTGCCCAGTCACCATTCCCACCAAGAGTCTCTCTCCCCCCCCCCCCCCCCCCCCCCCCCCGAGAGATTTAGGGCGGCTATACTCCTACGATGGCAGGGTTTGTTCATTACCAGTTTTCCATGTTTCTGTTCTGGGGTATTATCCCAGAGCCATTTGTGTTCCTTCCTTATCCATTCCCACAAAGCGGGTTTTACCGTGCATTTTGCTATACCCAGGACGGGTTCCGGCCCAATGAATTGCATTGAGGCCCCCCTTTGTGCTAGCTGGTCTGCCCGTTCGTTTCCTGCCACTCCTGTATGCCCTGGTACCCATTCCAAGGTGATCTTGGTGTCCTTTCCCAGGGTATTTAGTACATCCCAGCACTCCCTCACCAGTCTTGACCTAGTTTGAGGAGCTGCAAGTGCTTTTATAAACGAGTTTACGAGTTCTTGTACAGATTCAGCGTAGGTAGTCTGTCTGCACAGTTGTGATATGTTCCTGCAACTTTGAGTTAATAAACTACGGTATTTTTATATCTATCCTGAGGAGAATTATCGTCTGTCTTGACATACACTACACACGCATATATAATATATATATGAAAAAGCGCAAACTTCAGGAATCGTTTCAGAATGCCTCAAAACGGATTTCAATGAAGAATTTTCCGACCCAATGCATTAGCTTCTTTTTCTACGAAAATTCGCTTAAAAAAAAAGGACAACTTTTGATCCATGGGTATCATCCCTGGAATACTGTACTTGTTGTAAGTGGACAAGTTAGTTGATAGTGGGCAACTTTTGTGTATCGGGATTACTCATTTTTAAGAATCGGATTCTGTGACTGATCGCAAGTTTTTCTAGCTCAAAAATCCCAAATCTTCGATCAAAAAAACGGACGGTAGACCTACGGTTCTACAGTCAGATATTAATTTTACACATTATTAGTTTATTATGGTTACTTAGCAATATTAGTTTTTAACTTAGCGTTATAAATCAGATTTCCTTGACACTACAGAGGCTTAGATTTATGAGGTTCTGTGATAAAATGAGAGCATTCCAAAAAGTGGCTAACGATTTTCCTGCTATGAAAACTAAGGGAGTTACACTTCCCTAGTAACGCATTGGTTGTACGAGAAAATCAATAGAAAACCCCACCGTGACGCGACGAAAACAAATGGAAACGTCCTGTTAATCATTATTAAATGATCAAAACCAATAGGAAGAAAATGGATTGACTTCATAGGTCAATGGCACGGATCATTCCCCATCTTCCAATCATCTCATATCCTACATATCGCACCTTTTTGGAAAGCTTTCCTCAAGATCTTTTCGTTAATTGAATAAAATGAAATAGGCGAAGTTGTCCTTGTAAAAATGAACTAAACAGCAGCCATTTTACAAATGGAGATAACTAGTTTTTTTGGCTCCAGCGGACCAAGGTTATGATAGGTTTCATTTTTTCAAATTTTATCCTCCTAGATGGGGTCAACTGGGGCACGTTGGATCTTAGGAACCACTCTACACTTTCAATTTTTGCTCCCTATACATGAAAGGGCCTTCTTCGAAATGTACTTAACTACCTATTTACTTTTGAGGTGATAATTTGTATGCTTTAGTGACTTTAGTACTTATCATTATTATTAATTTTGTTTTTACTTATACGACTAGCATTTTTGTTTCACAATCGAGTCTCGCTCCACTAAGATCCCAATACTGCATGTAACTTCACCTAATGTACCGACCAAAACTAGTCACCCGTTTTCTGAATGTTTTCTGCATATTTGTTAGCCTAGTTTTGGCTTTCGCTGCTAGGCTTTTCGTTTGTCATTGGTAAATTTGCGGACACAGGTTATTATAAATAGGTAGCTTTAATTTTTTCTTATTCGCTGAATGTTATGATTTTCGTAGATTAGGAATCCTGGTTGTATCCACATTGAGTTCTCTCTATCCAGTATTATCTGCTGTGTTGTTTTCTTTCTTTTTTTAAAAATAAATATACATATTTTTAAAACACTGGGTTGTGACTACTTACGAATGGTTTTTTTGTGCAATCGTATTTCTCGTTGGGTTTTGTAGCTAGCATCTACGTTCATTTCGTCTTTAATCCAATAGACACTGAACAGTTCTCCGTATCTGAAGGTACTGAACCTTGAATTTCCGAGATGGTCTTGGCAGGTAATGGATGAGCTGAGTTCCAAATTTCTAGTTTATAACCTAAAAAATCTCGGATGATCCAAGGATAAACCCTCCCTCTAAATACTCTTGTGGAGTTCTGTACCATTTTCGTTCATTTGAAAAATGAAATGTTCTCATTATTAGACAATATTTTAATGATGTCCATAGCATAAATTGAGCCCATACAATAGTTCATAAGTTGTAATTTTGCTCTTTCTTTCTACGACTATTGATTTTTCTCAACTTTAATTTTTAATTTAAGGAAAAATGGTAAAGTCGTTTATTGTTTTGTGACCATTTCGCAAAATAAATACTTTGATGTCGCCAATGTTTCGATATTCCTTTCTATTTGCCAATTTAAAATGTTCTAAATTTATTATTGATATTTGGGTAATCAACTCTTCGTCAAAATATCGGGTTTTGTATCACTATAAGTAGAACCCTCTCAGAGTTTTGGCAAAACTTATTGCCTTCACGTTTGTGTCAAGGGACCGGATTTTTGCTGGCCACAGAACACGATCCCGAACATGATTTTTTTGTTGTTGCAAAATACATAAACAAATTTATCCATAAACAAGTCAAATATTACTCAAAACTCGGCAGTTGGGGCCTCAGCCGGCGGGCAAGCCCCCCAGATAACTCTGTTTGGATCCTGCCGCTTCAATTCACAAAAGTTCCAGTCATGCAGCGTGATAGTGTGAACGAATTGTCTTGAATTATCGTACAACATTATGTTAAATTGCCCCTGAAAGCTGAGGCATGGCAGTTGCTATGGAAACAACTAAATACTGCGCAGTGTTCCAACCTAATTTCGTGGGAATGTTTTGCTGTTGTTGTAGCATTTCACAACACATTTTTAACCTCTGACTAATTGCAATCAGTAATTAGTTACTCATTCAGAGATTTGACTGACCATTGATAACCCCCCCCCCCCCCAGGGGAAAGGGGGAGGGCCTAAGGTGAAATGTAAGTACATTTTTCAGCAAAGAATTCCTAATGTTCATTGTTAATAAACGTATGTTGAGTAAATTATGCCAAAAATATGAATTCAACTATTTTAGCCGTTTTAAGTGATTTTTTGAGCACATTTTTCGAAATTTGACCAATTTAATGTGCTCAAAAAATGCTGGCCAACGAACTCATCCTTATGTTTGGAAAGCTTGATTTTTTGACGCAAGAACGGGATTTGAATCACAATCCTAAAGAGAGTTTTATATATATAGGTATGTATATATATATATATATATATATATATATATATATATATATATATATATGTGTGTGTGTGTGTGTGTGTGTGTGTGTGTGTGTGTGTGAATAAGCGTTAAATTCTAGGATTCGTTTCAGAATGTCTCAAAACGTTTTTCAGTGAAGAAAATGTTCGAAGATTTTGATTTTTTTGGAGCCATTGCACTAGCTTCATTTTCTATGAAAATTCGCTAAAACATGGAACATGTTATATAACAATAATATTATGTTAAGCAGGACTGGGGGTTCTCATAGAATATTTTGATTACGCTTTGATAAGATATCATGAAAAAAATACACATCATGCAGCATGACTAAAACAGCGAATTTTCAAGGAAAAGTTGTGGATAACATTAAATTAGGCACTTAAATTCTTATCACTGAGGCCGACCATGTCCTTAGGGGACAGCCGTTTGACGATATTGCAAATAAAATTTTAGAACACGCAGCCGAACTCAAAAATGTGGCCAATTGTGGGCATTTTTCACCTAAAAATCAAATTTTCAATCTGGAAGTGGTCGGAATCGACTCAGCGCTGAAAAATACTTCGACTTGACACCCAACATGCTTTGTTGTCAAAATTTGGTCAATTACGGGCATTCTTCGCCTAAAAATAGATTTTTCTTGCTTATTATGAATCTTGGAGACCTGGGAGGGGTTGCAATCGACTCAGCGCTGAAAAATACTTCGACTGTGACACCCCACATGCCTTTTTGTCAAAAAACCGTTTTTTTTAAACCAATCTAAAGGCCACTAAATTGTAAATTTGAGCCTAAAATTCTGGGGCGATCGGACTGGCCAACGAACTTGACCTGTCTTTTGCCAAGACTAATTTTTCTGCGTTGGAACGAATTTTTTACGCCGTGTTTTACGGGAGTTATCGTCTCGTCTGGAAATACACCCTACATATAACTCGGCCCTCGCAAGGGGCTCCGCCTCTTGATCCCGCCAGGGGGGCTTCGCCCCCCTGGACCCCCCTAATCTTTTCTCTTTTCTCCTGTGTAGAAAACGAGGATAATTTGCTATGCAATTCGTCTCACGAAAAAAAAAAAAAAAAAAAAAAAATTTCAAGCCTGGCTGGGATTCGAACCCACAACCTTCGTCTCACGAGAAAAAAAAAAAAAAATGTTCAAGCCTGGCTGGGATTCGAACCCACGACCTTCGTCTCACGAGAAAAAAAATTTTTTTTTCAAGCCTGGCTGGGATTCGAACCCACGACCTCGCGGGTTCGCGTAGCGGGACAAAAAAAAATTATTGGGGGTCGGCCTAAGAATTGCATAGCAATTAATATATATATATATATATATATACGACCGTTAAAATCTAGCTTTGAGTTCTTTGATGTATGAAATGAATTTGTAAGGGGTCCCCGGCCCTTCAAACCCATTTTTACAATTTCAAAGCCATTTAAGTTTATCCATCACTGATAAAGCCCAGGCAAACTCACTTGCGGCTCCGTGCAACTCAAATCTAGGGGTCCCCCACTCTTATTTACTGCCATTGAATAGCCATTCTCGATAGTATCGATTCAGCCTCCCAACACACCGATTTGCTCATTTTGAAATCAACTGACCTGAGCGAAAAAATTGAAAAAGTTCCAGTCAATCCCTTAGTAAAAATGCAGATTAGTTGGACATGTAGATCAGAATGAAGTGTATAGTTTGGTGGTCTGGATGCTCGCATCTCAAAAATACATAACATCAAGTAGTCAATCCCTTAGTAAAAATGCAGATTAGTTGGACATGTAGGTCAGAATGAAGTGTATAGTTTGGTGGTCTGGATGCTCGCAAGCTCGCATCTCAAAAATACATAACATCAAGTAGTCAATCCCTTAGTAAAAATGCAGATTAGTGGACTTGTAGGTCAGAATGAAGTATATAGTTTGGTGGTCTGGATGCTCGCATCTCAAAAATACATAACATCAAGTAGTCAATCCCTTAGTGAAAATGCAGATTAGTTGGACATGCAGGTCAGAATGACGTTTTAGAAGTATATTTCGGGGGTTCTATGAGCAAAAAAAACATGACCATGTAGCAGGATTCGAACCTTCGGCTCACAAGACCGTTATCCTATCCATTAGACTACGCCACAACCGTCGATTCTGGAAACAATCACAGTACTTTACCGCTCCGTAGGAAATGCTTTAACACGTTCCGAGCGGCGCCGATTTTGGTGGAAACTCCTTGTGACGGGACCTGTTTTTTCGAGATGATTGTTGATACCTGCTTATTATGACTCGGTTTCAAATCCCGGTGAGAACAATATACGTTTTCCCGTTTTTTCCCCCTAATGTTTTATTTTTTGTCCCTCCTAGTCGTCCGAATGATGTCCCCATATACCAAACCTAGGATTACTATATATTTCTAAACAGAACCGCAATGTTTGTAGGTAGATGAATCATACAGGAATTTATTATTATTATTATACTATTAGGAAATTATAATTTTCACATAAAACTGAAAACGGTCCCTATGAGTGATTTTTATAAATATATATTTCAAGGAACGATAAAATATAACTAATTTTGATATAAAACATATTGTATAATTAGGTAGGTATGAAACATACAGGTCCATGTTTATAAATTTGAATAAAAAATTGACAATATAGTACTACTAAACTAAGAGAAAGATGTTGTCGGATGATGGAATAGGTATTCACATCTCAGTATCTTCGTCTACAAATACATTCTTGTGCCACTTTTCAAAACATGGTTCGTGGCACAGACCTGGTTGCTCGGGACATGCAGGACAGTACCAGCACGTTTTTTTTTTTACAATAGTAGTCTCTATTTGGCACTGCCTACATCTCATCTGCCTAGTAAATAAAAAAAAAAAAAAAAACAATAAAATTGAACTTTGCACTCGAAAACATCCCTAATGAATGAAAAAGGCGCGAAAATGTTACTGAACGGGGGCCTTGATATCAATGGGGAACGAAACGGAACGCATTCTTTCGGAGGCCTGATCATCTACAATAAGTGTGTTAAACTCCACAGCCAACAGAATGCGTGGTAATCTCGTCAGAAGGTAGAACGTAGGAGCCTATGTGCTCTCTGTAGCTGGATCTATCGATCCACTCCGGGTGAATCGAACGAGGGCGCCTGGATCGATCGATCCATTCCGCTCGGAACGTGTTAAGGGAGGTCTCCAGAGCGCTCTGAAACAACTCCTATCACTGCATCTGAATGCATCGATGTGTTAAGAGGCCGAATCGATACTATCGAGACTATTCGGTGGAGGATCCCTATATGTGAGCTCCACGGAGACGCAAGTGGCAAACTCTAGGTAACTAGCGGCCTCGGATAACTTCTCGTTGGCTGTTTATCAACTCACATATACCTGCAAGATACCGCTATCTGCTAGGTATACTCATCTCTCTCAGTTAGCGATTTATCCTGGAAGTAAGTTGTGTGAAACGTGTAGAAAATGCACCAGGTACTTACGAAGTTCAAGTTTCATGAAGAAAATTGTAGAAAATATGTATTTTAAAAATTTTGGATCCATCGCAATAGCTTTATTTTCCACAAAAATTCAATAATATATAGCACACTATCATACCTACCAACGACATTTCAAATAAGTATCATAAGTAATAATTGCAAACAAACACTTCGGTGCTCCTGAGTTTTTATATAGGTAATAAGGCCAATTCGAAACTTCGATCAGCCTAACAAAATTCATCTGGGCTTCAGAGGGAACTATAATATAATTTTCCATGTTTTAGTTAAACAACAAAGAATTCTTCAGCCTTTCGTTTCTAGGTCGTTCCTCAGTCATAAATTCTTTTCAGTCTGCATGCTAGCCTAGAAACTGAACAGAAAAGATCAAGGAATATGAGATCGTAGGCAAGATTAGCTCAATTTCTAAATTTTCGTAAAACTCCCGTAGTTTGGAAGACAATTTATAGTTCTAGGGGGCTCTTATGCTCTATAACTTCCGTACGCAGGCAAATACGGACTAAAACAGTTATTGTTTGTTACTGATGATGGCCAGATATTTTTGTGAAATAATCAGCAATTGTTTTCTAGGAGACTAGTTCTGGTAGATGCCACTATTAATGCTACTTGAGTCTGGAATAATTACCAATGTGAGGGCGCAACGTTGGTATCTTTTTTTGGTAGTTAGGTCATGGCTGGAGCATGTTCTACTCTAAAAGTAGGTACCTACTATGTCAACTATGAACTAGAACATTGAAAAATGCATGCTCAAAACTATGCCGAAAAATGTACTTAGAGTAAAATCGAATAAGTATTATAAAAATGTTGGGTAGCAGGATGAGTAGTGATGTGATCTGCAGTTTACATAAACAGTACATCAAGGTCCCACAGTATCTGGCGCCTCTAGTCCGCAACTCATCTAGCCAAACCTACTGCCAAGTAGGGGCGTTGCGACATACCTTTCGATACAATATTTGACATCAAATCTGCGTATTGGTATTACTGAACTGTTGGAGCCAATATCGAATCATTTGATCTTTATATTAAAAAATGTCAAATGACTATATTTTATTACCTAACCACCTACGCATTGATATCGTATTAAAAGGAGTAAGAAAAAAACCAATTGTCAAACAAATCAAAAACTGTGTTTAACAAAAAAGGAGTGGGTACCTATTCAATAATTAGGTAGTACCTTCTTAATGACGAAAAACTTTATTTTCACAAATCGTTTTTTAAAACATTCTTATCTATTTACCTTCAATTTAAAACTCAGAAATTCATCATTCATAAATTCTTTTAAAACTTTGAAAATACAGATTATTAAGAAAAAAATTGGATGGCTATAAAAAATTCTTATCTAGGTACTCCAATTTAAAACTCAGAAATTCATAATTTATACATTCTTTTAAAAAATTAGAAAATACTATAAATGTATACAAACATGTACGATTGTATACCGTTCAAACATCGAATATCAATGACAAAATTCTTGATGAAATAATTTTGTTAAAAAAGAATGTATTTCAAAATCGAAATATGCATTACAAACCTCACACCCTAATATCATATTCCCTAGAAACACCAACTTGTCTAACATCTTGCTTTCAGGGGTGAGTTTTGACGAGACGTTCGCGAACAATCAATTTGAGACACGAGATTCTAGACCCTGACCAACTAATCTAAATTCTTACTAAGGGATTGACTACTTAATGTTATGTATTTTTGAGATGCGAGCGTAGCGAGCATCCAGACTACTAATCTAAGCAGAAAACTGATCTGTGTACAATCTCATGGCGACATGAGCGCTGGGAATGCATGCTGTGGGTAATCGAACTAAAGATCAAGTCAGGGTCGTCTGGTGTCGCAACTTGATTGTTCACGAACGTCTCGTTGAGTTTTGTGTTATGGCTGAGATAGAATATCAACAATAAAATTTGCCATGTTCACCTACTCAACGATATTAACTTGTCCTCTTTTAGCAAATAAAGAAAACAGAAAATGAAGGGGAAAATGGTTGAGTATGGCGCGATTCTTCAAGTGACTTGGCTTATACTCATAGATTCATCAGACAAAGTTTGGTTGTGGTGTTTACAGGTTTGTGAGTGTAAACGTATGCAGACTGGCACCCAAATAGAGATTTTAAATTTCCCCGATTTATCCCGGACCGAACTTCAGATCAAAGTGAATCATTATTTTTTTTTTCGTCATTTAAAATTATAACTCGACACCTTTATGTCTAAATGAAAATCGTGTAATTGATAAAATAAATAAATAACAGCCAAAGCCAGCATACTGGTGGTAATAATGAAGGTGGAGTAGTTGGAAAAAAAGTTCCAGCCATGTAGCATGATCGTATGAGCGAATTTTCTTAAATTATCGCATTGCATAATGTTAAATTGTTTTGAAATTTGAGATATATGCGTGAAAATAAATTTTCAACTACCTATTAATTTTATGGCAAAAGACGTATTTCAATATAATAATCTACTATTCAAGAAGAAATTTTGGATTTTTAGCTTTTATACATTTTAGCAAATTTTTGAAGAAAATTAAGCTATTGCTCTCGCCTCAAAATTTGTAGAATGTAAATTTTTGAAAAAAATTTATGCAGAAATCCGTTTCAGGCTATTGTGAATCATATTCTGAAGTTTAACGCATTTTTTTATGTATGTATATATGTATTCCAGACGATAACTGTCCGTAGAATTGTGCTAGAAACTTCAAACAAATTTTAAAATGTTAAGGACACAAAACGAAAGCTCAAGTTCGTTGGCCAGCATGATCGGATTACATCTTCGGGTTGAAATTTTCAAAAATGTAGTCAAAAATTTCAAAATAGCCTGTTTTTTGCGATTTGTTGTGCGAAATAATTTTTTCAGCCTACTAGCATGTAGTACATTCGGAATCAGCGTAAAATTTCCTATAAGAATATGTATCAAGTTTTCAAAAATTTCAAAGTTGAAAAATCAGTCAAACATCGAAATAATGCCGTTCGCTAGATGTAAAAATCGGTAATATTTGCATGAAACATTGTCCAAATTCAGATTGAACTACTCTTATGAAAGTATCCCTGTATAACCAATCCTAGAACCATGCTGTTTAAAACGTAGGTAGTAGGTGCTTGTTAAAAAAAAAAAAAAAAAAAAAAAACACAACTGATGAGTTTACTCTTCAAAAATTCGCTCATGGGGTCATGCTGCATGACTGGACTTTTTTTAAATCGATTTTTAACAGTTATGAGCCATTTTTAGCGATTTTTTTTAAAGCAAATTTTCTGTTTTTTGGAAAGCTTGATTTTTTGGCGCGAAAACGAAATTTTTATCTCAATCCTAAGGAGAGTTTCGTCTGGAATGACACACACACTTATATATTTATATATATATGTACACATATATAAGTGTGTGTGGGTGTGTGAAAAAAAACGTGAAACTCTAGAATTCGTTTCAGAATGTCTCAAAACGAATTTCAACGAAGAAAGTATCGTAAATTTTGATTTTAAATTTTCTTTGAGCCATTATAATAGCTTCATTTTTTACGAAAATTCGCTAAAAGATACACTTTTATGAAAGTTAATGCGTGTGTGGAAGAATATAAATAAATATTTTAAAAAATCGCAGTTAGATATTGACTAACAAGAAAGGAAATGGTTTGAGTACATACCGAAGGTAATCTAAAATTATTCCACTGGCCACTGAGCCTCTTGCATGAACAGATGATGTTACTTAACAAGACTATATTTGCATGGTAATAAAGTGGAAAAAATTTATCCCACCTACAAGTTTTATACGTTTTTCTGATAATGAAATTGTATAGCTCAAACGCTTATTTACAGAAAACTATGATTTTTGAAGTGGGACATTCTGCACACCCGTTCTTCGGCGCATCAAACTGGGCTTTCATGGCAACCAGCACCAAAGCTTCACTTTTCTGGTTCGTTCAGCGATAACTTGGATAGAAGTAAAGATGTTAGGGCAGGAACTCCTCGATCGAGTGTCTCAGCTAGATCTGAGAAATCTGCACTCAGGTCTGCAGTGAGTCCTTTCAAGGCCATAAGTTCATTCACAATCATGTCGTCACCAGATATCTTCTCAATAAGCAGCTTCAGTTTATCTTCCATCACATTGAGCTGAATAACAGAACAGAACGTATAGAAACAAAAAGCAACTTTCAATTACTTCAATTGGTGATAATAATAATTATAATAATAATACCCGTTTATTGCCAAAGTACATCATAGAGGACAATGATAGAGCAACAAGTCAAAAACAAAGCCAGGAA
Source organism: Adelphocoris suturalis (assembly GCA_030762985.1). NCBI lineage: Eukaryota > Metazoa > Arthropoda > Insecta > Hemiptera > Miridae > Adelphocoris > Adelphocoris suturalis. The sequence continues at coordinate 120,917,264 of CM061042.1, forward strand.
CAAGTCAAAAAAGAAATAAAACGTTAACAATCAATTTCAAATGTGCCTGATGTCAAAAAAGTGGCGGACTTCATACAGCTCCTTCTCCATCAAAAACTTCCTCATCGCGTTGCAAAAGCAGGAGGTGGGGGAATCCAAGGAAATAGAGGTAGGGTCATTCCCGCGAGGAATGTGAGCGGATCCGCCAAGGTCAACTGGTTTGGCGGACTGAAAGGGGAGATAGTTCGTGTCGCAGCCGCGTGGAGCGCTGGGCTCGCGTAGCAAGTGCTGGGTTCGATCAGTTTGGTACTGAGCCGTTTTGTAATATTCCGGCCTTAGATTTATATCTGAAAGGGGAATATGTTGAGCTTGGTTGAGGTACTGAAAAGTATCCTTCGCTTTTTGTGCATTTGGAGTGTATTTTACACTCGGATCGGCCGGGTGAGCCTGCGTCGAATATCGTGGGTATTCGGACAGCTTGGTCGAATCGTAATGATCGGCTTCAGAGCGAGTCTGAAAGGTTTCCTCGATCTTTTGTATAGGCGAGGCTTGCTCGAACGTTTCTTGAACGAATACGTCGGGCGAGAAGGCGATCCGGACGTGAGGGTCGCGCCTTGCGCTGTCGCTGGGTTCAGCGGATTCGCCGTGTAGCCGGTAGGGAGCACTACGTGGGCTACTCGGCCCGGCTTCGCCGTCGTCCGCCTCCCCTTGCAAGGGGAAGTAGGACGGCCGACGTTCCATCGAAATGACCGAGTTTTAGCTCGTTTCGATGCCTCTATGTGTGAAAAATAGAGGGTTTGGGAGGTGGACTCGCTTGACAGAGCGTCTTTCCAATGCTCGTATGTCAGGGTCCTACCTCGTAGCCTTGACAAAGGCTTCCTTAGACGGTAAATTAGAGCGGAGGAGCAGAGTAATTTACCGGCGTGCCCACAGCGGTCGGTTACGAGCTTAATGCTACGAAACCCGGGCGACACGGCTCGGAACGTCCCTCGGGCGTACTGTCTAAAGAGAATATCGATAGAAGTACCGGGTGGCGTCCTGACAGATGAACTACGTTGGGCAATGAGCAGGATGAATAATCACTGGACTCGTAGATGCCAATGCGAGATCTGGGTGGAGAGAAGGTAGAGCTTGTAGAAAGCAGTAGGAAGCCGTTCTTGAGATGAACTCGTAAGGCAGAAGGTTCGTCAGCGTAGAGCGTGTAGAATTCTTCGTACTTCAGAGTGTGTCGTCGTCGAGAGCGGAGAGTGGAATGAATTTCGGAGGGCTCCCAGCGGGGTATTTATAGGGAGGTGGCCGCCTCCTGGTTGGTCCGCTTAATTTCATAAATTCGACTGTGCAATCTTATTGGTTCGCACATTGTTTTCTCAGTATCTGTGCGTATGATAGCTGAGTTGGTCTTTCGAGGTGGTTTCCCTGCGTCCGTCGCTGTGACGGGGTCCCCGGGGGTGGCTGAACGACCTTGAGTTTTCCTGTTTGAGGTTTCTCATTCAAGGCGACTTGTTTCGAGATGTTTGTCGCATCTCTCTCGCCCAGTAAATGTTTGGGGAGGTCGCCTTGTGTGTTATTCTTTAATATTTCACTTTTGAGAGAGAATTTAGTATTTTCTCTCTGGTGAAATATTTTGTTTGACGGAGTTGTAACTCGACGTCTTATAAATATTTTTGTGTTGTGCCTACCTCTTTTTGGTAGCCCTGAAAAGGGCTGTTGAAAAGAGGTGGTGGATTTCACCACAAGAGGTAATTCAGCTGAACATGCTGAATGAAGTGGTTAACGGTGGTGATCACAAAGTATTCGGAGCTCTTCTTGAAATATTGAAGGTTGTCTGGTGGCACTCGCAGGAGGGACTTTCCATATCTTGTTGCATGGGTGTGGTTGAACTGGACTAGTTGGAAATTGGATCGATGTTTTTTGTAATAGAGCAGAGCTTCCAGAACGGAAATTGAGGGCAGCATTAGTAGCCCAGCAGACTTGAACTGACCTCTACAAGAAGAGTTAGGAGGCAATCCCAGCAGGATACGAACTGCTCTCTTCTGGAGAGTGAAAACTGCCGCCATATTGTGAGGATTGGCCCACTAGAGGATGTCAAATTTCGCTCTAGCCAGGAAGAGACCATGATAGGCCACCAGCAATACGCCCTTAGATGTCACGGAACGTAGTTTGCAGAGGACAAAGCACACAGAACTTAGTTTGGGTTTAAGGGCAACCAGGTGTTCTGCTTAAGGGTGTAAAATTTTAGTTGGACCACGTCTATACATTGCTCACTGCTCATTTCTCACGTGAGGCGTGAAATAGGCACAAAAAATATCATAACGAGCATCTATCTCTATTTTCATTAACGAAATATGTAGTTTTTGAGTATATATGTAAAATCAATATCCCTAATATTTCGGTTCCCCACTACCGATTGTGGGGACGCCATATATTCAGACAAGTACTAGGTCAAAAAGATACTGGTACTTCAAAATTGAAATTTTTGTTCGTCTTTTGCGTTAAAATGCTTGCTTAAGATTTTGGGTTCTGTGCATATCTGCCTGACATGTTGTTTTTAATCAGTCCCTAGTCACACCCAAAACCCTACCAAGTTTCTGGTCAATTTCAATTAAACGTTCAGGAGATATCTACCTACATACATGTACTCAGGGTCAGCAGTGTGGCAGCTTAACAATAGTAGTGAGTTTTTGGTGATCACTAACGTGCCCTAAACGCGACCCAAACGGGTACATGTCCTTGAAGGAACGTTAGAATGGCTCATTTAACGTCACCCATTTGAGGATCTAAAGGCACTCGTTACATGCATAAACTTCCTATAAATGTAACACTACACACTACTGGTCACCTCAAAATTACAGGGATGCTAGATGAAGTAAGGGCAGGTTTATCAATCACATTTATCCAATGGATAAGGGAGATTTATCTGAGGGATAGCGTTATCCGCCAGATAACACAGTAGGGGGTGTTTATCCATCCCTAGTTAAACCCTATCTCGCGTTTTAATTTATCTGGTCCCTGGACGGCTGGATAACAATTATAACTGGAGGTTAATGAGGTATCTAGAGATTTCTAACCTCAAACAAGTTAATTTATTTACGAAAATCTTATTTGAATCTCAAGCTTGATTCTTTATTTTTGTACCTTCCAATGGATATATTTGGGGATTTGTCTTCAAATAACAGCAACGGGAAAGATTCTATCGTAGCATAATTCGTTGAATGGAAAAGAAGACCGTTTATACCTATTAAGACCCCGTGTAGATCACCTACTAATATGGGACGAGCGCGTATTTTTATTGAGGTTTCGGTTGGACAAAGATACCGTTCTTTACATTCTAACACAGATCGAAGATGAAATTATGTCCACAACTTACTGATCACAACAATTCATTCATAATAATTCAGGTTGGAATTCGTAGATGTTTCTCTCTCTAGAATTGAAGCAAATAGCAATAGCATGTGGTGGTTTCTTATTTGTCGAGCTTGATAACATGATGGGTAATGTTGTGGAAATAGCGTCAGACCCGGTTTTGACATTTTCATGTCTTTCATATGGCACATAACAAAAAAATCGTCACGAAAAAAATTGTCCCAAGTGGCCACAACGATGATTATGACCATCAGAAATGACGTTGACCATTCATAGGTAAACACATGAAAATGTCCCAATGCGTTGCAGACTCGTATGCAAGCGTTTTTAATAGTCGATCCATGAAGAAAATGTAGCTCCTTTTCTACTCTGTGGTAGCTCCATGTGAAAATCGCCCTTATTTTGTCGCCTATGCTATGGACACCAATGAGGATGCTAACGGCGCTATCTTCCAAACAGAATTTATCTGAGGGATAATTGTACCCGCTAGGTAATTCAGCATTGATAAACGACTCACATTCCTAATCTGCAGTATAGCGCTATACTAGTATAGCTATCCTGCAGTTATTGTAGATAATTGATAAACCGGCCCTAAGTAGTACTAGTTTTTTTTCCCAAATGTCCCATTAATTATGTTGATATAGCGGTATATCAACGGTATACACACACAGCTAACTAACCCACACACAACCACCTGACTGGCTTCCCCAAATAGGTAACCACTCTTTAGAGTTGAGGCACTCTGAAACAGGTGATCAAGGTTCCCCTAATAGCCACTAGAGCGGGTCTGTAGGTTGTTTAACACCCCCCAAACTTGGATATTTACGCTCCAATTCACATAGAATCCGAATATGCCATCTGAATTCCGCCTCCGCTGTACAGGCTTAACTAGTGTTTGTGTGAAAAACCGAACTGAATATAGGGTCACTTCACACAAACTGAAAGAACACCATGTGTTAGTAACCAGGAAATGTTGTATGAACAAATATGCGTAATTTCCTGTTCTTGTCAAAAAGTTAAAAGAAATAGAATATAGTTGATATCTAAGTCGGATATAGTTTTTTCTTCCATTGCGTAATAGTAGTGTTAAGTATAAATCCATTTCCAAGAGTTTGACCCTCAGTCCAAATCGTATTTCCTGCTCTTCTTTCAGCGCTCACAATTAGTTTGGGATTCCTTCGCCAGAACCCTCCATCTCCGTTTATGTATTATGAATTCCCTCTCATTTAATATTCCCCATGCGAATGGAACAATCGCGGAATATCACCATGATAGTTTCCTGTGTCAAATATCACCCACGGATCCTCGATCAACGAATTCTGGAGGAAGAAGTGAAACAATGATTCAAGACTTTTCGCCTTCAGAAGGCACCAGGAATTAGCTCCCCCTGGCTGTCCCAAGAGGGGTCGTAAGGCCATTTACCACCCCTCCATTTAGTCTGTTTTCCGCTCATGATACAAACTAATTTCTCTCACTGTAAATAGTTTAATTTGAATAGAAGTTAAAAGTGAAAATTATTTCTGAGTTTATACTTGTAATTAAAATCCCTTCAACTAGCCTTCAACTTGATTGAAAAAAAAAGAAGCTTTTGCACACAGGCTTTCTATTTGGTGGATTAGAGTCTTGTTTTTATTATTATTTCACATATTTCAAGTCAGAAACCTGAGTTTTAATATACTAATTCTATACAATATTGTTCTTAGTTTGCCAGATCTTAAGGTGTTTTCTCGTGAACATTGCGTGAAGTGCTGCCTTCAATAATGTTAATCAGGTAAATTCCTGGTGTTGTTGTACAAAATGTACACGCAGATGACTACAAAGAACAGGTCGTTACCTACTTTAAAATAGGAAAAGTATCGACAACTGCATTCACTCCCAAGTAGGTGAACAGATATCTGGTTGTTGAACAATGTAGGTACCAGCTTTGTTCGCGTAATCAGCAGAATTTGATTCAATAGTAGTTTATGTTTATCAGAGGTTTAACTTTTAGACGATAGTCAGAGGGAGAACGAATACTCTTAAAACTGCGGTCATCTTTGTGTCAGGTTATGATGACTTAGCATAGGAAGGGATTCCAATAAAAGCATTTTTCCCGCCTACGAGTAGGTAGGCCTCTTTCCCATACACGCGTAGTTCTATGAAGACGGGTAGAAAATCAAGGGAAGAACTACAACTCTCTAATATCCAGTGGGGAAAGGGAACCCAAAACACGGGGGGGGGGGGGGTCTCCCAGGACCCGAAACTTATCGCACAAAAACACCATTGAACCACAGCAAATTTTCACAACTGAAACCCCCATGGAAAATCCCGACACTTGCACAGAAAAACCGAGAAGGCACTGTTTAAATATTTGTTGATGAAAATTTTATTAGAAATTTAAAGAGGAAAGCTCAGAACTCCGATTGCGACGCAAGCTGAGAAACAAGTAAGGATGTTGATGGCCGCGGACAGTGGCCGGGCAAAATACGTTGGTACCACCTCCCTGCGCTATTTTGGTTTATTATTTCCAATAATAAGCCTATGTGATCGTGTAGCAAAAAATTTTTATAACCCCCCCTCAAACTTTGTCACTTTACGTTTCAAGGTGCGTAGAATCCAAATTTGAAATGTCCGTCCGCCGTCCGCCGTTCGCCGTTCGCCGTCCGCCGTTCGCCGTCCGCCGTCCGGGCCATAAAAGGCCTAAGAATTGACTTAAAAAACCCGTTCTTTCGCACATAGACTCCATTTGGGGTCTAGTTGGTCCTAACGTTTAATCATCCCGATCGCTTTACTCGCATAGATGCTATGGGCCAAAAACGGGCAAAAAAGTGTGTTTTTTGACGCGCGCACGCCTGGCACGCTTGGCAGGGGGTCACGGTGGGTGGAGAGGGGGGTGAGCGGGGGGATGGAGTGAGAGGAGGCGCCGGCGCCGCGGCTTGTGGTGGGTACGGCGCCGGCGTTCGTTCGAGGCATGAATATGTTTCTTTCAAGGTAATTTTTGTGTGTTAATACCAAAGCTTTTCCTACGCATATTTAATAACATAGCCTCTCGACTTTTCGTACGTACTTAGATAATGATATTATTAAGGCAATAACTATTTGAATAGATAGGAGCTCAAATCGAGAAATGTAAACATGCGTATATAATTATAGAAGTATCGGTTGTGGCAACTCGAAGTAGGACACGCCGAGGAGTCTGGACGGGCCTTATGACGTACGCTAGCCAACTAAAACTACTATCATACTCAATTGAAAAAATAATAAACCTTTGTGAAATAATTTGCAGCGTTTTTTTGAATTCCTTTGAAACCAGCTCTGTCCAACCACATTGGGGCCACTACATTAAAACGCCCTCTAGTGCCCCTAGATATAATTCTCAATTATTTCACACTCTTCTCACTATTATATTCTACGAAGAGGATTCTAGGTTGTTTGACAATAGAAGAATGACGTGCTCCAAGATTAATAACTAAGTAATTTAACCACAGGTACCGAACTACGGAACTACATATATACAAGAAAACGAATTAGAGTTTCTGGAAAGGACAATTTCTAATCCATTTTACCAGGTTTCTATTTAGAACATATGAATAGATGGGGAGTTCTAGTTAGGTAGCCCAGCCGAGCGCACGTGTTTTTTGTGAACTCCGTATTAAGTATTGATTTAGCAGGGTGATATTGTGAATTTCGTTTCAGTTTTTGTTTGTTGAGGTTGCTCCTTGATTAACTCTCAGGCAACAGCAATTTTCATAAATTTTTAAAGGGTTGATTTCTGGAAAAGGTAATTTTTGCGAGTTAGGTAGGTGATTTGTTGTTTACCGAAGGGAAAGGACTATCCACTCGACAAAATACCATATTCCTGAGTCAGAAGCACTCGAAGAGCCGACCGGTGTCGCGTAGAATAACTGCAACAACGAGAATGTCGACCTTTGGGATTCATCAGGTAATTCAATGCCTTGACGTAATCACAACCAAACTTCAACACTGCGAATGCATTTTGAAGGAACATACAAATGTTTTGAATCCACAGGTGCAAGCTCTGTCGCAAGAAATTGCTAACAGCCAAGAAACTATCTTGCTTTTACAAAAAATTATTAAGAGAATGGACAGTATAGAAGAAAATCTAGCATTATCTGAAAAAAATAATACAAAACAACCGGCACACGGACAACAGAAACGATCTTATTCTTCATAACGTTCTAGAAGGGTAAGAAACATAAATATTCTCAAGAGGAAGGTGAAGGAAATTTTTAGAACGTAATTAAATTGCGTTCTTGAGGATTATGAAGTTATAGGTGTAAGACGCTTAGGTACCATCCAACCTTCTAGAAGTAGACCAGTTCACATTCATTTTGCTAATAAGTACGCCAAAACATTTACAAGTACCTACAAGGGATCCCAATTGAATACATCCGAGTCTACAACAGACGAACACGGGAATTCAGGAAGCATCTGTTGCCCAAGTTGTTTCAAGCAAGAAAAGATGGGAAGTATGCCGTCTTGATCGGATATGAACTACTGGTTGATAGAAAAAAACTTATCATTCACTATGGACGAATTACGTTGGAGGATTCTACATCTACTGGGCCAGAAGTGGAGATTAATCTGAATACCCCTCCTCCGTCCATTCCCAACATTTCCAGAAAACAGGCCAAGAAGAAGATGAAAATCTACAAGAGACAGAACGAACATCAACACCTCTTGGGAAATTTTGTCAATGACTCAGGATTATTATTGAAATTTGGCAGTGGAGTGTAGGCATTATTGATTGTGATCTATGTTAACTATGCAGTGCTCATTTATTGTACGTAAATTATGTAGACCTATATAAGCAATTATTTGATACATCATACGTAAAAGTCTAACATTGTTTGTTGAAGCAGAAATGAAGGCAAGATATCATGTGCTATTTTTAATATGTATTTAAGGAACTCCTTGTAATACCTACGGGTTATACAATAAAATTGAATTGAACGTATGAATAGATGATATGATTATGAACAAAGCTTGCAAATTAAATGTTACTTACAGCAATGAGATGATTTTTTGCATTCTCATATTGTCTATCGAGATTCGCCTCATACGCTTCATCACACTCATCCACTTGAATTTCGTCCTCAGGAAGAAGAAATGCAGGCTCAATTGAGAAGTATTCTTCCACTATTCTCTGAAACATCACACGATATGGGTGGCCTACAAAATGAAACTGAGAAGAAATGATAAATCATAAATGATAGGTAGGTTTGGATAGGCAGGTACTACAAACATAATAATATTGATGGTAGTAACCATAGGAGAATGTATGAACGGTCTCCTGTGATGCCTGATCCAGTGAAAAATTGTTCAATGGTCCCATGCCATTCTCTTGAATCATGGGGCAAATTGTATGAACGGTCCCATGCTATTTTCCAAGATATTGGTGCAAATCGTTTGAATGTCAACGGTCCCATGTCATTCTCCCGCTTCTTGACCCGTATCGTACCAACAGACCCATGCTAATCTCCCAGATCATGGCACAAATTGTAAGAACAGCCCCATATCATTCACCCGCTTCTTGGCCCAAATTGTAAGAACAGACCAACGTCATTCTCCCAGATCACAGTACCAATTGTATGAAATTCTCTCAGATCATGGCGCAAAATGCATGAATGGTCCCAAGTCATTCTCCCGATTTTTGGCCCGAACGGGGCTCCGAACTAACAGGCTCCACCGCTAGAAGCGCTGGGGGGCAGTGCCCTAAAGAAAATTGTGGTTGACATGATTTTCCCCTTGTCGGCCCATTTCGCTCTTCAATTCTTCCCCACACTACCAACCTCATCAATCCTTTCCATATACAAAAGTTCATTATTGAAAATAATAAACAAAAAATGAAAATTATATTATTAATAAATTAATAATTATAATAAAGAAACACATTCAAACAATAAAAAAGTTCTAGTCATGATCGTACGAGCAAATTTTCGTAAATTATCGTATTGTATAATGTTAAATTGTTTTGAAATTTGATTGCAAGGAAATTTTTAACTATTTATTTCTTGGCAAAATTGTATTATAAATAATAATTTCCTATTCAAATAGTGGTTTTGAATTTTTAGCTTTTTATTTAGCAAATTTCAATGAATTTTGAGTAAATTTTTCAGCATAATTTTGTACATAAATCTTTGATTGTTCTATTTTATAGTTAGTTAACTTTATTTGATCAATATTCTCCAAAAAACTCGGCGCTCCGCGCCTCGCCAGGGGGCAAGCCCCCTGGACCCCCGGTTACCTCTATTTACATATTTCGGACGAAATTATTGAAACACAGAATGTGTTTGCGTTGTCGCGCAACCAAGTGACAACCAAACAAGCGTCATTGTTTACTATTCATTTATAACATCAATTTATATAGTTATAGTATGAAACTACGAAAATTGCGTTGTCGCGCAACCAAGTGACAACCAAACAAGCCTCATTGTTTACTATTCCTTTATAACATCAATTTATATAGTTATAGTATGAAACTACGAAAAAAATACGAAATAAATTCGTGATAAATCAAGAGCTTTCCAACGAATGGTGAACGATTTCTGTGCGATTAAAATGGCGGAAATTCCATTTCCCTACCAACGGCTCGGTTGTACGTGAAAATCATCCGTCACACATTTCGTTCCCATCCCGCGTTCCATTTTCGGCTAGTTAGTCCATGGCTAAAACACATTCTGTGTTAATATAGATTCAACAATTTTTAGCAGTTTTTAGCCATTTTAATGAGTTTTTTAATACATTTTTTGAAATTTGGCCAATTTAATGTGCCAAAAAGTGCTGGCCAACAAACCTTTTGTTTGGAAAGCTTGATTTTTTGGCGCAAGAACGGAATTTTTATCTCAGTCCTAAGGAGTTATTATCTGGAATGACACACACACACACACACACACACACACACACACACACACACACACACACACACACACACACACATATATATATATATATATATATATATATATATATATATATATATATATATCTGAAAAAGCGTTAAAGGAGGATTCGGTTCAGAATGCCTCAAAACGGATTTCAATGAAGAAAAATTGCAATAACTTCATTTTTAACCAAAATTCCCTAAAACGGAAAAATGAACAAAAAACGGTAGGTAAGTTACTGCATATGAACAACCACACTGACATCCACAGAGGTCCTCGACTACGAAATTGGAGACATCAAACCACACAGTAACCAAACCAAATCTATTATAAGGCATGTGCGTTATTAAGCATTTATTAAATATTAGTTCATCGCGATGTTAATGTACTGCGTGTTTGGGGGTAGTAATCCTGGTAACATGGGTTTTCCAAGGGATGAAACTTCAAAAAATAGTGAATTGTTGCAATCCACCAGGAAAAGAATTCTGCGATTCAAAATTCGCCTTAACAATTTCATGCAGAAAATGCTTACTACACAGTAAGTAGTACCTACAGGGACTTATTACACTAGCGCTTTAGTAGGTAGGCCTACCTACTTAGACGCAAGTGTGTCCAGGTTTAATAGGGTTGCCAGTCATAGGTACTATAATTTATAGTATAATATTATCTTTTTGGGAGGTTACTATATACCTACCATATAAAAAAAATATAGTATATATTTTTGAGCTTTTGAAAAATCTAACTTCATTATTATATTGGTGTTTTTATAGTAGAAGTTCTCACAGCACCACCCTTTTTCTTCAGCTCTTTTTATAGCTGCTTAATAGTTCATAAAACCATTTACCAAATATAAAATTAGATAAAATCAAAACAACACTTCAAAAACCTATTCACAAAATTCATCTCTGCCGCGAACTGGGGTTACGGTTTTGTTTCTTCTACTTCCAGTCTTGATATGGAACATCCACATGCCACTTCTGCGGTCATAGGCAACAAAAGACGAGATATGATCCGAGATAGGAAATATGAGACGAGGGTATGACCCATGCTATTTTCCCAGATTTTGGCAAAACTTTTCTGAACAGTCCCATGCCATTTTCCTGGATCTTGATCATGGTGGAAATAGTATGAATAGTCCCATATCATTCTCCCGCTTCTTGGCGCAAATTGTAAAAATTTCCCATGCCATTATCTCAGAACAGGGCACGAATTGTGTGAACAGTCCCAGATCGTGGTACAAATTGTATTAACGGTTCAATGCCATTCTCTCAGATTATGGCACAAGATGCATGAACGATCCCATGTCATTCCCCCCGTTCCATGGCCCGAATTGTACAAACAGACACACGCTATTCTCCCAGATCATGGCACAAATTGTATGAGTGGTCTCATGCCATTCTATCGGATCAAGGCATAAATTGTATATCTGGTCCCATGCCATTCTCCCAGATCATAGAGCAAATTGTATGAACGGTCCCAAGTCATTCTCCCACTACTTGGTGCACTCATGGTATGAATGTCCCATGCTATTTTCCCAGATTTTGGCAAAACTTTTCTGAATAGTCCCATGCCATTCTCCTGGAATTGTGTGAACAGTCCCATACCATTCTCCCACTTCTTGGCGCAAATTGTAAAAATTTCTCATGCCATTCTCCCAGATCATGGCACAAATTGTATGAACGGTCTCATACCATTCTCCCAGATCATAGAGCAAATTGATTGAACAGTTCCTACATTAATTTTTTTCCTTTACTTTTGTACATTTACCACCCATTAACCAGAAAATTCAAAATTAGAAGGAAAGAGAAGGATAATTGGTACGGGATAAGGAAATCTGTACTGACTGAAATCAAAGATGTAAACCTTACTAAAATAATATCATAGATATATAAGAACGCACGTGATACGAGCAAATTGACTAACTTCAAGGTCCGGAGTGTGTTTTTGGATTGAGTTGTTGTAAGCATTCAATAACGCTGTTTTGAAATCTTCGATCAATACTTCGTTGTATTTCACCGCCAACTTCTTGGACATGTTGTTCAGAACTAATTCCAAAGTTTCTTGGAAAGTTTCCACCACTGAAATTGATTAGGTGTCAAATCAAAATCCAAGCGATCGAAACAATAAATGTATAATAATGGATTACTATACAAAATAACGTGTAACTTAATGCTACAGTAAAATAAAATAGTATTGTATAATATCATTGTACCTCAACTAATTTACTAATAAGAATAACTGATAGTAGGACTGCACGTAAGGGTGGATCCAGAGAGAGGTCTGAGGAATATCATTATTCAAAAGAAGCATTTGCTCCATTAATTGGTTTACATATAACTTGAAATTTCACAGATTAAATCCTATTGGAGAAAAGAGGAAAACCAATTAAATTTGATCGCATAAACGGAATACTTTGGTACTACTCACAATAAATTACTGTGTTAAAGCCTAATTACTTCTAAACACGCATTCGATTGCATTTCGGGTTAAAATAAAAACATAAATAGTCAATATTCGAACGAAAAAGTACAGAAAATACTATATGTAATTGAATAATTTAAAAATGTTTAGTTTATGTCCCTGGAAGCCCAAGACAAAACTAAATAAGTACCTATATACAGTTAAGGGTTATATTATAACAGGTATCATTGGTTTAAAAATTTTAGTGTGTAACAGATAAGGTGTGCACCAGTTCACAGACGGATTTTACAACCACTTTCCAATAAAGTGTCTCTGATTATTTCCAAGTGCCTCTCGGTAATTTTCTCAAAACTATCTATTTTTTAACGATTCAAATCACATTTTTCTGTTATAAAAAAAATAACAAAATATCCTAAATCAATTCTTTTAGTAAAATACAGAGTTGGATAAATAGATCAGAATTACGTTTAAAAATTTTGTTTTGGGGGTGGAAATTAAAAAGAAAAAAAAAATTGATACCGAGTTGGATTCGACAGCCAAACTATACAGATCATTCTGATCTATTACGGAGGCCAGGAAGCTTTGCATAACATCAGGGGGTATTCATGGTCCACTTCGGACATCGAATTCATCAAAAAGTGAAGGTATCACGAGTTGTGATGACACACGAGTAGTGTAGGTCATAACGATACGCATAACGTTTTTCGGTAGTTAGGTCATGCCTAAGCATGTTCATGCTAAAATCGATTTAAACCATAAAACTTGTTTGTATTGTGAGCATTTATAATTCGTTTAGTCAACACCTAATAGGTAGCAAAATCTTACCAGATTTCACAACTGTTTTCTGGGTCAACCCATAGAGCTGCATTTCATATTCGTCTCTGTTCCTTTTAGAGGCCATCTTCATAGGATCCTACAAAACACAGAATTTAAATAGGTACTTGCACACTTGATCATGTGTTCATATACTTACTAGGGATATTTGAAGTATATGTTTGGGTGTATAGGGGAATAGTCGAGCTCTGCTAGTATAATTACTAACTCAATTTACCTATAGGGAAAGGTTAAGTACAATTATAGTAGGTCAAGGAGAAGACTATTTACCTATGCAACAGACATGTTTACACTTAGCACGCAGTAATTTTTAAAGAAAATATTTGAAGAAAAAAAAAAAAAAAAAAAACCCACGAAAGCGCGGATTTTGAAATAAAAATGGAAGTTTCGCTCTCCTAAGTTGGCCATCCTGCATCCTCCCTGTGCCCGCCATGTTGGGAGCTTGTTCCTCACTCTAGCTGAACGCTGCAGGTTAATGACTGGGAGGCAGAAAAAAGGCACCAGCGGGTGGGAACTAATTGTCTTCTTCTCGACCTAATTTAATTGTACTCAACTTTTCCCTAAAGGTAAGTTGAGGTAGTAATTATAGTACAGTCTTCGTAGAAGAGACAGCATATCCACCTGTGCTATTAGTGAGTGCATCTGCTGCCCCTCCCCCCCTGCCAGACATAGAACTCAACGCAAGAATAAGTTACTCAGGGAGAGTGATGAGTCACAGTAAAGAAATGTGAGATGCGAGTAAAAATGAGACATCTGTACATGCAAAAAATCATGAAAATTCAGCCATAATGCTGAATGCATCATGTGGGCCATAAAGTGGACTCAAATACATGTACACATGTAAATACAAATAAATGGTACATATAAAATATAAAATGTAATAAATGGTAGTAGCATGACAAGGAACCCAATATGGGCCCAGAATATGTGCGGCTCGGGGAGCATGAAACTGATTCCGAAGTGGCTTAATATAAGATGGAGTCACTATCTACAGAATACATTGGGCATTGATGCCAATAGGGCCATGTGGAGTCACAATTAGGACCCGAAGACATATGGAAGGTGATAAAATAAATTGGATGATACCATAGGGCTGCCCAATACGATGACTCCTTGGAAGATTTTGGGCCTTCCTGCAGGATAGCAGAGGCGAATTGTACCTTGAATGAGAGGGGTCTATTCTAAACAGTTGCAAACATCGAGGAACTTGGTGTCCATCCTGCCGATCGGAAGATGGCTTGTAAAGTGACTCCTTTCCGTGCTGCCACCGATACTGCCACATGGCGAGTAGAATAGGTAGAGAATTTATTTATGGAAGAGGTGTATTGTCCCCCAAATGAGAGAAGTCTGTTGTAGACCTTTCCAAACAACGAGGAGCTTGGTGTCCATCCTGCCGATCGAAAGATGTTTTTAAGGCAACCCCTTTCCATGCTGCCACTGATACTGTTGCATGACAAATAGGAAAGGCGGAACATTTATTAATGGAGGAGGCGTATTGTCCCTTGAATGAGAGGGATCTATTGCAGACATTTGCAGATATAGAGGATCTTGGTGCCCACCCTGCCAATCGAAAGATGGCTTGTAAGGTGACTTCTTTCCGAGCTGCCACGGATACTGCCACATAGCGAGCAGAATAGACAGAGAATTTATTTACATCGACTCCTGTTGCTTTAGGGGTCGAACCCCCACACCCCCTCCCCCAACAACTCAGCGAGGCTCATGGAAGGTAGGGTGGGTGGTCAGTAGGAAATTATCATCGCGTTGAGCCTGTGATGTAGCATCCAGATATTGCCATAGGGCTGACGGGACGCAGAGCTTCGATTCCGTTTGTAAGAAGGGAAAAAGAGTTGGAGCCTTTGCCACAGGGCAAGGCGTTTTTAATAAGGAGATACAAAGATGCTAACTCCGGATATATCAAATTTAATATCAGATCTTTGTATTGCCAAAATTGTCTATGGAGGACAATGGTCTATGGCCCAAAGGAGCAAGGTGGCCAAATCCGCAGTTAGAAATGGCAATTAGCTATTGGAGGAAACAGTAAAATATTGCAATAAGGTGTTGGAGCCCCAGGCGTTGCTGTACTTTGCTGCTGGGGGTTGTAGACGCTAGACTGATTTCAGATAACTTTTTATAGGGGATCAGCCCCAATGTCTGATTTTTAGATGAGGGGTTTTATTTATTTACTTATTTATTCATTTGTAATTGTAATGTTCTTGGGATCATGACGCAAGTGGGATCCCAACCCTGGGCAATGCAAAATTGGATCCACAGGGTGTAAGAAGACTTATATTGTCTCAAGGTAGAGGGACCTAAAGAGCTCCATAATGTGTTGGCTACGTCTAGGGAAATTTCTCTTCTTGTCCATGCATCCCTGATAATATTGCCACCAACAGTGGTAGGTGCTGGAATACCACAGAGTGACATCAATAACCGAGTACCATGGTTGGGGTGGCCAAATGGGGGCGACCACAATACCCCTAGCATCTTTATTTTCGTGAGTAGTCTCGGAACCAAGACAAGAGGTGGACATGCGTAGAAGGATTTGCCCTGCCAAGGGTAGGTAAACGCATCCCCCCCCCCCCCCCCCACCCCCCGAGCCAGTTTCCAGCCAAAACGAGAAAAAATATCTATAACATTTACGAAGAGATACTGAGGTAAGGAGATCGATGAACGGGGTTCCTAACATGTTCATGTAATGGTATACTTTCTTACTGAATTCCCATTCCAATGAACACGGATCCAATCTGGATAACTCGACCGCCACTCTATTACCTATCCTCTGTCGCCAAATAACTGGCGTGACAAGGTCCGATGTTCACAAAATTCCTATATTTGTCTACTTAACTCGACGGTAGCCGTACACCGGCCCGTGGTTCCCTCCTCCGCCGCGCAGCGGCACTAGTCTCCCCTTTTATCAGACTGGGCTTGTATGATCGCTCCGACCAGTAAATCTACGGATTTATCCGTATGCCAAGAAAAAATAGATTTATTGGTGAGGAGATTGTGTACCAGTCAATCCCTTAGTAAAAATGCAGATTAGTTGGGCATGTAGATCAGAATGATGAGTATAGTTTGGTGGTCTGGATGCTCGCATCTCAAAAAGACATAACATCAAGTAGTCAATCCCTTAGTGAAAATTCAAATTAGTTGGACATGCAGGTCAGAATGACGTTTTAAAAGTATATTTCGGGACTTGTACGAGCAAAAACAATTTGACAATTCAACAGGATTTGATCTCACTACCTTCGTCTCACGAGACCGTTATCCTAACCTATGAGCTACAACTCATCTATCGTTTAAGGAGACAATCACAGTAGATACTTCACCATTCAGTAGGAGGGAGATAAAAGGGGAGACTAGCGCCGCTGCGCGGCGGAGGAGGGAACCACGGGCCGGTGTACGGCTACCGTCGAGTTCTAGTTACAACTATATTATACACTATTGTTTTTGCTAACAGCTGAATGGAAGGAGTTGGGTTTCAATGTTTTCTCCACTAAGAAAATGAACCGTGAAATTTGTTTACAATAACTCCCACTGTGATTGTGAGAGAGACTAATTCAAACCAGGGTGATTTGTAACCAGCTGTTCACAGCCCCGTTACCTTAGAATTCTCTCCCTACTCCGTGATTGAATAGTGCTAATAGAGAGGGTGAACCCCATCCCTCGGGTTGAGGTCAGGGACCGTTTTTACCTAACGAAACAGTTATTAGGCACATACCTATCTAAACTTACGAAGGATCTGAATCCTTGTTCATCAAAGTCCCGCATTTGGGTTTGGTTTGAGCATCACATCGAGGTATAGACTAAGGTTCTGGTATCTGATTGCACTGTCAAGGAAGTATCAAAATTAAGAAGGTCCTGATCTGTATGTAAATTATACAGTGCGGGTGCGAGGGTTATGTACGAGCTGCGTACCTACCTGCTAGTAAGCACCTCATACACATGATGCTTGTCAATGAAAAAATAACTAATTCGAAACGAAACAGCTACTACTAGACTGTGACTGGAAAAGAGTGATTCGGGATTGTTATTACTTACCTGACGAAAAGCCCCAGGCTCTTCTTTCACATTTGGCGCTACTGCTACAGTACCCACTCCTCTATTCGGCTATCTAATCACTCCTATGGGAGTGAGTAGCAGGTATTCTTAGGTAGACTGTGATTTGGAATCTTCTTGACATCAGAAATCAAGAAACTTTTGAAAAATCAGGAAAAAATCAAGAGTCCTTGTAGGAGAGTGCGGTTGTTGTTGAACTTCTTAGGACAATATATTTCCACTCAAACAACTAAAATGAATGTGAATGCGTGGGTAACGCTCAATTTGAACGTCAACCCAGTGAAAGAACAAAAAAAAACCTGTACGTAGGTAGATACGGCGGTAAATACATAAGTCTGTGGTTAATTATTAAAAACTGTAATTTGATTATAAACACTGAAAATGGGAATTTTGTTTCACATCACAACATAGGTAAATACCTACTTTATTCCGTGGTACTAAAGTTCTACAGCAAAACTTACCATTCTGAGACTAATTGCTTGTAAAAACTAGCTCTGGAAAAACACACTGCAAGATATGGGACGATAAAATCCAATCACGAAACTACGCACTTGAAGTAAAACTTCAACTTCAACCAATTTGTTTTGGATCCAAGAAGGGACTGTTTTTCGCGCTTTGGCTCAGGCGGCCATATTTATTATGTGTTTGTTGTTGTTGAGTTTGGTTGCTTCTCGTACTCATGAAGTAGACATACAAACACTCATGGAAGAAGAGTGTACGTATGTATTTTCTTTATGCTGTCATGAAATTATACTCAAATAATTATTACAATGGGCAATCAAAGTAAAGAATTAAATCTTCTCATAAATGTAAATCCACGCTCAAAGCCACTACTTTACGATACTGCCAAGACAACACTGGATTGTTTTGTTGGCAGACATGTAAACTGTCTTACAGAGCGATCTGTGGGACGTTTTTTGAAGCACCAGTCCTTCTTCAGTTCGTCATCCTTTTTCTTCCATTAGTTTCGTAGTCGCTTAGTTGCCTGGTTGTTCCGAATCCCCTGTGCTTTTTATTTCCCTTCTCCGCTCGGTTGTGTTTGATTTTTCGATACTTTTTAGTTTGCTCCACAATCTCACCTGATCGCTAAGTAAGTATTTTATGCTACTTGGTACCTATTGCATTATAATGTTGTTGGACTCTTGAACATAGAGGTCTTTTGTTGTCTTGGTTGGTTGGGGTCCCCCTTCTATAAAGGTGGGAGGTCGAGTACGTAATCAGCACTCCTCTCCCGAACTTTCCGTTTTAGAAAGTCTTGAGTTTTCTGGTCGACGTGGCTCCCGTCTGGTTTCGCAGTTCCTATAGTCCATACTTAAATCAAAATCTAGTTTGTATTTCAATTGTTGCCCCAAAATAACGAATTTACTCCACGACTGATTCGTTCAAGGACTGAGACATCTGCGAGGTAAGTGAGGATCGTTCCCATCTTCGTTCATTAGTTCATTTTTCTCGGAAGTGCTTACATAGTACTCGTTTATAACTTCTTATTTATTTAAATGGATATCACGACCATAATTTACGTACCTTGATCAATTTTTAAGTGCAGCCTGGATCTGTAGGATCGTAGCCACCCCAATCACCTTGCTAACTATCCATCACACAAAAATAGCCTCATAGGTTATCTGCCCATATTACTGGTTTGCAGAAATTTACTTTTCCGTTGTTTTCTTCGAATTTTTTAATTGTTTACGTCTTCACCCTGGACATTTCAAACACTGGTATCTTGCAGTAATTCTTGAATTAATTAGTTAGGTATATACTGTAGATATATGCTCCCGATTGAGTAGGTATACTCAAATTACCTACATACTCCCTACGAATAAACATACAACCCACCTAAATGCGCGTGATTTTCATGTAAGGGTTTTGTGAATTATCAGGATAATTCAAACAGTTTGACACTTGAATATATAGTTACGGCTCTATGACTCTTTAGATGTGTCACTTTTTACCATATTGTTTGATGTTGATAGACTTGTAGAGATGTTTATATTATTCTGGATTAAGCTAGAGCTCAGCAGTTTGGAACTTCAATTATGTGTACCTATTGAGTGTTGATATTCGAAAAACAGAAAGTACAGTTTGCAATCGTTAAGATTTGCATCGGTAAAAATTTCTATCTAGTTATAAAATCTACATAGATATTTATCCCCAAGATTTTAACCTAAATAACTCGGTATTCCAACATAATTATTACTTTTTATTTCTCTTGTGTTGAAACGGATTTTGCCCAATTTACTGGTCAATTTTCGTTTTCATTGTTGATGTGGGGTGGGTTTATGTAGCTACCTATATATAAGCATACCCACTTTCATGTTTTCACAGTCAACTGTAAGCAATTTTAAAATGGATTGAACTGACTGCAGTTTTGTGAGAACTAGGTAACTTAAATCGTGGTAGTCGGATATTTGTCTAGGCAGAATATAGTAGGTAGCTGTACCTACAAACTGTAGAAATGAGGTTGATTTGAGAGTTTATTACTGTGGTCTGAGATAAATATCAATCAATAAAAAAAGAAAGAAGATTAGTACCTAGTTATTGAACTGTCCCGTGCACGAAATGAATTATTGTGTCTTAGAGAAAACTACTACAATTATTTTATTCTGCAGTCGACGTTGATCGGAGATTCTGCTTGTTGTAGATCTCAAAAGTTTCCCAGGATATCAATCATCGTATCTCTCACACCGTAGAACTAGTATAATTCTAGTCAAACGCTCTCTCTTGGGAATTAAACACGGCGTCCCCCAGGGAACGATTTTGGGCCCCCTATTCTTCCTTATTTATATTAACAGCCTCTGTGCTCTGGAAATTGATGGAGAAATTATATCGTATGCAGATGATACATGTGTTGTAGTTTCTTCAAAAACGTGGGAAGAAAGCGAAGTTACTTGCTTGAAAAAGCTATGCTGTCAGTTCAGCATCACTTGGATTTAAATAAAACCCAATTTGGTTGTTCCGCTCCTACTGAAAAGACTTTGCCGCAGACATGTTTCGCTTTGACGCGTCCCGTGCTTCATCATCATCCAAGTACTTGGGTGTTATCATAGATGAGCGGCTCAAATCGATTAAGCACATTCAAAATCTATCTAAAAAAATCCGAAACACGGCATATATATTTTACAGAACAAACAAAATCTTCAGTTCTAAATTAATTCTCACCCAAGCCTTCACTTCATGGGGTTCAGCCCTACAGACTCATAAAATGCCAATCACAACGGCGCAGAAACTTATTTTTAAAATCTCTGAATTAAATAGCAACCTCAATTTAATTCCTAAAGTTGATCAAATTTTTTTCACCAACTAAACCAAATATTCTTTCGATAGAAATAAAATCGAAACTCGCCGTCTCAATTGTTATATTGTCCCCTACAGGCGTACACAAATTGGTCAAAACCATATTTCTTACGTGGGTCCACGACTTTTGAACAAATTGCCGAAAAATATTCTTGGAGATTCCTCAAGAAAAAAGCCAAGTAATTTCTTTTGAAAAAATGGGTTTTTGAAAACCTTTGATCTCAAGTAGGTACGTCTACTGTATTTTTGATAAATTAATAAGTTTCCATAACTATATCTATAGGTATGTAAATAAATATGTACCAACTTTTCCTTTCGCAATATTACAATTTATCATTTTTAAAAATTTTTAATTGGTAAAATTATTCAATATTTAATGTATTTAATAATGAAAAAGAAGTGTATTAAAATTATTTTCCCTAATTATTTTTTTTTCTTGAATTTCGCAATTGTTTTCTTTTCAAAATTGTGAACGCACAGAAATCCTTTCTTTATTCTTGGAAATACCCACACACAGGCCTTGCCTTGTGGGATTTACAGACCTGTATTCTTTAGTTGTATGTATGAAACAAGTTACTTACTGTAAATACTTGAAATATTTTTTGAATTGAATTGAAATAGTTAGGTTACTGGATGTGTAGCTGACTTCGGTAGAGGAATATTTTAGGTGATAGCATCTGGTGAAAAGTAGAGGGGAGGGGGTTTCTAAGCCGATATTTGTGTAGTTTGTGCCCTATTCAAACCACCATGGATTCGATTTCATTGCGATCGAATCGACAATACCCCAGCAGAAAATATTAAATCTTACAAATTCTGATATCGCTCAATATTGTGAAGATTTTATTAATAGTAGGACCGTTGATCTGTTCACTCATAATGTCGAAAAAATTGTCAGCACATGTGCTCTGAACTTAGTATAGATCGTTGCACATCGTTGAGATTGTTGCACATCTCACTCAGTATAGTCTCACTATTAATGTTGCTCACTATTTCGCTTGGAGGTCTTGTGGTATGGAAAAACCAACCATAAATCCACTTGGATATTAAATTATTCAGGATATCCGAACCACCATCCGATATGTTATGGATTATGAATGGGAAACTGAATTATGAAATTATGATGTGTATATACGTAATTTATATGGAGATTCCGTAACGGATTTGTATTTGGTTATTCTTTGCCCAAAACAGGATGATTCCTCTCGTTCCATACAGAAATAAATTACCCAAGTGACATTACTTAGTAAATTAGGGTCGCCGACGATTCATTGTTTCATAGATTTTCAATGTGGAGTTGTGTAAACTCTACGAAAATACTAAAGAGAGAAACACGTAGACGTAAATAGGCAATAGCTGTATTGCTTACAGGGACGTCCCTACGACCAGTTTGTATATGATTTTGGTGAGAAAAGTCAATAGATGGTGATGTTACTGGATATTATAACCTATCATGAATATGTTAGAAGCAAAGGCTGCTTTTACGAATTGGTTGAAAAATATCTCAAAATCCCCCCTCACCAGTTATGAAATTTCAGTCTACTGAGATTGGTTCGACCGAGAGGCCAAATTATACTCCAAACAAATAGAGAAGCATGATGCTCTGTTGAGAATATCGTAAATAGTAGATTTCATTTCCCTCTCCATCACTCCTCTTTACTCAAATCCTTCATACAAATAAAAACCTCGATTTATGGGGCATCTGAACCGTAAAATGAAAAAAAAAGAAAATAAAATTGGATGAGATAAACGAAAATATTATGATTTATCGGAAATACCCCTTCCATTTAACCCCACCCATAGTACATTTGAAACTACCTTGTTCGTTGCGTAACTTGAACTGAAATCTAGATTTAAAATTTAAAAAAAAATCTGAATTCGGATGAGAAGCGTAAAAACACCACGATTAATTACTATTACAGACCTTCTCCATCTACCCCCTTCCATAATGAAATTTGAAACTCCTGTTGTATGTTACAAAACTAGATCAAATTCTTAATTGAACTAAAAATTAATAAATAAACAAAAAATACTAAATAATAAAAGAATCACGAAAATCAGATGATAATATAGTAATGTCAGTACTCAATCATTACTTTCAGTAATATCAATACTGAGTAATCATGACGGTTTATCAGTATTGCCCCTTCCAGAATGAAAGATTAAATTTCTGACATACCTATATGTTCCAAAGCTAGGTCGAATTCCTTATCTCTCTCTCTATCTTTAATTATAAATTATTGAACAAAAAAACGAATCACGAGAAACGGCCGATCGGGCAGCGCTTGAATGAATCGGTAACTACAAATCAACTGCAAATCCGGGAACCCCCAAGGTTCGTTGCACAACTAGACTAAAATAAAGATCGAATAAAATGAGAGCCACGGAAATTGGTTGAAAATTGTAGCCCGGGCAAATTTGAACAAAAATTGTCTAAGGAAAACGCGCTTTTCAGCCCCCATTTTTCTCTGTTTTGTAATGAAATTCAAAATTTCTCAGTTTTGTTGCATAAAGTCTACAATTGAGATGGGACAAAGAAATAACCCTCCAGCCAGGTGGGCAGCGTCGACAAAATTTGTTCACACTCACACAGACCTGTTTTTTTTTTTTTTTTTTTTTAAATTTATTTTTTTTTATGTGTGTGTCTGAAGGTAACAAATAATTTCAAACTTGCAGTTATGAAACTTCATTATGGTGTTTTGACTACCTAGGTAAAAAATACTAGGAGTATGCGGGAGTTTGAAACGTCGTCGGGTAAGTGGGGGCTCATCACTATTCATCTCTATTTCCCTTTTATCGGTTTTGTTCAAACTATTTGGAGTTTCGAGCTGATTCCAGTCTGTAGTTTTCGAAGGCGCAGAATATGATCCTTTATATAAAATATTGGTAAGTAATGCATGCTTTACAGGGACATCCCTATGAATGGATTGTACCTAATTTTGGTTACAATTAAAAGAAGAGAGAGAGTGAGAAAAAGTATCATAATATCTCGGGAAACCCCCCTCCCCCCTCCCTTTTAACCCCTTCACTGACAGTAAATTTGAAACTTCCGAGATTGCATAACTGGACTACAATCTGGATCGAACAAACGATAAAAACAGTCCCGAAAAGTCTGATGAATATAAATAATATCACATCATTATGGCACCCCCTTCCATCATGAAATATGAAACTCCTTTTACATTTTCCAAAACTTGACTAAATTCAAAGTTGAACAGAAAAAGAATCACGAAAATTGGACGAGAATAGTTGAAACATCATGATTTATCAGTACCTCACCCCCTCTCTTGATGATATTTGAAAATCCTGACGTACTTTCCAAAACTATGTCGAATTCATTATGGAACAAAATAAGAAATACGAAAATCGGTAGAGATTTGTAGCTTGGGTAGCGCTTGAAAAAATCGGTAATTATCCCCTCCACCTGGTTCATTGCACAACTAGACTAGAAATTGGAATCGAACAAAATGAGAATCACGAAAATCGGTTGAGAATTGTAGCCTCGGTAGCGACGAAAAAACCCCGTTTTTTCGGCTTTACCTTCTCTATTCCCCCTCTTCCATATTGAAATTCAAAATTTCCTAGGTTCGTTGCACAACTTGACTGAAATTTGGATCGAAAAAAGGAAGAATCTCGAGAATAAGTTGAGAATTGTGGGCTGGGCAACATACACCTATGGTTTTTTAGCGAATTTTTGAAGAAAATTAAGCTATTGCTCTCGCCTCAAAATTTGTAGAATGTGAATTTTTGAAAAAATTGTATGCAGAAATCCGTTTCAGGCTATTCTGAATCATATTCTGAAGTTTAACGCATTTTTTTATGTATGTATGTATATATGTATGTATGTATGTGTCATTCCAGATGATAACTGTCCGTAGAATTGTGCTAGAAACTTCAAACAAATTTTAAAATGTTAAGGACACAAAACGAAAGTTCAAGTTCGTTGACCAGCATGATCGGATTACATCTTCGGGTTGAAATTTTCAAAAATGTAGTCAAAAATGTCAAAATAGCCTGTTTTTTGCGATTTGTTGTGCGAAATAATTTTTTCAGCATACTAACATGTGGTATATTCGGAATCAGCGTAAAATTTCCTATAAGAATATGTATCAAGTTTTCAAAAATTTCAAAGTTGAAAAATCAGTCAAAAATCGAAATAATGCCTAGTTGTAAAAATCGGTAATATTTGCATGAAACAAAGTCCAAATTCAGATTGAACTACTCTTATGGAAGTATCCCTTTATAACCAATCCTATACCTCCCAATTATTTTTAATAATTTGATTCCATGTTTGTCTATCAAAATCATAAACTAAAATTTCTCAACACGATCAATAGCGACTGAAATGTCGAAGATTTCTTCAAAAATTCGCTCATGGGGTCATGCTGCATGACTGGACTTTTTTCTCACGGATTCGGTCTAAGAATGGTCTGAAACGGATTTGTATGCGGTTATTATATCCTCATGCTTGGGTTGTCCCCCTCCCCCCCTGGATCAATTCCAATAGGTCTATGCATATTTGGGAAAATATAAACGTGGTAATACAAATTTAGGCCTTTTTGCTACGACTACTTCAATACATAATGCTTTTCTGGGGGGGTTGTATACCTTTTCCAAAATGTCTAAAATTGGCTAAAGAACAAAGTTTTGTCAATTGAAAAAGGGTGTTCAAGCCATCTGGCCATTCGCACCTGGAGGGAGCCTGCTTACAGGCTTTTGTTATTTTGAATAACTCGGAAGGGGGACCGTGTGCACACCTTTTTTCATCCCCTTCTGAGCTTGGCCGGTAGTATTTCAGGTGTGAAGTGCAGTCGAGCCTATTTCCTAGCCTGCACTGTTACTCTATGTTCTACTAATTGGCTCTCGAAACCCTGACAGAGAAGACGGAGAAGACTATTTCGTTATTTACTTACTATTCATCGGAAGGATCCCCTAAAAGAAATATAGTCTCAATGACAAGAAATACGTCTTTGTGGTGGGATTCATGTGGATAAAACTATCGTATTTGAAGACGAGACGTTCGCGAACAATCAAGTTGAGACAAGACTCTAGACCCGTACTTGCTCTTTAGCTCAACTACCAACTGCGTGGAATTCACAGCGCTCCAGTCACCATGAGGTTTTACACAGATCAGTTTTCTGCTTAGATTAGTGGTATGGATGCTCACTACGCTCGCATCTCAAAAATTCATAACATCAAGTAGTCAATCCCTTAGTAAGCATTTAGATTAGTTGGTCAGGGTCTAGAGTCTCGTGACTCACATTGATTGTTCGCGAACGTCTCGTTATTTCGGGTTATTTTCAATCGAGAGTATCATAGTTATCTCTATAACATTCCAAATCAGTCAGTCATAACAAATTTTTGTCTTTAAAAAAATGCTAAACTAGTAGCTGGTTTTATGACTTCACAATTTTAAGAAGTGAAGTTTTTGATCATTGAAATCCATTTAAGAACGTTTTGAAACGATTCCTCGATTTTCCATAACCTATCATTCCAGTCGATTCATCTCCTTGGAATATCTTTAAAAATCTGTTTTTCCTGCAGAAAAAAAATGAATAAAATCAATAGGATGGATGAATTAGTTGGGTTGCACTTTATTTCATTACTAGTGTGCTCAAATTTCAAAAACATATACTACTATAAAATGCAAAAAAAAAAAAAAAAACTGTTGTACTTAAGTGATAACTTGTACCTATTGAATTGCTGAATATCATTTGTATCAATTTTATCAACCTACCGGAACGTTAAATACTTAATTGAGCTAAAATGTCATTAAAATGTACAAAGGATGGAACAAAATAGCAAAAAAGTTAATACTTCGAAAATTGTTTGACTACTTGATGTTATGCGTTTTTGAGATCCATTTTTTGAAATGTTCTGTTCCAGACCACAGATCTAAGCAAAAAATACTACTGGGCGCTCTAAAAATAGTAGCCTCCGTGTTATACATACAGGATGTCTTCACTTCTAATCTTTTACCACAATTTTTGAGATACCGAAAGGAAACTTGTGGAGTGTTGTTGGCCAATCAGGAAAAAAATCCAAAATTTGTAGACTACCCAATCTTTTGAAAAAATCGCGCTTCTTCATGATTCATAAGCTCTAATCCGAGAACGGACTAAGATGTCGCAATCTCTCAAATGAGGTGTCACTCGACGAAAAATGGAAAAAGAATATTCTAAGTACCCAATCCTCCCCCTTTGGGTAGCCAAAAAGTTTAGATTTTTTCTTAAATTTTGTTGTTCAAAACTTCGTATTAGCCACCCCAAAAATGCTATCCCAAGTTTCACTTTAATATCTCAAAAATTATGGAAAAATAGTTGAGGGGAGGAGGGAGGGGTTACTTTTGGGACACCCTTTATTACCGTACCGAATCTTCAATTGAGATTCGGTTTGATCCAATTTGTTTTGTGTTGAACTATCCATGCTTTTGAATGGGTGCACCAGCTTACAAGAAGGATATTTTGAACGATGCTATGACAAATCCGAAAATGTATCAGAATGCTAAGAAGGTATTAAAACAAGGAACTAATTTCAGCGAAAGGTTCATATAGACAGAATGATAATGAATTGTTTAATAATTCGCAGTATTTCCCTGTTATATTTTATCAAAAAGCCTGCCGAATCTCCGCGTTCCGAAATTCAAATGCTGGAAATGGCCGCTATTGGTACAAATTGATATCTAATTGTAACTTGGAAGGGGTGAAGTGGGGGAACGAATAAGGAGTAAGAACATGCGTCATCTGCGACGATCTGCCGATTGGGTCCGAGGCCAAACCGATTATGCGTACGCGTACAGGCCGATGAGATGGTGTGAGACGAAGAGGGTGAAGGAACAATGGAATAATGTTATAAAGTAGCTCCCATCTTCCAAGCGACTGATATTATTTTCCTGTAATTACAATTAGGACGATCTTTAGTTTAAAGTTTGCTTTAGATCCTATATTTTTCGCTTGAACACGTTAGACCCGTTACTGTTGTGTTTTTTGAGGTTATTATATCGGCGACCTAGTAATTAGAACTATTGTATCTATACTAGCGATTTCCCACGTATTAAACGTGACACTTGCAGTTTTGAGTTACTTCACGAAATGAGGATGAGGAAAATCTTGCTTAAAAGTTTGAAATCGCAGACGCTCTCAGGAGGTCTTGATCCATTAACCTTGGCAACTGCTTAGTACTGCTATACTCCTATGCTTTACTTTGTGATAGTTCTCATGTTTCTCAAATCACAGTTAGATAGGTCCGCAAATTCCTAGGAATGCCTGATTTCAATTCGGGTCCATACTTACTTTTTCGGACGCAATCCGGATAACATTTTTCAGGCCCATTAGATAACGTTCCCTTGGCCCTTCTGTGGGTGTTAGAAAAGTAATTCGAAAGTATTCTTTATTCCTTAGAATTTAGAGTTTCTGGTGGGCTGCCCAGACTTTATACCTTAGTAGGCAGGCTCCCTCTGTGAGTTGATGTTCTATTAGGAGCGGCACTACTCGTATTTGGAACAGTCCTTGTTATTGTTCCTGAGAGCCGCTGATCCACGCTAACAAACAATAATTATTGATTAATTCGTCCCCTAGCGGTTTTTAAGCGTTGTTACTCAACTTTTTGTTTCATAATACGAAATCTTAATTATTGATTATCTGACTAAACATTTCCTCCTTGGCTGAATTAATTTGACGTGTGTAGAAGTTGTTGTTTAGCTCTTGTATTTGTTTTCAATTAACAATTATAATTATCTTCTCTATGTCCCCCCTTTTTATTTCAACTGTAGAGTAATGCCGTCTTTCTCCCTTGACATTTTTGTCAGACCTACCCACCCGTGACCATGTGCGGTAGTGGAGTCCATTTGCTGCTCCCAATAGAAAGCCACTGCCACACCATCGGTACCCTAGTGCACTATTTGCAACACGATGATATTGTTTGGTCACTTGGCTGTTTCTTGTTGGCTTGACTAATCCATTTTATACATCCTAATTTTTCGATTAATACAACTTTGATGTCATGGGCTCACTTTGGACTTGTATAAAACTCCAGTAAATCTATACTGATTATATTAACCACACTTGAATATATGGCTACCAGATGTTGAGTGAAGATTAGTAGTGCTTTACGTCCCGGTTTCTCTGCTTCGATAATTTGGGTTCAAATTGAATTTTACAAGCTCCTCTCCATATTTTTTCAACTATATAAATCATAGCAATGGACTGCTCTAAGTAAACAGTTGCCATGAGTCTAATAACTTCAGTTGTACACTTAGCTGTGTTTCCGTTCCGCTGAAGGGTTGGTTAAAACGATGTCTTCCGCTCCGACCCTTTTTATTTTCCGGTTTTTAGGCTAGTTTATTACTCAGGATACATCAAAGGGGCTTGCAACCTGTCGCCTGCAAGTTTTCTGTACAAATGAAGAACATACAGTATTTGGTGTACATATGGACATCCGTAACGTTTTCTATTCAATTGGCATCTATGCCAATTATATTTAGGATGGTTATGTATTGGATTATGAGTGTTCTATCTGTCCCCAACATTTGAAGAAAAAGTGGGGCCCGTTCGTGAGAAGTCTGACGTACCTGCAAACTAATTATCTTCTCTTTGAGGCTTTCCCAACACCATCGCTGTATACTTGGATTATGTAACATCTTTGGCTTCCGATGAGAGCGGTAGGCCGTGTCAAGGGAGACGAGCTTGCTGCCTTAGCCTTCTGTTCTACTCGTAACTCCTGACAAACTAATTTTCGAGTGACATCCAGTTTTATTAGGATGTAGGATAA
The DNA here is from genome assembly GCA_030762985.1 of Adelphocoris suturalis. Classification (NCBI taxonomy): domain Eukaryota; kingdom Metazoa; phylum Arthropoda; class Insecta; order Hemiptera; family Miridae; genus Adelphocoris; species Adelphocoris suturalis. The sequence continues at coordinate 120,946,861 of CM061042.1, forward strand.
TCGCCCGACCTTACAAGCAACCATCACTGGGTCATCTATAGCCTGACCCACTCAAATTCTGAAAATTATTGTAATTTTATACTGTTCTTCAAGGGTTTACGGATTCACAGGACACGAAGAGACAAACCAAAATTGTCTTGGACGGTCTTATACGAAAAGTTCAGTCATGCAGCATGATCGTATGAGCGAATTTTCTTAAATTACCACCATTCGTATTAAGTCTATGTATCTTGAACTGCATTGAAATTTGAGCATATTCTGTGTAAAAAAATTATTAAAAACCGATTTTACGGCAAACAATTCTTATTGAATAAAACTCGGTAATTCAAAAAATACCTAGGTATTTTGAATTTTTAGATTTTTTTACAGTTTATATAGGGTTTTCAGCAAATATCAAGGAAATTTAAGTAGTTTTTTGGCATAATTTTGTCCAAAAAAATTTTAATGTCCTATTTAATCATTGATAATTTTGTTTTGACTGAATTTCTACTAAAAAATATACTTTTAACAATTTATGGCTGTTTTAAGCGAATTTTTGAAGAAAATTAAGGCTCTCGCCTTTTAGCCATTTTTCCGTTTCAGGCTATTCTGAATCATATTCTGAAGTTTAACGCATTTTTTTATGTATGTATGTATATATGTATATATGTATATATGTATGTATGTGTCATTCCAGACGATAACTGTCCGTAGAATTGTGCTAGAAACTTCAAACAAATTTTAAAATGTTGAGGACACAAAACGAAAGTTCAAGTTCGTTGGCCAGCATGATCGGATTACATCTTCGGGTTGAAATTTTCAAAAATGTAGTCAAAAATTTCAAAATACCCTGTTTTTTGCGATTTGTTGTGCGAAATAATTTTTTCAGCATACTAACATGTGGTATATTCGGAATCAGCGTAAAATTTCCTATAAGAATATGTATCAAGTTTTCAAAAATTTCAAAGTTGAAAAATCAGTCAAAAATCGAAATAATGCCGTTCGCTGGTTGTAAAAATCGGTAATATTCTTCAAAAATTCGCTCATGGGGTCATGCTGCATGACTGGACTTTTTTTTTTTTGTTGCTCATTTTTTGAAATGTGACCAATTTAATGTGCTAAAAAGGTCTGGCCAACAAACATTCTTTCATTTGGAAAGCTTGATTTTTGGGGCGAGAACGGGATTTTTATCTCAATCCTAAGGAGAGTTAACGTCTGGAATGACACACACACACCCTGCTACTTATAAAAATTTCTGTAGGATGTGCGGCTTAGGAATTATTTGAGAAAAACTTTTAAATGGACAATGAGGCCGCCATTTTGTATTCCACCAATTTTGAGATGACAGACAAAGATTTTCTCTCTTACAACGGACTAAATTTTCAAAATCTAATCTCAAACCTTCTCCTCAAATTATTGTTTATTTTCAGCCTCGGCTCCTGGACTGTAATTTTGTGTATTTAAATTCGGCCTATGGTATAAAACCCTTCTAGATGGAATCGGCAATCGTGTTAATAATCATTGGTTTTATTTTGTTTCAGGAGAGGTGCAAGCAACGAAGAGTTTCCTAGTCGTAAAGGGATAAAATAAGTGCATTCGTTACAGAGTGTTGAAACTGTAGTTTTGACCGATTGCGAGTGTTGTCCGATACATTCCCACAAGCTCACCGCTAGTTTAGTTGCTCCCTAGGTTTCTTTATTAGGAACTGAGTGCGCGTTGGTTAGTCTAGTAGTAGAGTGCACGTATGTTCGGGGCATCGGTAGCAGCCAGGCTCACACACCCCACGACACCCGCCACCACGAGACGAGGCGACCAGGATGAGGGAGGAGATTTCCGCGGCTGTCGTCTTCCTGGGACGATTGCTCGAGAAAAGCGCCAGCTGTAACCCTAACCAACTCGAGGACTTCAAGGAGAGACTCCGCGAAGCCCTCGAAGAGCGTTTTCAGGACCACTGGTTCCCTGAAAACCCGGACAAGGGGCAGGGCTACCGGTGCATCCGGGTCAACGGCGTGTCCAGGCGGGAGCCAATGTTGGAGAAGGCCGCCGTCGCTTGTGGCATCCGATACGAGGACATGAACCTCCCTTGCGAGCTCACCATCTGGGTCGACCCTAATGAAGTCTGCTGCAGGTAAGCCTCCCGTTTTTCTACCTATTTTTCCTTATAGGCTTTTTCCTTAAGACTGCCGTCTCTGGCTTGTTTCTATTATTGTGGTGAAACTCAGAGAGTCTGTTCCAATAACTTGCTCTGAAAGTAGCTGTCCCTATCCATTTCACCCTCCAGCTCTCATAAATGAATAAAATGCCCATATAATGTGCAGCAACTTAACCCTTTTTTTATATGCATACATCGTTAGATTCGAAAACTTGATAGTCTGCGATTCAAGTAAGTGTATTTCAAACATTTCTTACCAATCAGCTCCAGTTTATTTAGTGATGTCCAAGATAACCCCCCCCCCCCCTCCCGCGCAACAAATCCTAATGGTCGGGTTTGAAAATTTCAATAGTCTGTGATTAAGTTGGAGTGACCCCCCCAACAGCGTAGTGTGCTAACTCCTCCATCACTATAATCAAATGTTTGTGTTATTAGTAGAGCTCGGATTTTGCATATTACTTTTTTATTGCCCGGAGTGATTTTTCTCGACGAATTATGATGTTTGGGTGTTTGTAGGCTACTTTAAATTCAAATTTAAAATGCATATTTTTGCATATTCTGGGCATTTGTACATATAAGTGCATATTTAGGGTGTAAGTGCGTATAACTGCATATTTTCGGCGTTTTGCAAACACATTCTAGTTTTTGAAAGAAATTTTCACGCTTCTCGTCACGTGTATCTTCAAGGAAGGTAGGTACCTATCCAAAACCTTTTCAGAATACGAGGTAAATGACAGGCTAAAGGCATAGCAGGTACTGGTTGATTCCGTACGCAGGTTGTTTTTCGACTAAATCCAGATTAACACTGCAGACAACGACTGCTGCCATTCTAAGCTAGGTAGACATTCACATTACAGCTGTCCTTATAATCGGATTATACGGGAGCACTTAGGAGAAGACTGTGACTGGATTGAATGCACACGTTACCTTTCACCAGAGTATTAAAATTGTTACGAATTTATGCAGGGGAATGTCCATGGCTGCTCTACTTCCATGTGTATGGATCTAGATCCATAGTCTTTCATAGTTGTGTCGTGTGATGTGGAAAGAACATTTTCATATTTAAAAATGGTCTTTTCAGACCGAAGGCGTAGTTTTAAAGTAGACAATTTGGAGAAGGTATTGATTGTACAAACGAACTAATTTTTGTGATAGTACAACAGATTCATTTTTATTGAAATTATAAAAATTAAGTGATTCTACTTTTGGTGGTTATTCTTGCGTATTCTCCCGTCTTCCGTACAAATAATCTCAATTTTTAGTGGTTTTAATCCCTCGCATTGTGATTTACATATCTAGCACTATTCGAAATATATATACGGCTTGATATGTTAGGGATAAGTGAATATTTCAATGTATGTATCTGGGATACGTGCATATTTCCTGGTTTTTAAGTGCATATTTATGCATATTTCGGAGGTTTTAAATGCATATTTTGAGGTTTTAAAGTGCATATCGATCCGAGCTCTAGTTATTAGCATGCAGTGTCGCATCAAATGTTGTAAAATACTAAAACACGTGAATAATTATAACATTTCAAACTGATAGCCCTAAACTTGGAAGTAATTCATAGATAAAACAGAAGATTATTTTTTCTGAGAGCAACTTTACATAATGGAAGGGTAAAGTTAATACAGGAGTAATGTTTTCAAATGAAATATCTCTCGTAAAAGAAAAACATCATATAGCACCTTTTCGGAAAGCTCTCGTTCAAATCTTTCTATTGAGCAAATAAACAATAATCATGGAACCCTTTCCCTTATCAGGAACTCCATGTTCTACTACTTTGCTTCGCATAAATATTTCAGTAACTTGAAAGTCCCCGTCATGCAGCATGATCGTCTGAGCGAATTTTCGTAAGTTATCGTATTATATGAATATTACATTGTTTTGAAATTTAAGCGTTTTTGGTGTCAGCAGTAATCTCGCAATCTGTCTAGTACCTTGGTGTTATCCAACAGGTTTTCGGAGCGATGTTCCGTATAAAACCGCGATACTGATCAGATTTTGCGAGGTGTCGGCAACAATGATCAAACACTAGCCTTTTGTCATCTAGCAGTTTTTAACCTTGGGGCCACCGAACGAAACGGCCTTGCTTACCGCCCCGCTCGTATTTTCACAAAAGCTTTGCGGCGTTTTTTCGGCCCCGAGGGGGCATCGCGTGCAAAACAATAGTTTGGCCTTCCAGGTGAGTCATTAATCGAAAACACGTCACTCAGAGTCCAACAAGTATTTTCAACATTGGCTATAACCGAATTATGGTTGTAGCGTCAGCAATATGTCATCGCTATTTCTATTCCACCCCTTTCGCTTTGCAATTCGTTGATGCGTCATACTCTGCATCCAGTTCTTTTAGCGAATTTTCGTAGAAAATGAAGCTATTGCAATAGGTTGGAAAATCTTAAAATCAAAATGTTTGACAATTCCTTCAATGAAATCTGTTTTGAGGCTTTCTGAGACGAATCGAGTTGAACACTTTTTCATATGTTTCGTATGTATGCAGGGTGTCTCACTTTTGGGCGCACCACCGGCTTGATTTCGATTCTACTTCTAATTTTTGACTTTTTGTCGCATCTATAAATATAAATGTGAAAAGTTTGTGTGTATGTATGTATGTTGTTTATAAAAACCCACACCGTTTGAAGGATTTCGACCAAATTTGGTACAGATGTTCTTTAGGTACTGGGAAGTAACCGCGTGAAAGTCGCCTGATCTGCGAAAAACTTGAAATTGGCGTGCCAATTGGCAAATTTATTATAAATTGGCGCTTTAATAGAAATTATTGAAGATAATTTAATTTTCTACAACTTTCATTGAGGGAATTTTTCTTTCATATGAACAGGTAACGATAACTAGAACAATATTTGACAAAAAACATGAGGTGAAAAAGTGATTTTTAGAAAATTGGTCTATTTCCGGAGCGTATTTACCGGTAGGGAATAGCTTAAAAGTGCATGTAATCAAAGTTGTACATAATTTTACAAGCTTTCATTGAATATACGCAAAACATTTCTCTACGACGCACCGTTCTCAATATATAAGCGAAAAATGGGACCTTCTTTACCCCCCCCCCCCTCCTTATCTCGACTACCTAAGGGTAGGGACTTTTATTATATTTACCTCCTAATAGTCCAAACAAAGTGCCGAAGTCAAACTTTCTGCTTCAGAAATTTCCATCCAAAATCATTAGTTTACTGGACTACTAGCTATTATTGCTTATATATTGATAATTCGAACCTTGTACACCTTTCATTCCGCATGTTTATCACTCCAGTGATCTGTGCAACACCCATAAAGCGATTACCTCATGTAATACAATAGGAAATAGATACGTACCATGATATCTTGATCCACCCAGCTGTTATGGCATTGATAACTCATCCATCAACTCAAACTTCCATCCCACTTAACCCGTCAGGTACCGAGTGGGGTGACTTAATCACCCCAGTCGTCCAAATTTTCTGATTTTTGTAACAGTGCACATCAGTATGGGCATAAGCTTTTTTGTATCTGCTCCTTAACACTCAATTGTTTATGCCAAAAATAAGCCGCAGTGCAGAAAAATTAGTTTGAGGCGATTAAAACACGAAGTTGTGCCCGTGGGGTGTCTCTGTCACTCCACTCGGTAGTGCTTGTAACAAAAAAAAAAAAAAAAAATAAATAAATAAATAAATAAAAAAATTAAAAAATAAAGAAAAAAAAAAAAAAATAACATGGTAGCTAGGCAATGCCCGCCATGTTTTCATGCTCCTTGACACGTTCGCGTGGTCGTCAACTCTGCCTGTGGTGTCGGTGTGGCGTTGCGATGCAATTTTTGCAGCAGAAAAATGTTCAAAAAGTCAAAATTGAACTGCTGTGTTTGTCACAAAACTATCTGTACTAACCACAGAGGCATACAAACCGTTTTCACGTGTCTTGGATGTGAACAAAAGAGTGGAAGAAATTGAAATTGGGGATTAAAAAAAAATTTCGGGGGAGAGAATATCGTGAATGTTCATTTTCTTGTTGATTTTTAAAATCGTTTTTTTCAATGTAATGTTTTAAAGCTGTTTCATTCATTTTGTAAAATGAACAATATTCGCATTTGAATTTTATTGTTATTAACAAGTGTAATTTATTATTAAAATACTAGTAAAAAGGGGACCCAGTCACCCCTTGGCGCAATGCAACTTGGCGTTTTCTAGCGATTTAGACCCATTTCTCGGTACATTTTGTGAAGCTCTGGGTAAAGGTAGCGAATTTCTTATTTTTTAATGTAAGACAATCTGACTTGACTCTATTTTTTCGGTTAATCCCCCCCCCCCCCCCCCCTCCCAAACAATCTCAGTATTATCAGGAAGAATTGAGGAATCAGCAGAATTTTACTTTTTTTTACCCGGTTGAGTAGCTCCCAAGAAAGTGTACCGATAGGTCAAAAAGCGTGATTTCACAGGAGAGCGATTGAAAGCTGACTCTCTCCCAATTGTGAGACTGCGCGCTCGATTCGTCCTCGTTCGACGTCTTGTTCGATTCTCTACAACATTTATTTTCGTTCTGTTGTCTAACATGGTTTTGGGGTATAGAAAGGGATGGGAAAAAGATAGGAACCAACTTAGGAGAAGACTCTCGAGGATATATATATATTTATTCTTTTTTATGAGATTTTCATCAATCCAAAAATAAAAACTCGAAAATATATATTTTCAAATCACTTATCTAATTTGTATTGCTCCTTTAGCACTTCTCAAACTTGTAATTGTAACGTTGTATCTATTATACGAACATTTAAATATATTCAAAATGCCACTCAAGTCCCAGAGTTGGGAGAGAAATGACCATAAAACTGCACGGAAAAATCTTGAATCTTTTGAAATGATTTTTGCCTCCGCCGTGATCGTGGAAGTGAAGAAACGTCTTAAATGGAAATGGTGTTTGGTTGTTGAATAGTGGTATAGTTTCTTTTTGCCCTTTATCAGTTACTGATAGACATTCAGTGTTGCACATACTTCATATGTAGGTATACATTTCTCTAAATCGTACGAACATGTTTTCGGTTTTGGTCCATTCCCGTGTTTTAAGTACGTAAGACCTCAAAAAACATTTCCTAGCCGATTATATTATGAATTCCTTAACTCTTCGTGGTGTTAGGAAAGTAAGAAGGTGGTCTGCATCAACAAAGCATGCTAAATCAAACTGCTCAATGTTTTCTAGTTGTGATGTTGTATACGAGTTAGCTTTATCTATAAAAGATAGATATCTATATCTCTAGCTTAGTTTTAACGTAGCTAACATATTGAGGTTGAAGAAACGGGGACGCTTTTACCAGAACCTATTGCTTAAACGAAAAAAGGGAGAGAAACCAATTTTAAAAAACGAGAGGTAAATATTCCCTCCTTTTCACCCTAGGAATTTGAAATTTGATAGGACATCTATCAAGGACATCGAGAAACGAATAAAATGACAGTCTCTTTCCATGAACCATCACTTACAGCGTCCGTTATATCTTTCAACGTTTCCGATAGGTTGGACAATACTTCTAATCTAATCAGAAGCTAATACAGAAGACAATACATCTAATCTAAAAAGAAGCTAATTCAAATACGCCTCCTGCAAGTGACATAATAGCGTCTGTTAAAAGGTAATTGGAAGTTTCTTCCAAGAGAGAAACAAGAGGAATAAGTTAGGATTAGGATTAAGAGATATCGTTTACAAAATGAATTGCACCATTATGAATCTCAATTATAATCCGTTACATACCCGTATTCAACCTTTTTTATACGTACTACTTTATTATTAATTTTCAACGTTTTCTTCGCTTCAATTAATTAATACATTTTAATAAATAAATTATTAATAATATAGTTTAGTTTTTTGACCGCTAGGTGATGATTAGCACAGTTTTAGGATCTCGAGAGTCGGTCAGGATAATAAAATTCTGGTCTTCAAAGCTAACCTTTCGATGTATTTATATATCATCATCATCAGGGCTACAACAAGATTTTCAACCAATTTTTAATTTGTCACGTTTTTCACTAATCAATTTGTATGTACATGACATGAATGTACATAATACATGTGCTGTCAACTACGAAATGACTTTGTAGAAACCTGCCTAAATTCTCCAAGGTATGTAAGACTATGCATATGTATATTTATTATTAATTTTTCTATTTGTCATAATGTAACATGTCAAACAACAGCTGTTCAATTAATAGACTTTTGGAATCTCATCTCGTTGTAGCCTTGATGATGGCGTATAAATCATTGAAACGTTGGCTTTGAAGACCTGCATTTTATTATCCTGACCTACTCTCGAGATCCTAAAACTGTGCTAAATAAATTATTGTTAGGTATTGTAACTATGAGTGTACGAATGGTATATTAGGCGAGACAAGGTCCGTCTGGTCAGCTAGTTACATTAATATAATTACTGGTCAAATGGTTTTCCTCGTCTACTTCGATGGGTTCCTTTTCCCCTTGATGACTTATACTTGTTGCAACTCCTGTCTAGTACGCAGCAGTGTTGTCCTTGAGACTCCCCCCAGTCGGGCTTCAACCGCAGAACCTGCTCCCATCTTGGTCGCAGTGTCCTCAGTCTTTTTACTCTTTTTGGGTCACCCCCCTCTGTTTTTGTATCCAAGAGGTTCTACGTGATTTTCCCCTCGTGTCATTTGGGATTGGTCAATTGTTGAAGTGAGAATTCCTCTTCCAAATAACTTGAAACCCATCTCCAAAATCTATGGGCTCGGGTTGTGCTTGGTGTCGGCATAAGCAACTCTCAATTCGTGAGGTTACCAATATAGAAAATAATAAATAGCGCCCCTTTAATTATATATATTCATTGTATACCCCATGCGATTCATGTTTGGCGATGGGTGACTGGTTTTTCCAAGTTAAATCTTTCGAATTTCTTACGGAAAAGCAGGATTTTGGCGAAGTCATTCCGCAGAGGAGAGCTTCGGACCTGTTATCACTGCGGAACATTTTGCCATAATTTGCATGAAAATCTGATGTTGCCTAACGTCATTAAGTTTCTTGGATTTTTCACAGCTATTTACATCAATGATCAATAATATTGCATGCAAGCACCTAATGAAGACGAAATTCATCAACACTCTTGTCCGAGTTAGACGGTTGACCGTAGAGCATCCTAGAATATCTCATTTGGTTCTTTGAACTCAAATTTTGGTATTTTAAAATTTTCAAAAGCTGCGTTTTTAACGGAAATGTTCATATTACGGATTTTTGAGACTTGAAATTATATCCTTCGAATTTCACCTTCTGGTTGAACACATTCACATTTGTGGTTCTTTGAGTGGATTTAAAACAATTTGTTTCAGCAGTTTTCTTCCGGATGATGGCTATAGTAAACCTTGAACACGAGATTTTTAGGGGAATTTACATGTCTGTTTCCATAATGATTTCAGTATTTTTCATTTATAAGTCAATTATAAACACAGAAAAAGAAAAAAAGCTACGAGAAGATCAAAGAAAGACATATAATTTGTTTAAACAATTAACACTGATAAGAAACTAGTTAATACAGTTTTTGCTGAGCTGAATCAGCAGGTTTCATACCTTGTTTGTTCCAAACGTAATTTAATGGAATACTTGAATGTTTTCGTTCGTTATTTTTTGAATGTCGTTATGTTGAAGATGTATATTTTGCATGTTTAATTTTGGCGTTCATCCGAGTGTAGGACCATTAATGTTACATATTATGTACAGCTCATCGTATTGGCTGATACCTACAAGCTACGTGTATTATCACAAATGATTCAAGAACTAGCCGACTCCCTTTCTAACTTTGTATACTACTGAAACGTCAACGTGACTATAGATTTTAGCTCATCTGGTACGGGAAATCTTGCTTTTTATCGTAGTTTCTATTGAGGATTTGAGGTTAGCGAGAATCACTAAGCTGATAGCTGCCATTACTACGTTCCATTTTGAGACTCAATAAAGCAATCTATTCCGCTGAACTAGGCTGCCACAAGGTGAACTCAACACGACAGATCTAGTTTTCTAATGATGTTCATCGGTGCTCAAAAATGAATTTGGCTTTTACGAGGGAAGGTCAAACGGTCACGTTGTTATGATGGAAAACACCGATATTTTTGTAAACAAGATTAGCACCTATGAATGTGACTGTTCACGAATCCGGGTTATCATACACTCCAACGTTTCAAATCTGGATGATCAGCAATGTCGTGTTTATTCAGAATAATATATTCTCGCTGTATTTATCTCGCAATATTTCCATAGCATTCCCGTGCTTTCGAGGGTATTCATTTAGTTGTTTCATGATTTATTCTCTATCAACTTATATTTATTCTATTTTACTCTTTTCTGGGACGTCTTTCCTTTACACGTTTCTCAACTGATTTGCGTTGTCCGTTACTCAGCAGTTGCCGGTCAAATCGTGTGCTGCGTGTATAATGCGGCGTTTGGACCACATTCCTCGAATTTATTGATTTAACAGTTTGTGTTTCTGGAATCGATTCATTTTCTTTCACCCCACACAATTCACAACTTTACCCCAAGTGTAGGGGTGATATTGTATCAGAATCTTCGATTTGTATATTCTGTCAACATATGTAGCTATTTAAAGAATAATTAGCCTTTAATTCGCACTTTCAAAAATTGGTAGTATCCTTAAGTTCTAAGACACAAAATAATTAATTACAATAGTTTAATGAAATCCAGTAAAGTCGTTCAAGTAGAAATGGCCATTTTATTGGTTTAATTTGGAGAAAGAACGTATTCGATTCGCAAAGAAGTGAATGGACAAGTTTTGTTCCAAATTAACTGTATACAGCAGTCTCCCCTTAAAATTGGAGTTTTATACATTAATTTGAAACTAAATTTCCAGTTATGCGGCATAATCTCATGTGCTAATTTGCTTAAATTGTCTAATTGTTTTGACATTTGATCACTTAGGGTGCCAAGAAATTGTTAACTATAAATTTTATGGCTAGGAACTTGTTTGAAGTACATAATATTTTGCTATTCAATCAAACAAAGATATCGGATTTTTGCAGTTTTTATCGAATTTTTTAGGACATGATGACATCTAAGTAGGTTTTTTGCATAATTTTGTGCTTATAACTTTTAATATTCTTGTTCAAAGGTCATATACTTTTGGGTAATGCTCTACCAGGGGCCCGTTCCACCACGGAGGGTTTAACTAATCCGGAGCTAACTCAGTTATATCACCGCCGTTTTTGAGATGTAACTCTCTAGTCGGGATTAACCCCTATGGTGGAACGCGCCCTAAAAAATATAAATCTAACCATTGTCTGCTTTTTTAAGCTCAATTTTGAAATGTGACCGATTTGTGCTCAGAAAGTGCTGCCCAACAAACTCATCGTTTCCTTTGGATTGTCCGAATCCTAAGGAAAGTTATCGTCTGGAATGACACGTAATACCTGCACATAAGAAAAATCTTTAAAATCCATGAATCGTTTCAGAATAGCTCAAAATGAATTTTCATGAAGAAAATTTTGGATTTTTATTTAATAATTGTTGGAGCCATTGCAATAGTGGCTGCATTTTCTACAAAAAGTTGCTAAAAACCTCCAATTTTATGTGTAGATAGATATACAAAAATATGCCAAACCGAGTGGAGTTAAATTCGCAACAGCCGAGACGTGTTGTGAATTGTATCGGACAATGCGTTCACGTAACTGTGATCCGTCACAACGTCCAATATTGTTCCTGTATCCATCTGAAATGGACAATTTTAAAACATTATTTAAAACAAATTCAGCTTCTCAATCAGCTAATCCAAGAAGAGGGGAGACAAAACACTTAACTATAAATAGCACAGTTTTGAAATGTGACCGATTTGTGCTCAGAAAGTGCTCTCTAAAGCCCAACGAACTCATCCTTTTTTTGGAATCCAAATCCTAAGAAGAGTTATTGTCCAGACTCTGGAATGAAATATACATGCCTACACTTAAGAAAAATCTTTAAAATCCACGAAGCGTTTCAGAATACTTCAAAATGAATTTCCATGAAGAAAATTTTGGAGTTTTATTTAATGATTGTTGGAGCCATTGCAATAGTGGCTGCATTTTGTACGAAACGTTGCAACAAACCTCCAATTTTATGTGTAGATTTACAAAAATATGCCAAACCGAGTGGTGTTAAATTCACAACAGCCGAGACGTGTTGGTCTCCAAGAAAACATTTATTTGAGAGCGCAATTAGAACGCGGGTTCGTCGACCTCCCGACACAAACACCCCCTCCACAAGTTGGTGTTTCTGCTGTCCCCCTCGCAACACTCCCAGCCACGAAAACAAAAGGAAAAAAAAAAAAAAATTGACAATCGTATCTCTTATCCGTGGAATGTTTTTCTGCGTAGGAAACGGGAGTGTTTGAAAGGTTCGCTGGACACTTCTGGCACCTGTATGTGAACGATACTTTTACCACAACCGCTGAAATAGAATATCCGTCAGGTGTTGTTACATTGATCGCATTATCGCGAGGGTTGTGATAAACTCTTTTCTTTTCGTGTTCCGCGTTTGCCCAGCCATAAAATGAGAGTGTTCTGACGTCAATGGCGAGTGGAAACGCCCGTAGCCCAAATGTGAAGTCAAAAAAAAAATGGGCTATAAAACTACTCCGTTTACAACTATGATTTTAAAATTTAGGTTGATTAACCTTTTTCATTTTAACCCATCAACTAAAAGATGTCGACGGGAGCTTTCCAAGAAGTTGCAATGAAAGGTATTGGGTGGTTATAAGTAGACACAAACCAGTTGGACGTGCCATTTGTAGTTTGGAACTGAAATTTTGCAGTCAGGAGTTTTCAAAAGGGCTGCATCGATTCTGTAGAACTAAGTACCTTAAATCAACGTAGGTATTTATCTATGAATGTTGATTCTCAAGAAAAAGCATTTTAGTTATTCATTGTATTGACTCTAAATGACTGATATATTCTGAGAAAATCCAAAATTCATACCATGATATCGTGAAATTTAGGTGCTTCACAGAATCTAGTTTAACCTCTCAATTCCTGAAACCTCCGTAAATATCAGTCATTTCAGCATTTTGACTTCGTTTAGCTCCCTTGTCTATGGGATTCTGGCATAAAATACATCCACCGTACATACTCTGGATTTTATTCGAATTTAGTTTTGGGATAGTAATGGAATTTAAAAGTCATTTTTGAAGATTAACGAATTTTTATAAATACAAATTGAGGTCAACTTGAGATGCAGCGTTGAGGTTCAGCAGTATTTTCTTTTGTTCTCTGCAGTACTTTTCTGAAGGAAAATGATTGATGGGTGGAACATGATGGACAGGAAAACCTTAATTTTATCTAAGAAAAATGAACGTACTCTTGCAGCACGAAGTAGCGGAAGAGGAGGGTTAGAAAGCGGACATCACTCATTTTTTTTACTTTCTCAACAACACGAAGAGTTACACAATGTGCCAGCAGAAATAGTTTCTGGAACTCTTCCTGATCGGTGACTGTAATTAGGAAATATCTGGTAGAAACCAAAAACGTATTACGAATGCGGGATGATAGTCTATTATTTACGTCACTGCCAAGCCAAAAATAATTCTATTAATAATAAATTACTGTGTATTACCTTGAATTTGGGCGTACTTTTGACTCGAAACATCAGGATCCTTTATTGCTTTAAGTAATGTAGAAGTAGTTCCTCTTGTCAAGCATTAATGACCCAATTTGAACTAATTTCTTCACGATTTGGAGGGATTTTTGTATGTCATTCCTACATATTCTACCTGAGTTTTTTGTCCGTCTATTGTAACGAAACGCATTTCTCTCATGGTTGAGTATACTACGTTCTGATGGTGGTGAATGGTGGTGAGATACTGTCATTTTTAGTGGTTTATTAGACCTTTTCCCAGAGTACTCTGAAGATTTTGACGGAATCCTCAGGAGTTTAATCTAGGGGGATTCGAAAATGATATACCTTATAAAACCTCGAATTCTGAGAGATTCTGAAAGCACAGTTTATGGTTTTATGGCGAAAAGCTCGCTTATATGCAAACTACCAACTCTTCAAAAGAAATCAAATTATATCGGATACTTTTTCCACTCCTATAACCATTTCAAAAGTCACAAAGCTCAGAAAAGATAGTTTGCCGTTCTCGTGATTTCAGACGGGGAAACAACAATTCTAGGTAAATTGGAGTAGTTTTTGAGCAAGTACTGTGGCTGGTATTTGTTGCTTTTAATTTGAATGCTTTCCTTCTTATTCTTTCAACAGGTGAAAAGATATAAACTGCAGAATAACTTCTATGTGATCTATAGTTACCTGATTATTAATTTACGTTTAAGGTTTTTCTTCGAGTCTTGACGCATTTCTCCTACCCAACCTTCATAGCTCGATGAAATCTTCTAAAACTTACTTGGGGTACTCAGCGGGAATTGCGAAAAAAAAAGCTCAATGATAAAATATCAAAGGTTTGAGCGTTCTACAACGGTTTTTTATACGGAGGTATATCATTCCAGACGACATCTCTCGATAAAACGACTTAAGAAGAAGTTATTTCGTGAAAAAATCGTGCATACCAAATGAAGTTAATGAGTAAGAGCATTTTTTGAGCAAAAGTCAAACAAACGCTGCAAAAATTTCTGAAAATGATTGATTTTAGTTTTGTTGGCTAATATTGTATTTGGCTAATATTACTTACTCTGATGATTTTGACATGAAAAGTTTAAAATCAGGAATTTCCTCATATGGTCATGTTGTTCGGCTGTAACTTTACTTATCCGCCATCTTCAAGGGCCGAGAGATCAATTCCGACTCCTATCTCGATTCACGGTGGATCGATTCGCAACCGTCCGAAATGTTTTTCAAGGCGGTTGGCAGACCTTCTCCCTAGTGGAAATCTGACGTCGTTCGAGTCGACAAGGGCAAGCTGGGGGTTAGTCCGCTGGATATCCTATTTATATCGACCGGAGCAGGAGGTTAGGTATTTTTATTGACTTACTGGGGGTTAACGGTAAAAATATCAAGGGAATCCTACAAGGTGGAAAGAACTCCGTGGGACAAACCATCTTTTTCTCGTATTTACAAACTCCTCTGAGATGCGTTGGTGAAAGGGTGAGCGTAGACAATGAGGAAAATTGCTCTGAAAATTATGTTCACTAATTTTGAGTGAAAAAAGAAGATTTTATCCTGAGAAAGTTGACACCATTCTTACTTTCCTAAGCTTAATTAGTTGATTTTTATGGTTCTTCAATGTTTCAGCAAACTTTGATGTCACGCATGGCGGGGGGTGTACAGGCGGGAGGGGAGCGATAACTTGGCTTCTTGCCAAAACTTTGAAATATCATAGAAAGAAAACTACATATCAGAGAATAGCACTCAGCAATAGCTGAGTTGGTGTCAGTTATCTTGGAATTTCACCGGCTTTCCTTCAATAAAAATATAAAACAAACATGCGAGTATCCCTTATTGTCAACAGAAATAAGGAGGTTTTACCTCAAGAATAGATGCAATTTTAAAAATGCTTAGGGCGATTTCATGGAGGGAGACTAGGAGGAGAAATTTCCGTTGCAGAGGTGGCTAGAATAGACCTTCCTATCATCGATGAAAGATTTTTATCGGAAAACCCGTTAGTATATATAGAGACACAGACGTAGAGTAGTCATAGTTAATATTCTATCATACGATGATGTGTTATCTTGAAATTTCAGGCAGTACCTAATAGTAGTGATGTTTACGTAACGACATTCAAGTGTGGGACTTCTCTGCAAATCTTTTCCTTTAGATGTGAACCGAAGGACGTCAAATCAGAATGAAATCATTTTCAAATGTAGTCGCGCTGATTCAGGACTAATGATTCGGTTTCGTTAAAACTTAATGGCTGACGACACAATGGATTATTGGTTGGCGTAAGAAGCCGTCAGTCATGTAACAGTTTAACGTGACTCGGCCGCTTTTTAAGCACAATATGATAATATCTAACTGTTATCGGCTTCGTTAAAAACGTATTGGCCAGCTAAGAATTACTTCATTCTGCACGTACTGCATGGATCCGACGCTTTTAAGATTGCCGTGATCAAAACTTGGTGGAATCATCCCTGAAGGATAAATTTCGTGTTTGAGTTTATGGTGTATTTTACAGCTCTTAAACTGCGGATGACTTAAATTGTATTTTTTCCTTCTGGGAAGGAAATCACTAGTGTGAGGTGGGTACTTGGATTTGGATTGAAACATGGCTCTCGATATTCGTTTTACGGTCAGTTTATCTATAAAAATGGTGTAAAAAAGCAAAGATCCTTACAACGAGGAACACACTTTTACCGGGGACTTATTGTTTAAAAAAACTAATACCTACTACTGATACTGAAAACTAATACTAATGATACGGTCGTGTTGAAATTGATATGGAATACTCAAATCGAGGTTTCAAATTTAGTGAGATCGGGTGACTGGGGAGTGAGAAAATTATGCTTGATGGAATTTACGTTTGCGCATGCGCTGAGTGAAGTATTGATTTGGGAACAATGGAACTGACAGGGGACCATCTACACCTTAAACCGCACATTCCCTGAAAATGTCATCAAAATCTGTTGATAATTGTGAACATTAAGCTTGTCACGAGGATTTCACGTTTGCGCATGCGCTGGAACTACTAATGATACGGTCAAGTTGTAATTGATATGGAATACTCATCCTCTTAAATCGTATTCTCCCAACTATCTTTCAAATTTGAGCGAGATCGGGCGTCTAGGGCGCGAGAAAATTATGTTTGATAGATCAGAATGCTGTGTACATAGTTATGTGGTCTGGATGCTCGCAAGCTCGCATCTCAAAAAAACATAACACCACATAACCAATCCCTTAGTAACAATTCAGATTAGTTGTACAAATCGATCAGGATGATGTGTATAGTTTGGTGGTCTGGATGTTCGCAAGCTCGCATCTCAAAAATTAAAAAAAAAATCCTAAATCAATCCTTTTAGTAACAAACAGATGAGTTGAATAAATCGATCTAAATTACGTTTAATTAAACGTCTAGTTAAACGGAGGTTGAAATAAGATGCAGAAAATTGGCACTGAGTTGAGATCGAACCTCGGGCCCTTTCCTCCCCTGCCGGATATGCTAACCACTAGACCCTGGTGGACGGTATAAAATGATGAACAATATAGAATCATGAACAACATTAATATAGAATAATGAACAGTACATTACTCCGTGTGATGGGACGTGGGATTGGGGTTTCACAAAACATCCGTCGAGAGTACATTTTGGAGTCCCTCGCCCTGGGGTGTATGGAGACGCAAATATCCGTACAACGTCACGAGGGTTTCTAGAGCAGATGTTACAATTGTTTGTGATTGGCACTTCCCAGAGTTGAGGGTAATATATAATTAGAACGCTCCAATCAGTAGAATAAATTAGGTAGTCCCCAGAATAATTACACACATTATCCCACTGAAGGACTTGAATTACTTACCATCCAAGGCAACAATGTTATATCAACTATCCATACAACGTCAGACAACGTGCTGTGTAATATAAATGACGCTAGATATGTTCCGTCGATCTGTTGAAGTATTTATTTTAGTCTACGAATCTGATTAATTCAAACCGCAAAATAGTTGTTGCGGTATCATTGGTTCAAGGCTGAGACCTCCATTTCGCAAATAATAGGAACCGTAAATTTCGGATAACTGTTCATTAATTATTTCAAAGAGCATCGTTAACAGAGTTGGGGAAAATGTACTTATTAGTACGAAGTACAGGTCAAGTGCCTAATGCACTTGTACTTGAAATAAAATTAGTAAGTACAAGTACACAAGTATTTGCACTTATTAATCGTAGCACAAATACATCAGGATTTTTACTTGTCCTTGTAATTGGTTCTTGTACTTCAAGTGCAACAAGCACATTCTCTTTAAACTAGAATACTATGGAGAGTGATGGGAAGGAATTTCGGACCCCCTTTGACTCACGTTTGATCCAATTTTCGACGAAAAAATGAGATGGCTATTTTATATTGGTGCCCTATACGAATATCGTCATTTTGTGAGGAATTGATGCAGCTTAGAGTTTGGAACCAATTGATATCTGTAATGTTGACAGTGAAAGTACTTTTAATGCAAGTACAGTTTAAATGTATTTGTAATTGTCCTGGGATCGTAAGTACTTTTACTTACTAAAAAGTGGAACTGCAAGTACATGTAATTGGACTTGTACTTGGCAAGTACTTTCGAAGTACTTGTGCTGCTACATTAGTCATTCTTATTACTGATTTTCCTCGACTGCTGTGAAATATCAGTAGATTTTCTCTAGTACTTTAAGAAAGTACCAATGTACTGGGGTATCCCAACTCTGATCGTTAACGTACCAGTCGTGCATGAGATGTACCTATATATTTATACTCATGCTACGATAGAAATTATTAAAATGATCACATTTCACTAAATGTATATTAATTTCTTGTGGGAACATATGTAAACATGCTTGGCTGGAAATATTTAATATTACCCAACATAAAATGCATCGAAAGGTTCA
The DNA here is from genome assembly GCA_030762985.1 of Adelphocoris suturalis. Lineage (NCBI taxonomy): Eukaryota > Metazoa > Arthropoda > Insecta > Hemiptera > Miridae > Adelphocoris > Adelphocoris suturalis. Next base: position 120,965,481 of record CM061042.1, read on the forward strand.
AAAATGTGAGTTGGGAGTCAACAACTAAAGCTCCGTGAATAATTTTTTCTTTTTGGGGTTTTTTCCTTTAACTATGAACTGCTGTACCTCGGAGGATATTGATCCTACAAGAAAAATTATTGGAACCAAATGTGTACGAAGTCTGATTCTCTAAATTGTATGCCCCTAACAAAAATGTCGAAAACATAATTCAGAAATTATAGGCAAACAAACTGACGTAGGACGACCGATTTTCTGATTCTGGTGTGCTTTTTATGATTTTCCTAAGTTTCAGTGTTACGGCTAGGGAAAAATTTGTGAAATTCAGAAATGCAAAACTTTCGTGGAAACGTGCAGTTAGTGTGTATTCCTAGAATTTCATCTGCTTTCATTGAAAAATATGCTGTTATCCGTCATTGTAATTTTGTTATCGGTATTATTGAATATTTAATGAAACTTTCCTGAAACTAAACATTCTGGCTTGTGAAAATTGAATTCACAAATTCCCAATTCTGGAAAATGTATTTTGAAATTACGAGTCGTCGGTTTTAAAGATCAAACCCTCCCATCTGCGTCTTTCGAGAATTTTACCGTCGAGGTTTATTTCATTATTTATGAGGAGAGCGAAGTTTTCAGCGTTATTATTTTTCTTCCAAAATACTCGAGAACCTTGATGAAATTTCGGCGTAACCGTACCTACATAGTGGTTTACTAAATATTGTATATTATCTAATGCCTTTAATTTCGTTCTCCAAACTGTAGATGCTATGAGTGCACTTTAATGTATAATTTAAAACATCAATTTTCGCCATTGGATTCGATGGCGACCAAAAATGTTCTTGAAAGATTATCATGAGAAATATTTCTAATTTTTGGGTTTATAGAGCCCAGTCCAGTATCAAGTGGACGATGGTTTCTCATTTAGAATTCATCGAAAGATTAAACTTCGTTAGCTGACCATGATTCAAAGGCACCATATTTCGATATTCTTCACTGGCTAAACTCTTTTGTCTAGCATAGTCCGTGATGTTACTTAGTTACTGCTCCGTCGTGTTGAATGCACGGCAGCGTTGCCGGATCTCGCAATCCCCTCCATCATTCCGGCCTGTCGAGAAAAAACTACCCCCCACACTGTTCCATAGGCACATTGTTTTTTTGTTTGTAATCTTCTTCCTTTTAAAGATGCCTCCCCGTTCTGTTTTTGTATGTCGTCCTACACCCTGACTTCAAGCCAACAACACTCCTAGATCCAACCCTTCTCACGATTCTCCCCAGCAATGGAATCTTGTTCTCGTTCTGTCACGTTTTATTGGTCCTTCTGCTGTTGCACAATTATCTTTTCCTTCCCCTCCTTTGTTGAGAGAAGTTCCTCCAGTTTTATTCTCATTTCTAAACCCTTTCTTTGCCTCGGACGTGCCTTGAGGTGTGTAAATATTCACGTTTTTCCTCAGTCACGCCTTCGTCTACCTAAGGGAAAGACGAGGATTTTCCTCAGACAATCACGTTTTGTTATATTGGATATGAGGCAATACATTGCATACTCACAGCGTGGTTTGGCTTTACAGACTCATTTGCTCTGACGAATCAATGGTGCTAATCAACTATAAACCCCAATCAGATTTCTCATTTTTGAACCCCATTAAGGAGGCTGTTGTTAGGCTAACATCTTGAACATATGAATGAAAATAGCAAACTGAATTGGCGTCATACGTCATGAGTTGCGCCCCTCCCCCACGTGAGGTCGTTCCCCTAGGTCGTCATTTAGATTTCTTTTCAGCGCTGTTTTGGCCACTTCCAGTCACCCAATACCTCTCCCATATTACACCTTTTTGGAAAGCTCTCCGAAAGATCTTTCAACTGATGGACTAAAACAAAATAAGTAAAACTGCCCATTTACACTTGGTCTCATAATTTGTCATTGTTCAGATCGCTGTTTGTAGTTTGTTGCGTTATCGAGTAGGCGCATAATAATATAGATTATTATTATGGAGTTTGCTGTTGCCTGTGAATTGCTTTCAGCGTTAGAAAATATTGTCAACATTGTTTCAGTATAACTACATATTCCATTTTTACTGATGAATCCTTCCTTCTTAGCACAAGCCTTTCCATTTACTTTCACTGTTCGTGTTACAAACGTAACTAACCTGCTGTGCAGCTCATTATTCCCTTCGTGACTGTATTATTGTTATATTGTTGATTTGTTTCCTCTTTAATGTTATCCTATCAAGTCTTTTCTCGTCGTGCTGAATCTTTCTTGTTCTCTTGGCCGCTGTTCACGTTGAGGGTCTCGTGTAGAAGCATTAAGTAGGATATTCTCTGCAATCTGGAACCCAGCCCGGCCTCATTTGGGCCTACACTTCCTCCGAGAACAAGTCCCAACATGCGGTCGCTTCTTCTTTTTTGTCCCGAGAAACCCCTCGTCAAGAATGAGGCCCAGGTACCCGTCGAACTCAATGCAACAGAAACCAGAAAGAAAATCTCCCCAGGCATTTGAAGGAAGATGGAAGCAATTTCATTTGATGTGGCGTGCTACGGCGGAACCATGATTTCCAGTAATCGAAGGCTGTGGTTCCCCTCGGATCTCTGGTTTGTTATCTACGTGACTCATTCCTTGGGCCACTTACGACCTTCTTCGCACAATAAAAGGTTACTTTTTACATTTTCTAAACGGCCCCGGAACACAATCGATAATCGATAGCATCAGTTGTAACTCTGCTTCGCAACGGCATACTCCATGTATTATTCAAGGTTTTAACTTTTCGTCGTTGTTTCCTTTCTATAGCTCAAGTACCTGCCCTTCTAGCAGTGCTGCCAACGCGGGGGATTTATCCCCACGTGGGGCATTTCTAAGGGCTCTCAGAGCCCTAGGGGGATGAAGTGTTGGGGATTTTTGAGCTTCACTGGCTATTCTTGATTTCTATTATTATTATTTTATTTTTTTTTATTTATTTATTTATTTTTTTTTTTTGTACTGCCTTAAATATGAATCAAAGGTGAATTTCACCATAAATACTGATTAAAAAAATGATCCCTCCACTAGATCGTTCTCGGAACAACGACAAATGACACACACGGACAGTGTCAAGCACGAACGTCAGTTAACCAAAGGAAAGGGAAGGAATTTAAACCACAAGAATAATGATTTTCTCCAAAATTTTGGAGGAAAAATAAATGGATCTTTCTACATCATGTACAATGGGTGTACTTGTATTTTTTCCTATTTTACTTACTAGTTATACTTGTTGGTTTACATTTTTTTGGTGATCCTATTAACCTATTCAAATTTATTACTCGTGAGAAAGTTACCCATCAAGTTTTTCTTTTATTGACAACATGATTCACTATAAGTACCTCCCCACTGTTGGTAACGGAGTTTCTCCTTTTTTGTAATAATCCTCTCTTTAATTTCTTTCACATTGTTTTCCTTGTTATATGATCTTTTATTACCTACTTAATAATTCAATTTGTGATCAATATTGTGTCCAAAATCGCTTTTAACGGCACCTTAAATTTAGGGGATTTTCTGGCTCTTCCTGGGGATTTTTTCGTGAATTTGGGAGGATTTTTCGCTGAAACGGATTGGTAGCACTGCCTCCTGGTTGTATACATGATGTTCAAAGATATTACATGGCCCGCGTTCATATTTTGTGCAGTACATATTACCTACATGTTGAGTTTCCTACGTACAACTACGAGAAGTATCCAATGGTTAGAACTAAATGAATTTATGAAATATGTAGTTCATGATTCAATTTTTCGTTCTATTCAATGTTTCATTTTCGATAAGGGCTTCTTGTTATACCTAACCAATACATATCTACCTACACATTAATTTTCATGAACCATATCATGCCAATTGAAAGTCAAGGATTCCACGCCCTTAACAGCATAATGTATATTCAAGAAGCTTGTATTATTCATACCCATATCCACTCGTCCCCTTACTTGCATTTAGCACACCTGGAACCAAGGACATCAGATATAAATCATATTTATAGTTTTAATTATTGAAAATAAATTCATAAATTGTAATTTGATTCAATAGAGTGCACTTTTTTATTTTTCCCCAATGCTCATGACATGTCTTATGTTTTTGTTTCAGGTAAGATCCTCAATCTTTGAGTAGAAATCCATCTTTACGTAAGTAAATACTTACATTATTAGTAAATTACTCCCAACATAAACATATCGTCCCTTCCAAGGCAGAGTATCATAAGCGACCTTTCCTAAGTTTTCAGGAGACACGAAAACTATTAGATGCCAGTTGTTGAATTACTGTTTTAATTTTTTCCGTGATTCAATTACTCAATTCCGTAGTTGTATTTCCGTGCAAATATTGGGACAAAATCATTTATATCGTAAAGTATAATTTCAAGATAATTTTACCTACTGTTTGGTGCTTAAGATGTTTCTGGTTGGTGCTTACGATAAGTGAGTTAGATGGCCAACATCATCGAATAATGTCTTAAGAACCATCCTTCAGTTACCTAAAATAGCATCGTAAGCGACGTCCCGATTTTTGTTTTTCATGATGGTGTTTACGATAGCTACGACAGTGGAGGATACGATTTCTTTCCAAACAATGTGTTAAGACATGTGTGGAGTCGTTCACGCTTTTTTATAGCTCCGTGGTGGTTACGATAGTAATACTTCTATCCCATTTTTCCGTCATTTAGAAAACGTTCTGACGCTTACGATTTTTTCACCAACGGATAGGTCTTGAGACGAATCGAACGTTATGCCTAACTCAAAAACGCTAAAAATTTCTCTTACGATACTCTGCCTTGGAAGGGACTATGTAGTAAAGTAACCTCAACATATAATTTTATAGTATAAGTAATAACTCCCAACATACTCGGTTTCAAAGATAATGTTGAACAAAGATTGAGATGATTTATGAGTTCTGCATGAAACAATATGCCGCCTTCGCGTTAATTTTTAATAGGTACGAGTACATAATCATTGATTGATTATTTTCATTTTATTATTTTTTGTTTTTCCAAATTGATGTACTATTTAAAATATCAAAAACAGCTGGACTTACTTACCTAGTATTGTTAATTTAGTTCTGAACAGTTTGTGGGTTTCACATTAAAATGATATCATATTCTCAAGAAGTTTTGTTATGTCATATCGCCAGATGACGTTGCTGTTGTTGCTGGGAGACGAAGACTTTTTCTGGTTCACCATGTGTTCGTGAAGGCCCTGTTCATGTTTAGTCGCATTACTAACCACTTAACTGAAGGTTTCCATTTCGAGGACTCGATGGAGGTCAACATATAGTATATCACTTGGGACTTGGCAATACTCCTCAGTTAACACCTTGTCCTTTAAAGTTTGTTTGATCTTGCTGCTTTTTTACCTCCTTTTAGTTCCAGAGCTGAATGCTGTGTCGAGATAATTTTGAATACCTGCCGAGCACAAATATCGTTTCAGGTTTTTTATGTTCAATAATTAACTGTTGTAACCTCTCAAAATTTGTTGATTTTCGCTTCAAGATACGTAGTTTCAAAAATCTAATAATTATTTAAAAATAAAAATCAGTCCGTCTGCTGTCCGAAGCTTTTTTCCTAAACTACTGGACCAGAGTTTACGGAATTAACAAACATTACGCATTCAACCTCAAGGGATAAAATTTAGGGGTTGCATTTTTAAAATCGTGATCTCCTTCGAAATCAAAAATAAATTTTTCAGTTAGCTTTAGGTAGAAATCAGTTCACCGAATCGAATGATACCACCCGGAGCATTGTTCGATCACTCGTCTACTCTCCGAAAGGGTTAAAGTTTGATGAAAAGAAAAAATCGTCAACATGACTGTGTTTCGTAAAATGGCAATAACATACAGGAGTAGCTTCTGCCGATTCGGCTCGATTTTATTCGAATTTCTAGTTACAACTGACTGTACACGTAAGATGCCTGACTGAGCATGTAGACTGTGCTCTGCGCCTTACAGCCTATCTTATACAGAAGTAATGTACATTTGTTTAATAATTTACAGAGTTTTTTGCTCTATCCACAATAAAATTAGGGTAATTTATATTTAATGCTGTAGTCAGCTTTATGAAGTTGCCGTATGGAATCGTTCAGCAACACTTGAGCAAATTTCAGTCCAATGATCTCATCTTGAATGCCCTTGTTAACCTCATATATGTGGTTGAGGTTGGAACTATACAGAAGGTCCTTTCAACTTCATCCGTAACTTGTACATATATAGGATTGTAAAATCGAGATTTTCGAATCTCAGCAACACTTCGTCTGCAACCACAGTAACGCGACAGGGAAATAATGACAAGTCTTAAATGACGTCTGCTGGAAATACTGGACACTACCAGTTGTGACAGATCGCTTGACGGAAACTTATTCTTACGTAATGATATAATCGCATCACTTACTCGCTGCAGCATTGATACATCGATTTAGGAAGGATTTCCCTATACTCGTGCCTCCTGCTAATGGTGCCAACGTGTTGGTCGGGGAAAAGACCTCATCGGCATGCGTTAATTTCACTTTAAAACCCCTCTATCTCTCAAGTTAATGGATTTCAATTGCTTTTGAATTATATATTGATATTCCGAGTGAGGATGAAGAATGATGTTAAGAGTCCAAACACGAAGTAAAAATCTCTATATTTAACATTTTGTATAGCAGAAAAAACTCCTATCATTATGGCTCAATCTATGGAATCTTTGCACTTCATATAGTCATTCGCTTTAAATTTTTTCTTAGAACGTGATTGTGATAAATAATTATTTTTTATATTCTCCTAGAAAAAACCTGGAGCTCAGGTAAGAGAAGGGTCAGACGTGGACCCAGGTAAGGCACAAGTCTCCTCCAAAATGTTCAATCTACTAAACCTTGATCCACTTCAAGAGTTCAGATCAACAACTGAAATTTCAATCTACTCATCGTTTTATGTGTCGCGCTATCACACAGTAGATGCGAGTGTTTTCTGCCGTTATCTCTTTTAGAAAAAACAAACTGGGATAGAGAAAAAATAGCTGCCCGAGAAAAAATGTTTTTGGAACCGACAACAGCGTTACGATGATGGGGGAACGTTTCGAATCGGTTGGAGGAGCAGCCATGAAGATACCCTTATATGGTTTGGTGATTTCTCTCCATCGTTGGTTAGTTATAATCTGCTCTGCGTCGAGTCACGTAGGCAGTCCAAGCCTTTTCGTCGCGGCAGTTATTGTACCATTTTGAGGGCGCGAAGCGAACACAGCCGTATTATTCTTCGATAGCGCCCTAGCCTTCGATAATTCGAACCATTGTTGTCAGGTCGTCTTGTCTCCCTCTCCGACCCCATAATTATTGTTGTCTTTAAATGGACTGGAGGATCTGTTTGGTTGACAAAAATAATATTCCAACTTTTTCCTGTTAGCGGGTAATTATCACAAATTGAATCGCGGTAAGGAATTGTAAATACAGTTCGTTTTCAATTCCTTCCAAAGCTCTGTGCATATACTCCGTGTGTATATTCGTCCGAACATGGCAAGTAGGCATTTTGCACACCACCAGTGCTTATGAGGCTTATGCTCCCCTTGGTCGCCTTAAGGTGTATCATTATTAGTAGGTACCTATCTACTGGTAACAAACTACATTACACATTTCATTTATTTTATTGCTGAGGCTAGAATTGGTTAGGAGTGGGAGTTAGGTCGATATAATCAAGTTTGAAACTCTTGAAACTGAGTGAGATCAATATACTCCTTTTCTCATCAGTAAACCCGGTTTTAGGCTGAATTTACTGTTTATTTACTAAACACGGCGATCCTACCATTTGTGGAATCAACTCTATATTAGTGAACATATGGTCTGAGAATTTGATCCTGTAGTAGAAGCGCAATAAGCCTTACCCATAGGCGCGAAAATGGTACATTAACTATCTTTAATTTGAAGAAGATGCCATCTTGAGCTTGAGTGGGACGGCTGAAGACTAAAAAATTATAGCAAGAAAACTTCTCATCATAGGAAAGTGCGGATGATGACAAATTTCTTAGAATGGAATCTATTTTCATTTGTAACTCTTATTACAGGCTGACTCCTTTAATATCCGTGGTGTGCGCTGGTTCTGCTCAATTCAAATAGTAAAGAAACATAACCGCTGTAGCGAGTAGGATATCTGACTATGGAGAGAGAGTGAGGTCTCTGGTTCGATTCCGAGATGGTTACGATTTGGGTACCGGTGGAAGATTAGGGTCGTAGGTTTGGGAGCGGTCCAGTCCATCGGTCCAAAAACATTCGACTAAGAAATGGTCGAGAAATGGTGAAGATATGTGGCCACTAAGGGTTCTCAAGAAATAGTGATGAGAAAATGATGAGGATATGCTGGTTATACGCTACGCGATAATTGTGATCAGTGCTCCCCATGGAGATAGAAGGAACTAGGCCTTTCCATAGGTATTTAAGTCTAGTCAACTTCTCTTAGACCCAAAAGCTTAATTGGGATTAAAATGGACTTGTCTCTATGAACTGGAGATTCTATTCCCATATAAACTACTCTATCCTTTACCTGTCATTAGAAAGTCAACCAAAACCCCCAGCTGTTGGTTCACATTCACAATATTTTCATTTTCCTCCGACGGGGGCCTCGTGTTCTTTTTGAGCGCAGCATGCGCACGCCATCCGATTGTTTTGTTCCCCCTCGTCTTGGGAAACGTTGGCTCCAGCTTGTAAAGTTCCACACCAATCATTTTTGCCTCATTTCACATGCATGCAACAATCTGTTTGGGTGGTCTCTGCTTTGTGAAACCTCCCATTGTTTTTTTCTTTTGAGGAGTCCGATTTCGACATAGGTGGGTTCCAAATGAACAAAAACCAGGTTATCTCCGTTTTGATAACGATGTAACCATCTCTCACTTTTCTAACCTGACAATACCTGATGAATAGAAAACTTTATCAAGAATCCGGATTAGGATCTACTAAACTCGTCGAACATCTGTTAGTCCTATGTACCAAAATTAATTTTTTTGTTACTTTGTTAATTCGTTTGTAAGCAACAGTAGGGAGATAGAAATACTTGATAGAAACCCCAATTTTGTATTGCTATAAATTAATATGCAGGGTGTCCGTGTCATAGTGTGGAAGAAAACGTCTACCAAGTTGGGTGGGCAGTATAGCTTCTTCACACATTGTAACATGGACCCATAGAATTAGTTGAAGGACGAAGTACAAGTCGAAATGATTAATAAGCCGACGTTTTAAGTAATTAACGTTTGCGCATGCGCACAGACTCTTATTATTCGATCATCCGCACGATCCTTGAATACTTCATAATAACCGGTGCGGTGCATTAGTCTCGGAGTTTTGTCCGTGACGATCAATTTTAGTTTTAAGGATGGGCTATAGTTATTACTTCTCCAATCGAGAGATAATTCATAGGAAACGTTCCTAGAACTTATGTCTATCTAATCCCCAAGTTTGAACGAAATCGGATTAATAGATGATAAGAAATCGACGTTATAATAAATTAAAGTTTGCGCATGCGCGCAGACTACTAATCATGTGACGGTCATGAAAGTAATTGGTCATCCCACACAATCCCTGAAAATGTCATCAAAATCGTTCCATTAGACTCTTAATTTTGCCTGTGTCAATTAATATTAGTTTCGCGCATGCGCAATGTTTATTACTCTACCAATCGTGATATAATTCATAGGGCATTTTTCCAAAACATATACCCAATTACCTACCGAGTTTGAACGAAATCGGACCAACAGATGATGAGAAATCAACGTTATGAGAAATTCACGTTTGCGCATACGCACAGGCTACTGTTGATTCGAAGGCTTTGAAAATTGTAGAGGACCGTCTAGGAGCTTAAATCGCATAATCCCTGAAAATTTCATCAGAATGGGACTGGAACTTGGTATAGTTTTGGGCGTGACAAGGATTCACCACAGGCAGACAGACAGACTGACGGACACGGAACCAGAATTGGTCAGCAAGCTCTGAAACGCAAAAAGCAAGTGAAAATTTTGATTTTGGAGAACGAAAATTTTTTTGGCTTAAATCAGGAACACAAAGCTTTCCTAACTTCGGTAGCGAGGAAGCAAAAATCAGGTAGAACTTCATCGAAACTGGAGCAGAATGCCACCGACATAATACACACCTCAAAAGAATTTAGGAATCACTTTTCCTTGTAGAAGTCAAAGACACCAGATTAATCGGACAAAGCTCACATTATATCTCCCCTTGTATTTTTGTTTTATCTCAAACACTGAGAAAGACCTGCGATATCAAGCTCCGACGAGCCAAAACAGAATGAAATCTGAGAATTTTTCTCAAAAGAAGTAACCTCTTTAATCCTAATTTTTTTGGCAATTTTTGAGATTTCGAAGAGAAACTTGAAGAGCGTTTATGGGGTAGCTGATACTAAGTTCTAAGCAAATGAAAATTAGGAAAAAATCCAAATTTTTTTTGGACTAACCAAGGGGGGTTTTCGGATACTTGGAAAACAATTTTTCCATTTTTTGCTGAGTGAGTCCTCATTTCAAAGATTTTTTAGTGATGAACACGATGGTTAAGCCAGAATTGCGATATCGTATCCGTTCTCGGATTAGAGCTGATAACCATGAAGCCTGATATCGCTAGCCGTTTTCAGTGTTTGAGATAAAACAAAAAAGAACAGGGTGCATCCCATCTCCATTAGGTACCTAATCATGAGGTATAATGTGAACTTTGTCGGATATTTGTGGTCTTTGGCGTCTAATTTAGTCCGTGTAAGTAACAGATGTTCATAATACGGTTCATCAGGTTTTCCGCACTTCAAATCAAGAAAATTTCAAAAATCAAGCACACGTTTTGAGATTTTAGATTTCTTCGAGGTGCCTGGAAAGTAGGCAAAGGGAGAACAGCATATTGAAGAAAGGTATTCACGATCACAAGTCCCGGGGAGCGCAGTCACACTCGATGAAGAAGACGACCTCAAAAGAGAGCACCAGCAGGAGGTGAGCAGAAAGGAGCTTAGTAGAAAGTAGGGTACACGGTCCAACCATCGGCGGGTACACGGATGGGGGATAGGGGTCGGGTACAGGCCCGGAGCTACGGTACCGTGGGAGGTGGAAAGCGAGAACAGCTGTTTTCTGAGACTCGGCCGAGAGGAGGATTTGAAAAGAAGCACGAACCTTGGATAATGAAACAATATACTCACACTCATGGTAGGTACTCAAGAAAGAACGTCCAGGAGTGAATGCAGTTCCCTTGAAACATTTCGAGCGCAATGATTGAATTGAAATGAAAGAATTGGGGTGTTTGACTGAATCAGCCAGTCGGAAGATGCTGACTGAATGTCCATTCGAGTGAATAGCAAAGCATATACGAGCATTTGACACATATGTACATCATACATTTCTAGTTCATTGTTAATTAACTCCTTTTGACTTGAATTCTGCTAAAAAAAAATATCAATTTAACGATTTTTAGCCATTTTTAGTGATTTTTTTAGTATATTTTTTTGAAAATTCACCATATTTGACTTAGTCATACTTTAATCAGGCGAGCATATGCGATTGATAAACCGACCTGATGATGAACTGCTGCAAAGATGCCAAAGTACCCTGGAAAATCGCCGAACGTCAGCAGATCTTGCACTGCTTTACAAGACTATTAACAACCAATAAGTTTCATAACACCTCGTTCAACCACTCACTCCTTTTCTTCGTTCCATTTTCATCTTCCAATTACTAGCAGAACCGACTTCTTCTTCGTCTTTCACGCAGTATCAACTTGTTTTTTACTTCAAACCCAGAGTTCGATTTTTTCAATTCCACCTTCTGAAAATTAAAGACTCTAATCTTCTCCTCAGTAAACTCCGCTGAATTTCCACCAGATAGACATTCTTACAATTTAAATTGTATTGTGAAATACTTTTTTTTTAAATCATGTACATATTAAACATTAATCATGTAAATTGGGCTTTCCGTTAAATAAATAATATAATTGATTATGGTATGCAAGGAAAGCTCGTTCTTAGTAGTTACTGCTGTGTAGTGCTTATAGGAGATAAACAGGTTTATAGAATAAACCAAAAATTGATTGGTGTGATGACGAAAGGTTTGCTTTGGTGTTGCATTAGTCATGATCTTGGAATATTCATCACCGAGGGAGGTCGATTGTAGCACTCCCGTTTTATTCTCAGTGTCATTTGTGTTGTAGTTACCAATCTTTGGGGCGGCCACTTAGCTGTCATTTAGTATGTCGGGCCAAAGTGCCTCGATTGCCGTTCTCCCCCCAGACCTGTAAAAATGGAAGAAGTGGTTGTTCAAGTCGTAAATGTCTCGGAACTGCATGACGATGACGGTGCGGTGGGTAGAGGAAGAGGAACTTTAGCGTGCGACGTGGACCTTGGAAAAGAATAGTCCGACTCTGAGCGCTCCTAAAACTGCGTGGAGGACGAACGTATTCATTCCCTGACCTGCCGGGTTCATTTACCCATTGGCCATGGGGGTTTTTCAACCATACCTATCAGTCCGCAAGTTATTAATATCGAAGGCCTGACGCTACTTGTCTTTCACCAATCTACCATACTCCTAAATGGCTGGTAAATTATATAGTTCCATAGCTGTCTATGGTAGCGACGAGTGTTTGTCCCTATGTTCCTGGTGCTCAATGAGTTTGGCCTTATTCATTAGATTCGATTGATTTTTCGATACGATTCCCAGTTACATTTCAAGATTGAAGAGTGAACTCATGATAATTATTACTCCTTGAAACATTGCGCATGGTTTATAATGATTTTTCCACACTTTGCAGACCTCAAACAAGAGATAGATAAAATGTATCTTTCTTTTGGATGTTGTTGTTAAACACCTTGCGATTCCTGTACTCGTTTTGACGATACGCTAGTGTTTCTTATTTACCTACATTCCTTCTTAAAGAAGCTATTTGACATTTACAGCAAGGATATGGTTGTATGGTACAAGTTTGGCAGGTTAGGACAATAAAGGCTTTGTTGCATTCTGCACAGTTTGTGTTGATTCCCCTACTGGCCGAAATATTCGATTAGGATCAGGTGGGGCAAGTGCGTACCATTTTTACATAAGTTTGATTTTGACATGTCACCGATCATCGCCCGATAGGTTTAGTAGTTCATACCGTTTCATAGTGATTTTTTCGAGTTATCAGTATCAAAATTTCACCAGGTGGTCTAGAACGGTTGCTTTATTAGTTGGTGAAGAGGTTATCTTACTGGAGTGGCAAAAAGTTGGAGAATGAAGTGAAAAACGCACTTGTCTCTCCTGACCCTACTTCAACTGTCAAAGGAAAAATATTCCATTTTTACCTAAATCTGGCATAGCTACTACCCACGCATTAAATCTAAAAGTGGGAGTGGAACAATAATCTTGCTTCTTTTGATAGTTTATTTCCTTCAAAGAGCCATAAATCATTCGTTTGATGTTTCTTGTTTATTGGTTTTTCTTTGGTTTGATTTTGAAGTTGCTCAACTGACGTTTATTTAGTTTCACAAAATTGTGGAGAAATATTAATGATTCTACGAAGCTTCCCATGAGTCTTTCATAAAACATATACGTAGATTCATTTCTTGTGGTACTTCATAATTTTCCACAACCTCTGTGTCCATTACTGTTTTGTGAACTTACTTTTTCTCACGTTATCATGTTAACCGTTTCCATAGGTAAGAGGAAGGTCCTAAAATTCCTTCAATTCGGAAAGATAATCCGAGTATAGAGAATATAATTATTTATCTCATCTGTTAGACATCAGGGAGGACATCATGTTGTACATCAAGACAGCACCTCTCTTTATTCAGTTGGTTCTACTGAATTTGCGTTAAATTCAGTTTTGTTCAATTCTCCTAATAGAAAGACTCTTTTCCTCATTGTATATGAGTATATAGCGTTTTTTCCCTGTAAAATTTCGCTTTGTTCTGTTGTTCGCTGTTCTTAATTTGAATTTCTTCATCGAAATGTCAACTAAGTAGCTCGTCAAGTTCGGGAAGCGATAGTTTCGATGATGGTGGTGGAGTTTCATGGTTTGTAGACGATGATTGTTGGATCTCGTCTACATCCACGAAACTCGAATTTTTTCGACGAAATCGTGCCAAGCTTTGACGACGAGAAGTTTGTTACAAGCAACAACACAGGTTATTGGTTATACCACTTCCAAGTTCTGAAATCGTTCGCAGTGCAGAACGCGGTTCCACAAGTTCCGGAACAACCCGGGATTTTCCGTCCCAGTTCTGACGAGTTCGAGAACTGTCAGAACGCGCACTGAGAACGCAGCTTCTGTTGGCGTTGTATATATTATATATGTATATAATGGTTTAATTTAACCCTTTTCAGTCATTTTGTGCAGTCCTCTGTACATGACCTTCTCATTTTGTTTTCCATAACCAGAGCCGTTTTAGGGCCATAGTTTCTGTTCAGCAGCAACTACAATCCCCTAACAACGACGGTAGCGAGACTTTAAGTTCCACATAATGTAAACTGAAGCCTTTTTTGCTGATTAATTCGGTCCTCTACCCGCCCGTCATGGAAGGTACAGGCAAGCGCCACAATTTTTGGTTTTTTATGCAATATAAATACGATCCATCAGCTCTTTCATGCTTGGTATTGATCGTAGACGTGCTTTAGTTACTATAGAAGCAAAAATCGAGTTGGTTATTTGCGAAATGAAGTTGTGCCAAGTGTTCAAACGTAGTGTACAGTAGGTTGTACAACAGCACCAGAGTGACGTGGATCGCTGCCACGCGTTCAAACGTAGTGTACAGTAGGCTGTACAATAGCACCAGAGCGATGTGGATCGCGTGATGTTCTGAATCCAAAAATATGAGAAGACCGTCGAAACCTCGGCGGGGAAAATGCCGATTTCGGCAACTAGACATTATTGGGAATGATTACGGGTGTAGATTTTGTCAAGCAGCACCCCTGTGGATGTTGGAGAACGTTGGTTGGAAACAATTTTGGCACGGTAATACCAAGAAACGACATCATAGGAAAGCAGTTCACGATGAATAAGCCAGTCATCGAATAAATTCGCGATTTTCGTGTACCTACCTAGGTACTACCAGCCAGTTTTTGGTGCTGTTTATAATTTGCCGCATGCATGTGAAGCCATGAATTTTTTTGAATGGCATTTTTTGCTAATCGTTTGACTTGAAATTTGGGGATTGAGACTGAAATAATTTTGTGATACAATGTGTTTCTGTGATTTCCAAGTACAAAAGAGTCTTTACTTTACTCGCCCTGCCTTATTTCTTGATCAAGGGTATAATTTTTAGTTTAATAGTTTCATTTTTCAATAAATATGTTCGAATTTGAAACTGCTATGAATTTTTGTTTGAATCCAGGTTGGGTAGCTAGTATCGCTTGAGTGTCATTGTCCAGTACACTGTACATTCGAAATTGTGCACAGCACCACTTGAGTCTCATTGTGCACTATACTGTACATGGTACATCTTTTGAACCGATGGTACTAGGGTCATGAAATTTTTACCAGAGCTTACTTAGACCAATAGTAAATCGCGTGCAAAATTTGAGATTTTTCTGTTCACTACAAATAATTTGGGACTGAAAGGGTTAAGGCGCACTTCTTCAACTGTGAAGTCTGGGAATTTAACGCTATTCCGCACTTAAATCTGTGATATCCGTAGAATATTATACCTGATTTATAAAGTGACTCTGAGAAGAGTTGGTAATAAAGTAACAAAGCCGCTATGTGCTCGTGAAATCATATTTCATGGCATTTCCTCATACTCTTCGTTGATCATGTATACGTCATCGTCCGGACTGTGAAGTACATGATTAAGTAGGTAACCATTGGTTAACTAGTCATTCGTAGTTAGGCGGTGTGCCGAGCCTGTACGGTCGGTTGGTTACCCGGAGAAAATGAGGATGCGAGCGGACGAAGCGATAGGGCAGGACGCAAGATGGATGTGTAGGAAGTGAGAGAGACGGGAAGTCAGGCGATCCGTCATTCTTTGTTGCCCCGTATCGGATGACCTCTGTTGCCGCCCCTACCCCGCATGCGCATCTGAAATTCAACCCCCCCCCCCCCCCCCCCCCCCCCCACCACCACTACCTACCGACCACCCGCAAGTTTGCTGGAAAAAACTTCGTAGTTCCCCTTTCATTATGGTAATAGCTGTTTTCGTAAAGACCTAAACAATAGCTTTCCCGTATACACGGGCAGAATTAGCTCAACCCCTATCGCCGTTTTCGGCATTTGATATTGTTGGTACAGTGTATTGTTCATCATTTCAGAGTAGATTTCACTTTGGTATAAGGTATTGGGAGAGGGGATTCCATATTCAGCTATTGTTTGCAAGTAGTGGCGGAGTTTTCCGGATGTTGCCCAGATCTGCCCAAGTTAGGGTTACCAGATGGTATCCTTTGGGAGGACATATGTCCTTCATTTACGATTGTGTCCTCCATTGTACTGACATTTTTTTTATCTTCATTTATTTATTTACTATTTCTTTATTATAATTTTTTACGAACATTTTTTGTTACGCCAAGCTCACAAATTTATTATCGATTTGATTTTGATCTTATTTGCTTCATAGCAATCCAAAACAAAGATACAGAACGCGTTTTGACTAAGTCAGATAATTGAAGAACTTATTAGATCATTATTTCACTTTCACTGTGCTAGTTGTGGTTTTCTTCTCTTCAGTCTTCTCAGCAGGTCGCTTACATCAAGGAAATGGTCAGCTTCGATTTGTTGCTCTTGGCCGCTCTTGGTGGGCGATGACAATTTTCTAGATAGTTTCGTCTATAGTTTGTCCACCTTTGGATCATGGTGAAGTCTATCATTCTGAATATTCCAGGGTACATTAACCATTTTCCTGAGCACACTAGTTTGGAAAGTCTAGATAAGATTCCGATTTCTCTGAGCTCTGCAGCCCCACAGCTGCGCTCCGTAAGTCCATAGTACGGGCTTTAGGTCTTGGTTGTACAGGGTTAGTTTGCTTTGAACAGAAAATTTTGATCGTCTGCCCATTAACCAGGACATTTTTCTCAATTTGAAATTCATTTCTGTTTTTTTTTTTCTTCTTTTATTGCGGTTTCCATCGCAACTTTGCATCTAACGTCATCCCCAGATATTTTGTGTACGCAGCGAAGTGTGTACCCAGGACTTCTCAGGAAGGGGAATTGTTCCATTGAAATTCACAGCTTTCCAACAATTGGTGAGCGATATTTGTGGGATGGGATATCAGGAAGTTATATTCTCCCTGGCAACAATCCAGGCGCAGAGCTCCCACGGAACTATTCCAGGCAGAACTACAAAATTTCCGTTTAAGTTGGATACTAGAATAAGGAATTCCAGTATTTGATTCGCTATAGTAGCATTGATGTGTAAAGTGTAGTATAATCAAATACGAATTATTGGACAGTAATAGGACCAGTTCCAAATTATAGAATGTTCCTAAAGCATGACACGATGGCAATTGTCTCATTGCCTAGCAACTCCGACCAAACCTACAGTTGGGAAATTTATTAGGTAGGTAGTCAGTTTATTAAATCAGTGTTCAAAAAATTATATGTATTACGTTCACTGTTCTTATATCACGTTTATAAATTATTTTCTGCTTTAATTGATCGATCGTGAAAAAAAAGCGTGACATTTTTTTACTGCCGGACGAAAATTTGAAATGATACCCAGAGCTAAGACATACCATGTCAGAATAAAATACCTATGCAATTTTTGTTGGAGAGCAAAATCATTTCTTAACATTTTTTCTAGTTAGTACAAGGATTTAGTGTAGAGTACTTCAAATTGTAGGTGAGTATCACTTACAAAAAAGGGAGATTTTGTCCAAAATTCCCTAAACTGTGTAATTTCTAGTATGAACAAACTTTGTCTCTTGTAAAAGTGCGGCCGCATCTCTTTCTAATCTCAACAGGTTTCTATGAAATTTTCAGGGATTGTGTGAGTCAAGCTTTTGATGATCCCATATGAATTAGAACCTGCAATCCTTGCAGTTAAATCTTCAACAATTCCAATTAAATCCTCAGGCAGATATGGGCTTACGTAATTTCCCGACAGGTTTCAATTCGTTCAGTTCAATAGTAGTCTTTTCACATACGGAAACGTAAAATACTTGAAACGCTCGTTGTCTCAACGACTTTGATCCGATTTCTATGAAATTTCGTTGCAGTGAGATCAAATGATTACCTCAGTGCGTCGAATTTGTTTTTATTATTGTAAGAATCGGATTTTGCGCACTTGAAATTAATATGCGAATAAAGGATTGCATTTAACGTCATAGGACCTCATCGTGTTTAAGACTCAGTACCTCCCCCTCCCCTCTGATGATGGTGGTGGCAAAGGCGTTTAGCTTTATGCCATTTTGCCACTCCATATTGCCCCTTATTGGAAAGCTCTCGCTGAGACATATCAGCTTCTTTCAGGCAAAATTTCCCTTTGTAGCCGCTGAGCAACACGTTGAAATCTTTCAACTCCTTCACTTTTCAGTTGTTATGCAATTCTAAGGTATTTCGCGTGATTAGTTAGTTATTTTGCTTGACCTTCCCTAAAACAATCGAAGTTCGAATTCTGAAGCATGTTCGATGTTTTAATGTTAGGCACAATTCTTCTTTAGATGGACATTTTAAGTTCATTTTTGAGGTGGATATTTATATTACCTAGTTGATATTTCCACCGAAGCGTTTAAAACTCATTTTCTATGTGAATTCGGAACAATTCCAGACGAATTTACTAATACCTAACTACTGATAATGTATTTACTGACAATTATCTATAGTCTACACTGAATGTAACTAATTGTTGCTTCTGGGGTATGTACACTTATTATCGACCTGTTTATTTTCGTACCCCACCATATCACTTATCCCCAGGTTGTCCAAACTGCGTCGATTTTCGAGGAACGATTGACAACACGCGAGAAGGCTGTTATCACAATTACACCATCACATCCAGACATGTTTGTCGTGACTATTTCTATCCCATTTATATCTGGTGTACACATAAGTCTACCAATAGTGCGTATCTGTTGACTCCCACCTCCGTTCGGGCCTTACGTCCATATACCGTAACCCTTGTGGTTGCCAGGAGTTGAACCAACACAAACGCCGCCGTATCAGCGCATGTTATATAAACATTCGTTTAGATTACGACAAGCGAGTGATAAAGAGCCCTCAGAAAAATATAGCTGCGTACTAAATGATTAGATAGTAGAAAGGTCTTATAGACGTTCTGGTCACTGAATGCATTTTTTCTGATATAAGAAAAAATCGTGCGCTGCACCACTTCCTAGGGCTAGAGTATCCCATTACATAAATTTGTAAGTCACCCTATGTTGTCAAAATATTATTCCTCAACGAATAATATAATTTGTCTGTGTTGTTCATGATACTCATGAGTATAAAATAACTAAAGAGGACTAAGGCTGCCACCAAAAAGCGCTGGTGTATTGTCCAAATACTTCGGTTTGAACTAAAGAATGATAGAAATATACCAACAGCTCTGGTGGTTATCATTTTATATTACGTTGACAATGAAAAAGGCGGAGCGAAGTGTGAGAATGATGTATATAGTTAGGTGGTCTGGATGCTCGCAAGGTCGCATCTCAAAAATACAAAAAATATCCTTAATCAGTTCTTTTAGTAAAATATAGGACGTAGTTACTAATAGATCAGATTGATTCGCATAGTTTGGTGGTCTGGATGCTGGCAAGCTCGCATCTCTAAAATAAAAAGAATATCTTAAATTAATAGTAATATCAAAATATAGATTTAGTTCTACAAATAGATCAGAACGTTTTGAGTAGTTTGGTAAAACTCGCTATAAATCCCACACTTCCGTCCTACAAGATTGGCGCATTTTTCCCTTTTTAGCCATAAAACCCAGCGCTTGTGTCTGAAACCGTCACAAGGTTACAGCAGCAGGTATATTAATTTGGATTGGTAAATTTTTTAGAGTGAAATACATTTTTTCAAAATCTAACAGCCTTAAAACCGTTACTTCCTATATAATGAACGTAGCTCTTTCGATGGCAGGTACTTGAAGATGAAGTGAAGCTGCACCTATCTTAGCGAAAATGATATGTTATGCGGGAGCATCTTAGAATTTAATATAATGTCTTTACTTGAACTGATTGTACTTCCACTCCAATGCAATATATCAGCCTCTACCAACCATTTATATTCATGTTTCTCCATTTCATGGAAAAACATATTGAAGTATGGATATAAAAATTCATTTTCCAAAAACATATCATTTTCAATGTTTTGCCAAAAAGTAGAGAAAATAAATGTACAATTTTATTACAAAGACAGAATGTGCACGTAGAATGATATCGTCATTATTATTCTAACAGTTGAAAAGGGGGGGTTCTATCGAGATCTGTTGGTCGATGATGAGCATATCGAAGTTGCGAAACTCATTTACAGTTTAAGAATTTCAACTTACTGTTCATTTTGTGGGTTCCTTAGCAGTGTTTCTAATATGGATTCTTGAAATGTTACGATTTCCTTTATTATCCGCATCTTTCCCTGAAATTCCATATTCAAACATTTATGAAACATTAATGAGTTTACGACTTTGAGACCACATTGTTGATCTTTATCGCTCTTAGTCGATGCATTCAATGAATATCAGCGCCGATTTTTACCTCATTTTATGCGGTATTGAGGACTAGTGGAATTCATTTCTGAGGGCTTTCTCAGAAATTATTGGAGGAATTTTGATGAAATGCACATAAACGGCTCCTTATATAGGTAGAAATGGTACATATCCAGTAACATATGCGGTCTTATGTTCGAAATTACGTCGTAAACCCATTTTTGAATTTGTCCGTAATGGAGCGGGAAATTACGATGGAATTAATTTGATTTTCTCCTTTTATAGTTAACAAATAATCCAATATCCCTCAAGATTGATGACACTTTAGGTATCCTATACCTATACAATGTATATACAAGTATAAATAATATAGGTTTATAAAAAAAACTAGCCGCTCCGGCTCGCTACGCTCGCCTCCACGTCCAGCCGGGGGGCAAGCCCCCCGGACCCCCCATTCAATTGCTCGCTTCGCTCGCAAAGTGTGGCATGTAGGGAATATTGCTCGCTTCGCTCGCAAAGTGTGGCATGTAGGGAATGTTGCTCGCTTCGCTCGCAAACGATAGATCCCTAAGGGTAGGTTTAACTTCTGTAAGGGATGCTGCTCGCTTCGCTCGCTTGAGGAAGTTATACTGCCCACCCAACTTGGCAGACGTTTTTTTCTGTTGGAAATTCTTACAAACAAATTAAATCTTATGAAACTACGTGGAACCACAATAAGTTTATTCGGGGATGTTGCTCGCTTCGCTCGCAAGGTATTGCTGTATATTTGTAGGAAAAAATCCGAATTTATTCTGTTGACATGGCTCTCGCTTCGCTCGCAAGGTATACCTGTATACCCTTCAAGACGTAAGTGCGTGTACCTGCTCGCAACCCGTTTTCGTCAGGTGCAAGCCCCGCCTCATCGAACCCCTGACTTCCTAGAGCCGTCTCGCGAACACGGCAAAATTAATTTCTGATGTTAAACGCTTCTTCTCGCTTCCGCTCGCGATTTGACCGACTTAACGTCACTTTTTTCGATATCCGATTTCGGATTCAGATTCGGCGGACCCAAAGCTGTATTTCGCCCGCGAAAACCGTTCCGAAAAACGTACTTACCTTTATGGGGTATATTTTAATCGGAAAAAACCAAGTTTTTCGGCGGACTTTTCGAGAAAACGGGTCCGTACTCTCGCATTTTTTTGACGCATTTCCCGATACTTTTTTCGCGATCCGATCGCGCCGTCGTCTTCCTCGTAGGAAAACCTACGAAACCCGTATTTTTCCGGAATTGTCAACGGCCGTTTAGAGGGGTAGGGGAAGCGGGGAAGTCCAAAAAGCGCACATTAACCGGAACTTCGACCCCCCTCCCGCCCTACGGCCCATGGTTCGGCTGGGATTAGACAATTTTAAATTCGCTCGTTCCACCTTTCGGAAAACCTCAAGAAGATCCCCCCACTCGTACACTCCCCCCACTCAGCCGTTTGGCCGTGCATAGACACGACAGACAGACAAACAGACAGACAAACAGACAGACGGAGTTTCATTCTTATAAATAAAGACGGAGTTTCATTCTTATAAATAATAGAGATAGAGATAGAGATGTGAGAGTGAACACCTCCCTAACCCTTCCGCCTACGGGTTAGGCTGTAAGTTGTTACCTACCATTTTTCATTTTCCCGTTTCCGACTGATTCGAAGTCTTGCGTTACCTACATCTTGATTGACTATATCCCGCTATGGAGTTTTTAATGATTATTAAAACCATTTCAATGATGTATACATTTGTGTTATTTTCAGTTGGTAGGTTCCCACTTACTTAAATATGGTTATACTGAGATCAGGGGGACTAGTAACGTGTAGATGTTTTAATTAATTGCACTCATTTCACCTCTGCAGGTGCCTATATCTACGCAGGTATAATGATGTCAACCTATGGATCTGCAATTTGAATTGAAATGGTAAAACAACTACACGAACTTCCTTGTTCCTTAGTAATATCAAGAATTCAATATCAGTGCGCATTGATCAGCTGTGTGGTATCTGAGCCTATTTTGTTTTTTGATCGACTTAAGATGCTAAAACCTGAAATAGCTCCGTTTCAGAGATTTGGAATACAATTATTACTAAGCACGGAAGGACTCAGATTGCCTAATCGACTCACGGTTCATTCGTTGCAAAGCGTTTTTGGTGTGTGAACAGTTACTTATCCATTACCATGTCATTCTTGTTTTCTTCATTAAATATAAACTTGTGGATCACCAATTCGTAGCTTGTCTGTATTAAGCAAGTAGGCACCTTTTAAGGTACAGAACGCAACTCGTTCATAACACGTAACGAAGTACCTCATTACGGATATGGAATTAGGAAGAAGAGTCAGATAATTAAAGTAGACCGGCCGAGGAAATACCTACATAAAAGCCGGAGCGAGTTCGGTGAATTTCATTGCTTATACTCCAATAATCTTAGAGTTTCTGAGGTTTTAGCATATAAAGACCTTTTAATTATCACTAATTTCAGTGGTTAATTTAGATCAGTGATAATTTAAAGGTCTTTTTTATATGCTAAAACCTACTTATACTCCGAATTGAGGGAATGTGAATAACACTTTAAATCATCTGCATGAATGACAGTAAAAACCTTCAATTACATCGTGAATAAAATTAAGCAAGAATTTTACCATTATATTCAACACGAATAAGATAACAACAAATATTTGGTAGAATCCAAAAGTTTATTTGAATGGCAGAATAATAGGAACTACAAGAAAGATTTCCAGAAAAATTGCACATAGGTAAATATACTCTGAACAATTAACAAATTTACTCACATGAGCATGACTCAAACCTTCGTATTTTGTTTTAACGATTGTCTTGAAACACTAGACAATATATTGTAATTTTCTTCGAAACTGGGCATCTCCCGATAAAGGTGTATAATAAATGTAACAAATGTAGAACTGGCCGTTTCTATATCAGCTAACTCCATTATCACAGAAGGAAACGTGCGGAAAACACACAAGTTCAAAATGTCGAAAGAGGTTAGAAAAACACCATATAATCGCGTTTAACGCGCGGCGAACGCGATAAAAAATCAAACTTGTTTGAAAATCAAACCGTAGCGTTCAACGCCGATGCGTCGCCGCGCGAACAGGGTCACGTGAAAAATGTCGCAAATTTCATTGGTCCGCCGTTTAAACGCGTAAACGCCTTAACGCATTGACGCATGCGTTAAATCCACGTAGGACACTGCGTAACGAAGTACCTCATTACGGATATGGAATTAGGAAGAAGAGTCAGATAGTTGGACAATGAATTATTTACAAAACCGTTGACCAAAAACCAGGAGTAGGAAGAAGGAAGGAGGATGTGATTTGAATGTGCGGTAGACCCGCTATCTGCAGACCCATTTGAAGAGTAGCCACAAAGAAAGAACGCTGGCCTCGCTTCCAGTATCCTTTCTCGCCAAGTCGCTTCCTACACAAAGCCCTTCCTACAGTATCCTACTTATTTTCCTCATACCTATCACGGGTGTACTTTACTCCTGCCTCCCATCTTCAAAACGAGATTTCTCCACTTCAAACCATCGTTTTCTAACTTTAAAAATATGATTTGGAATCGTTAGAGTCTCCTCTTTCTCATCGTTGAAATTTTAAACACCCTAAAATCGATTTACACTGTTTAGTTGTGGCTTAAAAAAAGTTGGGAGCAGCACTAAAGTTTATTTATTTATTTATTTTTTTTGTGATTTATTTATTGCAACTGAAACATAGTACACTTCATCTAGCAACATTTCAATTCATGATAAGTTCACTAAGGGGGAGGTTTACAAGTAAAACCTGGCTCATACTTGTATCAAGAACAGTTAAAAACACTGGATTACACTTGCACTATTTGCACAGAACAATTAGGTCCAGAGGTTTATTTCTCTTGAGTCGCCGAAGTTCTCCTTCGTTTCTAAAGTTTATGCCGTCAAAAACTTTTAGCCCTGCCCCCCGCGGCATTTGCTAGGAATATCAGCAAATAAATCATCCCTGATTGTCAAAATCGAATTTTACTTGACTCAAATATATACATTTTGTTTCCCATAATACCTATTCATTTGAATTAGGATTATATAGCTTTTCTAATATTAGCAAGAAAGACATGAATGGGTCGGACTTAGTCATTTTGACGAGCTTCCTCCACAGGAAGTCACAAAGAGGTTTGTTAAATCGTGGATCTCCATTTTTCCAATTAATCAATATTTTATCAAAGGATTGATTGAGGATTTTTTTTTATTTTTTTAGAGATACGAGCATGCAAGCATCTAGACCACCAAACTATACACATCATTCTGAATTATTTTTTAATTGATCAATATGTTACCAAAAGGATTGATTTAGGATGTTTTTTTTGCTCAAATAAAGTTTGATAACTATAAAATAGAACATCCAAAAATCTATGTACAAAATTATGCTGAAAAATGTACTAAGATTTGATCAAAATTCGCTAAAAAATCGATAAAAACTGCAAAAAAAAAAAAAAAAAACTAAAAATTCAAAACCTCTATTTGAATAGGAGATTATTATTTAGAATACGTTTTTTGCCACTAAATTGGTGGTCAACGATTTCTTTTCCCTTGAAGTCCTTAATTTTCATAACAACGTAACATATAATATAGTATGATAATTTACAATACGGTCATGCGTCATGACTGGATTTTTTTTTTAAATTAATTAATTTATTTATTTTTTTGTTTTTTACGAAAATTCGCGAATTACTGTTACGTGACATATAATGCGTTACGCTCAAATTTAACTGATTTTAAAAGCATCGCCTCACTCACTGCCATCTTCGCACTGCGGCGGGGGAAAACCGTTAAGTCACCGTCGATAAATATTAATCGGCGCGGTGGGGGGGGGGGGGGGGGTCCTCCCAACCTGAATAGGTCTGGATGATTCATCACCCCGCGGCCCCCAACGCGAGGCCTCCCGCCCCCACCCGCCCCACTACCCACCACCCGTCCCACTACCCACCCCCCGTCCAACCCCCCTCCTCCCCCCAACTCACCGAAGTACTTCGACGTACTGCGATAATGAGGGAGCGGGAACTTGTTGGTTTCCCCGAACCCGGGCCTCCACTCCCTGGAAACCCGCCGTTCCATCACTGACGTCACGTTCGGCGGAGCCCAACTGAAGCGAAACTTCCCCACAAACCTTCTGCATGCTACGCAATACCTACCTCCAAAATTCTTATTATCTCAGTTTCTTTATATTTCGTGAATTTTCGTAGAAAACTGAGCTATTAGGGAGTTTTTGCAACGCTGAGTCATAGTCGTGTGAGAGGAACTACGAATAGAAATGAAGCTTTGCGCATGCGCTCAAAATACTAACAGTTAGCAATCCATTCGTTCTACGAACAGAAAAATCCCATTCGTAGCTCAAGGGAAGCCAATACAGCTCCGAATACGCATGTAACCTTCCATGACGATAACCTATAATGAACGCTATAATCAATTTTTTTTCCCCTATTTCATGGACATGGATATTGTAATATTCGTGATTTTCAAAAAAGGTGGTTGGTTTGTAGGATTCATCCTCACGACCTCCTATCCAAAAACGATTTATATATCACTGTATTTTCAAAATTTAGAATGCTTCAAGCACCTTAACAGAAAAAACAAATGGAAATAAAACGAGAAAAAACGAAGTTTCAAAGAATGTTAGGTACAGATACGTTTTTTCAATGACACGACAGACGGAGTCAGTTCATTTCGCTACCGCTAGGTCGCTAGGCTCGCATATTTAATATCACGAATAAATCCTGCTATCTGGCAACACTGTTGAAAACTCCAGTTGAACCATCGTTGATCCAAGATCGCAGGTTGAACTTCCGGAGACATCGAGAAGAAATGCCTTATCTTGGGAGCGGAAAGGTCTTTTTTTATTCATCATATCGCGAATGCATCTTCGGTTTGTGCTTTTTGTGTTGATTGATGAGATTGTGCGATTATTTATATTTATTGATGGAATCTAAGAAGAAGCACAGGGAACTGGCGTTCTCCCACTCGGAAAAATAGAATCTCCTAAACATATATAAATAACCATTTTGATATTCTCGAATCTGAAAAAAGCCTATGCCCAATAAGCCTCACTAGAAACGAAAGATGGGGGGGAAAAATTGAGGAATTGAATTCTAGTTCTTCTTACAAATATCGAACACAGTTTGGAAAAACCGTTCAAAAATGTGCAAAAGGAGCTCTTGACGTCACAGGTGAGTAAAGTTGAATAAGGTACCTTCTCTTTCATCTCGTCTACTCCAGTATTCATTATTATCGTCAGGAAATCAGATGAAGTCGTTAATATTGTCTTTCTGTTGAAAGAGGTGGCAAAAGAAGAAGAGAAAAAGGCAAATTAATGAGAGGAAAAAACCTCGAGCGAGCGAAAACTCTTGCCATTAACACTTGCTGATTTATATAAACGAACGACAAAATAATAATATAAATTAAGTTAAATAAAGAGCATGTCACGAGAATTTTGGGCCAAAATGTTATGAAATGAGAAGTCGAGCAACAATTGATCCGAGTTTACTTCCATCGTTCTTCAATGATCGGAGATCCGCCCTGAACCTCCATGGTGAAATCCAATTTAAAGATGAACTCCGTTCAATAGTCAAACCGCATCTTGAACTCAGTTCAAAAACTTGGTGAAACTGGCCCTAAGAGTGCTTGTAGACGGACTTACAATAGTTTTGAATAGCTAAAACTAGTTTTGACGAATTTCCGATATTCCATAAAGCATGTCTCTACATCCAACTTGATGCGTAAAAGTACGATTTTCTTACCCTTGCGGTTAGTTACTACCGTTTCTCCATTTGGGACTTCATTAGCCTTATCACATTACTAGCGAGCAAGAACGTTCGAAAGCTGAACGGATTCAACCGAATTCCCTGGTCGTGCTCACCGAAAATCCGCCCTTTTTCTCCGATCGCCAGTTCGCAGATGTCCCACTTTCACGTCAAGACCTCGCGGTTCCCGACACGACCCCCAAGTACACGATTCTACACGATCGTACACGATTTTACACGAAACCCTCCTTGCCTTCGTCAATCGTTGTACAGGATTTTGAAAGTATTTTTGAAGAGCTCTCCGGTATATCCTATCCACAGTAATGGCTATTGACCCTTGGGGTCGTCGTGCCATGATCAATCATAACCTATGAGGGTTCAAATGTAGAATGAACGAATTCTCCGCACGACAAACATTTTGTAGGTTCTGTGACTCTTGTTTTCGATTGGCGATAGATAAAGACAACATTCGATCGAATAAGAAAAGTTGCCAATCCGTTTCATTCCTTACTGATGTACGAGTGATTCCAAATCCTTCGGAATTTTGTCAATTTATGTCTTTTTAGCATTTATTGCTACATATGGCTTGAAGCTGAAACAGTTTTGTTTTCTGATCAATATGTTTTAAATTTCGAAAATTTTAGGCGGATTCTGATTAAGATAGATAGATTTCAGATACTAGATAGATTTAGATTATTTTCTAAATCTCGTATGTGCTACCCAGGCCATACCTTCATATGGAATACCTGCCTGTTTTAGCAGAATTTTAGTCAAAATACAAAATTCTCAACGATTAACTAGGACATTACCTAGGAGTGTTGGTTCTCCCGCTGACTGTCGTGTAATAGCTTTTCCCATTTAAAGTTAAATATATGATAAATATCATTGTATTATTAAATCAAATTACGTTGATTAAGTGAACAAAGTACCTACATCGTCCAACAGTCGATTTTTCACCTACTTGGGAGTGAATGCAGTTGTCGATACTTTTCCGATTTTAAAGTAGGCACCTTCCTGTTCTTTCTAGGCATCTGCATGCACATTTCGTTCAAAAAAGTTGTATCTGCCTACATCAAGATTTATCATTATTACTAATGTTGAGGTTTTTGATAGGATACATACCAATGTAACCATATGAAGAGTCAAGGGAAAGAACGATCAGAGTCAATTTTTGGTCCGAAATGAGATATTGGTACCATCTTGCAGGTCTTAGAGAAACGAGAGATAAAGGTTAGCGTCCAAATACAGAGGGAAAGATTTTAGGTGTCGCAAAACAACGATCCGAATCCTAAAAAACCTCACTTGTTGATGAAGTTCAACGTGAAAGAAAGATCAAGGTCCAGCAGTTTTCTTGAAAAAATCAGTTTTTCCCATTCTCTTCACATTTTGATTTTGGTTTCTTCATTAAAATGTGTTTATCAATGAAATGACTATTTGGAATTGAGAATTATTTACCCTAAACCCAAAATATTACTCTTGAACGTTTAAAATTTGAATTTTGAAGATTTGTGAAGAAGTTACTTTGATTTTTGTTTCCCGCGACCCTTCATATGGTAACAACCATCTTTTTGTTCAAATCGATTAGGAGCTGTTATTGTAAATAAAACATTGTGCCGTTATGATGGAAATGATAGACTAGCATCGTGCACTTAATGGGTTCCAGCGTCTACACCACAGTTAAGTCAATTGATGATGGTTACACAGTCGCTTTTCATTGGGTTGATCATGTTATAAAAGAACAGAGAACCGTTTTCGCTCTCCCACGACGGAAAGGGACATAACGTGGGGGCTGGCGACTCGAAAGGGCTTAACCGTTTGTTTGGTATTGACGGAGGGCGATGGATGCGGGTCGATTGTTCTAATTTTTATTGAGAGACGGCGGTATGGTGGGGGAAACTCGTTTTGTTCACCTAAAAACAACCTCGTCAATATTAATGCCGAAGAGCCGAGGAAAAATCATCTCATCTTGTAGAGGTTCGGATGTAGAGAGTTTTCTCGCATTTTCATAGAAAATGAAGCTATTGCAATGGGTCGGGAAATTTTTAAATAATTATTTTTGAAAAATTTCTTCATTGAAATCCTTTTTGAGGCTTTCTGAGACGAATCCTAGAGTTTAACACTTTTTCATATTAATTGCTATGCAATTCTTAGGCCGACCCTCACTAATTTTTTATGTAATGTTCCAAACTTTTTTTAAGATGATTTTCAAGTACAACCGTTGCTATCGTCCGTGACGGGAAGCGCGAGTTCGTGGGTTCGAATCCCAGCCAGGCTTGAAAATTTATTTTATACCAATTTTTTTGCGCATCGTGGGTTCGAATCCCAGCCAGGCTTGAACATTTTTTTATATACAAATTTTTTCAGGCTAAGAATTGCATTGCAAATTATCCTCATTTTCTACGCAGTAGAACAATTTACCATAATGTAGGATGATAATTTACGGAAATTCGCTCATACGATTATGCTGCATGACTGGAACTTTTTGTTCTTTGCGTACGACGTAGAGCTGAGTCTAACTGCAGATGCTAGCTCTTCGCGTATTTCAACACGTATTTTTACACGTATGTACTCGAATAACCAAAAGCTATCGTCACGCTAAAGTCTCTTTAGTATTTCAATGTCAACGATTCTCTTGAATTCGAGATCGCGTAGAAGAAGATTGAATTCACTTTACATTTACACTCTGCTTTATCAGCTATAGTCCAGGCATCAAATAGCTACATGCGAGTAATTAATAGACCTACGACCTAAGAAAAAAATGGTATTCACCAACGCCCATATCTCGTTGAATACATCGGTTCTCGTCTGATCACCGAAGTTCAACAACGTCGGGCTTGGATGGCTGACCGTCAGGGAGCGCCCTAATTTCGGCATCTTTTTTATTTTTTGTCTCATCATTCAATTTTCATTTATCTACATCAAGTTTACTTCCAGGTCTCGTGGAAAAGTTCGTTTTGAATGCCTTCTCTGCTTTATCAAATCGTGGTTTCCATGATCTGAGTACAGGTACTTAGCACAAATTCGACCACCAACTTACACAATTTGTAATTGAACTGATAAACAGCTTTTATATAAAATCGTATTATTTGAACACAAACCTGCTCGTTGTCTGAATCTTCATGTTGGCAGATACAACTTTGTTGTACGAAATGTGCGTGCAGGTACCTATAAAGAACAGATAGCTGCCTACTTTTAAATCGGAAAAGTATCGATAACTGCATTCACTCCCAAGTAGGCTTCATGCCACTTTCCTTGCTTACATCCATCTTGCATACTAGCTGTTTATTGATTTTTTTTGGCATTTTTGATGGTTTGGGATATAACAGGTGGTTACTATGGGGTGAACCACCCGGCTAGATAATCTTCACTGGTGCATTGCACATTGTGTGAGGGAGTCAATCGGTCTTTCATTTCATGCAAGTTGCCCACTGTTTCGCATCAGATGGTTTCGTCCGTTGGTTCATTTAAAAACCCCAGCAGATATGCCCCCTTGCGGCAACCCCTGGAGCTTAACTACTGGCCAGAGCCTATCCAATTTTTAAAAGGGTCTGGAAGTTTTGTAACGAACGTCGGGAAGCCCTAGCCAGGCGTCTGATAGGCGGATGTGGGGGAGAAACAGTGGAAAAAGGGCCGGGAGAGACCAACCCTGTGTTTACCAGCTATTTATACACGGCTCCTTCCAATCCCACTCCGCGCTCGAGCTGCCAGATGGTGTGGTCCTTCCCAGCCGTTCGAAATACCGTCGCACTCCACCGATTTGCCGTTGAAAAAAATCACTTACTACTATACATGTATTCAATTATATGAAGGAAACGAATGCCACTACTGAAATTACAGACGCTACAAAATTATAACTCGAAATAAATTACGTTGAACACAAAGACATAATTCTAGCAGGTGTTCCCCCCCCCACTGCTAAAATCGTTAATAATGGATCAAAAAAAAATATATATTTTTTTTTAACCTTTATATTTTTTTTTAACCTTTATATTTTTTTGCAAATATCTCAAAAATGACAAAATTGCGCATTGCGCACGCGCGCAACCGATATCAACTTCGTTTATTTTAAATGAAACCCCCAATTATTAGTGCGGATTTGAATACAACGTGAAATTTCCAGCTCGCATCCCAAAAATGAAAAATTTCCTAAATCAATCCTTTCAGTAACATACAAATTAGTTGGACAAATAGATGTTCTTCTTGTGTCCCATGATAACAAACTGGCGCTCTCAAGGGAGGTTGCCACTCCTTAAATTACAGGTCACTGAGAACTTATAACTCGAGATAGAACATAACGTTATGTAATACCTAACAAGACATGATGAGATGAAACTGGATATTGAAAATACAGGTTATAAAATATTTTCTCTTTATCGAACGGATTGCACTCTATAATTAGGTGAAATCATTGAAGGTTTCATCATGAAATGAACTCTGTGGGCTGACGAGCTTTGATTTGGTTCAGATCACCGAGCGATGGAATAATATTCAGATACATGGTGGACAGGCTGACCCTCCCGTTCTCTATCGAGATAGTGTGCGTTCAGTTATGTCCAGTTCAAGTGCGCATGCGCATTGGTACAGACGAGGGTTGGTTCGTGAATAGTTTATCAACTTCCACACAGCCTACACCTTTCATGAGGATCCGTACATGAACTGATCAATGTCGAATTTAGTAATTTCAACAAACCTAGAATTCTGCAAATTTTCCTCTCCCCAGATATCAGTGGTTACGGATCGTTAGGTAGGTAACATACGTTGTAGGTCGATGCATCGTTTGTAAAAGTGGTCACCCTTTGTCGCCATTCCAGAGACAAAATGCTTTCTTTTTGTGTTTATTCCTATATTATACCTTCTTCTATAAAAGACAGGGTCGACTCTTGTAACTGCATACGCTTTATAATAACAAAATTGGATTATTCAATTTCATTTCGTTATGTAGCACCTTGCGGCAATGTGTCTCAGTTATAATATATTTTCATTGGCTACGTTTGGAACGTGATTGTTGTTGTTTATGGTAAGCTACACTTTTCTCAAAATATAATGTTCTTCCCTAAACATTATGCTATTCGGCCTATTGCGGCTAAAAATCCATTTGTGATTTACAACAAATTACGTTGACAATCTTTGGTTAGTAGAATAAAAGTCCGAGTGGCTTCATTCGATTCATTAAAATTAAATATATCAAAATCTGACGGAACAAACTACTTGATGATTGAAATTTTACCAGATACTGATTGTATAATATTTCACCCTCTAAATTTCACTCTTTGGGGTTTAGTTTAAGTTATTCCGACATTGCAGGACTAATAGGTATCAGTCAATATGATGGTAGCATGGATTTAGTTCGGGAGATAAGCAACGGGTTGTTATCTGTTATAGTTCACTTTATGTCATCCGTGTTTGTTAACTATCCTATCTCTGACCACTTTTAGCTATTCGCATGGTAATTTATTCTTCTTTCCTTTGAATCCTCACTTGTTGAAGCTCTCCAAAAAGGTGCAATGTGTGGTGTTTGACGAACGGAAATAGGCTCAACTTGGTCGGAAATGTTGATGTTCGTACTTCACCTCACCTTGAGACCGCAGCTCCTATAGTTTCCTTCGCCACAAGCATTCTTCCCAAACGTTTAATGGCAGAAATTTTTACAACTACAAGCTATACATTTTCATGATGTGTTTTTTATGGTACTAAGTCTGAATTTAAGGTAAAAATGCATAATTATGAGTTTCTACTTTTCACAGAAAACGTGAATTGATCATTCCATTTGCTTTTAAGCATCTCAAAGAAACAATAAAATCCGAAATGTTCTCTTTTATCTCCTTCTCAGTATCTCGTTAAGTTTCACATCTCTTGTCCCCAAATCAGTTGAAGCTAATTTGAAATTTAGCAAAGCAGAGTTATATCACAGCTATTCCTGAAATTACTAATTATTTTCCGCCTTGGCTGCTAGAATATATCCGTCGACATAGATTTAACGTCCCCTTTTGGTTTATTTCTATTTCCTAACGGTTTCTTCTTGTTCGTTATTGAATTTCACTCAAGCCGAGGAGAGTCAAATTTGAGACTATAATGGGGAATTTTCATGTATTGGAATTTCACACTTTTGAGCTCAGATTCGGATTCAGCGTACTTGAAAAAACCCCTAATAGCTATTTTTAGCCCAAAATACTGTTTAGTTTGGCTAATAAACGGGTAGGAAGATCACGCGTGACATAGTAGTGCAAGGGAGCTGAGGGTTCCCCCAGGCGGGCGGGGGCCGTGACACCATCGTGCACATGAATTTCAAGAGCCGTATTAGTGTTCAGATACCCATCATATAGCACCTTTTTGGAAAGCGCTCAACAAGCTCTCTCTATTGAGCACATAAAAAATAACCATGCGAATTCCCCTTTCTCATTTTGGGATCTGCTACGTCATCAGATTGAGGTGATCAAATTATTTATTGATGGTAGTTCTTGTTGTTCGTCTTTTCGCCAGGAGATCGGGTTTCTCCTTTGCTCAGGATCGATTACCCAGCAGGCCAATCTACATGGCGGGGATAGGAGACTTTCTTGTTCCTCGTTATCTTCTGGGGAAGGGGTGGAGGTCACTTCCTGACTGAGGCCGCGTCCTGGTGACGAAGGGGTAGGGGAAGCCTCCCATTGCACTGACCACATCCAGCCCTGATCTCCCCAGCTTGTGCCTTCTCCCTTCATCGCACAACTCAAGCGCTCTTCGATTCTCCAGGCCTACTCACAAAAATATGATTCCATTTTATGAAAACCTCGTTTCAGCAAACAAATCGTGCAATTAATACTTCAACTTGAAGATTTAAATAGGCTACTGAATTCTAAAGGGAATCAACGGCTCAACATGTGTTTTCCAAATATTAATTATGGTACTTGGGTACTTCGTCCATACAAATGGATTTTGTTGCTCCTTTATTCTCAAAGTAGCTCTCCTCCATTCTTCAACTGTACCTAAGTCAAATATGTAAGTAAATATAAAACTTGAGTGTTTGCAAAGTAAAAATGTTTGGTTTATCATTGATACTTCTGCTTCCTCAGTGGTTTCCGCTCTTCTGTTGGATTTCAAATCCAGTTCGAGATAGAGATGATGGCAGCGGATCGGAAAACAAAACGTGACGCCCTCCCGAGAATAGCTGACGTTAGACAAAACTCGCATCTGGACGGATTGCTGAGGTAGACTTTAGTCGTTAGAAGAGAAGGATTCCAGTTGTTTCCTTTTGATTCGCTCGGTAAGAACGATGACGTTAGCTGCGAGGCCACCCAGTGGTATATAGATGCTGAGCACACAACTGAGTTTGATGGAGGTTCCCCATCGGATAAGGATGCGAGTTGTACAACTGTCAGTTGACTCAACTTGTTGGTATTTCGAAGTCAACAATCAACACTCGCTCGGGGAGTAGTATTGTGCGGTGCGGCACCAGTACAATTGGAGAGAAAATATCCCTTCAGAATGTCATCTACCTACTTTGGCCTAATTTACCATGTTTGCTACGAGTATCTCGAATGTATATACTACAGTTACAACAGTCGAAGTATGCCATTTAATGTCTTCAGGCGAACAAATGGAGCTTCGAAGTAACAAAGTCTGCCGCTAGGAGCGCTAGGGGGCGAAGGACCTTAGGAACATGGTGGTTGCCAAGACATTCCCCTTGTTAATACCTTGTGTCACCCCTTTTCGCTCTACAATTCATTCCCCGCACCACTAATCTCATCAATACTGGTCAAAAATGAAAATTATATTATTAATAAATAAATTATTATAATAAAGAAACACACAAACAAACAAAACATATTGACAAAAAAAACACAAACATGTGTCCGTCACGACTGCCCGTACAGGCAACAAAAAAATAGCAAATCGGTAAGGTCCTTGTTTACGTACTGCGCTCTACCTCTAGCTTTTCATATTCGGAGCCCCATTGTTCATAACTAATATGTGTTAGTATTTACTTACTATCCGCCGCTTCAGTTCTGAAACTCAGTTTTCGTACCACATTATTTTTCAATTAAATGATCTCAGTTGTTTGTACCAAATCCGTATACAAGCGTATAAGTTATAGATATGCATGTTATTAGGTATCTACTTCAGTGCAAAAGTATTCCACACGCCTTCGCATTGAATTTATTCCATCACCCGCACTTGCATTTTGTCACACGCACTTCTGCTATAAGTATTTTTAACGGAGATAAAATCAATTCCTCCCTTTTGAAAGTCCCTCTGCCGGCTGAAACATTTATTGATCGGTTCGCCATAACCACGAGTTACGTGGAGCGTAATTGAAACTGCTAGATTATCGTATTGAAACGCATTTCCTCTTTATCGTACATCACCCAACTGATCGTACGTAATTGAGGAGTTTCTAGTTTTACTTTAATTAAGGTGGTCATCAATTTATATTATACCACCATATTTGATACGTTGTCTCTATCATCGCTATACCAGCGACCAGTTTTCATATTCTTAATGGAACTGATTAGGGGTTCTCCATTTCTCATGTTTAAAGCTAATGCTGTGAGATATCCAGGTTTCACATTTGCGCAGTTTCTTATCATTGATTCATTAGGTTTGAAATTAGTGTAAGATATTTCCAAACAAGGAAAAACTTATACGTACCAGGTTGCACATTTTTCGTTGAAAAACACGAGATAAATTAACCAAATGAGGTGGGATATATCTTTGATATTTAAAGAAAAGATTGATACTTGATGCTGTAGCTGCTGTTTTTGTAATTAGTAAGTTGCTTCAGGATCGATTTGGTACTATTTTGGAAGCATAAGAAATGATAGAGTGGTCCATTGTAAATAAGAAGTATTTTTAGCTAAAGTAGGACTTGGATTTGAATTAATTTCATACTTGTTTGGCTCTTACGTTTGATTGTGAGTACCATTCTATTGTATTATAACTCAACTGTCATGGGGTAAACAAATTGTCATATCATCTCTCGAAGACGCTGTTATTATCTAGTATTCTCCTGCGGGTTTCTTCTTGTTAAAACCTCATTATAATCAGTGACTGCTAGAAGTCTTTGACAACAAGACGTTTCTTTTAGTTCGATAAACTAGTCCACAGCTGACTTCCTTCCAAGTAACTAAGCCCGCAACTTGTATTTCCCAGGAGGGTGAAGGGGAGAGAATTTGGCACAATGAGATGTGTTGTGGTTTATAAGTTCAGAGCTTTCTAACTAATAGTAAAATATTTTGGTAGGATGGAAAGTAACTTACACATATCTCTCTTGCAACAATTGCTTGTGCGTGAAAAGTATTCATTTCGGTTTTTCTTCCCGCAATTCTATAATTTATTATTATTTATTAATTTATTATAGAAGGGGAGGCTATGGCTAAAGAATGATTTATGCTAAAACAATAAAAAAGAAAGAGCTATTTAGGTGGCTTTGGAATTTTAAAAGCGAGTTTGAGGGGTCGGGGACCCCCACGAATCCGTTTCATACATCAAAGAACACAACCCTAGATTTTAACGTCGTATATATATATATAGGGTGTATTTCCAGACGAAAACTCCCTTTAAAAACGACGTAAAACATTCGTTCCATCGCAGAACAATCCTTCTTGACAAGCCTGATCGCTCCAGAATTTCAAGCCCAAATTCGCAAAACAAACAAATAGATAAAAAATATAAAAAACCAAATTTACAATTTTATAGCCCGAAAATGCTAGTTTTTTCCTCCTAAAAAAGGGCATGTGTCACAGTCTTTTTTTTTTTTTTTTTTTTTTTTTTTTTTTTTTTTTTTTTTTTTTTTTTTTTTTTTTTTTTTTTTTTTTTTTTTTTTTTAGCGCTGAGAAGATTGTGACCACTCCCAGATCTCTAAGATTCATAAATGAGTGAGGAAAATAGATTTTTAGGTTAAAAAAAAAAAAAAAAAAATGCCCATAACTGACCAAATTTTCGAGTTCGGCTGCGTGTTCTACAACTTTCTTTGCGATCTCGTCACACGGCTGTCCCCTTAGTTTTATTTAGAACTTGATTGGCCTGAATGATCAGAATTTAAGTGCCTAATGCATAACTTTTCTTTGAAAGTTCGCTCTATTACCCATGCTGCATGACATACATTTTTTTTTTTTTTTTTAGAATTTTTATTTCTACAGTAGCCCGGTACTGCCATGTGAATGGTGTAGATTCTGTCAACACCGACTCATACGAATAGAAAAGCACCTCTCTATTCGTAAATCATGAGTTTGTAGTAACAGGACCGTTACACCGTTCTCGTTTGAATAACTTAAACAATGATTAAAACATGTGTTTTCAACCACAATTTTATACTGTGTCAACACTTAAGTTAGTGTAGCTAAACAATTAACCAAACCCTCCATAAATTCATGGGCAAGTGACGATTTATTGTCTCGATTCGCCGTCTCTTTTCAAATGTCACGTGAAATTCCCTGTGTGCTAAAGTGCACGCATGCAAATGTCAAAAATTGATATGTAAACCGCTGTTAATCGCCCATAATTTTAATGAAATTAGAGTCGTAGATTAAAAATCAAAATAAATGGGTGCGATGGTTCACAATACAGAGAAAATTGAAATTTGTTGTTGAAATTCAGACGCTCAACTAACTCACCTAACTATCCACCACGTGGGATGTTAACCTAACAAATATCCGACTAAGGAGAAATCGACCACGAGGTTCAACTACGTTATCTTGACGTCCTATCTCCTCTGAATCAGTCGTCGGAATTGAAACGTTGCTCGATCAGTGGGCGGAAATTACGCAATTTGCCGAGCTCCCGGAGATCGAATGAGGAGAAAATGACAATTCTCAGTTAAATCATCCCCACGTGGGGAACACACGTGGACCACCCCAGCCGACCTTCGGTTGAAAATACCTCCATTACTCCACACGTGGAGAATGTACCGTGATGATCCACGAAGTGATACAAACTTTTTATTTTAATCCGAACGCTGGGGAGTGCCCGATCGTTTCGGTGTTGTGTTTAAAAGACCCGCAAATATGTCCAAATATTTGCCGTTTCCATCGAGTTTACTTCGTTGATAACTCAATTGGAATACAATAAAGATAGGAGAGCAATGCAAATATTGATTGAACGAAACCCAGGCACACTCAGCGTCATTTCAAACCTATTTCACATTTACAATTCATATCTTCAAGATCAACCGTTCAGAAAATCGTGAATCCCTGGAACTGAGGGAAACCGAATGTTGGTACAACCTTATTATACTTTACGGATTTCAATAAAAGGTAAAAGTCTTGTTCAGCCTTATCTTGGTAAAGTAATTTCTAGAAACGTAGGAGCCATAATTCTGTAATTTAGTGGATGTGTTCCAAAACAATATGTTTGTTGAGCCTGAATTTCTCTTTAAAACACTACTTTTCTTTACCCTTCTGATTGAGTAAGCGAAGTAAAAAGTTTACCAGATTCTGTAACTTCGGTTTAGACCAGGGTTGCCAGGTGTCCGGTTTTGGTCCGGACAGTCCGGTTTTTCACCTACCTGTCCGGACGAAAATTTAAAATCGCATGGAACGCCAAATGTCCGTTTTTCATAGGTACTATCGCAGATCCTAGGAAAACAGCCTTGACTTCTCGAGGCCCTACACATCGTTTATTTGGCAATCGACGCTGGAAAACTATCTACAAGTCAAAAATCATTTGTAGTCTTCTCCCTTCTTTCGTGAGAAGGAACTCTTTATCTCTTCTTTAGCCATTACTTGTGCTCTCTCTTTCAGTTTTAGTCTGAGGTAAATAATCTTGAAATATTGAGATAGGGAATCTGAAGTTAGTAGGTGGTTCAAGTCGTAGGCAATATTGAGATTTTTGTTGCGAAATTCCCAGTTACCAGATATTCACTGATTCGAACGTAGCCTGCCTGTCTATAGTATATTAATTACATATATGGTACTTTATAAAAATTCTTATAATACCTACCTACCCTGATTGGTATTTTGAGAAACACAAAAAACAGAAAAATAATTAGGTATTGTGATCTGTTGATTAATTGATTAGGCACCAGCGTAAATTATAAATCAAAGAATTGATATTAGAAGAACACGTGTACAAATTTTGACCTCTGGTTCGTCTAACTCTATTTAGCTGACCATTACAGTTGTGCGTCTTTAGTGGTATCCACATGAAAGGATAGCAATTATTATGTAGTCAGTAATTATTCAATCTTCTGGCTATAAGTGATACGTTCACTATTATCGTGTAGGAACGAATAAAGGTACCTACTGGTTGAAATCATCGGCGCACAAAATTGTATTCGAAGCTTCACATAATTATAATTTGAACAAAAATGATTAAAATTGAAGAAAATATTATTTATTAGAACGTATAGTGAATTTATATAGAAAATGCAGTCATGGAATTAATTTCTGTGGAAAATTTAATGAGTTGTTTAATATGCTTTCCAACTCTGTCCGGTTTTTTTCCCCATCTCACCTGGCAACCCTGGTTCAGACGTATTGATCGAATAGGCTATTAGAAATCTATAAATAGAATATTGGAACGTAGATAATGCGAAGTTGATGATTCAGTTTCGGCTTGGAAAGATTTTTAACGGTTCAACGTATTTCATGCTTGGTGGTTAAAATTGATGTAATGTACACATGACACAAGTGTACATTTCCATTTTTTATCTTATATATTAAAAACATTTACGAAATCTAATGTCAGTTAGTACGGCCGTTCTATCTGGCCGATTTCCTTCATTTTTACTATAATTTTTTCTTGGCATGTATAGTGCTACTTCCATTCCACTTAAAATTCAGTGTATCTTAACCTTGGCGAGTTCACTTCATTCCCAATCATTAGCGTCTATATCTCTTGTCCTTTTTGTGCTCAATACTGTTTTCGATCAAGTGATGAAGCTGTTGAACTGAAATTTGGATAATTTTATGTTTGATGCCGTTTTAGCGAATAGAAAGTTGAGTTAATGCAATGGGTTGAAAAATTTTAAAATAAAATGTTTTGAAAATTTCGTCATTAAAATCCGTTTTGTGGCATTCTGAAACGAATCCGAGTGTTTACACTTTTTCATATGCATATATGTATTTTTATATTTATGTATGTGTCATTCCAGACGATTACTCTCCTTGGATTGAGATAAAAATTCTGTTCTCGCGCCGAAAAATCAAACTTTCCAAAAGAAAGGACTTCTTGAGCACATTACATTGGTCAAATTTCAAAAATTTTCAAAAATTTTCTCAAAAAATCATCACAAATAGCTAAAAATGGCTAAAACTTGTTGAACTTATATTTTTTAGCAGAATATTGCTCAAATAAAGTTTATCAACTATGAAATAGAACATTCCAAAATTTATGTACAAAATTATACTGAAAAATGTAAGTACTTACAATTCACTAAAATTTGTAAAAAATCGACAAAAATTGCAAAAAAGGTAAAAAACAAAAATATTTCTTTGGATGGTAGATTGTTATTTAGAATACGTTTTTGGCAATAAAATTCATAGTTAACAATTCCTTTGCACTCAAAAAGCTCAAATTTCAAAACAATTTCACATTATACAATACGATAATATTTACGAAAATTCGCTTATACGATCATGCTGAATGACAGTGACTTTTTTTCTTACAACTCAAGTGTTTTACAGTACTCTGTCAACATCAATCTCGTATTATGTACGTACATATCCTATGTACTGAAAATATAAGACAGCAAATCTTTGAAAGCTATTTCTCAAAACTCTTATGTAAACAAATTTATGAAACCCGTCGATTTTCTCTCCAGCTGACGCACCCGAAACGTAGTTTGAAAACGGCCATTTTATTTGAAGTTAGCGTGGGGGCCCCCATGTGTTACGTAAGAGAAAGAGCACGTGTGAGAAATCGTCTATAGTTATAATCTTAACGTGGGTACGTAGTAGAGACATAGTCTAGACGGGTTTTTGAGTCTGATCACTTCTGAGGAGAAAGTCCGCTGTCACTGATGGGATAATGGAGCGAGTACGCCGCCGTGAAATTTGCAACTCTGTGTAACTTTAGGATATTCTTAATAGTCTACGTTAAAAGTAAAAGCGAACGCGCGTAATGAATTGTAAATATCTGGTCTTGAGATGGAAGTACGTGATTAGGGTGAGACGTGATCCGAGTCATCATTTGCTGAATCTATGTTATTCAATATTCATTGTAAGGTTCTTCAATATCGATTGGTTGATTCTATATAATTTGTATTTGCTTGTCACCGAAACGTTTCTGCAGTCCATCCGTCTGGTTTTATTTTGATCGTAAGATCATAATTATGATCAAATCTTTTGAAGAGCAAAATACTCTACTGAATCGATGTTAGTTTGTTCACACTGCTCAAAAAGCTTCGATGATAGTATCTTGAGAATATTGTTGAAATACCTTACATAAGGTCAAGGTTCCCAGTTGTGGGTAAAAAAACAACCTAACTTTACTGGAAAAGGAGAACGCACTCATAAAACATCATAAAGTCTTTCCATGCACCCACAATGATTAATATGCATTATCTTCATAAAACCATGTTCATTACCCTGTAAAACGCTTCCTAATATTTGACTATTATCCATATTTTCCAATCAATTCCTGTCAATTGTTTTGAAGAAATTTTGAGTTGAACTAGATCGAAAGTGGAGTTCACTTCATTTTCCATCTCAATCCGTATATTCGAGATACCTAGATTTTTCAAATTTTTCATAAAAACCACTTTTTTACATTTAAAACCCCACGTTTCTTCACTTTAACTGTACTAATTTTAATTTTTGACCATATATTGAAATCGGCATTCAATTTTCTTTGAGAATTGTGTTCGTTCAGCTATTTTCGATTTACTTTCACGTCTTCTGGACCACCTCAGGATTTTTGGAAGTCACTTGGGTCGCTAGTAGGCTCATGTCACACATATATTCATTGTGAGATAGACGATGACTATAAGTGACTTTTAAGAGACTTGCAACTCTCCAAAAAAGGGCAGAGCGAACGAAACCATTACCATCTAAGTAAACAATTTATATCTTGAGTTTTTTGCGATAAAGATGCTCCCTATTTTCGGATAATCCTTATAAAAATTAAGCTTTTTGCTTATCTGAGGTCTTTGGTCATTTAAGTCAAACCAGAACTCTAACTCCTTTCCCATGAAGGTAATACCTAGAATAGCAGTTAAACCTAACACCCGGCATATGACGCCATGCTTTGCTGCTAGAATATTTTAAACTTATGGTGTTATTACCTTCGTAACTTCTATGCTGTTTCCTGAAAAACAATCGATTGACGTGCAATGGTATACTGCAAATAGAAAGCCACCCTCTCACCTCTCGATATTTGCTGCGCGTTACCAATGACGTTATGTCACAGAAATTCAGAAGAGGTTATGTTCTATGTTGTAAGGAGTAGCCTCCGTTGAATTAGAGTCGAGTCCACTTCAATCGAGATTAGGGGTAGGAAGGATTTTATACGGAATTCAAAATCAATACTACGAAAGCCTCCCCTACCAGTTTCGTCCTCATCTCTCCCCTTCTTTTGTGCTCACTCGCATTTGTGCTCATTTACATAATCATTTCATGTGATGATGAATGGTTGTGCCATCAAAATATTTCATCTTGGATCTAGCGATTAACTTTTAGTACTGGGATTCTTGAATTATACTACCAGTAATTCTCAATTCTTATCGAGTACAACAGTTTTTAAACTAAGTAATATGACTAATACGTAAGTGTTAGACAACAGGAAACCATTCTACTTGAGATATTTCAATTTACAAGTAGTTTCTCAATTCACGAGAATGTAATCTTAATTAGAAAAACGCCCAGCCTTTCATAAAGACCTAATCAGCATATTTTTGTTTGAATCTACGATCTTTAACTAATTTTCAACTTTGAAAGTCGAATTGCAACGTTTTTTTTTTTTTTTTTTTTTTTTTTTTCAAAACGATAATATTTCTAACGCTCAAGTTCGGCCCTCAACCTTTAGGTTATAAATCTCTCATTTTTTCAAGGATAAACGTTTTTGGCGATTTCATTCACACTCATCACTGTATGATGTCCATATAAAGAGCCATGTTTCTACTTCGCCTTTACTGTTGGTACTTTTATTATTATTATTCATTTATTTTTTAACTCATTTTTTATATTACTTTGAGAAAGAGAAAGAGGAGCTAAAAATCAAGTTCAGAAAGATGTATTGTTTGTTGAGAAGAAACTCCCAGCTCTCACTACACAACAAACTAGGTGCTCATGTATAAACAGATTCTTCGCCCCATCTGGGCTTACGGAATACTTACAGCTCTGGGGATGTGCCAAGAAATCAAATACAAAAAATCCAAACTTCTCAGAATGAAATACTGAGAAACATTGTTGGTGCCCCATGGTACATGCGAAAGATGATATTCATTGAGATTTAGGGATGGATACTGTCAGTGAAATCATTGTAAATGGAAGCACGAACAACTCCTCCCCAAACATGAACCTTTGGACCTTGTTGTAAACCTAACTTACAGTACAGATGTGTAATGAAGTATTATTAAA
This sequence comes from Adelphocoris suturalis, assembly GCA_030762985.1. Taxonomy (NCBI): domain Eukaryota; kingdom Metazoa; phylum Arthropoda; class Insecta; order Hemiptera; family Miridae; genus Adelphocoris; species Adelphocoris suturalis. Next base: position 121,009,299 of record CM061042.1, read on the forward strand.
AGAAGTATTGCTAGATGAAATGTAAAATTTTCAGTTGCAATAAATAAATCATGAAAAAAAAACTCATTTTTTATGATGAGCCAAAGATCTGATAAAATCTTCTGATACATATTTATAAATGAATACTAGAAACTGTTTAATCTATAGAAACTGTATAAATCTCCTCTAAGATATGTCCTCTAAGATCTGATAAAATCTTCTGATACATATATATAAATGTATACTAGAAACTGTATAAATGTATATTAAAAACCCTCGAGTTCTAATCTTTTTTTTTTCTGTTTCAGGTAACTATCTTGCATCTGTCTTCACGTAAAGTAAGGTCATGCAGTGGCTATTTGAATCTATCATCAAATCAGTTTAATCGATCGTGGAAACTAGCTTTTACTATTAACTTCATTGTTGATTCACCGTAAAGATTCCACTAAAATAGTCCTAAGCACTAAATCTTGACAGAACATGGAACATGGAGCATGGAGAACAAGAGAGAATTTAGGTCACTCAGCTGATTATTAAAGAGCCTATCATTTCAATCTTATGTCCCAGAGAGTCTCCCTATCAAATTTCAACTTCCAAATTTCTTTCCAGTCTAATAGTGGTTGCAATCATGTTTACAAAATTAACTGAGAAGGATCACCTGTATTTAAACAATTATTCAGACAACCACGCTCATACCTCAGATTGTTGGCCGCGCACTGCACAGTGGTTAACATAATACGGTCAGGTCGAGAGCTTTCCAACGACTGGTGAACGATTTATGCGATAATAATTGCCTAAAATACAGTTCCGTAGCCACAATTCGGTTGTAAGCGATAATCATTAGAAAATAGGAGCGAAACGCACTAAATGTCATGTAACGGTGATTTTTCCTCATTTTTGGCCGGGTTGATGGCAAAAACATGTTCCACGTTAAATTGTGATAGATACACAAAATACCTACATAATTCTGTAGAGAAAAATATGATCGACCCACAACATGTACATGCTATCGAAATTATCAGGATAAGAGTCAAATGAATAAAAGTCCTTATTGCCAATAAGAACTTTCATTTTGACAACATACCTAATTCTGTTCAGGTCTCACCGTTTCATTCTATTTCAAATCGTGAGTTTTGAACAGTTGCAATCGTACTTTACCACTTGCACTACCGCACATTTTACCTAATCGATTACGAAATTCACTTCACTCCACAACTCTATTATCCTCAATTGCCTATATTCTAGGTATAAAGCGTTGGGTTAATTCCAACTGTAAGGTTCTTAGAAGTTGTTGGGTAGATTAGCGGCAGTTAATTAATAATTAGTGCGATAAAATGATGATAGTGATTATTTCCTCATTTCGGAAAGGTATGTCGTTCAGTTTCGTGACTACGCTGATAATTTTAAATAATCATTACAGCAACTTTTATCAATTTTCCAGAAATAAGTCAGTGTATCAAATCATGTATTACATTGCTAACAAGACCTTCTTTTTAATGAATAGTTCACACAAAATGGAAACTCCTTTGGTTCTTAGAGATATCAGCAAACCCACAACTTCTATGTTTGCAACAATAGCATTACTAGTATTTTTCCAGCAGTAAGTTTCGTCCTTGTCCCTCTAGACTTTCGTCGTTTCAAAGTCGATCGACATTCCATTTTCAAAGTCGTCTATTTATAACTATAGTACGGAAACGACACGTTTTAATATCTGAGGTCAATGAACCTTCGGTTGAAATGCGTTGCGGGTAATGACTTATTTCTAGGATGGAGTGTCGTTGACGTTTTGTGTGGCCTAAATACTGATCTTCGGATTCATTATCCGGAGAAGTTACAAATCTACCTTTCTACACCGCATTGGTTGAGACAAAAATGTGTTGCTTTTTCACTATTCATTCAAAGAAACAATCGTGAACGATGATGTCGAACAGTAACGCAAGTGCGATAAATCGATAAATGTCAACGACAGCCAGTTTATATCTGCACAATGAATGAACAATGGCTTTACACAATGGTTCGGTGCTAAATTCCATTCCTTCACTGTGTCCAAACGTTTCGTTCTCATTCGCATTGTACTGATACTCAAACTAGCATAGTTTAAGTCGCCTTTGCATAGGCTGAAGTTAGTATTCCGTGAAAAGTGATTCATTATTTTATAAACAAGCAACTTATATGTTGTTATCGTAACTACTGGACTCATTAATAATTGTTCGTTGGTAACACTACATGTAACACTACATCCCCCCCACACTGCTGTCTTGTCAATCTCCATAACCATAACGATATGGAGGCCGTGAATCTCTTCGGCTTCTTCAGTTGGGTTCCATCAGTTGCTATTCCTCGTGTGTCTCTCCCGGATTCGTGTGAAATGCTGGAGTTTTCTTCAAAAGCTTTCTTAAGAGAGAGAGAAATTTTATTTGCCATCACACATGTGCATAACAATTGTCAAATAATAATATATTAAAGATAATAAATACATCCGGCTGATAGCCTTTGTCACAGTATATTTATTATGTTATAAATAACAAACAGTGCCTGAGTACTTTGACAAATATTCCTCGTATAGGCAATCTAAAAAACTCTCTAAAATGTAACAAAAATACTCAAAAATAAATTTAAAAACAAGCTATTTAATGAGGCTCGCAGATGCAAAATAATCGTCAAAACTATAAGGAGCCAAGCTTAATAGAAATTGCTTCAAGCGTCGCCTGAGATTATGTGGGTGTATTTCACGTACGTTTAGTGGAATCGCATTATAAAATTTAGGCCCCCACCATTTCGTGGAGTTACGGGTTGTCATTACTCTGTGGAATGTTAGAGGACGATTGTTCTTACTCCTGGTAGAGTACATGTGAGCAGGAAATTCATAATTCTGGAGATGCGAGTGAACGTACAGTGCGCTCTCTAGAATGTACACTGCTGGGATAGTTAGAATTTTTTTGTTAATAAACTCATGCTTGCAATCATCACGATGTCCTAGATTGGAATTCGCTCTGACAGCTCTTCTTTGACAGCCAAAGATTATGGCAGAAGCTGGTGAATGACCCCAACAAAGAATTGAATGAGTAGCACGGCTTTGAAACACGGCATGAAAAGCTGTGAGTAGAGCAAAATCTGGAAGACTATCAGCAAGTTTACGAAGAAGAAAGGTCACTCTGATCAAGAACTTGGCTTGTTGCTCACAACGGGGTTTCCAATTCAATTTCGGATCAACATCGACTCCCAATATCTTTGAAGTGGGCGGATTCTCCCCTACACTTGTGAGATCACGCAGTCCAAAAACCATGATTTGGGTCTGAATCATTGAGAGATAGACCATTGCCGCTAAACCAAATGGTAGCGGTTCTGGGCTTGAAAATTAGATGCTGTCTTTTTCTGTGCAGGAATCGACACAGCAAACCTTCACCCTCATCCCCCAAACAATATAACAGCATGCTTACTTGCTGACTGTCTGATCTCTTACACAATGCAGAAGCTTGCCAAAACCTCTCGAACTTGCGTTTCCATTTCGGCCAGTCCGCAGGTTTGGTAAAATCAAATTGGGGGCGAAACCTGATGAGAAGTCCCCACACAGCTCCGGTAATTCCGTTTTCCTTCCAACACTTTTCTCTTACCTCTTTTATCTGGGGGTTTTTAAATTTTAATGAATTTTATTTTTTTATTTTATGGACAATGCAACAGATATGTTGTTATCATAACTACTCAACTCCTTAATAATTGTTCGTTGGTAACTATCTAACACTATACAGACAGTGATAGCTTTTGGTTACACTTCGTTTCTTCGCCCTTCGTTTATAATTTGCTTTGTAAATCGTTATTTGACCTCCTCTGCGTCCCGTTGACTCGATGTGGCGCACTCGATCCCCTCTCCGCGCCATCCGCCTTTCACCCACTCGGTCTTTGGAGAACCGTTTGTTTTTGCCATGCCCCGTTGCTAACTGCATTTTCCTCCAAGCTTTTTGAAACCGATGGCCCGACTTTCAGAAAAGGTGTTGAAGGATTTTTCGGTAAGTGCTTGAAGGGGAGAAAAACTGGGAGATTTCCACACGCCATCAATAATAATTTGAAACGCCCTAGGCAGACCAAGAAGGAATTTTGTCGTACCCTCACGATTCAAGCGTCTCGGCTGTTTTTATATCAACCTTGAATGTAAAATATAATTTTAATAGGTTCCTACTCTAGACGTCCTAATGCATTCTTGTATAAATTATGTAGGTATACAAACTATTGATGATAGCGTATCTTGAGGATAGTGTAGGAACGCCTTCACACACAGTTAAGGCTGTAAGCTGTTATGAACTTTGGTTAGGAGTGCATTGCATTTAATTCTAGATATCTTTGATGTTACTGTAACTTGAATATTTCATCACAGTAACGTACAGTATGTTTACAATAAGCAAATACATATTTCTAATGTTTGCTCTTCTGAGTAACCGTCTCTGATTTATGTATGTTATAGTCAAGTGACATTCGACATCATAATATGATGACTAGGCATAGTACACCTATAATGCCCAAAACGGCCAGTGAATTTGTTTAATTGGAGGTGTCTCATACTTTGACTAGTCATTCTATATTGACTTAAGCATTTTGGCCAATGCGTGAAATGTCATTCCACTTTCCTCGTGCATTTGACAAAACTAGTTTTAACACTAAACATAACAAGACACTAGTCTGTATGTCCAACTGATCTAAAGTTTTTACTAACGGATTGACTACTTGATGTAATGTAATTTTGAGATGCGAGCAAATCGAGCACCAAGACCACTGATCTAAGCAAAAAACTGATTTGTGTGTAGACGACCTCAAATTAAGCTATATGGGAATAAAAGAAAGAACCCATTTCTATAACTTAACTTCATAAATTGTAGAAATTGTCTGAGCTATTACAAAATGTCTTGGTATAATAAACGACGCCTAGTCAAAGTGTTTAAAGTTTGAAAAATAAAAACTATATATATACGCTGGCCAGTTATTATATAGAATGTCTAGGCATTATATGTATATTGACTATATCATATTACATTCCGCCTACGAATCTCATTATTGTAATTTTCACGGGTAGGCGAAACGGTAATTTTATGTTCATAGTAGGTAGTGCTGTGGTCAGCTACTAGAAAATGTGCTTAGCTAACCCGCATTACATCCTTCAAAACGGCTAAAGAAACATTTTTAAAAAGCAAAAAGCTTTCGAATAATTTTAAATTAGTAAGTACCTATTAGATAACCTCGCTGAAATACTAGAAGTTTAGAATTATAATGGTAACGTAATTACGGAGTTTTAGAATTACGAGTACATATAGCAAAGGAGAAGTAGTTTCTGAGTTGATTATTATCATCTGTGTTTAGTAAACGTTTATAAATAAATGGTTGGTAATTTCGGCATAAGTTCAGAGCTTTCCAACAAGTGGCAAATCATTTTTGTGAAGCGGAAATTGAGGTAATTGTCTTTCCCTAGCAATGATGGGTTTTTTGTGACTAGTATGCTATCGGAAATATTTTTTGGTATAATCATGTACCATGTTGGAGATGTTAGGTACATCTCCTTTTAATTTTGAAATAGGGCATATAGCTTCTTTCTCACGAACTCGCCAAGATGAGATACAAAGCTGAGCTTCGTTCAGCTTTTTTTTTTTTCACCACATTTTCAGTGCACTGTCACTTCAACCCCAGGGTTGCTTTTTCGTTCGGCTGACTACGGTTTCGATCGGTAGCACTTCACAGTTCACCATTAGCATCATTCTAATCGTTAAAACATCCGAATAATCCGGTCAAGGATTCAAGTCGAATGAATTGAGCAAGGAGAGAAGGCACCGGGCCATCTATTGAGAAGAGACCCCAGAGAAAATGATTGTGAAACCTAGTTTCACTGCGTGACTCTCACTTTTTCGAAGCTGGAAACTGCAATAATTTCGAAGTAAAAATACCGGGTTGACCGAAATAACGAGTCCCTCAACTTTTCTCAGTACAATCGTGAAATTTATTCGCGATGAATTGTTTGGTGTCTCGAATCAAAACTTATTTTCAAAGAATTGCTGGAAATATGAGATATTTTCTCTAGTATGCTTCATTTAGAATTCGGTAGAAGCCAATAATATGGCTTATATGTGACATTTTCTGCTAAAAAATACGGTTGAATGTTGTTAATTACGACCTTCAGGGAGCTATAAAAAATGTTCGAAATACGGTAGTTTTGAATTAGGTAACTGACTCCATGACAAAGTATGAATTTCATCAATAATATAAGTGCATAAAAATTATTCAGGTTAGCTGAAAAAACCACATTGAAGCTACACTAGCGTCCCTGATCGATTGTCAGTGCGGATTGTCCGAAATAAATTCACAATCGAAATAAATTCACAATGTTTGTGCATCGCTCTAGGGTGGAGATAGTAGATTGAATATAGAATTGGTTTCGATCCCAAGAATTACATTCTCCTAAAATCACATAGTTACGAACGATTGAAAATCTGGCTAATTTGGCCACCCCCGGTTTTTTAGACTTTTGCCTTAATATTCGTCTCACTAACGGTTTATTCTAGCAAGCTTCAGACTTAGACTACAGACTACGTATTTCAGCTTAGACCCTTTTTCTTTGAAATACGGTATAAATCGTTGTAAAATTACACAAAAATTACGAGTCATGGTGTATGTTGCTGTGTAAAGGTCTGAGCTTAAACTTGTTCTGTACAAATCTTGGAATGTGTTTTATTCTGTGTCAAATCAACGGTTACTAGCCCAAAGTTAGCCACATTTTCAATTGTTTGCAACTCTCTTATTTTGGGAAATAGTTATCGTACTTGGTCAAATCATTGGTTTGTTTCTGCTGTACAACTCTGATTCGTATGATCATTTCGGTCGAACCCAAAGCTTAGGAATATCAGAAGAAAACTTTTTCTGGTTATTGGTTTTCTGGTGGTTGGTGGAAGCAGTGTTTTGGTACGAATTACAAGAGAATTCGAATTAGATGTGCTCGGATTTACGGGAATCTGTTGTACTTATTGGTATTGCTGATGTATAGGAAAACCCTCAAGGTGGGGTTATTTTGGACCCCAAGCACCGAAGCCTGGTGGCTTATTGTACTTTTCTGAGAGTTTTGCGTTTAATCAAAGAGATTCAGCCCTCTGGTGAGGGATGTGAGTCCTTTGATTGATTGTGCGCTTCGAATAGACATCATTGGGGTTTGTGCCATTTTGCTGATGGCTTTCTGCTGTTCTGCAAAATTTAACAGACCTGTTGAGCTATTTTTTCTGAAAGGGATTTCATTTCTACTCTGTAGTTTAGAGAGCAAAAGAAAATTAATTAAAACAGAGCCTAAGCGTTCTCACGGTGCAAGGCCGATGAAATCAGTTGGAATGAATTGCCATAATTTTGTGGCGACCGCGACCTGCCACAATGGATTCTTGAGTTGCATATCTCTCAGGCTGCGGGCACAAGGACTAACGATGAAACTACTTTCCATTTTCATCTAGGCATTCAATTAGCTGTAAATGCCGGACTGGGTGCGCACTTTGCTTTCTCGCTTGGAATGTCTTTACTTCGGTAAATCTTGATGAGCTTTGATTGGAATGTCAGTTCCATCCTTAGGTACCATCTGCGGTACCTTCCCGTGACATTTGAGCTTAATGGCCTCACAATCTACCTAATTACTACGATTATCAACTTTCCATATTTAATACAGTTTACAGCTCATTATGTTCGATAATAAACGTTGTGGTGGACGAAATGGAAAGAATTAACTCGCCCATAAATTTTATATTTGACGATTCAAGTTATATTAAAACTGAAGATAAAATGAAAAAATGATGGATTTATGAAGAAGAAATCCGTCTCGCTTCAGTGATTTTCCTCAAACCTCTGAACCGAAATGTGCAAAATTATTTTGAAAACTATAAACTGATAGTCCACTATGAAGGGGAATTCGAGGGACATTTAAGGCAGAGCATGTAAAAATCAACATGAATGTGAATGGTAACTGACTTTATCTCATATTGTCAGGTGTCCTTTATCACTTTGGTTTGGAATAGAGAAAAGAAAATGGTTGTTCTGAATAAAATGTTCTTACAATCCCTGTCGATCAAAACAGCCCAATCGCAATTGCAACTTTAAAATCGAGTTATACGAGTATGTTGGTAACCTGCACACTTTTTCATTGTTTTTCGCGTTTTTAGTAGACGTGAAACGAACTTTCTATTTGTCATTCACAGAACATTTTTCTGAATTAATGAATTCCTTCCATACTAAGAGTAAAATGAGCGATTTGTGTAATGCATGTATATCTGGGTGGATAAAATACCGTACAAATTTTATTGTTCGAGCAACATCATCGCAGATGGTGTAAATATTATGGATTTTAATAATATTATTTATTACAGTACATACATAATTCGCAGCATTTTTTGTTTGGGTATTATTTGTAATGATATGGAAGACAGTGATGTGACTGCTCAAGGTCATTCAAGAAAGCAACATTTACCTGTTGTCGAGTATAGGGACCATACTGGTATGTTCAAATATTTACGTATGCCAATTCTCAAATATTTGCAGGATTTTTAAATGAATAGCTAGAACATTTATATCTTTCGAAGTAATTGGTGTTGAAACTGAATTTGTTTGATGAGATTAATTTTTATATTTTTTATATGTATATATATGATGTGTGTGTCATCCAGGTGATAACTCTCCTTAGGATTGATATAAAATTTCCGTTCTTGCGCCAAAAAATCAAGCCTTCCAAATGAAAGGATGAGTTCGTTGGCCAGCATTTTTTGAGTACATTAAATTGGTCACATTTCAAAAAATGTGCTGAAAAAATCACTAAAAATGTCTAAAAACGGCTAAAAATTGTTACATTTATAATTTTTAGCGGAATATTGCTCAAATAAAGTTCATCAAATTTAAAATAAAACATTAAATAAATTATGTTCAAAATTAGGCTGAAAATTTTACTTAAATTTCATTAAAATCTGCTATAAAATCGATAAAAACTGACTTTTGAATAGCAGATTACTATTTAGAATAAGTTTTTTATCACAAAAATAATAGTTTAGAGTTTCTTTGCACTCAAAAAGCTCGAATTTCAAAACAATTAAACATAATATAGTACGAAAACTTACGAAAATTCGCTCATACAATCATGCTGCATGACTGGAACTTTTTAAGTTTAATTCATCATTGCTATTTAAATCCTGTTGCTGATTATTTCTCTGAAAATCGGTTTGTGTGGAAAGGTGACATTGAAAAATGGATTATGAACGATTTTCTTGCGTGGACATTTGGGTTTAATCACCACTCTCGTACATACCTACCTCTTGTTGATTTATTTATTTAGCTCTATTGTTCTTCGGGGAAATCGAGTGGTTGATCGAGGGGAGTTTATTTTAGAAGATGCGACAGCGGTTTAATTATACTTTCCCAACAACCTGCTGGGTCAGATGATAGTTGAACAATCGATTTGACCTAATCATAATACTTATTCGGTAAATATTCATTATCATTTCCACAAGGAAAAAGAGTTGCTATATTAAAATTGATTTTGACGGTTACGTCGTTATTAGTAACAATTAGTAATTAGTTATTAGTAATAATTAGTTATAGCGGTATTATCTGGGTATTTTTATCCATTTTTTTAATTTTCTTCACTCTATTTTGTTTAGTGAACCTCTTGTTAGAAATGTGAACAAATTTTTTGGTGAATATATTGCATTATTTTTTCCCCCGATTCCTGTTTATCATTTTCAATAATGAACCTTTTTTTGTTAACCAAACAATAAAAAATGAGTCGATAGCCACAGTACCTACCAAAACCTGTAAGTTACTTATGGCCAAAATGAAGGTGTTGAGCTTTTCAGAACAATTGTGACGTAGCTCACGTTCTTGTACCTAAAAAAAAAGGCAAACAAGTATCATAGAGTTGAGATGAAAAATCGATGGCCTCTTTTTAGCCCCAGAACGTCAGTCAAAAGTACAGGGTTTTCACTGTGGTTACCGAAATTGAATTCACGTTTGCGCGTACGCATACGCTACTATTGTTCCGACAGCAATAAAATTTATAGGTGTGCGTACAGGAGTTAACCCATATGATCTCTGAAAATATCATCAAAATCTTACTTGAATTTAGTTTAGAAATTTATAAATTCGACTTCTTGCCCGAACACAAAGCTTCCCCGCCTGCAGTAGTGGGAAATCAGAATTGTACCCCTCAACATTTGTTAGTTACATATAGTTCCCTACGATTCCACAAATCATTTTTACGAACAATTTCGTAAAAATTAATATTGTTTCAATATTTGTCCGATATCGTTGGCGGTTGTTGACAAAAATGTCGTCGTTCAGCGAATCGAATTCAACTCGTCAAATACTATAAAAATACATCGTAATCACGTATTTCTTACGATACTGTCGACGGTATCGCCATCAAATCGTCTCGTATCTGCACCAAACAGCATATTCTGTGTGTTAAGGAGTCTCCTGTCAAATTCCAATTCGATAGCTCCAAAATTGTGGCTGTAGCGTGGGACACGCAGACTGGATGACGGGCAAATGCATACGTGAGAATTTTCGTGGTATTTTTGTATTTGCTCATTAGAAAGTTCTGAACTAAAGCTTTCCAAAAAGGTGCTATATGGTGGGTATCTGAACAGTAAACCTGCTCGTGAAATTATTCTCTCAGCTCTCTTACCCTACTACGTCACGTGTGATCTTCCAACCCGTTCATTTGCCGAACTAAACGGTCTTTTAGGCTAAAATTTGCAACTAAATTGGGTCAAAGGTGTGAAATTCCAACAGATGAAAGTTACCCAATAAATCCGAATCATCCTTCTAGAGACCTCTTGAGAGGCTCTAAGGAAGCTCTTAACAAAAAGGCTTTAATTTTTTTGGTTTTAGACCAAAGTACACCTGGTGAATTTGGAAAGTCATTTGAAGCTTCGCATCAGATGTTTCTTCTGTTAGAGTGAACAGTGGGTCTGTTTGAGAGAAAGTCATAGATCGAATGAATTGGAAACTGAACGAATGGCGACCCTTGGCAAAAGGCCCCACCTCGGGACAACAGCTCTCGAAATTATCCGGGACACTTGGAAATGAAACATTCAAGAGCGCCGAGGGATTGAGGGAGGGCCTCTGGCCTTTCATTGAACTACAAGCCGGCTGGAGGGAGAGGCGCTGCGGGTGATTTTCACCTACGCTTTGGAGATCTGGGCGAGATCGGGATGGGTTTCTCTGGTTGGGGCCCTTACTGACAGGGGAGACCGCTTTCAAATCCACATCGACGCCCAGGAGCTGGATCATGAAACCGAATTGTGAAGGAAAAAAACGAGGAGCTTTCATGAGATACAGCGTGAGAGAGAGGACTCGGGTGGCGCCTGGGATACGCCCTCGCCTCGCCTCCAACCAGTTTCTAGGGATTTCTGGATCGGGAAGACCGATTATGGAAATTTACCAACTTCCTGCAATATTACATTACACTAGGAACCCAGAACAACGTATCCATGTATCATATAATTTAGGGATGAGTCGATTCCCGATATCGATTCTCGATACCACCGATTCTTAGGCATTGGTACCGCCCGGTGATGGGCGTTTTATTACACTACGGTACTATTGCAACCATCTAACAACGAAGATGGTTGTACCGTGCAACCGTTGTGTGAAGTTAGCAGTTGCGAAACATGAATTGTCCAAAACAGAACTTACAATTATAACTTTGTTTACTAGTAGGCTTGTGTTATTTTGTTTGTGACAACAGAAGCATTAGACAAAGCTATGTTTTCCAAGTATAAAAGCCTAGAGCCAGTCTTATTTGGAAATACCTTACAGTTACCGACGAAAAACTAAAAAACCAAGTCAGTCTGCTTAACTTGTTTTATTCAGAAAAAAATCAATCCTAGGCAATAAAAGTTGCCTATTAATTGATACTTGATAGATAACAAAAAAATATCAAATTTTGTATTTGCACAAATCAAATTAACTAAAGGCTTGAATGAAAATATAAATCTGAAATTTAGAATTTGTAATAAGAATTAGTAATCTTTAAAATTTATTTAATTTTAATAAGTAACTAAAGCATTAAAGCTTCATTGGAACATGAACTCCTGATGAAAATAAATAGAGATGGAAAATATATTAGCTAATTAGACTAATAACTTCATCGACGACGGAACGGTAAGCTATTGGTGCCAGTATTCTGTGTGTGCCTCCTTCTACTGTTTTTAGCGCGAGAGTTTTTAGTACGGCAGGAAACATCTGCGACCAGAAGAGAAATCGTTTGGACCCAGACAGAATTAAAATGATGGTCTTTTTAAACAAAAACCTTGAGTAGAACAGATGGAGAATAAAGGTTTTATTATCCATGTTTTGTTTTTATTTAAAAATTAACTCATTTGCAAATATATTGGGACCAATTTTTTGTAAGTATAAGTTATATGTTGTACAAAAAAATTTGAATATATTACTAGTTCAAGAGGAATTTTTGTTTTTCACCTACAGGTAAGTTAGGTATTATGCGCCGATGGTATCGGTATCGGGAATCGATAAATTTTGGTATCGACTCATCTCTAATATAATTGTTAGGACAATGGTTCTCCTCCCTGTTGAATATGAAGTTTGTGAGTGGAAAGATAGATCTTCCAAATCAAAACCCTATCGCAACTACTAATTAGGGCTCTGAACATATGAAACTCAAAGCAGAGCAACAAACAGGCATATTTTAGGGGATGTAGAGGAAATGTAACCTGCCCCAGTTTACAGCTCTGACAAACAAATTTGATTTTGAATTTGTTTGAATTGGTTCGTTAACTCTCCAACAACTTAAAGAAGAGTTGAAGAAGAAAAATGCTGCCGTCCATGGGAAAAAAGCAAGCAGAATTGTTAGAAAGTCAACAACCCAACTCATCTTTATGTTGTAAACCGTGTTTTCCGAATTCATTGGAACTCGATTTTTTCATTTTACATTTTTCCCGCAGTTTCTTCGTGTTTCAAATGTTATGATAGAAATAATAATTTTGACATAACTGTATTCCTGCCGGATAGCTGAGTTCACTGCTTTCTCGAAGTTTCATCCGCGCAGCACGATTATTACACACAAAAACCCAGCAAATACCCATCGTAAGATGTGAGATGTAAACATTACCACGAACCTTGTTAGTTCAGAGCTCCATTGAATGAAGTACACTCGTCAGGGAACCCGTAGTACACCTCTCTTACAACTTTCACCAGATTTTCACTAAGTTTTTGATGGCATACTGATTAGATCCCACTTAGCCTCAATAAGTCTCATTCATAAATTGCATTCTTATTGAAAGTAACATTAGTGCATGTACAAACCTGAAATACTCGAATAATCTAAAGGTTGTGTGGGTTAGGTCCCAGACGGTTGTTTATGAGTGTCATCATCAATGAATCAATTCATAGCGATATCATGCGTGTTGGATCAGTTGTATTTCTCATTCGCATCAATGGTAATCAATTCGTACGATTGAATTATAAAACCTTTGGATTGTAGTTAAAGTTACATTGATGCACTCTTATTGAAATTAGCATCAGTGTATGCGCAAATAAGGAAACAATTACCTCTTAAGTATGTTTCATCGAACTTATCAGAACTTGGAGAGGTTTCGTGAGATTAGTCCCGGACGGTTGTTTATGAGTGTCATCATGCGTGCTGTACCAATTGTAACCTTATATTCAATTACTATTTTATTATTATTATTTTATGGGATAATTTGGATTATTGTCCGCACCTTATGAGTGAGTTTGGATATTTTGGTAGGTATTCCATGCGCTTATATGAAATCTTAGCAACACGTTTAAATATCTACCTATCCCTGAATTTTCATGAGATTCTGGTGGCAATTTTAGGAACTCGAATCCTGGATCTATGAAGGAGACTGGCTTTGTTATACAACCAGCCACATTTCTGATGCAAATGAATATGCACCTGGCAAAATTAAAGAGACAACCCAGCCCAATAGCGATGCATTGAGTTAGGATGTTGGTAACCTACAACATTGCTTTCGTTCCTTTGTTCTAAACCAGGACCTGTTGAGTCGTATTGCTAAACTACGCGGATTAGGTACGTGACTATAGTCATGCATGTGCCTACCTACCATAGTAGGTACCTACTTATGAGAAAGGCCAATTAATTTCATTACTGCGATGAATCACAACTTCCTTCTCTTCTCCACGCATGGAATCAACGTCACGTCGACCATTCGTAATGACGACCGTTTGCCGTGAGGTGGTGGTGCAGCGCGGTTACTTCCGGTAAACCTTTTGACTTTCCCTTTGTCCCCCGTCGAATCCCAGACTGACGATCCCAAAAGTTATGTAAAATTATTCGACCTGGCATTTTACAGAGAAAAAAACCATAACGAATCCTCTTCAAATCATTTACGAGTCAGAAGTCTGTGTATTGAAAGAAATAATAGCGTTTAAGGGGATACGTTTACGTAATATCCAAGCTCCTACGCCATCATCCAAACTGAGTAATATTGGCGATGGTACTCGTATGAGCGTTTGAAACCAATAATTTGAGTTTCCCCATCTCATTTCCCCAACCTTCTAGTGAGTTCGCGTGACAGAACCTCTCCAATCCTCCATCATCCAGACACTCCTCAAGCTGACTGTATATTTTAAGGAGGAAATTGAAGTTTAACAACATATTGCATCCCTTTTGGGTCTAATACTTTTATCTGCGTTTAATTCTTTGTTCATTTTTGAAAAGCTTCAGGATCGGTCAAGGTGGAGGATTCATTACTTCGACGAACGAGTAAGAAGTAGATATTCTCTGCCATATCTTTACAAAAACCTGCTGATCTTCACGTTTTCTGTGATAGTACGAGTACATCTGAGTATTACCCGAAAATCTATATTACAATACAACTGATCTTATTCGTTGGTATTGTCGACTTTTGTGATACTTGATGCATTTTCTCCTGTCCTGCATTTGTGAAGAAGATCGACAAACTTAAGGAACGAAAAACGGAATCGAACAAAATAAGAATCACGAAAATCGGTTAAGAATAATTGTAGCCTGGGTAGCGTCGACAAAATTAGTCGGAAAAAACCACATTTTTTCGGCTTTACCCCCTCCATTCCCCCTCATCCATGTTGAAATTCAAAATTTCGAGATTTTTTGTACAACTAGACTAAAATTGGGATCGAACAAAGAAAAAATCTTGAAAATCGGCCTGGGCAGCGTCGAAAAAATTTCTCACACACTTATGGTTTTTTCACGGGTTCGGTCTTATAATGGTCTGAAACGGATTTGTATGTGGTTATTTTTTTTACTCACGCTTGGGTTGTCCAATACCCCCTTGGATCAATTCCAATAGGTCGTCCTTCTTAAATAAGAAGCCTTGCCTGTAACACCTAGCTTCTAAGGGACGTCCTAAAAGGTGGATTTACGGCGACTGGAATAAATTTTACCCCTTGGTGTGCAGAAAGTTCAGTTATAAGATTAAACTCATATGGACCTATAGATTTGCAAAAACAATCATAGCAGTATTATAATATATCTCCTATGATTATGTAGATCCCTATATTAGGGAACGTACGAAAACCAAAAATCGAACGATGAGCACAGATATTAGCAAAGGTGCTGTAGACATACACAGCTCATCTTCACCCACAAGGTATCCATTTGTCTTCAAACAGGATGCAGGTCAACGCACTAAGTAGTTTTTCATGTCATCCCATCGCTGTGGCAGCCTGAGACACGAGTTGTCTCTATAGGATGACGAAACAAAAGAACAGCAAAATGAAAAATAGAAACTGATGTTTCCTTTGGGGTCGTTCTAAAAACGAGACAGGCAGCGGAAAGTGATCGTAACCGAACACGTCAAACCAATTAGGTAACTTGGGGTGGCGAAAACTCCGTGACCCCGATTTTTTTTTCCCTCCATTGCTCTATTTTCATTGCGACCTCGCATTCAGATTTACGACTCTGGGAATAGTAAAAAATCAAGGGAAAAAGCTACGATATGTGAGTACGTATATATGAAAACACGGCCGCCAATAGATACTGTTTAGGCTGTTTGAAGTCACAATGAACACTGCGGGTGAGAATGAACACTCAAATATAGCATGAAACTTTGGGTAGATAATATTGTTATAGACTAAGTTCCGTATACAGATCAATCACTAATGTATCTAATTATAACATTATTAATTATTAATGCAAGGATATAGCATTTCAGGTCAATTTAGTTTTTTTTTTTTTTGCCAACCAAACTTTTTTTTTCCCCAAATCAAATTTGGTTTTTTCCCAACCAAATTCGAGGTAGGTACTGTATTATACTTCTTTAATTATTAATTGCTATCACATACCCATCACAAATCGTTGAACGCAAGCTAGGTCCAGAAGAAACGCTCGGGCTGTATTAGGAGTCAGGCGCGGATCCAGAGAGGGGCTGAGGGCGCTTTGCCCCCTCCTTTGGACCCAAACTTACACTAGATAAAATGCGATTAGATGTATTGAATACTTCCCTTATTTAAAATGGTTTTTTTCCGCGCACGAAATTAATTACAGTGATTTCCGCCTACAACCGAGTCGTTGCTAGGGAAATGGTACTTCGTCGTTTTTCATCCCACAAAATTCGTTGACCATTCGTTCGAAAGCTCTCGATTTATCCAACAATATTATGTTAACTACGGCGAAGTGCGTGTCCAACAAACTGAGTTATGAGCATGGTTATATAAATAATTGTTTACACACAGGTGATCATTCTCAATAATTGATATTGTGAACATGATTGCAACCGCTTGTTAATTTCTGATGTTTTCATAGAATTTCGAATCAATATCGAGGAGAAAACATGATACATGGTTGAAATTTTTGGTTCTAGAACAGAAATTTAGCACATTTTAATGAAATTTAAGTATATTAGAATAATAAACAGAACCCATCGTTCAATATAGGTAAATTTTAATACAATTTTCAATTTTATATTTTCAACTCGATATCAAAAAGTTCATTAGGTAAATAATGAGTTTAGTATTAGCTGAGGTTATACTACACGAACTAACCAACGATTTGAGCAAAGGCGTTAGACAGCTAGTAGGCTGTTTGTGGCTGGTGGGAGGCCTGATTGGCGGCTGTGCATTGTCCAGCCCCGTACTTCAGTCCCTGAGCTATCAGCTGAAATTTCTTCTTGGAAAAAGCACTGGAGAACAACCCTTACAACTGACCTACCAAAAAATTGTGGGGGAACGCTATTATAATGCGTTTGCTACAATTCCGTGATTGCGTTTAAAATGCTACAATTTGGAAAAAGCACTGGAGAACAACCCCCTACAACTGACCTACCAAAAAATGGTGGGGAAACGCTTTTAAAATGAAACAGGTCCTTCTTTCCTAATATCAGAGCCCTGTTAGAAATACTTATTTGCTAACATTTGTAATGAATTGTTGTAAATTCATAAATTTGATACCACCATTCTAAATTTCTTACATTAAAATTTGTTCCCATTACTACCTAATTTTAAGTGTCTTACCATTATTTCCTCCTGCCAACCATGTACCATTCATTCTTCATCAAAACAACTTTGTATCCACCATTGGTCAACCATTATAACTGTAGACAACATCCAATTCGTTAGCTAGAGCCACCTAAATGATCATAAATGTAACTACCACCATCTATCCCATGTTGTAAATTCCATAGAGATACACTTACACAACCGGTCATGAATGTAACCACCACCATCTCCATCATCCATCCTTATCAATTATTATTAGTGTTATCATAGTTAAAAGTTAAAAGTAGTTTACGAACATCTGTCAAATAGATCTACTACGTTAGTACCTACTAATGAAAAACTATTATAAGTACCCCCAAATAGCTAGTGTAAGCAATATATTGTACCTGCTATATCTAAAAAAACTAAAATGTATAGATACATATTTCTACTTATTTATTCTTGTATTCTTGTTCAGAAATCTGCATGAATAGGGTCCTGCTTCAGGACCGAAACGTCGCAGGACAATAAAACCATTCCAAACATAGACTAGCCTGGTCATTCTCAATATATATATATATATATATATATATATATATATATATATATATATATATATATATATATATATATATATATATATATTATTCGTTGCAAGAATTTCTTTCTAATGCAGGAAAATCCGTCTTGGCAAAAGACAGTTCGAATTCGTTAGCCACCCGATCGCTCCAGAATTTCATTCTCAAATGTACAATTCGGTGGCCCGAAAAATGCTAAAAAATCGGTTCTTTGACAATAGAGCATGTGGAGTCCCACAGTCGAAGTATTTTTCAGCGCTGAGTCTATTGCGACCACTCCAAGATCTCTAAGATTCATAAATATCTGAAAAAATAGATTTTTAGGTGAAACTAAACCAGTCATGCAGTATGATCGAAAGAGCGAATTTTCGTAAATTATCATATTGTATAATGTTAAATTGTTTTGAAATTTGAGCATTTTTCAGAATAATTGTGTACATAAATTTTTGAATAGCCTATTTTATAGTTGATAAACTTTATTTGAGCAATGTTCTGCTAAAAATATCCGGATAGGCCGGTTTGGAGCTTAAAATCAACCATATCTCAGATATTTTTTTGCGTTTTTATGCGAAAAAACAGCTCCAGGATGATGACGTCAATTTTAATGAGCGTTCTAATGTAAGTGTACAGGTTTACCCTACTTTTGTGACATAATGGCTACCACCACGAATGCCTATATAGCATTTCCAAGTCCAATTCAACCTTTTCCAAGTCAAATTTAACCTTTTCCAACTCAAATTAAACCTTTTCCAAGTCAAATCCAACCTTTTCTAACTCAAATTCAACCTTTTACAAGTCAAATTCAACCTTTTCCAAGTCGAATTCAACCTTTTCACCATTATTAGGGAAATGACGAAAAATACGCTTTAAGCCCTAAATGTAGTACCAGCTTGTCTGTGATTGGGGACTGGGCTGAAAACAATACTCCAAACGCAGTAGGTAGGTACCTAATAAGACAAAATCATGTTTTATTAAAAAAGGAATCAACAAAAAATGTAATTAAAAAAAAAAAAAATCAACATTTCTTTGAAAGAAAAACTCTTCTCTCTTCTTTACATAATTACTATTTTAAAAGTCTTAAAATTAAAAATCTTACTTGTAAAAAGTCTTTCTTCGATTTTTTTAACAAAAAAAAAAAAATAAATAAATAAATAAATAAATAAAAAATAAAATAAAAATAAAGTACAGGTAGGTACTTTTATGAAATACGAGTAGGTACTTGTAATTTTTGTTGATTTCTTTTAGCGAATTTTTAAGAAAATTAAGCTATTGCTCTCGCCTCAAAATTTGTAGAATGTGAATTTTTGAAAAAAATTTATGCAGAAATCCGTTTCAGGCTATTCTGAATCATATTCTGAAGTTTAATGCATTTTCAGCGAATTTTCGAACAAAATTAAGCTATTGCTCTCGCCTCAAAATTTGTAGAATGTGAATTTTTGAAAAACTTTTATGCAGAAATCCGTTTCAGACTATTCTGAATCATATTCTGAAGTTTAACGCATTTTTTTATGTATGTATGTATGTATGTAAGTTATGGAATAAGTATGTATGTATATATGTATGTATATATGTATGTATGTATGTATGTATGTATGTGTCATTCCAGATGATAACTGTCCGTAGAATTGTGCTAGAAACTTCAAACAAATTTCAAAATGTTAAGGACACAAAACGAAAGTTCAAGTTCGTTGGCCAGCATGATCGGATTACATCTTCGGGTTGAAATTTTCAAAAATGTAGTCAAAAATTTCAAAATAGCCTGTTTTTTGCGATTCGTTGTGCGAAATAATTTTTTCAGCATACTAACATGTGGTATATTCGGAATCAGCGTAAAATTTCCTATAAGAATATGTATCAAGTTTTCAAAAATTTCAAAGTTGAAAAATCAGTCAAAAATCGAAATAATGCTAGTTGTAAAAATCGGTAATATTTGCATGAAACATTGTCCAAATTGAGATTGAACTACTCGTATGGAAGTAATAGTAGTTACCTCCTAATTATTTTTAATAATTTGATTCCATGTTTGACTATTAAAATCATAAACTAAAATTTCTCTACACGATCAATAGCGACCGAAATGTCGAAGATTTCTTCAAAAATTCGCTCATGGGGTCATACTGCATGACTGGTTTTAATAAAACATGATTTTGTCTAATTAGGTACCTACCTACTGCGTTTGGAGTATTGTTTTCAGCCCAGTCCCCAATCACAGACAAGCATTTTTCGTCATTTCCCTAATAATGGCGAAAAGGTTGAATTTGTTTTGGAAAAGGTTGAATTTGAGTTGGAAAAGGTTGAATTTGACTTGGAAAAGGTTGAATTTGAGTTGGAAAATGTTGGATTTGACTTGGAAAAGGTTGAATTTGACTTGGAAATGCTATATATTTTTGAAGTTGCCTGGCCTGATGAATGTGCGGGATCCTTCACTCCTGATGGCGAGCTTCCCTACCAGCTGAGTCCTCCATGGGACGACCAGCTGTTTGCCCGATCCGGCAACGCCGCAGCGTTGTTGCCTCCAGCGACCCCAACCACCACTCCGGCTTTCTGCTCCGATGCCCTTCTTTGTTGTGTCACACCTGGCTCCCCCCTTCACCATCCTATTCAATTTTACAACTTCTTCACTATGAAAATTACTTCATGTTATAGGGGGAGGGGCTTAATTTTTTTTCTTAATTTTATAGTACACATACATTACTGCCAAAATTCCTTTCTCAGTCAAATTCACGGGGGTCATCTTCTTTACAAAAGATATTTCGGGGGTATAAAACCTGTTCCCATAAAATCCTACTGCCTATCACCTTTCTCTGCAAATCTTCATTTTTTTAGGTGATATTCTCCATTATTCAATGTTCTATTCATCGAGTATCCCCTTTCGGATGAGCTGACCTTCGTATTCTTCTGAATTTTTTTCGGGGGTTCTCCCGGAATAACTTTTTGCTTCATCTCTGGATTCGCCCGTCCAACTGGTTTCTGGCCGAATGCCCCCCTCCAGTCCCTTCCCTCACTGGTTTTTAAGGGCGATGCCGGTTGCACTGAATGCGTCTTCCAGCGAAGTAGCCCTGAGCGAGTTTTCTTTTAGTGCTGCAACTTTAAAAACCGCTGGGGCTTTAAAAACCTGGTCCTCTTAGGTAGGTAGAACTGCTCCTTTCGTGCCCTTTAAAGTCGAGGTCACTGCCTACGGCTATCTTCTCATTGGAAGAACCCTGCGTATGCATACATTAAAACTTTATTAATTAGTACTTTATTTAGTTTCTTGCAGCCTCTGCAATTGATGGGCATGTAATTGTAAAATTGTTATCACTTTTGTGTTTGAGATCCAATTATTAGTCAACACAGAAATCAACCAATCAGTCAATCTGGGGGCAGGGTGGCCCCCAACTAGAAAAGTCAGGGAATGCTTCGTGTCGGGAAAAGTCATTCTTCATTTTAAATCAATAAAATTTGAGCTTCAACATATCGCTTCAGATTACAGATTGAGAGACCGTAAAATATTAAATAAAAAGTCATGCTGCATTCTAAATAATGGTCTGCTACTCAAAAAAAAATGATTTTGGATTTCTAGCTTTTTCTTTTTTTTTTGCACGTATTAATGAAATTCAAGGGCATTTTTAAATACGATGTTGTGCATAGATTTTTGAATGTTCTAATTTAGGTATCGTTGACAAACTTTATTTGAGTAATGTTCCGCTAAAAATGTAAAGTTCACGATTCTTAACCGAATTGGCCATTTGGTGCTTTTTACTAAGATTTTAAGGTTTTTGGTTACCTAAAGTATGTAGGTACTCTAAACCATTCCTTTCTTGGGAGTCAGTGTCTAACTGCGGTTTTTAAAAAATTGGTAATACATTCCTTCACAAATACAATTACTTGTAAAAATGTATCTTTTTCCCCATGCTTCACCTTCATTGTTAACACAAGTATGCTGGAGTAGGTTGGTTTTTTTCTCTCTCTCTTAAATTATACGATTTTCGTTTTAGAAACATTAAAGGTGGCGCGTTATACCTACTTTAAAATTACGAGAAAATAAATGTTCGTCTGCTATTTTTTGTCGGGGAAATCTGAAGTTCGGTCAGGAAAATATCAGGGAAATTTAAAATTTTCACTTGGGGGCCACTCTGGAATGGTTCACAGTGGAAAGTCAGTTTTTGGGAATTGAAATACTCGAGATATTTTCTGTTCACTTGGTGTTCTCGTCCGTTTGACATCTTGCGACTTCTACGTCTCCCGGCTGATTTAATCGAAAAATTCATTACTGCTCGCGTCGAGGTGGGAAATTAATTCCCAAGGCGAATTTCTACTGGTGGCCTCCGTCGTGCGGAAAACAAACAGTTTCGCAACATCCATCCAAACACCTCGAAATCCCCCAAGGTTGATCATTTCCTTCAGAATCCGAAAAAAAACCCCTTCCATGAACCATTGCCACAATGTATAAATATGTATGCATATATTCCCCAAAACGGATTTCGATGAAGAAATTATTGGGAGATATTAATTTTAAAATTTTTTGGAACTGTTATTGTAATTTTCTACTAAAATTCGTGAAAAAAAATCTTGCGTTTGATTGGAAAGACGTTCAATTTGACTGGTAAAGTGTCGACTTTGATTGGGAAAATATTGAATTTGATTGGGAAAAGCTATATAGATATTAAAATCGAACGGTCACGTATTGGCTTTACAAAGTCCATTCGATAATTTTTCAGCATAATTTTGTACATAAATTGTTTAATGTTCTATTTCATAGTTAATAAACTCTATTTGAGCAATATGCTGCTAAAAAAATGTCGATTTAACAGTATTTAATCGTTTTTAGCCATTTTTAGTGATTTTTTTCAACGCATGTTTTGAAATTGGACCAATTTTATGTGCTCAAAAAGTGCTGGCCAACGAACTCATCCTTTCACTTGGAAAGCTTGATTTTTTGGCGAAAGAACGGAATTTCTTTCTCAATTCTAAGGAGAGTTATCGTCTGGAATGACACACACACACACACAAACATATATATATATATATATATATATATATATATAAATATATATATATATATATATATATAT
The DNA here is from genome assembly GCA_030762985.1 of Adelphocoris suturalis. Taxonomy (NCBI): domain Eukaryota; kingdom Metazoa; phylum Arthropoda; class Insecta; order Hemiptera; family Miridae; genus Adelphocoris; species Adelphocoris suturalis. The sequence continues at coordinate 121,032,367 of CM061042.1, forward strand.
ATATATATATATATATACTTTGGCACAGATGTGCGGAGGAAAATAGAACATAATATATAAAGATAAATAAAAAGGAAAAACTCACGTTATAATATTTCGGCTTTTGCCTTTATCAAATAGTATATATATATATATATATATATATATATATATATATATATATATGAAAAAGCGCAAACTTCAGGAATCGTTTTAGAATGCCTCAAAACGGATTTCAATGAAGATATTTTTCAAAACTTTTTATTTTAAATTTTTTGGAGCCATTGCAATAGCTTCACTTTCTACGAAAATTCGCTAACATAATTTCTGTACAGATAGAGAGAAGACACTCGATCATACGGGGTCGTACAACATTGTTGATGCAGATTAACAAGAAAAATTGCTTTTCAACCACCTATCCGGTTCCACCCTGTAATATAATATGTACTTACTAGATTGATTTTTGCCTCGCGTATATTGGTTACTCAGTTTACTTGATATCTTAAAATCAATAACCGCGGTAAGGCCTTTTGATGATAACTAAACTTTCGAAGGCTAAAACGTGCAGATACGATCGGAAACAAACAAAATATTTTCCCTTGAAAATGGTATTTTTATGAAGTCAGTAAAATGTTTATAACCGTAAAGATGTTTGTGAATCTATTTGATAATTTTAGTGTGGGATTGACCTAATTTGTTTTGTGTTTGTGTTGATATAAATATGACGGTTAATTTTACGAGTAGGTAGTTATGAGTTAATTCTCTGAGACGGCAAACTATCGAGGAGGTTTTTTCTGACCGTTCTACTTGAGAAAAAATGTTGTTACTGTCACAAATACACTCAGTAACATAAAATTATATCCAACAATTACAAATCAAGATATAAAACATTTTCCGCTGTATTATCACAAAGTTAAATAAACTAGTAAGAATAAGATGTGTTATTTAAATAAATGTCATTAAAAATAAAAGAATAAGATTTTTATTTAAAAACTGCGCGCCTTATCATGTGGGACGTTGTGTGGACTCGTCAAACTGAAATTATCGCGAGCGTAGTAAAATTTCGTTCACCCTCTCCCACTTTTCCGCCACTGAGGCCACCTTTTTTTTCAAATTTCAGCTGAAATTCATCTACCAAGTTTTATTTTTCAAAACAGTTCATGTTTCAGCTGATGTTATGTCATTTTGATCGTATTTTTCGAGAATCAAAAGAAATAATTCTTTTAGAAAATTTAACACTAATTTCTAAAATTATATCGACATTACATAAAATCAAAAATATTACATCTATAAACATACAATAAAAAAGAAATAATGATAAGAGCCATTCATAGGTACTTCATAAGAAATAGTCTAAGCAACCAAACGTAAACCACCTAAAAAGGCATAATTAGAATTAGAAGGCCAACCACATAATAAAACCCCATTAAAAAACTTAATTCCGTCAGAAAAAGGCTGAAGTAAACCTATAAAACCTACCTTATTAAGACCCTTACGCAATTGAATATCTTAAAACCTTACGCTCCAATAAAGTGTGTTCGAAAATCAAATTTGGTTGAGTTAAAGTTGAGAAACATGATTTTAATGAAAATAACGTAGTTTTTCTGAGGAGCTCTTTTAGAAATCATGTATCCCGAATATGAATGAGAATTGAGGGACTTAGTTCTACTCAAAATTTGTTCAAAGCTTATCTGAATCCACCCATTATAGTTGGCAAATGGTATTTATTGGTACATATTATAGATAATATAGGTAAATAAAAGGGCCCCTTTGGCAAGAACATGGTTTCATCAAGAAAATGAATATCAATAATTGTGAATGCATGGAACTTATGACTGCATGTCCCTGTAATGAGTAATTATTTTTAGTTTAGTTTAGTTCCTCCATGTCAGTGTTGGGCATAATCTTGTCGTCGAAAACGAATACGATTGTGATCGTGATAATTATTCGTTGATTCTGAGTCAACTGCAATTATATTCGTATTCGTGTAATCGTATTCGTCTGTCGGCGATTACATGAATTCAACCCATAAAAATGCGGCGTCCCTCCTATAATTTGCGAAGTTATGTTAATATCACCTAGCTTCAGAGGGACGTCCTATTGAAATAGATTTGAGACATATAAGCTGGGCTCCAATCGTTGAATTCGCTTTAAGGACGTCCCTCTGAAGCTTGGTAGTATTAGCAAGGCTTCGCATATTATAGGAGGGACGCCCTGTTGAAATTGATGACCGTGACGCATTTTTATGGGTTGTATTCGTGTAATCGCCGACAGACGAATACGAATATAATCGCAGTTGACTCAGAATCAATGAATAACGCAGGTCTCAAAAAAAAAAATTTTTTTTTTTTATCAGCTGCATGGAATCTTATAGCTGAATTTTACATTTTTTGATGCGCTGAATCTAAAAATGACCGCCGTTTTTGTCCATCACGTAAAGTTTTCTTGCAAAACACGAGGGATGAGTACATAAAAAGCACAAAAATGTAGGAAAAAACCATACTTTGTTTTATGTAAAAACTATTTAAAAAACACAAACTGCCTAAAAAATGCATTCTGTTTGCTCGTGGAACCTGAAAATAGCATACCTGGCAGCAAACACCAAATTCAGGTTTAACGCCGAATAATCAAGCTATATTAAAAAAACCTGTTTTTCTAAAAAACTAGACGTGATGGAATTTTTGGAGTATTTTTTTCGGTTTCAGCATGTAAAACTCTATGGGAAACACTCAGAAAATCGCATGCAGTTTTTTGGTCGCAGACCTGTGTAATTATCGCGATTACAATCGTATTCGACGATAAGATTATGCTCAACACTGCTCCATACCACCTGGTAACCCTGCCATGGCTCCTGGGCTATGAAGTTAACCAGGGGTGCCCACAGGGGGGGGGGGGTCACGACGCAAACTGCGTCGTTAAAATTTTTGGGGGGGGGGTTAGAAAAATGAGTATTTTTTTAATTTTTCTATTAACAAGTAATAAGATTTATACTAACAATTTGCTAGCGTCAGCTGTTTTCAATTCGAATTACTTTATTGGATAATATGTTGTGGAAACAGGTATTGTGCGCATGCGTTGTTAGTGCCATAATGACAGCGGTAATGTCTTTGACACTGGGTGTGCGTGGTGAGAGTGGTGACTAGTCAGCAATGTATATAGTTACTGTAGATAATTGAAATTCTACATATACTTATTGTACTTGTTTTACTGTCAATTAAAAATTAATTACTTACATTTGTAAAACAAGAAATACAACATTCTTTATCACATCAGTGTATCATTTACATTACCTATTTAATAAATATTTTAGTTGGGGGGGGGGGGGGGGGGGGGCACCCCTGAGTTAACCCTTCGCAAGAACTGAGCACGTTCGGGTTTTGCAGCCCGAACAATGCCGAAATGGATGCAACGTTTGACCATTTTCGGGGAAGTTTCAGACGAGCAATCAGCGCTTCCCAGGTGGTTGGTGGTTATCTCCCTTTTGTGTGTCTCAAGTCTTGTCTGTTGAGGTGTTATCCAATAAAAGTTGGCTAATGCCCGGATGGGTGACCCGTTTTCTGTTGCAGGTTCGGAGAGAACAAAGGCTCGTTCTGCACGCTCGCTTCGTTCGCTGACAAAGAGAGCAGTGGCAGCGCGAGCGGGGGCGAGGAGTCCGAGCGCTCCTCCTCCTCCCTCTCTTCGTCCCCCCAGTCCTCATCCTCATCTTCATCCCTTTCATCGTCCTCTTCATCTTCCAGCCTTTCCTCCTCCGGTTCGTCCCCGTCTGCCAAGTTTACGCCTAATGTAAGTACCTGCCTGAGTATTTGTTTATTTGAATAGATTAATTAATAGAGTATGTTCATGAAATTTCTTAAACTTAACCCAAATTACGAGGTACATGAAAAATACATCAACAATTAACACGAATTTCAATAAAGGAGGTCACAGGACATGAGAAAGCAAAACCGAACTAATTATTAAATTAGGGACAAAACCTGCTTCTTGAAGTAACTTAGAGCTAGAATACTACTAGACTAGAAGAGTCTAGTAGAGATACTAGTCTTGAAATATTATTCTTTTATAGCAGAATATTAGACTAGAGTTACTTTCCCCTAAAAACGCGTTGGTTGTGAGTGAAAATAATCGGAAAAAAATGGTATTGTTTTGGATAACAACATTTTTAGAATAATGCGATAAGACTATATTAATGTCAATCCATTTTATCTTACTTTTTGCAATCAATTATTATTAATTACCTAAACTTCAAGGAAGAACATGTTTTAAGATGTATGAGATGATTTATGATTTTCACCGGACCAGTCAAGAATCACTCAAATTTCAATATCCTAAGGTGACCAGGAGGGAATTTGGATCACTCAGCTGACCAAAAAAGAGTCCATCATATCAATCGTCTCTTAATGTCCCAAAGAGTCACCCTAGCAATTTCAACTTCTTAGGATGAACTTCTTTAGATCTCTCAGCTGAGTAGGAAAAAACCCATCATTTCAATTGGCTCTTGGCGTCCCAAAGAGTCTCTTTCAAATTTCAACTTCCTAGGGTGAACAGCAGAGAATTTAGCTCACTCAGCTGATCATGAAAGATCCCGACATTGTCTCTTGATTTCCCAAAGAGTCTCCCTATCAAATTTCAACCTCTTAGGGTGAACAGCAGAAAATTCAGCTCACTCAGCTGATCAGGAAAGAGCTTTACATTTCAATCGTCTTCTGGTGTCCCTAATAGTCTCCCAATCAAATTTCAACCTCCTGGGTTGACAGCAGATAAATTAGCTCACTCAGCTGATTTCAGGAAAGATCAGGAAAGAGCCCTACATTTCAATCGTCTCTTGGTGTCCGTCTCTTAATGTCCCAAAGAGTCGTCCTGTCAAATTTCAACTTCGGGTGAACAGTAGAGAATTTAGCTCACTCAGCTGAACCGGAAAGAACCCTACATTTCAATCGTCTCTTAATCTCCCAAAGAGTCGCGAACCATTATCCGTTAGGTCATGGCTAAAGCATGTTCGTGTAACAACTGTTATGAAGTTTTTATAAACTGATAGATGGTTTCATAACTTTTTTTATTGTTTTTTAATTTATTTTTTTAGTATTATTATTATTATTATTTTTTTTTTTTAATAAATTTGTATGCCCGAAAAGTAATGAAATTTAAAAAACATAGGTAATATGATAAAAATAAAAATGAAATAATAAAAATACAAAATCTTGGAAAATACCAAGCGGAACGTTTTTGGACGTTTTAAACGTCACTCGAACGTATTTATTGTTAATTTTATATATTTTGCGATGCATTGAAAATTCATATTTATTGTTATCTTTGACGGATTCCAATTTGTATTTGCAGAAGGGAAACGGCTGGAGGCGAGAGCGGAGGGAAGGAGCCGGGAGGAGAAACGGGGCTGGGCATCTCGCCAGGGGCACATCGTCGCCGCCACAGCACATTGGCGGCACATCGCCACAGCACATGAACGGCGCGTCGTCACAGCACATGAGCGGCACGTCGCCTCCTCACAACGGTTGGTTCAACGTCGTGTCACCGCCTTGGCTGTCACCGTCGCCCCCACCTTATCACCACCTCGTCCGCTCTTCTAACTGGCCGCACAACTCCAGGTACTCACTCCTGAATTTAATTTCGATTCCCGATATTTGGCATTTCCAAACCTAATTGGACATTTTACAAATCAAATTAGTCATTAGAAAAATGCGCATTTTCTTTTAAAGAAGGAAAAATGAGCTATTGTGTTCACTTTGTCCGTTGATGTATGCATTTATGTCCTCTTAAATTCGTTTTAAATGCCACTTCCCGACGTCCGATTGTGATGAAACGCATGAGAGGTCATTGATCAGCGGAGTGAACTCCAAAGCCATTTTGTCTCCTATTCAAAGCAGGAGCTGCAATTTAAGAGGGAAGCTGAAGGGAGAATGCTGAAGACGACTGAGAGGTCATAGATCAGATGAGTGAGCTCCAAAGCCATTTCGTCTCCTATCCGACACAGTAAGCTGAAATTTGGGAGAGAGGCTGAAGGGAGAATGCGGAAGACGACTGAGAGGTCATAGATCAGCTGAGTGAGTTCCAAAGCTATTTTGCCTCCTGTTCGATGCAGGAAGCTGAAATTTGAGGGGGAGGTTGAAGGGAGAATGCTGAAGACGACTGAGAGGTCATAGATCAGATGGGTGAGCTCCAAGGCCATTTAGTCTCCTATTAAACGCAAGAGCTGCAATTCAAGAGGGAATGCTGAAGACAACTGAGAGGTCGTAGATCAGCTGAGTTAGCTCCAAGGCGATTTTGTCTCCTATTCGATGCAGAAAGCTGAAATTTGAGGGGGAGGCTGAAGGGAGAATGCTGAAGACGACTGAGAGGTCATAGATCAGCTGAGTGAGCTCCAAGGCCATTTTTTCTACTATTCGATGCAGGAAGCTGAAATTTGAGGAAGAGGCTGAAGGGAGAATGTGGAAGACGATTGAGAGGTCATAGATCAGCTGAGTGATTTCCTAAGCCATTTCGCCTCCTATTCGATGCAGGATGCTGAAATTTGAGGGGGAGGCTGAAGGGAGAATGCGGAAGACGACTGAGAGGTCATAGATCAGATGGGTGAGCTCCAAGGCCATTTAGTCTCCTATTAAACGCAAGAGCTGCAATTTAAGAGGGAAGGTGAAGGGAGGATGCTGAAGACGACTGAGAGGTCATAGATCAGATCAGTCAGCTCCAAGGCCATTTTGTCTCCTATTCGATGCAGGAAGCTGAAATTTGAGGGGGAGGCTGAAGGGAGAATGCGGAAGACAACTGAGAGGTCATAGATCAGCTGAGTGAGCTCCAAAGCCATTTTGTCTCCTGTTCGATGCAGGAAGCTGAAATTTGAGGGGGAGGCTGAAGGGAGAATGCGGAAGACGACTGAGAGGTCATAGATCAGCTGAGTGAGTTCCAAAGCTATTTTGCCTCCTGTTCGATGCAGGAAGCTGAAATTTGAGGGGGAGGCTGAAGGGAGAATGCTGAAGACGACTAAGAGGTCATAGATCAGCTGATTGAGTTCCTAAGCCATTTCGTCTCCTATCCGACGTAGGAAGCTGAAATTTGGGAGAGAGGCTGAAGGGAGAATGCTGAAGACGACTGAGAGGTCATAGATCAGATGGGTGAGCTCCAAGGCCATTTAGTCTCCTATTAAACGCAAGAGCTGCAATTTAAGAGGGAAGGTGAAGGGAGGATGCTGAAGACGACTGAGAGGTCATAGATCAGATGAGTGAGCCCCAAGGCCATTTTGTCTCCTATTAAACGCAGGAGCTGCAATTTAAGAGGGAAGCTGAAGGGATTTCACACGGATCTCCCTACAAGAAAATGTGCTGTCTTGTGACTCACTTCGTGAGCTCTGATCGACTTTTTTCAGATACTTACATTTTAAAACATTTACAACAATTTAACATCCAAAGGGAAACGAGCAGAAAGAAATATGCGAGGAAAAATAAGCAACACACGATTTCTAGCGTAGAGGTTGGCCAACTGCCGCCTTCGGTAAAAGAAGGGAGTTCATGACGTAGTTCGCGCAGTCAGTTGTAGTAATAGCCACTCTACATTAAGAAGGAACAGTGTAGGTATTACTTTCTTGTGATGCTTCCATTCCAGTCAGTGTTGCCAGATAGCGGGATTTATCCCACGGCGTAGGGATTCTTTTGATTTGATTTTGAGGTTGGATTTTTTCATTTAAATTTCTCAAAACCTATGGATTTTTCGGACCACCTTTTGATCAATCAAACAACCCAAATAGGTAGAATAGTAAATAATGAAAATACGTGTTTCCGTGATTACTCTCGATATTAGGACCACCCGGTACAGCCTGGTAGACAAGGGAAGGAGTGGATCATATTCCATTGCTCGGTGGAGTGGATGCAATGCCCGGTCTAATGTGTAAATGGTAAGCTATGTGCCACACCCAACATGGCAGACGTTTTTTTATTTGGTTTGTGCACAAAAGATGCTTCCAAAATTTCGGGAAAAGTTCGGAAAAATCTCAAACATGGATGGGAATTGAGAATACTTGAATTTTCGCTGGTACTTGCAATTCTCGTAACAATGAAATGCAACCCGAACTTATAAACCCGATTTAGTCTTTTGAAAGATATAAAATCGGCAGAGTAGCTTTGAAAGATGAGATTCTAGTAAATGCTGAAAAAGGTCTTGCCATCGCTCGACTCCTTTTCCAAGATAAGTATCGCTGTAATTAACTGATTTCCACGTTAAATTAGGTAACGGTTTCCCAAATGAATTGTTGTGAGTTTACAAATAATTGATAGGAACCTGCCTAACCTCATCTACCATGTTTTCACCTTGAGACAAAATTATTCGCATTCGGTTCTCGGAGATATCGCCAACTCATTTCCATTCCCTCCTAATCACCCTCATCTGACGCCTAGAAAAACAGAATCCCTTCAGGCGAATGACGCAGCAGAGGCGCAAACGATCTTGAAATTCGTGGAACTACCTCCAATCTGTTATTTTGAACATGTTTATCTGGAACGGCCGATTTTCGGGCTGAGAAATGGCGCACCTGAGAGTCTACCGATTTATAATTTTCGAACAAACATATTATAAGTAACAGAGTTGGGCAAATTGTAAGTACAAACACAGATACAATTACTTTCAGGTTCAGGTAACTGTCCGCTTTCAATTACAGTTGCAAGCCCTGGAATTGCTTTGTTTTGTATCGGATACTGTAACTGTAGCCAAAATCAGCGGATACAGATACTTGCCGAGGGAAAGTAACTACGCATACATATACAGTTACTAGTATCTGTAATCGTAACTGTATTTTGTTACTTTTTCAGATACAATTACAAAAATCGTGCACATCATTCTGATCCATTTTTCCAACCTATATTTTATCAAAAGGAATGATTGAGGAGATGCGAGCATGCAAGCATTGAAACCACCAAACTATACACATCATTCTGAATTATTTTTTAATTAATCTATATTTTAACAAAAGGATTGATTTAGGATGTTTTTTTATAGTTGAGATGCGAGCTTGCGAGCATCCAGACCACCAAACTGTGCACATCATTCTGATCCATTTTTCTAATTAATCTATACATTACCAGAAGGATTGGTTGAGGATGTTTTTTTATTTATTTTTGAGATGCGAGATTGCGAATCATTTATTTCTCAATTGACGATAGTAAGCTATTTGAAAGTCCAAAATCATTTTTGTAGCCTTGTCCCTTTTTCCGTTAGAAGGAACTCTCTATCGTTTCTAAGGTAAAAATATACCTTTTAACTGAGGTAAATAATCATAAAATATCGGAGGTAACCTTAAATTAGTAATTCTAGACGTATGTTAGAGATTCCCAGTTACCAGGTAGGTATGAATCGAATGTCCTACCTAGTATATTAATTAATTAGGTACAGAAATGGTATTTTATGAAAGTTCTCAAAATATCTCCACTAATTCGTATTTCGAGGAACCAAAAACCAGAAAATGATTAGGTATTTTGAGCTGTTTATTGCTTAATCAAGTACCAACATAAATTATAAATCAAATGATTGACATTTGAAGATTACGAGCTAAAAGTTTAACCTCAGGTTTGTCGAGCTCAGGTATACGTATCTGTAATCCATTAAAGTTGTGCGCCTTTAGTGATTTCCATATGATGGATAGCAATTATGTAGTCAGTAATTATTCAATCTTCTTGCTGTAAGTGATACGTTCACTAATTATCGTATAGGAATGAATAAAGTTATCTACCTACTAGGTTGAAATTATCGTTCCTCAGTATAGAAAACACACTATTCAAACATGTATCACAAAAACCACTTTAAATTGAAGAAAATATTATTTATTCGGATTTAGAGAGAATTTCTATCACGTAGAAAATTCATATTGGATATGCTTATCAATAACTGTTCGTGGATTTATCTGCATAAGTTTTATGGGTTTTGACATGGATATGTCTTTGCTCTGGGGAGTCAACCAAAAATTTCCGTCACGCAAAAGTTGATGTCACAATTTCTAATGATGTTCACGTACAACCCAGCCGTTGCTAGAAGAATGGAACTTCCGCAGTTTTCATCGCACAGAAATCGTTCGCCACTCGTTGGCAAGCGCTTGATTTATGTGATAAATGTTCACATCTCAAGCTATCAATTTCCCCCTCCTTACGTACCTGGCTACATTCCTAAATTAAGTTGATTGGACTATAAACAATAAATTTTCTCCACTTTATTTCATTTACTCCATCATTTACTCCAATCCATAGGAAACATTTTCATCCCCTTGACAACAGTCGACTGTTAACAACTCAATATAGTGGCTATCATGAACATAAAAATTATAGCGTCTGTATTGGAGAAATAACTTTAATGGTATGTGCAGTATGATTTTTATGCCTCCATTAATAATAAAATAAATTCTGTACCCTACATTTCGTCGCCTACAGTCCAAAGTTAAAGGATTTGTTTACAACTCTCGAGGACAACCGTTATGAAATCCCCAATCAAAGATATATCCATGTAAACGTGGTATCTGCTTGTAAAGCAGATAGTGTAACTCGTTTACGAGTTTCTTTTCAATATGCTTTCCAACTCTGTCCGGTTTTTCTCCCCATCTCAGCTGGTAACCCTGGTGTCCTCCACACTACTGGATCAATTCCAATGGGTCGTCCCGGGACAAATGCTACGATCTTCCATGCAGAGGTCCATGCTATACACCTGTGTGCTGATGAAATGCTAAACAGGCGTCCAACGGTGTCAAAAGTATATATTTTATCCTATAGCCAGCAATGGCCCAGCAACTCGAAGCTGGTTTGGGATTGTCTGACTATCCTCAAGAGGTTGGCACAGATCAATCAGGTCACTCTCCTCTGGGTCCCCGGTCATGAGGGTAATGAAGCTGCCGATCTTGCTAAAAGCTGCTTGTCTGTAGGACCAGATGCAATTCTCGGTGCCACCAAAAGTTGTTTGCAAAATGTGGCAAAAGATTAGGTGATGAAAAAATGAGTAGAATACTGGTGGGATCTTCCATGCCTAAGGGCTGGTTTATCAATCACATTTATCCAATGAATAAGAGGGATTTATCTGAAGAATAGCGTTACCCTCTAGATAACACGAAAGGGGTTGTTTATCCATCCCTAGTTAAATACTATCTGCCGTTTTAATTTATCTGGTCCCTGGACGGCTGGATAACAATTATAACTGGAGGTTGATGCAATATCTAGACCTTTCTAACCTCGAAAAAGTTTATTAATTTACAATAGATCCCATGGGTCGTAGTGGAGGGTCTACTGAAATCCAGTACCCAAGTCGTCTTATATACGAAACCTTGTCTATCATGACCTAGCTTCAGAGGACGTCCTAAAAACGTTATAGACTCAGTGGTTCAATCACCTTTCGAAGGACAAGTAGGTGGCTCGCCTTGGGGTTTCGTCGAGTTGTTTGATGTATCTGAAGCTTTCTGGGTCAAAACATGACTGACCAATTGACAGATGACTGGGCCTACCAACTCTACAATTCTGATACGTTCCCATTGATTTTCAATTTGATAACGCATTGCTTTGTTCTCGCTAGAGGTGTTTCTCAATTGATTGTTTCTGACAATATCTTCACACTGTTCAGCATTCCCGAATCGATTTCCACTGGTTGTTTCCTTGTCAAAGTTGCGTTTTTGTTGATTTCGTATTTCAATTTATCGTGTAGGGCAGGTTTCACTAGTTTTTTCGAATTTTCGTTGAAAATTAAAGGATTGCAATGGCTCGGAAATTTTTAAATTTTCGTACAACAACTCGCATGATGGTCATTTTACAGAACTGTAACGATTAAATAGGTACTTATAGGCAATAGATATCAACTGTAGGTTGCAGGTATCATTTTCATATGTGATACTACACATTTTCTCCTTTTCAGCATTGTTTTCAAACATACGTAAACGTACATGATATTATTATGTTTTTTCACGAATATGACTAATAATGAACCGAAATTCGTTTTATAAAGTTATCGTTCAATATCTTGTTTAGAAAATAACTAAATTTAAATTTTCTACCATAACGTGAATTTTCTAACAATTTTCATTTCTTTTCAGGTATCAGCAGCAGAAATCGACGGTGAAAGTCTAACCCTAACCCTCCTTGAATTAACATGATAAAAACCTCCTTGAAACATAAGCACCTACTCTCCTCATCGATTCAGGTTAAGTAACATGTGTATATAGAAAAAAGATAAACACTAATACTAATTTAAAAATATCTTAAAAATTATATTGTTCAAACAAAACATGGAGTCAATTTTGTATAATAATGTATATGAAGATTTACTAAGATTGAGTGTAATTATTGTAAATATCGGCTTTGGTAATTGATGACATGCGGCAATGAACAGCCATTTCATGTTTTTTCTTCTTTTTTTGTAATAATAAGCTAAATATTTTTTAAGGCATTTAAAGGTATTTTAAACTATTTTGTATTCTACGGAAAAAAAATGCCTTTATATTACTGTAAATGTGTAGAGTTAAAAGAGAAAAATAAAAATTGTGATAGTTCAAATCTTTAGAGTGAAGAAAACCCAATTTTCCTCGCTGGATAGTCAAAAATTGATCCCCCTCTGTGGAAAATAAAAGCTAATTTTGTATAAAAATGTATTTCTTTTAATATCGTTATTTTCATCGCTTTTCCGCTTTGTGGCTGTGGAGACATACCGTGCGTGTCTCCCGATTCAAAGACCTTAGTACCTGATATGAGGTGAACTTTCTTGATTCATCTATATGCTGATGAAGCTAGAAAGTTTATCTTGGAATTTCGTAGGAATATTTTCTCTCGTCCGTATGTTTTTTCAAAAGGGGATGATGCTAGCAGATTTGATCTCAAAACTTGTTGGATACGTGTAACACACCCGGCTACCCCTCGCTTCACCACCCCTTCATCCACCTCAAACAAACGATTTCGCGTTGAAATTTAAAAACTTTCAACTCGAAAATCGGTTTTTTAGTCGCAATGCACGGTACGCTTTATATCTCACCCCCCCTGCTACTATCAATTTTGACTATCTTGCTTGGGATTCGTACTTTTTGTGATAGCTTTTTTTCTATTTTTGATTGTTATCACTTGTTTTTTTGTTTCTGCTGATAAGGTGTGTCTACATTAAAGTTTGTCAATGGCTCGTAGGCGTGACAATTTTTTCGCGTTTCGCTCGACGGATTTTTAGTCTGTTTACATGTATGTTCACATTTTTCATTATATACTTTTGTTGTATTCTCTGTAGTGTGCATAGATGTCGAAGCTGGTGCAGTCTCGGTTGATCAAAAATGACCGTTTTCTATTTATACCTCTTCAATCTTCTGATCAGTTCCTTACATGTGTATTTGGTGCCCTTTTTGCCTAAATGGCTTACATACGACTAGAACGACATTTTTTAAATCTTCTAGGATGCAAATTAAAATGTTAATGAATAAAGAAATACATCTGCCTCATTTGTGCCATGTCATATCAGTAAAATAGGCCATAGGATCACGTCAACTCTCGAGCCCTTGCTCACCTAAACAAAATCATTTGAATTTTGTTTGTCTTTTGTGATTGAGAAACATTTCAATGTATCCAAGTTATTAAATGGTTGTAAAATATGTATAATCATACATATATAGTTTAGAAACCAACTTATACGTATATAAGTTTTTGAATCACTATTATAAGTCTATTTCACCCAGAAAAAACTTATCATCCGAGTTTTCATCGGTTTATTTTCGTTTTTTCTTGGTGCGATACACCTATAATTACATAAATCTTTGAAATGATATAGTTCGGGTTATATAATATATTTATATAGTAGCAAAATTTTGAAAGATAACAAAATACAAAGGATTTTAAACTGTGTTGGAAGGCGCTGCGTTTACAGGCGCTGTAATCATATTATGCTCCCCAATTCAGCTGTAAGATTTGTTACCTCCATGCAGGCCACTAGGCATGGAGGAAGGAAGGAGGTAGAACAAGAAGAAGATAAAGACAAGATAACCCACCAAGGAGTGATAACCTTCTGATCTTGTCTTTGCCTTCTTCTTGTTCTACCTTCCTTCCTCCATGCCTATGGCCTGCATGGAGGTAACACTTTCAATCAAAACTCTTATTTCGCCTTTAAATGATGTTACGACCCAAAAATATTTGATACCTCGACAGAAGTTCGAACTCGCGTTGTCACAACTACGAGAAATTCCTCGGAGTTGCGACACGACAACGATCAGAGGTCAGGGTGACCAAACCTCTTCGACTGTGAGAGTTATTTTCCTGGAGCGTAACATTGTATTATAGTACATTACCTACATATTTTCTGACACTAGTCCATAACCCTGAAGAATACAATAATGACTTAAAACCCTAAACATACCATTCCAAGTCATTTTTAAGTTGTCAAGGGATATCCCAAGTTCAGCTCTCCGTTTTTGACTAAAAACATGGTAAACGCTCGCTTTTGATCAATTTCTTTCATCTGCACAGCTTCGTTTGTACTGTTACGTATTATATTCTATGGTACCTTCATTCAGTCTTATTCCCAACTTTATAATAGCGTACCGATTACTGAATATTGAATCATTATTATATTTCCCTATTATTACGTTAAGATTTTATGGTACTTAGCACATTGTTGTGCTAAATGTTCTCGGAACTTTCAGCACAATTTATGCGCGATGTTCGAAAAATCGCCGAACAATCGGAAAGTGGAATAGATCATGTTGAATCATTACATTCTTGCTTTGCAACGAAGGCGTTAATTACACCATTTGTTTTTGTTTAAGTCGTTTTTCCATCAGAAGATCAATTTTTTCAATCTTTAACTCCATTCCACTTTCCGAATTGTCTGATTTCGATTTTGTGGGTGATTATTTGCGGTTAGTGGTGATATAATCTCCTCGTTGTTTTTCAATATTTTTATTGTGTGTGCGTCTTAGTTCAACTATACGGTTGAACCTGACTCGAAACGGCTTTACCAATAGAGAGATAGGACTGAACGAATAAAATCCCCGCGTCGACGTACAATTTTTCTCCACTCATTTTAATCAAAACGAATGTAGGGAAAAACTTCGATTTTTTCAAAAATATCTATGCTATTTGTGCCAAATAAATTGGTACCCTCCAAGGTACAAAATCTTCACAAAATAGATTTTTTGCTTTTTTTTTCCTTTTCGAACCGTCTGTTGTAAATTTTTGTCGATATCAACGTGGAAAAACTGTTGTGCCTAATCACAAATCGATTTGACGGAATTTGCCTAAAATAATACTTAGCTCATTATTATAGATATTAATGGGAAAAAAATGTTATTTAATATTGATCTCTTCAGTTCCTTCCACCGTGTAAAAAAAGAAAGAGAAATATTGTTTTTTAAATACTACGATACTCCCCTTAATTATTTTTCGAAAGGAACAGTTTTTGAAATTTTCTTCGCTAGTGTCTTAGATGAAGGTCTTTTATTCTAATTTCTACAGTTATTTTTTTAAAAAATGAAAAAAATAAAAATATCGCTCTGTAACCAAGGAATGTTTTTTTTCCACGTGAGAAAATCATTTTCTCAAAGTCTCTTTGCGTTTGATGAATTTTTGTTGCGACATTCCTCAAAAAAAAATTCATCAAAATTTTCCCCCCTTTCGACGTTTGCTCTGTGATAATTTCTAAATGAGTCAAGTGTTTTATTTCATTTTGTTTCGTTTCCTCTTCAAAAAAATATTTGCGTTTGACTGATAAAAGACGGGACGGGGCTAGATTTGTTGAAAATGAAACTTTCGGGAAATTGTTTAAACAAAAAGGTTTTGATTGTTTGAAAACAAAAAATGGGCTCGCATTGCCTATTCTTCAGTTACCATTGCTATATCCTTTCCCCTCTCCCTTCCACACTTCATTCCTTGTTACGTTATCCTGCGTCGATCAGGAGAAACACCCTCCTACTCTCCTAATCCTTCTTGGATTTTATATAATCCCATGACCTTTCCTAATCCAACATAACCTTAATCCATCCAGTGAAAAAAAAAAATGCCACCTCACGTCCTTTGTTTGAATATGTCATTGCGGGATCTCTTGTTATACGGACTCACGGAACTTGACTTGGCGGAAAATAAGAAAATATGATTCTTGCTTTTTTTAAATTTATTGAAGGAAAAAAAAATTGGAAAATCTTTTCGTTATTATATTAGTAATTGTCTTTTTAATCTTTATGGATTTTCTTTGGCTTAGAGGTAGGGTGTAAAGCCGTTGTCTTAATTTTTTGTTCTTTTATAACGGTAGGTATTAAGGTATTCCTTCCCCCAAAATGTCCCTTCTATATAAGATAATAGGTTTATTTAGGTGTCAACCCATCTCCACTAATATTTGTCCCATTGGATGTGTCCGCATTATTGTGTACTTCATGAATCGGCTAAAAATAAATTGTAATATTTGGATTGGACAACTTCGTTTTTAGTCAAATGTTTTTCGTTTTTGTTTCTTTTGTGATTCGAGGCCTGTCTAGGGTGGCAGAAATGACAACCGGCCGTCCCGTTTTGAATCTTTGATGCAATTCGAATGCATTTTTAAAATCCCACATAAACCGCAAAATTACTAGGTAAACATAGGAATAATGCCTTAATTATTGGGCAACAATTTTTGGCAGCAAGATAAACTTAAATGAATACAGCATTCGATAATTCATCAAAACGCTTAACTGCACCCGTTTTTCGTGAACCCTTGTAGATTTTCTCAAAATTTACTCCTCATACAATTTGCACCTTGCTCTTCAAGGGATATTTTCGACTGGAAACCAAGATTAATTCAAATTAACGAACTTTGCGTCCATCAACTGTTTCAAATGTATCGTTGGTAACTTTACAATCTGCACTGCGATTCTGCACCCTGACAGGCTTCAATTTACAGACCTTTTTTCGATATGTTCCGTTTTGAGCTGGATTTTGAAAAAGCAGTCCTGATTATTTTCAATGTAATATCTGATGTATAAAAAACACCGTCTTAAAGGTGTATAATTTGTGTACCAAAGAACTTAACCCACAGTTGGTTAATCAGCCACCCTGTAATTTGTGAAATATTTTTCTTTTTGACTAAAGAAAAAATGAAAAGAAAAAATCTCCCGTCAACCAAAAGTACAAGAAACCCTGTGCAACAATATGAAATAATCATTAATGATTGTTTCCTTAAAATTTATTTTAATATTGTCATTATAATATTCAAATTAATTAGAATTTAAAAGATAATGACAAGTTTTTATTCCTGTAGAGTTTCTATTAATAAATGTTTTATAGAATTTGTGTCGAAAAATTTCAATTGAAAAGTTCGTCTGATACGAGCATATATTTTGTCATTTTTATTAATTAATATTAAATTGTGTAATTCGTACCTCGGCGATCGTGATGTGCACTGACAGTTCGCAGTGGTACAAGCGAGTTCCTTTTAAAACAAGTTGTAAAGTCAATGATAATTCGACGGTAAATTCTATGGATACAAACCAGTTTCTAGTGTTGTCCAAGTTTTGTGTAGTTTTGCATGTACGAGTATCTTCGAATAAAGGAAAAAACACATTTTACCATTTATAATCCTTATTGCTATTTAAAACCGTGAAGAAATGTAAGTTTGATGTTTGCTATGTAAAATTTTACTGCCAAAACATAAGGGGCATCTTTCAGTTAGCGGTATTTCGTACAGCTTTCTGAGTTGCCTGGTTTAAAACAACAAATAGATTCTGCGTTATTCACTTCCGATATTATATGATTTAGTTTTGACCTATCAATAGAGTAGAGTTTCTCTCACGGCCTGCATTAAAATTGATTCTAATTAGACTGTCATGTGACAAAATTTTTGAAAATCTTGCCATTGAAGTCAGCCTTTTCCACATTTTGTTTTGACGTACCTGTGATATTGTGTAAAATACGATTCATAACTGTTCACTTTAGTCGGAAATGGAATCATCGCTTTCGAATAAACTGCGCAGAAACGTTCATGACATTTGTAACTCCAACAGTAGCTTCAATTTCAACCCCATGACGATTTTATTTAACCCTCAAATCCGTTCACATCTCGTCTGCTACCATACATTTTGTTCACTTGAATCGAAATCACATAAAAAAAAAGAATGTAATCATGAAAAGGCTGGCACTTGGAGAAACGTTGTATAGTGCAAGAGAAGAAATCCTATTGTTCTTTTTTTTTTAAATCAAGTCGATTCTTTATAGAAAAACAGAATTTATCGTGGTCAAGGAACCGTGGTATGGCTTAGAGTAGTTTGACGGTACCTTGCACCAATATTATTAATAACATTATGACATTTTTCTGCTTCTCGCTAACATTTAAGACCCTATTGGATTTGGGATGAATATTTTTAGTCCTTTAGGCTGTAACTTTGTTTTTTTCGTTGTAGAATTTTAAAAAGTAAAGAATATAAGCCATAATAATTTAGCTATCACATTATTGTCATTTGAATTGGAAAGATATTCTTAGTTTCATTGTTTTACCCAAAAAATGTCCCCTTCTATTTACAAAATTGTATATATTAAACTATAATACATTATGTGTAATCTTGAATGATTCTCAAGGAGAGATTTAAAGGAGAATAACAAAAAGTATGATTTGAATGCAGCCGTTTGATTACTATTTTTTAGTTCCTTTTCCCCAGTCGATCATCAATATTAAATTAATGGGTTTTGACTCAGACATTTGAATATTAAGAGTTTTTGGTGACCACTAACGTGCCCTTAACGTCACCCTAACGTACCGAAGAGTACGTTAGTAACGTCGTACGTTAGAATGGCTCATTTAACATCACCCGTTTGGGGACCTAAAGGCACACGACACAAGCCTAACCTTCCTGTCAATGTTACATTACTGGGCACCTCAAAATTACTCGAGTACTAGGTGAAGTAAATGATGATAGTTTTTCTTTTCGAATGCCTCATTGCCAACTAATCATGTTGATGTAGCGGGTAGGTTTTTGAACACCCCTCAAACTTGGTTATATTACGTTTCAAGTCGCGTAGAAACCGAATGTGTTATCTGAAGTCCGCCTATGCCCTCTAGCTTTACTAGCCTTCAACTCGATCGAAAAAAAATCCGTTCTTTTGCGCACAGGCTCTATTTGGTCGATTAGAACCTTGCTTTTATTATTATTTCACATATTTTCAATGAAAAACCTGAGTTTTAAGTCACTACTTCTTCGCAGTATTGTTCTTAGTTAGCCTGATCTCTCTGCTGTTTTCTCGTGAACATTGCGTGAATTGCTGCCTCCACTGATTATTATCAGGTAAATTCTTGGTTCATTGTCAGAGATGAATAGTTTTTCACACTTGTTGATGATTTACCCAGCCAACATGAAAACCCAAAAACATGAAGTTTGTAATGACTAATGACCTTTAAATGCAACTAAACGGCGGTGTTTCCCACTTCAGGCTTGCTATCTTTGCGTTAAATCCATGCCCTGTTTATGAATTGCGACGCTTCCCGCTAGAGCGACACTGTTGCTGAGCGTCTTGTAATAAGATTCATTGCGTTGCCTGACTTCACATCAGCCAGTAAGATACTATCTCAGGCCCATTATTAACGATCCTGATATCATACCTGATCCTGATTACTACCCAGACTGACCCCTTGCGATGTCTGTATTAGTATTGAAGAGTTAATATAAAACATAACTGCCTTCTAGTCTAATCAAAATCCCTTAGAATTCTTCTTGGAGCAAATACATGTTCCTTGAATCAATCGTACAATCATTGCCTTTGAATCTGTGTACCCATTATTTTATCCTTGCTCCTTCATATTAGAGTAATATTATAGAGAATCTTGGTGCATTATAGCACGACAAGTGTTGCCCCCTGTCACATGGTAGCAGAGTGTGGTTCCGATCCATGGACCTCTGGGTTATGGGCCCAGCATGCTTCCACTGCGATCCACTCCTTCTGACGTTGTTTTAGTTGCAGGTAGATGTTCGTTGGGGTTTTGATTCAGTTTTGGGTATTTTTATTCATTCATATTAGGCGTTTATGTATAAGGGAATGTATGTATGATGTATTATAGCACGACTAGTGTTTACCCCTTGTCACAGAATTTAAAACTAAAAAGTCCAGTCATGCAGCATGACCCCATGAGCGAATTTTTTAAGAAATCATCGACATTTCAGTGAGAGAATCGGAGGACGGAATATTTCACAGAGTAAAGTCATCAGTTGTGATTACATTTTTTTTTTTTTTTTTTTTTTTTTTTTTTTTTACAAGCACCTACTACCTACGTTTTAAACAGCATGGTTCTAGGATTGGTTATGCAGGGATACTTCCATAACAGTAGTTCAATCTGAATTTGGACAATGTTTCATCCAAATATTACCGATTTTTACAACTAGCGAACGGCATTATTTCGATTTTTGAAAACTTGATACATATTCTTATAGGAAATTTTACGCTCATTCCGAATATACCACATGTTAGTATGCTGAAAAAATTATTTCGCACAACAAATGGCAAAACACAGGCTGTTTTGAAATTGTTTTTGAAAATTTCAACCCAAAGATGTAATCCGATCATGCTGGCCAACGAACTTGTGCCCTTAACAGTTTAAAATTTGTTTGAAGTTTCTAGCACAATTCTACGGACAGTTATCGTCTGGAATGACACATACATACATATATACATATATACATACATACATACATTAAAAAATTCGTTAATCTTCAGAATATGATTCAGAATAGCCTGAAACGGATTTCTGCATAAAATTTTTTCAAAAATTCACATTCTAATAATTTTGAGGCGAGAGCAATAGCTTAATTTTTTACAAAAATTCGGTAAAATAAGAAATTAGCTTGTATTTCTACTGAAACTAGCATGAAATTCGAATTCAGAATTGAAAATCGGCGTTTCATATCATAGTAAAGAAGTTGATTAGACAACCAGTAGACAAGACAGCTGTGGGAAAGTATCGCGATGCCCGTTCTATACTGGCCATACCGTGCCCACGGTTCCATTTGGGTTAGCATCTTCATTTGCTCCCTCAAGACTATAGTGACGTTAAGTTGAAGTCGCAAAAAACACTAATGTTGGAATACAGCACCTCCTACTATGGAAAATGTTACAAACTATTATTTTTCTGCCTATATAAATGTTCCTTAAAGACAGGCCAACCTAGGCCATGGACCCACAGTGGATGGAACTGTGCAAAACCCTCAAAAAATGAAACTTTGGAAATGATTAGCGAAATTTCGTAAAACATGAAGCTATTGCAATGGCTCGGAAAATTTTAAAATAAAAATTTCTTCATTGAAATCCGTTTTGAGGCATTCTGAAACTATTCCTAAAGTTTGCGCTTTTTCATATGTACATATATGTGTCATTCCTGACGATAACTCTCCTTAAAAATTAAAAAAAAATATATATATTTTTTTCTCATTCTACGTTTCAAGGTGTGTAGAATCCAAAACTGCAATGTCCGTCCGCCTTCCTGGCCATAAGAGGCCTTTAACTTGATGAAATATGAAAAAAAATACGCCCCTTCCCACATGGACTCCACTTGGGGTCTATTTGGTTCTCGAATCCAGCCAGCCCGATCGCTTCAGACGCATCAATGCTATGAACCGAAAACGGGCTTTATTTTTCGCATATTTTAACTCATACATAGGTTTTTCTATTTCTATTGATTTTCACGTACAACCAATGGGTTACTAGCGAAGTGTAACTCCCTTAGTTTTCATAGCAGGAAAATCGTTCGCCACTTTTTGTAATGCTCTCATTTTATCACAACATCTCATGATCCCTAAGCCATTGTAGTGTCAAGGAAAGCTGATTTATTACGCTAAGTTATAAACTAATATTGCTAAGTAACCATAATGAACTAATAATGTGAAAAGAAGGCACTAGGTACATTGTAGGTATACTATTGAGTAGTAGGTACTTGTAAGCAGTATATACTAGACTATTGCAATTATTGGGTCTTTAATAATCAGCTGAGTGAGCTAAAATCTCTCCTATCCTAGGAAGTTGAGATTTGATAGGGAGACTCCCTGGGACATTAGGAATCAATTGAAAAGATTAGCTCATTCATACTCAGCTGAATTGTGTCCTGTTTATCCTAAGAAGTTGAGATTTGATAGAGAGAATCTCTCGGACACTATGAGACTATTGCAATAATTGGCTCTTTCCCAATCAGCTGAGTGAGCTGAATTCTATCCTGTTATCCCTAGGAAGTTGAAATTTGATAGGTATACTTGTGACAGTTCCTACGGGCGTCGCACGCCTGTTCTCGTGTTCTTGAAAGGCCGCGTTTGGCGATGGGTGATCCTAGAACTGGAAAACCAATCCTCTCCAAACATAGCATATATGCTATTAGTACGAGTTGTATCTCTTATGGTACTGTCACACCCCTCTCTATCTATGAATGTGGATTTAGGCCCCCATTGCACCTACGGGGCGCTTAACACTCTCAACGCTGGCCCTGCCACTGCGCCAACCCCCAGGACTGGCCCAACTGCAAACCGCAATGGGAGAAAATACGCGGAAAATCACCTATTTGGAAAAACACCTTGGTTATTTTGCTTCTTGCAAAATATCCAAAACGGCTAACAAGTTCATTTGGGAGCAAGAAAGAAAAATACTACTCAAAACAATCGATAAAATACAATGTACTTACGGAGAACGTCACGTTTGGCATCTTCCACTTGTTAGGATCTAATTGCTCTTGAAAACACTTCGATTTGAAAACGATGCACTCTAGCGGCTAACTGGGGATGTACTGAATGGGTTTCATCAGGAACTGACCAACTGACCCCATTCAACGATTTCCAAAGTAAATCTGGATGTCTGAAGAAAGTGAGGTTCAACAGAGGGCCCCTTCATGGATGTCATGACGCCAGTACTCGGCGAGCACCGGCGCGTCATGTACGTCATGACACCAGCGTTGAGAGTGTTAAGTTCATTACATACTCTCTGGGACACTGAGACGATTGCAGTTATTGGCTCTTTCCTACTCAGCTGAGTGAGCTAAAATCCCTCCTGTTCATACTAAGAAGTAAAAATAAGGCATATCCATGTACCGATGTATCTGCATGTAGTGTATATTTTTCTGTTGTTTCTTTTGGTAAGTGACATCGTCCAGTTATATTCGATAATGTACCTTAGACTCAGTTTGGTAGGTAATTTTTTTTGGACCAGTGTTCTGCGGTGAAGGGCTATCTAATACAGGTTTACTATGTACGGGGCTTAATAATTCATAGGTATCATCACAAACAATCGGAAGAAACCACCCAGGTAGCTGTAACTTCATAGGTTTGCTCTCCTCCCTAAGGGCCAGAACTTTAACCGACTTAATCGACATGGGATGTATCGCAACAATTGAAACATAGTAAAAATTACCTAATAAACTATGACGGTCGTATCAGCTGATATAATTCCAAAGGAATTCAGATTATTGTAACTTTTATCACCTATAAATGGAGCTGCGAAGCGTAGGTATATGATTTATTTTATATCATCAATTTTCAGGTGGTGTGTCAGCTTGTGTTAACTTCAAAAGACTAGTATTCATTAAGTACCTACCTGAGGCATTAGATAGTTCATTAGATGTGTAGGCATAGGTGTACCTACCGAAAAGAAATTGATTAAATTTAGTATCACACCAACACTTTCCTAGAATTTAACACGAGTTCACCCGCCAACTTGAAATAAATTATATATATCACACTAGCCGGTTACCCGTGCGTTGCACGGACCCTCATCGGGTCATTTTACCCAATTCACTTCAAATTTCAGGAATCAAGTTTCAACTTGTAGGTACTTACCTAATTAATTTTTCAATCAAGCGTCCCCTCAATATATCCTTAGTAGGTACGTTAAAAAAAAAACCTATTCCCAGGCATAGGTTTGTATTATGGTATAGGTTTGTGTAGTGGATTTATATATGTCTGACTTGGTGTAGGTAGACCAAGTGGGACGTTTATGTTCTGATTATGCGGGTTAGTCCCCGTGATGTTTCCGAAAGGAATGTGAGCGAAATCGCCAAGGTCATCTTGCTTGGCGGGCGGAACCTGAGGATAGTTCGTGTATTGGCCGCGTGGAGCACTGGGCTCGCTTAGTGCGTGCTGGGTCCGATCTGTTTGGTGCTGAGCCGTTGTGTAATATTCCGGCCTAAGATTTATATCTGTAGGGGGAATATACCGGGCTTGGTTGAGGTACTGAAAAGTATCCTGTGTTTTGAGCAAGTTGGGAGTGAATTTGACACTCGGATCGGCCGGGTAGCCTTGCGTAGAATATCGTGGATATTCAGATATCTTTGTCGAATCACGATGATTGACTTCAGAGCGAGTCTGGAAGGGATCCTTGAACTTTTGTGTGTGTGAGGCTTGACCTAACGTTTCCTTCACGGATATGTTAGGTAGTAAGGCGATCTCTTCGCGAGAATCGAGCCTTTGTCTGTCGCTAGGACCAGCGGACGAGTCGAGTATCGGGTAGGGAGCGCTTCGTGGGCTAGAGCTCCCGACCGCGCCGTGCTCTGCTTCCTCTTGCATGAGGAAGTAGGACGGGCGGCGCTCCATCGATGTACCCGAGTTGATTAACTCGTTTTTAATACCTCTCCGTATAGGATGCAGGATTTGGAAGGTGGACTCGCTTGACAGAGCTTCTTTCCTTTGCTCGGATGTCAGGGTCCTACCTTGTAGCCTTGAAAAAGGCTTCCTTGGACGATAAATTAGAGCGGATGAGCTGAGTAATTTATCAGCGTGCCCCGGCGGTCGGTTAAGAGCTTAGTGCTACGAAACCCGGGCGACACGTCTCGAACGTCCCAGCGGGCGTACGATCTAATGAGGATATCAATAGATGTACCGGGTGGCGTTCTGACAGAAGAACTACGTTGGGCAATGAGCAGGATAAAAGATCACTGGACTCGTAGATGCCAAAGTGAGATCTGTGAAGAGAGGAGATATGCCTTGTGAGCAATAAATTGCCGTTCTGAGAAGAACTCGTGAGCAGAAGGGTCGTCAGCGTAGAGCGTGTAGAAACTTCGTACTGGTAGAGTGTAGTCGTCGAGAGCGGTGAGTGGAATAATTAACCCGGCCAACGCCTCCCTTATTTATACCCGGGGGTGGCGTTGAAAGGGGTGGCCACTTAATGGCTAGTATGCAAATTAGCCCGTTGATTTATTGGGCTATTTTCTGATTGGTTGTTGGGGTGGCTTCCCCGCGTCCGTCTCTGAGACGGGGTCCCCGGGGGTGGCTTCTCTGCGTCCGTCGCTGAGACAGGGTCCCCGGGGTGGCTTCTCTGCGTCCGTTGTTGAGACTGGGTCTCTTGGCCCTCTTTGCTTCTGAACCAGAGGCGGTTGTAATTTGCTCGCCGCCTCCTGGTTGGTTCGTCTATTGTCTCTCGCGCAATCAGAGTTTCTGATTGGCGTGTAGGCTTGCTAGAATCGTCCTTGTTAGTTCTAGAGGACATTTGATTGTCTTTTTGAGTTTTATCCTTCAAGGCGACTTGGTTCGAAATACTTGTCGCGTCTCTCTCGCCCAGTAAGTGTTTAGGGAGGTCGCCTTGTATGTTATTTGATAATATTTCATTATTGAGAGAAAATATCGCATTTTCTCTCTGGTGAAATATTTTGTTTGACGGAGTTATAACTCGACGTCTTATAAACGTTTGTGTGCCATGTCTACCTCTTTTTGGTAGCCCTAAAAAGGGCTGTTGAAAAGAGGGGGTGGTTTTCACCACAGGCGCCCCCCCAAGACGTCGTGTTATCAACGACGACGCCGGTTGGGGAGAACTGGGAGGGACATACGGAATTCCCCGTATGTTACCTCCACCAGTTGGGGCGGAGGCGGAGGTGCAGGCCTCTCGTCCCGCGCCTGGTGTGAGCCCCGGCCTCGCCGGTTTCGGCGAGCGCCGCGGGGCGTTCTTGGCCGGCCCGAGCTCTGCCGACGGGTACCAAACCCGCGAGGGTTTGGCCCGCGGCCGCGGCTGGGTCGTTGCGGAGGAGCTGGTTCCGGTGACGTCCACCCCGCTGCGCTCATTTCGTCCCAACGAGGCACGGGGACGTCGCCCGAGCTGATCCACTTGCGTGGCGTAGTGGGCAGCTGGTGAGCGGGTGGAGCTTTGGGTAGCTGCTGAGCGGGTGGAGCTGGCTTCGTGAACGCGGCTGGCGTTCTCCAAATTACCTCTCTGGGAGCGCTGGCGTCTGCCGGTTTGTTCTTCTCGGGTGAAGGCGGGAGCGGGCCGATGGGCGCAGGAATTTCCTCCGCAAGGAGGAAATTCTCTACCTCTTCCGTCATCATGTCTTCTTGCGTGGTGGATGCTGCCATAGTCAAGATTGGTATGAGCTCCGGGCCCGGGGCGCTCCGTATTTATATCTCCCACTGCTCCTACCCGAGAAAAGTGGGCGTGGCCTGCTTCGAGCGCAGTCACCCACCTCTCGTCGAATTTGGTAGAGGGGACGCGCCCTCTGGCGGATTTTCGGGGAGTCTCCTCCTTATTTTCTGCCTGATTTGTGCTTAGTGAAACAGCTTCGTCTGTGTTTAGAGTGTAAGCTGGTTTGATTTGCTGTTTGGGAACCTTTTTTGTGTGTTCGCCAATTTGCACTGTAACCGAAAACTTATCTCTTTTAACAACTTTGAATGGTCCTGTGTAAGGACATTGCAAAGAGGAGAGCTGTGTGGGCACTCTTATATAGACATGTGTACATGTATCTAAATTTTTGGGCATGTTGACGGCATATTTCGTATTATTATGCCTGATATGCGTAGATCGGAAAAAGAGAGGCTCGGAAATGTTCGTAGAAGTTACGAATATGTCGCCTGGGAGCGGCACGTCAATTCCATAAACTTTTTGGAAGGGCGTAGTTTCCGTTGCTGGGTCTACTGCCGTACGCATGGCGAGTAGTACTTTCGGAAGGGCGTCGAGCCAATGTTCGTCCTGTGCTTTGAGAGCCTCTTTCAAGGACCTATTTCTGCGTTCCACCATTCCGTTTGTTGACGGTTTGTATGGCAACGTGTGAGTATGTTTTACTCCGAGACGTTCCATAATGGAATGAAATAGGTCTGATTCGAATTGTGTGCCCTGGTCACTTGTAATGTATTTAGGTACACCTTTTGAGGCTACCCAAATATTTATAAAGGCGTTTGTGATAGTGGACGTTTCGATGTTGTTAAGAGGGACTGCCTCTAGCCAACCCGTCGCTCTATCGACCATCATTAGGATGTAACGCTTCCCTCCTTTAGCTAAAGGTAAGGGTCCGGTAATGTCAACGTGTACATGGGAGAATTTGGTAGCCGTTTCAAATTCGGAGTAAGGGAGCTTCACGGAGCGAGTGATTTTTGCTCGTTGGCAAGTCTCGCATGCCCGGACCCAGTTGGAGACATCCGCACGAAGGCCGTGCCAAAAATATCTCTGTTTTACCTTATACACTGTAGAGTGTATGCCCGGGTGTCCCAAACTGTGAATTTGGCTGATTATTTCGTGCCTTATTTCGTTCAGAATATAAGGTCTTGGGTGTCCTAAGTCCAGGTTACACCAAATCTCTCCTTGAGGGAATTCAACTCGTGTGAGTTTTAGTTTGTCCTCTGCGTTAGGAGGAGAATGAATCTGTGCATTTGAGATGTGCAGTAAAAGGTTGCACTCTATTGCGGCCGTAATTTGTGAAATTTCGGCTACGGACGGACCCTCGTCAGTTTGGGTTGAAATTGACTTTGTTTGAATTTCAACTGGGTCGAAAGGTCTGGAGAGTGCGTCGGCTACGACGTTGTCTTCTCCGGGTATGTGTCGTATGTCACTTGTCATTTGGGAGATGTATGTTAGCCATCTCAATCGCATTTTAGAAAAATGTGCGTTTTTCTTTAGCATTGTGCCTAGCAGAGGCTTGTGATCTGAGCAAATATGAAAAGAGCGGCCGTCCAAGTCATTGTGCCAATGAATACAAGCTTGATAAGCGGCGAACATCTCTTTGTCGAACGAGGCTTTATTCTTCCATTGTTCCGGAATTTCTTTACTGAAAAATCCCAATGGTTGGTAAGATTTCGAGCCGTGTTTGTCTGTAATTTCCTGCTCCAGTGCCGCTCCGATGTGTGTATCGGATGCATCGCAAACTATTCTCCACTCCGCTGTAGGGTGGGGATGAGCAATATTGTGCAATGTAGCTTTTATCATTGCGTGTTTTAAGCTGTTGAAAGCTTTTTCTCTCTCTGATGTCCATTCGATAGGGGTTTTGTCATTCTTTTTGTTTGACTGAATGGAGTCATACAGAGGTTGCGCTGTGTGAGCGAATTTACTTGAGCAAGCTCGGTAGAAACCACACATACCTAGGAATCTGCGTAGGCTTCGTACGTCTATTGGCCGAGGGAATTGCTCTATGGCCTCTATTTTATCTCGTTTAGGAATTATCCCTTCTTTTGAGATAGTGAAACCTAGGAAATCGACGGTAGGTTTTGAAAAAATGCATTTGTCAAAACCTACTCGGAGTCCGTGTTCTCCTAGTTTGTCGAAAATTTGTTTGAGGTGGTTCATGTGTTCTTTGTAATTCTTAGAAGCCACCAATATGTCGTCTAGGTAGACAAATGCGAAATCGAATTTCCGCATGACGCTGTCCATGTACCTTTGCCATGTTTGAGCCGCTCCGGCCAAACCCATGCTCATTTTTTTAAACTCATAGAGACCGAAAGGGGTAATAATGGCCGTTTTATGAGCGTCATCTGGGTGCATCGGGATATGGTAATATGCCGATTTTAAATCTATTGTCGAATAGATTTGTGTATTGTGTAAATTCGCTTGGAAAGAGCGAATGTGAGGCGGCGGGTAGGCGTCTTTCTTAGTTTTTGCATTGAGGAATCGGTAATCGCCCGTGATTCTCCATGTTCCATCTTTTTTGGGCACGCAATGTAGCGGAGAAGCCCATTCGGAGTCGGAGGGAGCGATGATGCCCTCTGTGAGCATTTTGTCGAAAGTATTTTTAACCTGAGCCCGTTTTTCGCCTGCCATGGGCCTTGCACGGAAGTGTACTGGTGTTCCTTCCGTGGTTATACGGTGGTAAACACCGTTGTTTTTCCACTTTCCTTGAAGTTTGTTTATTTTATCATTGTATTTTTCAATGATAGAGCGTATGTTTTCGTCCTCTGTGCGCTGTGTGTCCTCTGGTTTAGGACTGTTGTCACGATGAGGAATAGCAGCTGCTATTTGTTCGTCAGCAAATTTTCTGCTCATGACTGCAGCGATTTTTTGATCGGCAGAGCTCTTTACTTTATCTTTGTAGATATATTTGTGTTTGACCCGTATTCCGATATCCCAAGACTCGAGGAATGGTATACCGAGGATCGCTAGATCAACTTTAGTGATCATGAAATCGGTGGTCATGTCTCCGAGGCCGATGTTAATTGTCGTGTCAGCACGCCCTAGTGTGTCTATAGGGGCGCCGTTAGCTGCTGTGAGCTTGACATTGGACTTAAGAATTTTTAAGCCCAATTTTTTGGTGACATTGTGGGGCAGAATGTTCACTTCTGCTCCCGTGTCAATGAGAAAGTCAGTGCCATTTAGTTTGCACTTGAAAAAGAGCCTTTTATACTCTTTAGTCTGCCGGTGTATAGGCTCAGATACACTGGCAGTTATTCGTTTTCCGAACTCTCTGCGTCTGAGGTTGGAACGGTACTTTCTTGTACCGGTCTGTGAGTATTTTCGCTTGAAACCAAGTTTTTAGGCTGGCTGATAGGCGCTGCCTTTTTGATAGGTTTGGAGGCGGTATTTGCCTTCCAAGTGCAGTACTCTGGGTCTGCACACTTGCGAGTTTCGCTACCGAAACGGGCGTGGTTCCGGCAGAAGTAGGCCGTTGGTTTGTGAGGCTTACGCTCTGCTTGCTGAGGTTTGGACTCAGCTTTTTGTGAGAGGGCCTTTTTGAAACCAGTATTGGTAGGTTTTGAAGTAGATTCTACTCCTCTTATGTTGAGAGGAGGATTCGCTGTTTTGTAC
The DNA here is from genome assembly GCA_030762985.1 of Adelphocoris suturalis. Classification (NCBI taxonomy): domain Eukaryota; kingdom Metazoa; phylum Arthropoda; class Insecta; order Hemiptera; family Miridae; genus Adelphocoris; species Adelphocoris suturalis. The sequence continues at coordinate 121,062,252 of CM061042.1, forward strand.
GCGTGTAGCGTATCAGCTAGGTCGAGCCGGGCATTCGTGGTAAGCTGTGCTGCGACCATGCCCCGGGCTTCGATGGGCAGAGTTTCGATCCAAAATTCTGAATATTATTAATTATAATTAATTTCATTTATTAATAATAATTAAGAAGAAACCATCAACATCCTGACTCCATGACTAGTACCACTAAAATGCATTCCACTTGCTGTGACACCTGAATCGATCGCAGCACTTACCGTGGTAGCTTTTTTCCTCAGTAACTCATAGAGTACCTTCGTCAGATACTGTTTCCCTTTCATCCATGTTTCAGTTCATTAATAAGTTTTTGGTTTTGGCGGGAACCCGTTTTCGCGTTCTCCATCTTCTTTTTTGTTAGGAATTCCAATTTCTCTCACTAGCTTTGTTCCAACAGCGCTTTGAGAGCGACCCCCGTGGCTGTGTTCTAGTAGGTAAATTGAGGCGCTGAATCCGAATTTGAAATCCGTTTTTTGCTAGGACGCTTCGTTCACCGGATATCTCAAATTTCATGAATTTCATGAAAATCTCCCTAAAATGCCCTTGGAAAGGTTCTAAAATTCACCAAAATTACTATCCTTGTATTTTATTATGCGCTGAATCCGAGTTTGAAATCCGTTTTGCGCTAGGACGCTCATTTTACCGGATTTCTAAAATTTCATGAATTTCATGAAAATCTCCCTAAAATGCCCCATGAAATTGTTCAAAATTCATCAGAATGTGTTCTAGTAGGTAAATTGAGGCGCTGAATCCGAATTTGAAATCCGTTTCCTTCTACGACGATCCATTCACCGGCAAATGGCAAAATCCACAATTTCATGAAAATCTCAAAAATTCCTTCAAATTATGTTTTTTTGGGTGATTTGAAAGGGAAAACCTAAATTTCATATCCTCATCACAAGTAGGTGCTCCATAAGCAACAACTAAAAATATCAAACATTTCAGACCTACCCCCACCCCCCACCCACTGATTCACACCTGTATGGTGGTGAAAACCCACTATAAATATTCAATAATATATACGGATAACCTACCTAAAAGATGAAGATTAAAAAAAAAATTTGCGAAACTGAAATTGCCAAAAAAGCCGAGCGAACACTTACTGAACCCACCTGGCCTTCATTCTGGAAAAACTTTCTGTTTTGAAATTTCATTTTTTTTCTTAAATTCGCAATTTCTCCCTTAAAACTCACAGGAAATTTGACGAAAATGTGTTCCAGTAAGTATTTTGAGTCGCTGAATCCGATTTTGAAATCCGTTTTGCGCTACGACGCTTCGTTCACCGGATATTCAAAATTTCATGAATTTCATGAAAATCTCCCCAAAATGCCCCTGGAAATTGTCTAAAATTCACCAAAATTGGTATCCTTACATTTTTTGATGCGCTGAATCCGAATTTGAAGTCCATTTTGCTCTCAGAGGCGGCGTTTGCTAGATTCCACAATTTCATGAAAATTCGAAAAACAATTGTTTACGCCATTTCTACAGAATATTTGAAGGCTACATACCAAATTTGGGATCCCCAGCTCTTGTAGGTGCTTCGGAATAGTTTAAAAAAGAATCCGGCCATTTTGTTTGAGCCCCTTCTACAGCCCCTGGATATTCATTAAAATTCATAAAAATGTGCTCTATGAAGGTAAATGAGAAGAATCAAAAATTTATTGAACATTAATTGTTATTTTTATTATAAATATTATTATTTATTATAAATATTATAATATTTTAATATAATAATAGTAATATTATTAATATTATTATAATAATATTATTAATATTATTATAATAATATTATTAATATTATTATAATAATATTATTAATATTATAACATTAATAATAAAGAATTAATAATAAATAACTAATATTATAAATAATATTAATATAATATTAATATAATATTAATATTTATAATATTATAATATTATAATATTAATATTACTAATATTATAATATTATAATTATTTAATTATAATATTATTATAATAATATTATTTTAATATTAATATTATAATATTATTATAATATTTTTATCATAAATATAATAATATCATTTTTATTATAAACATTAATTATTAATTATTATTAAATATCATTATTAAAAATTTAACAACAATTACAAATAAAATTAAGTAAATAAATTAATAATATAATAAATAATTAATTATTCATCCTAAATGTGTCCAATAAACCAGGACACATTATTAGTCAGCTATTAGTCAGCTTGTTCATGCCCCTGCAAAATTCGAAAAATTTACGCCTTCATCTAAGTGAACAGAATCAACACAGATTATAGATATATATATGTAGGTAGATTTCTGACGGTTGGTATTGCGTCATGATCATAGGAAGTCCTCATAACCGCCCCCAGCCGCCCCCACTCGACCCCCCGTTTTCCCACTCTCCCGAACTGCGAGTAAATACAAAAATAGTGCCATAGGGGTTTGTAAGGGTGCTGAATCCGATTCTGATAGTTATTTTAGCGGCACATCCACGGGAAGTGCGTAATACCGCCCCCAGCCGCCTCCACAGCCGCCCCCGAGGTAGGTACGCCGTGCCCGACCTCATTCGCAGGTGCGAGTCTGGGTACTGAGTGTATGTGCGAAATTTGGACTCAATTCGACCAATATTAACGGAATTATGGACCGTTGCTGGAGGTATGACGCTGTCATGCTATTAGTCAGCTTGTTCATGCCCCTGCAAAATTCGAAAAATTTACGCCTTCATCTAAGTGAACAGAATCAACACAGATTATAGATATATATATGTAGGTAGATTTCTGACGGTTGGTATTGCGTCATGTTCATAGGAAGTCCTCATAACCGCCCCCAGCCGCCCCCATTCGAGCCCCCCTTTTCCAACTCTCCCGAACTGCGAGTAAATACGAAAATAGTGCCATAGGGGTTTTTTAGGGTGCTGAATCCGATTCTGATAGTTATTTTAGCGGCACATCCACGGGAAGTGCGTAATACCGCCCCCAGCCGCCTCCACAGCCGCCCCCGAGGTAGGTACGCCGTGCCCGACCTCATTCGAGGGTGCGAGTCTGGGTACTGAGTGTATGTGCGAAATTTGGACTCAATTCGACCAATATTAACGGAATTATGGACCGTTGCTGGAGGTATGACGCTGTCATGCTATTAGTCAGCTTGTTCGTGCCCCTCCAGTCTAATACGCCAAAATTTCCCCTTCTCCCAAACTGCGAGTAAATACGAAAATAGTGCCATAGGGGTTTTTTAGGGTGCTGAATCCGATTCTGATAGTTATTTTAGCGGCACATCCACGGGAAGTGCGTAATACCGCCCCCAGCCGCCTCCACAGCCGCCCCCCGAGGTAGGTACGCCGTGCCCGACCTCATTCGAGGGTGCGAGTCTGGGTACTGAGTGTATGTGCGAAATTTGGACTCAATTCGACCAATATTAACGGAATTATGGACCGTTGCTGGAAGTATGACGCTGTCATGCTATTAGTCCGCTTGTTCGTGCCCCTCCAGTCTAATATGCCAAAATTTCCCCTTCTCCCAAACTGCGAGTAAATGCGAAAATAGTGCCATATGGGTTTTTTGGGGTGCTGAATCCGATTCTGATAGTTATTTTAGCGGCACATCCACGGGAAGTGCGTTTCACCGCCCCCAGCCGCCTCCACAGCCGCCCCCGAGGTAGGTACGCTGTGCCCGATCTCATTCGGAGGTGCGAGTCTGGGTGCTGAGTGTATGTGTGAAATTTGGACTCAATTCGACCAATATTTAAGGTATGACGCTATCATGCTATTAGTCCGCTTGTTCGTGCCCCTCCAGTCTAATATGCCAAAATTTCCCCTTCTCCCAAACTGCGAGTAAATACGAAAATAGTGCCATAGGGGTTTTTTAGGGTGCTGAATCCGATTCTGATAGTTATTTTAGCGGCACATCCACGGGAAGTGCGTAATACCGCCCCCAGCCGCCTCCACAGCCGCCCCCGAGGTAGGTACGCCGTGCCCGACCTCATTCGAGGGTGCGAGTCTGGGTACTGAGTGTATGTGCGAAATTTGGACTCAATTCGACCAATATTAACGGAATTATGGACCGTTGCTGAAAACCGTTGCTAACTTCACCGGGCTTAATTGCAGGACTCTTGCTGCTCAATCACCCTAAGATCTTAATGAAGTCCCTAATCAGCAGATAAACGTAACTGGCATCCAACCTGCTACTGAGAGCTTCTACATTTCTGAAGGTAAACCTGAATCTCTGTTAAAGAGGTTAGAGAGCTTTATCAATCAAGCAGGACATAATATAAGTTCAGGGTAAGTTGCAGTAGTTGAAAACTGATTTGAAAGCCCTGAACTTCACCCTGAACTTATAGTATGTCCTGCTTGATTGATAAAGCTCTCTAACCTCTTTAACAGAGATTCAGGTTTACCTTCAGAAATGTAGAAGCTCTCAGTAGCAGGTTGGATGCCAGTTACGTTTATCTGCTGATTAGGGACTTCATTAAGATCTTAGGGTGATTGAGCAGCAAGAGTTTTGCAATCGGGGCACTTCCAGGATGAGGCAGACGTCGTATGAAGCCTGCGAGAGATTGACTCGGCTAGACCCGCACAACTTTGGTGCCATGATCAAGCGCATACAGAGCATTTCACGGCGTCTTCGGGAGTTACATCTGATTTACAGTGGAAGAACAACAAAACTCATTAAAATATATCTCCGATTTCCCCTGCTTTACAGATCATAATTTTGGATTTGTTTTAAAAGAAATTTGGTATCACATTACAATTACGGTGAGCAAAAAATGATTTAAATAAAACGGCACAAGTTCATTCAACAGTTTTTGTTGTTCAACACAAAATACGCCTCTAAACTTTAGAGTCTAAAGACGAGAACTTGCATTACGATGCATGCAAGTGATGTGTGATTAGGATGACTTGCTAGGTATTAATTACCAAGAAGAACTAATCATTATAAGTTAACACTCATTATCCCAAAAAGGTTCGTTATTAGGATCAAATGGACCACTAAAAAAAGACTTGTTAGTAATATAGGAACCCTAATAGAGTGTTTTGGATATTGCAAAATTGGAATAAAATAACATGATTATAAATTAAAATCCGTTCATTTTCTCTTGGTGTGAACAAAGAATCTTCTTACAAATCGGCACTTCCCCTGTCACTGCTCGGGGTCTTTCTCAAAATCATCCTTACCTTATGAGTCTGCCTCCTGAACCTGGAAGTAGAAACAATAACCACTGTTGATTCCTATGAAAACAAAGATAGTCTTGAACACAAAGTTTTATTATATTTTGACCAAGGTTAACTACTGGAACATGAAATAACAGAAATTTGCAAGTGTGTGTATTTTTATTTATCATTATTATTATTTTTTTAAATTTGAACTCTAAATCTATTACATTGAAACGTAAAACATTAAATTTTGAGGGGGGTTAGAAATGGTTGACTGTTGACTCCTTACAATCGAATATAGAAGACTTCTAAATCAAAATTTCTACTCGCATTTTGAGTTTCAGATGATTTTGAACAAATTTCGTTCCTTGTCTGTCTGTGATCAAATATGAGAACACTCTTGGCGTTTATAATTTTTCATCTGATGCCCATTTCCAGGGATTATGCGGGTTAGGTAGAAATTGGTCCCCTACGAGTTTCATCAATTCAAGATCAATAGTGGTATCTACGATTGCGCACACTTGCGCACTTGAAATCCTTATAACACGCACGACTTTTACAATTTTCAACCGATTTCAATGAAAAATGTAGGTATTTCTGTTGTATTTCTTTCCCCTCTATTGAAGTATATTCAAGGATATATCCTCACCACAGGTTAGTCAGATCTCCTCCCTTTAATACATACCTTTCTTTTGGAGCACCATAAAGTAATAGGTAATAAAATGATCCCAGTGATTAATTTCTGTGTCATAGGTACTTATTAACCTTATCCCGAAATAATAATTAAACATATCAAAATATACTCGTAGCAGAGACAATCTGGCAACTACTGGATCCCTTTAATGTTTAGGAGGAATATTTCTGTGTGGGGGGGTGTTTATGTGTATTTTTTGTTGTACCTATGATTATTGTTGTACCTATTAACTGCTTTAAACGTACAGAACTTCTAAGTTCTGAGACGCAAGGAATTTGTCGTTTTGACAACTTCTAAGCAATGTTGTTGACGGTGTTAACAGTTCTGTGGATACTTGTCCACTTTCCTCATAATCACACCGCAAATCGTGAATGATTTGTTTTTAAGCAACCCGTTTGAAGGGTGAATATTGTATTAGTTGGATCATCATTAGTTAATAGTTACCTATTGTGCATTAATGATTCCAAAATATGGATCTCTACACTAGAGTGACTTCTCAAACAGAGTTTCCATACATTGTCTGCATACAGAACAGAAACATTAGAAAAGAGTCCCTGAGTGTCGGTGTTCTGATAGAAGCTCATCTTGTGTTGGCGACTTGCAGCATTTTTAAGGATCACGTCGAGTCCACCGCCTTTGAGGAAGAGGACAGATTCAACGATTTTCGAGTGATGGCAAGCGATAACGTTCTCATCTTCAAGCTGGAAGGCGAAGTACCCTTCAAGCCTCAAGTAAAGTCTTTGGAATTGACAAATTGCTTGAATTAAGGGGCCGTTTATCAATCACAGATAAAGCCCAGGCAAACTCCAGGTAACTAGCGGCCTTGGATAACTTCTCGTTGACTGTTTATCAACTCACATTTACTGTAAGATACCGCTATCTGCTTGGTATCCTTAAGCCGCATCCACACATGCGGAGTTTGGCGAACTCCGAGCAAAAGTTTGCCAAATATCCACTAGTGTGGACGGATTCCACCGCAAATCGTTCGGGATTCGGGATGCTCAGTGTCGGTAAATTGTCCCCTTCAAAGGAGTCAAATGATTGAAAAATGGCGAGCATCACCCGCCAAAAAGCCCCATCCACACATTCAAATCGCTTCCCGAACAGTGGGGGCCTCTGTGATTCACATTTTTCCTGGGTTTTTCCCAGATCCCGTTCTCCGTCGCCATTGTTTCGTTTTTGGCCTTCGTTGTGCGTGTGTGCGTTGTTTTTGTTTTGCGCGGTCGAGATATCAGCCAGATCGAGCGGGCTAACGAATCCGTCATTACTTTCCTAGAAGCCTACGAGCTGAGGAATGAAGTCCACGATGCGTGGAACCGCCTTGAGGGAAAACTGGGTTGAAAGCGGTCAGTGACAGAAATTAATAAAAACTACCATGTTTGTCGTTTCCCGAGACGAGCACGGTGCTCGCCAAACCCCGCATGTGTGGACACCCCTGCTTCGCTTCATGGTGAATACTGAATCCGCCGACCGCGAGTTGCTTGGGGTTCGCTAAACATTCGGTAGGTATTTGCCAAACCCCGCATGTGTGGACGCACCTTTACCTGAGACTCATCTCCCTCAGTTAGCGATTTATCTAGTGGATAACGTTTTGTAGAGAGGTTATAACGTGTAGAAGTAATAATAATATAATATACATTATAATAATATAAAGTCATATTACATAAAGTCATAATGTACAACGAAGTTACTAACTTGATTGATTCCGATTTTTCGGATGAGGAAATCGTTCAATTTCTAGAATACGAATGAAGACCTTATACGGTTCGTCCACGTCCAGATTATTTTAGTTTACTGGATGATGTCGCTTTTCACACCCATTTCCGACTATCGAAAGAAACGACGATGTTTGTGCTGGAGTTGATTGAAGGGAAATTAGAATCCCACAGTGACAGAAACAGCTCCATATCGCCGATAACAAAACTCCTCCTTACGCTCAGATTCTATGGTCTTGGTGAGTAGTTGCTACCAACAATGTTGGTACCATAATAAGACAATCGAGATCCCTTGGCATCAGAGATGAAACCGAAAGGACATCATGAGTGTTGTTGTTGTTCTGTTGTGCAATACCTACCTATTTACTTTTGACCCATGGGCGTCACGAAGAACTAAAAATAACAGTGCTTTAAGGATGATTTTTGGGGAAATCATCGTTGTAGTAGTGGTTCCCCTTTTTTATGAGCAGTTAGCTATCTGTAGGTAGCTACCTGAGAGCATAAAGTTGATTGAGGTTGCGGTAACCTCTAGGTATCTACCTGAGGTTTGTCAGAAAGTTACCGCTGTAATCATAAACAGGCCCTTATTGATGGGAATGTCAATGAAATCTTTCCAACAAGCTCAGTTAGGAACTTGAAACAGTTCCAAATACGAGTTTACTAACAACAAAACTTATAAAACAACACAAAACGACTTACTAAAAGTTCCAGTCATGCAGCATGAACGTGAGCGAATTTTTAAATTATCGTACCTATTATATACTGTAGAATTGCTTAAAATTTGAGCTTTTTGAGTGCAAAGATGTTGTTAACTATTAAATTTATGTAAAAAAAAAAACCTATTCTAAATAATGATCTGCTACTCAAAAAGGTATTTTTTTGTTAACATTTTAGGTCGCATGACTCGTGAATCTTACCAGTTCAGTTTTTGTCTCGGGGGCCGAGTGAAAAGAATTTACGTATAACTCAAAAGTTTCAATCCCACTATTTGGGCTCAACCTCCCGCTTTGGACTGCCCCTGGACAACCGATGGACCAGAATCACCCCACTCCGATTGCACGTTGTCGTGAAGGTGATAGAAGAAGTTCGGGCTGAAACCGTTCTCAAAATTCAAAGTCTGAAAGCTGTCCCTGTCCCACAACCCCATACGAAAAGAGCGGAGGGAGCACCTTCAATACTTAATAAATGAGTGGGAGGTTCATCAACAAGAAAAAAAAGCCCTCTCATACCTTGAAAAAGTAGGACAGAAAGTAGCACCTGTGTAGACTCGTATTTTTTGACGGAATAGTAGGTAAACAACTCTTATTGACAACGACAATGACCTCGGAGGCCAGCATTTTTTAACCACACCTACGATCGTAGCCAATCCTAAGTCTAGAAGGCCAGCAAATTTTAACCATACCTATGTACGATTGTAGCCAGCCCTAAATCTGGTCAAGTGGGAAGGAAAATTCGCTCGGTCCCTCTAATACCTCGATTTGGCTAAAATAGGAGTTCCCCCTAAAGTGCCTTTTTCCCCCCCCTAACGGGCACAAATAATTCCCCCTAACGTGCCCCTCTCTGGGTCCCATTCCCCCTAACGTGCTGCGGCCCAAAAATTCGTTGACCATTCGTTCGAAAGCTCTCGATTTATCCAACCATATTATGTTAAATACTGCGAAGTGCGTGGCCAACAAGCTGAGTTATGAGCATGGTTATTTGAATAATTGTGTACACTCAGGTGATCATTCTCAATAATTGATATTGTGAACATGATTGCAACCGCTTGTTATTTCTGATGATTTCATTGAGCTGGTGTTTCGATGATTTCGGCTAATCTAGGATTAAAAATTGATGGTGGAATGGTGACTCGCGGTTGTTATCTAGATCCTGTGTTACTTGACTCGAGAGTTAACTCTCGTTGATGGAACTGGCCCTAGGAATCTGACCACATTAATGCAATCAGGGGCGGCCGGTGAGGGGGGGCATCGGGACATTGCCCCAGTACATTTGGGAAAAAGTAACAAACTGGAACGAAGACTTTACAAACAAAACTCATCGTTTCAAATTAGAACGAAAAGCGCAGTCTGTAGCTCCAAGGTGGATGCTAGAAGGAATAGGTTTACGCTCCATCCAAGGAGGTTTAAGATCCATCTACCAGTGAAAAAGTACGTAGATTGCAATAATATCACTCTATCAAGAGAGAAATTTCGTCGATTCAGGTTAGACTGTGAATGGGAAATAAAGGGCAAAACGGGAAATAAGGGGCAAGGAACGGGAAAAAGAGGTCATAACGGGAAATTTCTGATGATTTTTCGGGGCCATGCCCCAGGCAGGGTTTCAACTTTTCTAAAGACCGTAGAATGAAATTTACGTCATGAATGGCTTCCACTAGAGGAGTTTCGGTTTATTCCATTAGCCAAACTGATTTCTTCTGGTCACTCCATGCTAAGAGTTCCCTTTGCACCACCACTGTGGAAAACTACAACAACCTTCTAAAGTGTAGGAAGTAAGATCATAGTTTAGCCTTACTTTCGTATTCTAAAACCTAGGATCCTACTTATGTACTTATTCTGCTGTTTTAAATGTAGAAATGTGTTCATATTTCACTAATTCATTCCCAGTTCCTGTATTATTCACGTCTTGCCTTTGAATAAAGATAGGTAGATTTTAATACTCAACAACAGCACCTGGCGCTCGATCTTGATGGAAAAAGGACTCAACCCTGAAATTTATACCAAATACGAATGGATCACTGGGTGCCCTAGAAAGAATGCTCTGTTTTGTTTTCCTTGCTTAATATTAGGTGGGGATGGGTTTAAAACGTTTACAGATTTAAAACATCTGACAGATCGGATTAAATCTCACGAATCTAATAAAAAACATCTCAATAACATTACAGAATTAGCTTTGATTGGTCGAGCTAACATAGCAACACAGCTAGATTCTGGTCATCAACTTGCTATCAAGAAACACAATGAGCAAGTTGACAGAAATCGATATATATACTTTCTGAAATTATAGATTGCATCAATGTTTGTGGTCTTTATGAAATTGGATTAAGAGGCCACGACGAGAGAGATAGTTCATTGAACCGAGGAATTTTTCTGGGCTTAGTAACAAAATCAGCCAAAACTGACGACATTTTGAGGTCACATTTGGAAAATGCTACAGTGTTCAAAGGCACCTCCAAAACCATACAAAATGAGCTACTTGACTGTAAATTTCATGTGTGTCAAGATGCTATAAAACTAGAAATTGCTAGGGCTAAATATCTATCCGTTGAAGCAGATGAGACAACAGATTGTTCTTGCAAAATTCAGTTCACTATAATTTATAGATATTTGATTGACAATCAAGTGAAAGAACGCTTTTTTGCTCTTCACAACCCTCCCGCTTGTAACTCTGAAACGTTGTCTTCAATTATTATCAATGAATTGAATGACGTTATCGGCAATGATAAGTCAAAGTTAGTGTGCCAGACATATGATGGGGCTGCTGTTATGAGTGGGTGCAATAGTGGGGTACAGAAAAGAGTTCGAGAAAGCTATCCAAATGCTAGTTTCGTTCACTGTTATGCTCATCAATTAAATTTGATTATGCTACAGGCTGCCTCTAGTGTCCCTGTAGTTCGTAGGTTTTTTCTAAATTTGACAGGGTTCTCTAGTTTTTTCTCTCGCTCCCCACAAAGGAATAAAGTTTTAGACTCAATACCGTCAACTCATACAACTTTGTGCACCCCGTTCAACATTGTGCCAATCTCGTTTTTTGAACCTTATGCTCTCTAACGGTAACAAACTTGAAGTTATTAGTTCGAGAAAATTCCCACGAGCAGCGGGATGGTAGAAGAGGATGCCGACTCTTCCACAAGTCTTCCCTGTGGATTTCAGTGCCGGCAAGGTAGCTCTTTCTCTGTTCAGTTTGTGCTGGGAGTCTCATTTGGATGAGTATGCTGCGGATTTCTGAATATTCTGGTAAGTTCATATTTTCATCCCTATACTGTCAGCTACCAATTACAGTATTTGCTGTTATCAAAAGTTTATTTGGTTCTATGATATGACCAGATATGTTAGAAACGGGAACTTAGGGGTACAACTTTGTGCCACCGTTTTTTATTATTTCTGCAATAAAATTTAAGGCTTTCTCGTTGTATTTTTACAGAAAATGGGTGCTCAGAATCGGAGAAAGGTGGCTGGACGAGTTGAAGATTTGTTGGGATATTTTTGTATGAATTGTTAAGATTTTATAATAAAAACGAACAGAAAGTTGCCTTGCATTGATTTTTATATTCACCTTGTTTAAAAAATCGAAAAAACACTGAAAATTCAGAGGGGAAATTTTTTTTTTGTATTACGTTGCAAAGTCAACATGCTGATTAACAAGATTCAGACCGCCACAATGAGCCACATTAGGTTTTTCATTTCATTATAGGCTAAAAAATATGGTGGCTCAAAGTTGCACCTTCCTGGGGTAATGAATGTGCCACGAATAAATACTAATACTAATAGAATGTTTTCAGAAGATCTGTGAGTCGAGTGATTTTGAGGGTACAACAGTTAGAGAAGCTGAGGGACTTTAGTCAAAATTGCAGGATGAAACTTTTTGTTATTGGTAAACGACTTTTCATACGTTGATGCCACATGTAGACACTTTATATCATCATAATTTAATTCGAGTTCCTTAATATTCCTTCAGAATTATTTCTCCTAAGTAGTTCACTAGTGCAATATAATCGAAGCCTTGGTAATGTTTAGTATTTTAAATAATAATATAGTCCATTCTAAAATGTTTAGATACTTGGTAATGTAGGTACCTATAAGATAGTATTTTTAATTTAATTTATTTATCTAATTAATTTATATTTAATTTATCAATAATATTTAATGATAATTGTAGTGGATTTATATATGTTTTACTTGGTGTAGGTAGACCAAGTGGGACATTTATATTCTGGTTATGCGGGTTAGTCCCTGAGGTATTCCTGTAAGGAATGTGAGCAAAATCGCCAAGGTCAGCTTGCTTGGCGGGAGGAACTTGTGAATGGTTCGTGTAGCAGCCGCGTGGAGCACTGGGCTCGCATAGTGGGTGCTGGGTTCGATCTGTTTGGTGCTGAGCCGTTGTGTAATATTCCGACCTAAGATTTATATCTGTAGGTGGAATATACTGGGCTTGGTTGAGGTACTGAAAAGTATCCTTTGTTTTTAGCACGTTGGGAGTGTGTTTGACACTCGGATCGGCCGGGTAGCCTTGTGTAGAATATCGTGGATATTCAGAAATCTTTGTCGAATCATGATGATTGACTTCAGAGCGGGTCTGAAAGGTATCCTCGAACTTTTGTGTGTGTGAGGCTTGGTCTAACGTTTCCTTCATGAATACGTTAGGTAAGAAGGCGATCTCTTCGCGAGAATCGAGCCTTTGTCCGTCGCTAGGAACAGCGGACGGGTCAAGTAGCGGGTAGGGAGCGCTGCGTGGGCTAAGGCACCCGGCCGCGCCGTGTTCTGCTTCCTCTTGCATGAGGAAGTAGGACGGGCGGCGCTCCATCGATATACCCGAGTTTGTTAACTCGTTTTCAATACCTCTACGTATAGGATAGAGGGTTTGGAAGGTGGACTCGCTTGACAGAGCTTCTTTCCTTTGCTCGAATGTCAGGGTCCTACCTTGTAGCCTTGAAAAAAGGCTTCCTTGGACGATAAATTAGAGCGGATGAGCTGAGTAATTTATCGGCGTGCCCCAGCGGTCGGTGACGAGCTTAGTGCTACGAAACCAATAGATGTACCGGGTGGCGTCCTGACAGAAGAACTACGTTGGGCAATGAGCAGGATAAATAATCACTGGACTCGTAGATGCCAATGCGAGATCTGTGTGGAGAGAAGGTATGCCTTGTAGAAAGCAGTAGAAAGCCGTTCTGAGATGAACTCGTGAGCAGAAGGGTCGTCAGCGTAGAGCGTGTAGAATCTTCGTACTGCAGAGTGTAGTCGTCGAGAGCGGTGAGTGGAATGAATTTCGGAGGGCTCCGAGCGGGGTAATTATAGGGAGGTGGCCGCCTCCTGCCGCCCCCTGATTGGTCCGCTTAATTTCATTAGTTCAACTGTGTTTTCTCATTGGCTCGCACATTGTTTTCTCAGAATCTGCGAGTATGATAGCTGAGTTGGTCCTTCGGGGGTGGCTTCCCCGCGTTCGTCGCTGCGACGGGGTCCCCGGAGGTGGCTTCCGTGCGTCCGTTGCGGAGACAAGGACCTTGAGGTGTCTTCCCTGCGTCCGTTGTTTAGACGGGGTCCTCGGGTGGCTTCCCTGCGTCCGTTGTTCAGACGGGATCCCCGGGGGTGTCTTCCCTGCGTCCGTTGCTGAGACGGGGTCCCCGGGGTGGCTGCTGGACCAGAGGTGGTTGCTTGCCGCCTCCTGGTTGGTTCGCCTATTGTCTCTCGTGTAATCATTGTTTCTGATTGGCGAGTAGGCTTGCTAGAACTGTCCTTGTTAGTTTTAGAGGACGTTTGATTGTCTGTTTGAGTTTTCTCATTCAAGGCGACTTGGTTCGAGATACTTGTCGCGTCTCTCTCGCCCAGTAAGTGTTTAGGGAGGTCGCCTTGTAAGTTATTTGTTAATATTTCACTTTTGAGAGAGAATTTCGTATTTTCTCTCTGGTGAAATATTTTGTTTGACGGAGTTATAACTCGACGTCTTATAAATATTTGTGTGTCGTGTCTACCTCTTTTTGGTAGCCCTGAAAAGGGCTGTTGAAAAGAGGGGGTGGTTTTCACCACAGGCGCCCCCCCAAGACGTTATTAACGACGACGCCGGTTGGGGTGTTTCGAGCGCAGTCACCCACCTCTCGTCGAATTTGGTAGAGGGGACGCGTCTTCTGGTGGATTTTCGGGGAGTCTCCTCCTTATTTTTTTTCTGATTTGTGCTTAGTGACACAGCTTCGTCTGTGTTCAGAGTGTAAGCTGGTTTGATTTGCTGTTTGGGAACTTTTTTGGTGTGTTCGCCAATTTGTACTGTAACCGAAAACTTATCTCTTTTAACAACTTTGAATGGTCCCGTGTAAGGACATTGCAAAGAGGAGAGCTGTGTGGGCACTCTGATATAGACATGTGTACATGTATCCAAATTTTTGGGCATGTTGACGGCATATTTCGTATTATTATGTCTGATATGCGTAGGTCGGAAGAAGAGAGGCTCGGAAAGGTTCGTAGAAGTTACGAATATGTCGCCTGGGAGCGGTACGTCAATTCCGTAAACTTTTTGGAAGGGTGTAGTTTCCGTTGCTGGGTCTACTGCTGTACGCATGGCGAGTAGTACTTTTGGAAGGGCGTCGAGCCAATGTTCGTCCTGTGCTTTGAGAGCCTCCTTCAATGATCTATTTCTGCGTTCCACCATTCCGTTTGTTGACGGTTTGTATGGTAACGTGTGAGTATGTTTTACTCCGAGACGTTCCATAATGGAATGAAATAGGTCTGATTCGAATTGTGTGCCCTGGTCACTTGTGATGTATTTAGGTACGCCTTTTGAGGCTACCCAAATATTGATAAAGGCGTTTGTGATCGTGGCTGTTTCGATGTTGTTAAGAGGGACTGCCTCTAGCCAACCCGTTGCTCTATCGACCATCATTAGGATGTAACGTTTCCCTCCTTTAGCTAAAGGCAAAGGTCCGGTAATGTCAACGTGTACATGGGAGAATTTGGTAGCCGTTTCAAATTCGGAGTAAGGGAGTTTCACGGAGCGAGTGATTTTTGCTCGTTGGCAAGTCTCGCATGCTCGGACCCAGTTGGAGACATCCGCACGAAGGCCGTGCCAAAAATATCTCTGTTTTACTTTATACACTGTAGAGTGTATGCCTGGGTGTCCCAAATTGTGAATTTGGCTGATTATTTCGTGCCTTATTTCGTTTGGAATATAAGGTCTTGGGTGTCCTAAGTCTAGGTTACACCAAATCTCTCCTTGAGGGAATTCAACTCGTGTGAGTTTTAGTTTGTCCTCTGCGTTAGGAGGAGAATGAATCTGTGCATTTGAGATGTGCAGTAGAAGATTGCACTCTATTGCGGCCGTAATTTGTGAAATTTCGGCTATGGACGGACCCTCGTCAGTTTGGGTTGAAATTGACTTTGTTTGAATTTCAACTGGATCGAAAGGTCTGGAGAGTGCGTCGGCTACGACGTTGTCTTCTCCGGGTATATGTCGAATGTCACTTGTCATTTGGGAGATGTATGTTAGCCATCTCAATCGCATTTTAGAAAAATGTGCGTTTTTCTTTAGCATCGTGCCTAGCAGAGGCTTGTGATCTGAACAAATATGAAAAGATTGGCCGTCCAAGTCATTGTGCCAATGAATGCAAGCTTGGTAAGCGGCGAACATCTCTTTGTCGAACGAGGCTTTATTCTTCCATTGTTCCGGAATTTCTTTACTGAAAAATCCCAATGGTTGGTAAGATTTTGAGCCGTGTTTGTCTGTAATTTCCTGCTCCAGTGCCGCTCCGATGTGTGTATCGGATGCATCGCAAACTATTCTCCACTCTGCTGTAGGGTGGGGATGAGCAATATTGTGCAATGTAGCTTTTATCATTGCTTGTTTTAAGCTGTTGAAAGCTTTTTCTCTCTCTGATGTCCATTCGATAGGGGTTTTGTCATTTTTTTTGTTTGACTGAATGGAGTCATACAGAGGTTGCGCTGTGTGAGCGAATTTACTTGAGCAAGCTCGATAGAAACCACACATTCCTAGGAATCTGCGTAGGCTTCGTACGTCTATTGGCCGAGGGAATTGCTCTATGGCTTCTATTTTATCTCGTTTAGGAATTATGCCTTCTTTTGAGATAGTGAAACCTAGGAAATCGACGGTAGGTTTTGAAAAAATGCATTTATCAAAACCTACTCGAAGTCCGTGTTCTCCTAGTTTGTCGAAAATTTGTTTGAGGTGGTTCATGTGTTCTTTGTAATTTTTAGAAGCCACCAATATGTCGTCTAGGTAGACAAATGCGAAATCGAATTTTCGCATGATGCTGTCCATGTACCTTTGCCATGTTTGAGCCGCTCCGGCCAAACCCATGCTCATTTTTTTAAACTCATAGAGACCGAAAGGTGTAATAATTGCTGTTTTATGAGCGTCATCTGGGTGCATCGGGATATGGTAATATGCCGATTTTAAATCTATTGTCGAATAGATTTGTGTATTATGTAAATTCGCTTGGAAAGAGCGAATGTGAGGCGGCGGGTAGGCGTCTTTCTTAGTTTTTGCATTGAGGAATCGGTAATCGCCCGTGATTCTCCACGTTCCATCCTTTTTGGGCACGCAATGTAGCGGAGAAGCCCATTCGGAGTCGGAGGGAGCGATGATCCCCTCTGTGAGCATTTTGTCGAAAGTACTTTTAACTTGAGCCCGTTTTTCGCCTGCCATGGGTCTTGCACGGAAGTGTACTGGTGTTCCTTCCGTGGTTATACGGTGGTAAACCCCGTTGTTTTTCCACTTTCCTTGAAGTTTGTTCATTTTATCATTGTATTTTTCAATGATAGAGCGTATGTTTTCGTCCTCTGTGAGCTGTGTGTCCTCTGGTTGAGGGCTGTTGTCACGATGAGGGATAGCAGCTGCTATTTGTTCGTCAGTAAATTTTTTGTTCATGACTGCAGCGATTTTTTGATCGGCATAGCTCTTTATTTTATCTTTGTAGATATATTTGTGTTTGACCCGTATTCCGATATCCCAAGACTCGAGGAATGGTATACCGAGGATCGCTAGATCAACTTTCGTGATCATGAAATCGGTGGTCATGTCTCCGAGGCCGATGTTAATTGTCGTGTCAGCACGCCCTAGTGTGTCTATAGGGGCGCCGTTAGCTGCTGTGAGCTTGACGTTGGACTTACGAATTTTTAAGCCCAATTTTTTGGTTACATTGTGGGGCAGAATGTTCACTTCTGCTCCCGTGTCAATAAGAAATTCAGTGCCATTTAGTTTGCACTTGAAAAAAAGCCTTTTATACTCTTTAGTCTGCCGGTGTATAGGCTCAGATACACTGGCAGTTACTCGTTTTCCGAACTCTCTGCGTCGGAGGTTGGAACGATACTTTCTTGTATCGATCTATGAGTATTTTCGCTTGAAACCAAGGTTTTAGGCTGGCTGATAGGCGCTGCCTTTTTGATAGGTTTGGAGGCGGTATTTGCCTTCCAAGTGCAAACCCTGCCTATTTGTATTCTGGGTCTGCACACTTGCGAGTTTCGCTACCGAAACGGGCGTGGTTCCGGCAGACATAGGCCGTCGGTTTGTGAGGCTTACTCTCTACTTGCTGAGGTTTGAACTCAGCTTTTTGTGAGAGGGCCTTTTTGAAACCAGTCTTCGTAGGTTTCGAAGTAGATTCTACTCCTCGTATGTTGAGAGAGGGGTTCGCTGTTTTGTACGCGTGTAGCGTATCAGCTAGGTCGAGCCGGGCATTCGTGGTAAGCTGTGCTGCGACCATGCCTCGGGCCTCGATAGGCAGAGTTTCGATCCACTTTTGAGTGATCAGAGCCTCTGAGAAGTACCCAACAGCCTTAGAGTACATTTCATGGTACTTGGTGCTGGGTTTTTTGGCGAGAGATGCGGGGTCCTCGAGTGCGAGGAGCCTGTCCAGTAAGGACAACCCGTATTCTCGTTGTAGGCGCTGTTTGGCCTCTTCATAAGGTGCGTGGGGTGCCGTGAGGTAAGCTGAGTCAATAGCTTCCCGCATTTCCTCCGGTACCCACTTGTAGATAGCTGAGAAACATTCGTTCTGCGTTCTCAGGTTTTTTCGCACGCAGTATTGATCGAACTCGGCGAGTGCACGATCGATATTCTTCTTTTGGAAGATAGGTCTTTGGTAATCTCCCATTTCCTCCAAAAGTGCTCGAAAGCCACTTTGTGTAGAGGGTTGTTGTGTGAGATGTGGGGCGTATAGGCCCGGCGGGGGTCGCACGCCCGCAGTGGTTGACTGAAATCCACTAGCTTCATAAGAGGGAACGAAATGCTCCGTGTTAAGCCTGTTCAAAGGCGGGGTCACCATTTGTAGTGGATTTATATATGTTTTACTTGGTGTAGGTAGACCAAGTGGGACATTTATATTCTGGTTATGCGGGTTAGTCCCTGAGGTATTCCTGTAAGGAATGTGAGCAAAATCGCCAAGGTCAGCTTGCTTGGCGGGAGGAACTTGTGAATGGTTCGTGTAGCAGCCGCGTGGAGCACTGGGCTCGCATAGTGGGTGCTGGGTTCGATCTGTTTGGTGCTGAGCCGTTGTGTAATATTCCGACCTAAGATTTATATCTGTAGGTGGAATATACTGGGCTTGGTTGAGGTACTGAAAAGTATCCTTTGTTTTTAGCACGTTGGGAGTGTGTTTGACACTCGGATCGGCCGGGTAGCCTTGTGTAGAATATCGTGGATATTCAGAAATCTTTGTCGAATCATGATGATTGACTTCAGAGCGGGTCTGAAAGGTATCCTCGAACTTTTGTGTGTGTGAGGCTTGGTCTAACGTTTCCTTCATGAATACGTTAGGTAAGAAGGCGATCTCTTCGCGAGAATCGAGCCTTTGTCCGTCGCTAGGAACAGCGGACGAGTCGAGTAGCGGGTAGGGAGCGCTGCGTGGGCTAAGGCCCCCGGCCGCGCCGTGTTCTGCTTCCTCTTGCATGAGGAAGTAGGACGGGCGGCGCTCCATCGATATACCCGAGTTTGTTAACTCGTTTTCAATACCTCTACGTATAGGATAGAGGGTTTGGAAGGTGGACTCGCTTGACAGAGCTTCTTTCCTTTGCTCGGATGTCAGGGTCCTACCTTGTAGCCTTGAAAAAAGGCTTCCTTGGACGATAAATTAGAGCGGATGAGCTGAGTAATTTATCGGCGTGCCCCAGCGGTCGGTGACGAGCTTAGTGCTACGAAACCCGGGCGACACGTCTCGGAACGTCCCAGCGGGCGTACGATCTAATGAGAATATCAATAGATGTACCGGGTGGCGTCCTGACAGAAGAACTACGTTGGGCAATGAGCAGGATAAATAATCACTGGACTCGTAGATGCCAATGCGAGATCTGTGTGGAGAGAAGGTATGCCTTGTAGAAAGCAGTAGAAAGCCGTTCTGAGATGAACTCGTGAGCAGAAGGGTCGTCAGCGTAGAGCGTGTAGAATCTTCGTACTGCAGAGTGTAGTCGTCGAGAGCGGTGAGTGGAATGAATTTCGGAGGGCTCCGAGCGGGGTAATTATAGGGAGGTGGCCGCCTCCTGCCGCCCCCTGATTGGTCCGCTTAATTTCATTAGTTCAACTGTGTTTTCTCATTGGCTCGCACATTGTTTTCTCAGAATCTGCGAGTATGATAGCTGAGTTGGTCCTTCGGGGGTGGCTTCCCCGCGTTCGTCGCTGCGATGGGGTCCCCGGAGGTGGCTTCCGTGCGTCCGTTGCGGAGACAAGGACCTTGAGGTGTCTTCCCTGCGTCCGTTGTTTAGACGGGGTCCTCGGGTGGCTTCCCTGCGTCCGTTGTTCAGACGGAATCCCCGGGGGTGTCTTCCCTGCGTCCGTTGCTGAGACGGGGTCCCCGGGGTGGCTGCTGGACCAGAGGTGGTTGCTTGCCGCCTCCTGGTTGGTTCGCCTATTGTCTCTCGTGTAATCATTGTTTCTGATTGGCGAGTAGGCTTGCTAGAACTGTCCTTGTTAGTTTTAGAGGACGTTTGATTGTCTGTTTGAGTTTTCTCATTCAAGGCGACTTGGTTCGAGATACTTGTCGCGTCTCTCTCGCCCAGTAAGTGTTTAGGGAGGTCGCCTTGTATGTTATTTGTTAATATTTCACTTTTGAGAGAGAATTTCGTATTTTCTCTCTGGTGAAATATTTTGTTTGACGGAGTTATAACTCGACGTCTTATAAATATTTGTGTGTCGTGTCTACCTCTTTTTGGTAGCCCTGAAAAGGGCTGTTGAAAAGAGGGGGTGGTTCTCACCACAATAATGATTGATTATTATTTAGTAGCCATATTCTTTCATAACTGTTGCCCAAGGCATGACATGACCCAAGTGGGATTTATGTATCATGTGTTTAGGTCAAAGTTAATTCACACTGAAAACAAAACAAATGGAAGAAAAACCTCAATGCTCTTCTTGACTGTCAAATAGGTAAATATTTTTGTGCCCCACTCCTTTTGCAGACCACCGGCCGCCACTGAATGCAATCAAGAACTATAAGAGGATGGATTAGGGGTGAAACTATGAAATTGATCAGGGAAAAAGCTTGTGTTTTGTGTAACATAGGAAAAGAAGAAACACCATTTCATGTTTTCTGTTTTTGCCCAGAATTATTTCATCAACGGCTTAAGTTTTAGTGTTTCAGAAGGTTGAGTGGGGAGCATGTAATAAAAAAATTATTACCTGGCAGAAGTAGTGGTGAGACTAAAATGGTTAGCTCATTTTTTCTATCATACCTATATAAACGTAGATTTAAAGTTAGGATTTTAGAAGAGGCTGGTTTTGATGCCTAGAGAAGTTACAAGACAAGTTATTTTATTATAACTTTATTAATTTATTTTTTCAAAAATAAGGTTAATCATCTATCTGGATCATTGTTAATTTCTAGCTTAATTACCGTTTAATTGTTTGTCAGTCGGATGCATCTCTCAATTCTTACTAAAGAAGGTGACCATACTCGTGCTCGTAGTAATGAAGTACCTGCTATTAATTTATTTATTATGATTTTGTAAAATGGGTATGGTCTGCATTGAATAGGCACATTGCCTTGTCAATAAAGAGTTTTTAATTTCATTTCAAATGAGTGCAATAATTTGGTTTTTTTCTGCTGAGCTCTTTTGAAGTGAATGTGAAAAGTGGAGAGATACAGGGGCTAAGTTACGCATTTTAACCCCTGACGATTGTATAGGTACCTACTAGTAAAATAACTCAAATTAATATTGTCAATGTCCGTGTAATAAAAGGTTAAAATAACATAGGTATTACTTATCACCCACTCTATAATTTACTGCTATCTTCTCGCAGGTCAGGTTCATCGAAAACGTCCACCTTCACCCAGAATGCAATGTGCGGACCGAGCTAATAGGCAAGCAAAATATGTCAGTTTGGAGATACGATTTATCCATCGTTCGCTTGACTTTCGCGTTCAATTTAAAGAGCAGAATCCCGACGGTGGAAATACTTCGTATCTCGTCCTTTTGGCCAGAAATATTGGATCAGCTCTCAAAGGATTCAGCGAAATGCATTGTGGTTGGATGGGGGCGGACTGTCTACTCCACCAAGACCGTTCCGGTAAATTAGCTATAGCACATTGTAATAATTGGGTAGTGGATTTATGGTGACATAGTGCATTTACCTTGTTCTTCGGGGTTCGTTCAATCGCCACCAGTCACCCACTATTTGCTGGTTTGAAGTCGAAGTACCTACATAATTAAATTAATTATTTCTAAGTTTTGTTCTTCCTTGCTTCCATGGACCGTGCTCACCTTCCAATTTGGAGTGCGACCAAGATGCAATGAACCAAGGAGGTACCTAGATTTGCTGCCACCAGCATTTTTAGGAAAGTCAGTACAAAATATGATTTATTGAATTTAAATTTAGACGAAATGGTAGATGGTCGAAAAGGCAAGGTTTCTCAGTTACGTAAGTTCTTTGTGTGCACCTTTTATTATGAGACTGGCGGATGTTGAAATGAACTAAAAATACTAATGGGGAATTTTATTGAATACTGAAAAATATTTCTGACAGAGATTTTCGAGGTAGGCCAATTTATACTGTATAAGTTGAGACTTTAGATGAATTTTGATTGCAATCGAACTGGGGAGTTTACAACCGCAAACACAATGATCACCAATCCGTAGGTCCTCGCATACCTATACACTAAAACAGCTGTCATCCCCCACACATCAAACGGTCAATTCCCCAGTCATTGTCGACTAGAGGGTACAAGATTTGCAGTGATAAGGAGGACTAGGAATGGTATTCATCTGGGATCCACAACAAGCTGATGGACAGAGGATACCCAGCAAACTTTATTAAAGATAGGATGGTTCCTGCACGAGTTCCCTACCGTCAAACCCCAAGAACATCAAGTGATCGAGTTTCACTTGTCACCACATTCTTTTTCTGCGCACGAAAACTCAATGGCATTCTTCGGGACCTTCAAACCATCTTAACATCGAGCCCTCAGACACGTGATGTTTTCAATGAAACACCTCGATTGACCTACCGACAAGGAAAGAATCTCGGTGACATACTATCTCATCGACATCCTCGATCACATCCCCCACTGACACAGCAAGCCGGTTTACACCCATGTGGACGTGCAAGGTGTAAGTTGTGTAATTTGGTGAAAGAGGACCCTAACTTTACCTCTGCAAACACCACCCACACACAGATGTCGGGGAACAGCAGAGTGCCAATCACCCATGTGTGTATATCAACTGGTTTGCAAAAAACATCCGGATGTAGGACCAGCTTTCTACGTTGGAAAAGCCACTACGTTAAATTTAGGAATGAACAACCATGGGGCATCAATCAGCCAACCACGTCCGCTTCCGGTCATGATGCATGCTGAATCTCATGGGGCATCTTTTGACGAGTGCTATGGGGTGCCTGCTATCGCACGCCTCTGGGAGATGAGGGAGAGGCTCCAGGGCTATTTGCCAGGATTGCGTCCTGAACAAGCTGCTTGTAGAGGGGCTTCTGGCAAAGAGATTGAATGGCTGAAAGCGTTCGCATGGGAAAACGTGCTTGCAAGAAAGCATTAATATTGTGTACCACATTACACACTTCTTCTGCCTCCTCTGCCGCCATTCGCCCGTAAACCCTCAGAAGCATACCTTGGCCGCTCTTGCTCAATATCAATTGCAGCGTTGGCCTGTAAAGGATGCTTATGCCAGACGTGGGCACTGAGGCCACGCTTGGAACTGAAGGCTCTCTTACATTGGGCACACTAGTGGGCATTAATGAGGGCAGGACACACACACACACACACACACACACACATATATATATATATATATATATATATATATATATATATATATATATATATATATATATATACATATATATGAAACAATTTTTTTAGAAACACAACAAGTTACACCACAAAACTATTTTTTATATTTCGGCTTATTTGCCTTTTTCAAAATATAAGGAACTACAAACGTTTTTGAGAGAATTTCGACGTTGATATGCAGAGAAACTTGCATTGGAGAACATGGTTACCCAGGGGGGAGTTGATTGGGGAGGTACTGAAGAAGATGCCGAAACAGGCAAATGACCAGCAACTACAAGTCGAGAGAGCTTTTAGTTGGGTGCTAGGCGCTAATCGTCCTCCAGGTCTCAATCTCAACGATTAGCCATCAAACCCAGAAAACTTATCAGAATTTTTTTTATAAGTACCTAACTATGGACGCTGACACATATGCAATTTACACGACATCAAGAATAACTTTCATTTCTCTAATTTCTGTGACAAAGATCAAAAATCGAAATATCAGATTCTTTCTTTCCTCCATATATTTGTGAAATTCTTTCTATATTTAAAACAAAGTGTATATATGTATATATATATATCTGTGTGTGTGTGTTGTGTGTTTTCCATGCAGTTATGCTGAATCCTAATACATTTGTATCTTCTTGACCATAGGTTCTCGCCTACCAGCCCAGCAGCGTGCTTCTAGCCTCGGAGGTCCGTCTCAGAAGCCTTCAGTATTGCGAGCAATTCTGCCGCGACAACCTGATGCTCTGCTCACTAAACACGACTGACAGGGGTAACTTGTTCTGCGCTGACCGAACTCAGAGAGCGTTCTCTCTTCAAACTTTATCTTTTAACCATTTTCCTTGCACGGGTGTTGAAGGGTAAGCCCAAGAAGAACAATGAAATTCATATTGATATGGAGGTATCTGGAAGTCATTCAAAATTTTCGTCCAACAGTAAAAAAGTTACACTTAATTTCTACAATATTTCACTTCAATCAATCGTTGCTTGAGCGAATATAATTCCTGATTTGCCATCCCACAAAAATCTCAATCCCATCCCACCAAGTTCTCCAAGTAAAAGGCAATCAACTACAAAAACAATTAGCCATAGATTGGTGACTAGATACAGACAGGCATCATGATTTGAGCGCTTTAGGCCCGCATTTAGAAGAAATGTATGAAGTTTGTCATTCCAACAACGCGAAGCAGTTGGCAGTCCATAAAGTGCCTCTCGAAGTTTTAGAACAGTTTGGTAGGTGGTGACTTCAGGGGGATAAATGTAAACTGGATGAGCCAATTCACTGTTGAGAAATGCAGTAGGCATGTCAACGTGGCGCATTTGTAGGTTTTCAGACACAGCTTTTGACAACGTCTTTCGAACTGTACCTACTCATTCTTGCAAACGGTGCATAACTGTCAAAGTAGGTAAGTAGGATATCCTTCTGAAATCCTTAAGCCACCAAAGGTGCCCGCTTTATTTCACCTTCCCTCTTGTACACCCATGTGGTTTGAATCGATTTCTGTCAACTCGGTAGAGAATCAAGTTCCCATGCTTTAAGATCTTCCAATACCTACCTACTTAAATCTCTCTCTGAATTGCATCAGACCATCCTTCATCTTCAATGGCTTCCTCAAAGGTTTCGCACAAAGGCAATAAGCAACGTGTGCATCATCTTATATTCGATCGACGTGAAGCTCATAATCGTCAAATGTCTTGGGTGGCTTCTTGGATCTGTATCTCCTTCTTGTCCGAACGTGGTTTTCCTCATTTTGTGCCACTTTAGGTGAAGTAGATGGAATTCGATTAGAAGGCACTACTTGAGTTGGTATATCATGATTACTTCCACGCAAAATGTTTTCATTGGGAATGGATGTACCTACCTATCATTAGTGTTCGGAGATACGGGAATATATTTAAATTCATTTGCATCAAAATGGACGTCTCTTGACACAATAATAGAGTTATAGAGTTCTAGAGTCGATACCCGTTATTGCCATATCCAACCATTCGAGCAGGTACCGTTCGAGGATCGAACTTGTCTTGAGACTTAGGCAATACCCCCCCTCCCAAAAAAAAAGGTGGAACCATTTCAAAAACTTCTGGAATCATTTCAGAACGACTCAAAACGGATTCCCCCGGTGAAAATGTTGGAAAAATTAAATTCTTAAATTTCTTGACCCATTGCAATAAATTTTGCGAATTCGCAAAAAATATAATTAAATTATTTGCTGAAAAATCGATAAAAACTGCAATAAAACTAAACATTCAAAATCTTTTTTGAGTCGCAAAATTTTATTTAGAACGCTTTTTTTTATGTCATAAAATTGGTAGTGAACAATTTCTTTGCACTCATAATGCTGAAATTTCAAAAAATCTAACAATGTGATACGATAACTTACGAAAATTTGCAAACACGATCATGTTGCTGGACTGAAACTTTTTGTGTTGTTTCTTCCAGTCACAGATTCATTCAAATAATTTGCTTGTTTCAGGGACCTCCATCACAATTCTTTTTTGTTGAACTTATTTTCATTATATTTACTTACTGGTTTAGGTCTCCGCTGATTTGCCGTGGGTCAGACAACACGACAAATGTTTACGGGATCTTGAACTATTTGCCAGATCTCAGCTGCGAGGTGAAGCGACCGCTCGTCTTCTCGAGGATCGACGTCGTGTCAAATTTTGTGGATTCAATCCTTGCTTCATCTAAGCAAGACAAAGCCAATGGAAGAACCTTCATTTTATTTATTCTGCCTTTCTCGACCTATTACTCCTCAAATTATTTCGTATTAAACTGATGTTATAATTTTCTTATGTAGGTATATATTTTATTGTTAGACATCTGAAAATATTGAGCTGGTTCACCACAAAGGTTAGTGAGTAGATGAATGTTAGTAACGTAATAGCTATTATAGTGCCAATATTCTTAGGTACCTACATGAAATGCTTTGATTTGATATGATTGCAAGACTTAGAGGAGAATATAGCCCAATAAATGAAATGAATTCATTGATTGAGACTGATAGAAGACTCCGAGATTGATTGTCTTGGCAAACTAGAAAAAAATAATAGTTATTAAAAAATTGGCGCTTCGAGCCTCCCATATGGGTCGAAACCTTTACAATTTCAGGATCCCAGAGTTTTACGCCTTATAGCAGAGAAAGGAATTAACTAAAGAGGTCCCACAGCGTAGTATCAGAGCCCCTCCAATCTTTGTAATCATATTCTAGGTGTCCCAAAGGAGCAACATTTCAAGTTTCAGCACGATAAGTCAAATAAGAAACAATTCTATTCCAGATATCTCTAAGGAGTTCCATTACAAATTCCATTTCATTGAACGATTTGCGTAATGCTATTTCGTGGTGGTTGGTTTAGGACTAAACAGTTTTCATGAGAACAGTTTGAAATCTTTTCTAGTGTCTGATTCAATGGTTTTAGGAAGATCTGATACTGAGCATGATGAATAAAGCTGAATATCTTCAGCATATTGTTGTAAGAGATGACCATTAAGACAAGAGGCAATATCATTGGCATAAATGGAAAAGAAAAAGGGGCACAGGTGGATCCTTGAGTAACACCATAGGTGATAGGCAAAGGACTAGAGGTGACTTTGCCGATTCGTACACTTTGTGATCCCCCTTTAACAAATTCATTTCTAAGCTTGGAAAGAAAAGTAAAGTGGTTAATGGATCCAAAAGCATCTGAGAAATCCAACGGTATACTCCATTGGTGACCAGGTTATTGTTGAAACTTTGGAGAATATTCACAGTAATAAGAGTTAGTGCAGTTATACAACTGTGACCTTGTTGGAAACCTGATTGAAACGGGCTTCATAGTGATTGGCTACTCAAGTGAGAAATAATTTGCTTGGATAATACAAATTTGCAAGGTATACATAAGAGGGAGATTGGCCTAAATTCACCCACAGACACGAACTAAATCACTCGCGACGAAGTTGTGGAAACCCATTTAAAAACAGAAGTTAGTGAAAAACGTTGTCTATTTCCACGAAAAATAAAGAGTTACAATGTTATATCGATTTCGACGGTTAGGCCATCATCAGTAACAAACAATAACTATAAGTTATTGTTTGTTGCAATAACTTGTTGTTAATAACAATAAGTTATTGTTTGTTACTGATGATGGCCTAACCGTCGAAATCGATTTAACATTGTAACTCTTCATTTTTCGAGGAAATAGAGAATGTTTTTCACTAACTTCCGTTTTTCACCCACAGAGGCAGGATGTTTACCTTTCCTATAGGAACAACTATAGCTGATTTCCATTGACCGGGAAATTGGGAAAACGTGATGCAACATTGACAATATACAAGAGTTATTTCAGGATGACTGGATGAGAGTTGATAGAGAAGAAAGCTGTTGTGATATCGTCTTCGTCCACACAACTGAAAGAGAAACCATCTGAGGATGAAATATTAGTATAATTGTAGTGAGAAACGGACTGTTGGCTTTTCAGGAAAAATTTGTTGAGCTCTTCAGGGGTGTGAGATGGGCCAGGTGTTGATTTAACATCTAGTCCAATTTTTTCAATATTGCGCCAGAAAGTTTTAAAAGTATGCGTGGGAACAAGCTTAGTATGACAATCCTTTCTTTTAGCCATTCGAATGTACGATTTTGTTTCATTGCGCTGTTTTACATAGGCTTCACTGTCCTCTGTTGCCTGTGTCAAGTTCCATAACTTGTAGTATTCATCCATTTTATTAAAGTGAAATTTGAGAAATGGACTGAACCATGGTCTTGGAAGATGTTTTACCTTGAATTGTTTAGGGGGTGTGTGAATGTTCATGCAATCCATGATTAAATCGTTAAAATGTGAAACCATTCATCACTATATACAGTGATGATGTGCTGAAACTACGGGTGTGGAATATTGTTCAAATTCAGTGACATGATCTAGATTTCCAACAATGGCAAGATTCATTGTGCTGGACCAGTTAGATGTGAAGTAGACAACTACCGGCTCTGAACTTGCGCCTAATAAACAAAAACTCAACTGGACAATCAGGGCCGTGGAGAAAAAATCCGGGCCCGGCGTAAAAATTCTAGAGCCCTTAAGAATGGCAAATTATTACGCAACTGTATATTATTTCTGTATTAGATAGCTCTTCTGCGCAGATCACTGAGTCTATATTTGCATATTCAGTCATCACACGTACATCACTGAGTCTATACTCGTATATTCAGTCATCACACGTACATCGAGAGTTATGACTAAAATCCCGAATAAGATCGAGCCAAAACAAAAGTTCTGACTAGTTCTGCGTACCAAAGCCATTTTGCTTTTCACAGTCGTGTTGACGATTTTTTCCCTTCTCCACTTTTTGGGGTCGATCAAGAAAATCGCGGGGATTTAGGACCAACTAGAGTTCTTATGTGATATTTTGCCCAAAACTCATAAATTTTATATTTTACCCCGAAAAAAACTAAAAATTTGTCAAGAGTAGTGAAAACTCGCTTATAATGGAGTTTGAGAGAACTGCAATTGTTCGACGCAGCTGAGAGACCGCGTAAATTCTTTCGTTCATAGAGGGTTTTCCTGAAAAATCAATATTTCTTTTATGAAAGCCACGTATAATCATTAGAACATTATTTTCTACGCAAATAATTAATAGAGAAAAGGAAAATTATTTACTAAAGATTTGGAAAGCTGAAGTACCTGCTGATGAAGTGTGTTTCCGGAAAGTAGAATTTAGCTATATTTTTCGAGCTTGAGCGCAATGAAATGGTTGTCAATTTTCGAAACACACGAAAATTTCTTTTTTCACCCGGTTCCCGTGAAGGGTTGAAGAAATGTTAAAAATCGGGATCCCGAAAATGTTTGAACTAAGAAACGTGCTGTTTTGGTTGTTATTGAAGTGTGCGTCCCTTTCACATGTTTTCTCTTTCCCTTCTTTTTTATTTTTAAATAAAATCCGGGCCCCCTCACAACGGCTGGGCCCCGGGTGTAATGTACCCAGTGCCCCCTCCCTCTATACAGGCCTGTGGACAATAATCAGAACGAAGTATAACGTCAAATTTCTGCGATTTTAGCAACATGCTTAGAGTCATAAGATAATACAGCAGCCGACATTCACTACAGGGATAACCGTATGTTGTTACGTTTTTCCACCTTCCAGCTCAATCTTGTGTATCTCTAACTTAATTAAATAAGATTAGAAATAAATGTATATATGCGTTAGACGGCTCATTCGAACCAGCTAGACGCCAGCATTCGAGGAAAATTGTACCCGTTCATTTCAACGACTGTCTTGGTCGTGGTGCGAATTTCAACTTCATAGGGTGAACAGAAGAGACTTTCGCTCACTCAGCTAATACTGGAATGGCTCGTAATTTCAACCCTTTCTTAATGTCTGAGAGAGTCACCTGTTAAATTTCAACTTCCAAGGATGAAAAGGAGTGCTACGTTTCTAGGTAATTACTCCGAATTTCTTATCGGTTGATTGGTTTATTGACCACCGGCCACGCAGTTTCACCTGTCCCCCATCATTTTCAACATAATATATCCATGTTAAGAAAAAATTGTTTTGACAACTTCAAAACATTGAGATAACTCTATGACTACTTATTAGCACTTCTTGAAATCATACCGTGAATGAGCTTTTTATGCAACGTTATTCAGTTCGCAGAGTGAATACCTACTATTTTAGTGGAAGCAGAGTAGGTACCTATGTTGTGCTTTATTGGTACAAAAATATGGATCTCTTCACCAGAGTGAGTTACCAAACCGAGTTCCCGTTTATTGTCTGTATACAGAACAGAAACATTAGCAAACAGTCCTTAAGTATTGGCGTTCTGGTACAAGCACATCTCGTTTTGGCGACTTGTAGCATTTTCAAGAAGGTCGTCGAATCCACCATCAACGATGAGGACGACAGGTTCAACGATTATCGAGTGATAGCAAGTGATAACATTCTCATCGTCAGCCTGGAAGACCGATTACCCTTCCCGCCTCAGGTAAAGTCGATTGACATTTTTAGAACTAGAAGTTTAGAAGTAGTACCTACTATGATATATACGACGTCCCGAAACTAACCCCCTCCCCTCTACTTTTCCCACAATTTTTGAGATATCGAAGTGAAACTTGGAAAGCGTTTTTGGGGTGCCTGATACCAAGTTGTAAGCAAATAAAATCAGGAAAAAAATCCTTAAGTTTTGGGGCTAGGTACCCCTTGGGTTGTTTTTCCATTTTGTTCCGAGTGATACATCATTTTAAAGATTTTTCAGTGCAGAATAGTTTGGTGAAATCAGAACTGCGATATCTTATTCCGCTCTCGTATCAGAGCTGATGAACCAAGAAGAAGCACGATTTTTTCTATAGATTGGTACTTTTAGAACACGCTGCAAATTATTACACAAAGGTTTGCAGATCTTTGGTCTATACCTACTTATTAAAACCCCGGGTATAATATATGATCAAACCGTGGCGCATCGTGCCTCCCAAAAGGGTTCACACCTTTACAGAGCCAGGACCCCGATATTTAAGGAAATAATATAGTAAAAGTAAAAAAAAAAAAATATAGGGAAAAAGTTTCCAATCTGGCTCGGGAAGATGTAACTTTAGAAGAAAAGCAATGGATAAGTTTACCTTATTATGGGAAAATTTCTGATAAAATTGGCAAAATTCTGTCATCGAGAGGTTATAAAGTAGGTTTTAAAACTAAAAATCGTCTTAAAGCATTACTACTCGTAGGATCCGATAAGGACAAAATTAGTGTGCAGGATAAAAGTGGAGTTTATAAATTAAAATGTTCTTGTGGCTACGAATATTGCGGTCAGACTGGTAGGAAATTTAGGGAAAGAATAGACGAGCATATGGAGGATTTCAGGGAAAATAAGGGTAAGTCTACATTTGCAAAACATCTTAAGGAATCTAATCATAGTTACAATTTTGATTTGACAGACAGACAGTTTGTAGAATTTCTTCATTTTTGCCCAAGGGGAGGTATGTTGAATGTACTTGAAAAATTCGAAATTATCAAAAGTGACAGGTCTGGTAAATGTTTAAATGAGGATATACCTCAATATATTTCACCATTGATAGGTCTATTTCTGTAAAGCTTGGAATTATCGCCTTCACACTGTTGAAACCATATTTAGTAATTTCCCCCTTTCACTTCATCTGATTAGCTATAATCCTCTTTCACTTTGTATGCACTTAATTGGTTGTACCTCCTGCCCCTTTCCTTTCTCTCGACCAATGGGATTCAATCTCCCTTCACCTGTCACTATATAAGCTGTGTCCTTTCTAATGAGTCTTCAGTTATTGTTTGTTACTGATGATGGCCTAACCGTCGAAATCGATTTAACATTGTAACTCTTGATTTTTCGTGGAAATAGACAACGTTTTTCACTAACTTCCGTTTTTTAAAATAATATAGGTTAACCTATGGTTAACCTCGCATAAAGAGGGATTGTGCGGGATAGCTTCTAGACGGTTCCCTTGCGAAGACGGCGTCACGTAAGTAGTCCATGCGCATGCGCAAACGTGAATTTCTCATTACGCTGATTTCTCATCATCTGTTGATCCGATTTAGTTCAAACTTGGCAGGTGATAGGGACGTGTTCTAGAAAAATGCCCTATGAATTAAATTGCGATTTGTGAAGTAATAACTATAGCGCATGCGCAAAACTTAATTGATTGACACAGACAAAGCTCCAAGGTGAATGGATAGATTTTTATAAATTTTTCAAAGATTGTGCCGTTTAGCTCCTAGACGTTCTCCTATAAATGTCATTTCCGTTGGGATAATAGTAGTTTGTGCGCTTGCGCAAACGTTAATTTCTTATAACGTCGACTTATCTATCCCGCACAATCTCTGAAAATGCCATCAAAATCCTTCCATTTGTCTCGGAGTTTTGTCTGTGTCAATCGATGCTAGTTTCGCGCATGCGCAATGGTTATTACTGTACCAATTGTGATATAATTTATAGGACATTTTTCTAGAACATATACCCAATTACCTACCGACTTTGAACGAAACCAAACCAACAGATAAGGAGAAATCGACTTTATGAAAAATTCATGTTTGCGCATGCGCACAGACTACTGTTGATTCGACGGCATTGAAAATTGTAGGGGACCGTCTAGAAGGTAATCCACACAATCCCTGAAAATTTCATCGGAATCGGACTGGAACTTGGTATAGTTTTGGGCGTGACAAGGATTTACCACCACAGACATGGGAACCAAAATTGATCAGCAAGCTCTGAAACGCAAAAACCAAGTGGAAATTTTGATTTTGAGGGAAAACCATTATTTCGACTTAATCACGAACACAAATCTTCTCGACCTTCGGCAGTGAGGAAGCAAAAGAGCTGACCGAGAAACAGCATTGATAATCTGAAGCTTCGCGAGTTTTAGAATGATTTTAAAAAGTGGGAAAAATGGAGACAAAATCTTGGTTTTGAAAAAATATTGATTCATAGATTACTAGCCGCTCCGGCTCGCTACGCTCGCCTCCACGTCCGGCCGGGGGGCAAGCCCCCCGGACCCCCCATTAAATTGCTCGCTTCGCTCGCAAAGTGTGGCATGTAGGGAATGTTGCTCGCTTCGCTCGCAAAGTGTGGCATGTAGGGAATGTTGCTCGCTTCGCTCGCAAAGTGTGGCTGTATACATACGATGTATTACAATTGAAACATGTAGGGGATGTTGCTCGCTTCGCTCGCAAACGGTAGATCTCTAAGGGTAGGTTTAACTTCTGTAGGGGATGCTGCTCGCTTCGCTCGCTTGAGGAAATAATACGGCCCACCCAAATTGGCAGACTTTTTTTTTTTTTTTGAAATTCTTACAAACAAATTAAATCTGATAAAACTACGTGGAACCACAAAAAAGTTTATTTGGGGATGATGCTCGCTTTGCTCGAAAAGTTATAGCTGTATATGTAAAAAAAAATCCGTATTTTTATTCTGTTGAAATGTCGAACGGAAAAGTTCCATCCTCCAACGCGCGCGTGCGTAGGCCTGCTCGCAACATTGTGAAACGGCTCGATTAATTTCTCATTTTAATAGCTTCGTCTCGCTTCCCCTCACAATTTGACCGAGTTCTCGTCACTTTTTTCGATATCCGATTTCGGATTCAGATTCGGCAGGATCAAAGCTGTATTTCGCCCGCGAAAACCGTTCCGAAAAACGTACCTTTATGGGGTATATTTTAATCAGAAAAACTCAAGTTTTTCGTCGGACTTTTCGAGAAAACGGGTCCGCACTCTTGCATTTTTTTGACGCATTTCTCGATACTTTTTTCGCGATCCGATCTCGCCTTCGTCTTCCTCGTTCAAAAACCTACGAAACCGGTATTTTTCCGGAATTTTCAACGGCCGTTTAGAGGGGTAGGGGAAGCGGGGATGTCCAAAAAGCGCACATTAACCGTTACTTCGACCCCCCTCCCGCCCTACGGCCCATGGTTCGGCTGGGATTAGAAAATTTTAAATTCGCTTATACACCCTATCGGAAAATCCCAAGAAGATATTGCTTTGTTGACTTTTGAACTTTTCTTCTCAGGTTAGGTTCATCGAGTATGTGTTCCTCCATCCAAAATGCAGAGAAACGCTCGTGTATGCGCCCAATACGTGGGTTTACAGATATGACTTATCCGCCGTTCGCCTGACTTTCCCTTTCGTTTTGGAAAGCAAACTCCCGACGTTGGACATAGTGCGTTTCATACCCAACTGGGCGGACAGATTGGGTTACCAGCTGGCTGAAAAGCGGCTCGAAGAATTCATGCAGTTCTCAAAAGAATCAGCTAAATGCATAGTGGTGGGGTGGGGACGAAGCGTCGACATCGGTGGCTCGATCAGGGTAATGTAATATAGCTATCTATCTTCTATACATATGTACATATACATAAATATATATTAATGTCATGTGAGTTTATGTAGGTGAGCTTCAAAAACTCAAAAAATTCTGCATCGCTTGATCTTGAATTTTGACACGATATACAGATTGCATCAAGGATTGTTTTTATATACATATTTTTCGCATCAGTAACACAGGTACCTGTTACTGCAAAAACAGCTTTCTTAACGCACTGCAGGTTGTGCTTCACACCCTGCCAAAAAATATATCACTCTGCAGTACCTTAACATAATTCTGAATTGTAGCACATCGATTGTGTTTATCGATTGTTAGGAATTAATAATGCAGAATGCTTTGTCTTGAAACTAAAAGATCATGTTGTGCATCAATTGCGCCCATCTGAAATTCAGCCTGAAATAATTTTTTTACTAGATGTTGGTAGTTTGGTCGGCCGTGGGCATTGTGTTATTTGAATTGGTCGGGATGCGGCCCAGGGAAAATAAATGAAATTATTTCATCTATTCCTCTATTATTCGACGTTTCGTCCCCTTACTGTGGACATCTTCAGAATGCTGAGTCCAGGAAAGTTCGGATTTTTTTCTTTTTTCTTTATTTTAATCTTGGACTCAGCATTCCTGAAGATGTCCACAGTAAGGGGACGAAATGTCGAGATTAACACGACATACTGGGGCTGTATAACAAGAACATGGTCTATCACCATAGATGCACACCAAAAATCCATATGTCATGTCGATGGAAGAAAAGAGTGCACTGGAGCCTGCAGGTGCAAAATGGCAGATGTACCTTCTGCAGATGTTCGTCTCTCTGCATCAACACTGCATCGGCGAGAGCTAAATGAACTGAATCATTGACAATGTTGGTGTGATTTTCTTATCCCAGATTGGGTTGATAGTTTTCAAAGGCATTGACATGGAACATGTTTTTCCCATCATAACCCGGCGGAAATGAGACAAAATTAATGTGATATTTAGTGCGTTACGCTCCTATTTTCTGATGATAATCGCTTACAACCAAATCGTTGTTACGGAACTGCATCTTAGGTATTTATCACCGTACAGAAATCGTTCGCTAGTCGTTGGAAAGCTATTGATTTACCTAACCGTGTTATGATAACCACTGCGCAGTGCGTGTCCAGCAATCTGAGGTATGAGCTTGGTTGTATGAATAATTGTTTACATACAGGTGATCCTTCTCAGTTAATTTTGTGAACATGATTGCAATCACTATTAAACTGGAAAGAAACTTGGAAGTTGAAATTTGATTGGGAAATTTGAAAATTAATGCTTAGGACTAAATTTGTTTTTTCGTAACATTTAATTAAATTCACCATTACTACTATAAGTACCTACTAATTAAATTAAGTACTATAAGGATAATTACATTAAACTGCGTTTAAAATTCAGTAGCCATACCAAATTGAAACTTATTTATACGAACCACCTCAGCTTTAGCAGTCTGGTGACGATTTTGATTGTTTCATGAATGCGCTAAAAATTTACCAAATATCTAATTTTCGGTAGGTACTCATTCATTAGACACTGAATTAGATGTTCAACGACTTTCAAAATGTATTTGAGCTAATGTACCCAAAATGAGAAAATTGCCGTTTTTATTTTGAGGATAAATTAAAGGCCTAATCAGTAATATGGTGCAATGTGACACATGATATGCCAGCATTGATACGAGCGTTGTCTCATCCACTTCAACACAGCATGACAGATTGCTGTGAATTCCAGTCGTTTTGAAAACGGTTATTCGGAACTGGTCTGGCAGCCAAAATTATCAACTCGGTATATCTAACGAATATTTTAGAAAACATCCCACACGTTCAGGTAAGTTTTCAAAATTGGTAATACCCTTACCCTCTTAGAACTGTGTGAAAGATTGTAGCGAAGTTCAGTCGTTTTGGTTTCGGTTGAATTGAATTCAACTGAAATTGAAATTTCGGCCAGTTTTGAAAACGCAAGGTGGTAACTGATCTGGCAGCCCAAATTTTAGAAAAAAAGACCATTTATTTTAGAAAAAAATCCAGTCATTTATCTCTCAGTTAAATTGAATGCAAAATTTCATGACATTTAAAGTAATCAGTTTTGAAAACGCAAGTACCTAGGTAAATGGTCTGGCGACATAAATCGTAAATGAGAACGGTATGCCGAACATTTTAAAGTAAATTCTAACGACTTATGTCTCAGTTAAATTCAGTGCAAAATTTTCGAATTTTAATAAAAAATTTCTAAAGGAAATCAAGGGATACGGACTGTCAGACCACCGGTTCTTTATCCAGGGCTATGAGAACTACAAATTTAATGGGTTTGTTGCTTTACGTTTTTCAGTAAAATATATTTTGTTGGCTCTTAGCTAATACCAAGCAGCTGCGTTACGGGAACGTTATAAGATATTAACTCCCTTTTTTTCATGGTGAAAACAGGCTAATCACTATGAGCCAAGCACTCTGCTGTTAGCTACGGAGGTCCGCCTAAGAAGTAACTGGTATTGCGAAGCATACTGCGTTGAGAACCCGATGCTGTGCTCCCTCAACGACACTGCAAATGGTCAACTGTTCTGCGCCG
Organism: Adelphocoris suturalis; assembly: GCA_030762985.1. NCBI lineage: Eukaryota > Metazoa > Arthropoda > Insecta > Hemiptera > Miridae > Adelphocoris > Adelphocoris suturalis. The sequence continues at coordinate 121,099,137 of CM061042.1, forward strand.
AGAGAACCAGAAGACATTACATACGCAACAAAGTAAAACTCTCCCACTTCCCCTGTGCGGGTACTGAAGGGTAAATTAATGATTTGAGATTTTCGGTTTAACATTTTCAATAGTGAACCTTTGCAGGCATGCATTACAGGGACGTCCCTATGTATGGGTTGTATATATGATTTTGGTGAGAAAAGCGAATAGATCTGAGAATGATCTTACTGAATGCACTCCCTCTATCATAACCTGACATGAACACGCAAAATCAGCTCCCTTCTCCCTCCTCCCTCACGAACATAATAAAGTATGAACTGCTTTTACAATGTGAAATCTAACCGTAAAGCTAGGGGAATTCTTTGGATAAGAATTGGGTCCCGCCCAAAGGACCCCAACAATCAAACACATCAGAAGATGTTAACCAAAACTTATTCCCACCAACGAACTCTACTACTGGAATGATAACGCGCCCTGTTGGAAGCCACCCTCCCGCGATCTAGCAGAGATCTGCCCACCCAAAATGATGGGCTCTTTCCTGATCGGCTGAGTGAGCCAAATTATCTCCTTTTAACCATATAAATGGGAAGTTTGACAGGGAGCCTCTCAACGCCATTAAGAGATAGATGCAATGATGGTTTCTAAGCATATCAGCTGACTTGGGTATATTCTCTCCTATTCACCCTAGGAATTTGAAATTTGAAAAGGAGACTCTCTGCGACACCGAGAAATGAATAAAATTATGAGCCCTGTCTTCATTAGCTGAGTTAGATAAATGCTCTCCTGTTCACCCTTGCACATTCCAATCTGTCAGGTAGCCTCTTTGGAACAATATGAGTCGAATGAAATGACACAATCCATCCTGATCACCTGAGTAAGCTCAATTCAGTAACATACCCGCAACCGCGAGAAAACTGTTTTTCTTTTGTTATTTAATTTATAACTAATTTTGTTCTTACTCAATTTGAGATGCTAAACCTTGGAATGGGACTCCTTTGGGTGTGGTATTCAAATGTATTCATTCAAATGTATTCAAACATATATAAAACCAATAATAATGCACTTTTAAAGCAAACTTATCAAAAATATAAGTAACTATCTTTGTTTTGATTCCCATTTCTCATTCACACAACCACAATGTGCCACAGCAAAGCGTGGCAGGGTACAGCTAGTATAGATACATATATATATAATGGTAGGTTTCAGGTTTCTTCAAACCAAGAAGTTTCATCATGCAAACTTTGTAATAGTTCCAGTCAAAGGAACTGTTACTCGAAACGTTCTCAAAAGCCTGCAGAGTCATAAACTCCCCCACTCATCCAATTTCGTGCTTTCTTTTAGGTAAGAACTCTTTCTTGTGCGTATAGCAGTTAACTAATATTCGCACCCCATTATATATATATATAACCCAATTGCTATCCTCACCTACCCTCACGCCCGTATGGCATCTTTCTTATCTATCATTGAATTATATCCACATTATATCAGTCTGAGAAGCCTCCCTGATTATCTCTTCATTGGAGCGTCATTAAAGAAATTGGTATTAAAAAATTCCAAGTGATTAATTTCGCATCTCATTTAATATTCCCTTAACCTCAATAAATATATATATAGATTTATGCTGTGGAGAATAAGAAATTTAACCATGACAATCCCTTGGATCACTTTTCAAGCATTACAAAAAGTTGTATTTTTGGTGCAAATTTAGCCAATTTTAATTGCTCGTCTGCCGCCCTTAGGCAACCACTTTTGACTGGCAGACGATGTAACTCGGACGACCAGTATAACCATATGCCGGAATATCTTCCATCACAAAATATGTGCACATATGAGCAAATTTCGGACCATTTCGATGGCCGCCATATTTTAAAGCAACCGCTTTGGTAGACGTTCATCTTCAAAAACCTTCACGAAGGCTGTCATCTGTGGAGCATAAACTGCGTCAGCAGACCAGAATTGGGGCTTAAATGATGCCTGACGCTCTTCACAAGCTTCCTAGTATTTTATTTTTATTGCTTTTTTTTTTTTTTTTTTTTTTTTTAGACGAATAAGGCTCTGAGGTTCCCATATCCCTCGACAACCTAAATCTCCTCGTAGTCCTGTATATGAACCGACTGGCTTCCTTGATGATTGCCTCTATCCTTGATGATACTTTCGCCCCATGCGATGGTTTTGAGTTCGCCAAACATTTCTCGGGTTTCATTTTACTGCTAAGCAGGTACATGATCGAAGCTGAATTGAACCCCCATCGCAAGAGAAGGCATACTTGCAGGTGATCTCTTCTACCTGATTGCAATCCTGACCAGCCTAATTCTGAAAATTTCATGAAAATCGATTGAAAACTGTGGAAATTGAGCTTGTGACAAGCACGGAAGGAAAGTAGTTCAGAACGTAAAATGCGAGTGGACATTTTTATTTTGGAAAAAAAAAAAATGTTCATCTCCCGAAAGTGAAAATTAATATTGATTCCACTACCTATAGATAGACTCGGAAACAAAATATAGGTTAGGTACCTATATTAATCTGGGCATCCAGTTAAAGCCAGTGAACCTGCAAAGCGAAGATAATTTAGATATACTACTACAAACCAGACGTAGGCACCTCTCTGTAACGCATATACATCCGTTATTGTAACGTGTGCGTTTAAATTAGGGTTACATTTATCGATACGGCAAAATAGAATAAACGCACGGTCGTCATTTATTGCGTTATTCAGAACTAACTACCGATGAAGAAGGAAGGTGACACAGGTTAGAGCTCAGGGGCTCTCAGGCACAAGAACAGGGATCGGACCTTTTCTGGTCCCCACAGAGGGGGCTGATGCTGAACTCGGAGGTCCACAAGGGCTGGGCAGTCCTCCAGAAAGTGGCGGATGGACAGATCACCCCCACACCTCCCGCACACAACATCTCGAGCTTCTGCACTAAGCAGGTGTCTGTGAGTAAGACGGGTATGGCCAGTGGCAACCCGGTTGACCACTATTCGATCCCTCCTTGGAAGTAGGGTTACGAAAGGGCCCACCGGGCTCAAGTCCTGAAGGACACCATGCAGACCAGTGACCTCACCCTGCCATTGCTCATGCCAGATGGAATTGGCAAGGTGACACAGGTAAATTGAATGATGCTAAGCCAGCGTTCAGGAAGGTGTTTTCGTGTTGTATAAACGGCTAGATAAAATCCAAGATAACGGTGATACTAGTGAGGCTGATTGATATCTCGGAACACTAACTTTGTGTCAACATCACGGTCGGCCCCATTTGTTGCCTACTGTTGCCAGTTCGGTTGTTGTGATGGCATCCTTTGAGACGACAAGACTTTTTCCTGTTTCATGTCTTTAGGTTTTTCATGTCTTTCATGTTTCGTACTTTAAGCGGTCCATTCACGATCCTGCTGCAGGAGATAGGGAGTGCAACGAAATTCCCCTCTTCGCTCTCCTGCCTCAGAGTGCGTTCTCCATACACGATACATCATTCCCAGTTCAAACCGAAGGTTTCCCTCCAGTATACGGTATTCTGTGTTTACCATATGCGTTCTCCATTCTTCAATGGCTCCTTATTTAAGGTCTTCCGGCAGCTCCACACACAGCTCGGACCTAGCAGGTTGATAGGGTGGGGGACCCCGGACCGCAGGATGGTCCGATGGGAAACCCATCCGACGAGCTCTGCAGGACACCTGCAGCTGGAAGGCCTCCACACACGTCCTGCACACCTCCTGTGCAAGAAGAGAGGGCAGCTTTTCGTTCCCCTCACTTCCTGCAGCAGGATCGTGAATGGGCCGCTTTAGGATGTCCCGTGTTTTGAATGTTAACAGGTAAAAACCACCTCCAGGTTGAACCACTCATCCAGGTTTTGCAGGACCGCAAGACGAGAACTTGGTCATGATAGTATTATTTGGGCATTTGTTGTAGACATGAAACATTCGAAAGTTAGATGACTTCAAGAAGCATAATGGGGAACATTCAAGTGTCGCAATTTGACACTTCTGCGTTCGGGATCGGATTCAGCGCACTTGAAAACCCCCTAATAGCTATTTTAAGCTCAAAATACCGTTTAGTTTGGCCAATAAACGGGTAGGAAGATCATCACGTAGTATTGCAAGGGAGCTGAGGGTTCCCCCCCAGGTGGGCGGGGCCATGACGTCATCGCTCAAATGAATTTCTAGAGCCGTATTACTGATCAGACCCATCATATAGCAACTTTTTGGAAAGCTCTCGCTCAGCTCTTTCTACCTAGCAAATAATCAAAGAACCATGAAAATTCCCCATTACAGCGTCTGAATCATCGATGTCGATGAAACCTGCTTGGCAAATTCAAAGTGTGATTCATGTCCGATCTAAGGCCAAAAAAGCCCCCTTGTTTCAGCGATTTTGCTACTCATTTTGACGCGAACCGTCCTCCAGGCCCAGGTTTTTGATTAGGTGCCGTAGAAACTATTTGTTGGCTGAAGAATGTATTTTATTTGACGTTAGATATAGGTACCTAATTTATCCAACGTTCAATGTTTTTTTCTACCGTGCTTTCAAAAAATTATTCCGTCCGCTCATTCTATTTTGCCGTATCATTATAATTATATAGTCCCCTTTAAATTTCTGTACCTACATGTAACCCATTTAATGCTAGGTCGCCGCTGATCTGTCGAAAGTTAAGAACCAATGTGACGGATGTTTACGGGATCCTGAGCTATTTGGCCGATCGCAGCTGTCAAATGACGATACCACTTGTCTTCTCCAGAATAGACGACGTGACAGATTTCGTGCTTTCCATAATTGAGAAGGCACATCGAGGCAAGAATGAAGGAAGCGTGACTCTACTTCTGTTGTCTGTCACAATTTATCTTTTAGAAAATCATGTTTTAGTAAATTGACTATCTTATTTTTTTCTAATTTTGTTAGCGGTTATTGAGTCCCCTCATTCGGAAAGCCAGCGACCAATAACTTTAACCGGAAGGGTTTAGAAGGTTTGAATATCTTAATTTTTAAAATTTTTTTTTTTTTAGAAGAAGTGGGGAGGACGCCCAGGTTTACCCAACGCCGGCTCTTGGGATTTATTTATTTATTTACAAAACGGGCGATGCCCAATTACAATATTATTAACAAAATAAATTCGTCTCTTGATGAGGAAACAAAATCGGTGTTTCAGAAGAAAATAAATAACAATATAGGTATATGTATGTATATATAAGGTCAAGATCACAAACAAATACTTCTTGTAGCTGAGATGGGTATAGGCTATGTGGACAGAGATTTCAGACCGGACGGTGGATGGTGCGTAATATTTTTGAGCGGAAGGTTCGAGATGGCTGATCATGGAAAAAGTCTAGAGCTGGATTTCGTTGGAGTATATGGTTGGCCTGACGAGGGATTCTATTGAGAGGCTGTTCATACAGGTAATTAGTTGTGGAGAATTGAATATGAAAAATGGGTTGGTTACGGGAGTAAAAAGCTGGAATATGTAGGTTGATTTCGGAGATGAGGTCGGGACAGTCAATCCGGTTGTTCATCAAATTGAAAAGGAAGAATATGTCAGATACAATGCGACGCTCTTCAAGGCTGGTGAGTCCGCAGCGATCGGCTAGGGTTCTGGAGCTATATTCTTCTTGTGGTATGCGCAATTTATAACTCAGGTATCTCACGAACCTCCGCCGAACTCGATTTAGCCGATCCTTATAAGTTTGATAATATGTTGACCATACGCTTGAGCAATACTCCATTATCGGTCTTACGATCATTGAGTACAGTGATGCAAGTGCTGGTATGCTGTAAAACTCAGCGGTATTCCTCTTAAGATAACCCAGAGCGCTCATTGCTTGACAGACCACAGAGTCAATATGTGTGGATAAAGTCAGAATTGTGTCAAATATGACTCCAAGGTCCTTTGCTTGCTCAAAGCGATTTAGCTGCTGGCCACTGATGCAATATGGATGGCTAATGAAGTGAAGTGAGCGGCGAAAAGACATTATATAACATTTAGAGATGTTCAGGGAAAGTTTATTGGTTCTACACCACTCAGTCAAACCATTTATGTTGTCCTGGAGGACATGACAATCATCTCTTTAACTTATATCAAGTAACTAAATCGATTGTCTAGCAGTTTGTACCTGGCGCATAGCCTCATGGTATCGCAGGATCATATAAATTAACGCATTAATTAACTAACTGCCTAGTGGATGACGCGAGGGTTGGCGCAAGAGTGCAGACAGACGTACCAAAAGAGCGTCAAAAATTACACTGAACTTAACTAGAATGGTATATAGATGGATGTTTCACTAATCAAAGGTACATTGCATCTTGAGTGGAGGTAAAAATAGTGCCAGACGATAAGGTTGACGCAAGAGCGCACCAAAGTGCGTCAAAACTGCACTCAATTGACCAGGATGGAAGCTTCATTAACAGAAAGTAAGAATATTGCATCCTGAATGGAGGAAAAATATTTTCAGGCGATCAAGTTGTCACTTGTGTGCACCCAGACGCACCAGAGTTCGTCAAAATTATCCTAAACATAACCAGAAGGGTATATGGATGGAAGTGCCACTAACCGTGAAGTATATTGCATTGTGCTAGGTGTGGAACAGAAGTGCTAGACGATCAGGTTGACGTAGGAGCGCAGCCAGGCGCACTCAATGTGCGTCAAAATTGCACTCAATTGACCAGGAAAGATAAGACAACTGTACTGAGTTTAAGATGGAAGTTTCACTAATAGAAAGTAGTAAGTATATTGCATCCTGAATGGAGGGAGAATACCGCCAGACGATAAAATTGGTGCTAGAGCGCACCCAGACGCACCAGAGTACGTCGAAATTGTGCTAAACTCAACCAAAAGGGTATATGGATGGACGTTCACTAATCATGAGTATATTATTGTATCCTTACTACAATGCTGCGTATCTTAATAACTTTTCATCTTCTGATTAGAGAGTTTTTGTTCTTCCCGTTATTTTCTACCCGTGTATGTGAAAAGATTGAAATACCAACTGCACTGCGCATCCGCGAATCTTAACGTCAACGTGTAGAACTACGAGTGTACGGGAAAAAGGCCTATCTACACGTGCGCGAGAAAATGCATTCGTTGAAATCTCGGCCTACGGGTAGTCATCATACGCAAAGGTAACAACAGTTGCCGATAACCACAGTGTGACCAAGGTAACCGCAGTTACGCAGTTACCAGCAAACATAACCACAGTGTGATTCGGTCAAAAAGTCGAGAGGTTATAGTATAGTGAAGTGCTCCGCTACAAAATTCAGCCATTTAAAGTAAGCAATAAATTTATTTATAATTCATGTATTTATAAATAATTATAAAGAAATTAATTATTTAAAAGAAATGTAGTTTAAGTGAACGACCTTGTTTTCACGTTAGCGTGACGTTAACGTTTGGTTTTTCGCGTATACGTGTAGAAATACGCATAAAAATCACGTGAAGAGCTAGCATCTCCAGCGACGCTGCTCTTCGCGTCAACGGGAAAAAATCTTACGGGAAGAACAAAAACTCTCTAATGTCATCGTCACTTTACTCACGTCATTAATACATATATGTATTCTTCGTCATTGTGAAGACAAAGTCTGAAGAATCGAAGAATAGACTAACAAAATCAGTTTCTGGATAAGTGATAACTGTTAGCGGAAGATTGGGTACCTACCTACCTAGACAACGAGATCCTGATCAAAATATTACGAAGACTTCTGGAAGATGAAATGTTATCAAAAATTGAAGATGAAGTGTATGCTGCGGGTAGGCAAGTATAATAGCAACTTATATGAATTTGATTTATGTGAAACTTCTATCCACGTAGGTACCTACTCAGTGCACATAATCGTACCTGCCTATCCGTTTAACTCGAATTGAATCGCTTGAGACGAAGTTATGAAAACCAGATAACAACAATGCGGATCCGCTTTAGATGACTTTATTGAAGGAAATGTAATACATGGACAGTTTGAGAAGGTAATTCACGATTTTATTTTGTTTTTCAGAACTTTAAATATATTTATAAAGAATGAAAATAAATAACAAAGAATATTTTTTGCCTTGGAAGATTGTAAATGTAACCAAACATGTTGGGGGCTTCACTATCGTTTTGTAATAACGTCTTCAGAGGCGTAATCTTGGAGAATATTCTGAATTTTGTTCAAAACTCTTTCATCCTTTAAAATCTCCATGTGATTCAATCCTTGAAATTTTTTCACGTGGACCTTAGGACCACGTCGATTGGTCCACTTCTTGCAATATTTGAGACTCCTTTCGTTGACCAATAAGTCTCCAGGACCGGTTACGATGCCTGGATTTCCTGGATAGTTCCCCGGTTCATATGTCAACCTGAAGAATAAGTTGTAAGATGATTAAATTATAGAACAACGATCATATGAATTGCTTCTGGAACGATTTTAGTTGCGAATTATCCAGTGAAGTCCTTGATGGCACTCCGTTTAGTGACGAAGGACAACAAGGCTCCCCTTAGAATCTTGCCGTTTGCAGTGTCCCCTCAGACACCTTGTTCAGTGCCGCTAATGATCTTTCTGGTTGAGATGCGGAATAAATCGTTAAATACTTAATAAAAATAAATAAAATTGACTTTTGTAGGAGTGTTCAGGTTCTTTAACGAAATTTTGAATGCCACCCAAATTCTCAAATGATAAACTTTTCCCTTTAATTTTGGAAAAGCTTATTGGTATGTATAAATATGTATTTGCTATAATATAAGTGTTTTTGGGTTCATCATAAATCCTAATCTTTTGTTAGAAATACCGAATGGGCGGTACAGTGGGCAAAAATGGAGAAAAACTGTTTGGAACTCTTTACTTACGATAAAAATTTAATATTGATTCCGAATTCGGACATGAACCGACCTTGAGATCGATCGGGTTTTTAAACATTTTTTCAGCCCCCCCCCCCCCCCCCCCCCCCCCTCCTGCAAATTCTTACTACGATTTTTAAATTATTTGACAGGTTATTCTTATAGGAAATTTTTCGCTGGTTCAAAAAATTCTCGTACCATGATATCATGAAACTAAATTTAATGGTAATTTTGAATATAAACCTCAAAACACATTTATCGCAGTTTTTGACCCTGCACGCTCATAATTCTACCCCTAAGTGTAGGCACCTACTAGGTAGTCTAAGAATGCTGGCCAATGAATTCATCATTTCTCTTGATATTATGGACATTTGAGAATTTTAGGTTTTTTTTTTTAAATCGTATCTAGGTCAGATTTTTCCTGGAATGACTGATTGAGTAGGTACCTAAATAAGTTAATTCAATTTAAAAAAAAAAAGTCTGGTAAATAGCTAGCTTTCTTGTATTCCTAATATGAAAGCATATATTATTAAAATGTTTCAAATAATCTTGAAAGATTCCATGGAACGTTACTTTAGAGTTTGAGAAAAATTGGCTCAAAAAATTATTTTGTGAAAAAATTATACCTTTCTCAAGCAGTAATAGATGTTACGTTTGCGCATGCGCGAAAGCCACCATTGAGTTGCGAACGATAGAGTTCTATTACCTACCGCCTAAACCGTTCGAAGAAACAAGAAGTCATGCATGTTACAAGCTTCAACTTGCGCAGCAGCTACTAATAAAATGGCCATGATAATATTCACTTAAGGTGATCAAATCGTCAAAAATTTGGTTTTTTAAAATTGAAGAGCCATCAATAGCTTAATTTTCTCTGGAAATTCGTTTATAATATGAGTTTTGTGAGCTCAAGGTCCCAAACCTACAAGGTTCTGCAGCTGAATGAGGTCAAGGCTGTTTTTATTCACCTTAAGGAAATTGGGGTCACATTGGAATCAGAAAAAACGCTGTAAATTATAACACAAAGGTTTATTATTTCTGTACTAGGCTCTTCAACGCAACTCATTTGACTATAATAATTCTTAAAACCCATAAACAGTCATCCAATCAAAACTTGGTGCTTCGCGCCTCCCAAAAGAGTTTAAACCTTTACAGCTCCAGGACCCCACAATTTTACGCTTTTTAATCAAATGTCGAAACATTTAGAAAAAATGTGAAAAATATTGGTGGCCCTTCTATGCAGAATACCTGTCTATAATTATTAAAAGAAGTTAGGTATCTACATTAGGTACCTACCAATGATCTCTACGCCTACCGAAGAGAAATTGATTGAAAGAAGTAACACACCTACAATTTCCTAGTACCTGTTTAACGCGAGTTGGCCATAACTCATATACCTTCTGCCTCTAGCAAACCTCCCGGAGCTGCTACCGCCACTAGTATTATCTCTGTTTCTGGATACCAGGCCTTAATTATATAAAAAACGTTGCAGATTTGCGTGTCGGAATTCACAGAACGACCCCCAGCCCTAAAACATTAAACATGTTAATATACCACCTACCTAAGCTTCAGAAGTCTACTTCCAGGTGATAAAAGTTATAATAAACACGGTTACATGAAGTGAAAATTCCATTGGAATTATATCAGCTGATACGATCGTCATAGTTACAAGGCTATTTTTGCTAAATTCCATTAGTTATGATATCCTCCCACACTGATAAATGAGACAGAGAGTAGAATAGTGGTTTGCTGCGACTCTCTAAGTGCATTGCAAGTCATAAAGAAAGGAGTTGACAATCATCCTTTGGTTGAAAACATTCTGCTTGGAATTCAAAAAATGTATGCTTCTGGAAATTCTGTTACATTTTGCTGGGTTCCTGAACATAATGGAATACACGGAAACGAAGTCGCAGATATCAGTGCAAGGGCAGCCACGGAACAGCCAACATTTTGTTTAACAGTTTTGAATAACGCCATCTGGAATAATTGGAGGTCGGAGTGGCAATTAATGGAACACCAGAAACTATGGGAGGTTAAGAAACACGTATCCTCATGGGCCTCATTTTCTCGAACCATAAAGCTCACTGATGGATCAGTCCTCAATCGTCGTCGTGAAGAAGTAATCTTGACTCGTCTTCGCATAGGCCACACACGGCTCACTCATCATCCCCTCATGTTCACACAGCGAATACCACCACCGGAATGCACAACATGCAGATGCCAACTAACGGTTCGTCATCTACTGACAGAATGTCCAATTTTTGTGATCTACAACCAAACACACCAAGAAATATTCAAGAACTGATAGGGAACAATTTCTCACATTTGAAGGATTTATTTCAAAAGTTGAAAACATTATCAGTGTTTTACAAACTGTAACATTTTTTCGTTAATTGCATCAAATGTATTCAGCGCCCATGACCACTTAAAGGTTGCATGCGCTTTATTAAAGAAAAAAAAAAAAAAAAAATGATTTGCTCCCATGTTGTTGACTTTTTTCTTGCCAAAGTTTTAATCTTTAGGGAGACCAAACGGATGAACGTGCACTGACCAGAGTGATTTCTTCCGAATCTTTGCGATGATGTTTATAAATGAGACCCAAAAATACATTATGTACAGTTACCTTGTAAATTTCGATTCCTCGATTTTTCAATATTTCGGCTCTTAATTACTACCCTTTAGGGTTGATCAAAATTGATGACGATGTTGCTGGCAAATCCCCGGCCGATGTATGATTGTTGAGCTAAATTTCATGGGTAAATTTTCGTCCAGTAGTTTCGGAGAAAAGTTTCGGGCGTCGTACGGGGACGGATTTTTTAAATTCGGCTTTTTGATTCTACGAATCTTGAAACGTAAACTAACAAATTGTGAGAGATGGAGGGGGGATATATTTTTTTTCTTGTCAATCAAAAAGGTTCATTATTGAAAATAATAAACCAAAACACAATGAGGCAGAAAAGTATGGGCCCACACACTGCCTGCCTAATTGTAATCAGTTGTGCTGGCTAGCAATTACCTTCAGATATTTCGGAATATTTGGAACCCATACCTTTTCCCAGAGAGAAGATTCGGAAAGGGGGGTGGCGGGGGTGTAAACCAATTTATCAAAATTTGATAAATTTAAACTTATCAAACCAGGAGTGTCCTGCGCGTAACAATATCCTTCTCACTCTGTTGCAAGTAACCAACACAATTTATTATATTAATAGAATTACTTACATTTCTGTTGTTTCGTTTTCATATGTTGTGCTATAAAGGCAATGATATTCAACACTTGGCGGCTCAAGTGGAACATCACGCTGTCGCTGTTGATCCTTTAACATCTCTGAAATATTGGGCTCTCCCAACTCCCTGGAAACGTAGATCGAATTAATGTCTTCAGAACAGGATAGTATCAGGGTGTTACCGTTTTTGGTGGAAAACCTTCTAGAAATCGATTTCACAACTAAATTTCAACAAGAAGTTCCTCCTAGAGATTTCTTTTTTTTACGCTTTGTTTTCGAAAAGATTTATTTTATTACTATATTTCTTATAAACGGTCATTACTCGCCTAAGGTTCATTGCACACCTTTGGAAAGAGCGTAAAATTTCCTTTGAGAACAATAGTCTTTTATGAAGTTCAAGACTCATTAAATGGGGGGAATGGGTGAAAAATGAATATTTCATAATTTTTATGAAATCACTAGGTCCTTTCTTCACACGGCTCTACAGCTTTTGAAAAATTAAATTTTTTTTTTTTCCATTTTCGTAAGGAGAAAAACTTAGAAAAAAAATGCAGCTTTGAGATAAAATTATTTTTTAATGTTGAAAAACATCGTTTTTTAATGAAATCGAGGATTTTACTGAAAAAGGACCCTCCATGATCCCACAAGTTTGAGGTCGGACGGAGTTTGCGAAGTTGGGAAGAACTGCAAAAATGTTGCCATTCGATTCAGCGTGAAAAAATACGTAGAAACCGACTCCAAACTCGTTCATGGAGGGTCATTTTCAAGAAAACCCTCGATTTTTAGAAGAAACCAAGTTTTTCAACATTAAAACATATTTTTTCCCTCTAATTGGCAAAGTAAAAGTAAAATTGACTGTACCAGTGAAAAGCTGAAATTTTTGAAAAGCATTTTGGAAAAAACGAATGATTGCTGACCCCTCCCTGAAGGGTTTATTGGAATTGGTATCAAAATATCGTATATCAGCTACATGTTTTCACTGTTTGATTCGGAAAACCTTTAATGCCTCCTTTGGGAAAGTAGGTGCCTACTTACCTACTGTTAAACCTTGCACCAACATATTTTCATTCTCTATTACCTACCTATTGAAAATAATAATTTTCAATAATACCTTCCTATTAGGTAGAAAAACTTGTATGTACGAGTACTTACCTACCTACCAATCTTACTTACCTAAGTAATAGAGGGATTAGTTAAAATTTTATAGTCAAGTAAACTTACTCGAAGAACTCATTGAGATCGGAGGCGGTATAGTTTTTGTGTGGTCTACTAACTAGAACCCTATTTCCCCAGAGCTCACTGTTGGGCATCATAAAAGCCACGCTGGGCCATGTTCGGATGACTTTCTTCACGTCAAAACTATAATAATAGCTTGTGAGCCACAGCTTAATAAACTGCCGGAAAAAATCCCCTGAAAAATAAGATACTCTAAATTATTGTAAATTCCTTCTTATTGTCGTGTGGGTATCCACATTTCAAATTGGGGCAGGGCGTTGCCTTTAGAATCAAAGTAAGTAGTAGACACCTATCTATGAAAGATATAATGGAAGTGAAGTATTATTGAGATTTGTGACTGCTGATTTATTCGGTGATTGATCCAATAAATTTATAGCTCCAACCGTTCCCTAACTTCCTGTGGGTGACTAAATTAGTTTTATAATTTTTTAGTCGCTTCATGATGATGGTTCAACTTAAGGCGGTTCAGGAATGATTAATCAGGTGCCCATGTGTAAGTTATGTTAACAGGCTAATAGTCCTACGCCCAACAAAAATATTTTTTAAAGCTGAATTAATTAATTTGAATTCCCAATTTACCAACTCATTGAATCAGTTCGTTGCTCTTTCGTATTCCTGAAATCAGAATGAAATCTGAACTCATAGCTAACATGAAATTTCAACACACACCTTTTCAAACTCACGTGCTTACCAGTGACGTCTTGTTGGATGGTCGTCATAGTGCCCCCAAACACAGCGGAAAGAGAAATCATGGATCTGATATATTTGTCTTTCCATTGTTCGGTCTGCCTATCAAGAAACGAAAGAGTCATTGGTCCTCCATAACTGTGAACCAAAAATACTATTTTCCGGTTCCCATTCATTCTGTATGTTTCCTCTACAAGGTTCTTCAAGTTTTTAAAATACTCCTGGCTTTCGTCTGGAAAATGTACATCAGTATCAGTATGGATCTTGAAGTCAATCATAATTAATGAGTTTTAGTCTTAATCTTTTTTTTTTTTTTAATTTCTTTAACGGATCAACTGGAAAGAAACATTATTAGGTATAGGTCGAGCGTTGTAACCTGGCCGTTTCTTAGTGTAGTTTCAATTGAGATAGTTAAGCCGGGTCTACACTTTCATCAAATGTCCGCATCGTACCATTGCGTATCAAATCCTTTATTTTTTTCATTAGTAAGGAAACACAACAGGCCCAATCGGCCAGTTAGCGGTGTTTCTTCATCACATCAAAGTAATGATAGCGACGGGGTCGAGAGCAGGGTTGCCAGGTGGAAGGGAAAAAATACCGGACACGCTCTGCTACCATGTAACGAACTTAGGTCACCCCCAGAGGTGCAATGGGGCCTAAATCCGCACTATATAAAGAGAGGGGGGTGTGACAGTACCATAAAAGATACAACTCGTACTAATAGCGTAATGTGCTATGTTCAGAGAAGATGATTATCCGGCTCTCGGATCCTCATCTATCGCCAAACACAGCATTCCAAGAACTTGAGGATGACGCATTTAACCCAGGCGCGAGAGTGACGGATAGACGCACATTCTCTTGGATCTGACGGTAACTGTCACACAGTAATAAACTCTAATCAAGCAGCACAATAATTATTCATATGCATTTTTTATTATGTTCCACTTACCACTAAGTACTATTTTCTTCAATAAATTCAAGTCATTTTAGCGAATTTTTGAAGAAAATTAAGCTATTGCTCTCGCCTCAAAATTTGTAGAATGTGAATTTTTGAAAAATTTTTATGCAGGAATCCGTTTCAGGCTATTCTGAATCATATTCTGAAGTTTAACGCATTTTTTTATGTATATATGTATGTATGTATGTATATATGTATACCTGTATGTATGTATGTATGCGTCATTCCAGACGATAACTGTCCGTAGCATTGTGCTAGAAACTTCAAACAAATTTTAAAATGTTAAGGACACAAAACGAAAGTTCAAGTTCGTTGGCCAGTATGATCGGATTACATCTTCGGGTTGAAATTTTCAAAAATGTAGTAAAAAATTTCAAAATAGCCTGTTTTTTTTTTTTGCGATTCGTTGTGCGAAATAATTTTTTCAGCATACTAACATGTGGTATATTCTGAATCAGCGTAAAATTTCCTGTAAGAATATGTATCAAGTTTTCAAAAATTTCAAAGTTGAAAAATCAGTCAAAAATCGAAATAATGCCGTTCGCTAGTTGTAAAAATCGGTAATATTTGCATGAAACATTGTCAAAATTCAGATTGAACTACTCTTATGGAAGTATCCCTGTACAACCAATCCTGGAACCATGTTGTTTAAAACGTAGGTAGTAAGTAGGTGCTTGTTATTAAAAAAAAAAAAAAAAAAAAAAAAAAGTAATCACAACTGATGAGTTTACTCTGTGAAATATTCCGTCCTCCGATTCTCTCGGTTGCTCTCTTTAATGTTTTACGCTCAGCTGTTTTAGGACTTGATGTAGCTTTAATACTGACTGTGGCTTAGAAAATATCAGCCATGAAATTATGAAGAAGTTCTATTTATGTACGTATGTATTTCAAAAATTCGCTCATGGGGTCACGCTGCATGACTGGACTTTTTTGTTCAAATTTTATGTGATCTTTTAGTTTGATACATTTTCGTGCTCTGATAATTTCAACCAGCAAGTATCGACCTAGTTATTCATCCCTATTTCAAGTAGTACGCGTACAGTAGTACAATAATATTACCTATACGTATCCATATAGTCACTCTATAATTCCACAATTTGAAAACCACAAAAGTGGCACAAGGTTTTTGTGTTATTCCTACATAGATCAAGAAGAACATGAGGATGAAATTTTTCGTTGTCTTCTTCTAATATCGATTTTTTTAAGGCCTATTATAAGCTCTTTGTTCAATGCGCTGAACGCTCCTACCTATTTCTATATTTAAAAAAAAAAGGTGAAGTGTGACACCTTGTAGCTATACAAAAACTATAAAGAATAAAAAGATATATACAAATATATCTGAAAAATGGGAGAATTTATCCAGATCCAAACAGAGATACAAAATTTGAACAGTTACCTACTCTATAAAGGTTTAGGTTCGCACGATGATACTTTGCCAATTTCTCTGAGATCGGCTCAGGAGATTAGGGCTGCACGGTGGTACCCTTTGCCCGCCCAATGTCAGTAAACCTCATCACAGATACCCTGAATGAGGTAGAAGAGGGGATGTGAAAGTCTGACGAACTGAGCAAGCTTTTGCTGTAAGATCTGGCAAAACTGGCAAAGCTACAGCGCACGACCTATACTTACCAAACAAAACACAATCATCAAGCAAGACGCTAGTCTCGAATTGCCAAACCAGTCAACTCAGACGCATCGCATATATACTAAGAGGAACTTCGGCCCAACTTTAGCCCATTCCCTACCCCATCCTGTTGGTTAAACACCGATTTTCTTTGCATATCCTGGGAGGGGCACCTGCTCTGAGTAACCTGATGCCAAATTCGTAATGGTAGGATGATTCTGAGTTACCTAAAACAATGCGTCAAAACGCATGTTTTGGGAATTTTTTCTTCTCTCACCTGATTATTTACCCCACCGTATCTACCAGTTCCCCTAGACCAATTCTGATGGAATTTTGGATGCAGGCCATATTTATCATGAGGATGTACCTTTTGTGGGTTTCCCCCCTCTAGGCTCAAGTGGAGAGGGAGTTATGAGGGAAGGGTGGGGTGGTTATCCATCCATCTGGACATCCAGTGGGAGAGGGGATTTGTTCGGGGACCCTCAGAGAGTGGCCACCGGGATTCAAAATTTTTCAACCCCCATCCTATCAAATGGTGGTGGGGTGGGGGGAGGTGGAGGCACGTACAACCTGGGCATTATGATAGGTCAAGAGGGTGGATTTGTACAAGGACATTTTCAGAGGGGATGGGTAGGGAAGATGGGACCTAGGGTCGGCGGTGGGCCCTCGTCACACCGTCTTGAAGGATATTTTTCGAGATTGAACAACTGGGCAAGTGTTATATATTTTCAGACAACAGCCAATTATCTACCTTGGTTGGCTGTTGAAAAAAATCAGCCAGTCCTTTACCCCAAGACCGCCAAAGAAGTGTGATATCCCCCCAAAAAAGACGCTCCGCGTACAAAACATGCCAAATCACAAAATGCATGGTATCATCTAATTTGTATTAATTACACGCAACAATTTGTTTGGGTTTGTGCTGATCAACTTCCTTGAATGGAAGGGGGTGATCAGATGAACATGAGGGCTGCGGGGTTTGCGTATTGTTTTTAGGTCCATTAGGATGACATTTCAGTTACATGGTGAGAATCGGGAGTTGTGATTTGAATAATAACGAAAATCGGCCAAACCGTTCAAGAGTGGTTGTAATGTAATGGTGGTGAATTGGTGGACCGTAAGTGGTAGACTGTTCCCCGAGGCATGTGTTTGGCACAAATTCTATAATATCATGCATTTTGTGGCATGGCTTTGGTATCAGTTTGGGGAAGGTAGAGTAGCTGTCTCGGAGTGTGCCCCACCCCTAGGTATGGCACCCAACATCTCCTACTTGGATATCAGTTTTCTGACATGGGAATAAGTGATGACGACGCCGATTCACTTGGTAGCAGTTTGTGGAAGGAACATTGGCTGTTTCTCGATGTGCCAACTTGTAACATAGATAACTGTTCCAACAGACGTTATTTGTTAATTTGGTAAAGGTATACCTTCAATTTTTTTTCATATTCTATGGCACATCCGTTAGGGTACAATAGCTGTTATTTTCTCACTTGGTCCTCTACGGAAGTCGTATGGCGCAGCACGAAGGCTCTTATTTCTCTCATAACCAATTGATACCAGTCGGTTTGCTATATCGGCGAAATACTTGAGTTTGTTACCCAAGATTGGTACCCAAGAAAGGATTTCTCCAAGATATGTATTATAATTAACCAAATACTCGGTCAAGAGTGGATCACCAAAACCAGCCGCTTTAGTTTCAATTCCTGGCAAATTCGTAGTCTTCTTAGTCATGTTGTTGTAGTTCAATACAAGTAGATTGACCTGTGGAGAAAAATAGGTATTCAATTTTACTGTTGCCTGGAGGGTTGAAAATTCAATATATTGGAAATTTTCCGCTTACTTTAATGTACCTAAGTAGACTTATTTCCTAATACCGGTCAATCTGAAACTCATGGTTTTGGGAGATGGTATATACCAACCAACCAGTACAGAGGTAGGTAGGGAGAAATGAATTGAAAATTAAAACTTATCCTGACACGGTGGTCCTCGATCGGAGTTGACCTCAAAGTTCTTGCCCTTCAAATTTTCTTTCGAAATATGATTTGGGCATATGTTAGGATTATAATTCAGCAAAAACTGAAATCAAACTGAAATACTCTACGAACTATTCTAAGTTATAGAATAACACTTCACAGTAATTGACCATTCAACACCGAATGAACTTTTTATTAAATCAGATACGCAATTACATGACAACCCCAAAACAACAATAACTAATGAACTGGCTACTTGTCTTTGATACCTACTACATATCTCCCCCCCTCAATCAGCCTCGCTAGAACTCCGCTTCCTCAGTTGATCAGCGTGTCTACGATGTTGTTGGCCTTCAATGAGGACGATATACGACAGGAGCCCTGTCTTCTTGAAGATCACCCCTTGAACTGGCTGCTTGTCTTTAGTCGTCTGTACCCAGACTTGTTCTCCCTCGGCAAATTCGCGGATCGCTCGCTCCTTAGTTCGACTGGCCTGATGTCTTTGTGCATTTTGAATGTTCATTTGCAGATCTGGTCGGAGAAGATCAAGTCGTGTGCGCAGTTGCCGGCCTAGTAGCATCTGGGCCGGAGATCTTCCTGTTGTGGCATGAGCTGCATTCCGATAAGAAATCAGAAACTTGTGCACCTTCAGTTCGATCGTTCCTCTGTCGTTTTTGGCTGCTTTAATCCGGTCCTTGAACGTTCTGACCGCTCGTTCAGCCAAACCATTTGATCGAGGGTGGTATGGCGTGGTTGTAATATGGTTTATATTATTTTCTTTGCAGAAATTTCCGAATTCCACGCTCGTAAATTGTGGTCCATTATCGGAAACCAATGATTTAGGTAACCCAAATCTACAGAAGATCTCTCGCAGGGTGTTAATGGTTTTTGCTGCAGTTGGGGCTGAATTCATTTGTACTACTTCCATCCATTTCGTAGTTGCATCGATCAATACCAACCAGTATTTCCCCTCAAACGGCCCTGCGAAATCAATGTGGATTCGACTCCATACTTCGGTTGGGACGTTCCAGAAGTATATAGGAGATTCGGAACCTATGGGTCTTGACATTTGACATCCTCTGCAGTTTTGCACATATCGTTCCACTTCTTTGTTCACATTGGGCCACCATACATGTAATTTCATAATTGATTTCATTCCGGTTTCTCCTGGGTGTCCTTCGTGTAAGGCTTCCAGCACTTGCATTCGCATCTCCTGTGGAATTACAATCCTTCCATTCCAGAGTAGTGCTCCTTCTTCGTGTGATAACTCTTCTCTCTTCTCATAGAATGTTCGCAATTCTTCCTGAAGCTCTCTTTTTGCGGGCCATCCTTCCTCCATACATCTTTTAACCAGTTTCAAGGTTTTGTCTTCCTGAGTCTTCTTGGTCAGATATCGCTTCGAAATAGGCATATGTTCAAACCGTAGGTTCAATAAATGATTTGCATCTGGGTCCCCCATCTTTTCAGCCTCTGACCTCATAGGTACTTCTGGAATTGGTAGTCTTGAGAGGGCGTCTGCTAATACATTTTCTTTCCCAGTGATAAATTCCATTTTGTACCTGAATTAACAAAGATAAACAGCTCATCGGGATAGCCGATTGGCTGACACCTTCGGTAGCTCCCTTCCTTCACCAAATAAATACATCAACGGTTTGTGGTCTGATTTCAAGGTAAAATAGGTACAATTCGAACTTTTGAATGGCAAAAATTACGGCTAATGCTTCCTTGTCGATTGATGCATAGTTCTTCTCACATGGAATGAAATTTCTGGATGCAAAAGCCGAAGGCCTGTCACACCCTCCTGAAAACCTATGCATTATTACCGCTCCTAGCCCAGTCTCACTTGCGTCAGCTGTAACCACCAGAGGTAATTCGGCATCATAGTGAACCAGCGTTTCCATGGAGGTCAGATCTTTCTTAATCATGCCAAATGCGTCCTGGTGTCTCCTTGTCCATTCCCACCGCTGCCCCTTCTTACTAAGCATATGAAGTGAACTGCACTTAGACTGTAAATGAGGTATGAATCTGGCATAGTAGTTTACCATGCCTAGAAAAGATCTCAATTGTTTCAGATTCGTTGGGTATGGCATCTTCTTAATTGCTTGCACATGTGACTCTGTTGGGTGAATTCCTGATCCATCTATCCGGTGACCTAAATACTCAATTGATTCCTCCATCCACTTGCACTTTTGAGGTTGCAATTTGATCCCCTCTACTTGAAATCTTTCCAATACCTTGTTCAAATTACTGAGATGTTCTTTGATTGTTCTTCCAGTCACAATCACGTCATCTAGAAAACAAGCCACATTGTCTACACCATCCAATATTTTGTCCATTACCGACTGGAATACACTTGGGGCCAAGGAAACTCCAAAAGGTAGTTTTCGATAGCGCATTATTCCTTTGTGTGTGGCTATGTTTAAAAATTCTCTTGAGTTCTCTTCTACCCCCAATTGCAAGTATGCGTCCGTCAGGTCAATGATCGAGAAGCGGTGCCCCTTCCCAATTTTCGCCATAATCTCCTCAAATCCATGTAATGGGTGCAAATTAGATTCTATGAATGGATTAATGGTAACCTTGAAATCCGCACAGATTCGCACTTTTCCTGTAGGTTTGATGGCCACTACAATCGGAGAAACCCACTTCACTGGCGTTTTGGTTACATCCACCTTCTCTAAAACACCTTCTGTTATTAATCGGTCCAACTCCTTTTCTACCGCCCCTTGTATTGCAATCGGTACCTTACGCGCAGAAAAGATTTTTGGTTTAGCTCCCTGTACCAACTGGATTCTGACTTGATGATTCTTCATCGTTCCTATTCCTTCTTTAAACAGTACCCGATGTTTTTCCAATAATTCTTTCAAAATCTTCTGGGTTTTGTCTCCACTCTTCTTAGACTCATCAGCATGACTCACTCTACAAATACGTGCCCCTTTTGGCATGGGTATCCCAAAAGCTAGTGCCCAATCAAATCCGAACAAGGGCGTGTCATGAGACCTAACCACGCACACTGGTAAGGTTTTCTCTTGATCAAAAGCATTGACTCTAACCTTGGTGGTTCCCAATGTTTCCACACGTACATTTGTATAAGCCCTCAGATTTGCCGTCGGAGATAGCGTGGGAGCACCAATTTTCTTCCATACGGATCGGTTAATCACAGTTTGTGCCGCCCCGGGATCATAAAGCATCTCAATTTCAGTCCCATTTATTGATATATCGAGTAATGCTTTGCTGCCTTCGCCCCCTATCTGTCTAATGTGGTCCAAGGACACCACACTAGACCTGGTTGAGGAAAAACTCTCACTCTTTCTTAGCATTCGTGTGTTCCGTTTTTCTTTTTTCTGTCTTCCTGCCCTACACATCCTCGCAAAGTGATTTTGTTTTTCACAGTGATAACAAATTACTCCCTCTGCTGGACATCTCCCATCCGCCTTGTGGTCAAAACCGCATCTCGGACATTTTTTACCGTCAACTCGAACCTGTTCATTCTTTTTGTGTAGCCTATTTGTGTGCAAATCAGCTTGGTGTGGAGTGGCCAAGTCTGTTAGCTTTTGTTGTTGGGTTTTGGCTTTCTCTAAGAGCAACGCCGTCTTCTCTACCTCCTGGAACGTTGCTTCTATTTTATGGTGTATTAATTAGTAGTGGTATCGGCATGTTGTGTTAAGTACCGCCGGTCGTCGGTATACTAAAAACTCCGATTTTATTTATATTATTTCACATGATAGTTCAGTTTAGAATATTGCTATGGCTTCTCAAATTGTTTACAAACAAGGCGAGTTTGAAGAACAGTCTGCCTACATATAGCCTGTCCACGCAGGTTTTCTGCAGAGAGAGAGAGAGAGAGAGAGAGAGAGAGAGAGAGAGAGAGAGAGAGAGAGAGAGAGAGAGAGAGAGAGAGAGAGAGAGAGAGAGAGAGAGAGAGAGAGAGAGAAAGAGAGAAAGAGAAAAAAATAAAATGTCGCTACTCTGACTGCGGATGAAGTTCATTAAGTGCTGTATATAATTATAAGAATACATGACATTCATATTATGAATAAATTATTATAACAACACCCGTGCATTCATATATACACTTACACAGGCATGTACACATATGTACAAGCGGACACGTATAAATTTGAAAGGATTTATTAAGAGCTTCATGCAAATATAATCAATATTTTGTTCAATAAAATGATTTTATTTTTGTTTTTCTAATATTTGATCACAAAATAGGTCAGAACTATGAAACTAGATGAAGATTCTACTATATAATGACACATAAATAATAAATAATATTTTTTTCTGAATTTTGGCGATTATAGCGTATTTTCATGATTAAAGTATCAATTAAAAATTTAAAAACTGAATTTAAAAAAACGGCTCAATGTTTGATTTCAGTTTTTGCTGATTTATAATCCTAACATATTCCCAAATCATATTTCGAAAGAAAATTTGAAGGGCAAGCACTTTGAGGTCAAATCCGATCGAGGACCACCGTGCTGATCTATTCACAAATATAAGAATTTTTTAGTAACAGACCCAATGGAAACAAGTTTGTAAATGTTACTTATTTTATAATGCTATTATTTTGAAAATGTTCACTGAAAATTATGATAGTTCCTATGTAACTATAATTAAGTAGTTAACTATATTGTAACTCGTAGTAAGTATAATACGATAGATTGTAATAAAGGGAGATGAAGGAGAAGTTCCTTGGCACATGTAGTCCCTTTAAGCAATTTAGGGGATCATCCTGGAACAAAGACCCAGTTGCAAGAGAAGTTCTCCTGTTTATATAGTCCCTTCACGCAATTTTGGGAATAATCGTGGAACTGAGGCCCTGTCCGATGAAGAAGTCCCCAGGACATGTAGCCCTTCGAGCGATTTGGGAATCATGCTGAAACAGAGGCCCTGTCCGATGAAGCACATGTTCCCGGTACATGTAGTCTCTTTGAGCAATTTAAGGAATCGTCCTGGAACAGAGGCCCTGTCTGATTAAGAAGTTCCCAGGACATGTAGTCCCTTAGAGCGATTTAGGGAATCATCCTGGAGAGACGTTCTCCTGTTTATGTAGTCCCTTCACACAATTTTGGGAATCATCCTGGAACTGAGGCCCTCTCTGATAAAGGAGAAGTTTACGGTACATGTAGTCCCTTTGAGCAATTTAGGGAATCATCCTGGAACAGAGGCCCTGTCTGATGAAGGAGAAGTTCCTGGTTCATGTAGTCCCTTAGAGCAATTTAGGGAATCATCCTGGAACAGTGGCCCTGTTGGATGAAGGGAAAGATGCACTGGGGAGGAGATGTTCCTCGATTGGTACCTACATGAAGTCGCTTTGAGTAATTTAAGGAATCGTCCTAGAACAGTGGCCCTGTTGGATGAAGGAGAAGTTCCCCAATAAGTATAGTCCCTTTGAGCATTTTTCGGGATCATCTTGGAACCATGGCCCCATCAAGGAGGAGAAGTTCCCCAGTACATGCAGTCCCTTTGAACAATTTAATTCAATCAAGGACCTGAGGCCCTGTCAGAAGAAGGAGAAGTTCCCAAGTACGCATAGCCCCATTGAGAAGTTATGAAATTTAATCTCAAACCGTGGTTCTGTAAATGAATGGAGGAGAGGATAGGTTTGATGTTTGAGAGAAAATGAACAGGCAGAATTTTCAGATCAAATGGTGGTCGGGCCCAGCTCTCTGCGTGTACCTATATATTACCTATCCTTGTAGGGGTACCCTGACCGTTGCAGCGTCTGAGAGCGGGCACAATATCATGGCACGCCACTGCAACAGTCACTTTTCGGCGCCGCCTTTACTTGCTATTTTATTAGCAAATCTAAAAAATATTAAATATAATTTATGAGGGAGAATAAATTAATGTGTCGGATCACGACGATGGCCAATGGGTTCATACAACTAAACGGTTTGATATTAATATGTTGGAGAACAATTTTCTAATGATTTTCCAGTGAGATAGAAGGTACCTACTCACCGAGCATCTATCTAGAAGAGGAATAAACAACGTTGGACTCATCCATGAGTAGAAAGTTGGGTTGAAGTACCCTGCTGCATACTTAAGGATGGAACACGGCCAGGCATTAAAAGTATTTGCAGAAACTGTCGACTCCAGTTGGCTGCAAAGAAAACCTGGAACTAGCACGCATTTTTCCGAGTCAGTAAAAATCACGTCAGTAAACTTAAAAAAGTTCCAGTCATGCAGCATGATCGTATGAGCGGATTTTCGTAAATTATCGTATTGTATAATGTTAAATTGTTTTGAAATGTGGGCTTTTTGAGCGCATGGAAATTGCTAACTATTACTTTTATGGCAAAAAAACGTATTCTAAATAATAATCTCCTATTCGAATAGAGGTTTTGAATTTTTAGCTTTTTTGCAGTTTTTATCGATTATTTTAAGTAAATTTCAATGCATTTAAAGTACATATTTCAACATAATTTTGTACATAAATGTTTGAATGTTCTATATTATAGTTAATAAACTTTATTTGAGCAGTATTCTACCAAAATATATAAAGTTAACGATTTTTAGCCGTTTTCAGTGATTTTGTTAGTACATTTTTTGAAATTGGACCAATTAATGTGCTCAAAAAGGGCTAGCCAAGGAACTCATCCTTTCATTTGGAAAGCTTAATTTTTTGGCGCAAGAACGGATTTTTTATCTCAATCTTAAGGAGAGTTATCGTCTGGAAGGGCACATATAAATAAATAAATACACACGCGCACACACACACACACACACAGTGCAATAAGAAAGGCAGGCAGTGCTCCACCTTCTTTGTTTTGTTTTGTGGTAGGCAGGGCTCTACCAATCTTTTACGGCAGGCAGTGCTCCACCGTTTAATAATGGTTTCCCATATGATTACCGACGCCCAAGAGCCTAAGTCTTGAAAACGCATATGTCATATTATCTCCCTTCGCTGGAGAGAGGTGGTAGGCAGTGCTCTACCCCTCATCTCGGAATGCGGATAATTTGTGACATTATAACACCGCGGATGCTAATAATGTCACGGGAAGCTCATCTGTAATACAGAACAAACACTCGACTGCAAGTTTCCAAGAATCGGATTTAGTGTTAATCCCATTCGAGGAACAAGGATGCCGATGTGAAATGATCGACGTGGCAGAGGGACTAATCGGGCACTACCCCAACTTCGTCCGTTAGTTTTTTTTTTTTTTTTTTTATAATCCTAAATAAAGTTTTGATAATTCTAAATCAGAAGTGGGATTAATATTCACGCCCTAGGTACCTGACATTATTGTGAAAAAATCAAGTGAATAACAGACAGTGACTAAAAAATCAAGTGAATAATAGACAGTGACTAAAAATAGTACCAGTGTCAAGTGAATGAGAATATTGTGCCAGTGTCCAGTGAATAAGCAAAAGGGATTCAATATACTTAATTGTTTAGTGAATCGTTTTTAATCAAGTTTTCAACACGGGAAACCTCCTTGGCATCGATATGTCTGATCAAGAGGAACCAGACATTCCAGCAGAAATTATTCTAGATGGTGATTTGTCATCACATGACGAAGTCGGTGAAATGAGGACGGAAGACGATCCTCATCAAGTTCCTCCAGCTTCAACTCAACCTACTCAGAATCTTGTTGGAGATTTATTAAATTTGCTAAATCGACTGCCAGCACAACAACCGAATATCTTTATTCCCCCGATAACGATTACATCCAAACTCGAATTTCCTCCATTCGATCCTGCTGAAAACAATACCCATTCATGGATTGAAATGGCTGAAATCGCATTGGAAGAGAAGCAGCCAACTCGTTCAAAGTTGCTCATCGCGATCACACATGCAATGAAAGGAGTTGCGAAGTATTGGCTTTCAGATGTGGGCATCAGTTTCCTCACATGGGAAATATTCAAACAAAAATTCCAAACCGAATTTGCTCGTGTCGAGACCCCTGCATCAGTGCTTTATCGGGCCATGACAGCTCAACATAAAGACATTGATATTGAAAAACTAATTAATTCTCATTTATCCAAAGTACGAGCAGTATTTCGTGGCCGTACCGCCGAGTGTGGTTTGATTTTTATGGCTGCACTCGCGTCTCAACATGACGAAGTTCTCCGAACATGGGCATTCAAAATCAAAAAGGAAACGTTGACTGAAGTCGGTCTAATGAAGGAAATACGGGCAATAAAGACCTCAAAGTTTAGGGCCAAACCCCGTGACTACCAACAGCAACACTTTCCAACATTAAAAAGAACGGCTCAAGATCATCACCAGGGAATACCAGCCCAAAAGAAGTTCAAGGGCGACTTCAAGACTACAAGTCGAGTTCCTAACAAGGGATCGTTTCCAGCCATTCAACAACCACGACAACAACCATCATCGCAGCATCAGCAACCCTCAAGTTCCAGACACTGCGAGGGATGCTTCAAAGTGGGACACACCTGGTCTCGATGTTGGAATAATCCTGAGAGCGGCGTAAAGAAGCCATCTTCAGCGTCAAGAGAGTTCAACCAGAACCGCGGAAGGGGCAGCACTCCCATAGCCTCCCCCAGAGACAGGCCACAACGCCGTGTGCAGGTCTGTGAGGCCAATCCTCAGGGCGAATTAAAACATCAAGGTAAATCATTTAATTTTCTTTTTGATTCAAGAAGTGATATTTCATTGTTGTCTCAAAATTTACTTCATAATTTTAATGGTCAAAAATTCAAATCTCTCATCACCATAACAGGTATTGGAAATCAAAGTATACCTATTGATGATTCTATTGCTATGATAGTAACTATACAAAATATTGGCATTCCTATTGTTTTCTTTATAGTTCCTGAAGGAATAATAAAGAAACAGATTTTACATGGAAGGGATATTCTGTCTGCAGGAATATCCGTAAAAGTCATGCCAGATAGATATGAATTTTTAAAAATTGACTAATCTGTGGAAAGTGTGGTAATAGATGAATTGAAATTCGTAAGTGAAAAGTTCAAAAACATATTCCAAATTATCGATAGATTCAAAACAAACTTCATTTGACTCTATAAAACAGCCTGCAGATTTACAAAATAAATGTATAGATAAATTCGTTAACAATTCTTCACAAACTCCAGTGGAAACATTCTTAGAACAACCATGGCCTATACCGCGTAAATTACCGATTGTCGTCTCTAGAGTTGAATCAATTACAGCCACTGAATCCGACCCCAGACAATGCCAAGGATCAATTTCAGGCAATCCAGAAAATGGACTATTCAGACCAGAAGTTGAAGATATTGATATCGATTTACAAAATCTAGATAATGTTATTAGACATAAAAATATTTTAAGTAGATACGCAGATAGTTTTACTAAGGGTTTGCCGAAACGATATATTAACTGAGCCGAATTTAAGTAAAATAACATCAAACTCAGATAAAATAATTTATAGACGTCCGTATAGATTACATCCAAGAGTGTCTTGCTTGGTAGGTAGTTGTAATTGTTGATTCTCTTCAATTGATATGGGATGTACGCGAAATGGGCAACGTTTTGTATAACCAATTCGAGAATAACTTGAAAACTGAAATTAGAATGATAGTCAAATTATATATTCCCGAAAAAAAAAAAAAAAATATATATATATATATATATATATATATATATATATATATATATATATATATATATATATATATATATATATATGAGTGTGTGTGTGTGTGTCTGTGTGTCATTCCAGACGATAACTTTCCTTGAATTAAGATAAAAATCCTGTTCTCGCGCCAAAAAATCAAGCTTTCCAAACGAAAGGATGAGTTTCTTGGCCACCACTTTTTGAGCACAGCGAATAGGTCAAATGTGTGCCCAAAATTGTCAAAAATGTGCTAAAAAATAACTAAAAATTGTTCAAAACGGCAAACATTGTTAAATTTATAACTTTTAGCTGAATTTTAGTCATAACAAAATTGTCAACAATGAACGAGGGCATTGAACAATTTTTGCACAAAATTATGCTGAAATACATGGGTACCTACTTAAATTTTGTTTATATTTGCTGAAAAATCCATAACTGCCAAAAAAATCCAATATCTTTTTTGAATTGCGAATCTTATTTAGTTTGAGTTCTTTGCCATAAAATTGGTTATCAACAATTTCTTTGTATTCAAACTGCTCAAATTTTCATACACTTTAACATAAAATAAGATCAGTACCTAATTTAAGAAAATCCGCTCGATTATGCTGCATGACTGGAACTTCTTCTATAGGTACCAAAATTAGGTGAAACACTTTTTTTTTCTTTTTGTAAAAGAAGAGCGATTTTACGTTACAAGAGTACAAGAGTGACAATGCTTCCATTTTTTTTAAATTATTGAAATGGGTTTCCTCAACTTTGTTGCGAGTGATTTACTTTGTAAATTAGTCCCTGCCGTGTTCAGCAATACTTAATATAATATTGTGATAAGTTGGCGTAGCGGGTATTTAAAACCTACCCAGAATTACAGGCGGCAGATCGGAGGCAGAAATCGAAGGCGCCGTGGATGAAAAGGCGAGGAACAGAATGATGGGAACCATGGCCATGGGGGCAGAGTCTGGTACCTTAGCTAGGTAAGGCCACATAGGCCAGTACAACTCAAATAATGTATTTGACAAAAGTCCCTAATATTTATACTCGTAGAAATAACAACGATATTTTGTTAGGTATCTCGGTAGTTTCACAAAACGTCAAGCATTCTTATTAATTTTGATTCATTGTTTTGAAAGAAAATTTTACGAGATACCTTGTGTTCAAAAATATTTAAAATAACGCGAAGCTTCAACTTAAATTTATTATAAACTCGTCCTTCAATATATTTTAAACGTGAACCGACCACGAAACGGAATTATTCGAATGCTATTGGATCATCATTGTCACTCAACTCAAGGACCATGTCTGTTGTCATAAAAAGATAAACATCTTAGGTTCTGTAAGTAAGTAGGTACCTACGTACTAACTGAGATAATTTTTTCCTGGAAATTGTCGAAATTATGATCAAAACGACTACACCGTGAGTAACAAAAATTAAAATTAATTACCTTCTTTGAGATGTTTGGTTAATATTTGATTTAATCAAATAAATTTTAGTGCGGTCTAACACAATTTAATTTCTACTTGATTAGATTCCAATGTCAATTAAATCAAAATTACCAACCTATAATATCTCCTCAGTAGGTACATCAAAATTGTTTTTTATCTAGGTATTCAAGAATTTTCATATTTTTCGGCTTTAAGTTTTGTAATTTACAAAGAAAACTCGATGCTGCCTTGATCCCGCTGGGTGGACCCCTAACCTCCTTTTGCTTTCACCTTGAGCCATGGGCTAAACATTCGAGGAACGTGGAACAAGCTCCATTTCAAATTTCAACTTCTTAGGTGAAATAGCAAAGAACGTAGGTAATTCCGGAGCACACTCAGCTGATCTGGGGAGCTCCAGACTTCATGATTCGTTCCTGAACATCCCAACGGCTCTCCATTTTAAATTTTAGTTTTTTATTATTTTCCAGTCCCACATGTGATGGTATCTGTAGTGGATTTATATATGTTTGACTTGGTGTAGGTAGACCAAGTGGGACATTTATATTCTGGTTATGCGGGTTAGTTCCTGTGGTATTTCTGTAAGGAATGTGAGCGAAATCGCCAAGGTCAGCTTGCTTGGCGGGAGGAACTTGAGGATAGTTCGTGTAGCAGCCGCGTGGAGCACTGGGCTCGCTTAGTGGGTGCTGGGTTCGATCTGTTTGGTGCTGAGCCGTTGTGTAATATTCCGGCCTAAGATTTATATCTGTAGGGGGAATATACTGGGCTTGTTTGAGGTACTGAAAAGTATCCTGTGTTTTGAGCAAGTTGGGAGTGCGTTTGACACTCGGATCGGCCGGGTAGCCTTGCGTAGAATATCGTGGATATTCAGATATTTTTGTCGAATCATGATGATTGACTTCAGAGCGGGTCTGGAAGGTATCCTCGAACTTTTGTGTGTGTGAGGCTTGACCTAACGTTTCCTTCATGAATACGTTAGGTAGTAAGGCGATCTCTTTGCGAGAATCGAGCCTTTGGCCGTCGCTAGGAACAGCGGATGAGTCGAGTAGCGGGTAGGGAGCGCTTCGCGGGCTAGAGCTCCCGGCCGCGCCGTGTTCTGCTTCCTCTTGCATGAGGAAGTAGGACGGGCGGCGCTCCATCGATGTACCCGAGTTGGTTAACTCGTTTTTAATACCTCTCCGTATAGGATGCAGGATTTGGAAGGTGGACTCGCTTGACAGAGCTTCTTTCCTTTGCTCGGATGTCAGGGTCCTACCTTGTAGCCTTGAAAAAGGCTTCCTTGGACGATAAATTAGAGCGGATGAGCTGAGTAATTTATCGGCGTGCCCCAGCGGTCGGTGACGAGCTTAGTGCTACGAAACCCGGGCGACACGTCTCGGAACGTCCCAGCGGGCGTACGATCTAATGAGAATATCAATAGATGTACCGGGTGGCGTCCTGACAGAAGAACTACGTTGGGCAATGAGCAGGATAAATAATCACTGGACTCGTAGATGCCAATGCGAGATCTGTGAGGAGAGAAGATATGCCTTGTGAGCAGTAGAAAGCCGTTCTGAGAGGAACTCGTGAGCAGAAGGGTCGTCAGCGTAGAGCGTGTAGAATCTTCGTACTGTAGAGTGTAGTCGTCGAGAGCGGTGAGTGGAATGAATTTCGGAGGGCTCCGAGCGGGGTAATTATAGGGAGGTGGCCGCCTCCTGCCGCCCACTGATTGGTCCGCTTAATTTCATTAGTTCACCATGTGTTTTCTTATTGGCTCGCATATTGTTTTCTCAGAATCTGTGAATATGATAGCTGAGTTGGTCTTTCGGGGGTGGCTTCCCCGCGTCCGTCGCTGAGACGGGGTCCCCGGAGGTGGCTTCTCTGCGTCCGTTGCGAGGACGGGGTCCCCAGAGGTGGCTTCCCTGCGTCCGTTGTTTAGACGGGATCCCCGGGGGTGTCTTCCCTGCGTCCGTTGCTGAGACAGGGTCCCCAGGGTGGCTGCTGGACCGGAGGTGGTTGCTTGTCGCCTCCTGGTTGGTTCGTCTATTGTCTCTCGCGCAATCAAAGTTTCTGATTGGCGTGTAGGCTTGCTAGAACTGTCCTTGCTAGTTTTAGAGGACATTTGATTGTCTGTTTGAGTTTTCTCATTCAAGGCGACTTGGTTCGAGATACTTGTCGCGTCTCTCTCGCCCAGTAAGTGTTTAGGGAGGTCGCCTTGTATGTTATTTGATAATATTTCACTTTTGGGAGAGAATTTCGTATTTTCTCTCTGGTGAAATATTTTGTTTGACAGAGTTATAACTCGACGTCTTATAAGCATTTGTGTGCCATGTCTACCTCTTTTTGGTAGCCGTGAAAAGGGCTGTTGAAAAGAGGGGGTGGTTTTCACCACAGGCGCCCCCCCCAAGACGTCGTGTTACTAACGACGACGCCGGTTGGGGAGAACTGGGAGGTCCATACGGAATTCTCCGTATGAAACTCTCACCAGTTGGGGCGGAGGCGGAGGTGCAGGCCTCGCGTCCCGCGCCTGGTGTGCGCCCCGGCCTCGCCGGTTTCGGCGAGCGCCGCGGGGCGTCTGTGGCCGGCCCGAGCTTTGCCGACGGGTACCAAACCCGCGAGGGTTTGGCCCGCGGCCGCGGCTGGGCTGTTGCGGAGGCGCTCGTTCCGGTGACGTCCACCCCGCTGCGCTCATCTCGTCCCAACGAGGCACGGGAACGTCGCCCGAGCTGATCCACTTGCGTGGAACCGTGGGTAGCTGGTGAGCGGGTGGAGCCCTGGGCAGCTGCGGAGCGGGTGTAGCCGGCGTTGTGAACGCGGCCGGCGTTCTCCACACCACCTCTCGTGGAGCGCTGGCGTCCGCCGGTCCCTTCTTCTCTGGGGAAGGCGGTAGCGGGCCTATGGGCGTAGGAATTTCCTCCGCCAGGAGGAAATTCTCCACTTCCTCCGTGAGCATGTCCTCTTGTTGCTGAGTTGTAGCTGCCATGGTCAAGGTTGGTATGAGTTCCGGGCCCGGGGTGCTCCTTATTTATATCTCCCACTGCTCCTATCCGAGAAAAGTGGGCGTGGTCTGCTTCGAGTGCAGTCACCCATTTCTCGTCGAATTTGGTAGAGGGGACGCGCCCTCTGGCGGATTTTCGGGGAGTCTCCTCCTTATTTTCTGCCTGATTTGTGCTTAGTGACACAGCTTCCTCTGTGTTTAGAGTGTAAGCTGGTTTGATTTGCTGTTTGGGAACTTTTTTTGTGTGTTCGCCAATTTGTACTGTAACCGAAAACTTATCTCTTTTAACAACTTTGAATGGTCCCGTGTAAGGACATTGCAGAGAGGAGAGTTGTGTGGGCACTCTGATATAGACATGTGTACATGTATCTAAATTTTTGGGCATGTTGACGGCATATTTCGTATTATTATGTCTGATATGTGTAGATCGGAAAAAGAGAGGCTCGGAAAGGTTCGTAGAAGTTACGAATATGTCGCCTGGGAGCGGCACGTCAATTCCATAAACTTTTTGGAAGGGTGTAGTTTCCGTTGCTGGGTCTACTGCCGTACGCATGGCGAGTAGTACTTTCGGAAGGGCGTCGAGCCAATGTTCGTCCTGTGCTTTGAGAGCCTCTTTCAAGGATCTATTTCTGCGTTCCACCATTCCGTTTGTTGACGGTTTGTATGGTAACGTGTGAGTATGTTTTACTCCGAGATGTTCCATAATGGAATGAAATAGGTCTGATTCGAATTGTGTGCCCTGGTCACTTGTGATGTATTTAGGTACGCCTTTTGAGGCTACCCAAATATTGAAAAAGGCGTTTGTGATCGTGGACGTTTCGATGTTGTTAAGAGGGACTGCCTCTAGCCAACCCGTTGCTCTATCGACCATCATTAGGATGTAACGCTTCCCTCCTTTAGCTAAAGGTAAGGGTCCGGTAATGTCAACGTGTACATGGGAGAATTTGGTAGCTGTTTCAAATTCGGAGTAAGGGAGCTTCACGAAGCGAGTGATTTTTGCTCGTTGGCAAGTCTCGCATGCCCGGACCCAGTTGGAGACATCCGCACGAAGGCCGTGCCAAAAATATCTCTGTTTTACTTTATACACTGTAGAGTGTATGCCTGGGTGTCCCAAATTGTGAATTTGACTGATTATTTCTTGTCTTATTTCGTTTGGAATATAAGGTCGTGGGTGTCCTAAGTCTAGGTTACACCAAATCTCTCCTTGAGGGAATTCAACTCGTGTGAGTTTTAGTTTGTCCTCTGCGTTAGGAGGAGAATGAATCTGTGCATTTGAGATGTGCAGTAGAAGATTGCACTCTATTGCGGCCGTACTTTGTGAAATTTCGGCTATGGACGGACCCTCGTCAGTTTGGGTTGAAATTGACTTTGTTTGAATTTCAACTGGATCGAAAGGTCTGGAGAGTGCGTCGGCTACGACGTTGTCTTCTCCGGGTATGTGTCGTATGTCACTTGTCATTTGGGAGATGTATGTTAGCCATCTCAATCTCATTTTAGAAAAATGTGCGTTTTTCTTTAGCATTGTGCCTAGCAGAGGCTTGTGATCTGAACAAATATGAAAAGATCGGCCGTCCAAGTCATTGTGCCAATGAATGCAAGCTTGGTAAGCGGCGAACATCTCTTTGTCGAACGAGGCTTTATTCTTCCATTGTTCCGGAATTTCTTTACTGAAAAATCCCAATGGTTGGTAAGATTTCGAGCCGTGTTTGTCTGTAATTTCCTGCTCCAGTGCCGCTCCGATGTGTGTATCGGATGCATCGCAAACTATTCTCCACTCTGCTGTAGGGTGGGGATGAGCAATATTGTGCAATGTAGCTTTTATCATTGCGTGTTTTAAGCTGTTGAAAGCTTTTTCTCTCTCTGATGTCCATTCGATAGGGGTTTTGTCATTTTTTTTGTTTGACTGAATGGAGTCATACAGAGGTTGCGCTGTGTGAGCGAATTTACTTGAGCAAGCTCGGTAGAAACCACACATACCTAGGAATCTGCGTAGGCTTCGTACGTCTATTGGCCGAGGGAATTGCTCTATGGCTTCTATTTTATCTCGTTTAGGAATTATCCCTTCTTTTGAGATAGTGAAACCTAGGAAATCGACGGTAGGTTTTGAAAAAATGCATTTATCAAAACCTACTCGAAGTCCGTGTTCTCCTAGT
Organism: Adelphocoris suturalis; assembly: GCA_030762985.1. NCBI lineage: Eukaryota > Metazoa > Arthropoda > Insecta > Hemiptera > Miridae > Adelphocoris > Adelphocoris suturalis. Next base: position 121,133,740 of record CM061042.1, read on the forward strand.
TTGTCGAAAATTTGTTTGAGGTGGTTCATGTGTTCTTTGTAATTTTTAGAAGCCACCAATATGTCGTCTAGGTAGACAAATGCGAAATCGAATTTTCGCATGATGCTGTCCATGTACCTTTGCCATGTTTGAGCCGCTCCGGCCAAACCCATGCTCATTTTTTTAAACTCATAGAGACCGAAAGGGGTAATAATTGCTGTTTTATGAGCGTCATCTGGGTGCATCGGGATATGGTAATATGCCGATTTTAAATCTATTGTCGAATAGATTTGTGTATTATGTAAATTCGCTTGGAAAGAGCGAATGTGAGGCGGCGGGTAGGCGTCTTTCTTAGTTTTTGCATTGAGGAATCGGTAATCGCCCGTGATTCTCCATGTTCCATCCTTTTTGGGCACGCAATGTAGCGGAGAAGCCCATTCGGAGTCGGAGGGAGCGATGATGCCCTCTGTGAGCATTTTGTCGAAAGTACTTTTAACCTGAGCCCGTTTTTCGCCTGCCATGGGTCTTGCACGGAAGTGTACTGGTGTTCCTTCCGTGGTTATACGGTGGTAAACACCGTTGTTTTTCCACTTTCCTTGAAGTTTGTTCATTTTATCATTGTATTTTTCAATGATAGAGCGTATGTTTTCGTCCTCTGTGATCTGTGTGTCCTCTGGTTGAGGGCTGTTGTCACGATGAGGAATAGCAGCTGCTATTTGTTCGTCAGTAAATTTTTTGTTCATGACTGCAGCGATTTTTTGATCGGCATAGCTCTTTACTTTATCTTTGTAGATATATTTGTGTTTGACCCGTATTCCGATATCCCAAGACTTGAGGAATGGTATACCGAGGATCGCTAGATCAACTTTAGTGATCATGAAATCGGTGGTCATGTCTCCGAGGCCGATGTTAATTGTCGTGTCAGCTCGCCCTAGTGTGTCTATAGGGGCGCCGTTAGCTGCTGTGAGCCTGACGTTGGACTTACTTATTTTTAAGCCCAATTTTTTGGTGACATTGTGGGGCAGAATGTTCACTTCTGCTCCCGTGTCAATGAGAAATTCAGTGCCATTTAGTTTGCACTTGAAAAAAAGCCTTTTATACTCTTTAGTCTGCCGGTGTATAGGCTCAGATACACTGGCAGTTATTCGTTTTCCGAACTCTCTGCGTCTGAGGTTGGAACGGTACTTTCTTGGATCGGTCTGTGAGTATTTTCGCTTGAAACCAAGGTTTTAGGCTGGCTGATAGGCGCTGCCTTTTTGATAGGTTTGGAGGCGGTATTTGCCTTCCAAGTGCAGTATTCTGGGTCTGCATACTTGCGAGTTTCGCTACCGAAACGGGCGTGGTTCCGGCAGACGTAGGCCGTTGGTTTGTGAGGCTTACTCTCTACTTGCTGAGGTTTGAACTCAGCTTTTTGTGAGAGGGCCTTTTTGAAACCAGTCCTTGTAGGTTTCGAAGTAGATTCTACTCCTCTTATGTTGAGAGGGGGGTTCGCTGTTTTGTACGCGTGTAGCGTATCAGCTAGGTCGAGCCGGGCATTCGTGGTAAGCTGTGCTGCGACCATGCCTCGGGCTTCGATAGGCAGAGTTTCGATCCACTTTTGAGTGATCAGAGCCTCTGAGAAGTACCCAACAGCCTTAGAGTACATTTCATGGTACTTGGTGCTGGGTTTTTTGGCGAGAGATGCGGGGTCCTCGAGCGCGAGGAGCCTGTCCTGTAAGGACAACCCGTATTCTCGTTGTAGGCGCTGTTTGGCCTCTTCGTAAGGTGCGTGGGGTGCCGTGAGGTAAGCTGAGTCAATAGCTTCTCGCATTTCCTCCGGTACCCACTTGTAGATAGCTGAGAAACATTCGTTCTGTGTTCTCAGGTTTTTTCGCACACAGTATTGATCGAACTCGGCGAGTGCACGATCGATATTCTTCTTTTGGAAGATAGGTTTCTGGTAATCTCCTATTTCCTCCAAAAGTGCTCGAAAGCCACTTTGTGTAGAGGGTTGTTGTGTGAGATGTGGGGCGTATAAGCCCAGCGGGGGTCGCACGCCCGCAGTGGTTCCCTGAAATCCACTAGCTTCATAAGAGGGAACGAAATGCTCCGTGTTAAGCCTGTTCAAAGGCCACCATTTGTAGTGGATTTATATATGTTTGACTTGGTGTAGGTAGACCAAGTGGGACATTTATATTCTGGTTATGCGGGTTAGTTCCTGTGGTATTTCTGTAAGGAATGTGAGCGAAATCGCCAAGGTCAGCTTGCTTGGCGGGAGGAACTTGAGGATAGTTCGTGTAGCAGCCGCGTGGAGCACTGGGCTCGCTTAGTGGGTGCTGGGTTCGATCTGTTTGGTGCTGAGCCGTTGTGTAATATTCCGGCCTAAGATTTATATCTGTAGGGGGAATATACTGGGCTTGTTTGAGGTACTGAAAAGTATCCTGTGTTTTGAGCAAGTTGGGAGTGCGTTTGACACTCGGATCGGCCGGGTAGCCTTGCGTAGAATATCGTGGATATTCAGATATTTTTGTCGAATCATGATGATTGACTTCAGAGCGGGTCTGGAAGGTATCCTCGAACTTTTGTGTGTGTGAGGCTTGACCTAACGTTTCCTTCATGAATACGTTAGGTAGTAAGGCGATCTCTTTGCGAGAATCGAGCCTTTGTCCGTCGCTAGGAACAGCGGACGAGTCGAGTAGCGGGTAGGGAGCGCTTCGCGGGCTAGAGCTCCCGGCCGCGCCGTGTTCTGCTTCCTCTTGCATGAGGAAGTAGGACGGGCGGCGCTCCATCGATGTACCCGAGTTGGTTAACTCGTTTTTAATACCTCTCCGTATAGGATGCAGGATTTGGAAGGTGGACTCGCTTGACAGAGCTTCTTTCCTTTGCTCGGATGTCAGGGTCCTACCTTGTAGCCTTGAAAAAGGCTTCCTTGGACGATAAATTAGAGCGGATGAGCTGAGTAATTTATCGGCGTGCCCCAGCGGTCGGTGACGAGCTTAGTGCTACGAAACCCGGGCGACACGTCTCGGAACGTCCCAGCGGGCGTACGATCTAATGAGAATATCAATAGATGTACCGGGTGGCGTCCTGACAGAAGAACTACGTTGGGCAATGAGCAGGATAAATAATCACTGGACTCGTAGATGCCAATGCGAGATCTGTGAGGAGAGAAGATATGCCTTGTGAGCAGTAGAAAGCCGTTCTGAGAGGAACTCGTGAGCAGAAGGGTCGTCAGCGTAGAGCGTGTAGAATCTTCGTACTGTAGAGTGTAGTCGTCGAGAGCGGTGAGTGGAATGAATTTCGGAGGGCTCCGAGCGGGGTAATTATAGGGAGGTGGCCGCCTCCTGCCGCCCCCTGATTGGTCCGCTTAATTTCATTAGTTCACCATGTGTTTTCTTATTGGCTCGCATATTGTTTTCTCAGAATCTGTGAATATGATAGCTGAGTTGGTCTTTCGGGGGTGGCTTCCCCGCGTCCGTCGCTGAGACGGGGTCCCCGGAGGTGGCTTCTCTGCGTCCGTTGCGAGGACAGGGTCCCCGAGGTGGCTTCCCTGCGTCCGTTGTTTAGACGGGGTCCTCGGGTGGCTTCCCTGCGTCCGTTGTTTAGACGGGATCCCCGGGGGTGTCTTCCCTGCGTCCGTTGCTGAGACAGGGTCCCCGGGGTGGCTGCTGGACCGGAGGTGGTTGCTTGTTGCCTCCTGGTTGGTTCGTCTATTGTCTCTCGCGCAATCAAAGTTTCTGATTGGCGTGTAGGCTTGCTAGAACTGTCCTTGCTAGTTTTAGAGGACATTTGATTGTCTGTTTGAGTTTTCTCATTCAAGGCGACTTGGTTCGAGATACTTGTCGCGTCTCTCTCGCCCAGTACCTAAGTGTTTAGGGAGGTCGCCTTGTATGTTATTTGATAATATTTCACTTTTGAGAGAGAATTTCGTATTTTCTCTCTGGTGAAATATTTTGTTTGACGGAGTTATAACTCGACGTCTTATAAACATTTGTGTGCCATGTCTACCTCTTTTTGGTAGCCCTGAAAAGGGCTGTTGAAAAGAGGGGGTGGTTTTCACCACAGTATCCATTGTATGATGGTATCATACAATGGATACCATCATATGTGGGACTGGAAAACAATGAAAAAATATATAAATTCGTGACATCTGTTATTAAACATGGACAAACAACACAGCCACAACAAATCACCACGACTGCTATGAAATCATAGAACAAAGGAGCAGAGACAGTTGTTCACATAATTATACAACAGAAACTGGGGCGGGAGGATGGACCAGACAAATCATCAACAACCCAAATAACAAACCATGGTTTGAAGAAATACCTAAGTGATATGGAAAATAGAATAATAACTGACATAAATAGATTACTCTTAGGACATCTCAATAGAGAGTTCCTAAACGATAAGTTAATTTGGATAAGATGCTTGGGGATTTGATCATCAGGGGCGAGCCCCAGCGTATGGTAGCCCAATAAAGTAAAGAGGGTCGAATTAGCGTTTAATCTTAGAGTGAAGCTACTTATCTTCATGTAACGCTGAACCACCAAGGGGATTTTCCCGCCATTCAGTTTCCGGCATTTGTAAGTTTCCTAGTTCTTTTTTTATTCATGAAAAGGTTTTGCAATGGCAGATTTTGAAAATTAATGAACAAGAAAATTAATAAAATTTTCATTAATCATGAATACCAACAAGAAATGAATATCACTGTTATCGATGTGTAAGGTAGAAATTTAGGAATTTAGGAGGAGATTAGTTTACGATAGAGAGAAAGATATGAGATAGGTTGGTCTTACGTTTAGGTGAAATAAATTTGTCTTATTGGAGATGAGGCACCTTATCTACCCGCACATGCGGAGTAGTGTTTTCCGTTCACGATACCGCTCCTCATCTCTATCTCCCTATCGCTTTAGGAACTCTCTAATGATGCTCTATTCAAATCTCTATCTCTATCTCTATTATCTCTATCTCTTTTCTCCATTATGGAGTATAACTTCCTCAAGCGAGCAGCATCTCCTAATAAACTTTTCGTGGTTCCACGTAGTTTTATAAGATTTAATTTATTTGTAAGAATTTCCAACAGAAAAAAACGTCTGCCAAGTTGGGTGGGCAGTATAACTTCCTCAAGCGAGCGAAGCAAGCAGCATCCCCTACAGAAGTTAAACCTACCCTTAGAGGTCTACCGTTTGCAGGCTTAAGATTTAATTTGTTTGTAAGAATTTCCAACAGAAAAAAAACCTGCCAAGTTGGGTGGGCAATATAACTTCCCCATTCGCCCTTCTAATGGCGTACCTTTAAGTATACATCCCCTAATAAACTTTTTGTGGTTCCACGTAGTTTTATAAGATTTAATTTGTTTGTAAGAATTTCCAACAAAAAAAAAAAAAAAAAACGTCTGCCAAGTTGGGTGGGCAGTATAACTTCCTCAAGCGAGCGAAGCAAGCAGCATCCCCTACAGAAGTTGAACCTACCCTTAGAGATCTACCGTTTGCAGGCTTAAGATTTAATTTGTTTGTAAGAATTTCCTACAGAAAAAAACGTCTGCCAAGTTGGGTGGGCAATATAACTTCCCCATTCGCCCTTCCAATGGCGTACCTTTAAGTATACATCCCCTAATAAACTTTTCGTGGTTCCACCTAGTTTTATAAGATTTAATTTGTTTGAAAGAATTTCCTTCAGAGATTAAACCTACCCTTAGGGACCTACCGTTTGCGAGCGAAGCGAGCAACATCCCCTACATGTTTCAATTGTAATACACGGCATGTATACAGGCACAGCTTGCGAGCGAAGCGAGCAACTTAATGGGGGGGTCCAGGGTTTTTCCTACACATATACAGCCGTACCGAGCGAGCGAAGCGAGCAACATCCCCTACACATGTTAAACCTACCCTTAGGGATCTACCGTTTGCGAGCGAAGCGAGCAACATTCCCTACATGCCACACTTTGCGAGCGAAGCGAGCAACATTCTTACATGCCACACTTTGCGAGCGAAGCGAGATACATTCCCTACATGCCACACTTTGCGAGCGAAGTGAACTACATTCCCTACATGACACTCTTTGCGAGCGAAGCGAGCAATTTAATTGGGGGTCCGGGGGGCAAGCCCCCCGGCCGGACGTGGAAGCGAGCGCAGCGAGCTGGAGCGGCTAGTTATTTATAAGAATGAAACTCCGTCTGTTTGTCTGTCGTGTCTATGCACGGCCAAACGGCTGAGTGGGGGGAGTCTACGAGTGGGGGGATCTTCTTGGGATTTTCCGAAAGGGGGCATAAGCAAATTTAAAATTTTCTAATCCCACCCGAACCATGGGCCGTAGGGCGGGAGGGGGGTCGAAGTAACGGTTAATGTGCGCTTTTTGGCCTTCCCCGCTTCCCCTACCCCTCTAAACGGCCGTCGAAAATTCCGGAAAAATACCGGTTTCGTAGGTTTTTGAACGAGAAAGACGACGGCGCGATCGGATCGCGAAAAAAGTATCGGGAAATGCGTCAAAAAAATGCGAGAGTACGGACCCGTTTTCTCAAAAAGTCCGACGAAAAACTTGGTTTTTTCCAATTAAAATATACCCATTAAAGGTACGTTTTTCGGGACGGTTTTCGCGGGCAAAATAAAGGTTTGATCCCGCCGAATCTGAATCCGAAATCGGATATCAAAAAAAGTGACGGGAAGTCGGTCAAAATGCGAGTGGAAGCGAGGCGAAGCGATTATCATCAGAAGTTAATCGAGCCCGCCGCCGTTTCACAATGTTGCAAGCAGGCCTACGCACATAAGTCTTGAAGGATGGAACTTTTCTTTTCGAGACATTTCAACAGAATAAATAAGGGTTTTTTCCTACACATATACAGCTATACCTTGCGAGCAGAACGAGCAACATCCCCAAATAAACTTTTTTGTGGTTCCACGTAGTTTTATAAGATTTATTTTGTTTGTAAGAATTTCCAACAGAAAAAAACGTCTGCCAAGTTGGGTGGGCAGTATAACTTCCTCAAGCAAGCGAAGCGAGCAGCATCCCCTACAGACGTTAAACCTACCCTTAGAGATCTACCGTTTGCGAGCGAAGCGAGCAACATCCCCTACATGTTTCAATTGTAGTACATCGCATGAATGGCCCATATTCTCGTGAAGTCACGCCTGGAGTAGGTTCGCGTTTCAGCCAAAGTCGGCCATGATACCGCCCTACGTCAATGAATCGCTACTCAACCAACCTATTTCTCACAAGAAGTTTGCCGTCTCACGTCAACATAATTCGTGGTTATAAGGCCATTTTTTAACAGTTGCGTTTTGAAAAAGTATAATATTGTAGCAATACAAAGTTTCAATTCGACTAAATGTTATAATAATCATGCCTGCCAGCGCAATAATTGATTGTAGATTGCTGTCAACAATACCAATCTAACGTGAACGAGTTTTTATTTGGACAAGGAGCCTACTAACTATAGTAGTTAATCAGTGTCAGAAAACTAAAGAACTTCATTCGTTTTGGCTTTGAGAATAATTAACCTGAAAAATAGTAAAGAAAAGGTGATTGAAAATTCCTCAGGTGTCTGTACTGCTGTGTAGGTACCGCTTCATCAGCGTTTTATTATAAGTTCGTAGTACTATGCTTAACTGAGGAAGCTTTACATGTTATATTGAATGAATAAAAGGAGAGATTTGATAGTTTGTCAAAATAAACAAGGCAGGTTATTGCTACACCAAGAAACGAAACGACTTAGGTAGGTACGTACGTCCTACCAGATTTGCTGTTGGTTTAAAGTGCCTAAACAAAGTAGGTGGGTCGTTGCTTTGCCGACGAATACAACCGCCGATAATTAAGTTTGTCAAATATCGAATCAGGGAATATGCAACATGAATTAAAAACCAGCTGCAAGGAAAAAACCTTGAAATGCATTCCTCTGAAGGTAAGATTTCATAAAGACGGCATTGGCAGTGCAGTTATTGCCCGAGTTTTGCAGTTACGCAAATTTTATGGACAAAAACGGTAATTAGGTACCTACTTTCGTTTTGATCAATGAAGTACCTACATGAACAAGTAATAATATACGGAAAGTATGTAGGTATACCTTACCTCTAGGTACTTACCTTTCCACATGTGATACAACTTACTATTCCCGCATAACAGAGCTCTCATAACACAACCTTTCACAAGACCACTTTCACAGTACCTACTCTAAAGATTTTTAGTTTCAATTGATTCAAAGAACAGTTCTAAAACTAGATAGGTAATCCACAACATCTTTGCGGCTGAAGTCTTGATCATCTAGAACACTTGTATGTCAACTCCCCAACACAAATTTCATATGGATCTCTACCCCACAGATTAAATCTTGCGTTCGTAGCGTTTGAGGTCAACACCTGATAATTACTTGATGTCATTTGCATACAATTGATCACCTTGCATATTAAAAATAATGAAAATATTGACTCGGAACTAGGTGAGACTATGTTATGCTGTTGTCCAGCTGTGCCTACAAATGGTGCATTTTCGCATATGTTTACTCGTCACCATGACAACAAGGTGAAATAATTCGATTTTGCCTTGCCTCAATGTAAGGATGCGCTAGTGTCCAAGTCTCGACTTGACAATAACTCGGGTACCAACCTGCTTAGTTGGTAGGGCGAGCTAGAACGCCCAGCTCCACCTGTAGTGCCATGTGCGAACAGGTATTCGCATTTGCGAAGCCCTTGACTGTGGGTTGAACAGTCTCCCATACTGGGAATTTTCCTCCTTGCTTGCAAGGAGGGGGGAGGACGTAAGCACAATGTGCTGGGACACTCCCTTATAAATCAACCTTGGGATTCATGAATCCCAGGGGGGAACAATTATTCATTGTCCAAGTCTCGAGAATATCACCCATACAGCTACACATTGCAAGCGAAGCGAGCAACATTCCCTAAAGGCCACACTTTGCGAGGGAAGCAAGCAACATTTCCTACATGCCACACTTTGCGAGCGAAGCGAGCAATATTCCCTACATGCCACACTTTGCGAGCGAAGGTTTTTGAACGAGGAAGACGACGGCGCAATCGGATCGCGAAAAAAGTATCGGGAAATGCGTCAAAAAAATTAAAGAATAAATTAAAGAGTGTTTTCTCGAAAATTCCGACGAAAAACTTTATTTTTCCCCATTAAAATATACCCCATAATCGTACGTTTTTTGGGACAGTTTTCGCTGGCGAAATAAAGGTTTGATCCCGCCGAATCTGAATCTGAAATCGGATATTGCAAAAAGTGACTTGAAGTCGGTCAAAATGCGAGGGGAAGGAGGCGAAGCGATTAAAAGCAAAAGTTAATTGTGCTGTGGACGCGAGAAGGCTCTATGAAGACGTGAAACGGTTCGATGACTCAGGTGGGTTTTACCCATTCGCCCTTCTACGCTCATAAAATAATGGCCTACCTTTAGAAAAATAGAACTGGAAAATAAATACTTACAAACATTCAACATCTGACTGTACTGTTAGTACTGAAGTGTTCTCTTAAAACTATACTTTTCGTGGTTCCACATAATGTGCCGCATTTGATAGTCATTTCCTACAGAAAAAACCTCTGCCAAGTTGGGTGGGCAGTATAACTTCCTCACGCGAGCGAAGCGAGCAACATCCCCTACACACGTTAAACCTACCCTTAGGGATCTACCGTTCGCGAGCAAAGCGAGCAACATCCCCCACGTGTTTCAATTGTAAGACATCGCATGTATACAGCCACACCTTGCGAGCGAAGCGAGCAACTTAATGGGGGGTCCACGGTTTTTCCTACACATTTACAGCTGTACCGAGCGAGCGAAGGGAGCAATAACCCCTACATGCCACACTTTGCGAGCGAAGGGAGCAACATTCTTAGACGCCACACTTTGCGAGCGAAGTGAGCTACATTCCCCACACGCCACACTTTGCGAGCGAAGCGAGCAATTAAATGGGGAGTCCGGGGGGCTTGCTATTTATTTATTGCTAGTTATTTATAAGAATGAAACTCCGTCTGTTTGTCTGGTCTATGCACGGCCAAACGGCTGAGTGGGGGGAATCTACGAGTGGGGGGATCATCTTGGGATTTTCCCTTAGGGTGTATAAGCGAATTTAAAATTTTCTAATCCCACCCGAAGGGGGGTGATGGTTGTCGCCTCCGCGCGGTGCCCCCCGGACTGGAGGAGGGTGGGCGTAAAAGCCCCTAGCCCTTCTCTTGACCAAACGACAACCCCCAATCCAAGGTGGAACGTAGCGTACGCCGAGGGATGCGTGGCCAGAGGGAAGTCTGGTCGTTAGTATGCAGGCTCTGGGTACCAGGCGACCCCCAGTAGTAGTAGCCTTCCCCCCGTAACCCGGCTCTGCGGGGGGTGACTGTTTTTCCGGCGTTTATCAAACCTTAATGGATGATAAAGAAATATTAAAAATTACTTTCCCCAGCCTGGAGTCCGAGGATGAGCTGTTGCGGAGCTCACCCCTCTCTCACCAGGAAGAGTCGCAAGACTCGCAAACCGGTGGCGAGGCCGCAAGGGCCTCCCCATTGAGCATCACTGACGACTTTAGAGCCGTCAGTATGAACATAGAGGATATGGAGGTGGAGGCAGGTGCTGCATGCCAAGAGCCTTCCGACATGTCCGCCCAGCCGTCTGCCCCTGCACTAGTCTCGCATGAGATGCAGGGGCAGAAAGAGGCAGGGGTGGGAGTGTTGTCGGAGGCGGGCTCAGCTAGTGCCTCCCACAAGGAGCAGGTGCCATCTGCTGGTGCTGTTCGTCCTGCGGGCTGGGTGGCCCTGAACAGCAGGCAGAAGAAGCACCTCAAAAAACTTCTATCCCAAGGAATTGGGATAGAGGAGGCCCGACGAATAGTGCAGCAAGTGCCCTCTGAGTCGGTGCCTGACAGAGGCAATAGGCCTCTGGGGGAGGGGATGGGCGTAAGCCAAGAAACCCCTTCTCAGGATCAATCCTCTGGGCTTGAGGGTAGAATTAGGTTCACCACAGGCCAGAGGAAAAGATTCAACCGCTTGGTTGCAGGGGGGATGGCACCAGCGGCTGCCAGGCTTGCGGTGGCAAATTCCGAGCCGCGCGAGCCTGACAATAACAAGCGCCCTCGTTCCTCTGGGGGCACGACTCCGGAGGAAGTGAAGAGGCGTAAGGTGGACCAGCCCCCGGGGAATTCGTCCTCGACGGGTGGTCCAGCAGTCGGGCAGGGGGCAGGGAAATCCTTTTCCCAAGCCCTGACCGGTAGGAGGGTGGGGATTCTCCATCGTGAATTCCCCAGCTTCCTACTGACGAGCGAGCAGATGAACCTGATCCAGGACTGCATTATCCAAGGGATCAGGGGACTGCCGCTCGACGGGCCAAAACCCGCCTTTCTCTCAGCCAGCTACCGAAGGGGTTGGTTGAGTTTGATTTGTGCGGACGATGACACGGTGGCCTGGCTGAGAGAACTCGTTGTCTCTTGCGCGCCGTGGGAGGGTGCGAGGCTTTATGTGGCAGAGGGCAGGGAACTTCCCAGGCCAAGGACTGCCACGGCCTTCCTCCCGGGTTGCGCAGAGGAGACTAACGAGGGCATCTTCCAGCTGCTGGAAAGGCAGAACAGGGGCCTAAGACCAGGGAGCTGGACGATCCTCAGTCGGACGGACACAGGACCTAACGTCCTGTTAAATCTGATTGTGGACGAGGAGTCCGCGAAGACTCTGGAGGAGAACCCTGGTGTCCATGTCCGCTTGGGGCATGGGACGATTAGGGTCAAGAGGGCGCCTCCGGGGTCTGCGGCACAGGCAGTGGCTTCCCGGGGAGGGCTTCCTGAGACGGAGGCAGCAGTGCCTCCGGCGGAAGCTGTGCCCCAGGCGGTGCTGGGTGGGTCTGCTCGGGACACACACAGCACAAGAGTCTGGGACGCCCGCTAGGGGAGGAGAAGGGGAACCTGCGTCCAAGGCGGGGGCGCAGGGCCCTCCACCGGGGCAGTCGGGCCCATTTCGCCTCCTACCGGATCCGGTTGGGACGGTGCCGACGGGCGCCGGTGCAGCCGGAGGGAGAGGGGGTCCTGGCACTTCAGGAGGAGTGCGGAGGCCGGCAGGGCCTCAAAATTTCCCTGAAGGACGACGGGAGGGGGGGGGACGGGGCTCCGGCAATAAGGGGTTCCGCCCTCCACTGGCGTCGGGCCGTAGGGGGAAGGGGGAACGCCCCCCATTTACGCCCAAGAGGCAGTGGGGGAGGCAAAAGAAAAAGTAGTGCCTCCCACCACTCTTGATTAAAAAAAAAAAAAAAAAAAAAAAAAAAAAAAAAAAAAAAAAAAAAAAAAGAATAATACACATTTAAAATTTCTTCAAGTGAACTTGCACAGGGCAAGGGGCGCGTCGGCGGTCCTGAGCCACAAGTTCACATCGGAAGACCACCACATTGCCCTTATCCAGGAGCCGTGGGCCACTGAGGGCAATGTGATGGGACTATCTGCACAGAACAGAAAGGTAATTTTCCACCGTGGCAAGGATAGGCCAAGATCGGCCATTCCAGTAACTAGCCAAGTCAAGTTTCTGGCCATGCCTGAGTTCTGTTCCAGAGACCTCACGACTATACTGCTTGAGGACAGCAACGGAGGAAGATGTGTGGTCGCCTCAGCCTACTTTCCAGGGGATGAGGATGAGCCCCCTCCGGTGATGGTGCGGCAGCTAGTGACGCACTGCCAGAGACAACGGCTGCATCTCATCATTGGGTGTGACGCCAATGGTCATCATCTGCTGTGGGGATGCAACGACATCAACAAAAGAGGTGAGTCCATTGTCCAGTTTCTGGTGGCGGAAAATCTCGCGGTCTTGAATAGGGGCAATGAGCCTACTTTTGTTACTCGGGCAAGGAGTGAGATTTTGGATATCACTGTGGCGAGTAGTTTCTATGCAAATAGGGTCACAGGGTGGCATGTGTCGGAAGAGGCTTCATTGTCGGACCATCGAATTATTGGCTTCCGGCTGGAGCATCCGACCTGCTTCACTGAGACATATCGGAGTCCTAAGAATACTAACTGGACTCTGTTCAACACTCTTCTAGCTGATGAGCTGGAGGACCTGGACACTAACATCCAGACAACAAGAGATCTTGACCGAGTTAATGAACTCGTTTGGGCAGCCATTCAGCGAAGCTACGAGCTAAGCTGCCCAGTCAAGACTGTCAAAACGAACAGGTCTGTTCCATGGTGGAACAGGGACCTGGGTTTCCTTCGCAGAGAAGCGAGAAGGCTTTTCAACAGGGCAAAACGGGATGGGAGATGGCAGGCCTATAAAGCTATGGCCAGCTCCTACAGCTGTGCCCTTAGAAAGGCCGGGAAACTGTCCTGGAGGAACTTCTGTCAGGACATTACGGAGTTGTCCGTGCTGTCCAAAGTGCAGAGGATCCTTGCCAAGGACAGACCAGCTGAGCTGGGCACCATACAAAAGGCAGATGGGGGGTATACCGGAAGCTCGGAAGAGACCCTGGAGGAGCTCCTACGGGTGCATTTTCCTGGGTCTGCACGCATACACAGTGAAAGCTTTCCACATCAGCATACTGATGACTTCTGCCGTGAAAGGAAAGCCTTGTATGCAGCTTCTGGCAGGATATTTACACCCCATAGAGTTAAATGGGCACTTGGCACATTTAAGCCCTATAAATCTCCGGGCCCGGATGGGATCATCCCAGCCATGCTACAACATGGAGGGGGGGCTCTCGTGCCGGTGCTGGTTAAGATTTTTAGGGCCAGTTATACACTGAACCACATTCCTAGGATGTGGAGGAAGGTCAGGGTGGTCTTTATTCCGAAAGCAGGCCGACAGGGCCATGCAAAAGACTACCGCCCCATCAGTCTCATGTCCTTCCTATTGAAAACCATGGAGAAGATTGTGAACCTTGTGATCAGGGAAGAGCAATTGACCCAGATACCACTCCAGGCGGCACAACACGCGTATCAGAGGGGGAAATCCACTGAGACTGCTCTGAATGAATTAACAGTGTTGATTGACAGGAGTCTGGAGGCCAAAGAAGTAGCTCTCTGCTGCTTTATGGATATAGGTGGAGCATTTGACAATACGTCATATGACTCCATCATTAAGGCAGCAGAGGATCGAGATGTCGATCCGCAGATCACCAAATGGATACACACCATGCTGAAGGGCAGGGTTGTATCCTCGGAGCTGGGGGGAGCAATCGTCAGCGCCATTCCAAGTAGGGGATGTCCGCAGGGCGGCGTGCTCTCCCCTCTATTATGGCTACTCGTGGTAGATAGCCTCCTACAAAAACTCAAAGACAAGGGCTTTGAGGTGGTAGGATATGCTGACGACATTGTGGTCATTGTCAGGGGCAAGTTCGAGGAGACAGTCCGCGAACGTATGCAGATGGCGTTGGATGTCGTACAGCAATGGTGCACGGAGGAGGGGCTATATGTGAACCCTGATAAAGTGACCCTTCTTCCGTTCACCAGAAGACGAAAGGTTGACATGCAGGTGGTCTGTCTGGGAGGCAGGCAACTTCCCTTCTGCACCAGGGCCAGATACCTGGGAGTCACCTTTGATCAGAAGTTAACCTGGACGCCTCACATTAAGAGGGCCGTGGACAGGGCCATCTTTGTTATGGCGTCGGGCCGACGCATGTTAGGGAAGACATGGGGCTTGAGCCCAAAGATGACCATGTGGTTATATACCACAGTGGTCAGACCAATGCTGACCTACGGGGCCCTTGTCTGGTGGACAAAGGTCAGCCAGGCAACGGCTGTGAGTCAGCTAGCAAGGCTGCAAAGGATGGCGTGCATTGGGGTTACAGGCTCCATGCACACGAGTCCTACAGCTGCACTGGAGGTCCTTCTGGACCTTCCTCCCCTGCACATCCATGTGAGGAGGGTTGCCTTCCTGCAGGGAGTGAGGCTGTGGAGGAATGGCTTTTTAAAGCGGGAATCTGGGCGTACTCACCATGCCATCTTGAAGGAGGTTGCAGTGGATGAGTCAGCGCTCAGTGTTTCCGATTACATGGCGGAGACACGGAACTTTGATCTCCCCTTCAAGGTCTACATTCATGATAGATCAATTTGGACAGAAGGGAGGCCCCAATTCGAACGTGGGGCTATAGTGTTCTATACAGATGGCTCGGTCATGAATGGTGGGGCTGGATCGGGTATCTTCGGCCCACGAACGGAGATTTCAGAATCCCTAGGAACAGTCGCCACCATTTTCCAGGCAGAAATATATGCCATAAGCTCCTGCGCTGACAGACTGGTGAGTCGTCAAGTGAATGGAGCAAAAATCTACATCTTATCAGATAGTCAAGCAGCCTTGAAGGCACTAGCTTCTTTCACTATTTCGTCGAAGCTGGTGTGGGAATGCCTGACTAACCTCAAGACCCTTGCCAGGAACAATAAGGTTACCTTGCTGTGGTGCCCAGGGCACCAGGGGGTGGAGGGGAATGAACAAGCTGACGCTCTTGCTAGGAAGGGAGCGGCTTCTCTCCCTGTGGGCCCAGAACCTTTTCTGGCCACTACGGAGAGTTTTCTCCTCGGAGAGCTCACCAAATGGGAGAGTAAGAAGAGGACTGCCCACTGGCTTCAGGTCAAGGGCCTGAGGCAGGCGAAACAATTTATTCACTTTTCTAGGAAGAGAGCTAAGGAGCTGCTCAGCCTGGGGAGAAGGGAGATACGTATGGTTGTGGGGCTCTTAACTGGGCACTGCCCACTTAGATACCATCTCCATAAAATGGGCAAATCAGACTCCACTCTCTGTCGCTTCTGTGGGGCAGAGGACGAGACGGCGAGTCATGTGGTCTGCCATTGCCCTATGTTGGCAAGAAATCGCTTCTTGAATTGGGGCAGGACCTCCATCGATCCCCAAGACATTAAGATGGGGGAGATTAAGACTCTCCTCGCTTTTGCCAAAACGTGGTGGGGAAGGATTGACTTCCCAGCTGTGACTGGCATTGGCGATATGGTGCCAAGCCAGACTGGGGCTGCGACTCAGTAACTTACCGAGGGTGAAGCACTCGGGCCCAGACAGTGCCTGAGGGCTGGTAGGAGTGCCGGAACCAGGCAGATAGTGCTTGGTTTGGCAGGGCTGTTGGTATCGGGCAGACCTAGTGTCTGGGATGGGGAGGAGGTACGGCCTCCTTCTCCAGCTACAATAGGCCATTACGGCCTCAGTGGCTTAAACACAAAAAAAAAAAAAAAAAAAAAAAAAAAAAATCCCACCCGAACCATGGGCCGTAGGGCGGGAGGGGGGTCGAAGTAATGGTTAATGTGCACTTTTTGGACTTCCTCGCTTCCTGTACCCCTCTAAACGGCCGTTGAAAATTCCGGAAAAATACCGGTTTCGTAGGTTTTTGAACGACGAAGACGACGGCGCGATCGGATCGCAAAAAAAGTATCGGGAAATGCGTAAAAAAAAATTAAAGAGTTGGGACCCGTCAGGGCCATGTACAGGATGCAGAACATATATTTACAGAATGCAACAAAACATTGGGCACCATAACAAGAATAATAGGTAGTAGAGAACTGGAGGAAGTAAGACGTTTTCTAAGGAACATAGGTACTGTCAAACACGGCGAAAGTGGTACAATTGATAGAGGACTTTTTACGTTATGATGTAGGTAAAATATATGGATTAAATAAATTGATTAGGTAAATATAATATTCATTTGGCTTCAATGCCACGATTTTCTTATGAACTAGGTACATATGTACTTGACCTAAGTTTTTTGAAGTTCCAAATCAGAGTTCAATCTATGACAATTTTGCCATTAATTGTAAGTGCCTAAATTACAATTTTACTTGTTGCATAAAACACTGAAGGAGCTTCATCAATAGCTTACAAATGAAGTGCCGGGCTAAAGCCACAATTTCGGAGCTATCAACTTGAAATTTGGTAGGTAGACTCTTCAGACATCGGGAATCAGTTAAACCTATAGTTTTTGGTGGCGCCTCATTTCCGAAGCTATTGATGTAAACTTTTGTAAATATCGTGATTTCTCAGCATTAGCGTCCTCCCCTCTCCCCATTCACCCCCTCTACTGACCGTAATTTTGAAATTTCCAAGGTTGCATTTAACTGGACTTGAATCTGGATAGAAGAAATAAGAAAAAATTGTCACAGAAATCAGATGAACATTGTTAAAATATCACGATTTATTACTATTACCCCATCCATTCGCCCCCTTCCGTAATCCATAAAGAAATTAAAAACTCCTGATATACGAGTAGTACGTAGGTACCTGCGTTCCAAAACTAGACTGAATACGTAGTTGGGAAAAAATCACCAAAATCGGAAGAGAATAGTTAGAACATTTGATTTATCAGTATCCCCCCCCCCCCTTTCAAAACCTCCGCTGCTGGAGATGGGGAGTGCAACGAAGTTCCCCTCTTCGCTGTCCTGCCTCAGAGTGCGTTCTCCATACACGATCCGTCATTCCCAGTTCAAACCGAAGGTTTCCCGCCAGTATACGGTATTCTGTTTTTACCTTCTGCGTTCTCCATTCTTCAATGGCTCCTTATTTAAGGTCTTCCGGCAGCTCCACACAGCTCGGACCTAGCAGGTTGATAGGGTGGGGGACCCCGAACCGTAGGATGGTCCGATGGGAAACCCATCCGACGAGCTCTGCAGGACACCTGCAGCTGGAAGGCCTCCCACACACGTCCTGCACGCCTCCCGTGCAAGAAGAGAGGGCAGCTTTTCGTTCCCCTCACTTCCTGCAGCAGGATCGTGAATGGGCCGCTTTAGGATGTCCCGTGATTTGAATGTTAACAGGTAAAAACCACCTATCCAGGTCGAACCACTCATCGAGGTTTTGCAGGACCACAAGACGAGCAAACTTAGTCATGATAGTATTATTTGGGCATTTTTTGTGGACATGAAACATTCGAAAGTTCGATACTTCAAGAAAAATAATGGGGTATACCTTCATGTGTTTCAATTTGACACTTTTGCCTTCAGAATCGGATTCAGCGCACTTGAAAACCCGCTAATAGCTATTTTTAGTTCAAAATACCGTTTAGTTTGGCCAATAAACGGGTAGGAAGATCACGCGTGATGTAGCATTGCAAGGGAGCTGAGGGTTCCCCCCAGGTGGGCGGGGCCATGATGTCATCGCGCAAATGAATTTTAAAAGCTGTATTACTGATCAGACCCATCATATAGCAACTTTTTGGAAAGCTCTCGCTCAGCTCTTTCTATCTAGCAAATAAGGAACCATGAAAATTCCCCATTACAGCGTCTGAATCATCGATGTCGATGAAACCAGCTTGGCTAATTTAAAGCGTTCATGTCCGATCTAAGGCCAAAAAAGCCCTCTTGTTTCAGTAATTTTACTACTCATTTTGACACGAACCGTTCTCCAGGCCAAGGTTTTTTATTAGGTACCGTAGAAACTATTTTTTAGCTGAAGAACGTATTTTATTTGACGTTATATATAGGTAGGTTTTATTAGGTACCTACCTAATTTATCCAACGTTCAATGTTATTGACATTTTATGTCTTTGCTTTGGCACATAAACAAAAAAATCGTTACGAAAACTGTTGACAAAAATTGTCCCAGTTGTTTCTGATGATTTCCGCTTACAACCGAATCGTTGCTAGGGAAATGGTACTTCGTCGTTTTTCATCCCACAGAATTCGTTGACCATTCGTTCGAAAGCTCTCGATTTATCCAACCATATTATGTTAACTACTGCGAAGTGGGTGGCCAACAAGCTGAGTTATGAGCACGGTTATATGGATATTCGTTTACACACAGGTGATTATTCACAATAATTGACATTGTGAACATGATTGCAACCGCTTGTTAAGTCCTGATGATTTCATTGAGCTGATGTTTCGATGATTTGATTCATAGCAGGTGATCCGAATATTGCGAGAACGGTTTGATTTGTGAAGCGGTGGTTAAATCATTTGAATAGGTAATTTCTATACTTTATACTCTAGGGAGCTGTATTTCGTACGTAGCCTCTTTAGAACATTTACTTGATGATGCCCAGGGTCCGTATCAGATAAGTGGCTCTTAAAGCTAATTTCTATGCTTTACACTCTAGGAAGCTGTAATTTCGTATGTAGCCTCTTCAGGATATTTACTTGACGATGCCCAGGGTCCGGATCAGCTGAGTGGCTCTTAGAGCTTGCATACGAGTCTGCAACTACAGACATAAAATGTCCCAATGCGTTGCAGACTCGTATGCAAGCAATCTTAACTGACTGCAACCAGTGTTTTTCTACCGTGCTTTCAAAAAATTATACCGTCCGCTCATTCTATTTTGCCGTATCATAGTCACCTTTAAATTTCTGTACCTACCTGTAACCCATTTAATGCTAGGTCGCCGCTGATCTGTCGAAAGTTAAGAACCAATGTGACGGATGTTTACGGGATCCTGAGCTATTTGGCCGATCGCAGCTGTCAAATGACGATACCACTTGTCTTCTCCAGAATAGACGACGTGACAGATTTTGTGCTTTCCATAATTGAGAAGGAACATCGAGGCAAGAATGAAGGAAGCGTGACTGTACTTCTGTTGTCTGTCACAATCTATCTTTTAGAAAATCATGTTTTAGTAAATTGACTATCTTATTTTTTTTATAATTTTGTTAGCGGTTATTGAGTCCCCTCATTCAAAAAGCCAGCGACCAATAACTTTAACCGGAAGGGTTTAGAAGGTTTGGATACCTATCTTAAAATATTGTTTTTAACTTATATCAAGTAACCATAGTAATCATAGTACCATAGCCTCATGGTATCACAAGATTATATAAACTAACTGCCGAGTGGCAGACGCGAGGGTTGGCGCAAGAGTGCAGCCTGACGTACCAAAAGAGCGTCAAAAATTACACTGAACTTAACTAGAATGGTATATAGATGGATGTTTCACTAATCAAAGGTACATGCATCTTGAGTGGGGGTAAAAATAGTGCCAGACGATAAGGTTGACGCAAGAGCGTGGAAGATGCACCAAAGTGCGTCAAAACTGCACTCAATTGACCAGGATGGAAGTTTCATTAACAGAAAGTAAAAAACGCTGCAAATTATTTCACAAAGGTTTATTATTTTTTCAATTGAGTATGATCGTAGTTTTAGTTGGCTTGCATACGTCATAAGGCCCGTCCAGACTCCTCGGCGTGTCCCTCCACCCCCCCCCCCCCCCCCTCTCCACCCACCGTGACCCCCTGCCAAGCGTGCCAGGCGTGCGCGCGTCGAAAAAGACACTTTTTTGCCTGTTTTTGGCCCATAGCATCTATGCAAGTAAAGCGATCGGGATGGTTAAACGTTAGGACCAACTAGACCCCAAATGGAGACTATGTGCGAAAGAACGGGGTTTTTAAGTCAATTTTTAGGCCTTTTATGGCCCGGACGGCGGACGGCGAACGGACATTTCAAATTTGGATTCTACGTAGCTTGAAACGTAAAGTGACAAAGTTTGATGGGGGGTTATAAAAATTTTTTGCTACACGATCACATAGGCTTATTATTGGAAATAATAAACCAAAATGGAGGAAAAATGTTTTCAGGCGATTAAGTTGTCACTAGTGTGCACCCAGACGCACCAGAGTTCGTCCAAATTATCCTAAACTTAACCAGAAGGGTATATGGATGGAAGAGTCACTAACCGTAAGTATATTGTATTGTGCTAGTTGTGAAACAGTAGTGCTAGACGATCAGGTTGACGCAGGAGCGCAGTCAGGCGCACTCAAAGTGCGTCAAAATTGCACTCAATTGACCAGGAAAGATAGGACCACTGTACTGAGTGTAGGATGGACTTTTCACTAATAGAAAGTAGGTAAGTAAGTACATTGCATCCTGAATGGAGGAAGAATTTCGCCAGACGATCAAATTGGTGCTAGAGCGCACCCAGACGCTCCGGGGTGCGTCGAAATTGTGCTAAACTTAACCAGAAGGGTATATGAATGGACGTTCACTAATCATGAGTATATTGTATCCTTACTACAATGCTGCGTATCT
Organism: Adelphocoris suturalis; assembly: GCA_030762985.1. Taxonomy (NCBI): domain Eukaryota; kingdom Metazoa; phylum Arthropoda; class Insecta; order Hemiptera; family Miridae; genus Adelphocoris; species Adelphocoris suturalis. Next base: position 121,154,605 of record CM061042.1, read on the forward strand.
TAATAACCTTACATCTTCTTATGGTCATCGTCACTTTATTCACGTCATTAATACATATGTATTCTTCGTCATTTCGAAGACAGAGTCTGAAGAATCGAAGAATATACTAACAAAATCATTTTCTGGATAAGTGATAGGTAACTGTTAGCGGAAGATTGGGTACCTACCTACCTAGACACCGAGATCCTGATCAAAATGTTACGAAGACTTCTGGAAGATGAAATGTTATCAAAAATTGAAGATGAAGTGTATGCTGCGGGTAGGCAAGTATAATAGCAACTTATATGAAATTGATTTATGTGAAACTTGTATCCACGTAGGTACCTATTCAGTGCACATAATCTTACCTGCCTGTTTAACTCGAATTGAATCGCATAAGACGAAGTTATGAAAACCAGATAACAACAATGCGGATCCGCTTTAGATGACTTTATTGAAGGAAATGTAATACATGGACAGTTTGTGTTGTGTCCGTCACCCATTAATTGCATGTACAAAACAGCAATATGAACCACCACCAACACTTCTCCAGAGTTACCGCCTGCCATTCGGCGTTATGTATGTTTTTTCTGACCTGTGAATGTAAGGCTCCCTACTAGCGTCCTAAAATACAAGTTCGACTTATATCATAAATGCGTGTTATTATTCATTTAATAGCCACCAGCCACTTCAGTTTGAGAAGGTAATTCACGATTTTATTTCGTTTTTCAGAACTTTAAATATATTTATAAAGAATGAAAATAAATAACAAAGAATATTTTTTGCCTTGGAAGATTGTAATGTAACCAAACATGTTGGGGGCTTCACTATCGTTTTGTAATAACGTCTTCAGAGGCGTAATCTTGGAGAATATTCTGAATTTTTTTCAAAACTCTTTTATCCCTTAAAATCTCTGTGTGATTCAATCCTTGAAATTTTTTCACGTGGACCTTAGGACCACGTCGATTGGTCCACTTCTTGCAATATTCGAGGCTAATTTCGTTGACCATTAAGTCTCCAGTGCCGTTTAGGATGCGTGGATTTAATGGATAGTTCCTCGGTTCATCATATGTCAACCTGAAGAATAAGTTGTAAGATGATTAAATTATAGAACAACGATCATTTGAATTGCTTCTGGAACGATTTTAGTTGTGAATTTTCCAGTGAAGTCCTTGATGGCACTCCGTTTAGTGACGAAGGACAACGAGGCTCCCCTTAGAGTCTTGCCGTTTGCACTCTGCACTTTGTTTTTTCCCCTGCCGGGGGAAGTGCAGAGTAGGAAACACAGGCAAGTGGGGACCTCCACACTTCCCCCTCATGTGCATCAGGTCAAGTGTGGAGTTCCACACTTCCCCCTAAATGGATGAAACTGAAGTGTGGAGTTCCACACTTCCTCCTTAGGTATGTGACTGTACTACACAAGCAGATGTACTTGAAGTAGAATGTACTTTTTGTCTACTTGAGGAGTGTAGTTATGTCACTTGAGCACTTCTGATATGTATTTCTTTTCTTCCAGATATTCGCTCCAATATGCCCATAGAACGGAAGAGGACGACCCAAAAAGCTATACAGTACACCCCTGAAGAACTAGCCGAAGCTTTAAAGAGGTGAAGGCTGGAAGAATCACAACCTACCGGGCGTCCGAATTGTATGGTATTTCTACAATACTATAGATGCTCGTGTCAAACATTTCTTATACATCCTTATTTCAACTTGTTGGATGAAACAATCAAAAAGTTGGGCCTTGAAGACAAACCTAGCCTCATCTTCAACCTCGATGAATCTGGGTTTTCAAAAGATCCCTCAAAAACAAAAATTGTTGGGCAGATAGGCTATCCTGCCAAGCGCACAGTCAGTTCCCCAGGAAGGGAGAATATATCTGTTTTGCTTGCCGTAAGTGCTGATGGGGGTAAGCTCCCTCCTCTTGTTCTTTTCAAGGGAAAATATGTCATGTACACAGGAATTCAAGTTTGCCTTCCCTCCAAAAGATTATATAAGCTCAGTCGATGAAAGTGATGTCATTCACATTTTGCCCACTCCTCGCATTGGGAGGAGAAGGGCAATTGAGTTTGAATTTGATTTACAATCATCGTTTACAATGTTCCTATTTCAAAGTTTTCTCATTTTGCAATGATAATGACAGTGATTTTCTTAGACTTAAGAACAGATGTGATTTCGAATGTTTAAGAAGTTACCTACTTACTTAATTTTTTTATACCTACATCCTCCTAATTTGTTATTTTCAACCTTTAACGTACTGTAAATTTAAGTCGGTACGTAAGTAAGTACATTGTATTCGAGAGCGTTACGTGGATTTAAATTAAGTCTTAAATATGTTCTATTTGCTATTCAAGAATATTTTACTTAGAACTTTTATTATACTTTTCCTACGCTACCTACAAGTAAGACTGTTAAAAGAGTGTCTAAAAACGTTTCCAGAATAAAAGACTTACGGCAAAAATTAATATAATGTTTTCATTTTGATACCTATAGTTTTAAATAAAGTTTTTGAAATTTCGAATTTTGCTTGTTTTTTAGGAGTGCTCTCCGGACCCACGTTTTCAACTTTTCAAAACTGTGTAATTCGATCAATTTCTGTCCGACTTTCAAATTTCAAAAAGCAAAAGAATCCCTGAAACCAGCTCTTTTACGCACTTACCCCGCCGCATTTTTAGATCAAACGACATGTGATTTGAAAGGCTACTCCACACTTACCCCATTAAGTCAGGGTAAGTGTGGAGTACGGACAAAAACTATATAACTGCTCAGATGACTCATAATGATTTAAGAAAACCTTAATGTAGCAACAAAACTTGTTAAAGGATACTCCAAGGAGCCTAATGAAAAACACAACAAAAATCTAGCTATAAAAATGTATTTCTCAGTGTCAAACAAAGTTGAATTACGCAAACTGTACTCTGCACTTCCCCCAACGCACCTTAATATAAGTTTTTTTGGGTTCATCATAAATTTTAATCTTTTGTTAGAAATACCGAATGGGCTGTACAGTGGGCAAAAATGGAGAAAAACTGTTTGGAACTCTTTACTTACGATACAAATTTAATATTGATTCCGAATTCGGACATGAACCGACCTTGAGATCGATCAGGTTTTTAAACATTTTTTAGTCCCCCCCCCCCCCTCCTGCAAATTCTTACTACGATTTTTTAATTATTTGACAGGTTATTCTTACAGGAAATTTTTCGGTAATTCAAAAAAATTCTCGTACCATGATATCATGAAACTAAATTTAAATTTAATGGTAATTTTGAATATAAACCTCAAAAAACATTTATCGCAGTTTTTGACCCTGCACGCTTATAATTCTACCCCTAAGTGTAGGCACCTACTAGGTAGTCTAAGAATGCTGGCCCATGAATTCATCATTTCCCTTGATATTATGGACATTTGAGAATTTTAGGTTTTTTTTTTTTTTTATAGATCGTATCTAGGACAGATTTTTCCTGGGAAGACTGAATGAGTAGGTACCTAAATAAGTTAATTCAATAAAAATAAATAAAAATAAAAAGTCTGGTAAATAGCTAGCTTTCTTGTATTCCTAATATGAAAACATATATCATTAGAATGTTTCAAATAATCTTGAAAGATTCCATAGAACGTTTCTTTAGAGTTTGAGAAAAATTGCCTCAAAAAATTAGTTTGTGAAAAAATTATACTTTTTAAATCTCTGGAAATTCGTTTATAATATGAGTTTTGTGAGCTCAAGGGCCCAAACCTACAAGGTTCTGCAGCTGAATGAGGTCAAGGCTGTTTTTATACACCTTAAAGAAATTGGAGTCACATTGGAATCAGAAAAACGCTGTAAATTATTATTACACAAATGTTTATTATTTCTGTACTTGAGAGTTCTTCAACGCAAATCATTTGACTATAAAAAATTGTTAAACCCCATTAACAGTCATCCAATCAAAACTTGGTGCTTCGCGCCTACCAAAAGAGTTCAAACCTTTACATCTCCAGGATCCCACAATTTTACGCCTTTGTTGGCCCAAACTCATATACCCTCTGCCTCGAGCAAACCTCCTGGGGCTGCTGCTGCCACTAGTATTACGTCTGTTTCTGAATACCGGGCCTTGATTATATAAAATATATCACCTACCTAAGCTTCAGAAGTCTACTTGCAGGTGATAAAAGTTACAATAAACCCGGTTACATGAAGTAAAAATTCCATTGGAATTATATCAGCTGATACGATCGTCATAGTTACAAGGCTATTTTTGCTAAATTCCATTAGTTATGATTTGCTCAGTGTTAGCTAACACGGCATGGGGCAGCGATAGAGTTTGTATGCTGCGTTTTTACAGAGCTTTCGTGAGATCAAAGATGGAGTTTCGTGAGATCCATAACTATATGGATCGATTCTCTACAGAACAGCAACATCCACAGTGTTGGAGATGTTGGACCCTATCCACAATCAGGGCATAAGACTAGCAACGGGCGCATTTCGATAGAGTCCCATCCCTAGTTTGCTGGTTGATGCAGGCGAACTTCCACTTTCAAGAAGAAGATCAATTCTGGCTTTCAGATTTGCAACAAAAATAAAAGCATACGCTGCCCATCCATTTCAGGAAACTATTCAAGACCCTCTTCCTCTCAGCTAACCTCACTACATTCGTTCTTCCTTCGATATAACTCGATACGACTTTCTATCAAATTCATTGACTCTACCACTTTTTTACTCGTATTTAGAAAATACATGCTCCACTGCCCCTTGGACTCTACCTTCACCCCGTTTCTGTCTATCGCTCACAACACTTTCCAAAAAATTAACTCTTCCTCCAGAATATACTACAACATTTTATGAAATTATTGCCAAATTGTCTCCTTGTGTCATCGCCTACTGTGATGGCTCAAAAACATCAAATGGGGTTGGCTATGCAATCTACGTTGACATCGGAGTCTATCGGTTCATACTACCATCATTCACCTCCATATTCACGGCTGAGCTCTTTGCCATACACAAGGCTCTTACACTGGTATCGTCCAATGAAGGAAAAGTAGTTATCCGTTCAGATTCCCTCAGCGCAATTCAGACCATCGAAAAAGGTGTAGACGCTCATCCACTGGTGAGAGAAATACTATGTAGTGTCCAAAGACTGGCGGTTGATTATTCAATGTTTCAGTGATTATCTGTTGGGTTCCTGGACACATAGGTATCACTGAAAATGAAATTGCTGATTTAAATGCAAGAATAGCAACAGAGGAGCCGATTTTAATGTACCTTAACATCTGCGCTGACTATCCAACAACTATTAAAAGAAAAATATGGAACAAATGGCAAACAGACTGGCAATATATGCAACATCAGAAACTATGGGAAGTAAAAAAAACTGTTGTCTCATGGCCCTCATCCTGCCGAACGAAGAAACTATCAGATGGCACCATTGCATATTCGCATAAAGAAGAAGTGATTCTCACTCGTCTCCGGATAGGACACACTAGACTGACCCATGGCCATCTCATGAAGAAAGAAAGACCTCCACCCGAAAATTGTGCAACCTGTGGATGCCAGCTCACAACACGCCAATTGTTACTGGAATGTCCATCCTTCAACAACCTGAACCCTGAAACCCCAAGAAATCTGGAAGAACTGGGAAACGACTCAACTCATCTAAAAACTATCTTCGACAAGCTAAAGAAGTTATCACTATACTACAAATTGTAAATATTGCTTATTGCATTTGGCACCCATGACCATTTGATGGTTGAATGTGCCTTTATTAAAAAATAAAAAATGATTTGCTCCCATGTTGTTGACTTTTTTTTTCTTGCCAAAGTTGGCCATTAGGGAGACCAAACGGATGAACGTGCAGTGACCAGAGTGATTTATTCCGAATTTTTGCGATGATGTTTATAAATGAGACCCAACAATACATTATGTACAGTTACCTTGTAAATTTCGATTCCTCTATTTTTCAATATTTCAGCTCTTAATTACTACCCTTTAGGGTTGATCAAAATTGATGACGATGCTGCTGGCAAATCCCCGGCCGATGTATGATTGTTGAGCTAAATTTGATGGGTAAATTTTCGTCCAGTAGTTTCAGAGAAAAGTTTCGGGCGTCGTACGGGGACGGATTTTTTAAATTCGGCTTTTTGATTCTACGAACCTTGAAACGTAAACTAACAAATTTTGAGAGATGGAGGGGGGGGGGGGGGGTATATATTTTTTTCTTGTCAATCAAAAAGGTTCATTATTGAAAATAATAAACCAAAACACAATGAGGCAGAAAAGTATGGGCCCACTCACTGCCTGCCTAATTGTAATCACTTGTGCTGGCTAGCAATTACTTATAGATATTTCGGAAGATTTGGAACCCATACCTTTTCCCAGAGAGAAGGTTCGGAAAGGTGGGAGGGGGTGTTAACCAATTTATCAAAATTTGATAAATTTAATCTTATCAAACCAGGAGTGTCCTGCGCGTAACAATATCCATCTCACTCTGTTGCAAGCAACCAACACAATTTATTATATTAATATAGAATTACTTACGTTTCTGGTGTTTCGGGTTCATTTGTTGTGCTATAAAAGCAATGATATTCAACATCTGGCGGCTCAAGTGGAACATCAGGCTGTTGATCATTAAACATCTCTGAAATATTGGGCTCTCCCAAGTGCCTGGAAACGTAGATCGAATTAATGTCTTCAGAACAGAGATAGTATCAGGGTGTTACCGCTTTTGGTGGGAAACCTTCTAGAAATCGATTCTACAACTAAATTTCAACAAGAAGTTCCTCCTAGAGATTTCTTTTCCTACGCTTTGTTTCGAGAAGATTCTTTCAAGATTTATTTTATTACTTTATTTCCTATAAACGGTAATTACTCGCCTAAGGTTCATTGCACACCATTGGAAAAAGCGTAAAATTTCCTTTAAGAATAATAGTTTCTTATGAAGTTTCAGACTCATTCAATGGAGGGAAATGGGTCAAAAATGAAGATTTCATAATTATTATGAAATCACTAGGTCCTTTCTTCAAACGGCTCTACAGCTTTTGAAAAATTATTTTTTTCCCATTTTTGTGAGAAAAAAAAATGCAGCTTTGGGAGATTATGTTTTAATGTTGAAAAACGTCGTTTTTCAATGAAATCGAGGATTTTATTGAAAAACGACGCTCCATGATCCCACGAGTTTGGGTTCGGACGGAGTTTGCGGAGTTGGGAAGATCTGCAAAAATGTTTCCATTCGATTCAACGTGAAAAAATACGTAGAAACCGACTCCAAACTCGTTCATGGAGGGTCATTTTTCAAGAAAACCCCCGATTTCTTAGGAAAAACCAAGTTTTTCATCATCAAAACATATTTGTTCCCCCTAATTGGCAATGTAAATGTAAAATTGACGATACCCGTGGAAAGCTGAAATTTTGGAAAAAGTTTTTCACGTACGAAGACTGGAAAAATAAATTATCCAAAGGGTGTAGAGCCATTTGAAAAATGCAGTGATTTAGTAAAAATGAGAGTATTGAATGAGCCCGAAGCTTCATAAAAAAATTATATTCTGAAAGGAAATTTCACATTCTTTCCATCGGTGTGGCTATTTTTTATTTTACAGTGAACCTAAGGGGAGTTACAACAATTTGTAAGACGTAAAGAAAAACAGGGGAAAAATCTTTGAAAAACTAGGTAGATAGGTACCTACCTACACTCGAAAACAGAGCGTTAAAAAAATCTCCCCGAGAAACTTTTTATTGGAAATTGGTACAGAATCGATCCCTAGAAGGTTCTCAACCAAAAGTGTTAACACTCTGTGTATTGTACCAGGCACATCACGAGCATTCTATATCAGATTTGGCAGGAAAATTTCGGAATTCGTCTTTGTTAATTTAGTCATGCTTGCGCAATTGCAATAGTTACAGTTGAGCCAATCGCAATGAAATTCGTCTGAAGTCAATTTGAGTAGGAAAGTATATGCATCCGTGTACATCCACAGTGTCTGATGAAACTTAATGTTATACGAGTGGATACTTATGATTGCTGACCAATCCCTGAAGAGTTTATTGGAATAGGTACCTACCAAAATATCTTATATCAGCTACATATTTTCACTGTTTGATTTGGAAAACCTTTAATACTTCCTTTGGGAAAGTAGGTGCCTACATTAGGGTGGTTCACAAAAAAAAAGTTCTGGGATTTCTTGTCCCCATTGTTTTTTTGCTTCCTCGGTATGTCAGGATTACCCTCCGAAATTTTAGCAAAAAATATTAATCCTAACCACTTTACCTGGGTCGATTTTGGCCAGCTATCGACCGCTATCGTAAACCAACCTCTAAATTGGTGCCGAGGTGATGATTTGAAGGACGGATTTCAATTTTTTTGGGTCAATTTATGGGTTTTCGCACACGATGAACTTATTTATTTTACGCTCCGTCCACTAGTTATCCGGTAAACTGGCAGAGGGCGCTGCTTGAAGATGAGTAAAAATCGAAAATTTCACCGAAAATGCTGTCACCTGGTTAAGAATTGTACTAGAAACATGCTATTATGGTCGGATAATATGCTTTTCCATGTTCTGAACATGATTCCGTTTTTTACTATACTTTTCCGCCGATGATTGCTTCGTTTATGGGCCATAAACCTCAAATTAATTGTAGGGTAATAGACAAATTCACCCTAATTTCACCGGAAATTATGTCGCGTTGATAATTTATGGTCCCGAAATACCTTGTGCCGATAAAATTTGGTATTTTCCACGATACTCGGTACAAAGTCGTTGGTAATTTGGCAAGGACTTGAACCGGCATTGTATTTATTCGCTTAACGACCCGATACCATTGTACAAGCTTTTACACGTGACCGATACCGCTGACAATAGCTAACCCAACGCTCAAACGATCCAACCGCAGTTCAGACAATTCAGGACTACGAATTTGACCCCGGAAAACCAATAGAAACCAAGGAATTTTGCAGAAAAATGGGAAAATTTAGCTATTTTCTCCATTTTGCCGCTACATTTGGCAAACTTACAATGCGACATAATTTCCGGTGAAATTAGGGTGAATTTTTCTATTACCCTACAATTAATTTGAGGTTTATGGCTATTGCAGAAAAATATGAAGCCTCACTTCATACTTCGAGACCGAAATATGATTCATCCACCTGAAAGGTACGGTCAGATTGTAACGATGGTCGCACAATGCAATGAACCTTTAACTTATGAGCAAGCCATGAAAACGGAGGAATCAGCCAAATGGAAAGCAGCGATGGATGATGAAATCAAATCACTTGCAGAAAACCAAACATGGGAGATTACTGAACTACCGCCTGGGAAGAAGCTGATTGACTGCCGTTGGGTTTTCAAGGTGAAGACGAAAGCTAATGGTGAGTTTGACAAATTCAAAGCTAGGTTGGTTGCAAAGGGGTTCTTACAAACAGCTGGAATAAATTATTTAGAAACATTTAGCCCTGTGGTACGGTTTGGGACTGTAAGAACGCTGTTGAGTGTTACCGCATGCGAGGGGCTTGAAGTGATTCAATTTGATGTAAGGACAGCATTTCTCTATGGTGAATTAGAGGAAGAAATTTTTATGAGACAACCTGAGGGGTATCGAGATGGGTCAAATCGTGTATGCAAACTGAAGAAGAGTTTATATGGTTTGAAGCAAGCTCCACGATGTTGGAACATCAGGTTCACTAATTTCATAAAATCTCAAGGTATGGTCACAAGTCAAGCAGACTCCTGTTTATTTTATCGTCAAAAGGGGAAGAAGAAGATGTTTTTGGCGATATATGTAGACGATGGGATCTTATGTGGATCAAGTATTGAAGAAATGAACAATTTTATGCAAAATTTGAAATGTGGATTTCAAATAACTGAGGGTTCTTTGGAAAGTTATTTGGGAATGCAAATCTCACGAAATAAAGAAGGTTCAATTTTTCTTAGTCAGGAGAATTATGCGAGAAGGCTTTGTGAGCAGTTCAAGTTGGCAGAAGCGAATCCTGTGGCTACTCCTTCTGAACCTGCAAACGAGGATAATACTAAAGCTGAGAAGCTTGGTGAAAATGTGCCTTATCGTCAAGCCGTTGGGAGCTTAATGTACCTGGCTACAGTGACTCGCCCTGACATCGCCTACGCTGTCAGTATTGTATCCCAGAAGATCTCAGGACCAACACAGACAGACTGGCTCGCCGTGAAAAGGATTTTCAAATACCTGAAAGGGACACTATCCTTTGGACTCTTATACAAAAAGGCATACAAGCCCGGACTCTTGGAAGCATACAGTGATGCGGACTACGGAGGGGATACTAAAACGCGAAGATCCACGTCCGGAGTACTATGTATGTACGCAGAGGGAGCAATTTCTTGGATCAGCCAAAAGCAAAGGTCTGTAGTGCTCTCCACAACCGAAGCTGAGTTTGTTGCTGCAAGCGAAGGCACGAAGGAGGTCATTTGGATCAACCGGTTGCTACAAGAAATTGCTGATATCAAGAAGAAACCAACATTAAAAATTGATAATGCCAGTGCAATTAAACTTGTGAAAAATCCCGAGTTTCACAAGAGATCCAAACATATCGAGATCAGACATTATTTCGTTCGCGAAAAGTATCAGGAAGGCGCTCTTGACATACAATGGCCGATAAACGAAGCAACCATCGGCGGAAAAGTATAGTAAAAAACGGAATCATGTTCAGAACACGGAAAAGCATATTATCCGACCATAATAGCATGTTTCTAGTACGATTCTTAACCAGGTGACAGCATTTTCGGTGACATTTTCGATTTTTACTTATCTTCAAGCAGCGCCCTCTGCCAGTTTACCGGATAACTAGTGGACGGAGCGTAAAATAAATAAGTTCAGCGTGTGCGAAAACCCATAAATTGACCCAAAAAAATTGAAATCCGTCCTTCAAATCATCACCTCGGCACCAATTTAGAGGTTGGTTTACGATAGCGGTCGATAACTGGCCAAAATCGACCCAGGTAAAGTGGTTAGGATTAATATTTTTTGCTAAAAATTTAGGAGGGTCATCCTGACATACCGAGGAAGCAAAGAAACAATGGGGACAAGAAATCCCAGAACTTCTTTTTTTTTTAACCACCCTAGCCTACATTCCTACTGTTAAACCTTGCACCAACGTATTTTCATTCTCTATTACCCACCTATTGAAAATAATAATTTTCAATAATACCTTCCTGTTTGGTATAAACACAAGGTTTCCTCTCTGACCCTTAATTACGTGCCCGTACGTGTGCGGTCTCCACTGGAAGCAGTACCGAATCCCGGATTTTCGACTTCCTATCAGGTACCTAACTTCCTACCATTCCTTTTACATGCATGCCAATTGGGGGGGTTTTGGGTTGAATGCCCATATTCTTCTGCTCGCTGTTGCGCTAACTCAGCCCTAGGCGGCAGTGGTCCTTCGTAAAATCCATTTAGGTACTTTCCTTTATTAGACCCCAACAACCTTCCTATTAGGTAGTAAAACTTGTATGTACTTACCTACCTACCAATCTTACTTATATAAGTAATAGAGGGATTAGTTAACATTTTATAGTCATGTAAACTTACTCGAAGAACTCATGGATGTTGGAAGCGGTATAGTTTTTGTGTGGTCCTCTAACTAGAACCGTATTTTCCCAAACCTCACCGTTGGGCATCATAAAAGCTACGCTGGGCCATGTTCGGATGACTTTCTTCGTGTCAGAAGCATAACCCGAAAAGTTATAATTTCTTTCGACATAATCCCCTGAAAAATGAGATACTATAAATAATTGTAAAGTCCTTCTTATTATCGTGTGGGTATCCACATTTAAAATTGGGGCCTTTAGAATCAAAGTAAGTAGTAGACACATATCTATAAAAGATGTAGGTAATGGAAGTGAAGTATTATTGAGATTTGGGATTGCTGATTTAGTCGGTGATTGATCCAATCAATCTATAGCTCCAACCGTTCCCTGACTTCCTGTGGTTGACTAAATTAGTTTTATTATTTTTTAGTCGCTACATGATGATGGTTCCACCTGTTCAGGTTCCACATGTTCCACTGGTTCAGGAATGATTAATTAGGTTACTACGCAGGTTCTTGTGTAAGTTATGGTAACAATCTAATAGTCCTACGCCTTCCAAAAATATTTTTTATAAGCCAATTCAGCAACTAATTGAATCAGTTTGTTGCTCTTTCGTATTCCTGAAATCGGAATGAAATCCGAACTCATAGCTAACATGAAATTTCTCCACACACCTTTTCAAACTCACGTACTTACCAGTGACGACTTGTTGGATGGTCTTCATAGTACCCCCAAACACAGCCGAAAGAGAAATCATGGATCTGATATATTTGTCTTTCCATTGTTTGCTCTGCTTTTTAAGAAACGAAAGAGTCATTGGTCCTCCATAACTGTGAGCCAAAAATACTATTTTCCGGTTCCCATTCATTCTGTATGTTTCCTCTACAAGGTTCTTCAAGTTTTTAAAATACTCCTGGCTTTCGTCTGGAAAATGTACATCAGTATATCAGTATGGATCTTGAAGTCAATCATAATTAATGAGTTTTAGTCTTAATATTTTTTTTTTTAATTTCTTTAACGGATCAACTGGAAAGAAACATTATTAAGTATAGGTCGAGCGTTGTAACCTGGCCGTTTCTTAGTGTAGTTTCAATTGAGATAGTTAAGCCGGGTCTACACTTTTATCAAATGTCAGCATCGTACCATTGCGTATCAAATCCTTTATTTTTTTCATTTGTAAGTATACACAACAGGTCCAATCGGCCAGTTAGCGGTGTTTCCTCATCACATCAAAGTAATGATAGCAACGGGGTCGAGAGCAGGGTTGCCAGGTGGAAGGGAAAAAATACCGGACAATTCGGAAAGACAGATTACAAAAATGCATAACAAGATTATACAGTTGTAACGGACTTGGGTCGCCCCCAGAGGTGCAATGCGGTCTAAATCCGCACTAAGTATATTGAGAGAGGGGGGTGTGACAGTACCTACCATAAAAGATACAACTCGTACTAATAGCGTAATGTGCTATGTTCGGAGAAGATGATTTTCTGGTTCTCGGATCCTTATCTATCGCCAAACACAGCATTCTAAGATAGACGTGCATTCTCTTGGATCTGACGGTAACTGTCACACTCCTCCCCTTAAAGACATACTTGATTGAAGAGCAAGTACATAAACCAGGTGGAATAGTTTATTGGTTGAGAACTGATGCTCACTATTAAATAGCTGCATTGGCGATTGAGGATAAAAAAGAGAAATTAAAACCGGATGGATTGTCAATGAATCTTCATATTATGAAGTATTCATTAGGTAATTGACCCTCAATCAAAGATTGGAACAATCGGGAATAATATAACTTGCTCAATTCGGAGACTTGCAGTGGGAGATGCCCACTTTGGGGACTTAAGAAAATGGGAACTATACCCTGAGAATAATAACTTGCTCAATTTTGGAGACTTACAGTGGAAGGTGCCCACTTGGGGACTTATGAAATAGGGAACGATGCCCTGGGTTTGGGAACAATGCCCTTGGAAGAAGTTAAGTGTAAAAAATAGAAATAATATGAGGGGAAAATTTGAAAAATTAAAAGTCACGAACCAATGAAATTATTTATGTATCCAAGGGAGTATAATGGGTATTCCTTCTGGAAACCCGGGCCATGTTTCTTCTGAAACATTAACGCCCACAAAAATAGTGGATCAGATTACCAGGCGTCAATCCTAACCACGCTCTGCTACCATGTAACGAACTTAGGTCACCCCCAGAGGTGCAATGGGGCCTAAATCCGCACTATATAAAGAGAGGGGGGTGTGACAGTACCATAAAAGATACAACTCGTACTAATAGCGTAATGTGCTATGTTCGGAGAAGATGATTATCCGGCTTATGGATCCATATCTATCGCCAAACACAGCATTCCAAGAACTTGAGGATGACGCGTTTAACCCAGGCGCGAGAGTGACGGATAGACGCGCATTCTCTTGGATCTGACGGTAACTGTCACACAGTAATAAACTCTAATCAAGCAGCACAATAATTATACATATGCATTTTTTATTATGTTCCACTTACCACTAAGTACTATTTTCTTCAATAAATTTAAGTCATTTTTGTTCAAATTTTATGTGATCTTTTAGTTTGATACAGTTTCGTGCTCTGATAATTTAAACCAGCAAGTATCGACCTACTTATTCATCCCTATTTCAAGTAGTACAATATTATTACCTATACGTATCCATATAGTCACTCTATAATTCCTCAATTTGAAAACCACAAAAGTGGCACAAGGTTTTTGTGTTATTCCTAAATAGATCAAGAAGAACATGAGGATGAAATTTTTCGTTGTCTTCTTCTAATATCGATTTTTTTAAATTTATAATGTGGACTGGAACCTAATTAAACAATAAAAAAACTCGGCGCTCCGCGCCTCGCCAGGGGGCAAGCCCCCTGGACCCCCGGTTACCTCTATTTACATACTTCGGACGAAATTATTGAAACACAGAATGTGTTTGCGTTGTCGCGCAACCAAGTGACAACCAAACAAGCGTCATTGTTTACTATTCATTTATAACATCAATTTATATAGTTATAGTATGCAACTACGAAAAAAAATACGAAATAAATTCGTGATAAATCAAGAGCGATTTATCAAGTAAATGTCCTAAAGAGGCTACATACGAAATTACAGCTTCCTAGAGTGTAAAGTATAGAAATTAGCTTTAAAAGCCACTCATCTGATCCGGACCCTGGACATCGTCAAGTAAATGTCCTAAAGAGGCTTCATACGAAATTACAGGTTCCTAGAGTGTAAAGCATAGAAATTAGCTTTAAGAGCCACACATCTGATCCGGACCCTGAGCATCGTCAAGTAAATGTCCTAAAGAGGCTACATACGAAATTACAGCTTCCTAGAGTGTAAAGCATAGAAATTAGCTTTAAGAGCCACACATCTGATCCGGACCCTGAGCATCGTCAAGTAAATGTCCTAAAGAGGCTACAAACGAAATTACAGCTTCCTAGAGTGTAAAGTATAGAAATTACCTATTCAAATTATCTAACCTCCGCTTCACAAATCAAACCGTTTTCGTAATACTCAGATCACCTGCTATGAATCAAATCATCGAAACACAAGCTCAATGAAATCATCAGAAATTAACAAGCGGTTGCAATCATGTTCACAATATCAATTATTGAGAATGATCACCTGTGTGTAAACAATTATTTATATAACCATGCTCATAACTCAGTTTGTTGGACACGCACTTCGCAGTAGTTAACATAATATTGTTGGATAAATCGAGAGCTTTCGAACGAATGGTCAACGAATTTTGTGGGATGAAAAACGACGAAGTACCATTTCCCTAGCAACGACTCGGTTGTACGTGAAAATCATCCGTCACACATTTCGTTACCATCCCGCGTTCCATTTTCGGCTAGTTAGTCCATGGCTAAAACACATTCTGTGTTAAAACTCTGTGTGTGTGTGTATGTTATATTGATTCATTAAGACTTCAGTCATGAAGAGCTGAATTTATTATGTAGTGGATTTACATACATTTGACTAGGAGTTGGAATACCTAGCGGGAGACTGTGAGTCGCCGAGTTGAACTGGTCATGTGGTCTTGACCCTTGAAAGTGTTCGGGCGAAAGGTACGAGAAAGTACCGTTGTTGTCTCGAGTGTTATTATATTTTGTTTGGTAGGATGTGTGTGAATCCTGTAACAAGTTTGTAGCGGTTTTAAACTCGCTGTGAGGGTCGAAATGTGACCTATACTCAGGTTCTAACTGAGTATTTTTATTGTAATATGAGGTAGTACTTTTGGGGTACTGAAAAGTACCTTTATGTTTGTGCTCGGTAGGCACAGTAGGAGTGTGAAAAGCACTCGCCTCGTTCGCGTATCCAGTGGATAGCTGTGGAGAGATTTCTGTTTTAGCAGTGAAATCTTCGTAGTTACCCTTTGAAAGGGTTTGGATATGTTCTACAGGGTAGTAGACATCTGCAGGAGATGCGTGTGCGTACGCCATATCCGAAGCTCGATCTTGTCGTGTTTCAGACAGATGAGAAAAACCAGCGTCTCGCAAGGAGGTGGTTTTGAGGGCGCTTAATGGCTCGTCGGAGCTAGGCCTCTCGCTCCCGTGGGCAGTGGCACGTGCCGGCCTTGGAATGCGGGTGTAGGTCGCGTGCCCGCTGTCACCTCGTTCAGAGGCGCCCGCCCGTCTGTGAGTCGTATTCGACTGCATTGAATCGTCTAGAAAGTGGAACGAGGGGGTCCGTTCCATCTAGGAATTTTTTTACTCTCTCTGAAGGGAAGAGGTTTGGTCGGGGACTCGCTTCTAGCAGAACTAGAGGGTCCTCCGATCGTTCTTATAAGAACGCTCGTAATTCGGGGACTCGCTTCCGATAATGAATTATCAGAGGGTCCTCCGATAGCTCTGAAAAGAACGCTCGTAAGCAGTTGATCAACCCGTGTGAGGGTCTGCTTGAGATTCAACTGGCGAGCCCCTGCGGACGGCAAACGATGGGATTTCGTCTGCCCGGGCGACTCGACTCGAAATGCCCCTCGGACGTTCAGTGAATTAAGGATCCTCTGAACCGGGTGAAAAATCTGATTGAAGATCGATGGTAGTGAGTAATACAGCGTGTATTAGGCTCGAGCTACCAGAAGTCTTGAATGAGAAGGTAGAAGGTCTCGTTTCCAGATCGTGTAGAAAGCTTCGTCGTAGAGAGAAGAATCGTCAGATCAAGAGGTGGAGAATGGTATGAATCGACGGCCCATCAAATGCTATATTTATATCAGTCCGGATGTCGGATCCTGCATTTGATTGGCCGGATCAGTTTACCTCTAGCGCTCGCGTGGGCGGAAGTAGAGATCGCTTCCGATTTGATTGATCGCGCCCGGCGGGCGGAATTTTGTTAATTTTGTTTCGCCTGACGTCTTTTTGTAGAGTTCTACTGTGTGAACTTATTTTTGGTGGCCCTGAAAAGGCCAGTGAGGTGGTGGGTTCACCACATATTAGACTAATACAGCGATAAATAACGTAAAATAAGACAATAATAACTGGTGAAATATTCCGAGAAATTGTGTAAAATACCAATTACGTAGTTAACGACAAGAATATCAAGACATTCATGATATTGGTCTCTGCTGACTTCGTGTGATGGCAACCTACGTTACTACAAAAACTGGACATTTGGCCTTCAAGGCGACTTTCAGTTTTCGCCCGGACAGCTTGGTAAAAAACCGGACACCTGGCAACCCTGGTCGAGAGTAGTGTGGATGCTCCGATGCCAAAGAGCTTATAATAGGCCTATTATAAGCTCTTTGTCCAATGCGCTGAACGCTCCTACCTATTTCTATATTTGAAAAAAAAGTGAAGTGGGACACCTTGTAGCTATACAAAAACTATAATGAATAAAAAGATATATACAAATATATCTGAAAAATGGGAGAAGAAATATTTATCCAGATCCAAACAGAGATACAAAATTTGAACAGTTACCTAATGTATAAAGGTTTAGGCTCCCACGATGATACTTTGCCTATTTCTCTGAGATCGGCTCAGGAGATTAGGGCTGCACGGTGGTACCCTTTGCCCGCCCAATGTCAGTAAACCTCATCACAGATACCCTGAATGAGGTAGAAGAGGGGATGTGAAAGTCTGTCGACCTGAGCAAGCTTTTGCTTATACGTTTACCAAACAAAACACCATCATCAAGCAAGACGCTAGTCTCGCATCGCATATATACAAAGAGGAATTTCGGCCCAACTTTAGCCCATTCCCTACCCCATCCTGTTGGTTAAACACCAATTTTCTTTGCATATCCTGGGAGGGGCACCTGCTCTGAGTAACCTGATGCCAAATTCGTAATGGTAGGATGATTCTAAGTTACCTAAAACAATGCGTCAAAAAGCATGTTTTGGGATTTTTTTTCTTCTCTCACCTGATTATTTACCCCACCGTATCTACCAGTTCCCCTAGACCAATTCTGATGGAATTTTGGATGTAGGCCATATTTATCATGACGATGTACCTTTTGTGGGTACCTTTTCCCCCCTCTACGCTCAAGTGGAGAGGGAGTTATGAGGGAATGGTGGGGTGGTTATCCGTCCATCTAGACATCACGCTCAGCCAAGTGGGGGATCGTCCCAGTGAGAGTGGGGATTTGTTCGGGGACCCTCACAGGGTGGCCACCGGGATTTGAATTTTTTCAACCCCCTATCAAATGGTGGTGGGGTGGGGGGAGGTGGAGGCACGTTCAACCTGGGCATTATGATAGGTCAAGAGGGTGGATTTGTACAGGGACATTTTCAGAGGGGGTGGGTAAGGAAGATGGGACCTAGGGTCGGTGGTGGGCCCTCAACAGCACCGTCTTGAAGGATATTTTTCGAGATTGAGCAACTGGGTAAGTGTTATATATTTTCAGACAACAGCCAATTATCTACCTTGGTTGGCTGTTGACAAAATCAGCCAGTATACACACCACTCCTTTACTTCAAGACCGCCAAAGAAGTGTGATATCCCCCCAAAAAAGACGCTCCCCATACAAAACATGCCAAGTCACAAAATGCATGGTATCATCTAATTTGTATCAATTACACTCAACAATTTGTTTGGGTTTGTGCTGATCAACTTCCTTCAATGGAAGGGGGTGATCAGATGAACATGAGGGCTGTGGGGTTTGTGTATTGTTTGTAGGTCCATTAGGATGGCATTTCAGCTACATGGTGCGAATCGGGAGTTGTGATTTGAATAATAACGAAAATCGGCCAAACCGTTCAAGAGTGGTTGTAATGTAATGGTGGTGAATTGGTGGACCGCAAGTGGTAGACTGTTACCCTGAGGCATGTGTTTGGCACAAATTGGATGATGATCCAATTTTGTGACATGGCTTTGGTATCAGTTTGGGGAAGGTAAAGGCACCCTTAGGTATGGCACCCAACATCTCCTACTTGGATATCAGTTTTCTGACATGGGAATAAGTGATTACGACGCCGATTCACTATGGTAGCAGTTTGTGGAAGGAACATTGGCTGTTTCTCGATGTGCCAACATGTAACATAACTGTTCCAACAGGCGTTATTTGTTAATCGGTTGGAAAAGTTTGGGCCGGCTTTTTTGTAAAGGTATACCTTCAATTTTTTTGCCTATTCTATGGCACATCCGTTAAAGTACAATAGCTGTTATTTTCTCACTTGGTCCTCTGCGGAAGTCGTATGGCGCAGCACGAAGGCTCTTATTTCTCTCATAACCAATTAATACCAGTCGGTCAGCTATATCGGCGAAATACCGGAGTTTGTTAGCCACGAATGGTATCCAAGAAATGACACGACCAAGTATTGTATAAAAAGTAACCGTATTCTCAGTCAAGATTGGGTCACCAAAACCAGCCACTTTAGTTTCAATTCCTGGCAAATTCGTAGTCTTCCTAGTCATGTTGTTATAGTTCAATAAAAGTAGATCGACCTGTGGAGAAAAATAGGTATTCAATTTTACTGTTGCCTGGAGGGTTGAAAATTCAAATTATTGGAAATTTTCCGCTAACTTTAATGTAGCTAAGTAGAATTACTTCCTAATACCGGTCAATCTGAAACTCATGGTTTGGGGAAATGGTATATATTACCAGTACAGAGGTTGGTAGGGAGAAATGAATTGAAAATTAAAACTTATCCAGATCTATTCACAAATAAAAGAATTTTTTAGTAACAGACCCAATGGAAATAAGTTTGTAAATGTTACTTATTTTAGAACGCAGCTCGTCGCAATGCTATTATTTTGAAAATGTTCACTGAAAATAATGGTAGTACCTATGTAACTATAATTAAGTAGTTAACTATAATGTAACTTGTAGTAAGTAGGTATAATACGATAGATTGTACTAATGGGGAATGAAGGAGAAGTTCCTTGGCACATGTAGTCCCTTTAAGCAATTTAGGGAATCATCCTGGAACAAAGACCCAGTTGCAAGAGAAGTTCTCCTGTTGATGTTGTCCCTTTACGCAATTTTGGGAATCATCGTGGAACTGAGGCTCTGTCCAATGAAGGAGAAGTTTCCGGTACATATAGTCCCTTTGAGTAATTTAGGGAATCATCCTGGGGCAGAGTCCTGTCTGATGAAGGAGAAGTTCCCGGTACATGTCGTCCCTTTCAGCAATGTAGGGAATCATCCTGGAAAAGAGGCCCGTTCTGATGAAGGAGAAGTTTCTGGTACATGTAGTCCCTTTGAGTAATTTAGGAAATCATCCTGGAACAGAGCCCTTTCTGACGAAGGATAAGTTCCTGGTACATGTAGTCCCTTTCCGCAATGTAGGGAATGGTCCTGGAAAAGAGGCCCTGTCTGATTAAGGAGAAGTTTCCGGTTCGTGTAGTCTCTTTGTGCAATTTAGGGATTCATTCTGGAACAGAAGACCTTTCATACGAAGGAGAAGTTTCCGGTACATGTAGTCCCTTTGAGTAATTTAGGGAATCATTCTGGAACAGAGCCCTGTCTGATGAAGGAGAAGTTCCCGGTACATGTAGTCCCTTTCCGCAATGTAGGGAATCGTCCTGGAAAAGAGGCCCTGTCTGATTAAGAAGTTCCCAGGACATGTAGTCCCTTTCAGGGATGTAGGGAATCATCCTGGAACAGAGGCCCTGTCGGATGAAGGAGAAGTTCCCGGTACATGTAGTCTTGCTGGAACACAGGCCCTGTCTGATGAAGGAGAAGTTTCCGGTACATATAGTCCCTTTGAGTAATTTAGGGAATCATCCTGGGGCAGAGTCCTGTCTGATGAAGGAGAAGTTCCCGGTACATGTCGTCCCTTTCAGCAATGTAGGGAATCATCCTGGAAAAGAGGCCCGTTCTGATGAAGGAGAAGTTTCTGGTACATGTAGTCCCTTTGAGTAATTTAGGGAATCTCCTGGGGCAGAGTCCTGTCTGATGAAGGAGAAGTTCCCGGTACATGTCGTCCCTTTCAGCAATGTAGGGAATCATCCTGGAAAAGAGGCCCGTTCTGATGAAGGAGAAGTTTCTGGTTCGTGTAGTCTCTTTGTGCAATTTAGGGATTCATTCTGGAACAGAAGACCTTTCATACGAAGGAGAAGTTTCCGGTACATGTAGTCCCTTTGAGTAATTTACGGAATCATTCTGGAACAGAGCCCTGTCTGATTAAGGAGAAGTTTCCGGTTCGTGTAGTCTCTTTGTGCAATTTAGGGATTCATTCTGGAACAGAAGACCTTTCATACGAAGGAGAAGTTTCCGGTACATGTAGTCCCTTTGAGTAATTTAGGGAATCATTCTGGAACAGAGCCCTTTCTGACGAAGGATAAGTTCCTGGTACATGTAGTCCCTTTCCGCAATGTAGGGAATGGTCCTGGAAAAGAGGCCCTGTCTGATTAAGGAGAAGTTTCTGGTACATGTAGTCCCTTTGAGTAATTTAGGAAATCATCCTGGAACAGAGCCCTTTCTGACGAAGGATAAGTTCCTGGTACATGTAGTCCCTTTCCGCAATGTAGGGAATGGTCCTGGAAAAGGCCCTGTCTGATTAAGGAGAAGTTTCCGGTTCGTGTAGTCTCTTTGTGCAATTTAGGGATTCATTCTGGAACAGAAGACCTTTCATACGAAGGAGAAGTTTCCGGTACATGTAGTCCCTTTGAGTAATTTAGGGAATCATTCTGGAACAGAGCCCTGTCTGATGAAGGAGAAGTTCCCGGTACATGTAGTCCCTTTCCGCAATGTAGGGAATCGTCCTGGAAAAGAGGCCCTGTCTGATTAAGAAGTTCCCAGGACATGTAGTCCCTTTCAGGGATGTAGGGAATCATCCTGGAACAGAGGCCCTGTCGGATGAAGGAGAAGTTCCCGGTACATGTAGTCTTGCTGGAACACAGGCCCTGTCTGATGAAGGAGAAGTTTCCGTACATGTAGTCCCTTTCAGCAATCCTGGGAATCATCCTGGTACAGAGGCCCTGTCAGATGAAGGAGAAGTTCCCGGTACATGTAGTTCCTTTGAGCAATTTAGGTAATTATCCTGGAACAGATGCCCTGTCTGATGAAGGAGAAGTTTCCGGTATATATGTAGTCTCTTTGAGCAATTCATGGAATCTTCCTGGAACAGAGGCCCTGTCTAATGAGGAGAAGTTTCCAGTACATGAAGTCCCTTAGAGCAATTTAGGGAATCATCCTGGAACAGAGGCCCTGTCTGATGAAGGAGAAGTTTCCGGTACATGTACCTAGTCTCTTTGAGTAATTCCGGGAATCTTCCTGGAACAGAGGCCCTGTCAGATGAAGGAGAAGTACCCGGTACATGTAGTCTCTGGCACGGCCGGGAGCAGGTGCCAACATGTAAAAAGAGATTCTTCCATTTCTTCAGTTTCCTTTGAAATCGGTTCAAACTTTCTGTGTCCAAACTCTGCTGCCAGCAACCAACCTTTCCCGTAATATTACCGTAATGTAAATTAATCATCACTGGTCCAGGGGAATGACAATGGAACCAGGCGAATGACGAAATTGTCTATTTAATATATAAAACATCAAAATCGACTTCAGTGTAACAGTTCAGACTCTTTAATTGAAAATCATCCTCAGTCCAAAACATTCTGTAGTTTGGAAAATGCTCATAAGTTGATAAATGACCTCTATAAAATACAAAAAACTAGAACTTAATCACATGTGTATCACATCAGTCTTCCAATTATTAACTGGGCAGCCTTTTCTTCACTATGCATCATCTCATCATACAATAAATTTAGGGAATCATCCTGGAACAGAGGCCTTGTCGGATGAAGGAGAAGTTTCAGGTACATGTAGTCCCTTTGAGCGATTTAGGGAATCATCCTGAAACAGTGACCCTGTTGGATGAAAGGAAAGATGCTCTGGGGAGGAGATGTTCCTCGATAGATACCTACATAAAGTCTCTTTGAGTAATTTAAAGAATCATCCTAGAACAGTGGCCCTGTTGGATGACGGAGAAGTTCCCCGGTAAGCATAGTCCCTTTGAGCATTTTTCGGAATCATCTTGGGACCATGGCCCCATCAAGAAGGAGAAGTTCCCCAGTACATGCAGTCCCTTTGAACAATAAATTTAAGGAATCATTCAAGGATCTGAGGCCCTCTCAGAAGAAGGAGAAGTTTCCAAGTACGCATAGCCCCATTGAGAACTTATGAAATTTAACCTCAAAGCGTGGTTCTGTAAATGAATAGAGGAGAGGATAGGTTTGATTTTTGAGAGAAAATGAACAGGCAGAATTTTCAGATCGAATGGTGGTCGGGCCCAGCTCTCTGCGTGTACCTATATATTACCTACCCTTGTAGGTGTACCCTGACCGTTACAGCGTCAGAGAGAGATCACACATGGCACGCCACTGCAATAGTCACTTTTTGACGCCGCCTTTGCTTGCTATTTTATTGGCTAATCTAAAAAATATTAAATACAATTTATGAGGGTGAATAAATTAATGTGTCGGATCACGACGATGGCCAATGGGTTTATACAACTAAACGATTTGATTTTAATAAGTTGGAGAACAATTTTTCTAATGATTTTACAGTGAGATAGTAGGTACCTACTCACCGAGCATCTATCTAGAAGAGGAATAAACATCGTTGGACTCATCCATGAGTTGAGAGTTAAGATTTTTGCTACCAACTTCATGATGGAACACTGCATAAACGGACTAGAATAATCTGCAGAAACTGTAGACTTCAGTTGGCTGCAACCAAAACCTGGAACTAGCACGCATTTTTCCGAGTCAGTAAAAATCACATCAGTAAACTTAAAAAAGTTCCAGTCATGCAGCATGACCGTATGAGCAAATTTTCGTATTGTATAATGTTAAATTGTTTTGAAATTTGAGCTCTTTGAGTGCAAGGAAATTGCTAACTGTTACTTTTATGGCAAAAAAAAGTATTCTAAATAATGATCTCCTATCCGAATATAGGTTTTGAATTTTTAGTTTTTTCGCAGTTTTTTATCGATTTTTTAAAGTAAATTTTAATGCATTTAAAATACATATTTCAACATAATTTTGTACATAAATGTTTGAATGTTCTATATTATAGTTAATAAACTTTATTTGAGCAGTATTCTACCAAAAAATATAAAGTTAACGATTTTTAGCCGTTTTCAGTGATTTTGTTAGTACATTTTTTGAAATTGGACCAATTTAATGTGCTCAAAAAGTGCTAGCCAACGAACTTCCATTCGAACATCCTTTCATTTGGAAAGCTTAATTTTATGGCGCAAGAACGGATTTTTTATCTCAATCTTAAGGAGAGTTATCGTCTGGAAGGGCACATATCTCTATCTCTATCTCAATCTCTATTATTTATAAGAATGAAACTCCGTTTGTCTGTTTGTCGTGTCTAAGCACGGCCAAACGGCTG
Source organism: Adelphocoris suturalis (assembly GCA_030762985.1). Lineage (NCBI taxonomy): Eukaryota > Metazoa > Arthropoda > Insecta > Hemiptera > Miridae > Adelphocoris > Adelphocoris suturalis. Next base: position 121,178,909 of record CM061042.1, read on the forward strand.
AGTGGGGGGAGTCTACAAGTGGTGGGATCTTCTTGGGATTTCCCGAAAGGGGGAACGAGCGAATTTAAAATTTTCTAATTCCACCCGAACCATGGGCCGTAGGGCGGGAGGGGGGTAGAAGTAAGAATTAATGTGCGCTTTGTGGACTTCCCCGCTTCCTCTACCCCTCTGAACGGCCGTTGAAAATTCCGGAAAAATACCAGTTTCGTAGGTTTTTGAACGAGGAAGTGGACGGCGCGATCGGATCGTGAAAAAAGTATCGGGAAATGCGTCAAAAAAATGCGAGAGTACGGACCCGTTTTCTCGAAAAGTCCGACAAAAAACTACGTTTTTTCCCATTAAAATATACCTACCCCGTAAAGGTACGTTTTTCCGAACGGTTTTTGCGGGCGAAATAAAGGTTTGATCCCGACGAATCTGAATCCGAAATCGGATATCGAAAAAAGTGACGGGAAGTCGGTCAAATTGCGAGGGGAAGCGAGACGAAGCTATTAAAATGAGAAATTATATGTGCCGTGGATGCGAGAAGGCTCTAGGAAGACGTGTTTGGGGTTCGATGACTCAGGTGTTAAACAATGTTGCGAGCAGGTACACATAGGTATACAGCTATACCTTGCGAGCAAAGCGAGAGCCATTTCAACAGAATAAATACGGATTTTTTCCTACACAAATACAGCAATACCTTGTGAGCGAAGCGAGCAACATCCCCAAATAAACTTTTTTGTGGTTCCACTTAGTTTTATAAGATTTAATTTGTTTGTAAGAATTTCCAACAGAAAAAAACGTCGGCCAAGTTGGGTGGGCAGTATAACTTCCTCAAGCGAGCGAAGCGAGCAGCATCCCCTACAGAAGTTAAACCTACCCTTAGAGATCTACCATTTACGAGCGAAGCGAGCAACATCCCCTACACGTTTCAATTGTAATACATCGCATGTATACAGCCACACCTTGCAAGCGAAGCAAGCAACATTCCCTACATACCACACTTTGCGAGCGAAGCGAGCAACATTCCCTATATGCCACACTTTGCGAGCGAAGCGAGTCTACGAGTGGCGGGATCTTCTTGGGATTTTCCGAAAGGGGGCATAAGCGAATTTAAAATTTTCTAATCCCTCCCGAACCATGGGCCGTAGGGCGGGAGGGGATCGAAGTAAGAATTAATGTGCGCTTTTTGGACTTCCCCGCTTCCCCTACCCTTCTAAACGGCTGTCGAAAATTCCGGAAAAATACCGGTTTTCGTAGGTTTTCCTACGAGGAAGATGACGGCGCAATCGGATCGCGAAAAAAGTATCGGGAAATGCGTCAAAAAAATGCGAGAGTACGGACCTGTTTTCTCGAAAAATCCAACGAAAAACTACGTTTTTTCCGATTAAAATATACCCCATAAAGGTACGTTTTTCGGAACGGTTTTCGCGGGCGAAATAAAGGTTTGATCCCGCCAAATCGGAATCCGAAATCGGATATCGAAAAAAGTGAGGGGAAGTAGGTCAAATTGCAAGCGGAAGCGAGACTAAGCTATTAAAATGAGATTTAATTGTGCCGTGGACGCGAGAAGGCTCTTGGAAGATGTGTTTGGGGTTCGATGACTCAGGTGTTTCACAATGTTGCGAGCAGGTACACATAGGTACCTTGCGAGCGAAGCGAGAGCCATTTCAACTGAATAAATACGGATTTTTTCCTTCACATATACAACAATACCTTGCGAGCGAAGTGAGCAACATCCTCTAATAAACTTTTTGTGGTTCCACATAGTTTCATAAGATTTAATTTGTTTGTAAGAATTTCCAACAGAAAAAAACGTCTGCCAAGTTGGGTGGGCAGTATAACTTCCTCAAGCGAGAGGAATAAATTTGGGTTTTCCCCTACTCATATACAGGTATACCTTGCGAGCGAAGCGAGCAACATCTCCCAATAAACTTTTTGGTGGTTCCACGTAGTTTTATAAGATTTATTTTGTTTGTAAGAATTTCCAACAGAAAAAAACGTCTGCCAAGTTGGGTGGGCAGTACAATATCGAAAAAAGTGCGAGAGGGAAACGAGGGGAAGCGATTAATAGCAAAACTTAATCGAGCCCGCCTCCGTTTCACAATGTTGCGAGCAGGCCTACGCACTTAAGTCTTGAAGGGACTCGATGACTCATTTCAACAGAATAAATACGGGTTTTTCTCTACACATATGCAGCAATACCTTGCGAGCAACATCCCCTAATAAACTTTTCGTGGTTCCACGTAGTTTTATAAGATTTAATTTGTTTGTAAGAATTTCCAACAGAAAAAAACGTGTGCCAAGTTGGGTGGGCAGTATAACTTCCTCAAGCGAGCGAAGGGAGCAGCATCCCCTATAGAAGTTAAACCTACCCTTAGAGATCTACCGTTCGCGAGCGAAGCGAGCAACATCCCCTACATGTTTCAATTGTAATACATCGCATGTATAGAGCCACACTTTGCGAGCGAACGTGGAGGCGAGCGTAGCGAGCCGGAGCGGCTAGTAAATAAATATTTACACACGCGCACACAAACACACACACACACACACACACACACATATATATATATATATATATATATATATATATATATATATATATATATATATATATATATATATATATACAATATATATTTGTAAGAAAAAAGTTCCAGTCATGCAGCTTGATCTTATGAGCGAATTTATGTAGGATATTATGTTACCTACTGTGGTGAAAACCACCCCCTCTTTTCAACAGCCCTTTTCAGGGCTACCAAAAAGAGGTAGACACGACACACAAATATTTATGAGACGTCGAGTTATAACTCCGTCAAACAAAATATTTCACCAGAGAGAAAATACGAAATTCTCTCTCAAAAGTGAAATATTAACAAATAACATACAAGGCGACCTCCCTAAACACTTACTGGGCGAGAGAGACGCGACAAGTATCTCGAAACAAGGCGCCTTGAATGAGAAAACCCAAACAGGCAATCAAATGTCCTCTAAAACTAACAAGGACAGTTCCAGCAAGCCTACTCGCCAATCAGAAACAATGATTGCACGAGAGACAATAGGCGAACCAACCAGGAGGCGGCAAGCAACCACCTCTGGTCCAGCAGCCACCCCGGGGACCCCGTCTCAGCAACGGACGCAGGGAAGACACCCCCGGGGATCCCGTCTAAACAACGGACGCAGGGAAGCCACCCGAGGACCCCGTCTAAACGACGGACGCAGGGAAGACACCTCAAGGTCCTTGTCTCCGCAACGGACGCACGGAAGCCACCTCAGGGGACCCCGTCGCAGCGACGGACGCGGGGAAGCCACCCCCGGAGGACCAACTCAGCTATCATACTCGCAGATTCTGAGAAAACAATGTGCGAGCCAATGAGATAACACAGTTGAATTAATGAAATTAAGCGGACCAATCAGGAGGCGGCAGGAGGCGGCCACCTCCCTATAATTACCCCGCTGGGAGCCCTCCGAAATTCATTCCACTCACCGCTCTCGACGACTACACTCTGCAGTACGAAGATTCTACACGCTCTACGCTGACGACCCTTCTGCTCACGAGTTCATCTCAGAACGGCTTTCTACTGCTTTCTACAAGGCATACCTTCTCTCCACACAGATCTCGCATTGGCATCTACGAGTCCAGTGATTATTCATCCTGCTCATTGCCCAAAGTAGTTCTTCTGTCAGGACGCCACCCGGTACATCTATTGATATTCTCATTAGATCGTACGCCCGCTGGGACGTTCCGAGACGTGTCGCCCGGGTTTCGTAGCACTAAGCTTGTCACCGACCGCTGGGGCACGCCGATAAATTACTCAGCTCATCCGCTCTAATTTATCGTCCAAGGAAGTCTTTTTCAAGACTACAAGGTAGGACCCTGACATCCGAGCAAAGGAAAGAAGCTCTGTCAAGCGAGTCCACCTTCCAAACCCTCTATCCTATACGTAGAGGTATTGAAAACGAGTTAACAAACTCGGGTATATCGATGGAGCGCCGCCCGTCCTACTTCCTCATGCAAGAGGAAGCAGAACACGGCGCGGCCGGGGGCCTTAGCCCACGCAGCGCTCCCTACCCGCTACTCGACTCGTCCGCTGTTCCTAGCGACGGACAAAGGCTCGATTCTCGCGAAGAGATCGCCTTCTTACCTAACGTATTCATGAAGGAAACGTTAGGCCAAGCCTCACACACACAAAAGTTCGAGGATACCTTTCAGACCCGCTCTGAAGTCAATCATCATGATTCGACAAAGATTTCTGAATATCCACGATATTCTACACAAGGCTACCCGGCCGATCCGAGTGTCGAACACACTCCCAACGTGCTAAAAACAAAGGATACTTTTCAGTACCTCAACCAAGCCCAGTATATTCCCCCTACAGATATAAATCTTAGGCCGGAATATTACACAACGGCTCAGCACCAAACAGATCGAACCCAGCACCCACTATGCGAGCCCAGTGCTCCACGCGGCTGCTACACGAACTATCCTCAAGTTCCTCCCGCCAAGCAAGCTGACCTTGGCGATTTCGCTCACATTCCTTACAGGAATACCTCAGGGACTAACCCGCATAACCAGAATATAAATGTCTCACTTGGTCTACCTACACCAAGTAAAACATATATAAATCCACTACACCTACATTGTTTTTAAATTAGGTAAGGACTTTGAGGGAAAAGAAAACTTTACCTACCAATTTCATGGCAAAAACTCGTTCTAAATAATATTTTGCGATTCAAAAACAGATTATACATTTTTAAATTTTTTTGCATTTTTTCTCGATTTTGTTTTTTGCACATTTCAATGAAATTTAAATAGGCACATTTTTCAGCATGATTTTGCACATAAATTTTTTAATGTTCTATTTTATAGACAATAAACTTTATGTGAGCATTATTCTGCAAAAACAAAAAAAAAATTAAACAATTTTTAGCAGTTTTTTGGTATTTTTAGTTATTTTGTCAGTCCTTTTGTTGAAATTAGACAAATTTAATGTGCTCAAAAAATGCTGGCCAACGAACTCGTCCTTTCGTTTGGAAAGCTTGATTTTTTGGCGCAAGAACGGAATTTTTACCTCAATCCTAAGGAGAGTTATAGAATAAATAAATAAATAGGTATACGTATATATAAAAGAATGTTACACTCTAGGATTCGTTTCAGAATGCCTATAAATGGATTTCAATGAAGCATTTTTTCAAAAATTTTGATTTAAAAATTTTCCGAGCCATCGCAATAGTTCATTTTCTACGAAAATTCGCTAAATGGCTTAATCACAAAGCAATGAAGTAAACGTAAGAAATACTTTCTTTTTGGTTTATTATTTTCAATAATAAGCCTATGTGATCGTATAGCAAAACATTTTTATAACCCCCCCCTCAAACTTTGTCATTTTACGTTTCAATGTGCGTAGAATCCAAATTTGCAATGTCCGTCCGCCGTCCAGGCCATAAAAGGCCTTAGAATTGACTTAAAAATCCGTTCTTTCGCACATACACTCCACTTGGGGTCTAGTTGGTCCTGACTTCTCGCCAGCTCGATCGCTCCACACCCATGGGTGCTATGAACCAAAAATAGGTGAAGTGTCTTTTTCGAGGTTTGACTGACGTACGCGCGCACGCCTGGCACGCTTAGTGCTCAATTGAAAAAATAATAAACCTTTGTGAAATACTTTGCAGGTTTTTTTTTACTTTTTGTAAGAAAGGTATGGAGTGAATATCTCCCAGAAGATGCATGTTTAGTCACAACCTACAACTAAGTTGAAAGGATGGTGAGGATATATCCCTCCTGAAAGGGAATATTAGTTAGATAGGTAGGTATTTGACAAAATTTTCAGTCATGACATGATCATATGAGCGAGTTATCGTAATATTCCGCATTATATTTACGGTAAATTGTTAGGTATCGAATTTGAGCACTTTGTGTACCTACAAAGAACCTTCAATAATAAAAATATGAGGAAAATACAGTTTCTAAATATTAACCTGGTATTAAAACCAAATTTTAAAATTTAAACAACTTGGTGCAGTTTTTATCGATTTTCTAGAAAACGTATTGGAATTTGACTGTGTATTCCACAAAATAAACAGTGCAACCGTCCAAAAACTCAGAGATGCATTTTCAGCAAAATTTTGAGCAAACGTTTCTGAATGTTCTGTTCCATATAATCAGTTAACTTTTTCCAAGTAGGTAAGTAATGTATGATTAAAAATATGAACTTGATAATGTTTTTGGCGATTTCTTTTGTAGGTACGTGCTTCAAAATTTGACCAATTGATGTGCTAAAAACAGTGATTGCCAACGAAATCATCCCTTCTTGTGGAATGCTTTATTTGTATGCGAAAGAATGGGTTTTTTAAATTTATTTGATTAATATATTTATTATTATTATTTATTTATTTATTTTTGTTTTAATATTGATTATAAGGAGAGATCCGTCTGAAATAATACCTGTATATATTTAAATGAAAAAGTGATTAAACTGTCAGAACCAATTCCTGTAAATGTAATCGTAAAAAAAGTTGGGGTGGCATATAATTTCCTCGTTTACCTATCATAAATGTATAGATCATTGAAAAGTTTTAAATGATCTTGAAAAATTCCATAGCGGAAAAGAGTAAATCAAGAAGTAGCGTGAAATGTCATAATTGGTCAATTAAGGAATGAAAAAATTATACTCAATGTAATTTATGTTTGTGCAAGCGCAGAATGAACCGATGAGTTGAAAACAATGAAACTGGTACGGGACCATCTGCAACCTAACCCGCACATTCGCTGACTATTTCATCGAAATCGGATGAAAACTGTGGAAATTAAGGTGATTGCAAGTACCTATTTCATATTGGCACATTAATGATACAATCGTGTTGAAATTGATATGAGGTTCTCAAGTCATCTTCTTCCAACTATCATCCAAATTTAAGCAAAATCGAAAGACTAGAGTGTGAAAAAATAGAGCGTAATGGAATTTACGTTTGCGCATGCGCAGAGTAAAGTATTAATTTGGCAACAATGAAACTGACAGCGGACCGTCTACATCCTAACCCGCGCATTCTCTGAACATTTTATCCAGACCGGATGAAAACTGTGGAAAATAAGCTTGTTACAAAGATTTTATATTGGCGCATGCGCAGTAGCTATCAATGGTACAACCATGTTGAAATTGATATAAGATGATCGAATTGTCTTCCCCCACACGGTGGTCCTCGATCGGATTTGATCTCAAAGTGCTTGCCCTTCAAATTTTCTTTCGAAATATGATTTGGGAATATGTTAGGATTATAATTCAGCAAAAACTGAAATCAAGCATTGAGCCGTTTTTTTTTTTAAATTCAGTTTTTAATTTTTTAATTGATACATTAATCATAAAAACACGCTATAATCGCCAAAATTCGGAAAAAATTATTATTTATTATTTATGTGTCATTATACAATAGAATCTTAATCTAGTTTCATAGTTCTGACCTATTATTTTATGATCAAATATAATTAGAACAACAAAAATAACAACATTTTATTGAACAAAATAATGATTATATATGCATGAAGCTCTTAATAAATGCCTGTGAGTATGCGGGTTGTATGTGCGTGTATGTCTATGTGTACACTTGTGTGTGAGTTTATAATGGTTCATTACCTATATAAATTTTAACATAAAATATATATCTAAATTGAATAGAAAATAAAAATATAACACCTGTAACACCTTGTTCTCTCACATGTCCAAAGAATTTGAAGCCGAAGCTCTTCTTTGGGCAGAGCGCTGTAGCGTTCAGCGTGAAATGACCCATTGGAGCCCTTCGTTCAAAGGAAATAGTTGCCGAATTTTGCTACAGAAACTTGTTTTGTTGCGTTGTTCAAACTGTAGCATAGGTTGTTTAAAATACGATAATGCTTTCCAGAAGTTCAATGAAGTTGTCAAAGCATCTTTCTCAGTCAGGCTGGATCCAAAATTCATTGAATACATAAATGGATTCAAAGCATCATATTTATCTTTGGACATTCCAGTCACTCCAAAAGTTCACACAGTTTTCTTTCATGTGGAAGAATTTTGTACCAAACACGGAAATGACCTCGGCTTTTACGGTGAACAGGCTATGGGGGCCGTTCATCATGATTTTTCTGCGACGTGGGCCAAATATAAAGTATTGCGAATCAATCCTGAATATGGACAACGTTTATTAAGAGCTGTATACGAATATAATTCTCTGCATATGTAAACTGTTGAAATGCATTATTTTTATTTTCTATTCAATTTAGATATATATTTTATGTTAAAATTTATATAATGAACCATTATAAACTCACACACAAATGTACACATAGACACACACGCACATACTACCCGCATACTCACAGGCATTTATTAAGAGCTTCATGCAAATATAGTCATTATTTTGTTCAAGAAAATGTTGTTATTTTTGTTGTTCTAATTATATTTGATCACAAAATAGGTCAGAACTATGAAACTAGATGAAGATTCTATTGTATAATGACACATGAATAATAAATAATATTTTTTCCGAATTTTTGCGATTATAGCGTGTTTTCATGATTAATGTATCAATTAAAAAGTTAAAAACTGAATTAAAAAAAAAAAAAACGGCTCAATGCTTGATTTCAGTTTTTGCTGAATTATAATCCTAACATATTCCCATATCATATTTCGAAAGAAAATTTGAAGGGCAAGCACTTTGAGGTCAAATCCGATCGAGGACCACCGTGAGCAACCACCATCCAAATTTGAGCGAGATCGGACGACTAGGGCGTGAGAAAATGATGCTTGGCTGAATTTACGTTTGCGCATGCGCAGAGTGAGGTATTGAGTCGAGAACGATGAAATTAATAGGGGACCTTCTACCCCCTAGCCCGTACATCCCCTGAAAATTTCGTCCAAATCTGATGAAAACTGTGGAAAGTAAGCTTGTTACAAGGGTTTGTGGACACACAGACAGACAGACACGAAACCAAAGTTGTTCAGAATGGTCTAAAACGTAGAATGAGAGTGGAAATTTTGATTTTGGAGACCAAAAATTGTTATCTCCCGAAAGTGAAAACAATGCTAACGCAACCTTTAGGTAGACTCGGAAGCAAAATCTTAAATGTGAAAATAATCGAAAACTAATCGTTGAAAATTTTCAAAGAAGAACTTTTTTCAGCAAAGCTGGGAGAAAATTACCTAGAAAGAGTACCAACAAACAACCCCAAAAAAAATCTCTAAAGCCGTCATTACTGCTAAATACCAAGATACGTATAGAATGGACTACATCGGGCACTTCCAAACATAGGGCACATGGCAGGGTAGGCCCATAAATGTTACGTGTGAATCTGGTTTGACAAGGGTCAACGGTCTCATGTGTAATATAAATTCATCATTCACTCCAATAACATTTTTTTAATTTTTTTTTTTTTTTTTTTTTTTTTTACCTTCTATAATAAATTATTCTCTCCCTCCCTCCTCTCCATCAGGTTCTTTGAGTTCATGAAACATCACGTTTGCAGTTTCTCGAGTTTTATCATACCACGGTACATTGTTATTTCGAGTACATTTTCGAGAAAAAATTATATCCTATTGCATTGGCTCAGAAAATTTTAAAATCAAATATTTTAAAACATTTTTCCACTTAAAACCGTTTTGAGGTATTCTGAAACGATTCCATACACACACACACACACACACACACACACACACACACACACACACACACACACACACACACACACTCATATATATATATATATATATATATATATATATATATATATATATATATATATATGAGTGTGTGTGTGTGTGTGTGTGTCATTCCAGACGTAAACTTTCCTTAGGATTGAGATAAAAATCCTGTTCTCGCGGCAAAAAATCAAGCTTTCCAAACGAAAGGATGAGTTTGTTGGCCACCACTTTTTGAGCACAGCGAATAGGTCAAATTTGTGCCCAAAATTGTCAAAAATGTGCTAAAAAATAACTAAAAATTGTTAAAAACGGCCAGCAATGTTAAATTTATAACTTTTAGCTGAATTTTAGTCATAACAAAATTGTCAACAATTAATGAGGACATTGAACAATTTTTGCAAAAAATTATGCTGAAATACATGGGTACCTACTTAAATTTTGTTTATATTTGCTGAAAAATCCATAACTGCCAAAAAAATCCAATATCTTTTTTGAATTGCGAATCTTATTTAGTTTGAGTTCTTTGCCATAAAATTGGTTATCAACAATTTCTTTGTATTCAAATTGCTCAAATTTTCATACACTTTAACATATAATAAGGTAAGTACCTAATTTAAGAAAATGCTGCATGACTGGAACTTCTTCTATAGGTACCAAAATTAAGTGAAAAACTTTTTTTTTTTTTTTTTTTTTTTTGTAAAAGAAGAGCGATTTTACGTTACAAGAGTGACAATGCTTCCATTTTCTTTTAATTATTGAAATGGGTTTCCTCAACTTTGTTGCGAGTGATTTACTTTGTAAATTAGTCCTTGCCGTGTTCAGCAATACTTAATATAATATTTTGATAAGTTGGCGTAGCGGGTATTTAAAACCTACCCAGAATTACAGGCGGTAGACCGAAGGCAGAAATCGAAGGCGCCGTGGATGAAAAGGCGAGGAACAGAATGATGGGAACCATGGCCATGGGGGCAGAGTCTAGTACCTTAGCTAGGTAAGGCCACATAGGCCAGTACAACTCAAATAATGTATTTGATAAAAGTCCCTAATATTTATACTCGTAGAAATAACAACGATATTATGTTAGGTATCTCGGTAGTTTCACAAAACGTCAAGAATTCTATATTAATTTTGATTCATTGTTTTGAAAGAAAATTTTACGTGTTTTACGATGCCTTGAGTTCAAAAATATTTAAAATAACGCGAAGCTTCAACTTAAATTTATTATAAACTCGTCCTTCAATATATTTTAAAAGTGAACCGACCGCGAAACGGAAATATTCGAATACTATTGGATCATCACTGTCACTCAACTCAAGGCCCCTTCTGTTGTCGTAAAAAGATAAACATCTTAGGTTCTGCACTAACTGATAAGTAGGTACCTACGTACTAACTGAAATAATTTTTTCCTGGAAATTGTCGAAATTATGATCAAAACGACTACACCGTGAGTAACAAAAATTAAAATTATTTACCTTCTTTGAGATGTGTTTGGTTAATATTTGATTTAATCAAATAAATTTTAGTGCGGTCTAACACAATTTAATTTCTACTTGATTAGATTCCAGTGTCGATTAAATCAAAATTACCAACCTGTAATATCAACTCAGTAGGTACATCAAAATTGTTTTTGACATGGATATGTCTTTGCTCTGGGGGGTCAACCAAAAATTTCCGTCACGCAAAATTTGTGTCACAATTTCAGTGTTTTTCACGTACAACCCAGCCGTTGCTAGGGGAATGGAACTTCCGCAGTTTTCATCGCACAGAAATCGTTCGCCACTCGTTGGAAAGCGCTTGATTTATCTGATAAATGTTCACATCTCAAGCTACCAATTTCCCCCTCCTTACGTACCTGGCTACATTCCTAAACTAAGTTGATTGGACTATAAACAATTTTAATAAGCCGGTTACAATATTCCTAACGTAAAGCAATAGCATCATTTACTCCACTCCATAGGAAACATTTTCATCCTCTTGACAACAGTCGACTGTTAACAACTCATTGTAGTGGCATTTTCAACATTTCTATAAGTAAACCGTTGTTTTGTTGGAATTAGTCGGGATGCAGCCCAGGGATTTGTTTAAAGTTAAAGGATTTGTTTACAACTCTCGAGGACAACCGTTATGAAATCCCCAATCAAAGACATATCCATGTAACATGGTATCTGCTTGTTAAGCAGATAGTGGAACTCGTTTACGAGTTGTTTAGTTTGGTAATTTCGACTTCAATTACGAACACAAAGTTTCCTTTCTTCCGGCAGTGGTTTACAGAGGTAAAATTTAGTGCTACCCCTCAGTTTTTAAAACAGAAATAATACAACTTGAGATATATTTGCAACAATTGCCTACGTATTCCCCTATTTTCATATTTTTCGGCTCTTTAAAATAAGTTTTGTAATTTACAAAGAAAACTCGATGCTGCCTTGATCCCGCTGGGGGGACTCCTAACCTCCTTTCGCTTTCACCTTGAGCCATTGGCTAAACATTGGAGGAACGTGGAAGAAGCTCCATTTCAAATTTCAACTTCTTGGGTAAAATAATAGCAAAGAACGTAGGAAGAGTCACAAAAATCGGTTGAGAATTGAAACCTGGGTAACGTAGTCAAAATTTGTTTTTGAAAAAGTTGTTTTTTTTCGGTTTTACCCCCTCTTCCAATATGCAATTCAAAATGTCCTGCATTTTTTGCACAACTAGACTAAAATTGGGATCGAACGAAGAAATAATCTTGAAAATCGGTTGAGAATTGAAGCCTGGGCAGCTTCAACAAAATTCGTCACTCGCACACATATCTACTCAGACGCACAAACACACATATGGGTTTTTTCATTGATTCGGTCTTATAATGGCCTGAAACGGAATTGTATGCGGTTATTTTTTAAATTATTTAATTATTATTTTTTCCCCACATGCGTAGGTTACCCCTCACTTCCCTGGATCAATTCCAATAGGCGTCCCTCTATTGACGAGGCCTTGCATATGAGACATAGCTTCAGAGGGCCGTCCTAAGAATGGTGGCGAACGTAGAGCTCGAGATGGTTCTAATGAGGAACTTTGATCTATTGGAATTTCACACTTTTGACCTTAGATTTGGTGTCAGTGCACTTGAAAACCCATACTAGCAATTTTTAGCTCAAAGCAACGTTTAGTTTGGCCATTAAGCGGTAAGGAAGTGAAATAGCACTTAGCAATAGCCTTAATAGTGAAATGGCAGAAGGTTGTTCCTCCCAAGCGGGCGGGAGCCGAGAACGTCGTCTAACAAATGAATTTCAAGAGCAGTTTTACTGGTGACATACCCATCATATAGCACCTTTTTGGAAAGCTCTCGCACAGATTTTTCCTATGACCAAATGGAAAAGTTGCCAATTGCCGTATGCGCGATTTTTCTGAGAATACCCATCTGTTTCAATATGTTTAAGTGTATTGAAATTTGAGCAATTCGAGTACAAAGAAATTGTAAAAAACCAACCTTACGGCAAAAAAATTCAACTATTCTAAATATAATTCGGCAATTCAAAAAAATTTTGATTTGCAGTGTTTATAGGTAGATTTTTCCGCAAATATTAATGAAATTTAAGTTGGTATGTATTTCGGCATAATTCAGTGCAAAATTTTTTTAATGTCCTATTTAGTCGTTGATAATTTAGTTTTAATTCAAATTCTGTTGAAAACTATAATTCAAATATTTTCGGCCGTTTTAGCCATTTTTTAACACGTTTTATTAAATTTGGCCAATTTAATGTGCTCAAAATTTTCTGGCCGTCGAACTCATCTTTTCATTTGAAGAGCTTAATTTTTTTGGCGCGATAACGGGATTTTTTTTCTGAATCCCGACGAAAGTGATCAAACGTCTGGAACGACATATATATATATATATATATATATATATATATATATATATATATATATATATATATATATATATATATATATATATATATATATATATATATATATATATATATATATATATATATATACCTATATATATACACATATGAAAAAGCGCAAACTTCAAGAATCGCTTCAGAATGCCCCAAAATGGATTACAATGAAGAAATTTTTCTAACATTTTTATTTTAAAATTTTCCGAGCTATTGCAATAGCTTCATTTTTTACGGAAATTCGCTAAAATAACCGTGGAGATTCCCTATTCCCTAGGCGAGTTTCCTGAATTTCACTGTCGTTTGCGTGCTTTGAGAAAATACGAGTTCTTAGTCAGGGAATCCTGCTTTCCAAGCTTATCGACCAAACTAAGAAGTTCCGATTGCCTTTTCTCACGGAATGGTCTACATGCCGTCCATAGCCGAGGCTGGCACAAAGGCGTGAACTCCCTTTCTACTACTACCGCTGTCTCAGCCTACAAAAACGTCTGGACTACCGGGTAGTCGATTCACAATGTGGAATAAACTTTTTATGATATTTCATGTCTTTGCTATGGCACATGAACTAAAAAAACCTCACGGAAATTGCTCACGAAAATATTCTGATGATTTCCGCTTACAACGGAGTCGTTGCTAGGGAAATGGTACTTCGTCGTTTTTCATTCCACAAAATTCATTGACCATATTATGTTAACTACTGCGAAGTGCATGGCATGGCCAACAAGCTGAGTTATGAGCATGGTTATTTGAATAATTGTGTACACTCAGGTGATCATTCTCAATAATTGATATTGTGAACATGATTGCAACCGCTTGATAAATTCTGATGATACGAGTCTGCAACTAAAGACATAAAACGTCCCAATGTGTTGCAGACTCGTATGCAAGTGTTTTTATTTTTGTAAAACAAGCTTTACCTAACTTAATTTGAGTTATTTATTCATTTTTCAATGATGTGAACTTTAATTGTAAATAGTTCACATTTCAGTTGTGATCATGCTTAATGTTATTATAGATCAGGTCTAATTTACATGGAACGTGGAGAATGGTTGGTGTCCATTGATACTCCACTTATGCGAGTAAACAATATTTGATTGCATTTGGTAACATAAATGGTTAAAGAATAATTACATAAATAACTTACATAGGTATATGTCTTTTGCGAATGTGTTTATAAATAACGTTCAAATAATAACTCCTGTTTACAACTTTTTCAAATGTTTATAACACTAAGTCTCTGATTCGCTTTCTTTTAAGTCTCCTTTGTTCTCACTCAGGTGGTTGGTTATCCAGGAGTAGTTGGAGAGTTTCATTGTGGTTTTCTTGAAGTTAATGAAGAAAAGTGGCGTTGGCTGGTTTCTTTGATGACTTCAGCGACCGCTAGTATTTGGAGAGTTTAGTTTCGCACATACCTACCAATCTGCAATCGTTATTAACCTGAGGACTCTGTTATGAAATTGAATAAACAATTGGGTGGAATTAGACAGAAAATAAGTTCCAGTCATGCAGCATGATCGTATGTGCGAATTTTCGTAAATTATCTACTTATCATATAATACAACATGTTCAATAGTATTGAACTGCAAGCAATTTGAGTGCGAAGAAATTGTTGAAAACCAAGTTTAAGGCAGAAAACTGTTTCCTACTAAATAAAATTCTGCAAATCAAAAAAGATTTTGGATTTTTAGATTTTTTTTGTGGGTCATTCTCATTTCATTTGCCGCTTTGGGTCGTTCGAGAACCTCAAAAACGTGAAATATGAAAGTGCTCAAAAATGAGGTTAGATCGGCAAATACTACTCATTGTACATTGCAGATTTGTGTTCTATAGATGAACAGTGAGTTTTTGATTGATGTTGTATTTTACATATTTTTTACCCATCCTTGGTCACACTCCTGAGAGGTAACACTCATGAGAATTTCCAGTAAAAATGGCGTCACACAGGATGATGAAGTGGCAAAACTCGGGGATGGTTACTGTTTGAAACCTGTCACCAAGCAGTATGGTTCTTGATATCGGATTGTTTTGTTTAAGCACTAACAACACTAGCAATTAGTGTAACACTCATGATTGAAAATAAAAATACTCCTCATGTTTTTAGGCTTCTTTCACTGTAAAAACTGCTGCAACTCCAAGCACTCCACTGCACATCATCAACTGGACAATATAACCTTCACTTCTGGCTGTTTCCCACCATTTTCCATCGGCTTTCTTGGTCGCAAAAATGATAACACTCTTGAGGTCCCATTGAGAAGAGATATGGGGGACTGACTGAAAAACTAGTTTTTCACGGGTTGGGAAAAATCTCAAAAATGTAAATCCTTACTCTAAATAAAGAGGAACCAACTTACTGCAGCTAGTAACCCTGGCCAGTTCTAGATTGTCATTATTTCGTAACAACCTAACTTCTACTTACGTGTTAGGTAGGAGGGGACAGTAACACTCATGAGTTTCCAGGATTTCAGGTTTCATTCGTCATCACTGAGTATTGGTTAAAGGGGATTTTGGGCAGTCAAATTATTACTTCGTTGATCTCCCAACTTATAGGGTAAAGGCACCAGTCATTGGCCGACCCCCAGTCATTGGCCACCCAGTTTTATAAGTTAGTTTTTTACAACACAGATGTCTCTTGGATCGTTTTAAATGTTTTTTTTCCATGGAAGTAAGTAGTCTAGAAGACAGTGGGATGTTGAAATTTATAGTGAAACCCCATGGAAACCTCCCAAACTCATTTCACGAGGTGAAGGTGCAAAAAGAAGGATGATCACCCCTGTTTCTTGTGAAAACGTTAAGGATACCTCAACTCATTCTTAAGGATTTGATGTGGTGCTTTACAAATTAGGTGAACTTTTTTTTGTATTTGCATGATCACTAGTTGATTATTAATCAATTGCTGCCACCAGGACATAAAATTCTCATAAATTGTAGAAAATATTAGGCCGGCTAATAACTGGATGACAAAAAGATTGATTCCTCCAGTCATTGGCCGGGTGGCTAATAACTGAAATGATGCAAATTTTTCCTACCCCAATCATTGGCCAGATGGCCAAAACTGCCCACAGCGCTTATTTAAATGGTTCATATAGGTCCCATTTAATTTTTATTGCACAAAAATGTGTTTTCCGATCATAATGAACAAAAGTGTAGAGAAAATTGTAAGATACCACGGCTCCCTGAATGGTGACTAGCCCTCGTTATGTTCGATTCCGTGGGACTGCCCTATCTTTTTTTCTTGCTATCGCACATTTTAACACTTGCGCCTGTACCGGGGTAGGCCATATAGGTTCAGGGGCGGTCAATATCATGTTGGATTTGTTAACCATTGGGAAAATATGATTAGGGACGTCTAGAGATGGGTGGGCCTAACATAATCCGGCTAGGGCTATAACCAATAGTAGGATTTTGAGTATTTATATACTGCATTAGGTGAATGTTTATATTTTGTCCCGTTTTCTAACATTTTTGCATAATTTGTTTCACTATCCTCCCTCCCGTTTCTGCTAATGACCTTGTGCATAAAGGAGGATACAAATGGTCAAACTTATTCCATTTTTGCTAAACATTTTTTGAATTTCGCACTGCTAAATGGGTTGTTTTCCATTATTAATTCATCAGAATCTCCAGAAAGGACAATCTGACTCTTGACAAAGCTGAAATGATGAAATATAGTCATGAGACCAATGAAATCATGACAAACCTGAAATGATGATGTTAGGTATTGATATAAACCGACATGCCAGGCCAAAAAACTAATTTTCTAGCCTCAGTTTTTTCTACTTCCATATGACCTTCATGATGTTTAGCTAATGGAATTTTTCTCTCCGCATAATTACCAGTTACATATATATATATATATATATATATATATATATATATATATATATATGCATTTGATTGTTCTTGTTCTACTGAACTATGTATATAATAAACTTAATTTGATATTAATTTCACAGATAAAAAGAAAAAAGAATGATTTGATATTTCGAAAATAATCTTTGTCAAAAATAGAAGAGAGAATAGTTTTTCTGAATAATTGGACGGGTAGTGTCTTGGAAGCCTGCAACCATGTAACCATCCATATATTATGGCTTCGCAACATCTAATGTAGACTCAATCGTTGAGGTTGAGGCCGGGAGGCCGCATTGATCCCAGTACCCAGCGATGAGCGCGTTCGGACTGCTGCAACAATCTATCATTTGTTGGTGGTGGCATCTTCTTTAAAACCTTCACTCATAATTATATATATATATATATATATATATATATATATATATATATATATATATATATATATATATATATTTGATGTTTGGTCTCGTCAGCAGACCAATTACTGTTTTCTTTTTTTAATTTTTTTAGCGAATAGCACCAGTCAAAAAGTGCGTTTGTTATCCATAGAGTTTGACGTTTTGTTCTTCTTTTCAGTTTTTGTTTAGAGTTTGATGTTAAGTTTTTCGCTTCAGTAGGCACCTGTAACCTATGCACCTAGTGACTTGGAAGTTGGAGCTCCATAGAGCAAGGCCAACACCATCAGATGTCTTTGGAGCCATCAGTTAATATAAGGGTGTGTCCAGCATATAGCTGGATTGCCTCAATGTAGCGAAATCTGAGGATGTGTGGGGCTGTATTGCCCTTGACCCCGACTTTCATATGAAGGTGAACACGCATCCCAGACAAGGTTCAGGGAGGAACAGGGGGCACCTCTTATGAAACTAAAGGGTATCTCTCTATGCTATCCCACCTTGTGAGCTCCTGAACACGAATACCCAATGGGCGAGTTCGTGTTTGAAGCCTAGTCTCTTCTAGGGAGGGTATGGTGACCACTTCATGCAGGGGGGTGTCCTGGGAAATAGCGCAAGCGTTCTGCATAACGAAGTGCTAGCAGATTTCGCCGAATTATGAGTGGCTGGCTATGCCCAAGTACCTTAAGGGAGGCTGTAGGGGTAGTACGGAAGGCCTCAGTAGCTGAACAAAGACCCTTGTTTGATATAGGTTCCAGTTTACACAGCAAGGACTTTCTTGCTGAACCATAAATGGCAGACCCATAATCAATTCGAGATCGCACCACTGCATGGAAAATCCTCTAGAGGACATCCTGCTAGGCACCCCGACAATAGTAGGAAAGCAACTGGCTTGAGCAACTGTACACCCCGCAAGGCAGCTTGGCGCAATTACTCAATATACTGGGTCCACCCCAGCTGGCGGCCAACTATGAGACCGAGGAAACGCTACCTACAGGTACCCTTTTTAAGTCCAATAGTACCTATTCCAATGTTTCAAGAACCAATGTTACCAATTCGGGTCGAAAAACTGCAAAAGTACCTACCTAGTGAATATAAAGTATCCTTCGTTAATAATAAAAATGTTAAAACGTTAATGAATAAAACCTTTCTCAAATAAATGTGAGATGATCAATTTGATTTCTCATAGTTACAGCCACAAATTATCAGTTCTTATGGAAAGTTTACCGACACAGTGGATCAGAAAACAATGAACTTAGGGTGGCCAGTGACTGGTGACAAGGTGGCCAATATTAGGAACTCCCGGCCAATGACTGGTGGAAAACAGATTTTTCAAAACTCATTGAAAAAAATACTTGGTAGACCTTTTATTTGTTTAAAATTGCTATTTTATTACATTGTTTGGATTATTAGCTTCCTAAAACACTAGGAAAGAAACAAATATCTTCAAAAATAAAGCGGGTAACGTGATAAACATTGCTAAGTGGCCAATGACTGGTGCCCTTACCCTACTACCCTTTTTTTCCCCAAAATCGCTAGTTTTGGTCAAGAATTGTGAGAATTCGTCGTCGGGGACATGAAAGCGGCAAATGAAATGAGAATGACCCACGTACAGTTTTAAAAGATTTTTAGCAAATATTAATGAAATCGGAGTACGGGTTTCAGCATAATTTTGTGCGACATTTTTTAATGTCTTAGATGATTGTTGATCAATTTGTTTTGTCTAAAGTTATAAACTTCGTGGATTTACAATTTTGGGCCCTGTTTTGCCATTTTTAGTGATTTATTGAAATTTCAGCAATTTAATGAGCTCAGAAAGTGCTGGCCAACGAACTCAACCTTTCATTTGGGAAGCTTGTTTTTGGCGAGAGAACGGAATTTGTATCTCAAACCTAAGGAGAGTTATCTCTGGGATGACATACACACATATACTTATATATAAGTATATGAAAAAGTGTTAAGCTCTAGAATTTTGATATTAAAAATTTCGATTTTAAAAATATTGGAGCCATTACAATAGCTTCATTTTTCTAAGAAAAATCGCTACAAGAAAAGAACAGATGTTGTTTAAAACGTGATGAAGTATAACGTACAGAAACTCGTAAACGATTTCCACTATCTGCTTTACAAGCAGATACCATGTTACATGGATATGTCTTCGATTGGGGATTTCATAACGGTTGTCCTCGAGAGTTGTAATAGCACAAATGAGCGTATATTTAGTTTGAATCGTAATGAGTGTAACGTTTTGCAAAATTTCACATTTAACCAAGTTGTATCTCCAAAGTTCTTATTTTGTTGATGTCGAGGTAGTTGAAGACAATATTATTTTATTTTATACTATTTCCTTGTGCACTTAACCATATATTACACGACGCATTCGACATGTATCCTGTGTTTCCTTGACTCTCTCCTGACACTCCTGGTTCAGACACATTTATCGTAACAAGTATAAGGAACCTTCAGTTCCAGAGTTAACTTTGCTGAAAGCCCTTCAGACACGATTGCACCTTCAGTTCGAGTTCTATATAATAGTAACATTTGCAATAACGTTCAAGTGATCGTTCAGGTTTGTTCTCTTTGCGACCGCTGTATATACCGAGGGCTCAGGCCTGCTTTTGGTGACAGCACTACTACAGGAAGCTGACGAGGACGACGCGCCACCCCCTCAAGTTAACGTGCCTATTGATAACATTCTAGTATTGTCATTTTCAATATTAATTCAATGGTATAGTTCTTGTCAGCCAACCATTCTACCATTACCTCCGGAGCACAGCTTACAGTACCTAATCCAAGAGGTTCGAAAGAATTGCATACAACATTTTTACGGATATCTCTTTATTTACAAAACTAATCACATAGAAAGTTCAGTTCAGGTATTTTCATCAATGCCTTTAACTCATTATCATCATTTTATTTATTCTAACAGTACAGTAACAGTAATAACAAATGCTCATAAAAATCCTACACCTACCAAGTTAATTCATTTGGCACGTGCAATGAGTATCATCCGCATACTAACTCCTCTTAATATCACTTGAAACCAATTTTTTAAAACAAAGTTCTTGCCCAAAACATTGCAGAAACTATGTTTTTACCTACTTATTTATTAATTTTTTTTTTTTTTCTAAACAAAACATTATCATCTCTTATGTTTGTTGAAAAGTAGAAGGTGGGAGAAATTACGAAGAAGCTAGAGAGTTTTCAGTAGGTACCTACTAAGAGGGAGGAAAGTGGCTACCATAAATCACTTTAATGATTCGAGGATTGACTAACTTTGTCAAACTGCATGGATCATGTTATAAGAAGTCGGCTTTTAGGTTCAATTCAAAAGAACATTTGTAGCCATATTTGTCAAGAGCTAGTGACTTACAATAGTGTATGTACATGTACACCATAGACAGGAAACCTACCTAATCGGTGTCTTTTGGATATTGTAACTTTACTATAGTCTTCAAGAAGGTTCAAACGATTCGCCGATTGAACAGGGAAAGAGAGAAATTATGTGTACACAGTACAAGCACTGGACTATGGTTTATCCATCGTATATCCAAAGTCTTGAGATACAAGTCTGTCAATCTGGCAGTCTGTCAATTCGTATTAGCCAATAAACTCAAGTTTGTTTATTCGATATGTATAATAAATTACCTAATGGAACCTAATGTTTCTTGAATATATCTAATTTCACTCACAAGGGGGGTGTGTGGTAAGTCCGGCGCCGATCTCAATGAAATATTTACTGGGATTTCTACATCACAAATGAGTCAAATGTATTTTGCCGTTCGACAGAATGGGCACTTGGAGCTTCGAAAAAAATCAAGAAAGGTCAAAAATGGCTCAACTGGGCGTTTTCGAAACTAATGCTCCTCCCACGAGTGTGGATTTTGAACCGATTTCAATGAAACTCACATCAGTGTTTCTCACATAGTGAATAGGGATTTTTTCCAAAGTCCCAGAAAGGCCAGACTGCAGCGCCTAATATATGAATGGTTGTCCAGAAGAAGGGCGTATGTTAAAAATGACGAACGAGCAGGAAGCGGTTTTGGTATCGTAAACTACCGGTAGATTGCAGTAAAATGCAGTCAAAGAAAAGAGACTTGTGCTGGAAATGAGACGATAAAGAGCGTATGAAAAAAATGTGTGTTTTGAAAGTTTTTTGTCCTCCTGAAAAGTTGCAAAAAATAACATACGCCCTTCTCCTAGACACCCATTCATATAATAGGACTTACACCATTACCTACTGGAAAAAGTGCCAACAAGCGATTCTATATGTATATATTTTTTTAAAACCACATCGTAGTTTTCAACAAATTTAAGAATCGTTAAGACTTCAGAAGAAATTGACACATTGTCTTGAATGGTATTTTAGTATTTAAGAAAATTCTATAGAAAATCCAGTTACATATAGTGTATTTATCTCGTGTAAGGGTTAAATTTTAATGGGTTAATTACACTGTAAATTCAGGGTGGGATTAACCTGCGCTTGTCAATTTCTTCTAAAGTCCTAATGATTCCTAAATTTGCTGAAGATTATGCTGTGAGTATTTTAGTTTCCGCTAGTATTAATAGTAAAACTATCATTTACATACCTTTTGGAGTTCGTCGTCACTAGTAAGTCGACTACAGGGTGCAGGAGCTTTTGATGTAAAGACATCATCATTAGGCCACTGAAACAGTACTGGAGTCAGTCTGTAACTTTATAAGAGGGGTCAGTCACTTCTTCCTCAGCCCCGCCCTCTCACAACCACCTCACCTCCATTTCCCCGTCACTGGCTCCTTCAGATGAAGTGACAGACCGACTGACATCAGTACTGTTTCGACAGCCTGATGATGATGTCTTTACATCGAAAGCACTGGCACCGTGTACTAGATTTGTGGCGACGAACTCCAGCGAAAGGTATGTAAATTGATATTTAATTGAAATTGGTTCAAACAAGTGGAGCAGCATTCGTTTCGTGAACACCAAATTTATACATTTTTTTATTTTTCTCGAAGCTCCAGCACCTTCTGTCGAATTACAAAACATATGTTGACTCATTTTCGATATAGAAACTGCAGTAAATATTTCATTCAGATTGGCGCCAGACTCCCCGCACACTCCCCTTGCGAGTTTACAATAATGTAGGTACTCTGAAACTTAGTTACCTACCGTAATAGTGTGTTAAGCGATGAAGCTAATGATGTCAACAGACTTTTGATAAACTATGAGTATTACAGCTTTGAACTATTGCCTAATTGAGCAAAGGGATACTGATACACTACAATTATGTTCTACGTATACTACCGCATTTCTAACGTTTGATTCGCTATCTACTCTTACAAAAGAAATGACATGCTACGCTCATAAAATTATCCAGCTAAACTTACGAGTATGAACAATACGAAAGAAGCAATTCCGTACACGCTTAAATCCACTAAAAACTAGACGGATCTTTTGTAGATTTCAAGTCTTAAGTATCTCAGCAGTTATTCCCACATGAATGTCTATTTGGTACATAACTAATACTACTAATTCACTTCTTTTTCTTCGTATTGTAGTTTTTGACAACAGACAGCACGTAGTTGGCGATTCGTTGGTCGCTGAGGATCTGCATATGATCGACATTGAGGAAGGGCTGAATGTACACTTTCTGTTTTTGTTGTTTTGCCCAGACTGAACAGTAGTCGAGACTTTCAAGATTGACTGTACCGTCACCAGAGCCGTATTCGAAGCTGGGGCTTCCTGGAAATTTCCCTGCTTTGTATGTCAACCTGGAAATGATTCATAGCGTTTAATGTGAAACGTATAAACAAAACTTTGGTTGACTCTGAAGAGTTGGCCACACCACAAAACTTGATTAACCTAAATACCAACAACAGTCAATAGATAAATTAGCCATCATCTTACTTGGAAATGGTTTGCACTCCAGTACCATAGAGACAGTGGATCTCTACACCCGGTGGCTTCAGTGATATGTAAGGAAGCTGATCTTTCCTCATTTCCCATCCAGTCATATAGTCAATGTCCCTGTGAAATAACGTGAAGGTATAGCAGCCGCTAAAGTTAAATCGAAGTTAGTCGAAATTAAATCCAATTATTTTCAAGAATAACTTACTCAAAGAATTCTTTTATGTTGGCGAGTGAGTAGTTCTTTGAGTCTGTTGTAACCAACGTTTTGTCCTTCCAAACTTCCTCGTTCGGCATTAGCCAAGACAGGCTAGGAGATGTAATTTGCATTATTTTCAGCACACTCGTGGGCAGAACATAAACTCCGAGATTGTCTCCTACAAAATTCAACAAAATGTAAGTAGGTGCTTTGTAGGTACCTATTGTTAGTAAGTGCTAACCTCATTAATATACCTACTGCTCTTTGATGCAGCACTAAGGTTTTTGCCAACTCCAAAACTTTAGTCCTGCCTCATTTTGACGTGCCTCCTTCACAGAAACTTACAGAGATTTGTGTGAAGATCGTGCATCCATTTTTTCCAATTAATCAACTATCCAATGATTTAAATTCATATTTTCAAAATTAGAAGACGATGATTTGATGGGAAGAAATATCGTTTTGAAAATGGGGGGCAGAACTAAAGTACACCCCCAATCTCGATGAGATTTTCAGGGATTATGCGAGCTGGGCCCTCATTGATTCGCGGGTTTCACTGTTGCCAGATCGATCGTAATATCTGCGTATAAGCAAATGTAAAATCCTTACAACAATTAGGCACAGCTTCTACTATCTTCGTTCGATTTACATGATATTCATACGGATTTTGGAGGTTGGAATCGAGTTATTTTTATGATCTGAAGCATCTTGTATGGCTAAGTACAGCGGAATTAATGTAGATGTACGTAAGTGACAATGTGTTTAGGAATCAGTGTTTGAAAGACCCATTTTCAACACATTATGTTTGAAATGTAGCCTAACCAACTGCCACCAACTTTCCATGTCTCAAACCATAATTTTTAAAACAGATCTGGCATCTACCCGATAGGAAATTTCATGCTCTTTCCAACGGTATCTTAAATTTGAATTTACACAACAAATTAAGGGAGTTATGATCGTTTCTTTTTTAGGGGCCTAAATTCACATTGGTGGTTTTGGCACAGTACTATTTGTTGACGTATTCACTTTGGTTAAATACGAACTTTTGTTATTTCCTCAATAAATCATGATGTAGAAAATAATGCGTGGTACGCTTTTGGAATTGTAAAATCATGGCACATCTGTTGCAAGCCTTTCAATTTCGCTTTAGAAACAGCTTGCTGTTGGCTGTACTCTGTGGCTGAGCTGCGGCGTGAGTTTCCGTCAACAATGAATGGTGGAAAAAGTATCTGACTGGCAAATGTGCAAAATCCACCAGGCCAAAGCCATGTAAGTACCAGATTGGTAACCTCAGCAAAGTACCAAACTGACGTATGAGCAAAATCCACCATGCCAATCCCGCTTAAGTGTCAGATTGGTGACATCGGCAAAGTACCTAACTGACGAATGTGAGAATCCCACCATGCTAAACCAGCTTAAATGTCAGATTGGTGACATCAGCAAAGTTATTTCGACTTTGGCTAAAGTGAACAGTTCTGAATCACCTGTTTGGGGTTAGAATAATGTACGAGTATTTTCCTTTTAGTATAATGTGGAGTAGCCCGAAAAAAACTCAAAATCTACCTTCAAGTAAAATCACCAAAAAATGAAGTTTGGCGTTGGACCGACGTATCATCATCTTGAAATATATATAAAACAAGCAATAAAATAATTTTTAAACTCACCCATAACAAACACTTTGAGGGCTTTGACGGCACCAGCAAACGCTCCGGAAAGGGAGACCATACCCCGGATATACTTGTCTTTCCAAGCCTGGGTCTGCATTTGAAAGAACAAGACGGTCATGGGACCGCCCATACTGTGCACTACAAAAAGAACTTTCTCGTTGTTGTTCAGAGTGTACGTATCTTCAACAAGTTTCTTCAAGTTCGCAAAGTATTCGAGACTCTCACCTACGGAAATTCAGACACAATGAGAACATTATATGTCAGTCATATTATATTAGAACATTATATAATATTGCATTATATATTATTATATGTCAGTCACTATCGTCAATGATTTCAAATCGTCTGGAGGACGGCTTCACTCTACTTTCCTAAAAGTTAGCAAATTTTCTAAGAAAAATTAACTACCTATTTAAATGGCTTCACAATTTCAAATGTGAGAGAGAGGGGGCGGGGACCCCCTACAAATCCGTTTCATACATCTAAGAACACATATATATTTATTTATAGGGTGTATTTCCAGACGATAACTCTCTTAAAAAACGCTGCAAATTATTACATAATGGTTTATTATTTCTGAATCAGATAGCAAGGGTGCCAGTCTCTCTTCTAGTATCCACCTCTGCCCTCCCTATGGGGAGCAAATGGATGATCGTACAGCCACCCGAGTGGTCTCATTCAATCCTCGGAGTTAATTTCTATAGGGATCAAACTAAAACCGTGGGTACACTGGATTCCAAAACCATCTGGGTCGCAAAAGCATTCCTGTCGATTCTGCGTCCGAAATTACTTGGGTGACGACACCCCACTTACCTATGGCAGAAATATAAGTAAACAGCTATTCATCTAGAGGGTTCAGACTTAAACCTGCCCATGTGATGCAATTTTAATTTAAAAACGATTTGCGTCAAACTATCTGAGAAGATTTTGGGAAGAAGATGAACGAAGGATTTTAGATGGGCTGGATAAATTATTTTTGTAACATACTATAGTACCTATGATATAATATACTAAATATACTAGTGTGTTCAAGGTAGGTTAAATGTTATATGGGGTAAAAGTAATAAAATATAATATAAAATATACATTATATCCGTTCCGATACGCCCCGGACGCCTTTCTGCTACTCCCCAGGTTCCGTTCCACTATGCCCCTAATGCCGTACCCCCCTCAGGTTGGCGCGGCGTATTATATGGGTATAACACGTAAAAGTAATAAATATCCATTCTCCTACACCCCTCTGCTACGCCCCTGGTCACCCCAGCCCCCACAAGGTGCCACGGCGCCTCCTCTCACTCCACCCCCCGCTCACCCCCCTCACCGCCAACCGTGACCCCCTGCCAAGCGTGCCAGGCGTGCGCACGTGCGTAAGTCTAACACTCAAAGCCTCGAAAAAGACACTTTTTCGCCCGTTTTTGGCCCATAGCATCTATGCGAGTAAAGCGATTGGGATGGTTAAACGTTAGGACCAACTAGACCCCAAATGGAGTCTATGTGCGAAAGAACGGGTTTTTTAAGTAAATTCTTAGGCCTTTTATGGCCCGAACGGCGGACGGACATTTCAAATTTGGATTCTACGCACCTTGAAACGTAAAGTGACAATGTTTGAGGAGGGGGGGGGGGGGGGGGGGGGTTATAACATTTTTCTGCTATACGATCACATAGGCTTATTATTGGAAATAATAAACCAATACGGCGTAAAATTTCGTTCCAACACAAAAAAATTCGTCTTGGCAAGAGACAGGTCAAGTTTGTTGGCCAGCCCAATCGCTCCAGAATTCTAGAGATTAACGCTTTTATATATATATATATATATATATATATATATAAATACATATATAGTATATATATATATCTTCTGGCACAGATGTGCAGTGAAAATTAAAACACAAATAAAGATGAAACTCACAAGTGTTGTTAATATTTCGGCGATTGCCTTTTTCAAAATGAAGAGTACTCTACTCTTCATTCTGAAAAAGGCAATCGCCGAAATATCAACAACAATTATTGGGAGTTTCATCTTTATTTGTGTTTTAATTTAAACTGCACATCTGTGCCAGAAGATATAGGTACTGTTCTTATAGAACTGTTTCAAATCAACCATAAGTATATATATATATTTATATATATATATATATATATATATATATATATATATATATATATATATATATATATATATATGAAAAAGCGTTAAACTCTAGGATTCGTTTTAGAATGCCTCAAAACGGATTTCAATGAAGAAAATTTTGAAAAATTTTGATTTTAAAATTTTTGGAGCCATTGCAAAAGCTTTATTTTCTACGAAAATTCGCTAGAAGTATAAGTTACTTTTTTGACATGGATATGTCTTTGCTCTGGGGGGTCAACCAAAAATTCCCGTGATACAAAATTTGTGTTACAATTTCAGTGTTTTTCACGTACAACCCAGCCGTTGCTAGGGGAATGGAACTTCCGCAGTTTTCATCGCACAAAAATCGTTCGCCACTCGTTGGAAAGCGCTTGATTTATGTGATAAATGTTCACATCTCAAGCTACCAATTTCCTCCTCCTTACGTACCTGGCTACATTCCAAAACTAAGTTGATTGGACTATAAACAATTTTAATAAGCCGGTTACAATATTCTTAACGTAAAGCAATAGCATCATTTACTCCACTCCATAGGAAACATTTTCATCCTCTTGACAACAGTCGAGAACAACTCGAGGATAACCGTTATGAAATCCCCAATCAAAGACATATCCATGTAACAATTGTAACATGGTATCTGCTTGTAAAGCGGATAGTGGAACTCGTTTACGAGTTTCTTTAAATTGACGGTCTCTAAGAAAGAGAAGAGGTTTATTTAATGGTTTAAGCATCACCTCAATCATAAGGGTCATTAGCGATATTGAACAATGTGTCCAAAGGAACACTGCCAGTGACACGATTTCAAGGGGGGCCAAGCTACCCTCCACCACCAAACGGAGTGCCATCATGGACTCCACTGGCAAATCGGAGGAGTACAAAAGAAGAGGTACAGTGATTACCACTGTTTAGCCCCTAGAGCGGATCAAAAAAACCTCAAAAATGAAATAATACAATTAAGACTAGATCTAGAATAGGCTAATATATAAATATATGTTACTATATGTAATAGCCAAAGTGAAATAAAACTATGACTAGATTGTATAAAAATATATCACAGTTCGTAGTAGAGCTTAGCGGCTCTTGGGTACGACAACAGAGACTGGACCTTGTCTGGTATAAAACGTCAACCCACTGAGGGGGCCGATTCTGGGCTCGTAGGTCCAGAGAGAGAAGTTACTTACTGGGCCCTTTACGAAAATCGAAGGGTGCGCCGCGGAGACTCACGTTTCTCTCGTAGCCAATGGAGACGAGGGCGGTGCCGATGTCTTTAAAATAAGCTCCGGCCGAGAGCTTAGAAGGATCCAGCCATTCCACCGGGAAAGGATCTCCGAAACCCGGCACCCGGATATCCACTCCAGGTTGGTTACTCGTCTTTCTCGTCACGTTGTCGTACACCAACTTTATGTTGTCAGCCTGGATAGCAGATTGAAATTCGAATTATACACTATTTAGGCACATGCAATAAATACATAGTAATAACAATAAAAGTTCGACTCATACAGCATGGCCGTATGAGCGAATTATCTCAAATAAACGTATTATACAGGGTGTCTCACGCTATATCCTCCAAACTTCAACCAGATAATCAGCAACTAATTTCCGATCAAAATCTCTTAGAGATTTTTTTTTGTAATAGCTTCGTTGTTGAGCTGTTCAATTTTTAAGAATTTTTTCGTGTTTTCGACCTTAACTCACTAAAACGGCCACAACTCCCTAAATTACCTGAGAAAATTCAAATTTGATTATACCGATGGAAAGATTGTTGAACTTTTCATCTTCCTAATGTACCATAGAAGTTTTTGAAGATGGTTCAATTGGTGAAAAATCAATCTGAAAAGAGAATTTTGTCAAATCTTCAGAATGACCACTTTTTCATACTCTGTAGGTCCAACAGAATTCTATGTCAAATTCAGCCTGTAATCCTAAAAATTGCGCCAGAATCTCAGCTTTCCAACGCTGTTGTCAATTTTGCTTTTACTTTGTTAATTGGGAGAGAAAACTATGTTTGTATGTTGAAAAACATGGTTTTTCCGTATTAAAACGAGGGATTTTGTGAAAATAGCCCCCTAAGAAGATATGAGTTTGAGACCGGTTACTGCGTATTTTTCCAAGCTTAATCGAATGGTCACATTCTCAGATCTCACCAACTCCGTTTTAACTGATTTTTACACTTTAACTAATTAGTTTTACCCATAATAATACTTAAAATCGAGCATAACAAATAAACTAAAAGCTCACGAGTTAAAGTGTAAAACTCGGTTGTAACGGAGTTAGAGAGATCTGCGAGTGTTACCATTCGATTAAGCGTGAAAAAATAAGTAGAAACCGACCTCAAACTAGTATTTTCTTAGGGGTAATTTTTTACAAAAATCCTCGATTTCATAGAAAAAAACCACATTTTCAGCTTTCAAACATACTTTTCTCCCCCAATTAACAAACTAAAATAAAAATTGACTACACCCTTGGAACACTGGGATTGTGATGCAACTTTTAGGCTTACAGCATGAAAATTTCCACCCAGGAGGTTTCGACAGACAAACTTTGAAGAAAGTGAAAAATTTTCGGAATTTCACAAATTTTTTCACTTACGGATCACTTTTTACCTGTTCATTCCATTTAGAAATTTTTAAAAAGCCATTAGGGAGATACGAAATCTTACGCTCTTTTCAATGGTATAAGGTAATTTGAGTTTTGACTGAAAATTTAGGGGGTAATGACAGTTTTAGTGACGCAAAGTCGAAAACACGAAAAAAAATCTTGAAAGTGAAAAAAGTGGTCTTTAGCGTGAATTAAAAAAAAAAAAAGTTATAGGCCAAAAAAAGTCACAAATTAGTAGAAGAATCGAACCCTAGCCGGTGGTGCGCTCGAAAGTGTGACACCCTGTATGTAGATAAAAAATACAAAACTATATATATATATATACCTATATATACATTAGGGTGCCCGCTATTTTGAGAAAGGTGGAATTTTGATGACCTCCACCCGAAATTTGGTTTAAAATGTCAAAAAAATGACCCCTGAATTTTTCCAGATTTTTTGCATAACAAAAACCTACGCCGGTAGCTCGATTTTGGTTTTTGAAATACGCTTTTTTTTGCCAATATCAGACTTTTGAATATAACTTTTACAAACTTCTTTGTAAAATTGTGAAACTTCGTATACTTGCGTTTTTGGGGTCGCTGAACTGGAATATGCAGTCAAAACAAGTCGACAGCAACAACTTTTGATAGTTTGGAATCTCAAAATCATGTCGAAAAATGACAATTTTTCAAAATTCATTGTAAAATTACGAAAATTCGTAGGAATTTTTACGTATTTATGTTACAATTTTGATTTCTTGACAGCATAGTCGAGTACATATATATATATATATACTCGGCGCTTCGCACCTCGCCGGATCTTTTCTACTGCGTAGAAAACGAGGATAATTTGCTATGCAATTCTTAGCCTGAATCAACTTAGTTTTGGAATGTAGCCAGGTACGTAAGGAGAGGGAAATTGGTAGCTTGAAATGTGAACATTTATCACATAAATCAAGCGCTTTCCAACGAGTGAAGAACGATTTTTGTGCGATGAAAACTGCGGAAGTTTCATTCCTCTAACAACGGCTGGGTTGTACGTGAAAAACACTGAAATTGTGACACAATCTATAGCTACTACTCGGTTGTACGTGAAAATCATCTTTAATTTTGTTCCGGACGTTACATAAAAAATTATTGGGGGTCGGCCTAAGAATTGCATAGCAATTAATATATATTATATATATATAATTTCGCTGATACGCTTTATTGGTAGATAGAAGTCCCAACTCGCATACCAGAAAAGACTGGAACCAAGGAATTGAAATAACACAAAATATCAATTTATAAAATAAAAATCGAAAAGCGTGAAGGACACTGCAAATTTCAGCCTGAAAAAGGAATAGGAGAGGCAGCAAAAATACTACGCCTGATTTGACATTCTTCTATGATACAAGTATTCCACTTATGGGCCTCTGTTCCACTAATTGAGATCGAGAGGTCAGTAAACAGCGACCTCTTAATTTTCACGTGTTATTATCCTCTAAAATTTTCATTTGTTTCACGCATTCCCAAATCGACATTAACAAATATTCCCCAAGGGACGGGAATTCCAGGTGAGAATCGAGGACTTTCAGAAATGTCGGTTAAGCGAGTCGGAATCTCCACCAAAACTCGATATCGTCAAATTCCTGGGTGTGCGGAATCCGCCCATATTGACATTGACCTCATCCGAGGTATCATTTATAAATTCAAGTGCCAAATCACGCGAATTCATTTGTAGTGGATTTATATATGTCTGACTTGGTGTAGGTAGACCAAGTGGGACATTTATGTTCTGATTATGCGGGTTAGTTCCTGGGGTATTTCCGAAAGGAAGGTGAGCGAAACCGCCAAGGTCAGCTTGCTTGGCGGGGGGAACTTGGGGATAGTTCGTGTAGCAGCCGCGTGGAGCACTGGGCTCGCTTAGTGGGTGCTGGGTTCGATCTGTTTGGTGCTGAGCCGTTGTGTAATATTCCGGCCTAAGATTTATATCTGTAGGGGGAATATACTGGGCTTGGTTGAGGTACTGAAAAGTATCCTGTGTTTTGAGCAAGTTGGGAGTGCGTTTGACACTCGGATCGGCCGGGTAGCCTTGCGTAGAATATCGTGGATATTCAGATATTTTTGTCGACTCATGATGATTGACTTCAGAGCGAGTCTGGAAGGTATCCTCGAACTTTTGTATGTGTGAAGCTTGGCCTAACGTTTCCTTCATGAATACGTTAGGTAGTAAGGCGATCTCTTCGCGAGAATCGAGCCTTTGTCCGTCGCTAGGACCAGCGGACGAGTCGAGCATCGGGTAGGGAGCGCTTCGCGGGCTAGAGCTCCCGGCCGCGCCGTGTTCTGCTTCCTCTTGCATGAGGAAGTAGGACGGGCGGCGCTCCATCGATGTACCCGAGTTGATTAACTCGTCTTTAATACCTCTCCGTATAGGATGCAGGATTTGGAAGGTGGACTCGCTTGACAGAGCTTCTTTCCTATGCTCGGATGTCAGGGTCCTACCTTGTAGCCTTGAAAAAGGCTTCCTTGGACGATAAATTAGAGCGGATGAGCTGAGTAATTTATCGGCGTGCCCCAGCGGTCGGTGACGAGCTTAGTGCTACGAAACCCGGGCGACACGTCTCGGAACGTCCCAGCGGGCGTACGATCTAATGAGAATATCAATAGATGTACCGGGTGGCGTCCTGACAGAAGAACTACGTTGGGCAATGAGCAGGATAAATGATCACTGGACTCGTAGATGCCAATGCGAGATCTGTGAGGAGAGAAGATATGCCTTGTGAGCAGTAGAAAGCCGTTCTGAGAGAAACTCGTGAGCAGAAGGGTCGTCAGCGTAGAGCGTGTAGAAGCTTCGTACTGTAGAGTGTAGTCGTCGAGAGCGGTGAGTGGAATGAATTTCGGAGGGCTCCGAGCGGGGTAATTATAGGGAGGTGGCCGCCTCCTGCCGCCCCCTGATTGGTCCGCTTAATTTCATTAGTTCACCATGTGTTTTCTTATTGGCTCGCACATTGTTTTCTCAGAATCTGTGAATATGATAGCTGAGTTGGTTTTTCGGGGGTGGCTTCCCCGCGTCCGTCGCTGAGACGGGGTCCCCGGAGGTGGCTTCTCTGCGTCCGTTGCGGGGACAGGGTCCCCGAGGTGGCTTCCCTGCGTCCGTTGTTTAGACGGGGTCCTCGGGTGGCTTCCCTGCGTCCGTTGTTTAGACGGGATCCCCGGGGGTGTCTTCCCTGCGTCCGTTGCTGAGACAGGGTCCCCGGGGTGGCTGCTGGACCAGAGGTGGTTGCTTGCCGCCTCCTGGTTGGTTCGTCTATTGTCTCTCGCGCAATCAAAGTTTCTGATTGGCGTGTAGGCTTGCTAGAACTGTCCTTGTTAGTTCTAGGGGACATTTGATTGTCTGTTTGAGTTTTCTCATTCAAGGCGACTTGGTTCGAGATACTTGTCGCGTCTCTCTCGCCCAGTAAGTGTTTAGGGAGGTCGCCTTGTATGTTATTTGATAATATTTCACTTTTGAGAGAGAATTTCGTATTTTCTCTCTGGTGAAATATTTTGTTTGACGGAGTTATAACTCGACGTCTTATAAGCATTTGTGTGCCATGTCTACCTCTTTTTGGTAGCCCTGAAAAGGGCTGTTGAAAAGAGGGGGTGGTTTTCACCACAGGCGCCCCCCCAAGACGTCGTGTTATTAACGACGACGCCGGTTGGGGAGAACTGGGAGGTCCATACGGAATTCTCCGTATGAAACTCTCACCAGTTGGGGCGGAGGCGGAGGTGCAGGCCTCGCGTCCCGCGCCTGGTGTGCGCCCCGGCCTCGCCGGTTTCGGCGAGCGCCACGGGGCGTCCGTGGCCGGCCCGAGCTTTGCCGACGGGTACCAAACCCGCGAGGGTTTGGCCCTCGGCCGCGGCTGGGCTGTTGCGGAGGTGCTCGTTCCGGTGACGTCCACCCCGCTGCGCTCATCTCGTCCCAACGAGGCACGGGAACGTCGCCCGAGCTGATCCACTTGCGTGGAACCGTGGGCAGCTGGTGAGCGGGTGGAGCCCTGGGCAGCTGCGGAGCGGGTGTAGCCGGCGTTGTGAACGCGGCCGGTGTTCTCCACACCACCTCTCTTGGAGCGCTGGCGTCCGCCGGTCCCTTCTTCTCTGGTGAAGGCGGTAGCGGGCCGATGGGTGTAGGAATTTCCTCCGCCAGGAGGAAATTCTCCACTTCTTCCGTGAGCATGTCCTCTTGATGAGTTGAAGCTGCCATGGTCAAGGTTGGTATGAGCTCCGGGCCCGGGGTGCTCCTTATTTATATCTCCCACTGCTCCTATCCGAGAAAAGTGGGCGTGGTCTGCTTCGAGTGCAGTCACCCATTTCTCGTCGAATTTGGTAGAGGGGACGCGCCCTCTGGCGGATTTTCGGGGAGTCTCCTCCTTATTTTCTGCCTGATTTTTGCTTAGTGACACCGCTTCGTCTGTGTTTAGAGTGTAAGCTGGTTTGATTTGCTGTTTGGGAACTTTTTTTGTGTGTTCGCCAATTTGTACTGTAACCGAAAACTTATCTCTTTTAACAACTTTGAATGGTCCCGTGTAAGGACATTGCAAAGAGGAGAGCTGTGTGGGCACTCTGATATAGACATGTGTACATGTATCTAAATTTTTGGGCATGTTGACGGCATATTTCGTATTATTATGTCTGATATGCGTAGATCGGAAAAAGAGAGGCTCGGAAAGGTTCGTAGAAGTTACGAATATGTCGCCTGGGAGCGGCACGTCAATTCCGTAAACTTTTTGGAAGGGTGTAGTTTCCGTTGCTGGGTCTACTGCCGTACGCATGGCGAGTAGTACTTTCGGGAGGGCGTCGAGCCAATGTTCGTCCTGTGCTTTGAGAGCCTCTTTCAAGGATCTATTTCTGCGTTCCACCATTCCGTTTGTTGACGGTTTGTATGGTAACATGTGAGTATGTTTCACTCCGAGACGTTCCATAATGGAATGAAATAGGTCTGATTCGAATTGTGTGCCCTGGTCGCTTGTGATGTATTTAGGTACGCCTTTTGAGGCTACCCAAATATTTATAAAGGCGTTTGTGATCGTGGACGTTTCGATGTTGTTAAGAGGGACTGCCTCTGGCCAACCCGTTGCTCTATCGACCATCATTAGGATGTAACGCTTCCCTCCTTTAGCTAAAGGTAAGGGTCCGGTAATGTCAACATGTACATGGAAGAATTTGGTAGCCGTTTGAAATTCGGAGTAAGGGAGCTTCACGGAGCGAGTGATTTTTGCTCGTTGGCCAGTCTCGCATGCCCGGACCCAGTTGGAGACATCCGCACGAAGGCCGTGCCAAAAATATCTCTGTTTTACTTTATACACTGTAGAGTGTATGCCTGGGTGTCCCAAATTGTGAATTTGGCTGATTATTTCGTGCCTTATTTCGTTTGGAATATAAGGTCTTGGGTGTCCTAAGTCTAGGTTACACCAAATCTCTCCTTGAGGGAATTCAACTCGTGTGAGTTTTAGTTTGTCCTCTGCGTTAGGAGGAGAATGAATCTGTGCATTTGAGATGTGGGGCGTATAACCCCGGCGGGGGTCGCACGCCCGCAGTGGTTCCCTGAAATCCACTAGCTTCATAAGAGGGAACGAAATGCTCCGTGTTAAGCCTGTTCAAAGGCGGGGTCACCATTTGTAGTGGATTTATATATGTCTGACTTGGTGTAGGTAGACCAAGTGGGACATTTATGTTCTGATTATGCGGGTTAGTTCCTGGGGTATTTCCGAAAGGAATGTGAGCAAAATCGCCAAGGTCAGCTTGCTTGGCGGGAGGAACTTGGGGATAGTTCGTGTAGCAGCCGCGTGGAGCACTGGGCTCGCTTAGTGGGTGCTGGGTTCGATCTGTTTGGTGCTGAGCCGTTGTGTAATATTCCGGCCTAAGATTTATATCTGTAGGGGGAATATACTGGGCTTGGTTGAGGTACTGAAAAGTATCCTGTGTTTTGAGCAAGTTGGGAGTGCGTTTGACACTCGGATCGGCCGGGTAGCCTTGCGTAGAATATCGTGGATATTCAGATATTTTTGTCGAGTCATGATGATTGACTTCAGAGCGAGTCTGGAAGGTATCCTCGAACTTTTGTATGTGTGAAGCTTGGCCTAACGTTTCCTTCATGAATACGTTAGGTAGTAAGGCGATCTCTTCGCGAGAATCGAGCCTTTGTCCGTCGCTAGGACCAGCGGACGAGTCGAGCATCGGGTAGGGAGCGCTTCGCGGGCTAGAGCTCCCGGCCGCGCCGTGTTCTGCTTCCTCTTGCATGAGGAAGTAGGACGGGCGGCGCTCCATCGATGTACCCGAGTTGATTAACTCGTCTTTAATACCTCTCCGTATAGGATGCAGGATTTGGAAGGTGGACTCGCTTGACAGAGCTTCTTTCCTATGCTCGGATGTCAGGGTCCTACCTTGTAGCCTTGAAAAAGGCTTCCTTGGACGATAAATTAGAGCGGATGAGCTGAGTAATTTATCGGCGTGCCCCAGCGGTCGGTGACGAGCTTAGTGCTACGAAACCCGGGCGACACGTCTCGGAACGTCCCAGCGGGCGTACGATCTAATGAGAATATCAATAGATGTACCGGGTGGCGTCCTGACAGAAGAACTACGTTGGGCAATGAGCAGGATAAATGATCACTGGACTCGTAGATGCCAATGCGAGATCTGTGAGGAGAGAAGATATGCCTTGTGAGCAGTAGAAAGCCGTTCTGAGAGAAACTCGTGAGCAGAAGGGTCGTCAGCGTAGAGCGTGTAGAAGCTTCGTACTGTAGAGTGTAGTCGTCGAGAGCGGTGAGTGGAATGAATTTCGGAGGGCTCCGAGCGGGGTAATTATAGGGAGGTGGCCGCCTCCTGCCGCCCCCTGATTGGTCCGCTTAATTTCATTAGTTCACCATGTGTTTTCTTATTGGCTCGCACATTGTTTTCTCAGAATCTGTGAATATGATAGCTGAGTTGGTTTTTCGGGGGTGGCTTCCCCGCGTCCGTCGCTGAGACGGGGTCCCCGGAGGTGGCTTCTCTGCGTCCGTTGCGGGGACAGGGTCCCCGAGGTGGCTTCCCTGCGTCCGTTGTTTAGACGGGGTCCTCGGGTGGCTTCCCTGCGTCCGTTGTTTAGACGGGATCCCCGGGGGTGTCTTCCCTGCGTCCGTTGCTGAGACAGGGTCCCCGGGGTGGCTGCTGGACCAGAGGTGGTTGCTTGCCGCCTCCTGGTTGGTTCGTCTATTGTCTCTCGCGCAATCAAAGTTTCTGATTGGCGTGTAGGCTTGCTAGAACTGTCCTTGTTAGTTCTAGGGGACATTTGATTGTCTGTTTGAGTTTTCTCATTCAAGGCGACTTGGTTCGAGATACTTGTCGCGTCTCTCTCGCCCAGTAAGTGTTTAGGGAGGTCGCCTTGTATGTTATTTGATAATATTTCACTTTTGAGAGAGAATTTCGTATTTTCTCTCTGGTGAAATATTTTGTTTGACGGAGTTATAACTCGACGTCTTATAAGCATTTGTGTGCCATGTCTACCTCTCTTTTTGGTAGCCCTGAAAAGGGCTGTTGAAAAGAGGGGGTGGTTTTCACCACATCATTGTAAATGATAACTGTGAATCATCTCCAATTGTGAATCAAACAGCTGAGTACGTCATTGTTATGACGTACTTATGTCATCATATCGGGAACGCACAGCCGTGCCGAAGAACAGCCGCCTTTGAGCCACCTCAATAGGAAGAAAGACGATTGGTTGAATCTCCTTTAATTTTCAATCTTTTAGAAATTGAACTCGTTTGTTCTTGGTGAAAGTGGGCCTTTTTCTTCATTTTAGATGCGAGATACCTAGTTCGAATTAATTGTTCATGTTACCACCAAATAAGTAGGTATGTCATAACAGCATTACAAATTATTATATCATATTTGATAGGTAGGTACTAACTACCATACCTGATTTGACGTCACACGCTATAGGTACCCACCCCATCTTGTTGAATTTTATCGTACCAAGGTGACATTCATAAGATAGGATGCAGTACCTAATTTAAAACCCGTTGTTTGGCTCTATCCAAATTTGTATTTACCACCATGGGACTGGAATGGTTTTGATCAGTTCATCACTGATTTGATTAGGGATATTCAAGATCCTTTTCGAAAATCGAATTGTCAAAAAGAGAATTTATCGAAAAGTGATGCTAAGCAGCTCCCTTGCGAGGATTAGTGAAAGCCAAATCAATGCAGGTTACCTCCTAACTAGGTTATAAATAATAAATTATAAAATTATTTGCGAACCATAAATATGAAACAACTATCTATAAACGTGAAACTCAAGAATTTCAACAGCTTTGTTGACGCATCAATAGATCTGAATAACAAGCATGACAATCGGGTTATATCGATAAAGGTGTTCCGATAAGCAGCCGGTAGGATCGTAGATATCTACTTTTTGATGATTCGACTTCGAAACTCGACTTTTGAAGGCTTCAGCTCGTCTTTGACTACGAAATAGCTGTCTAAATAGCAGATTATTCCTGTATCCTGCGTCCTACAGACATTTTCATAGGTATGAACGAAAGTTGTAGATTTATAACATAAAAACAAAGTGATTTGACCCCAAGAACTACCTATAAATTGTGACGGTTTCCATCTGAACTAAGAGTGTGGCTACCCCGCGACCTTAAACAACCGAGGAAGGGAACTCCTGCTAGTCCCATAGTGTGCACTACTAAGGTTTTAACAGAACTGACACTCCACTACTCATAATTGATGGCGGATTTGGACATTCATCTCCTGAAATAATGGAGTTACAAACAACCGAAAAGAAGCTTCAGCTACAAATAACGGAAGCTACAAACAACCGAAGCTCATTTGACTCAGGATTATATCGGACTCGGATTAGTCCAAGGTTTATATCGTGCAAGTTACAGTCCAGGTCCGTTTTTAATTGACTTACAGCTTGAAACACTTTTTCTGCAAATTTCACGTTGAAAACGACACAAAAGTTATGAATTATGCTGTAAGTCAATGGGAAAGGGTGAGCTTTGGCAGACTTTAATCAAACAAATATAAATATTTTTGGGTTTTTTCGTCCACCAAAATTATTTAGATTTTAAGCATCTTTATTTTAGAAAATGAATCTTAGTTCTTGGGGTCGAATAGCTTTGTTTTAGTGTACTTTACAACCTTGTTGCCTATGAAAATTTCTGCTAGAGTTTAGGAATTCCTGGAGAAAACCGTGAAAAAACTTTGAAAATGTGCATTGAGTGTCTAATGGCTCAAAACTATTTGATACCTACCTACCTTGACAGAGTTCAAACTCATGTGTTTAATTTCTTTTAGAGGGAAGCTCTTTAGAAACAGCTATCTAACCAAATGCACTACTGAGGCCGATTTAATCAAACCTTTCCAACTACAGGCTGCTGGCACAGCAGATGCCTGCTGGAAGAAGTCGTAGTCAAGTGAGGTCATTGTCACAGTGTGTTTTGACACAAGTCATTGAGGAATGAAATATGCAACATTAGGTAATGTGATGTTCACAGTCTGACTCAAGATGGATTGTTACCTATTAAATTCTGGGTCCTATTCTAATATCCTGCACCAAACATAACAGCTCAAAAATATGTTATAACTTGACAAAGTTCGAACTCAATTTCTTTTAGAGGGAAGCTCTTTAGAAACAGCTATCTAACCAAATGCACTACTGAGGCCGATTTAATCAAACCTTTCTGACTGCAGGTTGCTGGCTCAGTAGATGCCTGCTGGAAGAAGTCGCAGTCAAGTGAGGTCATTGTCACAGTGTGTTCTGACACAAGTGAGTGTGGAAGTGAAAGATGCAACTTTGGGTAATGTGATGTTCACAGTCTGGCTCAAGATGGTATTACCTATTAAAGTCTGGGTCCTACTGTCCTGCACCAAATGTAAGAGCTCCAAAATATTTTATAACTAGACAAAGTTCGAACTCATGCGTTTAATTACTTAGAGGGAAGCTCTTTACAAACAGTGCTCTAACCAAATGCGCTACTGAGGCCGATTTAACTATGAGATAAATAAAACTTGAAAGATAAAAAATAAAACTATGATTTAACTACCTTTCTAACTGTGAGAGTTTTTCTCAAATGTAACAAGTGTCACCCACATACTAATTTTATATTTTTAAATTTAAATAGATTTCAATCTAATACATTTGACACCATCCGAACACTCCTATGATGAGCCACCGGGTCACACCCATGCAGGGGGAGGGGGGCTTTGACATCACCAGTGCGTGAAACTTGAAACAGTATGATTGATATCAAACTTCTTAGGATGGAATCTTCTTTTATCTAAAAATAGTTCAAGTATCTTTTTCGCATACATGAGTAATGCTCATTACACCCATCATTGTAGAACGCTATATTGTGTCATTATTACCTTCGGGAGGTGGGGTACATCGTTGTTTACATAATATATAGTTGTGAGTTGTTGGTTGTCAGAAAATGGGCTAAGTGAGTCTAGTGAACTGGAAACCCGTGCTAATTGAGGCTAGTAGGTTAAAATTGGAAGTGAATTTGTTCATACTCAAATGTGGAGTGCTAAAACCCCAATAAAACTTTCAAAATGAATGGAACATGGACATACAATATCCGATTATTACCCCGGTGTAACCAGGATACCTGAGGATAATAATCAGTTGGGGATCTGGTAGGTTTTGATCCATTAGACCAGAGTAACCAGGACAGCGTCATTCTAATGTTTGGATAAGTGAGTCCAGAGTTGTTAGACACCATCGTGTTGAGATGGATAGGATAGGGCACCAGCGTCCTGAGGACACCACTGTTTCCTTAAAGAGGACTGAAGTACGCAGTCTGTGAAACTCCACAGTCAATGGATAGAAATTGGAAGAACCGGAGCGTTATAGGCTCTGTAGCGCCAAAAGATAGATTTGAGTAGTAGGTTGGTGGATTGAGAAAGCAAGAGGTAGAATTCAAAATACGAGAGTGGAAGAACCAACCACACTGCAGCCATTTATAGAGCCTTTTGAACCCCCTCTTATGCCTGTTGCCCCTCCGCAATGTTTTATAATCCTGGCTTCTGAGAGCAGCTTGGTCAGTTCTCCCCTTATTTGCTAAACTACATAAATATCATACAAGTCGGACAATACATATATGCTATACAAATAATGATGTGGTTAATTTGTT
This sequence comes from Adelphocoris suturalis, assembly GCA_030762985.1. Classification (NCBI taxonomy): domain Eukaryota; kingdom Metazoa; phylum Arthropoda; class Insecta; order Hemiptera; family Miridae; genus Adelphocoris; species Adelphocoris suturalis. The sequence continues at coordinate 121,220,285 of CM061042.1, forward strand.
TTGGTGTGGGTGAGGACATAATGTTTAATATGATACATAATTGGGTTCCTATACAAGATAAGTTTCCATACCCAACAATCGATGACAACTGGTACAAGAAGTTCCAAATTCAACCACAAACTGAAGTAATCAGAAGTTTGCTTGTCGCAAATGTAGTGGACTGCTGAAGTCTTGTTTAGCTTGGCTTCCAGCTGACTTCCCCCATCACCAGGAACTAAAAAAATGAACGAAGGAAATTAAATAAAACCACGCCACATTTTACCACATGGCACGACTGCAGAGACTGTTCGCTTCTTTGGTTGGTAATAAAGAAAAAACTCTGGTTGAGCAGCATATCATGAGCACATTTTTGTTTTTGGCCATTGTAGTGGATTTATATATGTTTTACTTGGTGTAGGTAGACCAAGTGGGACATTTATATTCTGATTATGCGGGTTAGTCCCTGGGTTATTCCTGTAAGGAATGTGAGCGAAACCGCCAAGGTCAGCTTGCTTGGCGGGATGAACTGAGGGATAGTTCGTGTCGCAGCCGCGTGGAGCACTGGGCTCGCATAGTGGGTGCTGGGTTCGATCAGTTTGGTACTGAGCCGTTTTGTAATATTCCGGCCTAAGATTTATATCTGTAGGAGGAATATGTTGAGCTTGGTTGAGGTACTGAAAAGTATCCTTTGTTTTTTGCACATTTGGAGTGTATTTGACACTCGGATCGGCCGGGTAGCCTTGTGTAGAATATCGTGGATGTGGTGAAATCCACCACCTCTTTTCAACAGCCCTTTTCAGGGCTACCAAAAAGAGGTAGGCACACCACAAAAATATTTACAAGACGTCGAAGTACAACTCCGTCAAACAAAATATTTCACCGGAGAGAAAATACTAAATTCTCTCCCAAAAGTGAAATATTAAAGATTAACACGCAAGGCGACCTCCCCAAACATTTACTGGGCGAGAGAGATGCGACAAACATCTCGAGACAGGTCGCCTTGAACGAGAACACACAAGGCAACCTCCCCGAACATTTACTGGGCGAGAGAGATGCGACAAACATCTCGAGACAGGTCGCCTTGAACGAGAACACGCAAGGCGACCTCCCCAAACATTTACTGGGCGAGATAGATGCGACGAAAAGTTCGAAACAAGTCGCCTTAGGAAAACTCAAGGTCGTTCAGCCACCCCCGGGACCCAGTCAAAGCAACGGACGCAGAGAAACCACCTCGAAAAAACCAACTCAGCTATCGTATGCCCAAATACTGGGAAAACACTGTGCGAACCAATGAGATTGCACAGTCGAATTTACGAAATTGAGCGAGCCAATCCGAAGCTAGTTTGATCATACCAAATTAGTTGACGAAACTAATTTGCATACTAACCATAAAGTGGACACCACTTTTTGTTATAAATACCTCGTTCAGAGCCTGGCAAATCATTCCACTCTCCGCTCTCGACGACGACACCTCCGAAGTACGAAGAATTCTACACGCTCTACGCTGACGAACCTTCTGCATTGCGAGTTCATCTCAAGAACGGCTTCTCACTGCTTTCTACAAGCCAGACCTTCTCTCCTCACAGATTTCGCCTTGGCATCTACGAGTCCAGTGATTATTCATCCTGCTCATTGCCCAACGTAGATCTCCTGGTAGGACGCCACCCGGTACTTCTATCGATATTCTCTTTAGACAGTACGCCCGAGGGACGTTTCCGAGCCGTGTCACCCGGACTACACAGCCTTCAGCTCGTAGTCGACCGCTGGGGCGCGCCGGTAAATTACTCAGCTCCTACGCTCTAATTTACCGTCTACGGAAGTCTTTTTCAAGACTGCGAGGTAGGACCCTGCCGTCTGAGCATTGGAAAGACGCTCCGGCAAGCGAGTCCACTTCCAAAACCCTCTATTTTTCACACGTAGAGGCATCGAAACGAGCCAAAAACTCGATCAAATTCGATGGAACGTCAGCCTTCTTACTTCCCCTTGCGGGGGAAGGAGGAAGGCGGCAAGACCGGGGCGAGTGACCAACGTAGTGCGCCCTACCGGCCACCCGGTGAGTCCGCTGAACCAACCATCAGCGCAAGGCGCGACCCACACGTCCGGATCGCCTTCTCGCCCGACGTATTCGTTCGAGAAACTGTCGAACAAGACTCACCTACACAAAAGATCGAGCAAACCTTTCAGACTCGCTCTGAAGCCGATCTTTTCGATTCGACCAAGCTGTCCGATTACCCACGATATCCGACGCAGGCTTACACGGTCGATCCGAGTGTCAAATACACTCCAAATGCACAAAAAGCAGAGGATACTTTTCAGTACCTCAACCAAGCTCAGTATATTCCCCTTGCAGATGTAAATCTAAGGCCGGAATATTACAAAACGGCTCAGTACGAAACTGATCGAACCCAGCACTCGGTTCACGAGCCTAGCGCTCCGCGCGGCTGCGACACGGACTATCCACCCTTCCGGCCCGCGAAATCAGTTGACCTTGGCGGTTCCGCCCGCATTCCTCGCGGGGGTGACCTAGAAACCAACCCGCATAATCGGAATATAAATGTCCGACTTGGTCTACCAACGTCAAGTCAAACCTATATAAATCCACTACAAATGGTGACCCCGCCTTTGAACAGGCTCAACACGGAGCATTTCGTTCCCTCTTATGAAGCTAGTGGATTTCAGGGAACCACTGCGGGCGTGCGACCCCCGCCGGGCCTCTACGCCCCACATCTCACGCAACATCCCTCTACAAACAGTGGTTTTCAAGCACTTTTAGAGGAGATGGGAGATTATCAAAAACCAGTCTTCCAAAAGAAGAATATTGATCGTGCACTCGCCGAGTTCGATCAATACTGCGTGAGAAAACACATGAGAACGCAAAACGAATGCTTCTCAGCTATATACAAGTGGGTACCAGAGGAAATGAGGGAAGCTATCGACTCAGCTTACCTCACAGCACCTCACGCACCCTACGAAGAGGCCAAACAGCGCCTCCTACGAGAATATGGGTTGTCTTTGCAGGACAGGCTCCTCGCACTCGAGGACCCCGCATCTCTCGCCAAAAAACCCAGCACCAAGTACCACGAAATGTACTCGAAAGCTGTTGGGTACTTTTCGGAAGCTCTCATCACTCAAAAGTGGATTGAGACTCTTCCCATCGAAGCACGAGGTATGGTCGCAGCTCAGCCTACCACGACCTCCCGGCTCGACCTAGCTGATACGCTACACGCGTACAGAGCAGAGAATACTTCTCTGAACATACGAGGAGTTGAATCTACTCCGAAACCCATAAATACTGGTTTCAAAAAAGCCCTCTCGAAACAAGCTGAGTTCAAACACCAACCAGTGGAGAGTAAACCTCACAAACCGATGGCCTACGTCTGTCGAAACCACGTACGTTTCGGTAACGAAACTCGCAAATGTGCAGACCCAGAACACTGCACTTGGAAGACAAACACTGCTTCCAAAACTAGCAAAAAGGCTGCGACTATAAGCCAACCTAAAACCCGGGTTTCTACCGAAAATACTCAGCAGTCGGTACAAGAAAGTACCATTCCAACCTCCGACACAGAGAGTTCGGAAAACGAATAACTGCCAGCGTATCTGAGCCTATACGCCGGCAGTCTACTGAGTATAAAAGGCTTTTTTTCAAGTGCAAACTAAATGGCACTGAATTTCTCATTGACACGGGAGCAGAAGTGAACATTCTGCCCCACAATGTCACAAAAAAATTGGGCTTGAAAATTCTCAAGTCCAACGTTAAGCTCACAGCAGCTAACGGAGCCCCTATCGATACACTAGGGCGAGCTGACACAACAATTAACATCGGCCTCGGGGACATGACCACCGAGTTTATGATCACGAAAGTTGATCTAGCGATCCTAGGTATCCCATTCCTCGAATCTTGGGATATCGGAATACGGGTCAAACACAAGTACATTTATAAAGATAAAATGAAGTGCTATGCCGATCAAAAAATAGCTGCAGTCATGAACAAAAAGTTCACTGACGAACAAATTGCAGCTACTATCCCTCACCGTGACAATACACCTCAACCAGAGGACGTGCAAATCACGGAGGACGAAAACATTCGCTCTATCATTAACAAATACAATGATAAAATGAGCAAAATTAATGGTAAATGGAAAAACAACGGGGTTTACCACCGTATAACCACGGAGGGAACCCCAGTACACTTCCGAGCTAGACCCATGGCAGGTGAGAAACGAGCTCAAGTCAAAAAGACTTTTGACGAAATGCTTTCAGAAGGCATAATTGCACCATCGGATTCCGAATGGGCATCTCCGTTACACTGTGTGCCAAAAAAGGACGGGTCATGGAGAATCACCGGCGATTACCGTTTCCTCAACGCGAAAACGAAGAAAGACGCCTACCCTCCTCCTCACATTCGCTCGTTCCAAGCGAATTTACATGATACGCAAATCTATTCAACAATAGATTTAAAATCAGCGTATTATCATATCCCGATGCACCCAGATGACGCTCATAAAACTGCGATTATTACACCTTTCGGTCTTTATGAGTTTAAGAAAATGAGCATGGGTTTAGCCGGAGCGGCTCAAACATGGCAAAGATACATGGACAGCATCATGCGAAAATTTGATTTCGCATTTGTCTATCTAGATGACATCCTGGTGGCTTCGAAGAATTATAACGAACACATGAACCACCTACAACGAATTTTTGACAAACTAGGGGAACACGGACTTCGAGTAGGTTTTGATAAATGCGTTTTTTCGAAACCTACCGTCGATTTCCTAGGTTTCACTATCTCGAAGGAAGGAATAATTCCTAAACGAGACAAAATAGAAGCCATAGAACAATTTCCTAGGCCAGTGGACGTACGAAGTCTACGCAGATTCCTAGGTATGTGTGGTTTCTACCGAGCATGCTCAAGCAAATTCGCTCACACGGCACAACCTCTGTATGACTCCATTCAGTCAAACAAAAAGAATGACAGAACACCTATCGAATGGACATCAGAGAGAGAAAAAGCTTTCAACAGCTTAAAACAAGCAATGATCAAAGCAACATTGCATAACATTGCTCACCCACACCCTACGGCGGAGTGGAGATTGGTCTGTGACGCGTCCGACACACACATCGGAGCGGCACTAGAACAAGAAATTACAGACAAACATGGCTCGAAATCGTACCAACCATTGGGATTTTTCAGCAAAGAGATTCCAGAACAATGGAAAAACAAAGCATCTTTCGACAAGGAAATGTTCGCCGTTTACCAAGCGTGCATTCACTGGCACAACGACTTGGACGGCAGATCCTTCCATATTTGTTCGGATCACAAGCCTCTGCTAGGCACGATGCTTAAAAAGAATGCTCATTTTTCTAAAATGAGATTAAGATGGCTAACATACATCTCTCAAATGACGAGTGACATTCGTCATATTTCAGGAGAGAGCAACGTCGTCGCCGACGCACTCTCCAGACCCTTCGATCCGGTCGAAATTCAAACGAAATCGATTTCAACACAGACGGACGAGGGTCCACCCATAGCTGAAATTTCGAAAATTACGGCTGCAATAGAATGCAACCTTCTACTGCACATTTCAAATTCACAAATTCGCTCTCCCCCTACCGCGGAGGACAAATTGAAACTCACACGAGTTGAATTCTCTCAAGGAGAAATTTGGTGTAACCTAGACCTAGGACACCCTAGACCTTATATTCCAAACGAAATAAGGGAAGAAATAATAAGCCAAATTCACAATTTGGGACACCCAGGTATACACTCTACAGTGTATAAAGTTAAACAACGATATTTTTGGCACGGACTACGTGCAGATGTCTCAAACTGGGTTCGAGCATGCGAAACTTGCCAACGAGCAAAAATCACGCGCTCCGTGAAGCTCCCTTACTCCGAATTTGAAACGGCAAACAAATTTTCACACGTACACGTGGATATTACCGGACCTTTACCTTTAGCAAAAGGAGGGAAACGTTACATTTTGATGATGGTTGATAGAGCAACGGGTTGGCTAGAGGCAGTCCCTCTCAACAACATCGAAACAACCACAATCACAAATGCATTTATCAATATTTGGGTAGCTTCAAAGGGCGTACCTAAATACATTACAAGTGATCAGGGCACCCAATTTGAATCAGATCTGTTCAATTCCATTATGGAACGTCTCGGAGTAAAACATACTCACACGTTACCATACAAACCATCAACAAACGGTATGGTAGAACGCAGAAACAGATCTTTGAAAGAAGCTCTCAAAGCTCAGAACGAAAATTGGCTCGATGCACTTCCCAAAGTTCTACTCGCCATGCGTACGGCAGTAGACCCGGCGACTGAAACTACGCCTTTCCAAAAAGTTTACGGGATTGACGTACCTCTCCCAGGAGACATTTTCGTAACTTCTACGAACCTTTCGGAACCTCTTTTCTTCCGACCTACGCATATTAAACATAATAACACAAAATATGCCGTAAACATGCCCAAAAACTTGGATACATGTACTCATGTCTATATCAGAGTGCCCACACAGCTCACCTCTCTCCAATGTCCTTACACGGGACCGTTCAAAGTAGTTAAAAGAGATAAGTTTTCGGTTACAGTGCAAATTGGCGAACATACAAAAAAAGTTCCCAAACAGCAAATCAAGCCAGCTTATACTCTACACTCGGAAGAAGCTGTATCGCAGGGACAATCTCTGTTACAAAATCAGACAGGAAGTAAGGAGAAAACTCCCCGAAAATCCGCCAGAGGGCGCGTTCCATCTACCAAATTTGACGGAAAGTGGGTAACTGCGCTCGAAACAAGCCACGCCCATTTTTCTCGGGTAGGAGCAATAAGAAGTATAAATATGGAAAGCCCCACAGCCAGAGACCATAACGATCTCAACCATGGCAGCTTCTACTCCTACTACAAGCAACATGATGACCGACGAGGTCGAGGAGTTCCTCCTTGCCGAGGAAGCTCTCCCAGCTCCAATCGGCCCACTACCGCCTTCGCCGAAACGGGAGACCAAGCTCCAAGCTCCCACGGAGGTGGTCTGGACAAGGCCCCAGCCCTACCAGCCACCAGCCCCACCCACCCAGCCACTGCCTACGCCTCCGCCCGCTCACCAGCTACCGGCACCCCCCAGGCAGTGGATCTCCTCGGGCGACGTTCCGGTTCCTCGCTGGGAAGAGATGAGCACCGCGGGTTGGTCAGAGCCCAGCACCTCCCGGGCTCCTCCGCAACAGCCCAGCCGCGGCCGCGGGCCAAACCCTCGCGGGTTTGGTTCCCGTCGGCAGAGCTCGGGCCGGCCAAGGCCGCCCCGCGACGCTCGTCGAAACCGGCGAGGCCGGGGCGCACCACAGGGACGGGACGCGAGGCCTGCACCTCCGCCTCCGCCCCAACTGGCGAGGTTCTCCTACGGAGAATTCCGGGTAGACCTCCCAGTTCTCCCCCATCGGCGTCGTCGTTGATAACACGACGTCTTGGGGGGGCCCCTGTGGTGAAATCCACCACCCCTTTTCAACAGCCCTTTTCAGGGCTACCAAAAGGAGGTAGGCACACCACAAAAATATTTACAAGACGTCGAAGTACAACTCCGTCAAACAAAATATTTCACCGGAGAGAAAATACTAAATTCTCTCCCAAAAGTGAAATATTAAAGATTAACACGCAAGGCGACCTCCCCAAACATTTACTGGGCGAGAGAGATGCGACAAACATCTCGAGACAGGTCGCCTTGAACGAGAACACACAAGGCAACCTCCCCGAACATTTACTGGGCGAGAGAGATGCGACAAACATCTCGAGACAGGTCGCCTTGAACGAGAACACGCAAGGCGACCTCCCCAAACATTTACTGGGCGAGATAGATGCGACGAAAAGTTCGAAACAAGTCGCCTTAGGAAAACTCAAGGTCGTTCAGCCACCCCCGGGACCCAGTCAAAGCAACGGACGCAGAGAAACCACCTCGAAAAAACCAACTCAGCTATCGTATGCCCAAATACTGGGAAAACACTGTGCGAACCAATGAGATTGCACAGTCGAATTTACGAAATTGAGCGAGCCAATCCGAAGCTAGTTTGATCATACCAAATTAGTTGACGAAACTAATTTGCATACTAACCATAAAGTGGACACCACTTTTTGTTATAAATACCTCGTTCAGAGCCTGGCAAATCATTCCACTCTCCGCTCTCGACGACGACACCTCCGAAGTACGAAGAATTCTACACGCTCTACGCTGACGAACCTTCTGCATTGCGAGTTCATCTCAAGAACGGCTTCTCACTGCTTTCTACAAGCCAGACCTTCTCTCCTCACAGATTTCGCCTTGGCATCTACGAGTCCAGTGATTATTCATCCTGCTCATTGCCCAACGTAGATCTCCTGGTAGGACGCCACCCGGTACTTCTATCGATATTCTCTTTAGACAGTACGCCCGAGGGACGTTTCCGAGCCGTGTCACCCGGACTACACAGCCTTCAGCTCGTAGTCGACCGCTGGGGCGCGCCGGTAAATTACTCAGCTCCTACGCTCTAATTTACCGTCTACGGAAGTCTTTTTCAAGACTGCGAGGTAGGACCCTGCCGTCTGAGCATTGGAAAGACGCTCCGGCAAGCGAGTCCACTTCCAAAACCCTCTATTTTTCACACGTAGAGGCATCGAAACGAGCCAAAAACTCGATCAAATTCGATGGAACGTCAGCCTTCTTACTTCCCCTTGCGGGGGAAGGAGGAAGGCGGCAAGACCGGGGCGAGTGACCAACGTAGTGCGCCCTACCGGCCACCCGGTGAGTCCGCTGAACCAACCATCAGCGCAAGGCGCGACCCACACGTCCGGATCGCCTTCTCGCCCGACGTATTCGTTCGAGAAACTGTCGAACAAGACTCACCTACACAAAAGATCGAGCAAACCTTTCAGACTCGCTCTGAAGCCGATCTTTTCGATTCGACCAAGCTGTCCGATTACCCACGATATCCGACGCAGGCTTACACGGTCGATCCGAGTGTCAAATACACTCCAAATGCACAAAAAGCAGAGGATACTTTTCAGTACCTCAACCAAGCTCAGTATATTCCCCTTGCAGATGTAAATCTAAGGCCGGAATATTACAAAACGGCTCAGTACGAAACTGATCGAACCCAGCACTCGGTTCACGAGCCTAGCGCTCCGCGCGGCTGCGACACGGACTATCCACCCTTCCGGCCCGCGAAATCAGTTGACCTTGGCGGTTCCGCCCGCATTCCTCGCGGGGGTGACCTAGAAACCAACCCGCATAATCGGAATATAAATGTCCGACTTGGTCTACCAACGTCAAGTCAAACCTATATAAATCCACTACAGTGGATATTCGGAAATCTTTGTCGAATCATGATGATTGACTTCAGAGCGGGTCTGAAAGGTATCCTCGTACTTTTGTATAAGTGAGGCTTGATCTAACGTTTCCTTCGTGAATACGTTAGGTGAGAAGGCGATCTCGTCGCGAGGATCGAGCCTTGAGCCGTCGCTAGGAACGGCGGACTGGCCGGGCAGCGGGTAGGTAGCGCTGCGTGGGCTAAGAGGCCCGGCCGCGCCGTGTTCTACCTCCCCTTGCATGAGGAAATAGGACGGCCGACGTTCCATCGAAATATCCGAGTTTATTAGCTCGTTTTCGATACCTCTATGTATAGAAATAGAGGGTTTTGAAGGTGGACTCGCTTGACAGAGCTTCTTTCCTTTGCTCGGATGTCAGGGTCCTACCTTGTAGTCTTGAAAAAGACTTCCTTGGACGGTAAATTAGAGCGTATGAGCTGAGTAATTTACCGGCGTGCCCACAGCGGTCGGTGACGAGCCTAGTGCTACGAAACCCGGGCGACACGACTAGGAACGTCCCAGCGGGCGTACGATCTAATGAGAATATCAATAGATGTACCGGGTGGCGTCCTGACAGAAGAACTACGTTGGGCAATGAGCAGGATGAATAATCACTGGACTCGTAGATGCCAATGCGAGATCTGTGTGGAGAGAAGGTAGGCCTTGTAGAAAGCAATAAGAAGCCGTTCTTGAGATGAACTCGGGAGCAGAAGGTTCGTCAGCGTAGAGCGTGTAGAAATCTTCGTACTTCGAGGTGTAGTCGTCGAGAGCGGAGAGTGGAATGAAATTTCGGAGGGCTCCGAGCGGGGTATTTATAGGGAGGTGGCCGCCTCCTGCCGCCTCCTGATTGGTCCGCTTAATTTCATTAATTCGACTGTGTAATCTCATTGGCTCGCACATTGTTTTCTCAGTATCTGCGAGTATGATAGCTGAGCTGGTCCTCCGGGGTGGTTTCCCCACGTCCGTCGTTGCGACGGGGTCCCCGGGGGTGGCTTACGAGCGTCCGTCGCGGAGCCGACGACCTTGAGTTTAGACGGGGACCTCGGGTGGTTTCTCTGCGTCCGTTGTTCAGACGGGGTCCCCGAGGTGGCTGCTGGACCAGAGGTGGTTGCTTGCCGCCTCCTGGTTGGTTCGCCTATTGTCTCTCGTGTAATCAGTGTTTCTGATTGGCGAGTAGGCTTGTTTGAATTGTCCTTGTTAGTTTTAGAGGACGTTTGATTTTCTGTTTGAGTTTTCTCATTCAAGGCGACTTGGTTCGAGATACTTGTCGCGTCTCTCTCGCCCAGTAAGTGTCTAGGGAGGTCGCCTTGTATGTTATTAGTTAATATTTCACTTTTGAGAGAGAATTTCGTATTTTCTCTCTGGTGAAATATTTTGTTTGACGGAGTTATAACTCGACGTCTTATAAATATTTTTGTGTTGTGTCTACCTCTTTTTGGTAGCCCTGAAAAGGGCTGTTGACAAGAGGGGGTGGTTTTCACCACAGGCGCCCCCCCAAGACGTCGTGTTATTAACGACGACGCCGGCTGGGGTGTTTCGAGCGCAGTCACCCACCTCTCGTCGAATTTGGTAGAGGGGACGTGCCTTCTGGCAGATTTTCGGGGAGTCTCCTCCTTATTTTCTGCCTGATTTTTGTTTAGTGACACAGCTTCGTCTGTTTTTAGAGTGTAAGCTGGTTTTATTTGCTGTTAGGGAACTTTTTTCGTATGTTCGCCAATTTGCACTGTAACCGAAAACTTATCTCTTTTAACCACTTTGAATGGTCCCGTGTAAGGACATTGCAAAGAGGTGAGCTGCGTGGGCACTCTGATATAGACATGTGTACATGTATCCAGATTTTTGGGCATGTTGACGGCATACTTCGTATTATTATGTTTAATATGCGTAGGCCGGAAGAAGAGAGGCTCAGAAAGGTTTGTAGAAGTTACGAAAATGTCTCCTGGGAGTGGTACGTCAATTCCGTAAACTTTTTGGAACGGTGTAGTTTCCGTTGCTGGGTCTACTGCCGTACGCATGGCGAGTAGTACTTTTGGAAGGGCGTCGAGCCAATTTTCGTTTTGTGCTTTGAGAGCCTCTTTCAAAGATCTATTTCTGCGTTCTACCATTCCGTTTGTTGACGGTTTGTATGGTAACGTGTGAGTATGTTTTACTCCAAGACGTTCCATAATGGAATTAAATAGATCTGATTCGAATTATGTGCCTTGGTCACTTGTGATGTATTTAGGTACGCCTTTTGAAGCTACCCAAATATTGATAAAGGCGTTTGTGATCGTGGCTGTTTCGATGTTGTTAAGAGGGACTGCCTCTAGCCAACCCGTTGCTCTATCGACCATCATTAGAATGTAACGTTTCCCGCCTTTAGCTAAAGGTAAGGGTCCGGTAATGTCAACGTGTTCATGTGAAAACTTGTTAGCCGTTTCAAATTCGGAGTAAGGGAGCTTCACGGAGCAAGTGATTTTTGCTCGTTGGCAAGTCTCGCACGCTCGGACCCAGTTGGAGACATCTGCACGGAGTCCGTGCCAAAAATATCTTTGTTTAACTTTATACACTGTAGAGTGTATACCTGGGTGTCCCAAATTGTGAATTTGGCTGATTATTTCTTGCCTTATTTCGTTTGGAATATAAGGTCTTGGGTGTCCTAGGTCTAGGTTACACCAAATTTCTCCTTGAGGGAATTCAACTCGTGTGAGTTTCAATTTGTCCTCTGCGTTAGGAGGAGAACGAATTTGTGCATTTGAAATGTGCAGTAGAAGATTGCACTCTATTGCAGCCGTAATTTGCGAAATTTCGGCTATGGGTGGACCCTCGTCAGTTTGGGTTGAAATCGATTTCGTTTGAATTTCAACTGGATCGAAGGGTCTGGAGAGTGCGTCGGCGACGACGTTGTTCTCTCCGGGTATATGTCGGATGTCACTTGTCATTTGAGAGATGTATGTTAGCCATCTTAATCTCATTTTAGAAAAATGTGCATTTTTCTTAAGCATCGTGCCTAGCAGAGGCTTGTGATCTGAACAAATATGAAAAGATCGGCCGTCCAAGTCATTGTGCCAGTGAATGCAAGCTTGGTAAACGGCGAACATCTCTTTGTCGAATGAGGCTTTATTCTTCCATTGTTCCGGAATTTCTTTACTGAAAAATCCCAATGGTTGGTAAGATTTCGAGCCGTGTTTGTCTGTAATTTCCTGCTCCAGTGCCGCTCCGATGTGTGTGTCGGATGCGTCGCAGACTATTCTCCACTCTGCTGTAGGGTGTGGATGAGCGATATTATGCAATGTAGCTTTAATCATTGCTTGTTTTAAGCTGTTGAAAGCTTTTTCTCTCTCTGATGTCCATTCGATAGGTGTTTTGTCATTTTTTTTTGTTTGACTGAATGGAGTCATACAGAGGTTGTGCCGTGTGAGCGAATTTACTTGAGCAAGCTCGGTAGAAACCACACATACCTAGGAATCTGCGTAGACTTCGTACGTCTATTGGCCTAGGAAATTGTTCTATGGCTTCTATTTTATCTCGTTTAGGAATTATCCCTTCTTTCGAGATAGTGAAACCTAGGAAATCGACGGTAGGTTTTGAAAAAATGCATTTATCAAAACCTACTCGAAGTCCGTGTTCCCCTAGCTTGTCAAAAATTTGTTTGAGGTGGTTCATGTGTTCTTTATAATTTTTAGAAGCCACCAGTATGTCATCTAGGTATACAAATGCGAAGTCAAATTTTCGCATGATGCTGTCCATGTATCTTTGCCATGTTTGAGCCGCTCCGGCCAAACCCATGCTCATTTTCTTAAACTCATAAAGACCGAAAGGTGTAATAATTGCAGTTTTATGAGCGTCATCTGGGTGCATCGGAATATGGTAATATGCCGATTTTAAATCTATTGTCGAATAGATTTGTGTATCATGTAAATTCGCTTGGAAAGAGCGAATGTGAGGAGGAGGGTAGGCGTCTTTCTTCGTTTTCGCGTTCAGGAAACGGTAGTCGCCGGTGATCCTCCATGACCCGTCTTTTTTTGGCACACAGTGTAACGGGGATGCCCATTCGGAATCTGATGGTGCAATTATGCCTTCGGAAAGCATTTTGTCAAAGTATCTTTGACTTGAGCCCGTTTTTCGCCCGCCATGGGTCTTGCTCGGAAGTGTACTGGTGTTCCTTCCGTGGTTATACGGTGGTAAACCCCGTTGTTTTTCCACTTTCCTTGAAGTTTGCTCATTTTATCATTGTATTTTTTAATGATAGAGCGAATGTTTTCGTCCTCCGTGATTTGCACGTCCTCTGGTTGAGGGCTGTTGTCACGATGAGGGATAGTAGCTGCTATTTGTTCGTCAGTGAATTTTTTGTTCATGACTGCAGCTATTTTTTGATCGGCATAGCTTTTTATTTTATCTTTATAGATGTATTTGTGTTTGACCCGTATTCCGATATCCCAAGACTCGAGGAATGGTATACCGAGGATCGCTAGGTCAACTTTCGTGATCATAAAATCGGTGGTCATGTCTCCGAGGCCGATGTTAATTGTCGTGTCAGCACGCCCTAGTGTGTCTATAGGGGCTCCGTTAGCTGCTGTGAGCTTTACGTTGGACTTACGAATTTTTAAGCCCAATTTTTTGGTGACATTGTGGGGCAGAATGTTCACTTCTGCTCCCGTGTCGATGAGAAATTCAGTGCCATTTAGTTTGCACTTGAAAAAAAGCCTTTTATACTCATTAGACTGCCGGTGTATAGGCTCAGATACACTGGCAGTTATTCGTTTTCCGAACTCTCTACGTCGGAGGTTGGAACGGTACTTTCTTCTACCGATCTCTGAGTATTTTCGTTTGCAACCCAGGTTTTAGGCTGGCTTATAGGCGCTGCCTTTTTGCTAGTTTTGGAAGCAGTGTTTGCCTTCCAAGTGCAGTGTTCTGGGTCTGCACATTTGCGAGTTTCGCTACCGAAACGTGCGTGGTTTCGACAGACATAGGCCGTCGGTTTGTGAGGCTTACTCTCTACTGGTTGGGGTTTGAACTCAGCTTGTTGTGAGAGGGCCTTTTTGAAACCAGTTTTCATGGGTTTCGGAGTAGATTCTACTCCTCGTATGTTGAGAGAGGGGTTCTCCGTTTTGTACGCGTGTAGCGTATCAGCTAGGTCGAGCCGGGCGGTCGTGGTAGGCTGAGCTGCGACCATACCACGTGCTTCGATAGGTAGAGTTTCGATCCACTTTTGAGTGATCAGAGCCTCTGAGAAGTACCCAACAGCTTTAGAGTACATTTCGTGGTACTTGGTGCAGGGTTTTTTGGCGAGAGATGCGGGGTCCTCGAGTGCTAGGAGCCTGTCCTGTAAGGACAACCCGTATTCTCGCTGTAGGCGCTGTTTGGCCTCTTCATAAGGTGCGTGGGGTGCCGTGAGGTAAGCTGAGTCGATAGCTTCCCTCATTTCTTCTGGTACCCACTTGTATATAGCTGAGAAGCATTCGTTCTGCGTTCTCAGGTGTTTTCGCACGCAGTATTGATCGAACTCGGCGAGTGCACGATCGATATTCTTCTTTTGGAAGATTGGTCTTTGATAATCTCCCATTTCCTCTAAAAGTGCTCGAAAGCCACTTTGTGTAGAGGGTTGTTGAGTGAGATGTGGGGCGTAGAGGCCCGGCGGGGGTCGCACGCCCGCAGTGGTTCCCTGAAATCCACTAGCTTCATAAGAGGGAACGAAATGCTCCGTGTTAAGCCTGTTCAAAGGCGGGGTCACCATTTGTAGTGGATTTATATATGTTTTACTTGGTGTAGGTAGACCAAGTGGGACATTTATATTCTGATTATGCGGGTTAGTCCCTGGGTTATTCCTGTAAGGAATGTGAGCGAAACCGCCAAGGTCAGCTTGCTTGGCGGGATGAACTGAGGGATAGTTCGTGTCGCAGCCGCGTGGAGCACTGGGCTCGCATAGTGGGTGCTGGGTTCGATCAGTTTGGTACTGAGCCGTTTTGTAATATTCCGGCCTAAGATTTATATCTGTAGGAGGAATATGTTGAGCTTGGTTGAGGTACTGAAAAGTATCCTTTGTTTTTTGTACATTTGGAGTGTATTTGACACTCGGATCGGCCGGGTAGCCTTGTGTCGAATATCGTGGATATTCGGAAATCTTTGTCGAATCATAATGATTGACTTCAGAGCGGGTCTGAAAGGTATCCTCGAACTTTTGTATAAGTGAGGCTTGATCTAACGTTTCCTTCGTGAATACGTTAGGTGAGAAGGCGATCTCGTCGCGAGGATCGAGCCTTGAGCCGTCGCTAGGAACGGCGGACTGGCCGGGCAGCGGGTAGGTAGCGCTGCGTCGGCTAAGAGGCCCGGCCGCGCCGTGTTCTACCTCCCCTTGCATGAGGAAATAGGACGGCCGACGTTCCATCGAAATATCCGAGTTTATTAGCTCGTTTTCGATACCTCTATGTATAGAAATAGAGGGTTTTGAAGGTGGACTCGCTTGACAGAGCTTCTTTCCTTTGCTCGGATGTCAGGGTCCTACCTTGTAGTCTTGAAAAAGACTTCCTTGGACGGTAAATTAGAGCGTATGAGCTGAGTAATTTACCGGCGTGCCCACAGCGGTCGGTGACGAGCCTAGTGCTACGAAACCCGGGCGACACGACTAGGAACGTCCCAGCGGGCGTACGATCTAATGAGAATATCAATAGATGTACCGGGTGGCGTCCTGACAGAAGAACTACGTTGGGCAATGAGCAGGATGAATAATCACTGGACTCGTAGATGCCAATGCGAGATCTGTGTGGAGAGAAGGTAGGCCTTGTAGAAAGCAGTAGAAAGCCGTTCTTGAGATGAACTCGGGAGCAGAAGGTTCGTCAGCGTAGAGCGTGTAGAAATCTTCGTACTTCGAGGTGTAGTCGTCGAGAGCGGAGAGTGGAATGAAATTTCGGAGGGCTCCGAGCGGGGTATTTATAGGGAGGTGGCCGCCTCCTGCCGCCTCCTGATTGGTCCGCTTAATTTCGTTAATTCGACTGTGTAATCTCATTGGCTCGCACATTGTTTTCTCAGTATCTGCGAGTATGATAGCTGAGCTGGTCCTCCGGGGTGGTTTCCCCACGTCCGTCGTTGCGACGGGGTCCCCGGGGGTGGCTTACGAGCGTCCGTCGTGGAGCCGACGACCTTGAGTTTAGACGGGGACCTCGGGTGGTTTCTCTGCGTCCGTTGTTCAGACGGGGTCCCCGAGGTGGCTGCTGGACCAGAGGTGGTTGCTTGCCGCCTCCTGGTTGGTTCGCCTATTGTCTCTCGTGTAATCAGTGTTTCTGATTGGCGAGTAGGCTTGTTTGAATTGTCCTTGTTAGTTTTAGAGGACGTTTGATTTTCTGTTTGAGTTTTCTCATTCAAGGCGACTTGGTTCGAGATACTTGTCGCGTCTCTCTCGCCCAGTAAGTGTCTAGGGAGGTCGCCTTGTATGTTATTAGTTAATATTTCACTTTTGAGAGAGAATTTCGTATTTTCTCTCTGGTGAAATATTTTGTTTGACGGAGTTATAACTCGACGTCTTATAAATATTTTTGTGTTGTGTCTACCTCTTTTTGGTAGCCCTGAAAAGGGCTGTTGACAAGAGGGGGTGGTTTTCACCACAGCCATCTCTATTCTACGACGTTTCTATGACAACGTCACACATTGTGTTTCAACTGATCCACCCATAACAGTTTTTCATCAGACTTTGAATATTCAGGTCATTAATAATACCTAATTCACATGAATAGGACTCAGATCCTTTGGTTGAAACATTGTAGAATAAAGAATCATTCACTCAAGACTAGAAATGGGTTCACAAATCGAATATGTATCTATAATTAAATTTGTTCTCATATTCAGGAGGTATTTGTTCTAATTTGTAGTTAATAAGAGATGAGGTTCTTGTTAGAGAAGAGGTTCTACAGAAGAGGTTGTTGTTACGTGGTAACGCTTTCCGGAACAGGAAGAGTCAGCTTTACTCCTGCTCAGCTTTTTCGGAATCATAAAACGTGACCTTTCTCTAGGATAACACTCTTGAATAACTTAGCAACTATCATGCAGTTGGCATGGACACACACACCAGACAAAATCGCCTGACTTTTCCTTGTGCCGTCATTTGTTGTTGGATAAACCTTTGTATTTGTCTTTCTGTAGTGTTTTTTCCCCGCACCTCAACCAGAAGGGTCATTAGCGGCATTTTGTTCTTGCTTTGACGTTTTATCAACGATTTCAGCTTTTTCATTCTCAAGATTTCATTTCAAGGTTAATTTAACACGTTTTAAAGATTCATGTTCTTCACGGCTGAATCTTCTTTTTGTATGATGTACGAGGGGCTCGCCAAAAGTAAGGTTCCCTATTTTGTAATTCGGCTTCGGAGCGCGGGAAAAATTTGAAACTTGGCGGGATATTCCGCTAGGATGTGGTGGCCACACTGATTTTTGGAGGGAAGTGATCCGATAACCTGGTCGACCGTATCAGTCTTGTAAACATGTCGAGTGCAACCCCATCCGTGTCCGCCTCTGAACTGAGAGCAATAATTCGTTTTTTCACGTTAAAAGGTAAATCCGGGACTGAAATTCACAAGGAACTTTCGTCAGTGTATAGTGAAAAGTGCATGAGTGTTCAAAAAGTCCGGAAATGGAGAGAAAGTTTTCTGAACGGCCGAGAAAATGTTGAAGACGAAAGGCGAAAATTGCGTTGTCTGCCGGAAAAATCATGGCAACTGTTTTCTGGGACAACAAAGGTGTGCTGTTGGTTGACTACCTTGAACGTGGGAACACAATCAATGCTCAGAGGTATTGTGAAGTCCTACAAAAGTTGAGATCGGCCATAAAACGCAAAAGGCCGCATTTGCTGTCAAAAGGGGTGCTTCTCATGCACGATAATGCACGCCCCCATTCGGCTCGCCAAACTCAGGATCTGCTGGGACAATTCAACTGGGACATTTTCCCACATCCTCCCTACTCCCCGGATCTTGCTCCCTCAGATTTTCATCTTTTCCCGAAGTTGAAGGGGCACCTGGGAGGGAAACACTTCCGCGACGACGAAGAGCTGAAGGCGGAAGTCAACAACTACCTGAGGAAGGTGGGCACGCAGCACTACCAGGACGGCATTCAAAAACTCGTGCCACGCTTTCAAAAATGTATTGAGAGAAATGGTGATTATGTTGAAAAATAGAAAACAATCTGTAGAATCGGAAAAAAATATAAAAAATTAAAAAAAAATTTGTCTACTATTTTTTCTAGCGTAGGGAACCTTACTTTTGGCGAGCCCCTCGTAGAAGTAAGTGGTCGTTGTTTCTTACATCGTGCTATATTTGGAAATAGTCTACTGTGACAATAATTGAGTTTTGAGTAGTGATTCACTACAAGAGACACGTTAACGTCTCTATAAGAGTTCTCTTTCTCTCGGGCTTACGAAAACGCTCAATCAATCAATGCGAAAAAAGGTTAGCATTTATCAAGCTCGTTATAACAGCTGGTTTTCCTGTTCACGAGAAATACGAATAGGTACGAGAAATAAAAAACTCTCCATTATACATTTTCTGATCAATACCCTCCTATAAAAAATTTTTTTAGGATTTTTAGCCATTCACGACATGTTACAGAAATTAAGCTCATTAAGAATCACGAACTGTATAAAACTAGCAGATTATCCTGAGTTGCCTGGATCAAAGTCTATCCGTAAGTCAGGAACCATTTAAATTTGAATGATGTGCTGGTGGAAGCTGCTGTTATGTTTTTGCAGTGTTGCTGCCATAAAATAGATAGGTAGGGAGAAGCAAAACCAACATAGCGAAGCCACAGCACAGGGGAAAAAATGGGAGTCCCTGCTGGCAGCACAAGTTCCACCTGAACTCCAACAGAAGGAATTTGTGGCGAACTTTCACCTTAAGACCCTGATGGCCTTAAGGCCATGATTTCTTGTGGATGCAACTGCACAGATTAGGGGTTTTTGCATCCCCCTTATGCCCATTATGCGACCTGCAAGCCACCATGGAAGGCAAGCATTTGGAGATGCCCCAAATTGACTCCCTACCTGGGTACCGACATTGACTCTGCGTTTAGAAAACTATTTTATACTGGGCAGCACAGAAGGAGCTGGCTTTATTGCCTCCACCCGGAAAACGATTTAACAACAACAAAAGTGTTTGCAGTTGTTGTCGGTCCCGCGTCAATACGTATGCAAAGTTTACCCCATAAAGGTCTATTTTTATGTTATAGAACGAGCCGGCAAGGGGACGGGATGGGCGGTCAACGGGGCAGGGACAGAGTTGGGCGTAATCCTAATCATAATTACGATTACAACCATAGGGTTTTAGAGTTGTGATTACAACTATAATCACGGGTTGGGCGATGGTTGGGCCTCAATTCTCTTGGGTGGAGGAAGATTAAGCACAAGCTCGAGGGCTCATAGTCTCACTGGTCGGGGCAGTGGAAAATTGGGAGCAACCCTTCATTCTACCCTTCCTCTAAGTGGAAAACTCGGCACAGACCGAAATCTACCTAAGGGGAGGAATGGACGAATAGAAAACTGGGCACACACGGTAGAAGTACCTAAGTGATTTTCCATATTTATTTTGTGGCACATGGTCGTCGAAGATCACAATTCACAGAAATTGCAACATTACTCAACGCATTACGATTGCTAATATTTTATCACATGCTGTAGGTACCTTATACAGACCCTGGAGATTTGATTACGATCACACTAATGATTATGATTACACTTTTAATCACTGTTTTTTCTGTACCTACCTAATTATATTCGTAATCACAACTTTTTTTGCAACTATGGCTGCAATCACAAGTTTTTAGAGTGATTTTGGTCATAATAACCAATTTTCCATATAAATAAGCCCGTTAACTCAGATTTAACCATCCCTCAGTCAGTCATAATCATAACTTATTCTGTGATTACAGCTTTGATTACTTGGTTTTTTTTCTAATAATCCTAGAAAAGTCGTAATTTGGATTTTCCTGTAGTTACAATCGTAATCCTAATTTTCTGTGATTACAGTCATGATTACAACTTCACATGTAATTTTGGACCGTATTAACACCTGACAGCCCACTCCTCAGTGCTTTAGACGATTTCAACATACACCTGGACCTTTGGACAGGTCACTTGGGGTGGAATTCATGGTCACTAGGGTGCCCGCCATTTTGAGAAAGGTGGAATTCTGATGACCTCCACCCGAAATTTAGTTTGGAATGTCAAAAAAATGACACTTGAATTTTTTCAGATTTTCTGCATAACAAAAACCTACGCCGGTAGCTCGAATACGTTTTTTTTGCCAATGTCAGACTTTTGAATATAACTTTTACAAACTTCTTTGTAAAATTGTAAAACTTCATAAACTTGCGGTTTTTGGGTCGCTGAATTCGAATATGCAGTCAAAACAAGTCGACAGCAACAACTTTTGACAGTTTGGGATCTCAAAATCGTCAAAATCATGTCAAAAATGACAATTTTTCAAAATGCATTGTAAAATTATGAATATTGGTATTTTTACATATTTCTGTTAGAATTTCAATTAAATTCAAGAAAAAAAGCAAATTTTTAATATTTCGTTTTTTGTTTTTATTTCATTGGTATTTAGGTCGCTAAACTAATGATGTTGAAAATTCATTATGAACAGAGAAAAATTATGTTTGTTATGTATTTGACTTATTATTTTACAAGTGCATGCCCTGAAATTGTATATTTCAGTCGAAAGGAGTGGGGGGAAATGACAATTTCATATCTACAAAATTCCAGCTTCACAGGTTGAATAGCAAAGAAATTCGCTCTGATAAAAAATGATAAAAACTTCAAATAGGTATTTCAAATTGGGTAATTATTTAATAGTACTTACTATCTTCTCCGTATGTTATTGACTACCCATGTAAATATTACTACCATGACGCGGTCCGGCGAAAATTCAAATCACGGGCCATCCTAAAGACATGGAACATGTCAATAAGGAGCTTAAAACCACCCACAGAACTTGCTAATCATTTACCAAAAACCCAATTTGAAATCAGTTCAGCCATTCTCAACTTAGGTTCGACCAAGAGAAATAAGGATTCATTTCTGTAAGAATAGATAAATTCATAAAACTATTTATAGTTATTTTTTGGAAATGCTTAGTAGTTTCGAGAAATTTTTAAAAGTCCCTTGCAGTCAGTGGCGATTGCACACTAATCCATCAATGTTAAATCTAAGAGTATAGCATAAAGGTCTCTCAAAAATGCACTCATCGAAACACCGTAATAGTTGCTTTTTTCGTTCATCAAAAAGTGAAATATCAAGCATTAAACCTAAATAAAAATATGTTGATTAAAATCAAGAATTTTGGCAGGTAGTGTAAAAACAGATTTCATCATTTTAGCCCCTTGCCTTCAGTAATATTACGAGCTCCTCCAGTTTCACTTTCTGATAGAGTTTAAAAGAAGAATTATTTGTCTAATAGTAAATAGTAAATAAGAAAACAATTACAGGAATTGATAATATATCTACAGATAAGAGTCTTATTGTCAAATCTCGATGTCGATAAACTGACGTTTGAACAACTTCTTAACTGTACTGTTGTCTACGTTAGTCCCGTAAGATACAAAAACATACTGAGAGCTATTGCGTTGAACTTTCTGTGATGCAACATAGCTTGAAGAGCGATGTTTTTCTTTTTCGTTCTAAGATGAATAACATTTGAAACTAACTAAATCACTCGCTACGAAGTTGTGGAAGCCCATTTTAATGAAGAAAACTGAAGTTATTGAAGGACGTTGTCTGCTTCCAAGAAAAAAATAGAGTTAAATTTAAATTCGATTTCAATAATGCTGTAATTGCAGATTAGCATAACTATAAAGTGAGATCCACACGAAATACAAAATAAAAATACGAAAGTATTAAACTAAAATGAAATAACTATTTATCTAGTATGTATATAATTAAATATTTATCTACAACCCACAAAAGGACGCTTGTGCTTGGGCATTTCTGAATGTCTAGAATTTAATACAAATACTTGTCTGCTTTTCGTATTTTAAATTCAACACTATAAACCTTTTCAAAAGTTTACATTTTCAATAATTCAAGTCTTTTTTTGGTTGAGAAAGGTGTTTCAAGTAAGCAACATGGTATTCTATTCCACAAGATTGGTCCATGATATATGGTACTTGGAGTAATCATAGAGTACCTATTACTTTTCCGTGGTAGGTTTGGAGTTCTCATGCAATAAGCAGGAACATTTTTATCAAGTAAAAATTGCCTCTTGATGACAATTTTCAGGGTTTGGAAAGTAATTCCTGTGAGACCGTTTATATTTCAGATTCTCTGTATAATAATGCTGATGAGTGCATGCGTTTATATTTATAAATCATTTTCAAGATCAATTTCTGTGATATTTTGAGAAGTTTCAGGTGAGACTTATGTGTGTCGCTCCAAGCAAAAGCATTATACGTGATAAGTGAATCTATTATCGCAAAATATAACATTTTTGGAAATTTAATGGACACAATATTTCGTGTTCTATAAACGATATAAGAACATTGTTTAATTTTATTGGATAATTTGTTAATATGCTGTCTGAAACTTAATTAGTGACCTATTATAAGGCCTAAATATTTAGTATTAGTGACTTTTCCCATTTTCATGCAAGTGCTTTTAGGTATAATTCCAAATTGATGAAATTTTATTGTCAGTTCATGACTGGGAGGTTTTTTTTTTTTTTTAGAGTTAAAGAAGCAAATATAGTTCGTTAGCGAATTTTCGTAAAAAAATGAAGCTATTGCAATGGCTCGGAAAATTTTTAAATGAAAAGTTTTGAAAAAAATATATATATAAAGCTCACATTTCAAAACAATTCAACAAATATTATTATGAGATAAGAAAATTCGCTCATACGATCATGCTGCATGACTGGAACTTTTTTAAAGTATAGTTTAGCTCCAGAAGATCATAGTTTAAATATCTTAAACTTTTTCTATACATTGCTCTGCTAATAAATCAGCCTCAACCCATGTTTTAGAGGAAATAACATGTGTCGTCGGCTTAACATAAGACTGAATAAGAACAGTTTATTAATCTAAATTAAGAAAAACGCTGCAAATTATTACACAAAGGTTTATTATTTATGTATAATACTAAAGTCTAATATACTATGTAGATCTCTGGTCCATAATTATTAAACGCCGCTTAAAGTACCTATATTTAGTATCGGAACTCGGGAGCTTCGGACCTCACAAATGGGTTCAATCCATTACAGCAGCGGACTCTCACAATTCTACGCTTTTTAATATAGTTGATAAACAAAACAATTTATTACCAAGTCATCTTTCCAACACATGAAAGTGTTACCTATACTGTATATTGATATCATCTAATTGGTCAAATTTCAAAAAATGTGCTGACAAAATCACTGAAAATGGCTAAGAATTGTTAAATTGATATTTTTTAGCATAAGATTGGTCAAATAAAGTTCATCAACTATGAAATAGAACATTCAAAAATTTATGTACGAAATTATGCTAAAAACTTGAACTTCATTAAATTTTGTTTTAAAAAATCTATAAAATTGCAAAAAATAGCCTAAAATCCAAAATCTCTTTTTGAATAGAAGAGTATCATAGAATACTTTTTTTTTTTCCATACAATTAATAGCTAACATTTTCTTTTCACTCATAAATCTCGAATTTCTATACAACTTGAAATATACAAAAAAAAGACACTTTTTCACCTATTTTTGGCTCATAGCACCCATGAGAGTGGAGCGATCGAGCTGGCGAGATGTTAGGACCAACTAGACCCCAAGTGGAGTCTATGTGCGAAAGAACAGATTTTTTAAGTCAATTCTAAGGCCTTTTATGGCCCGGACGGCGGACGGACATTTCAAATTTGGATTCTACGCACCTTGAAACGTAAAGTGACAAATTTTGAGGGGGGGTTATAAAATTTTTTTGCTATACGATCACATAGGCTTATTATTGGAAATGATAAACCAAAATAGAGGTCCAAGTATGGTTTCCTGAGGTACACCAGCCTTTGGGTAGCCTTGGGTAATCACTCAATTCACTATTGATCTTGGTATATTGAACGCAATCTGTTAGGTTAATAGTTAAGTGCTAAGGCATCACCAACGATACCACTATCTTGAAGTTATCTAGTTACCCTCAGTATTTACATATTTCATCAGTAAACCGTCAAAATCGATTAAACATTGTAACACTTTTTTTTCGTGGAAATAGACAACGATCTTCGAAACCGATTAAACTGTAGAAAATGAATCAATATATTAGAACAATACGAAGTATACGAGTGTCATGAGTATTCCAAGTAGGTACCGTAAAGGAAATAACATATACCTACCTAATATGAAAATGATTAAAATATAGGAGTACTTAATTATTACATTATAGGTAACTCTCGCACTCCTAAGTAATAATCAACTAATCTAGAATTCACGTACTTCAGGTCTTAATATCGGTGTGGTTGTTGATGATTTATGAATTTTGGCAGTTGTTTCCTGTCTGTAATTCTCTGAATTATGAATATGCCACTGCTGGTGGTCTACTACCTTTTAATACTCGCGGTTCCAACTGGACCGATACGATAAGCGATGTAAATTGAGCGATCTTTTATCACCCGATACGATTTTTATCTGCGCAGCACTCCAGTTCCCACTGGAGAGATGAAAACGATAACCGAGACTATGAGCAACCGAAAAATTTCGGTGACGTCATGAACTCCTCAGAGGATGACATCGTTTTCGCTTACTCGTACCTACTTACAACAGAGGAAACGTTTTCCTGAATATTATTCAGGTTTACAAACATATTTTTAGATAAGTACAAATTTTTACTGTATTTATTGGTTTTTAGTCAATTTTAAAGACATTTTAGTACCTACTTTTTCAGCATAATTTTGTGCTAACTTTTGAAAGTCCTAGATTACAGTTGACTTTTTATAAGTTCAAAATTCTGCTAACAAGTATAGCTAAATTTACCAATTTTTTGCCGTTTTCAGCGAATCCGTAGAAAGTGAAGGTATTGCAATGGCTACAATATTTTGAAATAAAAATTGTCGAAACATTTTTTCATTGAAATCCGTTTTGAGACATTCTGAAACGAATCCAAGAGTTTAACGCTTTTCCGTTAAATAAATAAATAAATAAATGAATATATATATATATATATATAAATATATATATATAATTTCATTTTTATATATATATATATATATGCCTTCAGGAGGTTGAATGACATATGTTTTTACGTGTCATTCCAGACCATAAATCTCCATAGGACTGAGATAAAGATTCCGTTCTTGCGCCAAAAAATCAAGCTTTCCAAACGAAAGGATGAGTTTGTTGGCCAACACTTTGCGAGCACTTTAAATTGGTCAATTTTCAAAAAATTTACTAAAATAACATCACTAAAAATGGAGAAAACCGGCTAAAAATCGTTAAAATATATATTTTCTAGCACCATTTAAATTTTAAAAAAGTTTATCAACATCAAACTGGAACATTATAAAATTTATTCAAACATTTTTGCAGGAAAATGGGGGTACCTACTCACATGTCATTAATATTCACTGAAAAGTCGGTAAAAACTCCCTTGAAAAACTTTAAATTTCCAATTTTTTTTTTTTTTTTTTTTTTTTGAATCGTAGAATATTATTAATTGGTAAGTATTTAACCATTTCTTGGCATCCAAAGTGATCAAATTTTAAAACAATGTCATGAATGTATATAAGTTATGAAAATTCGCTCATACGATCATGCTATATGACTGAAACTTTTAGCATTTTTTATTGACATTTAAGCACATTTTTTGAAATTTGACCAATTTAATGTGCTCAAAAGTGTGACTAATATAGGTTTCTATTAAAACTACCTATTTTTTAAATCAAAAAATTGTTAAGAACGTTCTGTTTAGGTTTCCTATTTTTCTAAAGAGATTTAAATTCACTTTTACATTTTGCTATTTTAAAATTCCTTTATATTGGTAGGTAGGTATTTATAATTTATGAGCTCCTGTTCTGACAATGTGATTACCCGCCAAAAAGTAAGTGGGTGCATTTTGAGAGCTAGTAAAATAAAAGCAGGTGGTAGATTCGTGGAAGAAATCTGCCTACAAAGGTAGAAATTTGCTCAAAAATTAATTAGAAATAATTACCTGCATAGATAGAAATTTGCTTAAAACGTAATTAGAAATAATTAACCAAATAGGTAGAAATTTGCTTAAAAATTAATTAGAAATAATTAACTAAATCGGTAGAAATTTGCTTAAAAATTAATTAGAAATAATTATGTAACTACATAGGTAGAATTTTGCTTAAACAATCTTCGTAGCAAGCCATACTTAGGTTGTAGGAAGGTATATCTATTTCTGAAGAAGAATAAGTTGATATAAAAAAATATTTATGTTTTACATTATTTACCGAAAATGACAGGTGGGAGGCCAGCAGTCGTTAAGGGCACAGCTCCAACGATAAGAAGAACCAAGACGAGCGAGTAAAACCTCGACATGGTTTAGATGTAAGGAATACACGTGACTAATTATTCAAAATCCACAAAAAAAAAACTCGGATTTGATGGAATAAATAAAACAAGAACGTTCTTAAAAGCACTGAATGCTAAAGTCACAATAGAGGTTCACTGGACACTATGACAACACCCTTTGTCCACTCGAGTTGAGAGATGATTTCCGCAAATGACAACTATTAAGGATTGACCCTGGTTTATCTAGTAAACTTCAGGGTCGACTCAGACGTTCCAGTTCAATCCATTCATGATGCGAAAATCTAATACGAAGATAAGATTGAGTTGAGTCTCCCTTATCAAAACACCCTTATCTTTCAAGTGGGGTGGGATTTAGGAAGAACCTTTGAGTCCGCTTTTCTCCTGCAACAACACTCCACGATTCCCGATATTTTGCGCTGAGTGCATTTGAATAACAACTGTCTAAAAATAAGTTAAGAGGAAGAAGCCACCACGAAACATAAATTGGATTTGAGTAAATATTCATATTCCTCTATTCTTTAATTGAATTTGACTACTGGCGGGAATCGTGAAGGTTTTCGCAGCTGCTTCTAGTGCTTCTTATTTCCGATAGAGTTCAGTACTGACAGAATTGGAAAAACATATCCGTTTACTCTTCTCATGAGATATTACTATATTCATGTAATTTTCTTATTTTTTTAATACATAAATTAAATTTAGAAAATATTTTTTTTTTTTATTATATGATATTTTATAATATTATTTTATTGTTACAGAAATAAGAAAAAGGAGCGGGAAGACGGTTGGTAGCCTTGGTGATTGAGAGAGCAGCGGCTTGTGATTACAAATTTGGTGTACAGTCCTCGCGATGGCGGATTTGAATCAAGAAGTCAAAGTTGATGAATCTAAAAATTTTACCGTAGGTAACAATAGTGATCCTAGAAATATACAAGAATTGACTCAATATGTAAGTAACTTCTAGTTCCATTATACCATTCAATTCGGACTTCATAAAATATCGCTTAGGGTAGAATGCATTAGGGGTGTAACCACTCTTTGTTCCTCATCATCATCGACTTATGTTGATATATTATCACCATCAATGCTAAGTAAAATATTCTGCTTGCTACACAAAATTGATGTTTCGTGTTATATACCGTACAATAGTTTATTCAATAACAACTTTAATTAGTTCCTTTCATCAAGACATGAATGTGTGGAATCATCTTTAGCTTTGTTCTTGCTGTTAGAATAATGATTGTTCAGTTCATCTACAGCTTTCCGTGAAAAGTGTTGGGCCATTCCGTTAGAGATAAAGCTCGGACGGTCGGGTGCAAGTATTCTTGAGTCTGTATTCCATTGCTCGGTGGTCGGGTGTAAAGGCTTGGTGCAAGAAAACTGTTTATAAAGCAGTGCGGGAAATGTATGAACTGAAGTTGTTCATTTCTTGCATATGAATGGCCACCTCCCCGAACGCGCATGCATATTTGAACTGAACAGAGCTGATGAAGGAACCTTTAGGGTAGATATAGAAGGTAAGCTGTAAGGAGATGATTTACCCACCTACCTTATGCTGACGTATCCCTCTTTTGTGATTGCAGGTGCAAACACTTCTTCAACAAACTCAGGACAAATTTCAAACGATGTCTGAGCAGATAATCACAAGAAATATCCTTTACTACATTGCTTTATACGCTTATTATGTTTAGTGTTATATTGCTCTTTGTTCCTACCAGACTGAGTTCAGATTTATAGTTATGGTAGTACACTTTGTCTTGTACCTACCAGAAACACATTTTCTAAATTTCATTGTTTGACTGAATCACAATCGTGTACCTTATAATGAAGGGTATGCACACGGGTTCACACAATATTATGTATCGGTACTCAGTGAAGAATTTATTGATCTTCCAAGCTCTCAAATGCCTTTTCACGAGAACCCGCTCTTCATAATGTCACGGTACATCTCGTGAATCGAATTTGTCTAAAGTGATGGTTTCATGAGGCTCCCTCGATGAGAATCGAAATGCTAAGCGCAAGCAGCTCCCTTGCGAGAATTGATGCAACCCAAGTCTGTGCACATTACCTCCTAACCAGAATATAATTAATAAATGATAAAATTATTTGTGAAACAATAAACACATATGTTATCTCTCTTGAGAACTTGAAACTCTAGAATTTGAACAACTTTGTTGACGCGTCAGTAGGTCTGAATAATGAGAATGACAATCGTATTTTATTGATAAGGATATTGCGCTACTTTGATTCTGTCGAAACTCGACTATCGACGGCTTCTGCTCGTAAATCAAATCGCTGTAAATGATCCCGCGCATGCGCATTGAAGCCCATCGAAACTCAAGTTTCGATGATTCGACGACGAAGCTACTGGACTATGAATACCCCTAATATATAGCATTTTCCAGTCAAATTTAGCTGCTTACCTCATACATTTATTCTTCTCCGAACAAATTCAAGGTTTTAGCAGCCATTATCAAAATGTCAAAATCGTCTTGAGACTAAATAAAAACTAACTGGAGAAGCTCGAACTGAGGGGCTGAAATATAACCAGTTTCTGGAAATAACAAACCCTGTCAATTTTATTGCCAGTAACACACACTTAGCCAGAGTTGTTGTTAACAATAAGTTTAATGCAAATCTTGGCCAGCTGGAGTTGTACCAGCATGTTGATGATGTAATTTGTGCAGTCATTGCGTGTTATTGTTGAGACAGTAGTGGCAATAACCTCGCACAAATTCATTCTTGGTTCGCTGAGGGGGGACGGTGCACTGGCCCCTGGCTTGATTCAGCCTGAGAGAAATAGTCCCCCTGGCTCCCTCTGCGTTTCAAACCTTTGCTCACTGGACCCTGGTGAAAGATGAGCATCTCAAAAATGGAATAAATATCCTAAATCAATCCTTTGGGTAAAATATGGATCTGTTGGACAAATAGACTGAATGATGTGTATAATTGGTCTGTTTAACGGTCCAAAAATATTTGATACCTCGACAGGAGTTCGAACTTGTGTCCATACAACTACAGGGAAATTTCCCCTTAGTTGCAACTCTACAATGGACTAAGGTTGGTGTCTCAAACCTCTTCGACTGTTAATTATTTTCCTGGAGCGTAACATTTCCCTGGAGTCAAATACCAGCTGTCTCGGCTGGTTTGGTGTCGGACGAATGACAAGAGTGAAACTGCAGGCCACTGGCTCAGCAAATCTTGCTAGAAGAAGTCAGCAGTCGAGCGAGGTAAGTGTCACGGTGTGCTTTGGCTCAAGTGAGTGAGGAAGTGAAAGATACTACGATAGGGAATGTGATGTTTACAGTCTTTTAGCTCGAGAGGGATTTAATTAATTATTTTGTATCATTTCGGGTCGTATTTCGACTGTGCCACTGTAACAGCCCAAAAATATTTGATACCTCGACAGGAATTCGAACTAGTGTCCTTACAACTACAGGAAATTTCCCGTTAGTTGCAACACACAAATGGACTGAGCTATGAGGCCAGTGTCCCAAACCACTTTGACTGTCGGTTATTTTCCTGGAGCGTGACATCTGGATGCTCGAATCTCAAAAACAATAGAAAATACCTCAAATCAATCCTTTTAGTAATATATAGATCAGTTAAACAAATAGACTGAAGGATGTGTATGGTTTGGTGGTCTGGATGCTCGCATCCAAAAAAATAGAAAAATTTCCTAAATCAATCCTTTTGGTAAAATATAGATTTAGAATCTTTCCGCTTAAATTAACACTTGATATGAACCAGGCTGAAATTTAATCATAATGTATTTTTAGAATCACTAATATAAACTCGGCAACATTGATACAGTACAACACCTGTTATCATAATTATTAATCACTATTAAAAGAGACAACCACACATCTCCCCCTCCCAGGAATAGTCTTCTCACAGATCAAGACGATGTGGGTGATGCTCGTACACGCCCCGAGGGAGCTCTTTCTGTTGGAGGATGATCAACATCTGCATGATTTGAGGTACCATTCTGCTGACCATTTGGAAGAGGACGAAGCATGGCCTGGTTTGGTTTCTCCTTACCTCGCCATCGTTTGCCGCTATTTCGTACTACCTCGCCATCGGTTGTCGCTACTTTGTACGACCTAGGTGTACTTACCAATTACTTGGTAATAGTACCTTCCTCTCGCCTATCTGGAATGTCATTTTGAGTACGATGACGTTGATTATAGTAGTCAGCTTGTTCCAAACGATAGCATGCGTCCCATTTCTTAAAACCATTGTGATCTACTGATTTCGGTAAAAGTTCTGAAGGAATAACAGGAACTCGAGTTCTCAATTTTCTTCCCATCAAAAGCTCCGCTGGACTGTGTCCCAGCTGACCTGGAGTAGTGCGGTACTCTAAAAGTGCAAGAGTTGGATCTTCGTTTTTGTTAAGAATTTCCTTCAAAGTTTGTACCGCCCTCTCCGCTTCTCTGTTCGATTGATGATATAAGGGACTACTTGTGATGACCTGGAAACCATACTCTGCTGCAAAAGATTTCCATTCCTTGCTCATAAATTGAGATCCCGAATTTGAGAATACCACCTCAGGTATGCCAAACCTTGCAAAGCAAACTTCAATTTTTTTAATCAGTTCTCCCACAGTCATTGTGGACATGTTGATAACCTCCAAAAAGCGAGAATAATAATCACTGCAAGGTAATATGATTTTTTGAATTCAAAATAATCCAATCCGATCATTTGCCATGGATATTCTGGTGTAGTAAAGGGGATCTGTAACCTGTAACTTGACAGGATGCTTCACATCTTTTTTAATTATTTCCATAATTAATTTCTTTCAACTGACTGATGATTTTTCCGTCCATTGATGTATTCTTTCTGGTCAGTTGTCTAAAAATTTCCGTTTTTCCTGCTAAGTGAGGAATGAATTTGCTCAATTGATTTATCATTCCATTGAGCCGGCAAATTCCTGATACATGTGTTGGAGGTAGAAGATCCTCGATGGCGAGATCAAGTTTCACCCTGCTTAAATCTATGATGTTACCTAAGAACTGAACTGACCTAACAGAAAAGATACATTTCTCTTTATTTAAAACAATATTGGCTTTTTTAAAAAAAAGTTCTTCAATTGTTTTGCCATGCACCAGGATATCGTCCATGTGACACAATACACCCTCTGTGCCTTTTAAGAGTTGGAACATGGCGTTTTGGAAAAATTCTGGCGCTGATGAAACCTACCAAATAGAGTTATGAAACACGTTAATTTAGCGGTATCTGGGGATATTACGGTTTGTCAAAAGCCTGAAAGAGCGTCTAGTTTAGAAAAAAATGTTGATTGACCGATTTGACCTAAAGATTCCTCGATATTGGGCAACATAATTTTTGGACGTTTGATATTTCGATTCAATACTGAAAAATCGAAACACAGTCGGAGGCTTCCATTTGGTTCTCCAACTGGCACAATCTGAGCGCACCACTGAGTTTTTCAATAATCCCTAAGTTGAGCATGCGATTGATTTCAGATTCAACGTTTGAACGTAAAGGGATTCATATATTTCTAGGTGCGTACATGGAATAAGGGGCTGCGTTTTTAGATAATCGATCCTTTACTCACCCGGTATTCTTCCTATGCCAGTAAACAGCTCCGGATACTCGCGCTCCACATCTTCTACTTTGATAGTAGCTACGACTGACTCAGATTCTGGGCGAATGGTAATAATTTTTAGAGTTTTAATGGCTGGAACTCCCAAAAGTGGTTCTTTTAGCTCAGGTACCACATAAATTTTCTCTCGACATTGTATACCACCATAACTCAAGTTGGCCAGAAACATCCCTTCAACACTCATCTTCCGTTGATCCACAATCTTCAGTATTTTTTTGTCTGGCTTACTCAAAGGGGGTGGTTTGGGGAGTAAGCTGTCCAGAACAACAGTAACTTCTGCTCCCGAATCTAGCTTGAAATAAACTAGTTCTTGATTGAATTTGACTTTTACGACCCAAGGCCTTATAATCGGATTTAGGCACTAGGACAGTTTCCAGGCACAAAACTTCTGTGCTATCCTCTTCCTCTTCGTTCTCAGACTGACGTAGCTCACTTATCTTCTTGTATTTATTGCTTCGGCAGAATTTTGCGTAACGCCCAATTTTACTACATCTCAGGCAAGTAGCTTCTTTTGCCGGGCACAATTCCCTGAGATGCCGGGGCCTTCCACAATTTCAGCAATCTTGTACATTATTGACCTTTCGAGTTATGAGTCCTCTAAGTTGCACTTTGTTATGTTATTGTATGCTCTCTATATCTAGATTATCTGTGACTGAGGGCCTAATTATTAGTTCAAGTTCTGCTGCTTATTTAGCTATTTTTTCTCTGTTTGCACTTTTGAACGGCTTTTCTGAGAGTAAGATCAGGATCTTCTTGAAGCTGTGATGACAGTTGCTTATCACATATCCCTACCACTCTCCTATCCTGAATTAACTCCTCACGGAGAGCTTGGAATTCGCAGTGTTCCAGCCATGAGCCAAATGTTGATGCTTTATGTATCAGTATTTTTTCTCAATTTGACTGCCACCTCAGAATCTGAGGTGAGCCCCTGGGTGCCGGTAATTTGACTTTCATGGAAACCCAAACTTTTTGTAGGTATGGTTTAACAGCTAATAAAATTCTGAAACGGTCTTTTTTTTTATATTGGAATTTTGAATTTTTCGCACCTGACAGAGATGGCACACAGCGAGCAATCAGGTGTATTGCCGAGTCGCATTTTTCACTTCTTGAGCTGTGTGCCTCCACTGGACAATGGGGGCAGGCCGGATTCGAATCGCGATCGCAGCGAACCTGGCAGTATGTCCAACTAATCTGAATTTTTACTGAGGGATTGACTACTTGATGTTATGTAATTTTGTCCACTAAACTGTACACATCAACTAATCTATATTGAACTGAATCAACCTCCATACCGCCAGGTTTGCTGCGATTGCGATTTGAATCCAGCCTGCACCCTATTGCCTCTGTTACAGTGACGGAGCTCTAAAAATGATCACGGAAACGTAAAACCATAGTTAGCTATTTATTGTTTATAACCTGAAAAGAAGAAAATCAATCACAACTCATTATTCACTCATAAATTAGGTTTTTAATTCAGGTAAATTTGACGTAATGGAGGTATTTGTACAATAAACCAACGCTGTATTGCAGGTTAATATTTTGCATTCCTTGCTGTGTGCCTCCTCCGATACAGTGGCAGAGCTATGGGAATGATCAGGGAAACATCAAACAATAGTTTACTGTATATTATCTTACGCTTTAGAGTTTAAGACAGTTTTGACGTAAAATTAGAGGTTGTTATAGTAAAATTCAAGGAAAATAAATTTAATTTGAGCAGGAGAGCTCCAGATTTTCCACTGTATCAAAACTATAAAAACAATAGATTGTAACCTTCCCCAACTCGAATCACACCATGGATGATAAATTATAGGTCTCATGGAACAAGTAGCACCCCAGAACCTCATTTGAAGCAAAAATGGCGAGATGAAAGCAGTTTGAATCCGCTCCTTGAAAAATACAGCACCTCCGTTACTGTGCCGGACCCGGCACACAGCACGCACCCAGACCTCCATTACATAAATGGAGGTGGCACCCAATGTGTTGAACTAATTTTGGCACATATACGAAAAAAGCGTTAAAAAAAAGCGACCGGTTGGTTTTCTGATGATTTCCGCTTACAACCGAGTCGTTGCTATGGAAATGGTAGAAATTCGTTAACCTTCGTTCGAAAGCTCTCGATTTATCCAGCCATATTATGTTAACTACTGCGAAGTGCGTGGCCAACAAGCTGAGTTCTGAGCATGGTTATTTGAATAATTGTGTACACTCAGAGTTGATCAGTCTAAATAATTGATATTGTGAACATGATTGCAACTGCTTGTTAATTTCTGATGGTTTCATTGAGCTGGTGTTTTGATGTTTGATTCATAGCAGGTGATCTGAATATTGCGAGAACAGTTTGATTTGTGAAGCGGTGGTTAAATCATTTCAATAGGTAATTTCTATACTTTACACTCTAGGAAGCTGTAATTTTGTATGTAGCCTATTTAGTAGGGCATTTACTGACGATTCCCAGGGTCCGGATCAGATGAGTGGCTCTTGAAGCTAATTTCTATGCGTCACACTCTAGGAAGCTGTAATTTCGTATATAGCCTCTTTAGGACATTTTACTTTACGATGCCCAGGGTCCGGATCAGCTGAGTGGCTCTTAGAGCTTGCATACGAGTCTGCAACTAAAGACATGATATTTCCCAATGTGTTGCAGACTCGTATGCAAGCGTTTCTTTGATTAGGTATCTTACAGATAAAAATTGCTCGGCTCTTAATATTTATGAAATTATTGTTTCACTTTTTTTGTCTTTATCCTTAACAGTAGAGCACTAGATGAAATGGGGAACAGAGTCGATGACCTAGAGAAGAACATATCCGACCTGATGACTCAGGCTGGTGTGGAAGGACCTGAGAAGTAAATCAAAGCATGTTGAATCCTGCGCCACGCTCATTAATATCCATCCTCCACAGGGGTGCCCCGAAGATGGTCAACCTATCTCAATTCATTGTTGTAGTGGTAACTCTCGGTAGCTCTTCCAGCACTTTGTTAATATATTTTGTGTAACGTTCGACTCATGTATTTAATTCCAACTAAGTAAGTACTCATAAGCGCATTTCTCCTTACATGATCATGGTACTCGGGATGCCAAATCTATTTCCTGCAGTACGTACTGCTCATGTCATTTTTATCCACGTTTAATTTACTTATGTGCAGTGTGACAAACATTTCTAAGTGAAAAATAAATAATTTGTTTTTGTACATTACATCTGAATTAGGTACTTCTGTATTCCTTATCCTTCTTTTTAATGGGAACCTCATGCAAAATTGATTTATGAGTTTATTGTGAATTAGTCTGGGTTTTCTGAATTTCTGTTTCGCTAACGTCCTTCTTACTGATTTTCTTCCCTATGAAACCAGTTCCTGGCACTGAGCAACTAAAGTTCTACATATCAAATTACAACATTCTTAAGATGTATGTGTAACATAAATTAACTTCCTAGTATTTGTGTACTACTTCGATGAATGATGTATGGCCCATATTCTCGTGACGTCACGCCTGGAGTAGTTTCGCGTTTCAGCCAAAGTCGGCCATGATACCGCCCTACGTCAATGAATCGCTACTCAACCAACCTATTTCTCACAAGAAGTTTGCCATCTCACGTCAACATAATTCGTGGTTATAAGGCCATTTTTCAACAGTTTTGTTTTGAAAAAGTATAATATTGTAGCAATACAAAGTTTCAATTCGACTAAATGTTATAATAATCATGCCTGTCAGCGCAATAATTGATTGTAGATTGCTGTCAACAATACAATAGTAAAGAAAAGATGATTGAAAATTCCTCAGGTGTCTGTAGTGCTGTGTAGGTACCTAGCCATTGCTCAGGTAGCTTCATCAGCGTTTTATTATAAGTTCGTAGTACTATGCTTAACTGAGGAAGCTTTACTTGTTATATTGAATGAATAAAAGGAGAGATTTGATAGTTTGTCAAAATAAACAAGGCAGGTTGTTGCTACACCAAGAAACGAAACTACTTAGGTAGGTACGTACGTTCTACCAGATTTGCTATTGGTTTAAAGTGCCTTAACAAAGTAGGTGGGTCGTTGCTTTGCCGACGAATACAACCGCTGATTAGCCAGTTTGTCAAATAATGAATCAGGGAACATGCAACATGAATTAAAAACCAGCTGCAAGGAAAAAACCTTGAAATGCATTCCTCTGAAGGTAAGATTTCATAAAGACGGCATTGGCAGTGCAGTTATTGCGCGAGTTTTGCAGTTACGCAAATTTTATGGACAAAAAAGGTAATTAGGTACCTACTTTCGTTTTGATCAATGAAGTAGGTACCTACATGAACAAGTAATAATATAGTACGGAAAGTATGTAGGTATACCTTACCTCTAGGTACTTACCTTTCCACATGTGATACAACTTACTATTCCCGCCTAACAGAGCTCTCATAACACATCCTTTCACAAGACCACTTTCACAGTACTCTAAAGATTTTTAGTTTCAATTGATTCAAAGAACAGTTCTAAAACTAGATAGGTAATCCACAACATTTTTGCGGCTGATGTCTGGATCATCTAGAACACTTGTATGTCAACTCCCCAACACACATTTCATATGGACCTCTACCCCACAGATTAAATCTTGCATTCGTAGCGTTTGAGGTCAACACCTGATAATAACTTGGTGTAATTTGCGTACAATTTATCACCTTGCATATTACAAATAATGAAAATATTGACTCGGTACTAGGTGAGACTATGTTATGCTGTTGTCCAGCTGTGACTACAAATGGGGCATTTTAGCATATGTTTACTCGTCACCATGACAACAAGGTGAAATAACTTCGATTTCGTTTGCCTCGACGTAAGGATGCGCTAGTGCCCAAGTCTCGAGAATATCACCCATATGCATCCAAGACGTTAGAGAGTTCCTAAAGCGATAGGGAGTTAGAGATGAGGCGTCTTATGAACGGAAAACACTACTGAGCATGTGCGGGGAGATGAGGCGCCTCATCTCCAATGGGTGATAATCTCGAGACTTGGACACTAGCGCATCCTTACATCGAGGCAAGGCAAAGTTGAAGTTATTTCACCTTGTTGCCATGGTGACGAGTAAACTATGCGAAAATGCGCCATTTGTAGCCACAGCTGGACAACTGCATAACATAGTCTTACCTAGTTCCTAGTCAATATTTTCATTATTTGTAATATGCAAAGTGATAAATTGTATGCAAATTGCATCAAGTTATTATCAGGTGATGACATCAAACGCTACGAACACAAGATTTAATCTGTGGGGTAGAGATCCAAATGAAATGTGTGTTGGGGAGTTGACATAAAAGTGTTCTAGGTGATCCAGACATCAGCCGCGAAGATGTTGTGGATTACCTATCTAGTTTTAGAACTGTTCTTTGAATCAATTGAAACTAAAAATATCAAGAGTACTGTGAAAGTGGTCTTTTGAAACGATGTGTTATGAGAGCTCTGGTAGGCGGGAATAGTAAGTATCACATGTGGAAAGGTAAGTACCTACCTAGAGGGACTTTCCCTATATTATTACTTGTTCGTGTACTTCATTGATAAAAACGAAACTAAGTACCTATTTTGTACCTAAAATTTGCGTAACTGCAAAACTCGCGCAATAACTGCACTGCCAATGCCGTCTTTATGAAATCTTACCTTCAGAAGAAAGCATTTTAAGGTTTTTTCCTTGCAGCTGGTTTTTAATTCATGTCGATATTTGACAAACTTGCTAATCAGCGGTTGTATTCTTCGGCAAAGCAACGACCCCCTTCTTTGTTCAGGCACTTTAAACCAACAGCAAATCTGGTAGGGCGTAGGTACCTACCTACCTAAGTAGTGTCGTTTCTTGGTGTAGCAACAACCTGCCTTGTTTACTTTGACAAACTATCAAATCTCTCCTTTTATTCATTCAATATAACAAGTAAAGCTTCCTCAGTTAAGCATAGTACTACGAACTTATGATAAAACGCTGATGAAGCTACCTGAGCAATGGCTAGGTACCTACACAGCAGTACAGACACCTGAGGAATTTTCAATCATCTTTTCTTTACTATTTTTCAGGTTAATAGTTATTCTCAAAGAATAAACGAATGAAGTTCTTTAGTTTTCTGACACTGATTAACTACAATAGTTAGTAGGCTCCTAGTCCAAATAAAAACTCGTTCACCTTAGATTGGTATCGTTGACAGCACTCTACAATCAATTATTGCGCTGGCAGGCTCGATTATTATAACATTTTTGTATTGCTATATTATACTTTTTCAAAACAAAACTGTTGATTATAACCACGAATTATGTTGACGTGAGACAGCAAACTTCTTGTGGGAAATAGGTTGGTTGAGTAACGATTCATTGACGTAGCGCAGTCATGGCCGACGAGCCTAACACGCGAACCTACTCCAGGCGTGACGTCACGAGAATATGGGCCATAAGACAAATTTATTTCAGGGTCATTCCATGCCAAATCAACACGCTTTAAATATAAATTTTACCTCACCTTTTTAGATTTTGCTCAAATTTAGTATATTCATAGTAGGTGAGATCAAAGTCATTCGTGGAAAGTGAACGAACGGTGAATGATGTTATTCTATTTGTGATTCATCGGCATGTGATTCACAGAAAAAAAAGTCGTTCATGTACCTGTTGAACGACGTAAGACGAGCTTCTCAGATTTTACAGGGGACAGTAAAAACTAAATAATTTTTGTTCCATGTACAATAAGTTTTTTCATCCCATTTCGTGAAACAGGTGCCAACTGTAGTAATTCAAAGAGCTTTTCACAAATATCATCAAAAATTTACTTCAGAGAAGAAAAAACATTAACTTAGGGTTTACCCAGCCTTTGACAACAGACTTACGTGGTCTTCCATTTAATTTTTACGAAAATGTACACAGGTTGGGGATAAACTATATGATATTATTCAGCTTTTCTTCAGGTTTCCCCCAAGGTTGGTTCAAGTTACCAAAACAACCAAATTCAATGCAATAGTCTAATATTTAAACAAGTTGAGTGCCACAGCTGTCCGCTCTCAACTAAAAAAAAAAAGTCCTCAGATGCCAAGCGTGCTTTTTTATTTTTTTCGCTTAAGAAGAGTTATTATTTTTTTCGCTTTTAATGGTAAAAGAGTTATTTAGTAGTATTTCATCTATTTTCATTGGAAAAAACCGCGTGTATACGTGTGATACACGTGGCCTGTGAGCGACGATTTGGGACTTCAAGTGGTGGAACATAAAATTGTGTATCACTCTGATACACCCCAATTCGAACTTCTTGACGATTTTCCCCACTGGTATTTTCCATAAAAATTATCACAGAGTTATCACATTAAATTTTCACTCAGATGAGTTAACTGGAGATTGACAAAGACTCAGCGATATTTATGTAGGTAACCACTTTTTTATTGTATAACTTTTTATGAAAATAATTATAAGATTCTAGGTCGAATGTGCCTCAGCCAATTTGTTGTAGCCAACAGTGTTCCACCTTTCCGAAGGGTTCCTCAAAGTCAAAGAAGAAGAGAGAAACGCCTCAAGTGTGAATCTGGGAGATACACGAGCTTTTGAAGCGAACCAGGATTGCGTATCACCCAGATACATCTGGCACGCTGGGACAATTACCGGTGTATACCACAGATACACATGGCACTCAACTTGTTAATGAAAGTGCACAGACCAGTAGACTAGTTGTCCAACATCAAGGCTCTTTATGATTCTTTATAGAGAGTTCCTAAAGCGATAGGGAGATAGAGATGAGGCGCCTTATCGTGAAAAGAAAACACTACTGCGCATGTGCGGGAAGATGAGGCGCCTCATCTCCAATAAGACAAATTTATTTCACCTAAACATAAGCCGCTTTATCCCAAACCATTCTATCCCATCTCTTCCTCCCTATCGCTAAGTAACCTTACACACCGATAAAAGTGACATTCATTTCTTGTTGGGATTCACGAGTTATATTCATTTTCTTGTTCATACATTTTCAAAATCTGCCATTACAAAACCTTTTGTGAAAAAGAAAAGAACTAGGAAACTTAGAAATGCTGGAAACTGACGGGGGATGGACGGGAAAACCCCCAAGATGGTTTAGCGTTACTTAGATAAGTAGCGTCACTTTAAGATAAAACACTAATTGGACCCTCTTGACTTTATTAGGTTAACAAATGCTGTGGCTCGCCCCAGTTAATAAAATCCCCAAGCACCTTATCACAATTGACTTATCGTTTAGGAACTCTCTAATGACACAGTCTTCAGTCTTAATCCGCCCGGAGACCATCTACACTCCAATTCGCATATTCCCCGAGAATTTCATAAAAATTCGACGAAAACTGTGGAAATTAAGCTGTAATATTCTGTGAAATTCTGTAATATTCAAATCGTCCTCGCCAAACTACTCTCCTCTAAATTTGAGTGAGATCTAACGACCAGGGCGTGAGAAAATAATAGCTTTGTTCGCAGTGCCGGTTGGAAACGGTTACCAACCGTTGGCGACCAGGTTTGAGTGCGCATGCGTGACCAACACCTAATTTCAAACCGTTTGTAACCGAATCCGCACTGCAAACGGGTTTGACTAAAGCTAACCGTCCCATAGCCTCCATCAGCTGTAACGCTCGCGCCTTCCTTTGAATAGGTAAATATTTCGTGTATGAATAAAGAACCTGAACCGTAAAGAGATGGCCTGCAAGACAACAAACAAATTGAAAAATGAAAAATATTCATTGGGAACAAACCTTCTAACAGGAATAAGAAATCCATGCTCAATCTTTTCTTGCCTCCAGCTGATGATTTTGTGGGAGAATGTGGTGTTTATCACGCGGGAAGAATTTAAATCGATCTCGAAGTCGACCGTCGTTCTTAATTTTTAATGTTAATAGCTTTACAACTCTTCAGTAGAGATTGAGTAATAACATTTTACTGTTTGATTTTGTATTTTGTTGCTATTCAGACGAAGATTCCCATTCTACGTCGTTGTCACCAATAAGATTTTCCATATCATACAACTAGTAGGAAACTTTCAATAAATAACCGTAGAATTAAAACGAGGGTAAATGCAAAGGTAGAACTTATTGAACAGTGCACGTCATGAGGATGTCCCACAGCTTTCTCATCTCGTTCGGCTGGCTTATCATCTCTCAGCCCGCTGAGCTCCCGCTACCCTCCATCTCACAGTGGAATGATTTGATTGGCTACTTCAACAGCGGTGTGGTGGGGGACAAACCGTCAGATCGGTCAGCAGACATTTCTCTGACCGGTCTAACCGATCCACACTGCGAACGGACCACTATGGATGCTATACAGTCATAGATTTCCTCAAATGGACACTGCGAACGCCCCAAACGCGTTTCCAACCATTTCTTACAGGTTTGATGGTCACTGCAAACAAACCTAATGCTTGATTGAATTTACTTTTGCGCATGCGCAGAGTGAAGTATTTATTTGAGATCAATGAAACTGATATAGGACCATCTACACTATTATCAGCACATTCCCTGAAAATTTCATCAAATTCGGTGACAAAAAATTATTCATCTCTCGAAAGTGTAAACAATACTTCCGCTACCTATAGGTAGACTCGGAAGCAATTGAGTGTAGCATGGGAAATCAATAAACAGATCAGAAAGAGACTGAAATAAGCACCAAGAGACGTCGCTTCACATTGTTCAAAATCTTTAATAAAGTAACAACTTACTTATTTGATGATAAAAATAGTCTAAAAGAAATCAATAGGTTTTTGTCAGAAAATTAAATTATACCTACGTTTTACATAGGTACATAAAACGTCCGAATAAATTAATACAATAAAAGGCAGGTCATATACAGAGTGAATGTAGGAATCCATCAGGGAGGAATCCTAGAGCGTTGGATTAAACACGCCATTACACCTGAAACAGACATCATCGAATTGATAAGGTAGAGTAGGTACCCAAGTTTCTACATTCATTCTCACAACAAAATCAAAATGTAGAAGAAACTTTATTGAATATCATAATTTTTCTCCGCACAGCAATCTTCGTAGGGGTACTTCATTCGTACTAGTATGTATTTATATATTTGGTCAGTCTTCCAGTAGCGAAGGCAACCCAGCGCCATCTTCCGCACACACAAACACACGAAAGTGTTACACTCAAGGATTCGTTTCAGAGATTTTGATTTTAAAATTTTCCGAGCCGTTGCAATAGCTTCATTTTCTTTGAAAATTCGCTAATTGTTAGAAAGAACCTGAAAACCCAAAATCTTTTTTAAATCTCCGAATTTTATCTAGTACGAGTTTTTTAACCATAAAACTGGGTTTTAATCATTTCTTGCCAGAGAAACTGCTCAAATTTCAATGTAATTTAACGTATTATTACGATAGATAATTTAAGAGAATTCGCTCATACCATCATGCTGCATGACTCGAACGTTTTTCGTTTAGCTCGTTTTTCCATGATATAGC